>JARKID010000013.1:0-1353739 GCA_029449255.1 Mycena polygramma | reverse complement strand
CCTTGTCCTCTGCGGACTGGCGCAGGCTGAGGAGAGCGATTTCGCAATCCATGGTGGCGCGAACCGTGACGTCGCGATACCACCGCCTGTTGCGAGGCCGCCCGCCCAAAAGAGCCACCAAACTGCCGTCAGAGGCGTAGATGGGGCGCGTTGACCTGAATAATTACGATGAGTTTTATTCTGCCAACTGAAAGTGCACTAACCCGCCGCCCCAACCAATCAGCCTGAAGCGAAAGCGGGAATTCCTCCCCACGACGGCGCCGAGCTCATAGTCCTGCTTTTCTATCAGGGATGGGTTCATCGATGCTCCACGGGCCACGCGTAGGGCTGCGCGACGAGGGTCGGCCGCTGGGTGGATGATGCGCGCGGCCTCGAATTGGCGGCGAGCCTTGCGGAAGCGGTCCTCGCGCTCAGCAGAGCGCTTGGCAGCCTTACGCGCTTTGAGGCGCTCCTCAACAATCGGGAGCACAACAAGGCCGTCGACCTCCTTCTGGGCCAGACTTTTCGAGGCGGTTCTTCGCGCGGCGTAATGGACAGTTGGCTGGTGTTCGCCGTCGACGTCCTCCCCTGGGAGCGGATCGCCGGGGTAGGGTTGCGCCGGGTACCTGAGCTCAAGCTCGGCACGCAGGCGGGCTTCAAAGTTGAATTTGAGGTGGGGTTCCAAGCCCGCTTCGCCGTGGTCGAATCCCGGCAAGACGTATCTTTCGACGGTGCCAGGGCGGTTGCGCGGCGGGGGAGAGGGTTGTTGATTGAGGCGGATGGGGTCCATGGCTGAGGGCGGAAAGTTTTTTTTTTGGTCGTCTTGTTTCAGCGCGGGTGAAGGGGGGAATGGGAGGCAAGACGTGGATTGATGGATTGACGGTTTATTGGTGATTTTCTGCGTAGCCAGACTCTGGCTACAGATCGTTTCACTCGCTTACTTGGTGGGTGATCTGAGATCCAGGGTCTGATGTGTTCGCTAACTAACCCCGAAGCGCAGGAGACCAAGCAACGGTACAAACAAGAAAGAGATTTGTATAAGAACTCACCGCCCCCAACATATCGCCACTCACCTTTCCTTCCCTCCCTCATGTCGGCAGATAAAGAACAGTCACCAGGTAAGTGGTTCTTGGAGGCCGATATACTGCGCGCTCACGGCTCCGTGCTGTAGCCCCAATTACCGTCTTCTCTTACAACGTGAGGACGACGCACGTTATCACCGGTCTTCCGCAGTGAGTGTTTTCAATTCGAAGTATGAATCCAGCTAACCGACTGGCAGTGCTCATGAACAGCAGGTCCTCAGGCAGTATCGCTCCCTCTTCCACCACACGGAGCAGCGCGACCACCCCGCTCCCTCGGCCGAGTACGCGCCGGGGACCCAGTACGGCGACTTGAACACCACCTACGATATCACCTGCCAATACCTGCGGAACTTGCACACCATGGAAACTCGCGGTACCCATACGTATGTGATCTTTCTCTACTCGCAACTCATAGTGGCTGATTCGTCTGCGTCAGAGACTCGGACGACAACAGCATCTTCTCCATCGACCCGGAGATGCCGCCCTTGGAACCCGTGGCATCGTCGTCTCCGAGTTCGCCCCAACCTATGGAGGTCGTCGCATCCGCCGTCGACAAGAACAGTTCGCCCGAACCTGTGGAGGCCGTCGCATCCGCCGTCGACAAGAACGACAGCATGCCGTCCCTCGAACCGGCGCTACCGTCCCGGGCTTCGTCTCCAAGTGCGCCCGAGGCTGTCGCGGATGATGATAGCGCCCCGGACCCCGCACTCCCGACTGTGCCCGCCTGGCATCTGTGGAGCAGCCAGGAAGCATGGCGGCGCTGCTGGGACAGGTACGTTGCACCTTTGCGTGGTTACACCGGAGCTGACGAGGATCGACAGACTTAATCAGTTCCACGCGGTGTTCGGCGAAAGGGAGCCGGAGCGCGCGCCCGAGCTTACAGAAGACTGGATGGCCTTCCCCAACCCGTCTCCGTCCCGCCTGTTTGACGGGGAGGGGGTGGAGCGTATGTGGGCTGAGGGAAGGTAAGCTTCGTTGCTCTCTGCATTAGGACTCGAAGCTAAAAAATGGCTCAGCCCCCTGGGTAGCTCCACCCGCCAGATGGGAGAGGGATATCGTCGCACAACGTTGTATGGGACCGGCGACGTCCACAATCTGCGTGTAAGCTTATTCGTGTACGGTCGAGTTTGGCGTTTTGCTGATTTTCGGCGCGCTCAGATTGTCTCCATCCACGGCGTTCGTGAGGTGAAGTGCGACTGCACGGACGGTCTGCACACTATTTACGAGCACAAGCACGCCTTCGCATTCTGCGGCCGGGACGGTGATCTCATAATTAAAAAGGGAAAGACCAGCCTCCTCGTACCTCAGTAGAACTTGTTTCGTCGTCGAATTACTTGTGCCGCTGCCTCAAAATAGTCATTTTTTTTTGTGCCGAGAGATGCCGTGCGACGGCTGGCTGTGTTGGGCTGCAACAATGTCACGTGTATCTTCTTTCGCGTCAACAACTCTCGTGTCCAACCAATGTCCAACGGTCTCCAACCCGACTTTGCGCGCCTCCGTCTAATTGCATGGGCTCCCGAGCCGGCAATCGCATGGGCCTCATGATGTTCAACATGACAACCGTGAATTGGGCCTTTACCTCTCCCACTGCCATCCAATGGCCTCCCTGAACGCCTCGTCCTTTCGCGCACCGAATCGCTCCCAGATGAACGACACGGCAATAGACTACGAAGTCAGAAGGGGGGAGACAAGCCAGGACATCGGTTTCCATGTGTCGACAGACGGCCGCCGTGCGGTGCGACAGGGCATCAACGTGGGTGTAAAAAAACGCAGGGTCGCTCCCTCCGACCTTGTGGATACCTACGGGGACTGGATGCCCTTGCACGGTGACGCCGACGACATGCGCGCTGGTCTGGATGACAACGAAGGCCAGGAGGACCCGTCAACAAGTGGGGAGAAAAGGAAAAGATACGAGAGCTCCGTACGTGATTCTATTTATTTTATTCCTCTCCCTGTGTGTGTCGCGGTGAGCCGTGGGTCCCACTAGGAAGTGTGTCCGACCTTGGAAATGCGACCAGGAGGAGGCTCACGGCTCACGACTGCGCTGGGACGCACACAATTGGAATTCCTTACCCGTTCCCAATCCCTTACCGTTCCCGATTGACTGATGAGTTTGCTAGGATGACCCTTTCAACCTCTGGCGTCCCCTCCTACAGCGATTCCTCGACGAGATGGCGAGGCGCGAAGGGCTGGGGGACGATCAGCAGAAATGCGCTTGCTGCAACACAGCATTCACAAGAAATGCGCGTCGATTTCGCTGCAGAGAATGCGGAGAATTTTTTCAGTGCAAAGAATGCCTGTTGGCGCGGCACGCGCTCTCACCATTGCACAAGCCGCAGGTGTGTTTTTTTCTTTGACTCTTAAAAAGGATTCCTTTTGACGATATGGTCTAGGAGTGGAAGGGTAATTACTGGGTCGCGACGACGCTCAACAGCCTGGAGCTCATGTATCAACTTGGTCATGGCGGTCATCCATGCCAACATCCGGCGCCCATGACGAGGGAGATGGTCGTGATGGACGTCGACTACATCCACACCGTCCAATATCGGTTTTGCGCCTGCGACAAGTCCGACCGCGCTCCCAACCTCGAGCAACTCCTCCGCAACGGGTGGTATCCTGCGACTACGGTGGATCCAGCGACGTGCGCAACGTTCGCGTCGCTGGAATTGTTTCGCCTGTTGAATGTCGTGGGCAACATCAACGTCCACGACTTCGTGGGGACGCTGGAGCGGCTCACCAATGCCTCGCAAACCAGCGCGGTGCCGGTGAGTAGTAGTAGCAATCTCGTATCGGATCCAACAGCTGATTGGGGACAATAGGATCGCTATAAGGTGTTTGGACGCATGTCGCGCCAATATGCGTTCTTGAAACGTATGCTTCGCGCAGGGCGGGCGCATGACCCCGACGGAGTATGGGCAACGGAGAACGGCGAGTGCGCCGTACTGTGCTGGAAGTGTCCGCACGACGGGAAGAATCTCCCCGAGGGCTGGCGAGATGTATCGCCTGAATTCCAGTAAGTTGTTGCCGCCGTGAATGGGGGCAGAATTGACCAATCGTATAGATTCTTATACATGCTGCTGCTCGCGATGGACGCCAATTTCCGTCTGAAGAACCGCATACGCGCTAACGAGCACGACGACCCGCCTCTGGGGTCGGGCTGGGGGCACCTGGTGGAGGAGGCGCCGTACAAGGAGCATTTGAAAGGATATGTCGCCGAGAAAGATGTAAGCATGACCTTTGCGTAATGGCTTCACCAGCTGACGACATATGAATTCTAGATCAGCACATGTATCGCGTTCGCGGCATTAATGCAGAAAGATACTCGGCTGACGACGGGCTTGAGATGCTCGGGTGTCGGGGGCGTCGTATGTGCGCGCCACGAGTTGGTTCGCCCTCAGGGTATAGGCGACCTGCAAAAAGGGGAAAGGTACGTCTGTTTTCGGCCAGGGGAAAGAAGTGAATGACTTACTTTGCGATAGATATTCGAATATGGACTATATCCTGCTGAGCGCGGTGCTCGGTATCACATCGCTGTACCTGGCGATATCGTACGATATTGCATGCCAGTGGAAGATAAACCTACCCGGGCGCATCGCGCAGATGCCGGAGCATATGCGCCTCAATCTCGCGGCGATCACGCTACTCTTCGGGCTGCCCGTGTGGCATGCAGCGGCGCACGAGAAGAGCTGCCAGGTGCAGAACTCCCTCACTTATGTCGACGGTGTCGGGCGAACGGACGGAGAGGGGATAGAGAGGACTTGGTCGCATCTCAATCCTCTGGCGTGGGCAACGAAGGAGATGCGGTCGGGAGCACGCCACGACGCAATGGAAGACAAGGTAGATCACCTCAATTTCGAGAAGAACATCGGTCAAGGTGAGCGATCCGTACATTGTATTGAGCAACGGTGCTGACAAGGTTAAATAGAGACTACGTTACCCCGGAAGCTGATTCTGGCCATCGACGAGCGGGATCGCCAGGTCGCGGCCTTCACGGAGGTTGACCGGACGCTCAAGAAAGAGGTCCGGAAGAAATGGCAGAAGAAGATAGACGCATGGAAGGCGGACAACTCGCAGCCCAATCCGTACGAGATGGCGGACGGTAAAGGAGGTACGTCGGTCTTGCGCAGTGCTGGGCATTATGCTGACATTAACTACTCAGGTGGCCCGAGCGAGGCTGAAATCCGTCTCTCGCTGACGAAAGACGAAGCTCAAGAGGCTGCGACGGGAGGCGGCAAGCTGCACGGCAGCAGCGTAACGTCGTTTTTAACGGCCGGGCTGCAATTAGAAGAAACTCAGTACGTTGCTCATTTGGCTTGCGAGAATCGTCGTACTGCACTGACCTTGTGCTTCCCTAGGCGTCGAATCCGGCTTGAGGTGAAGGGACGCACAGTCCTCGCCGCGGAGCAGAGCCAACGGCTCACCGAGATGCGGCGCGCGTTCTTCAAGAAACTCGGGAGGTTCCGCAAGCTGCAAGAAGTCTATATGTCGAAGGCGGTCGAGGAGCTGGAGGAGGAGGAGGACGCGCGTGACTCCGAGTTGCCACCGCCCCAGGCAGAAGACATCAAGCTGTACCTTCCGTCGGGGTTGCGAACGGCGGACAGGGAGTCGGGGTGTAGAAAGGGCCTCCCGGAGATGGAGGCGAAGTTGCGGGAGGGGCAGTGTCGCGACGCGCTCGGGCAGCTTCGAACGCGGCTGCACGCCAAACGACATCTGCTGGACCACCGGGAGGACGGCAACGTGGCGGGACAGAGAGCGGCGACGCGGTCGTACACGTTGATCGGGCGGATTGGTGAACGGGTGGATGCAGCGGCGGCGAAATACAGGCGGAGCAGGCTGGCTCTAATAGCACTGAAGGGGCGAGAGGCCGCAACGTCGTTTCGGGAGCTGAAAGCAGCCGACATACAGCTGGACGAGGAGAGAGAGATCGACGCCAGGGCGCGGAGAAAGCTTGGGGAGATAGGGTCGTCCAGACATCGGCGAAAAGGGCCTGCGCTCTCCTCGAAGGAGAAGCATTTCTCTTGGATTTGGACGGAAGGAGGGGGGCCGGGAGAGGACGAAGTGCAGCTACACGATTGTAAGTGCATCGAGATCTCGTGGTAAAAGACCATACTGAAATGTACCTTATAGCTGTTCGCGTGGAGTGGTCGAAGGCCAAAGCGCGGAAAGAGCGCTGGGAGGAGGAGGTGGCGCTGTTGCGCGAGGAGATGAAGCGGGTGCTTCGCTTCCTCCGATGGCGCGCACAATGGTGGGAGGCACGACGGACATCCAGACGCACGGGGGTCTCACCAGAGCTGCGCGCGGGTTTGGAAGCCTACGCAGCTCGGCAGGCCGCGGGCGCACGAGAGATTGCTCGGCGCTTCAAAACGAGCTGGGACACATCTGCCGCCACGGCTGTGCGAATGGCGGTGCGTGACGACGCGGGGCTCGCGGAGGGGATGGCGGCGTTTGTGGAGGCTTCGGGAGCAGGGGCGCCAGTCAGCGAGGGAGCGCCCGCTGCTGCGGGGACCGGGGGCGGCGACGAGGAAGGAGCTTCGAATGGGGTCGAGGAAGGAGCTGCGAATGGGGTCACCCGCGACGAAGCAGTAGCGGACGACGTGTAGGCCGCGGGAGAGCACGGTGCGCGGGGTCGAGATGCGCAGTGCGGATGAGACGCCGCATAGGGCGGTTAGCTGGGAGGGAGAGAGGCGGAACGAACGGACTTTTTCATTTAAATTGCCTTTTTTGGACTTTGGCGTAGCGGTATTCGTGTACATGATGTGGAGATGGCTAAAAAGAAATATTGTTGATCCTTTGATGCCCAATGATGGCGTTGGATATTATATTCCGACGTGAGAAAGGCTTGTACTGCCCTCTGGAATGGCTGCCGGCCTGAGTGAGCCCTAGGTAGGTCAAATTTATGCGTAGCCAGGCCCTGGCTACAGCCAGGAAAATAGGCAAAATATGTTTCTGGCTACAGCCAGGGAAATAGGCTCTATGGTACACCTACGGGTGAACACCAGGCATATTGGGCAAAAGAAGGGCGAAGTTCTGGAAGAGTTTGACGTATGGAATAAAGCGTTCCAGGGCTTTAAACATTTTCCTGAATAAGGGCATCGAGTCGACTGGCAACTGAGGACAGTTGATATTTAAAATTGGGGGAGGGACTCAGTGAATTTGCGAAAATCTCACGATTGTTCGCGCATCCCTGAGTCGCCAACTCTATTGAACACAACTCCTCTCAGTCGCAACTGCTCAAAGGAGTAGTTACAGGTTGGGGAACGTCAACACAAAAATAGGCTTGGGCCGAAATTGTATTGAGCCAAGACTACATGTGAAAACTAGGCTTTAACAAGCTTATTCAGAATAATCAGGTGGAACTGGCGACACAGGAGTCATCCTGAATAACCGTTCTCGTGGTTGTTCGAATAAAAGGTTCAAGAGCAAAGCTCAAACATCGAGTTCGAAGCAAACAAAACGTACGCCCACCACGAGGGTCGAACTCGTAACCTCCAGATCCGATATCTGGCGCTCTGTCCGGTTGAGCTAGATGGGACGTGCTGTATTAATATTTGAAATGGCTCCTTCGATAAGCCGCTATTCAGAATCCGCAGAACCTTCAGGGTTTAGGCACGGCAGATGGATAGGGTTAATTGAAACCAAGTCTGATAATATATACGAGTACAGGGGGACAACTACGGGCCAGTAAGCAGAGAACTCTCGTGCAAACGAAGAAAGCTGCGACGGTCTGCTACGAGTTTCAAGGCCTGTTTAGAATAACTCAAGGGACTTCCCAATTCCTGCCCAATAGGAGTAGCTCAACGAAAGAGTTAACAGAGTTAACCCGAGTAGTGAGCAAGCTGATCATCCGGTCATGACGATCTTGTTGGAGTTTCAGAATACTTGGGACGTGTTGGACCAAATCCTCTACAAGGAATAAGTCTAGACCCCAGGGCATCCCTAGAAACCAGTGTTTAGCATTTAGGATGCTATTCAGAACAATAGGAGACGCACTATTCTGAGAGAACTCCTGACGAGTCATGAAGTCCATCCAACCGTAGTTGAAGCGGAATAGACAGTGGCCTTCATAGCGGGTCTCGCAAGGACCGCATCCACGGCCCCATCCGTTGAAACTACACTCTTGTTCACGACCAGCAGGTAGTACAGCATTGGCAGGCATAAGTCGGCTATAATCATGTTTGAGTTTGGAAACGATAGAAACTAGAAACATGATTAGAAACGCACCTTGAAGAGCTCTAACATGTATGACGCATGCTCTATCTCCACAGAGCCGAAGGCATGACGATAGAAGACGGACATAAGAGGGGAAGACGAAAAGTACCCCTAGTTCAGATTCAGTTAGCCGTGCTGACATGTTGAAGACCAACGATGGCATCACATAGCCACCGTGTCAAGATAAGAATAATCGCTAAGAGATCTGTCAAGATTATCTTAATCGGCTATCTTATCTCGGGTCTCGAACCGACGCTATTCAGAATGTTGAACTGGAAAAATCTTCTAAGTCGAAATTCGCACGAATAAAACCCAAGAAAGATTATTCGCAGTACAATATATACAGGATATTCGCGTAGGTAATTGGAGGCTTGTAAACTATTCTACCTGAAGTCCGTATCATAAGAGGGGCGGTAGGAATAGTTACAAGAACAAGAAAGACGACCAAGTCAGAACAGCAGTCGCGACAAGTCAGAATACCTAAGAGAAGAGGTCTTCTTCGACTTCGACTTCGACCTCTCCTCCTTCTCCTTCGCCTTGCCCTTGCCCTTGTCCTTCGCGATACCGGCGGGAAGGTAGTCGTTGAGCGTCGGGGAGAAGATCGGGATCTCGAAGTCGTCCTGAAGGATGTCGCCGGCGAGGAGCTTGTCCCAAGCCAAGGCACAGTCGTGAGTCGACGAAGGGAACGGACGTGCCGTGGCGAATCGCGTTGTAGTTGTCGACTTGAGCGTTGAAGTGCTCGATGACGAGCTCGGGCTGGTCCTCGTGCGCGAAGTGTTCGAGGAAAAGTTTGGGGCCGAAAGCGTCGATGATCGTAGTGCTGAGCGAGAAGCGGTGGTGGAAGCGGACAGACGCCTCGTTGGAGGCGTCGTGCGCCAGCTTCTGCAACTCGATAGCGCGACGTTGGGCGTTGAGAGCCTCGCGGAAGGCGACTTCGTGGACTATAAGTCAGAATAAGTCAGTTCTGAATAAGAAAATTAGGACTAAAATCGACTTACGGTCAGACGAGACGGCGAAGAGACTTCCCAGGCGACGGTGAACGAGAAGGATCTCCTCGGCGGACATGTGGTCAGTGCAGCGCAAGCTGTGCGACTGGCAGAAACCACAAGTACCACCGAAGCCGATGACTCTGCATTCCTTGCCCATGATAAGGCAAATCATGCAAGAGAAAGACGGCTGGGGCATCCAAAGTCAGAACGAGTTAATGAAAGAGGAAAAAGGATGAACGTACGGCGATAGCGTCCTCAACGTTCAACTCCTTTACCTCCTCCAGCGAAACCTGGGGAATATCGCGGGCGCTGGTTTCGGTCGGATAGCCGCGCATGATATTCTTGGGCGCAAGACCGGTATAGAAGTGCGTCGGCGGGGACGAATGCTTGCGGAGGATGGCGAGATGGGTAGAATGCTCGCCGGGGTCGATGACCAAGTCCATGCCTGTGTCAAAGATCAGAACCGTCAATTGAACAAGGATTCTGAATAAGGAAACTTACCGGGATCCTCGCCTTTGCGACTCTTGATCCGACGCGAAAGAAGTTACGGTGGCAGCAGCACCCACCTGTCCTGCAGAACTCCTTCGGGTCCATGGCCTTGACGCCAGTCCTTCTTGGTTTTGACGTTGGAACCAGACGCCTGCTTGACGACCTTCTTGGCAGGCTGCTCTTCCGGTTCCGACTAAAAGAAGTAAATAAAAAGAATGGTTAGTGAATAAGCGACGAAAGACAAGGAGGGGCTTACCTCGCCGCTGTCCGACTCGCCACCGCCACCTTTGCCAGATTGCTTCTGAATATTTGGAATGTCAGTACTATCGGGGAAAGAAAAGGAATGGAGACGCGCCTTTTTACCCTTAGACCCCGAACGCTTGCGCTTCTTGGCCGGCCTGGTGAACAGACGGTCAGCGGTGACAAACTACGGGAGATAGATGTATTATCGTACGGCTTTTCCTGTCCTGAATAAGGAAGGATCAGTAATAGTACGAAGAGAAATTAAAGGAAAGAAACGAGGCGGGAGAGACTTACCAGTCTGCTTCTGGCCCGGCTTTCCATGTGAACGAAGACGACGGGTGTCGGTCTCCGGCTGGTCTTCAACGGCTGGTTCGGGCTCCGGAGTGGTGGCCTTGCTGGAGGGCGAGTAGGATTTCTCCTTCTCCGCCGGCGGGTACAGGTACGGAACGACCTTGACGAGGTCGTCCTCGTCGACCTCCCGGTTGGCGGTGGCGTACGACTTGGGGAGCATCGGAGGGAGTTCGTTCGGAATTTTGAACCCGCGGTGCGGTAGCGACTGCAGGGTTAGGATTCTGAATAAACGGAGGAGAAAAAGAATAACGTTGAGACATACCGGTTCGTCCTTTTCGGACTCCACATCGAGCGTAACGTCGGCCCAGGCCGTCGGGACCTTCTTGAGGGTCTTGAGCAAGTGGGTATACTGGAAGTAGTAGCGGCGGAATTCTTCAGACGTGTCGGTATCGGCGACGGTATCGTGGAGGAAACGCTAAAGAAGTTTCTGAATTAGCCAACGCATCGGAAAGAAAAACGGAACGTTGAGAATTCAGGACTCACCAGGGCAGGATAGGCTTCGTGAATAGCGGCGCGAACGTCGTCGAACTCGGAGGGTTCGATTTGCTCGCAGCGGGCCATGAAACCGCGGAGTTTCTTCATCGAGGGCGAGTTGAAGTGGACGATCGGGTCGGGCGGACCAGGCGAAGCCGTCTTCGACAGGGTCGAGTGCGCCTCCTCCTCCTGCGCGGACTCTTCCACCACCTCGGACTTGCCACGTCGCTTGAGCGGCTTGGGCTTGGGTCTCTCAACCTGGCCGCCCGAAGGCGCTTCAAGTTCGGAAACCACAGGCGAAGGTCGCTTGCCCTTGGACGGCGGAGTCTTCTGCGGCGTCTTCTGCGGCGTCTTCTTGGGCGTGCCTTTCGGAGTAGCCTTCGAGGCGGGCTTAGGAGTCTTAGACGGCGGTGCTTTGGTTTGGGAAGGCATCGCGTCGAGTAGGGGAAGAGGATTGTGAATTAGCGAGTGGTGGGAGAGAAAAGAGAGAGGGAATGGGCGTGCGAAGCCCAGGACCGTCCTCTATATAGTGGGACATGACGGCAGCGGTTGCGCCGACGCGCAGCAACGGCGAAGTCAAAAACAATGGGCCCTGGAGAACCTCTGAGTCCGCAATACATTCAATTGAATGAGCAAAAGCTTATTCAGGACCAAAATTACCTTGGGCAAGGGTTATCCAGAATAACCTGGTGCTGGGGATTTGGTTCCAACGGATGGATATGTGACAAAGTGGGTATCAGCGAGGAGCAAATGGAGAGGAGAATCCATCCCTCAATGAGGGATGAAGTCTTAGACATTTGCCTCCGTTGCGTCTGCTCAATCAGGATCCACGATCAGGCTTTGATGGGCGGTGTTATAATTGAAAAGCGGTGCTACGGCGTCTTTCAGAATAAGCCAGGGCATGATGTCATGGTCTGGGCTTGGCCAGAACGTTCCGCGGAGGTAGTCGCAAGTGAACTTAGAGAAAATTGGGATTATGACTAAGTCAGGATCCCGTTTTCACTAAGACGCGTCGACGCGTCAAGGGAGGGTACATAAAAACAAGAATAAAGGCAGAAGTTGGGAACACTGTCAGAAGGCAATAAAAGATAAATAATCTGAATAACCACGGGTGACCGAGGACGGTCAATAGTAAAAATTGGGGGAGATGATAAGCCGTGTATCGGGTTTAGGCCTGTTTCACGCGTTTTTCGCGTTTTCTGTTCTTTTTAACGCGCGTCTCAAGCATAATATCATATCTGATATTATGCTTTGAGCCTACTCTTAATGGGGACTATAATAAGTCCACCCTGCAGGGGCTATTCAGAAAGATCATACTGAATTAGCGCTGTTGTACGGGTTACAATTAAAACTGGGTCAACTTACAGACGCTCAGGTTGTACAAGAGAGCTCCCTTATTCATAACGTACCTAGTAGGCATCTGGGGGATTTATCGGTTATGTCTTGAGGACGCTGGACGCTTGATTGAAACCTTTGTTTACATCTCTTTGCATCGAAATGGGACACGCGATGGACCACGTGACCGGCTCAGTACTTGCCCGAGATCATGTTCCGAATAGGCCGATACGGAATTATCCGGACATGATCGCATCAAATCGCGATCGACTCTCAAAACGGGGAGATTAAGGTTCCAATCCAGGAACTTGGTCTTCCAAGCTCTTCACAAGGGAGTGCGGGGTACTCAGTGGAAGCTACGAACATGTAGAATCCATTTCTGAGTATCTTATTCACGGGCACGGCCCTATTCAGAACCTAGGGACTAATCTCGACTTCCAGCACCACACGAAGTCCGAGATAAGTCCCAAGGCAACTAATGGACATTCAGGAGTTTCATTAATCTTTCTTATTTCAACTGTAACTGCTTGGCTACCGATATGACTCGTTTTTCTATTCATTTTAAACACATGTATACCCGATCGTCTGTCACACCCCTACTCCGTTTATCCGCAATCTTGTAATTCTCCCTGTGTAAGCGTTATAGTGTACAGTATAAAATAGCGAGAGCACTGGCATGTACGGTACGGAATCCCACCCCGGTTATTGAGGCGCCACCCAGTTACGGCCCTCCTTAACGCACGGTTCGGATCTGGACTTGTCACTCAGGGCTACTCTATTCAGAATAGTGCCGTTCCAAGTTATAATATAAATCTCTGCACGCCCCTGGCGATACTCCTGGACTCCTGACTGATTGTGAATTGTATTGAACCTGTGGCTTGTGAATTGGCTTGTGGTATAGCCTTTGATTTGGGATTTGGCTTGTGGTATAGCCTTAGGACTTGGAATTGTGACTGGCTTGTTGCATAGCCTTGGATTGGATACGTTTGGGATTTTGGCATATAGCTTTGGACGCTTTACAATCCACTTTGCGAATAGGGTGCTATAACTTCGGTTACCAAGCCTTACTTCACTCAGACCACACGCGCGCTGCACACGTCTAAGACAGCAACCCCTTAATTACCTGCTCCCCTCATTACAATACGAACTCAGCAGTAGAAGTAGTAAAGTGTTTAGGATTAGGTTGTTTGTTGTGGATTAGATTAAGATTCAACTTTGTTGTATCTTTGTCTTCATTCATATCTAAACCGTCGAATCTTGATTCCATCCGCTTCTCCTGTGCAACCCTTTCAACGGAGGGAAGGGCTCGATGCCGAGCGCGCCGACTTGATCCGCGATGTGCCAGCACCGCCACCCATCACTGATACCACCGCACAAACTTTATACAAAGTCTTCACCGCCGACTCTACACAATTCTACGGCACTCAACTTTACACAAACTTTGGTTTTCAGACATTTTATACAAACTTCCTTGGACAGAAAGTTTACACAACTTTTGAGACCCGAAGTTGAACTACACATTGTTGAACTTGGCCGCGGACTTTTAGCTAACTGAGGCTTCTCCCTCTCAAAGTGAATGAATTTGTGTTTTCTCAACGTTGTAAGTGCAATTTCGACATTTTACGATGAAAACAGACATTTTATAGTGATCTGATTAAAAGTGCATTCTGACCGCCATACAGAGTTGGTGAATTTCGCCCGAATTTTCGCTGTTAAAAACCGTGAAATTCCCAGATTTTCACGTACAAATTTTCCGTTTTCACTGCACTCGGGCTCGTTTTGACCAAATCACGAGTTTTTGAGCGAACTGCTGTGTCTTTTTCGGTGTTTCAGACTCCTTGGTTTAGGTTAGTGCCCAAATAACACAATTACGCCGGAGGATCGTGCGTTGATTTCGCCCTCTTTTCACCCCGTTTCTCAGTGAAAGGTGGATTTCACTCTGTTGAGCCGTGAATTTCGCTATTTCCGCTTTTCACAGTGAGTACAGGGTTGAGCGGACGAAGTGGTAACATCAGGCCGCCCCAGAGTCGGTCAAACTTTGGTCGAATTACAAGTTGGGGTTCAACTTTAGGCTCGTAACCAGTCTCAGCCTGAGTCTGCATTCTACAAATCTTCAGTGCAAGCATTAACTTGTCCAAATCGTGTTTACTTACTTTGATTGGACGCGCAAAAGATAATGAGGGACGTACATGATTCTGAATAACTGCGCTGCGCAGTTACTGACCTCGTTACTTGGATTAAAACCATCGAGGACAATATTAATTTGGTTAACAATCGCGCAGTCAGGGGCTTTTGTGATCGTGATGCCGTGACATCACACTCGGCCTGCGCATCCCGTCGCCCGATACTCATCGTTCTCTCTCCCAAACCCTCACCATGGGTACCTCAAACGAAGTCGCGAACGATGGTAGCCCGCAGCGTGGCGTACGCCTGCCGACTCCAAGGGCCCGGCGAAGCATCCTCATCGTCGGGACTATCTCTTGTCTGCTGCTATTGCCCTTGCTCTTACCTGTTTATCTGAGTCGTTTTTCTGGGCTGCTGCTTATGTTCGGTCGACACTGCGACGGGCAACCCCGCAAAATTGGGAGCATGAGGTGGTCCCGCGCTGCAGAGTGTGCCCCTGGGACGGAGTGTCGCTCGATCATGTACGTGCGCTCATCATTTCAAGCCAGCCAGCCATAGTTACACGCTTCAGCGTACCGAAAGACTACTTCAACCGCGATGCGGGCACGGCGTCGATTGCCGTCGCCAGGTACAAGGCGACTAAGTTTCCGAAGAAGGGCACGGTGTTCCTGAATCCTGGTCCGTACAGCGTTTCCAAAGAATGTACAGTTATTTATTTTCTGCTGCAGGTGGCCCGGGTGGCTCCGGGACGCGCCTTGCCTCCAAAGAATTTGCTGATATCATTGGCGAGGATTGGGACCTTCTAGGCTTCGACCCGCGCGGCATCAACAAAACAGAGTGGGTTTTGGTCCCAAGGACCTTGAGAAGAAGGTATATAAACTGAAATATCCAAAGACCTCAGCTTGCATGCTTCTCCACGGCCTCGGACTACAACTTCTTCGTCGCCAACACAGTCCTCCAGCAAGGCTTCACCGTCTCGTCTTCGAACCTCTCTGACCCCGCGATCGAGGCGCATCTCGTCCAGCAATCGCGCGAGTTCTTGGCACTGAAGAAGGCTCAGGCGGAGCTTTGTGCAAAGAACATGGGTGACGATCTACGGTATATGGGCACCGCGACGGTTGTGCGCGACATGGACTTTATGGCGCAGCTCTTCGATGGCGAGGGCGCCAAGATGTGACCCTTTTTATTTATCTATCGCAGTCTACGTGTGCGCTTACCTTGCGACAGAAATTACTGGGGCAGCTCTTATGGCTCCATTCTCGGCGCGTATCTCGTCAACATGTGAGTCTGCATCTGGTCGGCTATTTTGCAGGTGAATACTCACAAACGACCCAAGGTTGCCCGACCGTGCTGGCTTCGTTGTCATCGACGGGATTGCTGACCCGGTGAACTGGTCTAGTATGTTGCCCACCATTATTTTTTCTTTTTTTAGCGGACCGCTTATGTTCCACAGCGGAACCATCCCACAAGTGGCCAATCAACTGGCTCGCGTCCACTGAGAAGACATATCGGTTCTACCTTGAGACTTGCTCCAAAGTGCGCCCCTGGTGAATTGAACCAATAACTAACACCAAACTTCTGTGCAGGCTGGGCCCGAGGCGTGCCCGCTGACGCAGCACACGGACGAAGCATACGAGAAAATTCAAGCCCGGATCGAGTCTTTCTTGGACAAACTCGCTGTTGCACCTCTGCCCGTCCCATTCGCTTTCAGACCCGGATTCCTCACCTCTGGCGCTGCGCGCGGTATATGTTTTTGCTCACATCATACACACAACTGACATCGAATGGATAGCCCTTCTATTAATGTATCTTGAGCGCCCCCCGCTCTGGGCCGAATCCGCCCTCGCTCTCTCGCAGGCGATGGCGGGCAACGGCACCCTCCTCTTCAACAAGCTCGCCGCGCCCCTCCCGTCGTCGAACCCGCACTACGACCTCGCGCGCCTCGGAGTCACCTGTCTCGACTCGCCGCCGCCGCGCTCAGAGAAAGATATTCCAACGCCGGAGGATCTCGCGGCCGAGTTTATGAAGACCATGCGCGAGGTGTCGCCGCACTTTGGCGCGAGTGTGTCGGTGGGGGAACCGGATGGCGGGTGTCAGTATTGGCCTGTACGCGGGCCGGAGAGGTTTGTGGGCCCGTGGAACGCGAGCCTTGAGTGGCCGATGTTGATCGTCAGCAATACGGTGCGTGTAATATTTTCGGACCTGTACATATCAACAACTGACAGTCAATCCTTTGGTTCTCGTTTTTAGATGGACCCGTACGTGTCTCATTCATCTTGTTATTGTTCTTTCATTTTCACTTGTGTGATTTTAGGATAACACCTATCGAGAGCGGCCTGCGAGTTAACTCACTCATGCCCAATTCTTCGAGGATAATCATCCAAGACGGGCCCGGGGTGTGTATCACTTTCTCGCCTTCTAACTTTACCCCATCATAGTTAACTGATTCGGTACAGCACTGCTCAACCGCCATCCCCACCCTGTGCACCGCCAAGCTCGTTCGGGGATACTTTGCCGGCACGCTCCCCGAAAACGGGACGATGTGCGAGACGGAGTACACGTTTTTCCCTGACCCTTCAGAATCCGAGGCGGATTCAACTTTTGTTGCACTGAACGCGGAGGATGCGAAGTTGTTGGACTCTGTAAGGGAGGTTGGAGAAATGTTACAGGACATCCGCCGTGGTTAGGATTTGTTTGACTTATCTTTCCTGCAGAAATAGCTTTTTTGGAGTTCTAATGTCAACCTTCGTTGTCCCTTCTCGACTTCAAAGTTCCAACGTTCGGCGAACTCAGACACCGAAATCAGGCATCGAACCCTGATCGGCATCCTGAGCGGGACAGACCTTGTCACAGTTACGACCCCTTCTCTCTTCCCGCCGTATTGCTTGCCACACCTTCTGCACTCTTAGGACAATGGTGAGCCGTATTTCGAGCTCGTGCGCCATTCTCGGCTCATGCCCGAAGAGTCTGCAGCGCCGGCCCTCAGCCTCGACCTCATCTTGGAGATTTTGGATTGTCTTGCGGTCCCAGTCCATTTTCCACAGCGGTCCTGCGATCTCTCGGTCTTGGTAGCATGCAGTACTGTCTGCAAAATGTGGTCCGCACATGCCCAACGACTGCTCTTCCGCCGCGTCATATTACCCGCCAACATCTACCGCGAGCCTCAGGCAGGAAGGATCACTCCTTCGGATTCCATGACATCCTTTTCAGCTGCGATAGATCCTACTACAGACAATGGCCGTTGGCTCGCAGAAAGCGTCGTCGGCCTCACCATAAGACCCACCGGCGGTCGCACGGGCACCTGCGAGCCGACTTGGCTGGCCACCGCGATGCTGCGTACCCCGAATCTACGGCACCTGGATGTGACTGCAGATTGCTTCGACTCTGGAACGCTGGCGCGACTGCGGCAATTTGGCCCGCCCATTACATCGCTGCGCCTTGTAAAATCTATTTCTCCAGTTGGGATACACGACTCGCACATCATGCAGCAGATTATCGCCTGTTTTCCGTCCACTCGCATCCTTGAGATCGGCGGCTTCGCCCCTGTGCTGGCTCCGTTTAACCCGCCCCTCAAGTTATCCCTTGTTTCCTTCACATATCACGTAGCGATCGAACTGAATGTCACCTCGTACCTCACCTCGCTGCTAAATCCTAATCCGGAGGCAGACAGTGCACTTCAGGTCCTATCTACCAAGGGGTCCGATTTGGCCATGGGACGGGTGCTGACAGCGCACGGTACACACTTGCGCTCACTTACAGTCGAGACACTCGATCCCGGCCAGCCTCACCTCGCAGCGACCTGCCCACACCTCGAGCGGCTCGCGATACGGTGCTTCCCCAATGCAGAGATACTCGCCCTTG
This sequence comes from Mycena polygramma, assembly GCA_029449255.1. Classification (NCBI taxonomy): domain Eukaryota; kingdom Fungi; phylum Basidiomycota; class Agaricomycetes; order Agaricales; family Mycenaceae; genus Mycena; species Mycena polygramma. The sequence continues at coordinate 1,335,603 of JARKID010000013.1, read as the reverse complement.
TTCCGCGCTCGATTTCGACTCTTGTTATTAGCGGTATGCCTCCAATCCCCGGGGAAGTGGACGGGTTCGTGCAGGCTCTCGAGTCTTTTTCGCGGCTGAAGACGCTGGAGTGGTCGTCGTGCTCGCCTACATATTCAGCCCTCCCCGCCATCGCGTCCGTGTGTCAGAGGCAGGGAATCAAATTGTGCTTGTCCGCGGAGGACAAGCCTTAGGTATAGACTCCGTCGGTTTCTCGTTCCTGACGACTATCCCAGATAACCGAGGACCCCCTTGAACTCGAGTTGCGACGGAAATATATTCGGATCTAGACCAGCACACTCGATATGTTGCATCCCATAAAACACCGTCGGTCCAAATGCTGTCCCAGTGGACCATTGCGAGTCCTTATACGTCATCCAACCTTTCAAAATAAATAAAAGCAGTTTGGCCGCCACCGTTTTACAGGACGCTCAAAGGCGAGAGATGCAATGACAAGTCCCGGTTATGCCGGACTACAAAATAAACAGAAGTGCATATCGTACATGGTTTCAGTGGTCCACTGACACGCCCAAGAGACACCAAGAGAACCAACACCCTGCAGTATCCTCAAACCTCGGATGAGGTCAATAAAGGAACTGAGGTCGCGCGGCATATCTCTCAAGATATTGATCCCGCGAAGTAAGGTGCTCTCGTTAATCTGTCCTAGCTTTTGTTGTTGTCATGCCAGTCACTCAGTTGCAAATCAAAGACACAAGCATTTTTGCATTGCGTCTGGGAGCAGTTCCAAATACTCCGTCAGACCCCAAGGATCATTACGAAAAGAAATGTCACGGAAAAAGCACGGACGAAGCACGTTCTTGGATTATGGAGCTGGGCCAACGAAGCAGGCTTGCAGCTGGTACATTGAACAAACTACGTCACGATGCCAGTTAAGTAGATAGACTGTCACAAGTAAAATTGGGGGATCTTGGGCCTATGTTCTGCCCTAAACAGTTGTTCCACATCCTTCAATACGTCCTCGCTCGCATCGAACCATGTGGAGTCGTGCCAGTCAGAACATGGGACGATGTCAAACCGATCCCCGGCCCATGCCCCGCGATTGATTGCCTGGTCCCATGCAAGCGCTGCAGTGGGGTCGGAGGAGAGGCAGATTCGCGTCATGAGCGCTTCTCCGAATCCGATACATTCCTCGACCCTGGTGCCAGCATAGTGGGCCTTCAACTCCAGGAGAGCCGTCTCGCGCACGTAGGCCTGGCGTGTGAGATTCCGGAGAACCGATGGTGACGCGGGTGGTGGCGGTTTGTAGTCCAGGTCGAAAAGATCGTGGAGGGCGAGAAAGTCGTAATCGCGGAAGTGAACCTGGAAACGGTCCTTGCCCGCGAAAAATCGGTCGTCCACCCCGCATATCTTCCATAGCCCGTCCATGCTGAACCCATCGTATCGAACTCGGTTGGGGATTTCGTCGAATGGATAGTTATACAAGGTGTCCTGTCCATCGTCGGTGAACTCCTCCAGCTCGTCTTCGGTGAGGATGCCGTCGGGAATGTCCTTGTTTCTGAGGTAGTCTCCGACGCAGAGAATGCGTTCCCCGGCCCACGAATAGTAGTTGGCGGTGGCTTCCACCGCGATGCAATGCATATTCGGCCGCCCGATCTCCCAAAGAGCCTGGCAAGTGGCACTCAGACAGACCGCATCGGCGAGGTAGGGGATGTGTGCGTATATCTCGTTGATCATCTCGACCGGGAGATTCACAAGTGTAGCAGGGTCCGAGCTATATTCAGGTCAGTTATATGATATATTCCGGTATGCCAGAACGACAACTCGCCTTCGACTTGCGGTCGGAGCAAATCGAAGAGCACATCTATAACCTTCCTCAGCTGGCCGAAAGATCTGGCCGGGTTTGAACGGGCGAATCAGTTTATCGCAGTCGGGGAGTTTTGGGGAGGGGCGGAGCCAATCCTCCAAATGCGTTGGAAAGCTGAGGATGAATTCGCCTAGTTGTCCCAGTGCCCAAAGCTTCGATAACTGTCGAGAGATACGATCATCCAATACTGTCCCATGTTGGTGAAAGTAAGGGGCGGAAGACCTCAATTCCTTCACGTGAGAGGTCGCGTCCACACTGGTCCACATTCGCACACCTGCACAAACACGAACACAAAACAAGAATCGAAACTACCGATTTTGTGCATCCACGGACTATGCGCTCAGATTTACTCGCCGTACGGCCGATGAATTCTATTCATGTGAACAGCCCTATCTCTACTCAGCCGTCTTGTAACACTGTTGTGCAACTCAGCAATGACAACAAGTTGATCAGTGGTTGGATGCTCCTCAAATTCTCTCTCAAAATTCTCAAGAGATTGTGATTCATTCTTCCACGGAATGCACACACCGTTGTAGCATCTGATTGTCTACGGAACTCACTTAGTAAGGAATGAGGAGAAGGTTGTGGTCGACTAAGATGTCGGTTAATCTTTCCTGGATTTCGTTCCTATCATGCAAATCGCTGTCCGTCGAGATTTTAGCCTCTTCCAATGTGAGGAGGTACAATCGTACCCAATTTCTTCGAGAATGTTGCACAACGCTCTCACTCTTTTATCCTCGCTGTTCTTCGCCGATTTGAGAAAATCTGTGCGAAGCTGGTCGAACTCTTGGTATGGGATGACCTATATTGCCTATCATGAAAAATCGACTGCAGGGTATTCACCCAGAAACGCACCTCACCCGTGGCATCGGTTTCGAGGACGAAATCCAAACAGATCCCCAGAGCAGTGTCAGCGAGCAATGAATCTCAGGGCAAAATTCAGTATAATAAGCGACCGCGGGAAATTAGCCTACTACTTGTAACTTTACCTGGGAAGTTGTTGTCAGCGAAGCCGCTGTCCAAATCCGTGGCGTTGAGAGTGTGATTATCCAAGGTTTCCTCGGTCAAGAATTGGTGGGCTGTATGGCCTGCATCCTCGTCGGGAAAATTCAGCCAATGATTCGCCTGTCAGAAACTCTGCCTCCGAAGATGTTTTATATGCATCGTCTGGTGGCGCACGCCTACGGGTCGGAAAGTATTTGACCAGGAGAAATACGGCACATACCCATAACGTTGACAATGGCGGGCGCCAGCTGGGGGGCGAGATCCTCAACTGCAGTAAACTGTGGAATGGAGGTCATGGTGTAGTAAGTAGGTGGTGGAGGGATACCATGCTGCCTCCTTCATTTATACTCAGGTCGCCACAGATGCTCGTGTCAGAACGTAACTGTGGCGCGGCAAAAAAAAACAATAGCATTAAAGGTGACTGGATGCATAGTGTGCGCAAGCCCTGCCAATTGTGCTTATCTCGTGCGTGAGTCGCTGAGTGGACGCAGGTGTTGTGAGTCTGTGAGCAACTAGAATAATACTTGCCGAGAGCAGTGCGATGGAGTCACTATCCTTCGAACAAGACATTCTCCTTTTTGAGAATACGAGTCATGCAGACGGAGGGACTAGTCCCCTGTCACGACAGTCATCCGCTTGGTCGGACGTGTAGGAAGACTCAAGAGAGCAAGGGACGTGATCTTGGTTCAACTTCAACAAGATTTTCAACCAAGTTGAACCATTTTCTTCTTTATTGGACGGGAAACCCCGGATTTCGGAGCTGATTTTTCTTGCTAGCTGAATTTATCTCGGTGCCCTTGAGGCTTGCTGATCCAATTTCAACAGAACCGGCGGCGAACCGCACCCCAACCGCACCTTCCTGTGCTGGCAATATATCAAGCGAGTTCCCGTTGAGAACTTTATACTTTGCTCTGGCAGTGGCGGCCCTCGTTCCCAAGATAATGACGATAATGATATGCATAGAGGACTACCTACACAGGTGAATAAAGGACTTCCCACGCATTCCCGTACGGCGGAACGTTCCGGGCGCAGAAGGGCTGATGTGGCGGCATGTGGCGGCATGTGGCGGTGTGCGTTTGGTGTGTGTGTAATGATCCGTTTCTGGCGGACTCTCATTTTCGTCCTCACCACCTTGTCCTATGCTCGACATCCCAACTTTCTCCTTTCGTTCGGCTTCCATCTGAATGTCTATCGGGCTATCAATACATGTACCGTCGACTTCAGGCACACACACAAGGCACACAAGGCTTACCATGACTCCAACCAAGTCCCCTCCGTCCAAAGAGTCTATGAAGCGTTGCAGGAATTAGAGGCCAAACCCCCAGTCTCCGCCAGAGGCGTTGCCTTCTGTCCACCGCTGGACCCACACCCGCAATCGATTTCATCCCTCGTCTCTCTGCCGTTGTTTCCAAAATCTCTTGCTGTTCCCGGAGTCATATCGGAGTCAACAGGTAATCGCGTTTCTGTAGGAGCTCGAGGGCCTAGATGGGATCTGCCTCCCGAGCGAGCCGGGGAACCGAATGCCTAGGTGGCTTGAGATAACCAAGATTCCGTAAAGCTCGGTGTGTCTCACTATTCAGTCTCTTTTTTCAGACAATCCAGCATCGTTCCAAGCCGAGGCCGGGTCTGCCCAGCCGTGACCCAACGCCTGTAATATGTGCCGCCAAGCCGAGACCTCTAGGGCAGAACTAGTCTCGGCTTGGAAGCACCATCGCGGCACGACACCCAGCCTGGAACACTGCTCCAATAAAAGGAGTCGGTAAAGGAGTCGGTGGCTCCCGATTCGAATCCCTTTATTCTCCTGTCCATCCCCTCCCGCCGACCCCAATGCACGAGCCCACGGCGTTGAGCATCGCGGAATTATTGGATGACTGCATCGCGCCTTTGAGACAGTCACCGCGCGACCTGATGGCCTGCGCACTGGTATCGCGCCGCTGGGTGTTCGCGGCGCAGCGCCAGCTCTTCCGCGCGCTCACAATCACCAACATTTCTCAAAACCTGTCATTTCCTCCACTGAACGATACACAGTGGGCGCGGCTCCAGGCCACGCTCGAGGGCTCCCCGCATCTGATCAGACACATCCGGACGTTCATGATGGTGCTCACCTCCGAGTCGCTCGAGACGCTGGTGAAAATCTGCCGCTTCCCGTTCACGCATCTGGAGAGCGTCGCGGTCGTCCACACCGGCGCACTTTCCTCCGCCCACGCGTTGGCGTTCCAACAACTGCTTAGCCTGCCGACGCTGCGACATCTCGACTTTCACTCTGGGTTCAACCGAGATCCTACGTGTATGCCGTTCATGCGGATCTGGGACCGCTGCTCTTCGGGAATTCGCCGCCTGGTGCTAGCGTACAACGGCACGCAGCTGAGGATCCCACGCTTGCCCGACCATGATCGACCTGTTGTTCTGGAGTCACTGCGAATGGCATCCAAGGGCAGTTTCGACAGCCGCCTCCTGCAAAAATGGCACCGATTCGACCTCTCACAGCTGAAAATGCTCTCAGTCTGTCAGAACGCGGACGTTCCCTGGGATGAATTCGCGCCTCGTGTGCAGAGCATCGAAGCGCTCGACATTGTTCCCAAGGTGCGGCGCGCGGATGGTTGCACAAATATAATGAACGTCACTCACATTCATTCATTCTCGCAGGCAACATCGCCGCCGGTGGACCCCTCCTTGTTCCCCAGCCTCGCATACCTCCGGTTGCGCACACCGTTTTTAGACACGGACCTCAGCCCCATCCTCGACGTCCTGGCGCTCATCCGGCCCACCAGCGGGATCCGCAAGATCACCTTTGTCCTCGCGCTCGGAGCGCTCAGGGCCGGTGGGAACCAGCTAGACGCCGCTGTGTGCAAACTCTCTGAGCCCTTGCCTGAGGTGGAGGTAGTCATCCGGCCGCACGAGGACGTTGATTTGGCGGCGTTCTTGCCGCAACTGCACTCTAAGAAACTTGTAGGTTATTTCCTCCGCTGAATAATCACTCATGCTCATGGGATACTTAGCTTCGCCGGACGGAATGGGATTCCCAAAATTGGTGGATGGTAAATATATCGATTTAACTGCGACTGCACACGCTAATAATAATGGGCATCCTCAGATATAGATATAGAAGGCCAGCATACATTGTGCCGTCCTCTACCTCAGGTTTTAGCTATGGTTAGATTTCGTTTAGATTCTGCAGCGGGAAAACGGACGCCGCACGAGGTTGTGCTGTGGAGACAAAGTAGAATAGAAATAGAAGTTAGAAATAGACACGCATGCGCGGTGGTACTTGGATTCCGGCGCAATATCCTCTCTCAGAAAAAATAAAAACTCTTTCACGTAGCAGGGTGCTTCCAGTTTTCTTTCTAAGTTACTGGAAGCTTAGGTTCTGTCTTCAAGGTGGTGGTGGGCAAAGCCGATTGCCGATCCGTGATGATCACGTGCGCACTTACACGGAGTCAAGCCAAATATGGTTGACCCACGCGTTGCGTTCGTCGTATGCCTCCAATTCATCCGTTTTCCTCATTTTTTTTCGCTGAATAGACTTATGATAGGCACATCTGACACTGTCTCAGAGGGCTTAATATTTGGATCTTTAAAAACTTGCGATAATTGGTGTTTTCCAGTCGGCTCGATCCAGATGCGACAATTCACTGCCAGTCACTTTTATAGCATTTCTGGGGGCAGAAAATGAGTCAATTCAACCAAGGAAGATATCCTTACAATATGCAACATATATGACGGGCCTCCGGACCTACTTTTTGCAGTACAATCTCGACGGACAGTTACTCAATAAAACACTCAACAAATTCACAGAAGTTCGGAGGTACTGCGACATGAAATTTGGCACACGACGTAACATCTACCCACTGGACTCCGTGGAGTCTACCGACGACAGCGACTCCTCCAAACGATCCATGGCCGCCAACAATGCCGCCAGTCTATCCCCTTTCCTCTTCAACTTCGATTTCATTGGCACCTCTTTGTCCCCTTTGCGCCGGTGCAATTCGAGCTGGTCTTTGAGTTGCGGATCTGTCATTTTGTCAATTTCTGAACGATCCAGCTCGACACCGATAGCAGTAAGCCGCTCGGATTCTTTGCGCTTTTTCTCGGCGGTCTCGGCGTCCTTCGCTCGCTTCTCATCCACTACCTCTTGTTTGTGCGCGTTCAGCTCCTCTCGCCTTGCTTTCTCGACACCACTCTCGTCGACTCGCCGGGCCTCTTGTCTCAGAAACTCCTGGTCTGCCGCAGTATTCATGTGTATGTCCAAGAAATCTTGTGTTTCGTTGCGATGGAACATCGCTTGGTCTGCGAAATGGCCAACGGTAGAGCTGGGGCTTTCACGAGAGAACCGCCGCCACATGCCGAGAAGACCCTCGTTTGCGTCGTTGGTGGAGGGCATGTGCGCCGCTAAGCGTTCCGCGGCTGTCGCTTGGTCGATCAAACCCCCGGGAGCAAACTCCGTCGTAACCCGTTCAAAGCATTCGAGTGCGGACTCAAGGCCGGCCAGGATGAGGGGGCGGACGTCCGTGTGAGAGGGAGCGAGGCGGACGCACTCCGAGTCAGCCCATGCTTTAACATCGCTCCACGGCTTCCCGTCGAGAGCCGCAGCTGTGTGCGCGTCGGGAGCGGATGAAAGCAGCAGGCTGGGGTCCTTCAACAACTTTCGCATGTGTGCCTTGACCGAGTCGTGGAGGGGACCTAACCCTGGCAGTGTCTTGGGCCGATGATCCGGATCAATGCGGTATTGTCAGTGCACGTGGTCGTCTTGGACATCGCTGCATCTCTCACCCACACACCCATGTCGATTATCTGCGAACACTGTGGGCATCGCAACGGGGATGCCCAATTCACGGCTCCCTCGGGCTCCCTTAGCTCCTCTTCTGCACCCCAGCTACGGGCGGCTTTGGAGGCAGTCAACCAAGGAATCTTGCGACAGCAGATGTATCTCTCCGAGCTCGAGAAACAGCAGTTAACACTCTGGAGCTCAAACTCGCTCAGATAGTGTACCCCGTTCTATCGCTTCCACCCGAGATTACCGCTCGTATCTTTGTCGAGTGCCTACCGGTCCACGGCCGCGTGCGGCCCTCTCCGACGGCTCCCCCGCTTTTATTGGCGCAGATTTGCCGGGATTGGCGAGAAACTGCTCTGAATACCTGCGAACTTTGGCACTCTGTGGATGTTGCATTTGCCAAGCAGCATTGGGATCTCCCGGATATAGCCAACGACGGCGCTCTTCCGATAATGAAGACATGGCTTTCGCGAGCTAAAGGGCACCATCTATCGCTCACCATACGGTCGATGCGCCACGAAATCCCCACATCCATCATTCCTCTCATCGCCTCCGTTGCCACACAGATCCACACCCTCGAACTCAGCCTTTCTAAAAACGACTTCGATATACTCAAGCAGAAGAAGATTGCATTTCCGGGCTTGCGGCGGCTCGCACTGGTTTCACCGCTCGCCCATGACTCCCTCTCCATTATGGAGCACGCTCCGTCTCTGAGAAACTTAACAATCGATTCTATTCCTACTTCACTGTCACTCCTCTCACCATCGTTGACCACCCTCGAAATTCGGCATCGAATGCCATTTTCGTCTCTTTTTAATCTGTTCCGACAGTGCCCCAAGTTGCTAGACCTTACGGTGCATGTTGATCGCCCCAGCCGTTCGGATGACCCACCACACACCACATTGCCCTACCTCCGATCCTTGGCGATCGTTGGAACCCGTCTTGACTTTCTAACCCTTCCCGCTGTCCGGCGTCTCACACTCAGCCACAATTACGATCTCCTCGCGTTCATCGAACGCTCGCGCTGCGAACTCGAGCACCTCGCTATTGAGTTTCATTCCTCAGACGAATCGAGACTTGTTAATGCTCTTAGGGCCGCGCCGTCACTCACGTCCTTGAACATCAACGTAACGTCCTCCATGGAGATCTTCGCCGAAATGCTCAAAAAAGACCCCACACTCCTCTCGCAGCTCAACACCCGTCGGTTATCCGGCGAGGCTTTGACTATCTAGCGTTCACCCAGCTCCTCCGCGAGCGGCGTACCCCCTCCCCAAATCACACTCGATTGACCTATGCGCAGCTCAATTTGAAGTCCCGCTACGAATTAGGCAAGGAGTGGCTGCCACGCTCCGCCGCTATCGACTTCGACAAGCTCATGGCGCAAGGGTTGGAAGTTCAGGTGACTTGTGTGGACTACAACGGTTCTTATGTATGGCCGAAGGGAAGCAGTGGTGAGTGCGACAATCTACCTGCCTCGGCAAGTGGCTTAATGGCCTGCGGTTAGACCCATGCGAATCATTCCCTTAGTTCACGCGGAAAACTTATCTATCCACACATACGCGGCCAGATTTCTGGGCGGGAAAACCGAGTTTATTAGTCCTTCATTTTCGTTCATTTTTCTCCATATCCACAGCATTGCCGTCCGGTGTCGATGTTCTCAATGTCCCTCGATCATGTCCGCGCAAGTTGAAGAATTAATTATAGATATTTGGTTTTACACGAAGTTAACAAGGACTTTCCAAGAATTCTCAAGCCGCTTAAGTTCACTGGTGAGGAATTGATCGGGTTCTCTTTCTTGCATTGACTCCTCCATTTCTGCTGAGAACCTGTGTAGCGAAGGGAAAGTCAGGACAATTATTACGATCACAGAACGGTGAACGTACTACGGCTGCCGGCCAGGCTCACATCTCGCGACTGGCGGCCGCCACGATCAGCCAGTCTTCGAGAGTGCCGGCCTTGATCGCCGCGTGCGCCTCATCGTGGGTCATGTTCATGCTCTTCAGCGAGGCCGTGTATTCCTTTCCGTCGACAACGGTCCCAACAGCATCGGGCGCGGAACACGAGTCCGTGCTATTGCCGCCTTCCAGTGCAGCAGGCTGCCAGTACTCCTCCCACTGCTCATCACTGATCTCTTCTCGTTCCCTGTTTCCACACTCCGCACAGATATATAGGCTCCAAGTGCAGCCTTGGATCTGGGCGAGCGGCGACGAATTGCAGTTGATGCCCGACGACAGCCGAACCGCGCAGGCCGACCGGCGCGAGGCGCTCTGGGACCACGAGCTCGTCCTGGCAAGCTGGCAGCACGAGAAGTAGACCGGGTTGGCGAGGCAGCTCTCGTAGGATTGACCGTTTCCACCGCAACACGACCCCGGCGTCTTGCCTGAGCACGTCAGGAACTGGACACCTGGGTGGCAATTATTCGACAAAGGCCACATGCGTATGTCGGCGGTTGATTGCACTGCGGTAAAGGGAAGACGAAATAGCTCGACGAGAATAAGGACGAAAAACATGGGTGGATGGAGGTGTTGTTGGACTAAGCTGATGAGCAGCTATCCCTCACTATATAGGCTTCTTAAGTACTCAGACGACGCAGAACTGATCCTTGTTCCTCGGATCCTGGACGAGTCACTCTACTGACCCTATACTAGGACTCCACTGACCCCGGGTACCAGTACTCCAAAATTATATTGGAGACTTGCAGCGGCTCGTGTTTTGCTTCACCGCCCGACTATGATTCTCAGAGTCTCCATATTGGTTGAATTCCCCGTGGGTGGCAGGATTGAGACTCGAGTCTATCCTTGCCTCAATGGGTCGTGCTGTTGTAGGTAAGCTTGAGAGTTAGCATCTTGTGATTTCATTTTGGTCGGGGTTGAACATGTAGCCCGGAGTTGGTTGTTGGCCCCTGGGGAGAATTTTGTTTCGCAGGGCTGGAGGCGCCCGGGCATCAACCTAACTTTTCCGTAACACGAATGGGTCAACTTGGGCCAGAGACTCAATCGCGACCATCCCCACTTCAAACTCGGCTCTGCGAGTGATAGCGTCCCCAACTGCCCAACTAGCGGGAGCAAACTGCTCCAATGTTTGAGCCAGGTCAGCGCTATCATTACCCTCCACTGCAGTTGGTGTCTTGCGGCACCAGGCTGGAACCGGGCGCTAGAATGTAGAATGTCGGTGTAATTTCGACTCCGAGACTGGTGACGTAGACCTCATAGCCACTGTCGCTATTGTGTTCCTCCGAATTGTGCCTTGAAAGGTCCGCGAACGTAGTAAAACCGCGTTCAGTAAATGTGTCCGAGCCTGCTGCGGACCTATGCTTGTCCCTTCAATAATAAAAAAAAATACCGAACACTTGTTCATGCAAGTGAAGTCGCAGAGACTGCCTATGGGCGATTGGAGTCGTACTGTGAATTCACTGCTGCGTAACAACGCACGGCGGAGGATAGTAAAATCTGAGCAATGGTTCCATCATCGCCGGCGCTGTTTCTTCAGGAACCCGTTTGACGGTGGAGAAAAATGTCACGATGGTTTACCTATATAGGCTCCAGGTGCAGCCTTGGATCTGGATTGACCGAGCCGTGTCATAAATCCCTGGGCTTCAATCGACCAACCGTGGGAGTGCCTTGATCGGCATCCATCGGCACCCAGATCAACGAACCGCGATGAGAGTCACAGTTACGTCCCTTCTCTGTTCTCATCTACCACCACGTAGCACAATGGTGAGCTGTCTTTCAAGCCTCCTCGCACCTTCCCGCTGAACCCCGAAGAGTCTCACAAAGAGGCTCCAACGTTGTGAAATAAGGGCTAGTGGACACCCCCCCCCATTAGCCGAGGGTCTCACGATCACGTGTGGCCCCAAATCGAGGAATTTCCTCCGAAAAGTCGGGCGAAATCATGTTTTTCGGTCCGTTATTGCCAGAATTCTGTCGCCCGGAATTCATCCTGATGGCTTTCCGTCAAGTGGCGTGGTCTTAAAATCTGTGACAGGGCCACCCAAAAATTCCGTTTTTTTCATGACCCTTCCAAACGTGTTTTTGAACCGTTCTGAACAAATTCCAAAAAATGAAATAAAGCGGCCTCAGACCCCCCCACCCCATAAGACTGTGTCTCGGCATTCTCCGGCGGGTACCTCTTGATCAAAATGTCAATTTGCTGATGTACTTGCAGTAGTGTCTGCAAGGAATGGTCCCCGCATGCCCAACATCTCCTCTTTCGCCGTGTCATTCTGCCTACCAATCTCGACCGTGGGCCGCATGACAGACGGACAACTCGGAGCGTCCGAGTCGCGCAGTCCTTCCTATCTGCGATAGATCCTGCTACGGAGCACGGCCGCTGGCTGGCAGAAAGCATCGTCAGCCTCACGATGAGGCAAAATGGTCGTATACTCACCTTCGAGCCGAATTGGCTAGCCACTGCGATGCTGCGTACCCCCAATTTACGACTACAGCCGTCTTCGATCCTGAAACGCTGGTGCAAGTGCAAGAATTGGGCGCGCGCATAACATCGCTGCGCCTCGAGCATGTAATCTCTCGAATTGGGACAGACGACTCGCGCATCATGCAGCAGATCGTTGCCTGTTTTCCGTCCATCCGTATCCTGGAGATCTGCGGCTTCGATCCTGTGTTGGCTCCCTTTGACCCGCCCCTCAACATGTCCCTGGTTTCTTTCAAATATCACGCCGAGAGCAGACAGGATATTGGCCCGTACCTCGCCTCGCTGCTGAATCCTAACCCGGACAAATCCACCGCGCTCCAGGTCCTGTCCGTCACGGGGACCGACTTGATGTTGGAACATGTGTTGAACGCTCACGGCACACACTTGCGCTCACTTACAGTAAAGGCTTCCCTTCCAAATTCCATTGCAGTAACTTGTCCGCACCTGGAGCGTTTCGCGCTCAGGCGCTTTCCGACTACAGAGACCCTCAGGCTTCTGCCGCGCTCGATTACAGCTCTCGCTATGCGTGGTATGCCACCTACGACCGGGGCTGACGGGTTAGGCGGAATAGACAAATTCGCGCAAGAGATCGAATCTTTTCCGCGCTTGAAGACGCTAGCGTGGGCTTGGTGCGTGCCCACATATCCACCCATCGCCGCCGTCGCGTCGGTGTGGCAGAAGCGGGGGATCGAATTGCACCTGTCGGGGAAGGACGACGTAGGTATCAATTCTGTCGGTGTCCTTGTTCCTGAATACCATCCTAGGTGGGCGAGGATCCTCTTGAAATTGAGTTGCGACGGAAATATATTCGCATCTAAACCGAGCATCTAAGATAGTAGGGTCGCTACCATTACGGGATGTGAGAGGTGTATGCAATGACAAGTGTAATTATATCGTAACAGAGCTACAAGATGAACAGTATTGCATGTCGTAGTCAGTCGAGCCCAAGAGAAACGGAGAAAATCAACAGGAAAACGCATCAACGAGAATACTAATAAATACGCGACGACTAATAAATAGAGAATAAGACCAACAACTTGAAAGCGCCCGCATAATTTTAAAGATCGCGGAAGAGACGCGAGTCGGACCTCTTCACATCGGTGCAGGCACCGTTGTCGGTCCAGAGGCCCGCGGATCCGCCGGGTGTGTCGGAGTCCGACCAATACACTGTGCCACAGATTATCAGAATTGGGCCGCGCACCGGCAGGGATGGGAGATACTTACGCGCAGTCCACAGGTGGCCGTTGTAGGTCTTGTTGATGCCTCCACCGTACGCCACACCACTCTCCCATTCAGCCCCGTTAGCACACGATCCGGTGGTCCATGCGGATGAGGCGGTCGATGTGCTCGCCATCGAGGTCGCAGTGGAAGTCGTGTTGGCGATTGGCGTACCACTGGAACAAATGCATTAACGAAGAACACTCGTCAAAATGCACTGAAACATACGTCCTGCTACCACTTTCCGCGATAGCTCCCTTGATGGCTGGAATTTTTTCAGAGCAGCTGGATCATCGAGGTTAGCTGGCACGCACCAGTGTCGAATCGCCCGTTGGCGTACGCCTGAGACGCGTCCCAAACTGATATGAACTCAGTCAGCCAAGTTTACGAGGTCCACTGAAAGGATACGATAACGAACGCATGACACCGCCAAAAGACGAATATTGCGCGCGCGTCTCCAACGCAATCTTGCCCAAAGTCGTAGCGGGGACATATCCGGATCCTGCAGCGGTGGTGCTGGCTGGGGCACCAATGAAGATCTTCACATCCTTGTTGGGCGAGGTGTTCTTAGCCCATTCCTGACGAGATGTTCAGCCGAGAACAGATTTGAGGTTGATAATGACATCGTACATCCCAAGATGCAAAGTTCCAACCGTTGGAGTCGTCGAAGTGGGTGAGACCACAGAAATTGTTGCTGAAGCCCGGTCAGATCAACTGTATCGCAGCGAGTTGAACAAACGTACTAGAACTGCACGTAGAGAGCATCGAATCCGACGGCGTTGACAACAGTTCCAAGGTACGCCTGAAAACAGGGAACTCAGTGGTAGAAGGTACCTGGAACTGACTCACATCGGGGAAAGGGCATTAGACAGGTTGCGCAAGAGCCATATCGGCCACGTTATGGCATTTTGGCTGTGCGCATCCGAATGGCTCCACCGCCAAATTATGACGCAAATGGCTTCCATATGGGTTTTGGAGCCATTCGCCTGCCATTTTTGCGCACGGCCCGGAAGCCACGAGATGGCTCCAATGGCTTTTGCGCAACCTGTCTATTGTGGGGCTCCGGTGACGTAGAATCTAGAAAAGAGTTTAGTGGAAACACCCTGAAATCCCGATCGAAGTGTACTGTTTGCTACCGCCAGTGGCAAGCGAACGGATCTTGGTCACGAAAGCGGCGTAGCCGGTCGATGCTCCACCTGAAACCAACGTGAGCCTTTGGTCTTCCGCGAAACTTGAAACGCACCTTCAATGTCCAAATCCACACCGTCCAAACCGCGTCGCCGAACGGACGCGTGTGGCTGGTTCCACCCAAGAACAGGTTCCAGATGGTCTCAGCGAACGCCTCCGCCTGGGTGTCGCTTGTGAAGCCAATACCGCCGGTTGCACCTCCTATGGAGAGCGTGATGATATTGCCCTTTGCTTGACATGCCTGGGTATGATCAGCATGGACCATACGACGGAATATCTAAACACTCACCTGGATATCCGCAGCCATGAACTGGCAGTTGGCCAAATTGGTGCCGGGGAAGACACCCGACCCGGTGCCGCAGGTCTGCACGAGTGAGAAATCAGAGACAGGAAGAACGGTGAACGCCGAAGACATACGTTGGCCAGGTCGATCTCGGGTAAATTCCCGGTGCTGAAGAACACGTCCAGGAAAGCAAGGGGGATCGCGTTAATGGTGTCATCCGCGCAGTACGTGGCCAAGGACTTTTGCCAGTCGGCGGTGTCGCTCCTGTCTCATCAACGAGGGCGGAGGGGAAGGTGATTCAACGTACGGGTGCGTCGCGCCATAAGAATTTTGGCTGAGAGGGACGTAAGAAAGGGAGTTCATGGACGACAACGAAATATCTCACCCCCAGTAAACTGCCAACTATACGGTCGTCAGCGCTGGATCCAGGACGATGATATGAACGCACATTGTCGCTTCTGCTGTTGTCGTAACCGTACGTGGTGACAATACCGAAGCTGAGGAACAAGACGGAGAGAGGGCCAATCATTCTGAGACTGAGGGTGTCGCCGATGGAAGAATAATGAGCAATATGGCTCGCTCGCATGGGATTTGAACTCTTTTTCGAAAGGGGCAATGCCCATAACCAGAATCTTGCGATCAGCGCATCCAGCGGCGAATGCGTGTGAACACATGGACTGAGAGATGACAACTGAGACGAAACTGCTCACTTGTCGTTTGATATCCAACGCGTATGCCGCAATGCTCTTGGAATAGGAGGTGGTGTGTCAGTTATCAAATGGTTTGTCGACAAGATTGAATGACCATACAGATGTTTCGAGTCAATCCAAGACTCAGGATCAGAATTAGCTGCGGAGCGGAGCCATTTGAGCACGTATTGCGTGTCCCTTTCACGCGTCTGCCGTAGTAGCAGTAACACATGCTCGGCAAAACGTAGTATGGCAACCATTTGAAAAGAAAGCAATGATTTGGAGGCCTTAACCAAACCGCGGCATGCGGCGAGTAGGTCGAGAGGGTAGTGGGTGGCACTCAAGCCAGCGCTCTGGTACTCGCAGTGAACCTCTGACGTGGCTGCACGGATCTTTGAAGGATATCTGGCAGTGCGGAGAAATCAACAAGCTATTACAGTGAGAAACTGTTGGAGGTTCATAATGACCATGTGTGTAACATCATTGGGGGATTACAGATACTTCCAGGAGGGTTTGACTCACCCCCAGTCCAATCCCAGTCCCGAATCGATCAACGCCGTCGAAACGCCAGCGGAGCTTGACTCTGCCTCTTGCCAGTTCGCTTTCGTTCACGCGCACGCAGAGCTTGAGGGAGTGCTCCTTTACTGGCTAAGTTTTGTGTCACGCCTGAAGAGAACATGGTGGTCGGAAGCAGGAGCATACTTAGTTGGCCGTGTTTGGTTTGTTCTCGGTTTGGTTTGGTCACGGGCACGTGTGTGTGACCTTTCGTTTTGCTCCGTCATCGTGGCCAAATCGTGGCAGAACTGCGAGTCGCGACATGGCTGTTCAACTTCAAGTTGTTCGGGATCCCAGGCGTCCTCAGTCCACCGACAAAACTTCACCGCACGGAATCATTCCCAGTCCCTTGAAGGTTTGCAGACTCAAATCGGATGAGTCGCCGCGAGGCCATCAGGAAAAACCTCCTTCACAATTTTCTGACATTTTTCATGAAAGTTTCTTGTGGGTTGAAACTTTTGACAATTCTTGCAATTTTCATGAAAATTTTCGTCATTCCTCAGAAGATTGGCAACATTTTGGCAACATTTTGCAAGTCTTTGAAACTCCAGTGATATTTCGTCTCAATTTTCGGAGCATCCATGCCCTTCAATATCCTTGCCTTCGCCAACTTTTGATGATATACAAACGGCGAGATCATAGAACGAGGCACTTGAGTTCGGATCTTCAGCACTAAGGCAGGCACAGATAGAATGACCGTTGTGGGGCGAGTTAACCCACCCTGGTGAAGGAGGAGGGTACCTACCGTGCTGCAACACCAAAACACTGCAACACCGAATCCAAAACGATGAAGTTCGACAAGTCCGAAGATTGCCGGTTGATCACCGGATGACGGTTCCACGTCATGTGCACGTGCGCTTGCAAAATGGTTCGTTTTGATGAGCGGACAATAAGAGCAAACAACTCTCTTCCTTCCCTTTCCCCCCATCTCGCTCCCGCCGCACCAACGTGTTTCTCAGCCCGACACCGTTCTTTGGCCGATTCATGGCTCCCACATCGCTCTCCACCGCTCTTCTCCAGCTCACCGTAGATGTCGACCACCCACGGTCCTTTTTACACCACGCACGACATCGGTACGTGCCTGTCGTCCTTGACAGGACTGTATGTTAACGTTGTCTTGTATTCTGAATAGTCCGTTCGTGTCTACCGTGAAGATAGGGATGGCAGGTGTGTTCCCACCACTTTCCTTGCACGCCGTCGTCGCAGCTCACTCATGTCCAGGCTCCCGTTCCGTTCTCGCTTTTGTAGCTCACCGAAGCTGTGCTTGTCACCACCAGGATCGGCTTCTGTTGTGCAGGTGCGTCGACTTTGGACGGCGAGTTAGCTTATCAGTCGCTCTTCCGGTCCTTGCTGCGAGCTAGATTCCCGGTACGTCCCCTTTTACATCTTGTTCCCTCACGCTAACTCCTCTTGTAGCTCTGTCCGAGTGCAGTGCACGCAGCCCTCGACCCGTTGATTGATATTGGCGGTACGTTGTCCTCATCCTCCCTTGCCCCATCCCTGCCCATGCTGACATATTGCCGCTAAGTTTCCCCTCTATCCCGTCGTTCCTTCGCCGCGGCGGTGCTCGCTCGCAGCGTGCTCGACTTTTTTTGTTTACACAAGCTGGTGCGTCGACTTCCACCAGCTAGCTGATGTATCCCGCGCAGCATACCTCGTGCTGTCTGGAACGCCTCACCGACGAAATCCAGCACACTGCGTCACCTGCAGCTCGCTACCTACCGCGACAAGCCAGTCAAGGTATGCTGTCGTCGTTACTCCCTCCCAGACTCATGCTCACTCCGTTTCATTGCAGCTCCTTAGGCAGGCCATCATCTTCATTCTTCGATGCTGCTGTGGTGCCGACGCATGTGCACGCTCCGGCCCACCATCCCGGTGTTGTTGGTGCTGTTGAACGTGAAGAGGGCGATGACGGCGGATGTTTAGGAGCACGCGTCGGGGATTGGGCTGCAGTGTAGTATTTGTATTTGTATAATGTCTATACGTAGACAGACCTGTAACTCAGATACTTTTGAATCCCATCTTGTCTTCTTTTTTGTCCGTATAATTTTAAGCAATTCGAAAGAAACATTCCAATACCGACTGAAAACTTTGCTCGACATTTCGCCAAATGTTCGAAAAAATTACAGACGAGAACATATTTTCACAGAATTTTGGGTATTCTTGTAACTGCAGCAATTTTTCGCAATTTTCTCTCAAAATTGCCAAAAATTGCTGGGGGTGGTTTTCCTGATGTGGCACGAGCTTCCTCTGAGTTCCTCCGGTACAGCGTCTTACGGTGGCACTAGTGCCAGCCTCGGTGCAGCGGCGACCAATCTATCCCCCGTCGTGCGAGTCCTTTTTGGTGTCCACTGCTGCGCAGCCTTCGATTGGGGTGACGCTTGAGATGAGATGCCGTCTGGGGGTGCCAAATTCTGCCACAAGGGAAAATTTCTCCGACAGGGGCGTCTTTTGTTCCCAATATTCTTCTTCGAAGCTTGACTCAGTGCGGCAGGTCGCGAATATACTCAGTACACTCACTCTGAGCCGGAAAGAGCTTGAAACAAAAGCAAAGGAGCTACATGCATACACCGTCGAACCCTCTCCACCCGCAGCGGTGTCAGGCTGACCATTAGCAACCAGGCCGCCAAAGGGTAAACCCTCAATCGCATTATTGGCGAGAATTACAGCGAAGAAGGTTCGTGATATGAATTACTAGCGTTACCCAAAAACAGGACAAGAATTGTATCAGCAGACATGTCCATTGTCAGCCAGGCAACGCACGCGCTCACCTTCCCCCTTCAACCGAATTATCGGGATCGTTGTAATCGTTAGTGCTACTCCGTTCTGGACGTTCTTAAGTTAACATCAAGATAGAAAACCCTCGGCGCTATCAATGAGAAGACCGCTGGAAATCATAGACAACTTTGAGTTCGTTCAGATATTCATTGTACATGCTGCCGAATGGCATCTCGTCTGGGCGAAATATGATTTCGGCTCCGATAGAGTCACATACCCCTAACTCTGATCTTCGTTTCTTTCTGCGCTCATGACGAGGAAAAAATCGAAGCCCAAGTCCAAACTCGCCAGCGCTTCGGCGGCTCGTAGCTCTGAGTCTCTACAGAATCTCCACGGCCATCCGGACAAGACGCCCGTGTACTGTTGCCTGGTTTTACCTCTGCGGTTCTTGTCTCTAACGGATACCAGTGTCCCCATTTCGCACCCGCTTCTTGAAGTCCCGCTTGAAGTATGGGAGCAGGTGGCAGCTCTCTCAGGCCGTCAGGCAATCGCGCGCCTGTGCGCCGCGTCACACGCGTTTTATTCCGGATTTGCCCCACTCCTCTACGGCGCAATCCCCGACCCTCCGCTGACCGGTATCCAATCCATGCGGCTCATCAAAACTCTCAGTCTGGCGAAAACGTCCCCGCGTATAGCCCCCCTCGTATGGCTAATCAAGAGCCTCTCCTTCGCGTGGGCGTGGCCCGGGGATCTCAAGCTAGGGGAGTGTCAGGACGCTCTTTACAGCCTGTTCGAAGTGTCCGCATCGGGATGGTCCATCCGTGGGGCGACGCTGCGATGCTTGAAGTGGAACTTATCGAACTCTTATGATGAGGCGCTGTCAATTCTTGTCAGACCGGGATGTTTTCCGAATCTCAGGGAAATTTCGGTTGGTACCAACGTCGGAAACAATGCGAGGTTTGATGTTAGTGTCGTCGTTTTATCGTTCGCCGGCTGCTTCTGACAACGGTTCACAGTATCTACTTATCCCTGGCCTTGAAAAACTAGACTGCTCGTGGAGCTTCCATGGTAAGTTCTCTCATCTGTCGAGGTTCACAATTCTTCCTTCACGCACAGACCGCGGGCATCCAACCTTCAATGCTTTCAGGGAGGCACTGCAACTCCTGCCGTCGTTGTCACCGCTCCTGCAATCATTAAAACTCCGGCTCTCTATCGGTCACTCTTATTACAACTGGACCTCGGATCCCCACCTGACTGCCTACTATGAGCGGGGTCGACCTACCTATGATGGGCTCATTCGAACTATAAATCAGTTGCACTTTCCGGCGCTTATCTCACTGGAGATCTCGGTACGGTGCTCAGGCCTGAACAATTCGCTCCCGCCCACGGAATTCGGACCATTGCTATTAAGCCACCCCTCCACACGGGAAGTTGTGCTCGACTTGAGATTGGGCGGGAAACCGGGGACGCCGGCGCGTCGCTGTCCTCCCATCTCAGCTTTCGCGTACACACATCTGCGCGCTTTCACGGGATCGCCCGAGTACTGCGCAGGTGTCTCTGCACACGCACCGGCGTTAGAACGTCTATCCATCCTGACTGGTGTAGCTTTTACTCACGAAGAACTTGCCGCAGGACTTTTCCAGGCGAATGTTGGTCCGCGAGTCCGCCATTTGACAGTGCGTGGGGTCGAAAAATACATGGAGATGGACCTCCAAGGCTGTCTTCCCCCTCAATCAATCGGCTTTTTGGTGCACGCGTTTCCGAATACCACGCACCTGGATATCCGTCTCGACGGGGAGTGCAAGATCGTTAGCATATTTCCCATTCCCCCCCCGCCTATGATGGCTAACTGCACTACCAGAGTGACTATCGAGACGCTCTGGTGACGCTGCACGACCTTGAGTACCTGCGCATGCACCGAGTGATCTCTATCCGAGCACCGTACCAGTCCGCGCCCGCCACAGTGATATTCCCAGCTGAGCAATATGCAGCCAAGATAAACGAGACGCTGCGTCCGTTCTTACCGCGGCTCCGCGAAGTCCGTATGTCCCTTTTTGGAACTGACTACGATTGGGAATACTGTCTCCGTCAAGCCGAATATCGGTTTTGTCAAGAACGCGGAGGGACAAAGCTTGTACTCGTTGCCAAGTGATAGGTTCCTGTTTATCGTGGAGTCACAGGGAAATATATTTTGCTTCAGACAGGCAAACTTGAGGAGTCCTGTGGCAGCCAAAGAGTAGCGAGTCACGATCCCAACAGTATATTCCGTGTTTCTCTATCTCGAATTAAGTCATAACCGTGACGCCGTTCCCGATATGGATTCTGCCGGTAGCCCGAGTAGCATATGCGGGAGCGGATCTAGGCGCAGGATTCTCATACATGTATAAGCAGCAGCCAAGAGAAGTGTCTAGATTTTGCGTACTTGCCAGAATTCTGAATTCGAGAAATGTAAATTGCGAGTCCGCGTTGGATACAAAAGAGAAAACGATGCTCGGTCAACTCAATCCTGTCTGGTCCAGCACGTTACAAGTAAGAGTCTGTAAGAGTACACGCCCATGTCACTCAATTCATCTCACGCTAGACCAACATCGGTTGTTGCAAGTCCGCAATTCCGTTCACCTGTCGCGAGAGTACTTGGTGTAGTATCGGAAGGGGTACAAGCTTGTCTGCGGCCCAGGAGGATCGACAGCTATAATTATTAAAATAATCAATAAGCGGGAGTTAAAAGTTTGCAGTCGTGTGGAGGCCGTATCCCGGTCCGTATCGCGGTTCCGTAAAATTTTGGTGTAAATAAAAGGGTCCGTTGCGCGCAAGTTCACCGCACCTCACAAGACACGCTTCGTTGTCAGCCACCGCACATCCAACATCCCGCGCCGCTCCAAGTCTGCGAACTGCGCGTGCAGCAGCGCCTCGGACGCGTACCTCTCCTTCCTCTCGCCCTCAGAAGTCTCAGACTGAGATTCCTCCGGATGGCCCTCATCGATGCATACCACCAGGGACGTCCCAGTGCCGAGTGCTTCTGTCAACTCGTCCCATGCAAACTCGCGCACGGCCGTCCCGTCCGATAATCCGAGCTCGAGGCTGTCCAGCGGGCCCTGTAGTTCGCTCAAGAACGCGGTGATGTAGGGCATCTCGCTGGGGCAGAGGTCGCCCAGCGCGAGTGTGCGGGTATATGGCGCGAGAACGGCCAACCAGCCGAGAAACGCAGGGGAAGAGCCGCGGATGGTGATATGGCGTAGTGTCTTAATCTCCCGTGCATGGGGAGGGGACACTGTCTGGGGCGAAGGCACGCGGTACGGGATCGCGTGCACGCGCTTGAGCGTTAGGTGCGTCAAGCTCGGGAGACACCGCGCGAGGCGGAGCAGTGCGGGGCCGGCGGTGATCCCCGACAATGATAGGCTCCGTATCCTGGGGAATGCGCTGAGGAGGTCGAAGGGCAGGTCCGATAGCGCAAGGGTGCGGACGTGCGTGAACTGTCGTATGCGCGGGACGATCTCCAGCAACGTCTTGAGCTGGACGCGGCCTGTGCGCGGGTGCGCGATACGCACGGGTGCGAGCGCGCCGAAAAGGTGGAGGCTGCGCACGGCAGGCGCGAGGGTCGCGTGGGGGCTCGCCAGGATTTCGTTGAGACACGCAGCGGCGTGTGCGGTGTGTTCCGTGAGCGCAATATGCTCAAAGAGGTGGAAACGGCTCGCAGGGACCCAGGCGCGACAGACAAGCGCGCAGACACCGAGAGCGGCGCGTTCGGCGTGCAGGTAGTCGACGACCAGGTCGCAGAGTTCGCGCGGAAGGGCATGGCCTGCGCCGGACGTGGGCATGGGCATGGTAGGATCTAAAAACAAGGCAATGAGCGCCAGCGATAATATATATCAGATTCCAATTTCATCCATTGTTCTGTCTACACGTGTAGAAGATCGCACTGCGACGTGAGACAACCGGGGTCCGATGACTCGAAAAGCAACGAATCCCACACAATAATGCCTCGCGATCGCCGAATGGCCGTAATGAGTGAGACAAAGAGCGCGGGGTCTCGGAGTCGCATCTTGATCCGCGAGCATGTATAGTCCGCAGAAGGGGAGAGGGGGCATGAGGTACGAAAACTGTTGGACTTACTTGCTACCTAAGACCTCGATATCCCGCGCTTGGACCGCTGAGTCGTCTGGACGTAAAAAAGCTGGAGGAAGACGCGTTTTCGCTGATGCCACCAAAGAATGATTGATGATGCATATCCCCATTCGTTACCTCTAGAACAAGAACAAGGGTAAGATTAAAATGCAACCTCGGCAGAGTCGAGGATGGATAACGAACGGATCTTGGCCGCCAGGCAAATATTTTGGGACAGCTCTCAGAGAAGTTCAACAGTTTCATGTCTTCGAGGCTCGAGCAAAAGAACGAGCGATAAGATCAAATGTGAATCTACCAAGTTCAATAGGTTCAAAAAAGGTCATCGATGCTTGGATCCCAGCGCGGCGACTTTTGAGACAACTAGATTCCGGTGCCCGAAATTCCCAAAATGAAATGACGAGAGGATCGGGCTCGGACGGACCGGAGCTTTAATGACCTATAGAACAAGAAAAAGAAATGCGTCGATAAGGGAACGGTGATGAGATGGGTGTAGGGGTCAGTCAGTCTCCAGCTATTCGTTAGTCTCCGAAACGACAGGACACTGACTGGCATATTAACCGCTGCGCGTTTCATTTTGGACAGCTAGGCCTAACTGTTCGAAGCTTTGAATATCGTGCACGGTACGAGTACAGTCGGCTCAGTCTGTAAGGATGAACTTTGCGCTATCATGGCAGTTCTAGATTCGAATATATCTCTGTCGTAACTCGAGTTCCACTTCATTATCATCTCCCTGAGAATTGTCCGCAGTCAGCAGCAGTAATTCATGCAACGAGGGAAGCTGCTTACTGGTGCCTTATTCCTCACCAGTACACGCACTTGTATCCCGCGCATTTTACACACCTCATTGAGAGCATGTGAATACGACTGCCACATAAGCGTCTTCAGGCACGGGAATGTCTCGAGCGCCTGCA
Organism: Mycena polygramma; assembly: GCA_029449255.1. Classification (NCBI taxonomy): domain Eukaryota; kingdom Fungi; phylum Basidiomycota; class Agaricomycetes; order Agaricales; family Mycenaceae; genus Mycena; species Mycena polygramma. The sequence continues at coordinate 1,311,866 of JARKID010000013.1, read as the reverse complement.
CAAGGTCGTCAACGTCCGCCGGGCTCGGAGGCATATTACGGATGACAAGTGTTGTGATTGAGCGGGGGATAAGCGCTAGCGTCGACGCATCCGGGAAGCACTGGATCTCGAAACGTTCCAGGTGTGGACAGGCCACCGCAAGGGAAGTCGGGGTGGGTTCAAGTGCCTTTACCGAAAGTGAGCGCAAGTGCGTGCCATGAGCCTCTAGGATATCCGTCACAGCACCATCCGACCAGTGCCAAAGGTCCTGGAGCCCGGTGCCCTTTTCCGGGTGAGGACTCAGCAACGACGCGAGGTACGGGCCCGCGGATTCTCTAGCCCAGGAGCTAAATTTGAAGGCGACAAGTGCCAATTTGAGCGGCGGGTCAAATGGGCGCAACACAGGCCTAAATCCGGCGATCTCAAGGATTCGGACGGAGGGAAAGCAGGCGACTATCTGCTGCATGATGTGCCGGTGCTTTGTAGAGTAATCTTGGTAGTCCTGCGTAACACGAAGAGATGCGATACGTGGACCGCATTCGCGGAGTCGCGCCAGCGTTTCCATGTCGAATTCGAGGAAGAGTGTAGGCGCGCTGAGATGTCGTAGATTGCGGGTACGCAGCAGCGCAGCGGCCAGCCAAGTTGGCTCGGAGGTGATTGGAGTACCACGGTGTGTCAGAAGAAGGCTGACGACGCACCCCGCGAGCCAGTGACCGTGCTCTGTAGCGGGGTCTATCGCAGCTAAGAAGGATGGCAGGGGGCGGAAACGGTCGCCGGTGGTTTTGGCTGACAGTATAACACGCCGGAAAAGGAGGCGTTGTGCGTGCGCGGACCACGCCTTGCATACCATACTGCACCTGGCCAAAACAGACGGAAAACACGAGCCCACGTTGATTGGATGGTCCAGATGCAGCGGAACTGCCAGACAATCCAGAATCTCCACGATGAGATCGAGGCTGAGGATCGAGGGTACCAGAGTTGCAGCCTTGGGGAGTTTAGAGAAAAAATACCCTTGAGAACGAGACTCACCATCGCGGAGACGTTCGAGCAATATGGCAGGAAGAAGGAAGCTGGACGTGACAGTGACCCCCGTGACATTACACATGTGAATGGCCGGCAAATGGGTTAGGGTTAGGCTGACGTTCGTTATGAGTTCAACTTATTATTGAGTGGGCGGGAGAAAAGAACTTCAAGCAGGATGAGAGTCACTGCTCGAGAAAGCTTTTCATCCAAGTCAGTGTTGCATTGTATACTGGTATAGTAATGACCACTGCACCGGCGACCGTAGCATGTTGAATGAAACCGTTGCACAACGCACCAGTCTCTCTTGGATGAATTCTTGAAGAGAAAATTTCTTCGTACCAATAGCCCAGCCGTTCATTTGAGCGATAGCAGTATCGTCTCTGTAATTCTCTGCACTTGCTTACCCATCACTTTTTCGTCGCTCGCATCGCTCTTTTGTTGAAGTTATGCAGGGAGTGACACACGTCGAATGTACAAGAGCTGCCGCCCTTGCTCAATGTAGATCAAGCTGCTAGGTTTGAATGGTCCAGCCTGAGGTTTAAAATGGCGCCGCGAGGATACAGCCAAAGGCCAAGTGGAGGCAAGTTGGCAAGGGTGAGCAAAGGCAAGGTGCGTGAAAACCGGCAAGCTTCCAAAGTATCCATTGGCCGTCAAAATTCGTTCATAGTCGACCCTTGTCAAGAAGAGGGAAGTGTGTGGGGCTATCTGCCGCACGTCGTTCACGCTCAGGAAGCAATTTGCGCCGCATCATATTTCAACCAAGAAATCGGACCACAGACTGGGACAACTACCGGATATACAGTATTCATTTAATCCCCAGTTTGGACACTAGCGAAAGCCGCCAGTGAACCAGGCATTCGGTGCATGGAACCCGTGCACCTTGTCAAAATTCGGATGCATAGTCTGCGCGCCCCACGGATTTTGTACGAGTGTGAGGCTTGGGATGGGGTTCGCCCCGCTCTCACGTATCAAGTCCAGGTCGCGCGCGGCGGACCGGCGGTCGTAGGCCTTAGATGCGCTTCAGCGGGCATTTCACTCAATAAAGAGAGGTAAGAACACACCGTGAACACGCTGGGGATATGGCGTGCAACGAGAAGCTTGATGGTTCGGCGCCAAAGCTCAGGATCCGTCGTGGTAAGAAAACAGTTTGTGCCGATGGCCAGATCGGGTCGCTCAAACGAGGCGCCTTCGCTGCGGACGTAGTCGTCGTAATTCCTAGGGCAGGCACATAGTCAGATATGCAAATGAACCAAGAGGATGTTCCCCAACTTCGTCACGTAATGATGGAAAATTGTGCCTCCCGAGGGAAGGCATGCCCTGGAGGTACAGTTCGTATCATGGAATGAGGGAGAAAAGTGATAAAACATGCCGACAAGCGTCTACTTCTTTGACGACTGATTTCGCAATGCGTGGAACAGTGACGAGGGCCCTGAGGGCAGGGCTGCAGAAGACGATCTGAAGGTTTCGATATTAATCAACAGCCGCTTTCTTTCAATAGAGCCTGTATGCTCACATTGAGAATCTGGACGTTCGGAACACGGTGCAAGATCGTTTCATACATATACGCGATGCTAGGATCGAAATCCGGGGGCCCGCCCAATATCTGTTGGATAAATCAGCAAGCACTCTACGGCGAGCATGAAGGCAGACATACGTGAATCGTGAGGGTAGTTTTGTTGGTCCACGCGGATCCAATGTTCAGCTGTTCGAGAGCATAGAGAGCGGTCATTGCTGTGGTCGCCACCGACGAGACAAGCCGAATCGACGCGGGAATGTGCTCTTTCATAGCAGCCATAACCGTCGAGTTCCTGACATCGCCGCCGATGGTGGAATCCCAGGCCAAGCCCTCCAGAGGAGTCCACGATCGCTGCCTGGGTATAAAGTTCCAAGCGTTTGCTCGCAGGCGTGAAAACGTCATGACGGAGCGGAATTCCTCATCCACTCGTACTTGCAGGTTGATTTCGCAATGCGACAGTCCTCCCGGTAGCTCTTCGCAAGGCGCCTCGTGTGACGAGCGTGCGGCATCCCAGTGGGAGTCGCAGCAGTAAAATGACATCTGGCAGCGAGGGCAGGGCCTTAGAGTGCGGGGGCGTGCGTTTGACTTCGAAAGTCGCGCCTCAGTGCGGAGCACAAGGTCAGTTCGAGTGCTGCTCGAAATAGGATCGTCGATGGAATTTAATTCAACCACAGAGACGCACCAGGCCAAGCATCGTGGTTCAGATGACAACATGTTCACCTCGTCGTCGTTCAGTGGTCTTCTCGAAGGCGTCAGATGTGAGCACATTGAATCACGATCCTACCGCACCTTCCCAAAAACTGCTCACAAAGATCCATGATCTGGGACTTGTGGGATACAGAAAGGCGGTCTAGTACCGCGATATCGCTTTGAGGAGAGGAGGGAAAAGGTGCGATCAATTCTGCGGTCAAATCGGCGTCGTTCTCTAGGGATTTCAGCGCCTTGCACAAAGGCTTGTGCCGGCCCCAGTCGTTCTTGATAGATTGGTACAAGAAGAAGCGGGGTATCGATGACACACCTTCTGACAATCTGAGAGGATGATGAATATGAGAATCATGAGGATGCGTTCCAAGGGCTAATGCTCACCGCTGCTGCAATAGTACACGCGACGACAGCTGCTACACCTCAGAAGGGGCGTTGGGGCGTGGGCCACTGACTGAGCTTTATCGCAGAACTGGCAGGCGAGGCCAAGGGGGGCTATGGAGCTACTACCAGGCATGAGTCGGCCTCGTGGGTGCAGAGAACAAAGAGACAGAACCCTAACCCTAATTTTCTTTCCATTGTGACGAAACTCACGGCATCAGATCAATGTTCCCACAGTTTGAACAACCACCGGTTCTTTTTTCTTGACATCCTCCATCATGCTGTGAAGCACAGATGAAGGATACAGAAACGTCGGCCTGTTCCCGTGTTCTCACCATTATTAATTGGACTGAAAACTTGTTAGCGGTCGTCCGAGTGGTCGTCTCTAGGAGGCATTCTTGATCCATCGGAATCTGTTCCACACAACGAGCATGAATAATAGGGAGCAGCCCGTAGTGCATTTATACTGGAGCATGTCTGCTGCTGAGCCATTGTCATACCACATTTTCTTGGTACCGGGGGATGGGTCAAACGCCAGTTGACTTCCAGAAAAAGAAAACACACGACAATTGTAATTTTGCTAGCGAGTATATCCAACCACACAAATCCCGATGTTAGACCGACGCATACGATGGAGGTACTAGATGGTGCGTCAGCGTATCCATTTGTGCCTGCAGCGCTCGCAACCTCTCCTCAACCGTCTGCTCGTCTTCCTCGCCATGTCTTGACTCTTGGAGATGTTGAATCTCGGCAGCAATGTCATTCCTCCGTTCAGCGAGGGCATTTGCATCGACAGACAACGGTTCCCTTTTGGAGTGTCCATTTCGTTCACGCATATCTGATGTGGTAGATGAGTCGAAGGGCTCCGGAGCTGGAATGAGGGGCAAATTAGTATTGACACCCAAAGGAGGCTCAATAAGATCAACGACACACCAAATTGGTCTCTTTCTCTGGTCCGTCTGCGTCGCATAAGATAGAATGTGGCCGCGAGGAGGGCAATCAGCAAGCATCCACCCATTACACCGCCTACGATCGCTCCGACCGACGTGCGGTGCTCGACTGGGACCCCGAGCATAGGAGGGACCGTAGCAGTACTCGAAGCTGATGATGGTGCCCCCGTGGCACTCGATGTTGACGATTGTGCCCCCATGGCAATCGACGCGGGAGGAGGAAATTTTGGCTTGTCCGCAATTGTCACAAAGGACGGCCGGTACGTGATATAATCGATATGTGCGGCAGGCGGCGGACTACCCGCGGCGTCCACGACCTTGGCAACAAGCGTGTGGTTGCCCGTTGCAGTATCGAAAGTCGCGTTGAAATAGACAAAGTTCGGCATGACTTCACCGTTTTCATTGGTGAATACCTTCGTGGTTGTGTTTCCATCAACGGTGAATTCCATGTGCAGGAGCCAGTCGGCATCGATGCCGGCGCCTGGAGGAAATCCTGATATCAAAAGGGACGTCCCTGCATTTATTGTGAAATCCAAGTGAATGTAATCTGTGTGTCTCCTCACCAGCGAACTGGAAGGTGAATGAGTCTCCGACATTGCTGCTCTGATGGGTGGTATTCGCATGCGAGGACACATTCGCAGTGAAAGGGAAGTATCCTGTATTGTTGACTGTAGGGTCGCGAGCTTCCTCGTAATACTGCGTCGACGCAATGGCGCATGGCACCGACTCAGTGAAGTTATCTTTCGCACTCCAGTTTCCGTTCCAGAAAATCTCCGGATTTGCGTCGTCAACAATGATCGTCTGTCCCTGTAAATTTGTAGTATTACCGGCCGTGACGAGGGCGTAGTCAATCGCAATGCCGGACACGTTGATGAGCCCCACTGACAGCTGCCCGGACGCGGGGAGAGTGAGTGACGTGTAGAATGGGCCGCCAACGGCTGCAGATGGGTAGGTGTACGAATATTCGGTCCTCTCAGGACCGACCAGCCCAATCGTTTGGTTATACCCGCTCGGAGGTGTAATTCCGACCAGGGACACCGAGATTCCTGCATTCGCCGTTACGCCAAGAAGTTGAACAGCACTGGGACAGTCGCTCACCTTCGAATAGAAGTGCCCATGTCCAGAATGGGCCCTTCTGCCCAAATGGCACAAACATTGACCCGTTGTAGAAGTCAGTGTAAAATATTCCCCCAGCGGATACCACCGAATCGTTAATTACGGTGAGAGCAGCGAAATTCTTGTCGTCTATTATAATTGTGACTGGGTCAGTCATGAAGAGAAATCTAGGTGGCCTGCTCGGAGCCACAAGAAAGTGCGACGGGAGGGTGCGAAAACGGTGTGCAAGGAGGGGAAACTGAGGGCAAGGGGATATATATCGGACGGGCCACGGCAGTGCATCCAACAGATAGATTCGTTCCCGCTGATAGATTGGATATAACGAACAAGTCACTGAACTGAGATGGTGATCGGCTTGCGGTTTTTATGCGTCAGTGGCAGAATGGAAACAAGATGGAAAGTGGGATGAACGACAAGGGATGGTTGAGGGATGGTACTTGGTTCGATTTTTTCATGTGTCGGTGCTAGGAGACAGGATGGAAGCGGAGATGAACAATGTCACAAGTCGGGTCCCATCTCATATGTACTATGTAGCGAGACGTTGCCGCATAGGTTGCCAGTTACACTTCCGACCGCTACGGAAGTTGTATAAAAAAAAATCTGGATCTTTCCCACCCTATTGACAGTTCTCGGGAAACCATGGGCACCAGATATCAGACACGAATATTCCCACCTAAATCGGCTTCACCTCCCTCTTAAACCTCAACGGGCTCCTCTTGAACCTCGGATCCTCCGGATCATCCCTCGCCCCCGGCTTCCAATAATCAAACTCCATCCACGCGTTCTCCTCCATCTGCAGCTCCGTCGCGGCGATGTACGCGCCCAGCTCGGGGCTCAGCGGGATCACGCCCGTCTCGAGCACGTACTGGTCCCACAGCTTGATCAGGTGCGCGAGCCTGTCGGGGTGCGCGGAGCCGAGGTCGTTGGTCTCGCCCGGGTCGACGGGGAGGTGGTAGAGCTGCCAGCGCTCGGGGCCTTTGGGCTTGGGGATGAAGACGATCTTCCAGTCGCCTTGACGGCAGGCGGCGCGGCCCTGACGAAAACATTTGAGCGGTTGATACCGAGATAGAGGAAGGAAGACGTACACAGGTCTCCCAACCCTGGATAAAGTCCTTCTCGTGGATACTCTCCTTGCTCCCCTCGATCCACGGGAGCATCGTCTTGCCACGCATGTGCACGATCTCCCGGCCTTGGTACGTCGGCGCAGGGTGCTTCACGCCCGCCATGTCCAGGATCGTCGGAGCTGCGACAACGATTAATCAGGCGTCTCCAAGCAAACGCTGAGAGGGTACGCACCGAGATCCATGACAGTCCCGAACTGGTGCGTGATCCCCGACGCCTGCCCGTCCACCTTCATGCCCACAGGGAACTTGCAGGTAAACGGCACGCGCACGCCGCCTGCAGTGTTCGAGTCAGTGTTAATTACAACGAAGATTTCGAGACGTGGGCTGACCCTCGGTCGTGTACGCTTTGAACAGCCTGGATGGGGCGGTCGCGGCTTGCGCCCAACGAGGTCCGTACCAAATGAAACTGTTGTAGTTGCCGAGGTTGTCCAGACTGGACAGCGTTTCGAATATTGAGTAACGCAACATGAGAAAGGGAAAACGTCGACGAACCTGTTGTTGTAATACTTCGCCAGATGCTGCATGACGGTACCTTGCACGATCGGGTACGCTTCATACGCAGCGCCCTCCGCACCTGCACAATAACCGAATCAATCAAATCAAATTCGCAAATCGAAAAGGCAGACGCACCATTATCGCTCATAAAGCACACAAACGTATTATCCAGCTCCCCGCTCTTCTCCAAAAAATCATACACCTTCCCCACATTCACGTCGATGCACTCCACCATCGCCGCGAACACCTCCATCGCGCGCGCGCTCTTCGCCCGCTCGTCGTCGGACATGTCCGCCCACGCCTTGACCTCGTCCGCGACGACGGGGTGCGGGACGATGTCCTTCGGCACGAGGCCCATCTCCTGCAGCTTTGCGAGGCGCTTGAGGCGCAGGGCGTCTGGCCCGTCGGCGTATACGCCGTGGTACTTTTTAATGTACTCTTGCGGGGCTTGGAGCGGCCAGTGCGGGGCGGTGAAGGGGAGGTAGGCGAAGAAGGGGCTGGCGCGAGTTAACTTTAGCTGAGAAGATATCGAGGAGAAAATAAAACGAACCGCTCCTCCTTGCGTTCCTGGCGGTCCTTGAGGTACTGCACCATCTTGTCGCCGTAGCCTGAACAGAGATTAACTGACATTGAGACTCAAAAGATGAATGAGATGGAAACATACCGTTCGAAGAATACCATCCATCAGGGAGCTTCTTCACGTATTCTCCGTCCTCCATGTGCAATCCAATGAAGCTCGCCTCGAGGAAAGTTGGAGTTTCGTCTTGATCTAATGCGAATATGTTAGTGATTACATCTGGGAAGGGTACCAAGGGACGGCGTACCGGCGAGCTGAGGCTCATACAGATAATGATTGGAGCACGCAGGAACGTGAGACAGCGATCGTTCGAAGCCACGGTTCTGCGCAGAGCGTTCCTGCACGCGGCATAAATGACGACTCAACCAGAAGGTAGAAACCGCACCTTAGTCAATCTACGGTTGAAATTACGAATTAGCCTACACGGGATGAACACTGGTGAAACTTACCCAAGATGCCATTTGCCTGGAATGGGTTAGAAAGGATAGGAAACAAAAAGTCGGACACTGACCTGACATGAGGGTCTCGTACCCGGCATCCCGGAGAATTTCAGGCAGAGTAGCGACCCTCTCGTTCAGATACCCTTCATAGCCCGGCATTCCACGCTGCGGCGCCGTGCTACTGGCATCGTTCTGGCCAGAGATGTTGGTCCATTCGATCAAGTTCCCCAGACCGGCGATATGGTGATCAGTCCCGGTCATAATCATCGCGCGAGTGGGCGAACATGCCGCTAAACCTGGATGAGCCATCCAAATGGCAAAAGAGGGAAATTGAACGCACCAGCTGCGTGGAAATCGGTGAATCGCACACCTTGACTGGCGATCTTGTCGATATTGGGCGTGTTAATCTCGCTCCCATAGCACCCCAAGTCACTGAAGCCCAGGTCGTCCTGTGTAGCATAGAATAAGACTGTTTCTGGGTTGAATTGTTCGGCCACTCACCGCGACGATGACAAGAAAATTAGGGCGTTTTTCAGACATCGAGGTGTGAAGGCAAACGGCAAGATCGATAATCCAGTCGGGTACAGACCAGGGCGTGTGATCGCATTCGCTGGGCGGGCCGCCGCGGCGTGAAGGAGAGCATGTGAGACCCGCGGCCAAAGAGGGCAAGAGCTTTGGATCCAAATAGAGCCCACGCGAATCCAAACACAACCCCACGCGCTTGCTTCTCACCACCATGTCGTCCCGGCGATCTGCCCGTTCCGGACCCTCGACCGACCTACCGCAACCGCTCTGCTGCCGTTTCTCTTGTGTTTCTCTGGCATGTCTGGCGTCGCTGTTCTGCTTGGGGCCGTTGGTTTTTTTTTCCGCCATTTTTGCCAAATTTCTACTGGGCTCTCCATCCGGGGGGCCTGGGGTTTCAGTGATGTCAAGTTCAACGAGGTTTTGAACCAATGTGGACTAATGCTAATTCTGATGCGATGAAAATTGAAATCACGGCGAGGCGCCCGCTGAGTCGTGATGTAATCGGGGATTGCGCCACCGACTGGTCTCATGACGCAAACATGGGTCGCGGTTGCACCTTACGCGTATCGTATATTTTGATGGTCCAGGGCGCCCCATCGCTCTCTCTTGCTTCCGTACCTCCACCATGACCCGCCGAACAAGTTTGGGCGACTTCAGAGCCTACTGTAAGTTTTTTTTTCTAGTCGTTTGCGACATTCTCCTCATTGTCCTTGGTAATAGGGCTTGGAACCGTAGCATGCATCGGTAAGTCGCTACTTTATGTCGTGGAGAATCCAGGCTGATTCAAAGAACAGGCGGCTTCCTCTTCGGTGATACTGTTTGCGTCCGACTTTCTTTGCGTTTCTGATTTTTTCGGTGTTCAGGCTACGACTCCGGTCTGATGGGTACGCAACCAGCCAGTATTTTGTGCCACTGAATCCCAACTCCCGCGCCAGGCGCCATAATAACATTCAAGAGTTTCCAGACCGACTTCCAGTATGCCACTGGCTCCGCGGTCCGGACGAACTCACTCGTCGTGGGTATCCAACAAGCGGGCGCGTTCGTAGGCTGCTGGGCCATCTGGCCCGTCGCGGCGCGGTGGGGACGGCGGCGCGCCATCATGGTGTGCTCTTTGGTATTTACCATCGGAGCGGTCATCCAGACGATCAACACGCACAGTCTTGGCGCGTTCTACTTCGGGAGAGTCGTCGCTGGGCTGGGGCTCGGCGGGTCGAGCGTCATCATCAGCATGTTCAGCTCGGAGAACGCGCCGAAGGAGATTCGTGGGCGACTAGGTGCGTCTCAATACTCCACTCAGATTCGCATGGACCGAGTTGATGCTGGCGGCAGGGAGCTTCTACCAGCTGATGTACACGTTCGGGATATTCACGGCGTACTGGGTAGACTACGCCGTGGCGAATCGGTTGGGGCCCGTAACACGCCAGTGGCAGCTCCCGATTGCGCTGCAGATCATCCCCGCTGTGCTGCTCGGCCTCGGCATGCTCACCGTGAGCGAGAGTGTCCGTTGGCTCGCGCAGAAGGGACGCGACGAAGAGGCATGGGAGGCGCTCAAGTGGATCCGCGCCGACGACTCTGAGGAGACGCGTGCGGAGCTCAAGGAAATCCAGGCGTCGATTGCGGAGGAGCAGGCAGCGCGGAGTGGGTTCCAGTATAGCGAGTTGTTGGAGCGGGATAATTTCAAGCGGCTTACCATCGCTGTTACGGTGTTCTTGTGCCAGCAGTCTGTCGGCGCGACGGCCTTGGTGTGTTGCAGTCGCCTTTATGCCACTCATTTACTCACGGACATTTAGGCTTACTACGGCCCGCAATTCTTTAAGTTACTCGTCGGGCCCGGCCCATCGAACCTTCTCCTCACCGCGATTTTCGGCGCAGTCAAGATCGTCGCGTGCGGGACCTTTGTACTGTTTTTCTCCGAGCGCATCGGGCGCAAGTCTGTACGTTCTTATCTCCACTCTCCAATTCGCTCGATCTGAACGTGTTTTTCTCCAGGCTCTCATCGGCGGTGGCGTCTTCATGAGCGTATGCATGGTCATCATCACGATCGTTACGCGCCTCCGTCCCCCGCCAGGCGGCGGAGTCATCACAGGCTCGGGAATTGCCACCGTCGCGCTCATCTACATGAACATCATGGCGTATAACTTGTACGCAGACCATTTTTTTTTTTTTTTTGCCATCCTCGCGCGTCCATTCATGCATTATCTCTCGCAGCTCGTGGGGCCCATTGCCCTGGCCGATCGTCAGTGAAATCTTCCCCGCCCGGATAAAGGAGATCGGTGTCGCGACGGGTGCGTGCTGCACACTGTCCGTTCGAACTCAACCTAACTCGTTTTTCAGGCGTTGGCTCCCAATGGCTCTGGAACTTCATGTACTCGTTCAGCGTCTCCTACATGGTGCGTTTCCCCTTCATTCCTCTTTCTCCTACCTAGCATACTAATTCGGCACAGATGGCCTCGATGAAAGAGTACACCTTCCTCTTCTTCGGCGTCGCCGACATCTTTGTCGTGCTCTTCACGATCTTCGTGCTCAAGGAGACACGCGGGCTGTCGCTCGAGGAGGTGCAGATCATCTACAGCTCGGATGCGGAGGTGCTGGGGAAGAAGAAGAGGCTGTCGGTGGCGAGCCCCTCGCGTTCGTCGATAGATAAGAGTGATGCGAGCGACGAAAGGAGGCCAGAGGTGTAGAAGATATGTATGCTAAAGTGACGCAGGAGACAAGGATGACTGGTGGTAGGTTCATCTCGTCGTGACGGACTGCTGGTACATTTCTAGGCTGGCAGTGTACGAGCGGCTCGTTCCGGAAAACCTAGCTGAGCCAAGATGGAGCCAAGATATTGCCTCGATTTATGTCCTGCCTCAAGTCCTCTCGCGTGCAGCGATTACTTTTCACGTCGGTAACCTCCAAAAATGCCGGCTTAAGCCCCATCCAATTGCCAGCGACCACGCTTGGACCGTCACACCGGTCACCGCCACGTCGCTGCTGCTTTCTGCCCCGCCCATTATCCATCCTGCCATTAACCGCCTCCGCGATGGTGAGGTGATTTCCCAATGGTCTGCTTTTCACTGAAACTGGCAAAGGTTGTAACCTCAAATCTCAGCCTCGATCTCATCATGGAGATTCTGGACTGTCTGGCAGTCCCGATGCATGAGGACCCTCAGGCTCTCTACCAGGAGGGTGATTCGTTGCGGTCAGTGTTGGCACAGTGTAGTACGGTATGCAAGGCATGGTCCGCGTATTCCCAGCGCCTGCTTTTTCGCCGTGTCATCCTGCCAGCCACAGTGTCCCGGCGTCGAAACTCCTTGCTATCCTTCCTAGCCGTGATAGATCCCGCCACAGAACGTGGTCGCTGGCTTGCGGAAAGCGTTGTCAGCCTCTCTCTGACGCCGAATGGTCCTCTATCGGGCTCTGAGTCCACTTGTCTGGCGACTGCGCTAGGGCCTTGTATATAATTCCTGGGGAATTAAAAACCGGTTTACAAACCGGTATTTAAAACCGGGTGTTTATAAACCTGTTTACAAACCCGCACTGGAAAAAATCTGCGGTGTCCAGGAGGGCATTTTTTCGGCTCCGCAGGTATCTTGGTCGAGCATCGGATGTAGGGCTTGCAAGCAAACATCGCAAGATGGGGTTTTAAGACGCAAACCCTCCTCCTTGTGTGATTTGCAATACTTGAATGCACATCTTGTGCACATTTGAGTTGCACAGTTGCCCTGGAAATCAACAGCACACCTCTGGATGTAATGACTAGGCGAAATCAGCAAAATGAGCCGTAGAAAGTCGGCAGAAAGTTCAGAGAAACCAGGTAAAACCGACCGCCAGGACACTCTCCCACGATTTAAAAACTGGCGATTTGGGTCGGCCATTTAAAAACCGGTTTACAAACACTGGTTTACAAACCGGTTTGCAAACCGGATTAATATACAAGGCCCTAGACTGCGCTACTGCGTACTCCTAATTTACGCCATCTCGGCGCGCCTACGAGCTTCGTCGAATTCGACTCCCAAACGCTGGCGCGCCTCCGCGAATCTGGTCCGCGCATCACATCACTGTGCCTTGAGAAGGATCACCGAGATTCCTCCCAGGCTCAGCACATTATGCAACAGATAGTTGCGTGCTTTGCCTCCATCCGCATCCTTGATATCAGCGGCTCCGGCCCTGTCTTACTCCCAATTTCCCTGCCGCTCAGCTTGCCGCTCGCGTGCTTCACATTTACCTCTTCGGCTAGCGAAGCCGTTGGCCCGTACCTCACATCGATGCTGGCTCCTGGTTCACTCCAGACCCTCTGTCACTGGTCCGATGCTGCAGTGACAAATGTCCTACAAACTCATGGCACGCGCTTGCGCTCACTTATCGTAAAAGCGCTTGAACCATCGCAGGTGAACCTTGCACAGGCTTGTCCATATTTGGAGCGCTTCGAGATCCTTTCCTTCCCAGACGCGGCGACGTTCGCGCGTATCCCGCCCACCATCACAACGCTCGTCATACGCACTATCCCTCCGACCACCGCGAGCCTCGACCAGCTTGTGCAGGCGCTCGTGGCATTCGCGGGCCCGAAGATGCTGCAGCTTTCGGGGCCGTGTCGCTCGCGCCCTCTCAAGACAGCGTGTAAGACGCGCGGAATAAAGCTGCATATAGTATACGGAAACCCGTTACCGGCATGTGTTTTTTCTCTCGTTATATCGACCAGTGGCTCTGACACTTTCCAGGGCTATGATGATCCTGTGAAACTGGAGCTACAACAGAAATACATTCGAGTTTAGCCTGGCCCAGTACAGATGCGTAGCAAACTGTGCCCAAACGGATTCGTTCTGGCAATTTTCCACTCGTTCAGGCGGGTGATTATTCCCAGTTTCTGCGCAGCACTGCTCTCTCGCTAAATTCGAGATTGTTCGAAAAGATGCTTTCCTGAAAACGTGACGAGCCTACATGGCCCTACAAATTTCTCTGCCCCCAGGTTGTCGCGTAATATTTACCGCGTGGTCAAGATCCGTCCTTTATCTATCCTTTGTCTATCCTCCTTTTTTCAAGGTTCGCCTATCCTGATAATTTGATTGCACAACGGCTACCTGCACTCGCGTCCTCTCCCGACTCCAATGGCGCAAACCTCTGGCACCAACAATTATCCGGCAACCATACAGCATTTGCTCGGCTTGCCGGGGGTCTGTCCGACAGGAGATGTGGTAGTGATCGCACATACTGAGCAGTCAAGGTCAACGTCTTACAGCACTGCAGGTCTGGACATCAACTCGACAGAACCATCGCCCCAAGGTTCGCATGTTTTCTTACATATAGCCTCACGTTGCACCAGAAAGAATTCGGACTGGTATGGAAAGAGTCCCGGCTCCCGAGTTCTGACAGTCGATTAATTTGACTGCAATCTCCGATAGCAGATGTCAGTACCTGACTAACCATCGGCACTGCCCATCCCGGTTCTTTATAACGCACGTCCAGCACCGCGCGGCCGACCCTCTTCAACAACAATGGCCGGAGACCCCAACACCCTCATCGTCCTAGGCTCATCACCAGACTCCTATTTCATAGGACACGGCCGACGCCACTTCGTCGAAAACATGCCCGAATCGTTCATGACCCACGCGAAGACCGACCTGAATATCACGATGACTCCGTGGATAAGGTAAGTGTGGGCTTGCATCAAGTTGTCCGCCTCCTTAACTGATAATGACCAGTATGAGCAAAACACTCGATAAATGGGTCAGCTATAATACGGCTACGGCTAAATGTGCGTACTATCATCCCCTATCAGTGTATTTCACCTCACTGTAATCCCGTCAATCCAGTCCACTTCAATGCCAGCATAAACCAAGAACTCCGTGACCACTTTTCCGGCACCAACGGCAAAGCCTCCATTGAATTCGCCTCGTTCCCAGACGACGAAGATGCCTCACACTTTTTTGTCAAGGGGAAGAAGGCCGGCGCATGGAGCGCCACGCTGAAAGACCACTTTATCCAGCAACTCACAGAAAAGAAGGCTGGCGTTTCCGATTTCGACGCAGGAATCACGGGGATGCTGTTTGGCAAGGGTAAAACCTACATACTGATGTTCCGTGGAGGATTCCTTGCGGAGTTCGATGACGACGAGGTTTCAACGGAGGACCATCCGTTGTATAAGGTTAGTCTTGTCGAATCCACAGCAGTCATGATCCTGGTAGATATTGATTTATTCTGTGGCCTACATAGGTTCTCGCAGAACACGCCGATGGCTGGTGCATCGAGCGCGGCTCGACGCTCTGCTTTTACGACTCCAAATACTTCTACCTCAAGTTCAAAAGGCCGGGCGAGAGCAGAACTATGATGCACTGGAATCTCCCGCCCAATATGGCTGAGAAATTTCAGCAGCTGAGAGAAGAGGCTCAAAAGCCCGAGGAGCAGATCGGTGAGCTGCAGCGTTATCTCGTTTCCTGACCTCTAGATTGAATGGCACCGGCAGCTCGAATGCAGGACGACCAGATGTGGATGCAAGTCGCGCAGACGAGAATGGTTCGTGCATATCTTGTTCTTCTACAGTTCAAGGCTTTGATCCTTGTTGCAGAACGGCGAGATGCAGATGAACAATATGCTGGTGCATCAAATGAACATGGCGGCGCTCAGTATGCGGGCGGCGGCAACAGGAGGGACTATCGTTTACTACTAGATGATACTGATAGGCCAAACCTCACTCGTCCATCCAGTGGCTCTCCTGTTGCAGCTGTAAATGCTAGGCCGGATATAATATCAGGTTTCAGACTGGACAGTAAATCCTGAAAGCGCTCGACCCCTCGGCGATCTTGCCGTTGTCCTGGATGTACCAATCAGGACGCATTTTTGAACACCGGCTGAGCTAGAAGGTCAGCCTGTTGGCTTGGAATCTCAAATTTGGTTGGCTCCCTCCTCCAAGTTCCAATCAGCGACTTCAATTTGAGTTCAATCAAAAACCGTTCCTAATTTTTTTACACTTGCTTCAAAGATTGCTTTGTGGATGTTTCGAAACACCGTTTCTCTCAGAGTGCAGTGAAGTCCAATTCAAGAAAACGATGGGCATCCCTCAGTTCGCACAAAGGCTTCAACTGAAGAGAGGCGGTGCAGATCGCACTTGAAGGAGATATATCACCTGATCCAGCGTTCTCTCTCCCGACCGCCATGACCACCGTACCACAAGAACTTATCGACGAGATTCTGTACAATGTCGACGATATAGAGGGTCTCAAGGCATGCGCGCTGGTTGGATCCAGCTTCCGCGAGCCCTCCCAACGTATCCTCCTCCACTCTCACACCCTGATCCCTTCTCGCGCAGAGCAGACCCGCGACTTCTTGGCTCTGCTGGCCGAATCTCCTCACATTGCTGCCTACCTCACGAGGTTTAATTTCCGTCTTAACTTCTCTCCGGACGCCATTTCCGCCGCGTTCTCGCACCTGCAGGGAACATTGGATCGCCTTGGGAATGTGCGGCATTGCACAATCGTGGGAGGATCCTGGAGGAAACCATGGGACGATACTACGCGTATTTCTGCACTTATACCGGGTTTATCCACCGGCAACCGAGCAACTACGTATCCGCGTCTTTGCTTCCCTTCCCCTTCCCGTGTTCACTCTCTCGCTCTCCGCCGCTTCCACCGTGACGTTCTATTGTGTTATCCTCTCAGTGAAGACCCAAATTCTCCCGACACGCGGGCTGCCAATGGGGTCGGTCCTGACACAATTAGTGCTGGATGAAACCACTGATACGATATGCGATGTCCTGTCTCGCCCAGCCTTCGCCCCGTACATGACCGCCGTGCGCAAATTGAAGATGTCCCCAGTGATAAGCAATGATGGAAGTATCCTTTCATCCGTCTTCCGCACCCTGGACCACCTTTGCATCGACTGCACTCGTACGTGCTCCATCCCGAATCATATAACACCCGTTTAATCATTGCGTTTCGCTGCACAGTGCTTATTATTGCGGGTATCTTCTTGGACCTGCCGGGCCTCGCCGTGCTCCGCGTCATCGAGCTCACAATGCCTGCATACAAGGATTCAGCAAGATGGCTTGTTGACACCCTCTTCCCCGCACTCGTGTCTGCCCAGACACCCGCCTTAAAAGAAATCCGTATCACGTACCCCCTGGGGCTCCAGCAGTTTGTTATCCCTGCGGAGACACTACACGCGATTGACGCACTCATGGGAGGATTCCCGCAGTTGCCACGGCTCTGCTGGCACGTTGGTTTCGACCGAGCGGACGCTGCGGCGCTTATCCAGCAAGGGATGCCGATGATGCATAGGCTCGGGAAGGTCTTTGTTCGGGGCTACTCGGACTGATAGGGAGCGTCGCCGAGACCATTCTAGAGGCACGAATTCGAGGATGAAAATGAAGCCAACAACGAGTTGGATGACGGAATGCGGTATAGTATCGTGCTGTCTCCTTCAAGCCGCTGTCGCACCGGGAAATCTGGCAGCATTTTGCGGGATTATGTGGTCACCGTGAATATTGCAAGTCACTGATGAATTCAGTGGTTCATCATGTAGTGTCTATTAAACTCCAGGTGTGAAATTCTCGGTAAGCCCCGTGAACGTACTCACTAATGCAATAGCCTGTAGCCAGTGAAACTTACGCATGGGAGCTTCGGTCGATGCTTCCCTCTAGAGAAGCAGCCGTGATAATTCATACACCCCTGTCTGCGTCTTTCTTTCTTTCGGCTCCATAGGACGGTGAAAATGATCCCAGGATAGAGCTTACAACTCGCATCCCTATCGAGGACCATAGTTATGAAGGGATTATACTGTCACTAAAAAGCGTCCAAGTTGCGAACACAGGCTTGATCAGAGAAGTAATTGCAACCGTCCACATTGTTCAACGCTGTCCAGTCTAGATCTGAATATATTTTCGTCGCAACTCGAGTTCAATCGCATCATCATCAATCTGGGATAGACGTCAGAAAGGACTGCGAACAGAGCCTACACTGACCATTTCCTTCTCTGAGAGGCGCAGTTCAATTCCCAGCTTCTGACACGCCGGCACGAGAACGGAGAAGGGCTGGAAGATCGGCGGGTGCGACCACCACGCGAGCGTCTTCAGGCATGGAAATGTCTCGAGTGCGTGCACCAGCGTATCGACGTCGCTAGTGCTCGAAGGCATGCCGGAGACAGCGAGCGCTGTGATCGAGCGCGGGATAAGCGCCAGCGTTTGCGCGTCCGGGAAACACCTTATCCCAAACCTTTCGAGGCGTGTACAAGCCGCTAGACGAACGGCTTCCGAAGAAGTAATTGTCTTTACCGTAAGTGAGCGCAAGTGCGTGGCGTGGGTAATCAGGGCGTCTCCAAGTGAGAAGTCGGACCTGTGAGCCAGGACCTGGAGTCGACAGTCTTCTTCCGCGTTAGGATTTATCAGCGAGTCGAGGTATAGGCCAATGTCTGGACTCCAAGCCGTTGTATTAACTTTGAAGGAAACGAGAGACAAGTTGAGCGGGGGATTGAACGGTGTCAACACTGGTCTGAAGCAGCCGACGAGCTCGAGGATGCGGATGGACGGGAAGCTGGCGATAATGTCGTGCATGGGCGGCGGGCGCTGTATCAGATCCTGCAAGATGCACAGCGACGTGATGGATGAGCCAAATTCACGCAGTTCCGCCAGGGTGTCGGGGTTGAAGAAAATCGTAGTCACATCGAGGTGCCGTAAATTGGGGGTACGCAGCAGCGCAGTCGCTAACCAAGTCGACTTCGAGCTAAGTCCACGACCAGCTTGTCGCATAGTGAGGCTTACAACGCTTTCTGCTAGCCAGCGACCATGCTCTGTTGCGGGATCTATCGCAGCCAGGAAGGACGGAAGGACGTCGCGAGTTGTCCCTCTTAGATGTGGCGCACGGTAGATATTGGCTGGAAGAATGACACGGCGGAAGAGCAGACGTTGAGCGTGTGAAGACCATTCCTTGCAGACCGCACTGCAAGTAGCCAGGGCGGAGAGATCACAGGACCGTGGGTGGGTGTAACGGCACAGCAAGAGAATCGAGAATGTCCAGGACAAGGTCGAGGCTCAGAACTGAGTGTGTCGACATGGCAGACTATGTATGGGGTCACCGAAGAGCCAGAGTCATGTTTGAAAGCAGCTCACTATCCGATATCGTGCTAGTACTAGAAGGTCCAAGCGATCAATGTGGTGCGAAGAGATGGGCGTGACAGTGACCATGTGACCTTGATATGTTTAAAACTCCGCTTGAACTCCGCCCCTTCGTTCCCACCACCATTGTCCCCCGACGACGACGCGCCCATTTCCTCTGTAAACGCCACATTGGACACCAAACCGAGGCCTCTCATCTCTGCTCACGTCTCTGTCCTAGAGTCTATAGATGACCGTTGGACGACCGGATAGTAGTTGCGGAGCCGATATCACTGGCTTCAAGATCGACTTTGAGGGATTGGTTTCCTTCCTCGGGTTCGCAACGCCTCCTCCTGGCACACCTCCCCGTATCCTCCCCGACCCCGACACCATCCGTCTATCTTACTCACTATTCGCAGACATGGACCATGATACCCCGCGCTGCGTGTAAACCGCAGAAACTGAGCCTTTACCTGCACTGCCCCAGCGGGGCCGCTGCCGATTTCACCATCTTATTCGACATATGCCCTATGTTCTGCCCGCGCTCGAGTCTATTCAAATAACCGAATGTCTGGCACAGATCGATGTTCCAACACTCATCAAAGTACTCGCTGCCCCGAGATTCGAAGGTGGACATCTCGTCATAGGTCAAGTGCCACTCCAGGATATCAGTCCCCAGGCTGTACGTTCTGTTTATGGCTTCCGGTCCCCCGTGTTCTAATTTTCTGTGCAGATCCGGGAGATGTGAGGAAACTGAGCGTAGTCCGAAACAAATTCCCTTGGCAAGAGGGAGAGCTCATCATGATGTCTTTCTTGAAACTGCATAAAAAAAAGTGCTCTGAATATAGGTTGCACGGGACATTGCCGAGCATCCTCCAGAAGATCCGTGCAGGTCGGCACTGACGTGGCCAGACGTGGCATTCTTGTCTTGAGCGCTCGTGTGCAATCGAAATGCACCATTCGCTGCGCCTTGGTAACATATCTCGGCTGCCGCCTCCACTTCGCGTAATGGTCTAGCTCAATTCATGTGCCAATCTGACCGTCCAGGGCAGGTACTTGCACAGCGGGCGGCAAACGGAGCTGTCGATGCCTTGTCTGATTTTCTCAGCCGGTTGTCGGACTTCCCAGAGCATTCTGCGCTCGCTCTTCCTGTCGTTTTTGTTCAGCTAGACAACTCGAAAATCCCCTCACCAGCAGAAATGGATTCCCTTGTTTCGAGCCCCGAACGCCTCCCGGACTGGGCAGATTTTGCACCAATAATCGGCGCTGTACTCTGCGTTCACGGAATCTCCCGAATGATATTCAACTCAGTAGTACCCCCCGGATCATACGCCGACTTATGGTCCCGGCTGTACCGCTGGATCATTTTCCTCGACATTTACTACCAGCACGTCCCCCCGCATCTGCGTGTGTCTGTACCGATGCATACCTGTGCCGCATCGTGTACCATCCTGATCGCATTTGGAAGGCATGAACATACCTCCGACCTTGTACAGAGATCCCCCGGTGTGCGGACGATTCTCGCGAAACAATGGAGCGCGCTTGTCGAAAATCACGGAACCGTCGTTCACGAGGGCATTGTGCCAAGCAACCCGGACGGATGGCGCGACATATATGCCATTCTGCTCTTCCTCTCAACGGACGAACAGGGCCGTAATCTGGAGGAGATGGCGAATGGGGTTGGCGGCGGTCCACCCAATCTAAGACGTCTCTTCGTGAACCAGATGAACGAGGCCGCTACGCTTTACGACTCAAGACCCGGGCTCGCTGTCAGTGTTATATCTGTCTCGATGCTTGTAATTTCCAACAAGTGGACGACACATTTCGACGAGGCACTTCTCTCCGACGGGGTCGTTCCCTCTCTCATCAAGGCCATCCGTATTATGGAGGATTACACCCATCACCAGGACAGCCTAAATATCGGTCTCCTTGCAATCGGTCTCCGAATCCTGCTTTCCCGCTTCCAATCTGATCCTGGACATCGGTGGTTTGTGCAGGCCCTCGACGCTGGTCTGCTGGATCTAGTAATCACTCTCGGCCACAACGCCCAGGTGGTCTCGCCGTCCGACGATCAGAGCACGTACCCAGGTTTGGTACAGCTCCTTCGACAGGATTTGCCGGGTTACCTGCCATATTATACAGTGGCACTGCGGATGAAGAGATACTTTCCTCTTGCACAGGCCATGGCCACTTCCCCTGCCTTTAAGGAAGGCGTCATATCTGGCTTGTGGGCAGAGTTCTCGGAGTTGGTTGAAGAGAATCTCGGCGCCCTTAATTTCTTCGAATCTAGAACCCGGCGGTCCCTCAAAGCTTGTGAGAACATGGAGGTCTGTCCCTGTCCACTTAAATGGGTCCTCATGTTCACCTGATAGTGCCTACAAATCACCGAAAAATCCGACTTTCAAAGCTGCTCGGGCTGCAGCCTTATCTACTATTGTTCGAAGAAATGTCAGGAACAAGACTGGGCCGTCAGCCACAGGCACTGGTGTCGAAAGCTTGCGTCAATCGGTACGTTTTCGGTGCACGCCGCATAATTAGAAACCCCGGCCCAACACACTTTGGTCAGATTTCCCTGGGCCCTCTAGCCCTCGCGACCGAGCCTTCGTGCGCGCCCTCATGCAGAACAACCTCCGTTTGTTTACGCTGGATATCATGATCCGCCAAGTGGAGTTCATCTACTCCAACCCCGGCGTCGACTTCCTCACAGTTTTTGACTTCACGGATAATGGCGACTATCCCGAGCGAATCAACGTGCTCCCGGTCTCGGATTGCCAAACAACGGAAATGCCGCTACGCCTGGAGCAGCTGGCACGCAGCGGGAAGCGCGTGCAACTACACGCCATCGCGATCAACGCGGGGCCAAAACCCGGCCTGCGGGTGCTGCCTGCGCGGTCCAGCAGTTCAAGGATGTTGGACGGTTTGTTCCGAATCGCCCAGAGTCTTCCGGCTGGGCATGAATTCTCAGACATCTACACGCAAGCGCTTCCGGCGTTGCGAGAGTTGCAGAGGGCGTGCGATGAAGCAGGGCTGTTGCAGATTTACTGAGGTTTTTCTTACGAGGTGAGGCTGATAAAAACTGTTTGATTGTGCAGGATCCGGGTTGAAGCTGGACTCGGGGCTGAGCCACTGATGGAAGAGGATATTTTTTTTGTACTTGAGCCGGCCCCCATGAGTTCCTCTGTATGTAACATGTTGTAGTAATTAGCCGACCAGACAAAGCAGGAGTTCGAGTTGGAATGACGCATACGCTTGAGGCTTGTCGTTATTCTTTCAGAGTTGTTCCAGGATTTACTCCGGATGGCTGAAGTTCTGCAGACACAGCCCGTTCGACCTGGGCCCGCGCGATATATCAGGTTTTGTTTCTTTTTAGGCTGTAATACATCGCTATCCGGCAGGGATCCCTGGAAAGATCAAAAGATTCTGAAGGCGGATCGCCGCTGTGACGCAGAGAGTTGTTAAATCCTGACCTGCGTGTATCGCGGGAGAAGCGTTATCAGCATAACGAAAAGTTCTAGATTTTGAAACCCGTTGTGTGATACAGTACGGTGAGAGTTAGAGGTACACTTGAGTAGATAAGATAAAGGACGCAGAGTTAATCGGCCAAGCCCAT
The DNA here is from genome assembly GCA_029449255.1 of Mycena polygramma. Lineage (NCBI taxonomy): Eukaryota > Fungi > Basidiomycota > Agaricomycetes > Agaricales > Mycenaceae > Mycena > Mycena polygramma. The sequence goes on along the minus strand of JARKID010000013.1, from coordinate 1,289,362 downwards.
GGTCCCGGAGATTCTCTGACCGACGATGCCCTGTCTCCTAAGTTCTCACAAGGCGTGTTTCAGCTCGCAAGATAACACAACATCGTTCAACCTGGGTATCCCGACCAATGGCACGAAGAACATGTCATATTTCGGCTAGATTTACATTTCCACATCTGCGAAGAGTGAATATCAAACTCATGCGAACGGATGCGCTGCTCACAGAATACAATTTACTTTGGCTCGCGGATCTTGATTCTCAAGCCATCTGACGCTAGCGCGTTTAACTGTGTGACATCCACATCGTGCGCCTCGAGGTCAAATTGGACGGTGATCGATTGCAGCGACCCACGGGATACAATGCTCCCGCCGAACCGCGAGGCGACCATTGCTGCGAATTCGTCGTCTCGGCTGCAGCATTTCGCCAGGTCCAGCTCGGTGAGCACGGGCATAAGGGGCTTCCGAGAAGAAGCCACCGTGAGGACCTCAATTGCGTGTGAATCGACGAGGACACCACGGAGGGCGAGGCGTCGGAGGTGCTTCAGCACGGGGTTCTGCAGAAATTCGGCGATGGGGGTAGGGATGGTAGAGTGCTGCGTGGAAATATACGCCAGCGTCTCGACGCGACATTGAGATCGCTGCAGAAGGGAAGTGATGGCCATCCACACGTCAGGATGTGGGTTTGCGGCGTAAATACGGAGATCGCGTAGCTGCGGAAGGACCACCCAGTTGAAGAGGGGCTCGACAATCGCTACCTGGGTGGTGATATCCAGGACCTGGAGGTTCTCCACCTCGATGAAGCCGGTCCGCGGGTGTGATGAGGGCTGTACATCGGAGAATTTAGCCTCCACGAGGACAAAGGCGTGCCGGAAGATGTGAAGAAGCTGTTCCGTCGTTATCGATATATTGAGCTCGAGTTTCGCGCATCGCTGCAGATATCCCTCGATGGTGAGAAAGGCCGTGAAATCCTCGGTCGGCCTTCGGATGTGATGGAGCGGATTTCGAGCCTTAATCGCAAGAGAGAGCTTGCAACGGCCACTTCGAGCAACCCAGAACCGTGCCTGAGACAGATAGGCACAATGATCTGAATCATAAAGCGCGTTGTACGGCGGCTCGAGCACGAGGGAGGACCACAGGGTAGGTTCAGAAAGGGCGACGCGTCGCCAGTATTTGCAGACCCACGAGACGAGCAGCGGCGCCAGTCGGCGGCTTGCCGGGATGTACTTGTCAAAGGGGAGACATTCATGAAAGATTTCAATCAAAAGCTCCACAGGAAGACTTTGAATCGGAGAGTTCGTCGTACCCGGGGAGAGAGATAGCGAGCTCTGAGGATAAGTTCAGTTTGCTCAGTTTGGTTGATTGGGAATTGTACCAAAAGAGTGTCGGGCGGAATCGCCTCAGTCTCCGGGGTAGAGATGTTTTGCGGTCCTAGCTCTGCCCTGGGAGTGCTGCCACATTGAAAAATTGAGCCCGTGTGAACATGGTTCAATAGTGGCTGCATACTGAGTTCGAGGCGGGAAGGACCGGGGCCCAAAGGCTGACGGCCTTCGAATCTCACCCCGCTGCACGGATTGAGGGTGCATGTGCCGTGCTCGTAAAATTTGTGGCAGACGCAAGGAAAGACAGAGACGCAAGAATGCGCCACTTGAAACGACAAGGCAAGAGACAAGGAGCAGGATGTGTGCGCGTGCTTGGGATGAACGACAGGACCAAACATGCCACATGACGCTACGTAATTTTCACACCGCCATCTTTGATCTCTTGCTTGATCTTGCCTCGACCATCTCAGGCTGTTTTCTTCCTGCGGTTTTCCACCAAGCTTCTCGGCAACAGCTTTCAACAGCACTGTTCACTTTCGCAAATCTTAGAGACTTAGAGCACACTTGGAGATGGCTTGGAGATTGCTTGGAGACTGTAGTCTCAACTCTCATTGCCAATTGGAGTCTTCGATAATGTTGCGCAGCGCCTTTGGTGATTCTTCATGCGCTGAAGCTCGCCCAGTACTCCGGAAAGAAGTCTTTCAGCAGGCCCAAGCGGCCCTGGTGTCTTCCCCTGTGGAGATGCAGATTTCTTTCCTAGACTTTTTGCCGATGAGACGGTCCGATTCCTAGTGAGTTGCGCACTTATCGGGCCTGAGGACACAGCAAACAAGTCCTCGTGCAGTACGAAACTCACTCTCACTGGGTGGAAAGAGTGTGGAGTCTGGAGTCTGCGTTTCGACCCCGCTCGAGCATATTATGCAAGCGTGCAACCCTCTTTTTGTTCCCGTTTTCTTTCTTACGGAAGTACTTGTTCGGCAGGGATTTCATCCCGACTGTCTCGCGTTCATTCACAGGTGTTCTCTGGGACTTCAGTTCGTCCGCAATACTGATTAGTTCGTCTTTCTTCTTCCCAATTCATGCAGTTTTTATGCAGGCGATCTCTTCAGCAGGTTTTGCGCCCCGTTTCCTCACGTGTGCACCTATCGGGGTCGAAAATAGAGCATACAGGTCCTCGTGGAGTACGAAACTTACTCACATGCAATACAACCTCGGACGGGCATTCTTTCTGGGATAGCCGGTGGTTCGATTCCACCCAAGGACATAGTTCGGTGTCTGGGAAATTTCCTTTTGTTTCTCTTGTCGCTGCGAACTAAGTCGGAAAAAATGGAGACGGGTACTCCCCTTTGGATTAAAAGAATTCTTATAGAACACAGCTACTCGCCCATCACAAGTGGGGCCGGCTCTCACTGCAGTCTCATCGAACTTCGAAGGAGGTGGTTCGATCCCACGCGAGGACGTGTGGAGAAAGTGGAACAGATACTTTCCGGGTGATGAGGGAGGTGGTTCTAACCCACCCACGGCCATGCGGTGTTTCCGGTTTAGCTTTTTGTCTCTTGCCTGCTGTAAATTTGAAAAAGTACAGACACCAAAATGAGCTCAGTCCCTCACCCTCATGATTATCCCCGCAAGTCCGCATAGAGCTCGGAAGCTCGCCCTCACCTTGTTGTTCATCATAGTGAACGCCGATTGTGGGCGACGGTGGTTTGGACTTCACCCGTATACATCCAGGCTCCCCAACCCTTCCGCTCAGACTACGAACGCCAAGAAGACTGTGACAACGTACCGGGGGTAGCGGAGGGAAAGAAGTACTCGTGAGACGAGACTGATTCAAGACACTCTCGCAGTGCAAGAAGCTTGAGGCGGGATGGCCATGCTGAGCGGATAACGAGGCGAACTTTTTAGACGCACACTTATCTCCCCTCACGATTGAATCAGGAAGTCCTCGTGGAGTATAGCACTCACTCCCACATACTAATGGTGTATCTTTTTGTCGTGGTTAGTTCGTGCGAAATCACCAACATCAACTTACTGAAGATGGTGACAAAAAAAGCAGTCATTCTATCGGGTTGGTTAGATACGCACCCAGCCCACGCTGGAAGTGCCTAGATGATTTCTTTACAGAACTCGTTCCCGCAACGTGGCCACGAAGGACGCTCGCTGAACGGGAGATTCGGTGGTTCGAATCCACCCGGAAGCCCACAGAGCGTCGGTAGTTCTGACCCACTCAAGGACATTTATTCTCATCATGAATCTTTTCTTACACTTCGCAGCTTGCGAGACGTTGCGAGTAGAGATCAAGAGAAGCAAGAGAGAAGGCGCCACCGAAATTGTGATAGGCTCGAGTGATATTACTTATGGAGACACAGCCAGGATGCAGCTATCGATGAGGGCCCGAGAATTGAAGCAACTCGAGAGAGAGCCTAGAGGAGATGTAGAGTGCATCCGAGCGGCGAGTGCATCCGAGCAAGTGAGCCAGAGTGACCAGCACTTGCGCAATGCGAGAGATGGTGTCACCGGTTGTGAGCCACCGTCCACAGAGCCCCGGGGAATGGAGGACAGCCGTGAGTCCAACAAGTATGCGCCTATTTGCCATGCCGTCTGTCTGCCGTGATGTGATGTGATACTCCCACGCCCTACGCCACTTCTTTCCTCTTTCCTCCTTCAAGTTCCCCTCACCTTCCACCGTCTTCCCTCCTAGTACGCTTGCGTTTCGCTACGTTCTCTGCACCCCGGAGCTGTTCACTGAAGAATCACAAAGGAGCAAGCCGATGATGCACCTCGTTCGATCTGCCAAACCCGTGCCCGCGCAATCCCTCCGTCAAGTCGTCCGTTGCGTCCATTCGCAATCGGACAGCCAAAGCCACCCAGAACTCAAGGCCGCCCACACCCGTGTTCTCGCCGATATCCGTGAGCTGTACGAACTGCGCCCGACGCCCCACATATTCGCGCGCTCGTGGCACGAGGACGCGGTATTCGAGGTGCGCCTAGTTGCGAACTACTGCGCCTTCTTTGCGCGCCTTCCCACACAGCCTGCAGGACCCGCTGGTGAAAGCCCACAGCTTCCGCGAGTACGCGGCGCAGGCAGGTCCCCAATCACTCACTCAGCGCCGAATTTGCTAACAGCATTGCAGTGGTATGCCATGGTGAGTGGGCGCTGAATGGCCCCGCCGGAGCATGAATTATGACGCTGACTGACTGCTGTGCAGCCGAAGCTGTTTTCAAACTCGGAGACGGTGTCATGGCGCGTCATCTCGGCCACACGCTCCCCGATCGCGAACCGGATCGTCTTTTCACAACAGCAGCGGTACCAGAATCGATTCATGGATAAGGTTTGTCAGGATGCTAAGCAAAAAACCGGCATATGCATCTGACGCGGGTTCAAACTTCATGCAGACGATCGAATCCGTGGTCACGGTCGACCTCGACGACGCGGCCAAGATAACCCGGCTGGTAGAGCAGTGGGACGGCAAGGCTCTACCGGGCAGCATGCTGCGCCGGCTCAACGGCAGGATCACGCCGCTCCTTGTGCGTACCTAGGGGTGGTGTTCAGTTCCGCATTTCTCCGCGCCCATACATCCCAGACGTTAGCGAATATTCTGTAACACGTATATTTGTATGGCTGTAATACTGTGTCATAATTATTTGGTGCACACCTGTGAGTGTTTTCACCAAAATTTCACCACTTCATTGCGTTTCCGGGTAAAAAAACACCACCCTCTTGCCCTGACAAAATATTCACCACCTGTGCAGGGATTCAAATTGCACCACCATTTGGTTGAGAAAGAAATACACCACCCCGTTTGTTCCAAGATACACTCGCAATACAAGTTATGAAAAAAGACACCAGCGGTAAGGAACACCATTTTTACACTGCTTGTCTACACCATGATAATTCACATGTACCGGTAGTGCATGCAGTTTTACTACAAGTCAGGTTCGGTCTATCAATGGTTCATTCCGATTGTGTGGAGGAGGTCCTTTGAGACCGAACTGACTTTGCAAGTACTATGTAGGACTACAGAGCTGCATACTATCCGTCCCGATGGGTCTGATAATTCCCGTTGGGTCTTATAATCTTTTATCTCAGCCTCCTCTGGCTCTATGACGTTCGGAACGTTGCATAAATAAAATCCAGATAAGTTTTGCTAGTTCCAGAAAGTTTTTTTGGCTCAGGTCCCAGATTCCAACTGCACTGTATTCTTACCTACTATAGGAGCCATGTACACACATTCTTGAGGAATCGGCCTGTAAAACGACTTATAGCCGCGAGATTGAATCGAATTGATCGTCCCCGGGATTTGCCGGTGTGCCCACGGCAAAGAGAACTCTGGCAGAATCAAGCCAGTCATGGTTGGGGGAAGGAGGAGAAATATCGGTTGAGTTGGCAGAAAGTGAACAACGGTATAGCTTTCTGTCGGGATCTCGGCAGTGGTGCCGGCCAACTTCGGAAAGTTCTGGATGTGCAAAAATATTTTGTGATTTGCGCAAAGACCTACAAGTCGCAAATTGAGTGCTTGAAGACACTCTAGGACAACAAGACTCAGCTAAACCTTGCTTTCAATTTTTCTGCCTCTATCGGAAACTCCCGGCGCCCATCAAATGACTCTGATGTGGCTGGTTGGGGTGCCTTTTATCATGTTCAAGGCCTACTCCTTACAGAACAGGCACCTATTACTTGCATACTATGCCTGTATGCAGTACCACACCAATCTGAAATCTGGGCACAAAACAGTTTTCAGGACCGATAAAAGTTATCTCGGTTTGATTTATGCAATGTTCTGAACGTCATATGGCTCGCTTTCCCTCCGTTTTTTTTTACAGAATACCATTTTATAGTAGTACTCTATGCCTGTGCAAAAGGGGTAAGGGATTGAGGGAGAGGAACCTATTGAAAATTAATTGCCGATCCATCAAGTCGACGATATTTGTGTAATGTTTGTGCAATGAACCTTTCCCTGTCTTGACCGCTCACCTTGAGGACCCAACAAGATTTCAGGCTTGTATTTCATACAGGCTCAGTACTCCTGTCTCTTCAGTTTTATTCCCCAGCCATTCGTTGTGGTGTTCTGGGGAGTTTCAATCTCGATGTGACCGGTGTGACGGGTCGTGACAAGAGGTGTCCCCTCCCCAGAACACCACAGCAAATCCCCTGCAAAAAAATGTGAGGAGACAGAAGTGTTAATATAGTATGAAAGATGTGCCTCAAACTTTTATGGGGCCTCACGGTGAATTGTCAAGACAGAGAAAGGTTTGTTAAGCAAAACTTACACAAACATCATCGAGTTGATCAATCGGCAATTAGTTTTGAATAGGTTCCTCTGCCTCAATCCCTTCGATTTTTTGCACAGGTGTAGAGTACTACCATTCAATCGTATCCCACAAAAAACCGGAGGGAAAACGAGCCACGGGCGGCCGGGAAAAAGGATTATCAGACCCATCGGGACGGATAGTATTTAAAGACATATTCTATGGCCCTACATATGAATGTGCTGCTATTCGTGTGGTAAGTCGCCAGGAAAGTTTGGACCATCCACTCAATTATCGTAAAGGCCATCTTTTATTCTTGACCTCGACAGATCTGTTCATGGCAGAACCGAACCCGGTCAGAATGAAGGCATGATACATCAACCCTTGTTCAATTGAGCAAGTTGGCCCACGAAGGAGTTGGCAAAGAGTTCGGTTGTGACTGCGAGGCAGTGTTGGACTTAAGGTTAAGGCTTAACTTAACTTAAGCCTTAATAAGCCCTTAATGTTAAGCTTAACAATGAGCCAGAATTGTCTTAAGGCTTAATTAAGGTTAATGATGCCATCATAATATTAGAATTCAAGCAAAAATTGCTCTTCCTCACACAGATCGTCCAAACCCAAGCCTCCAGCTGAATGCACCATCCAAGAAATCATTGGAACAATTTGGTGAAGACTTGCCCCCAACTCGAACCACCTTCACTTAACATCAATTGTTGATGGAGTTATTTGCTACGACAAAAAACTGCGACGACAACGAAGAGTTGGATTGCCTAGTGGATGCTACCGACAGAGATGCTATGACCCATGAGTTCTCCCCCTTCCTGGCAGCCTAGAATATGCCCCTCCAATAATTAAGCCCTTAATATAGGACCCTTAATTAAGGCTTATTAAGGGATTAAGCCTTAACCATAGATCTGACCCTTAATAAGGGCTTAATGTCTAACACTGCTGCGAGGACATACATCACTGAGCCGGATAGGGCTTGAGCTCCAGGATCGCAAGCACTGTGTAAAATCGAGAGTTAACTTTTTGGCTTGCGCCCGCGCAAACTGGCTTGTTTCGGGCGTGGGCGTGGATTTTGGTTGTATCACAAGCCCACGCCCGGCAGATCGGCTTGCAAGCCAAAATGTTGGCTTGGCAAGCCAGTTTGTCGGCTTGGCACCAGCCAAAAAACCGAAGTGGCTTTTGAGTGGCTTGCGTCGATTGCTCACGCCACAGACATCCACTTCCAAAAATCGAATCAAAAGCTACCAGTGTATTTTCTTAGTGGCGCCCCGAGGGGTGTGCACATTTTGCGAGCGAGCGCCTTGTGTATTTCTGTTTCCCAGATATAGGGTGCACATTTATTTGTGTACTTTGAGGGGTGTTTTTTTCTGCTGTGGACCGGACATGCAAGGTGTGTGTTTTTGCGTAGCAGGCGGTGCATTTTGGACACTAATTATGACACAGTATTACTCCCATATATTTGCCTTCTGCCGCCATTTTCTGCACACACGTCATTTTATACCCACTTTGCGGCTCTAAAGTTAACAGTGAACCAGAATCAGGTCAACACCCCAACACCGCAAAATGCATTCATTCCGCACTGCAACGAGATTGAGAGTCTGGACATAACATTTCGACTTTCGGACTGCATCCCGGTACGTCTTACTCGCACATTTCCTGAACGATTCCAGGCGCTCTGACTAACCCGGAATTCCGTCTTTGGATTTAGCGCTGTCGTCAACTCCTGTTCAAACTGCACTAAAGAATTTCACCACGAGGACGGGTGGTTGAACGAACGCTGTCCACCGGCTCTCGAGATAGCCGGAGGGATCAATTTACGGCATCTCGCATCTCTGTCTCTTCCCTCATGGCAGATTTGCCGCAGGAGCTCATCGATGCTATCGTGGAAGAAGTGGACGATGAGAATGACTTGCCAGCTTGTTCGTTGGCTGCGCGGGCCTTTGTAGATCCCAGTCAGCGTCGCTTGTTTCGGTCTCTCTCTCTTCGCTGGGACCTTGGCTGGGACAGCCTTGACCGAGCACTCGCATTCCTACACCAATTCCCTCATCTCGTTCCCCACGTCCGGGACGTGAGTCTGGATATACCGATGGATTCCAAAAATCAAGAAACTCTGGAGGCTATTCTTCGGATGCTGGGCAACATCGAGCACTTGGTGATCGAAGGCCGTGGCGCGCGATGGCAGCAAGTTACCACTGCTCTAGGTTTCGCCATATACGATATTTTGTCCATGCCCTCACTTCAACAGCTCCATATCTTTCGCATTGACGATATTCCGGCATCATTGGTGTTACACGCGGCTTCGTCTCTGTGCGTTTTGTCGCTGTACAGCGTCGATGTGCGCACTAGCCAACTGCCCTTGGATATCGGCCCCCTTAGGTTGGGGAGTTTTTCTCTGCCCTTTTGGCCGACATGCCAGTTCCTGCTCCGACGCTGCCCTTTTCTCCTGGCAGCACGAGCTCTTCGAAAACTCGCGGTTTATGTCGACGAGCAGGGACATCATCGTACACTTACAGCCGCTTCGTCCTCTCATCTACGACATCTGGAGCTCGAGTGTAGAGGTGAGAGGATACACATGTTCCTTCGAATCCTAGATCCCTGATATTCTATCAGCCTTCTTGATCCCCCTCGATCTCCCGCACCTGCCCTCACTCCACACCATGTCGCTCAGTTTTACCGTCTCAGAATCTACTCCCCGGGTGTGGATCCTCCCAGCCCTGCTCCGTCCTACCATCACGGCCCTTCCCGCAGTCGCGCCTAACCTCGACACACTGATACTCACCGTCCTTATCCCTCGCGACAAATGCCTCCCGTGGCGGGACCGCTCTGCGTTGCCGTTCTTCGCCGATACATATTCATCCCCTACTTATAAGCAGCATCTCCCGCGGCTGCGCAAGATCAACTGCGTTCTTGGATACGCGGATCCCTTCTCGCTTCTTAGCGGCCACTTCGCCCTCGCCTATGAGGGCTTCCCTGGGTACATGGAATCTAAACTGCGTGCCGCGCACGCGGCCGGGATTGTCACCGTCGCCCGAGATACCCCGCGGTCTCGTTTGGATTACTTGCACTAATTATTGGCAATGCGGAGGGTTTTTCTGGTGAGCGCCTTCTACTGCCTACTTCTGTCCGCTGAACTCTCGCATCCTGACTTGCAATCCCAGCGGTATCACAAGCCCATCTCTAACATTCAAGGCCCAACTCCAGCCATGCATCCCGAGATTACTCTTGATTATTCCGCTCTTCTCAGTCGCGAGTCGGAATGATCGTCGAAGCTTCACCTCGGACTTGCCACCGGATTGAACATCTGGTTGAAAGTAAGCGGGAAGGCCCGTCTCTATGGAACGATATTCGGGAATGGACATTAGGCCCAGGAAGCTCGGTAGCGTCTGGGATGCATCTGCTTGCAATGCGCATTGCACTTGAAAAAGTAGTTCCCCAGACCCGCGCCCGTTCGACTCGGGCCCGAGCCATGGCTCCAAAGGGTCGTCGTTTTGTTGGCGTGTTTCAAAAAGGAAGATGTCTGGGAGCGTAACAAAGTACAACCGAGCAGCGGCTGCGGGAATGGAGACTGACTTGACTGGGCACAACTCTATCTTGAACCAAGTGCGGGCAATGTAGTCGATTATCGAGTCTCCGTGTCTCAACACTGGTCCCGCCAAAGAATCCACCCACCTCCACATTGAATGTCCCTTATTCTTTCCCATAGAATGCCCAGGACAGAGAATATACCTGGCTAGGATGGCTCCTCGGTAGCGTTGGGACGCATCTGGGTTGAATATGATTGTGCCAAATATCTCTGAAGACAATGCCCGTTCAAATTGTGGGTCAGATATTCTACCAGATACTGTAGCCCAACGCAACCTCGACGGTGCTACAAAAAATGCTTCTACTTACCCGGAGTGGCACTAAGTTATCCGCATCGTACAAAGACAAAGCTGTCGTTTGGGAAAATTCGGCATCTGGGGATGTACAAAACAGCTTTGAGCATACACGCGCGGAAGGCACGAATCCGAGCCCGGGTGTCCGTGGTTGGCAGTAGGTAACAGAGGTTCGGTGGCGTCTGGGACGCATCTGCGTTGAGTACTGTTACCGTAGTACGAAACAATGTGTCTGCAGAGTCCGCCCGTTCGACTCGGGCCCGAGCTATGTCGATCAGGAGCAGAAGATACTTTTTGCCTTGAGGAGGTAGTCAGCAGAACCAGTGAAATCCGTGTATGGATCGCAGTCAGAACAACGGCTAAGATGCGAAGGGCTGTCCACATCCAACCGAACTCAACATCCGATACTTATTCAATACTTGCCGTGTCAACAAATGATTTGAGAATGTGGAAGGCCCAAATTCAAGAGCAGAGTAAGAAGGTTCGGTAGCATTTGGGATGCATCTGCGTTCGCTTTGGAAATGCAGGTACATGTTCCGCAGATTCCGCCCGTTCGACTCGGGCCCGAGCCATGGACAGCCGCCCAATGTTTTTTTGCGTGAGGTATTCCGCACACCAGCAGACGGCCGCGTTTGGGCACCTGCTGCAACGGTCGGCAACAAGGTTGGCTGATCACAAAGTCGTCCGACTGAGGGGCGTGAGTGGTTGGTACTGGAATAAAACTGCATACAACTCCATCCGAACCAGATCTGGAGTGGAAGTTGGTGGGAAGCCTCTGCATAGAGAATTTGAGAGAATTTCAGCTCGGAGAGGCTTCGTTAAATGCAGCAGCTAGACGGATACGAGGTGCGCGCCCGGTGCAGAAAGTCGGGCACGGTACGCGCCTGTATCCAATAGTCAAGGCAGATATACCCGCCCGTTCGACGAGTGGGGCCTGAGCCATGGCAGCATAGGGTGAGGTTCTTTCTTGTCTTGGGAGCACTAGTGCTGAATAGGAAGATTGGCGCACAGGGCACAGGGCGCAGTGGGCGCAATTGCTAGTTTCAACCGTCGGCTGAACGGCTCCTCATTAAGCGGCTTTTTACGATCCCGCCATTGCCTCTCTGATTCCTGAACACGAGTGACGGGTCCCACCAAAGATTCCACCGACATCGCAGTTGAGGGCCCCTTATTTATTCCACAAAACACTGAAGCTGCTCTAGGAGTCATGGCTCGGTGGTGTCTGGGACTCATCTGCATTACATGGCATTGAACCAGGATATTTCTGGAGACCTCGCCCGTTCGACTCGGGCCCGAGCCATAGGATTGATGTTGAGTCTTTTGCCCGAGCCATAGGGTTGGCCGGGGAATGTTTGGGCGAGTGAGGAAGCACACGGGCAGGCCTCTATCCTTGGGCACCTGCCGCGGCGGGAACAAGGTAAGGTGATCAGATTGAGAGCAGGTGAGTACGACTGCCACATAAGCGTCTTCAGGCACGGGAATGTTTCGAGCGCCTGCACAAGGCTGTCAACGTCCGCGGGGCTCGGAGGCATATTACGGATGACAAGCGTTGTGATTGAGCGGGGGATAAGCGCTAGCATCGACGCGTCCGGGAAGCACTGGATCTCGAACCGCTCCAAGTGTGGACAAGCCACCGCAAGGGAAGTCGGCGTGGGTTGAAGTGCCTTTACCGAGAGTGAGCGCAAGTGTGTGCCATGAGCCTCTAAGATATCGGTCACAGCATCCCCTGCATATCACTCTTCCAACTTTCGACTAAGCGCTTGTCGTGGTTCTCTGCCTCCGATACGTAGACTGCCCACAACTTCGCGGTGGCAGGCTCGTGGGCTACTCGTACCTTTGTTTCAGTAATAAACCGGGTAGTTCATAGCGCACCTCTCTCGTCCTCTAGCTTCCTTTTCTCCCCCAATTTGTCTTCCTCGTCCATTGTGGGTGCAGGAAGAAGCAGATTCATGTTGGCATCAATCAAGAGCGGCATATCTGTTTCGGGTGAACCAGCTGCCAAATAAAAACCCGAACGAGGAGGTGAGTAAGTGGATCAGCGAAAGGTATGTGGAGAGCAAAGTCATGGCGACGGGTTGGGCGGTCGTCGTCGGGATAAGCATTTTGATAGCCATCTTGGAGGAGGCGGTTAGACTCGTGTGCCACAAAAAAGCCAGGCAACGAGATTCAAGATTACCTGTATAGATCCCGGGCCCAGCAATATGCTAGTATTGGCCGGTGTACAAGGCACGAAGGTGTCGATTGAAGTTGGAATTTAACATCTGGTAAGCTCTTGTGGAAAGCCCGCAACAAAAAACAGTATTGAGAATACGCTCGGGCGAAGGACCGAATCCAGGCACGGATATTTGGATTTGAAAAAGGGTGCAGGAGGCTCGGTAGCGTCCAGGACGCGTCTGCGATCAAATTGCATAGACGAGAGCGAAATAATTTCTGCGAACAATGCCAGCCACACAGCATTGAGCGCGAGCTTTTTGTTGCTTTGAACACTGCGCCTAGTTGATAACATAAAATTTCGAAGACGAAGCACGCCGGGATACAGGTGATGTGAACTGGGGAGGAAGATCAACGTGTCGTTTTTGAAGTCAGTACACTGAATACAGAGGGCTTTGCAACCTCAACGACGACCTGACGGCCGTCGAGTTCCTTGTTGTTCAGTGTTTCGACAGGCTTTTGGGCGGCCTCTGCGGTGGCCAGTGCGACAAGTCCATAGCCTGCGGAGCGCGAGCCCCGCAAGACGACCTGGGCTGATAGACTGGACGGAGGTCAGAGTCGGTTGATATGCATAATACCGGCGAATGTGTGCGCAATGTGATGCCACGTACACGTCGCTCTGCACCGGCGTAACGAACGTCTTCAGCCCCTCATCCGTGGTGGAGTATGCGAGGTTGCCTACGAAGACCTGGTGAGATACATAAGCCGGAGACGTGGCTTCGTAAAAAGAAGTAAAACCTGGACTCCGGGGACTTCTGGGTATTCCTCCGTGACAGGAGGCGCGCCGATTTCGGTGACCGGGGCGGCAGGTGCGTCGGACATAATGGGCTGTACGCTAGGTATTTATAGCAGATGACCGGAGGTAAAGTCTCGTAGAGCGTCTGCTGGCCGAGATGAGCGCAAGAGCCAAAAGTTGGACGCCCAGGGAAGCGTTGAGAGCAGATCAGCGCCGTATTAATCAGTCTGTCACGGTCGTCGCGGAAAAGTGAGAGTTCAGCAACACCAAGCGATGCACCAATCGTCGGAGAATGCGGGATACACATATCGCGCATCCGTAGAGAACCTCGCCGCTGGCGCAGCATAGAACGGATCCACGACATGCACGATACGGGTATCGCGCTCCACGGTGAGCATCGTCGGCAGCAGTAGCTTCGGCGAGCGCGTGTGGATGGAGGCGGTGCCGCTGCACAGAGGCTCCATCAGTCTGGATAAGATCATGTGCGCGTGAAGCCCCGGGGTGCGAGTCCGCTTTGGAGATGGTTACATTAATTAGTAAGACCAAAGAAGTGGACGAGGGAACGCACGACGATCCCTACGACCTGGCATGCATGTCTCGCTCCCACGTCGTCCATCATCCCTGCGCGTCGTCAGCACCGCAATCAGCGTAGCCACGATGTGGTCGATGTATTTCGACGGAATCCACGCTGCGCGTCGCAAGCGCATCGCCAGCCGTGCAATCGGCGCGGACGGAAAACAGTTTGACGCCGGGGAAAAAGTATTGAAAACCATCTTGGAGGACTGCTGTGGTACGAGATGGCCGGGAAACTAGAATTGAGATGATGGCAAGACGATGGAGAGAGAAGGTTGGGGCTGTTGCGCAATGGCGTCCAGATGGCACAGGACCAAATAAGATCCGGCTTGGTCTTGACTTCCATCACCATCGCACTAAGGCTTCAAGGGGACCCTCTGGGGCGGCATAAACTCAGGCGGCCCACTTCTGAATCTTTTTTACCTCTGGATCGCTACACGGGCCGCTGCCACCTCGTCCGACATTCTGATTTTTTTTGGGGAAAAACATCACTGAGCCCCGCACTAATGCTTCAAGACGACCCTCACTAAGGCGGCACTCGCGCGACTCCCTTTTGCCCCTCAATCGCAACCCTTAAGGGATGATATCCAACATTCTGATTTTGTCGACAAAAAAAGTGAAAACCTCGTCTGGGACCTGGGTCGGACTGTCGGACTTATGCCCCCAAGCTAAACCTACTAGTACCATGGCTTGGAAATTTTGACTCTGTGCACATGAGCTCAAATGTGCTTGCCTCCAACCGTCGGTAATTAGTTCGGTTGCCGATACATACGCTTAGCCGTCTCGCTTCAGATGCAAGGCACTTATGCCAGCAGACTGCGTCCGTTCGACTCAGGCATGAGCCATTTGAGAAAAGAGTTCTGCTTTTTGTAGTTTACCTCACGTCCAGGACAAAATACAACAGAGCGCGGCTTTGAACACAACGGCGAGGTAGAGCGACTGGGATACAGGCCGCAATTCCGGGTTCAACCAGAGCTCGAAATAGCCATTGCTTCACCGATTTTTCAACACCCCCCCCCCCAAAAAAAAATAATTGCATCCATCCACAGCTTGCAAACTAATATCTGGGCCGGAGGTAGGTAAAAGAGGATCGGTAGCGTCCGGGACGCATCCGCATTCAGTGCCAAATGGGAACCGCCTTTCTGCGGACACGGCCCGTTTGACTCGGGCCCGAGCCATAGTGCGATTCTGTCGTCTGCTTTTCGAGTCGCAATAAATACCCTACTTACGACACTCCGAGGGAGATCTTCCTCTCTCTATGCCATTCGGAGATCCTTACCGAGGCGAAGAATCGACATCAACGCGGTTATCATTTGGAACACGTTGACAGCACGAAGAATATAGGGAGGTGAGGAACGTTCGGTAGCGTCCGACACGCGCGCCGTGTCTGCGTTTGGTTATAACTTATAACTTATATCCGCGTCCGCAGATATTGCCCTTTCGATCCGGGCCTGAGCTGTAGTCTCTGTTACCGAGTCCTTTTGGTGGCGAAAACTCTGGGACCAAGTTTCATTGTCTAGATGCGTACCCAATTATCCTCGCAGTTGGATGAGGAAATTCTCATGGAGCATGAGACTCAGTCCCACATGTGTAATTCCGTCATCCTGCCTGTTCTGAGAGAGACGGAGGTTCGAATCCACCCGAGGACGTTGGGGTTTACTCCACCATTTTTTTGGCCGCGTAGTCCCATTCTTCAGAGAAATTTGATCCAGCAAGAATCGGGGAAAACATTTAACAACCCGTTGAATTTAGAGGCCGAGAAACCCGAGGAAAGAGTTTGTCACTTATTGTGAGTTACAAAGCAGGGTATATGTCCTCGTTGCGTAGGAACTTGCTCCGCAGCTTCGGCATCTGCCGGATCCAAGCCAGTGCTAGCAGCATGTCAACCCCCCGCATCCTTGAACCAACCTTGTATAAAACCTCAAGGCACTCGGCAGTCTTTTGGATGGATTCCCTCAGGCACGTGATGCGCAGAAGAAAAAAACACGTTTTCACGGAGTTATGCAAACGACTGTAATAGTACTGCATCTATTATTTGAGATTTAAACAACGAGGGGACGGTTTAGTTGATTGCTACGCCCGCACCGCACCGCCGACTGGGGCGGGGGACTGTGTGTTGGTGTTAGTGTTCGTGTTGGAGCCCGGTTCCGTCACACCGAACTGGGCAGCGCATCCGCCGCACGTGGTGGGCTGCAAAAGAACATCAGCGCGAATGTTGGTATTTTAACCCAGAAGAACTCACGAAGGGGGCGGTGCCCTTGGCGGCCGCAACCAGGCAGTTACTGTTGAACGAGGTGTCTATAGAAAAAACAGTGAGAATAAATTCAGCGAGAACAAGAATAATACGTACTAGCTCCCAGCTGCATGACGGCCGGCGCGCATAGAGGGAACGATGGCTCGAGGGCGATAACACAGGCTGGATATGAGTCAGATACGTTGAGCTGATTATGGTAAATATATGTACCCTGGATGTCGCAAACGCTGGCACGGGGATGAGCCGGAGCAGGGGCTTTGCCGTTCTTGGCCTTCTTCGGTGCGGGGGGGGCTGGAGCCCCTGGGCCTGGCGCTGGCGCGGCGGGATGAGGGGCGGGCGCAGCCTTGTTCGCACGGGCAGCGGGCTTTCCTTTCTTAGGAGCGGCGGGAACCGGTGCCGGCGGTGCAGGTGCAGGTGCAGGGTGTGCGGGTGCAGGGGGAGCGAGGGGAGCCTTTTTACCGTTCGCACGGGGAGCAGGCTGCGCAGTCGGGGCATTCGTATTAGGGCCATTGGTATTCGGTGCATTCGCTGTCGCGCCACCGTTTGTGGTTCCCGGCGTTTTGTTGCCAGGGTCAGTGACGCCAAACTGCGCGGCGCACGGCGCACACGAGGTAGGCTGCAAGAAATATATTCAAGATGATTGTTCCTTGTGTTCGGAAAATACACTCACGAAGGCGGCGGTGCCTTTCGCTGCGGCAGTGAGGCACGCGGTGTTGAATTGAGTGTCTGAATTATGTGTCAGTCGATTCGTGCGAAGAGGATAAGCAGAGGAACATACTGGCTCCAAGCTGCGCGGCAGCAGGGTCGCAGGCGGTGGGGAAGGATGGCGCGAGCGCCACGACACAATCTGCGGGAGCGGTACAATGAGTAAGGACGAGATAGAAAATCCTCAGCGACGTACTTTTTACATCACATGTGGCCCGGCCGAAAAGTGGGTTGAGCGGACCGGCACAGACGCCGGTGGCGAGGACGGCGAGAACCGCGACAAGAGAGGATTGCATTTTGCGGAAGTTTATGGGAGCAGGAGAGTAATGGGGGAGATGATGTGAATATAACGTCGAGTTATTTAGTGAAGCCGATTAAAAGACGAGGAAGAATGTAGAAGGCGAGTGGGAGTGCAGATTGGTGAGCTACCTCTGTCGCGGGCTCCCCTTTATATAGTCGGACGGGTAGCGTACCTTTGTCCCAAACCTGACGAGTTTCGTGAGATTCAACCCTATGCAAGAAGCGAGGCCGAAACGGTTGCCTCGAAATATTGCTGCGCCGCAGTCGAAGGCGCGAACGCTCGGTCTGATCATTAAACCGTCAAAGTTCGCGCGATGACTTGCGATCAGCGCACGGTTGGGATGTCATGTCCAGGTTAGTTCTCTGCCGCGGCGCTTCTTGGGCACTTTTGTCTTCTCTCGTACCGGCAGTTGGACTGGATTTGAGCTGGGTACATCGTCTGGCCCACCGCGGTGCACCGCTGTCCAAGTCACTGCCGAAGAATATCGCCCTTGAACCGAGTCGACCTTTCTCGAAAAATCGTCAACATCATCTTTACGTCCTCTTGAATCCACTCACCCTCTCACACGCGGAAGCGGCTGATCGCACTCCACAGCATGTTCGCAGGGCGGCAACTCAATATCGCAGCGCCGCATCGGACTTCAATCGCCTTTTTGGGAACTCGGTGGAGACGATCGAAATCTGTCACCGCGGGACTTATTAGCTGCAAACTTCTGGCTTATTGGCCGCAGCTTCCCAGAAGTTATTGGCGGCCAAACAGAGGCAGTGCGTCGCAATACACTGGTTCTGCCGCGGCGTGCGCGTGTTTGACAACAAATTTAGTTGGCTGGAATTTAGGTTGTACTGACCGAACATGCGCAGTTCACGTCGGAAGCACATAACGGTGAACTATTTCGGAATCCTCACGCGCTTCGCGGAGTGGTATCGAGGGCAGAATGCATGCGAGAGAAGGACATGATTTCCGATGTGTACAGGGCCTGGATGCAAGTACACGGTGTTCGCATCCGTAGCGCCTACCTAACCCAGAACCGCATAGATATTATGTCGTATCCGGTTGTCAAAAATGAACTCTCCAATCTCTTTCAGTGGGCCTGCAAGGTAATTTCAGTGTGAGCGAAATGGCACGCGAATTAGAACAGTACGATGCGGGGAGTTTACTCACCGTGCATCTGCTCCACATCGAGCGCATTCGTGCACCAGCCGCGGATATCCCTCCGTCCGGGCCCTGACGCCAGGAAGGAGAACCGCTGGATGCAATATGCCGCTGCGGGAACTGACTCATTGGGACCACTGACCACTGTATTCCGGGAAGCGCACAGTGAAAGGCACACAAGCGAGTTTCTCAGTGAACAGATCCAGTTTGTTCATAAGGAGGATCTAGGTTAAATTCGCACAGTTATTCAGCCGTAGGACGATCGAAGTCAGCAAGACCACGGAGGGAGGAGGGAGGTCGGCAGACTCACGAGTGCGTTGCAGGACATGATGCGGTAAGATATCGAGAGAAGGCTGCTGGAGGGCATAGTGGGTTCGTTCAACGATCCATTTGCTCTGCTAGCAGGTTCAAGCGTTAGTCCCGATTTGTTTATAATATGAGGCTCCGCTGACATGTGCGTAAGTTGAAGATCATGGCGGGTGTTTGAACAGGGCGGTTCGGCGATGAGAAAAAACAAAGAGGTTGTAATCTTATGGCGCAGGCCTGGGTCGAACAAGGAGCGAGCTAACCTGCAGATTTCATTACGTGTAAACGACCTAAAGCCGAAATCTCGCTGCACCAAACGCTGTGCTGATTCATGGCCAAGATATTCTTTCTCTAGTTGCCAAGTTCACGGGCTGGATGGTCTGTACCGAATCGCGAGCAGTCAAGTTTCTCGGCTGGGCATCAATGGTACTCGTAGGACATCGAAATGCAGAAGTTGCATCCAAAGTGCGATGCAACGCGCGCTGCGCCAGGTTTGCTGACCATGATATAATATGCCATGTACGTTCTTTTTTTCTCATGCAAGCATTCAGCTACGTGAGCTTGATCTATGTCGTTGCACGGTGTATTAGTTTGAAAAGAAAGAAAAAAACATCGGCTCACTGACAACGAAATGAGCACGGAGAATTGAGCACGCTCGAGCGAAGAAGGCTCTGTAGGTCTGGGGCGTACTTCCCCTCGACACTGGTCCGCCATATCTGTTGAAGTATTAGATTCCGCCCATTCGACCCAGGCTTGAACTATGAGTGGAAGCCGCCCCCCCCTCTTTTTTTTGCTCACAACTCGACGTCTGCTTATCACATTCAACCTGTGGGCATACATATTCTTTTCGGACTCGCCCCTCGCCAGCGACAATGACGCACGGAACCGTTTTTGTTAACTGCCTTTCGCGGCGAGACCAATCACATCCATTGGCCCTCCGTGAATGCGAGATTGGACCGCAGCTGTGTGATTACAACGCGCGAGTTGAGATCACTCAAAATTCGATAAAGGATGGTCGTGGTTGAAACTGGAAGCAGGAGGCTGGTGGCGTCCGGAACGCGTCTACGCTGGTCGCTGAATGCCACAACAGATAAGAATTCTGCAAATAACGCCCGTTCGACTCGGGCCCGAGCCATGGACCGGTAAGGCCTTGCATTTTTTTTTTGTGGCGGGCCAGTGACTCGGTTCCGCTGGGGTCTGCTCAGAGTAATTCACCGAGTGGACTGCGCGAGTGGTTAAACTTGCAGCTTGCTGCTCGAAACTTGACGGGGAGCCGAGGTGACAGAAATCTCAAGAAAATCACCGTGAAGGGGTGACTCCTGTGGAATTTTACAGAGGTTTTGTGACTGAGACGTCCGGATAAACATGGAATGAACGCAAGAGAAAGTTAGGCGCCCGTTGAAGCGCCGGGATGGGCAATTTTGGTCGCGGACGAAAATAGAACGGCTGGCACAATGCTCTGATGGTACCTCCGCTTCGTTCCATTCCAACCTATTCCAACCCATTTTTTCAGACAACTCGGGGGAATCCACTAGCCTATTTGGGAATAACCGGTGCATTTTTCCGGCGTGAAGACTCAAGAAATTCCAACCAAGGACGTTGAACTTGAGTTGAACCATACAGCGCGTGGCAGATCAACTCATCAAACAAGTGATCAACAAATGATCAGCACCGTATCCATCAATCTTTCTCACGTTGCCTTCCTCTTCCTTGCCTCTTCCTCATCGCCCGTCCCGCCGTCTCCGCGCTCGCTCTCGTTTTCTTGCCCGGCCCACACACCCTCGCTCGTTCAGACACTCTTTACTCGGCCCATAACTATGGCTACGACAGCTGGACCCAATGCCCGCTCGATCGATAACTGAAAAATTATTCTAGGGCTCCGACCCGTCCCGTCAGCGACGGCGACGGGACCCGTCTGACGGGTACGGGACCCGTCCGTCAAGCGATAAGACATGCTCACGCGACGGACGGGTACGCGACGGGATGAGCCCGTCGACGGCACGCCCGGCCCCGGCCGTCGACGGGTCGACGGGTCTGTGGACAGGCGGCTATTCAACACTCCTGTAAACTCGAATTAGTTGCAAGCATCAATTGAATATGGGTCCGAACAGACCTGAATACCTCACCAATCTGTTCTGGCTGGCTCCTGGTCCACAATCCTCGTTTAGTTCCGTGTTCAATTCGCCGGAACAAGCCGGAATCCAGCCTTGTGTTGATTCACCACTGCGAGATTTGGGAATTTAGCGCCCAAAGCCGGATGAGAGTGCATTGCAAGGGTTGTATCTGGCTCAAGGCATTCATTTCTCCACGGGAATGCATGACGGAGCAGATATTGAATTCGAAGGTCCGAATCAATGTTGATTGACTAGATCACAGCTTGATCCCGCACATGAACGCATTGCTACGCCGCAATTCTGGGGGAAGTGGATTGCAAGAGTTGGTAAACATGTCCAAGGTATGCAACCGACCTATTTTACTCGTTGACTATTGATCTTTATTCGCAAAAACACCTACTTGGAGATGCAACGATGCACCTCCTCAGCGCGATACTCCTCTGCGCCGCCGGCACCCTCGCCTCCGCACCCCAACACCAACCGCACCTCCCCGACCCCGCGGCACCGCGCACGCACAACAACCTCGCTATGCGTCTCCGCGGGCCCGCAAACACTACCTCACG
The DNA here is from genome assembly GCA_029449255.1 of Mycena polygramma. Lineage (NCBI taxonomy): Eukaryota > Fungi > Basidiomycota > Agaricomycetes > Agaricales > Mycenaceae > Mycena > Mycena polygramma. The sequence continues at coordinate 1,268,018 of JARKID010000013.1, read as the reverse complement.
GGAGCTTGGGGAGAAAGGGATATAAGGATGGTGATTGGGTGCGTCGTACTACTCGTCTCCGTCGCCAACATCGCGAACTAAATAGTCATCTAAGCTCACGTTTCGCCAATGCGGGATATGAAAAGTATGTGAATGAGAGCATCGCTACTCCTCCGGAAATTCTTCGTGATGCTGGGTACAGTACGAGACCCTTATGTCAGGTCAGTGCCCAGTATCTTGTTTCGTTCGTGTCCCCGCTGACTGTTCGCAGGCAAAGGACATTTTGGGTATGTTTTACCAGTTGTTTACTCCGTCTAGGCTAATTCGTGTTTTTGAACCATAGATTGACCAAGGTACGATTTCTGCCTTCGGGTTGAATTGCTATTTACGCCTCGTGCCTCGTGCAGGAACACTCGGCTTTGAGCGACCGCTGTCCCGCGTTTCTGCATGCTCCAACTATCATCTGTCGAGCTGTCGGTCCGTCCTCCAAACGTCCCAATATATACTCACAAACGGATTCGCTTCAGGCCAAGACGAAACTCCGACTTTCCTGGAAGCGGGCTTTACCGCATTGCACATGGAGTACGGAGAGTACGTGAAAGATCGATAGTCCTCTTCGAACGGTAAGTATCCGGTTAACGCCATGTCTCCAGCTCAGTCAACATCTGTTACGGTTATGGCAACGAGATGGTGCAGTACCTCCAGGTTCCCACATATTTTTCTCGACTTCCCTGACGGACCCCAGCCCCTTCCTTGCCTACCTCCCCTTCACCGCGCCGCAGGAGTACATCGAAAGTATCACGGTGTCTACGCCAACGGGACGGACGCCCTGCGCCTCAAGCGCCTCGAAAAGCTGCAGGAGTTGGGTCTCGTGCGCCACCCCGTCGTCACAGACGAGGTCAAGGCGTGCACGGACATGTCCAACGATGAGCGTGCGAAGAGCGCGCGTGAGACGGAGGTGTTCGCGGCGATGGTGGAGTGAATCGACGTGAATGTGGGGAAGGTGTACGACTTTTTGGAGAAGAGCGCGGAGCTGGATAATATGTTTGTTTGTTTTATGAGCGGTAACGGTGCGTCTGCCCTTTCGGTGAGGAAGTCGATTCCATTGTTTCGTTTGTTGTGCAGGCGCGGAAGGCGCTGCGTAAGAAGCGTACCCGATCGTGCAAGGGACCGTGATGCAGCATCTGGCGAAGTATTACAACACCAGGTTCGTCCTCTCTTACCGTACTGTTACCGTACTGAGTATGCGATACTTAACGCCGTCCAGCTTGGACAACCTCGGCAAGTACAACAGTTTCATCTGGTATGACCCTCTCGATGCTTCCCTGGATCGAAGGGAAACAAGAGAGTATCTACTATCCACGAGAACTTTATCTTGGGTTGGGAGACTTGTGTACGTCTTCCTTCCCCCTCCTCCTCCTCCGATCTGTTCGCTTATCTGTTTTCCAACAAGGCCGCGCCGCCTTCTAGAACATTGGCTTCATCCGAAGCCCAAAAGCCCCGAGCGCTGGCAGCTGCACAACTCCCCGCCGACCCGGCTGAGACCAACGACCTCGCCGACGCGTACCTCGACAGGCTCACACACCTGATCAAGCTGTAGGACCAGTATGTGCTCAAGACAGGCGTGATCCCGCGCCAGGGTTAGCCCTTACATCGCCGCGACGGAGATGCGGGTGGAGGAGAACGCATGGATGGAGTTTGATTATTGGAAGTCGGCGCGATGTCCCGGAGCATCCGAAGTTCAAGAGGAGCCCCTTGGGGTTTAAGAGGGAGGTGAGGCCGATTTAGCTGGGAATATTCGTCTCTGATATCTGGTGCCATGGTCTCCCAAGAACTGTCAATAGGCTGGGAAAGATCGAGGTTTTTTTTGGACGACTTCCCTAGTGTAGCTGCTAACATATGCGGCACACGTCAACGTCTCTCCACATACGAGATGGGACCCGACTTCTGACATCGTGCATCTCACCTTCCATCCTGTTTCCTAGCACCGACCCACAGTACTGCCAACCAATCGTCATCCCTGTCGTTCATCCCACTTTCCATCTTGTTTCCATCCTGCCCGCTGACGCATGAAAGCCGTAAGCCACTGACAATCTCCGTTCAACGACCGACCTATCCGTCCAGTGCAATCCATCAACGGGAACGAATCTATCTTTTGGAAGCACTGTCCTCCGATACATATATACCCCTTTCGTCATGTTTCCCTCCCTCCTTCGCCCTTCGCGCCCGTCCTCTCGCACTATTTCGTGACTGACCTAGATTCCTCCTCATGGCCGACCAAGTCACAATTATAATAGATGACCAGAATTTCGCTGCTCTCGCCGTACTTGTTGACACGATCAGAACTGCTGGACTATCGAACCCTGGCTTTTACAACGGGTCGCTGTTTGTGCCACAGGGGCTGAACGCAAATTGGACATGGACACTCGAATTTGATGGTGAGCGAATGTGCTGGTGTTCAGCTTCTTGCGGTAATGAGACGTGTAGGAACCTCGGTGTCCCTGGTTGGATGTACACCTCCAAGCCAATATAATCAAACCATTGGGCTGGCCGATCCTACCAACGACACGACTAGCATCACGCAGCCCCAACGTTATCGCCCGTACACATACCCGCCTATGGTCTCAGGCTTCTCAGGCTTTGGCGGCCCATTTTACACATCAGGCACCCTACCTACACCCGGCCAGATGGTACTTGGGCTCAGCAACGCGAACGGCCTTGCAATTGACTACGCTCTCGTCACGGCCGGTGATTCGACCAACCTACAGGGACAGACGATCATCGTTGACGACGCCAGTCCCGAAATCTTCTGGAATGGAAACTGGGTTGCGCACGATAACCTCACTGTGTCGGTGCAGTGTTCCATCCCGGGACTAGATATCTTCAAGCAAGGGACACCCGTTGGTAATCCCGATCATACTGCTGGTTTCTTTGTGGATATGCCGTCGCATGCAAATACCACCCATCAGAGCAGCAACGTCGGAGACTCATTCACATTCCAATTCGCCGGTGAGAAGATACACGGGTTTCGTTCACTGGAATTAACCAATGGACTCAGGAACGTCCCTTCTGATATCCGGAATCACCCCAGGTGTCGGAGACAATTGGCTCCTGCACATGGAATTCACACTTGATGGAAACACCACCACCAATGTATTCACCCCCGGAGAGGATTCAACTGTTAGACTGAATGTTGTCTACTTCGACGCGACGTTCGATACAGCAGCGGAAACTTGAAACCACACGCTGGTTGCGAAGGTTTTGAGCGTCGCCGGTAGTCCGCTGCCTGCGGCGCGGATCGATTACATCACGTACCGGCCATCGTTTGTGACAATTGCGGACAAGCCGAATTTTCCTCCTCCTCCCGCGTCGATTGCCATAGGGGCACAACCTTCAACATCGAGTGCCACGGGGGCACCGTCATCGGGTACTGCCACGGTTCCTGCTATGCTCGGAGCCCCAGTCAAACACCGCACATCGGTCGGAGCGATCGTAGGCGGTGTAATGGGTGGATGCTTGCCGATTGCCCTCTTTTCGTGCACATTCTATCTTTGGCGGCGCAGAAGGACCAGAGAAAGGGACCAATTTGGTGTGTCGTTGATCCATTGAGCCTCCTTTGGGTGTCAATAATAATTTGCCCCTCATTCCAGCTCCGGAGCCTTTCGACTCGTCTGCCACATCGGATATGCGTGAACGGAGTCAACGCTCCAAAAGAGAACCGTTGTCTGTCGATGCAAATGCCCTCGCTGAACGGAGAAACGACCTTGCTGCCGAGATTCAACATCTCCAAGAGTCAAGACATGGTGAGGAAGACGAGCAGACGGTTGAGGAGAGGTTGCAAGCACTGCAGGCACAAATGGATACGTTGACGCACCATCTAGTACCTCCATCGTATGCGGAGACATAAGTCCAGGGCTTGTGTAGCTGACTACATCTGGAAACACATTCTGGCGGAATAGACATGCCATGTCTACATAGACCGGTGAGTTCTAGCAGAGACACATATAGACCGATAGACCACACAAGACACGGTCACGTAGCGATAGACGCGGCTAGAGATCGAAGTCTCGCTTAGTCGCGCGGACATGTGCGGACGCACGCGTCTTTTCAAACCATCACGTCTATTTTCATCATCCGGACATCGCACTGTCGCGATGTGTACATTTCTGAAATGTCGCTTCTCGGTGACCAAGGCGCTGAGAAACAACTCTGAAAATTTTCACCAAGTCCGTTGCCGACCGGCGTTAGGGAATGTATAAAAGGCGCGCGGTTCGTATAATTTATCGCCACACTCTTTCTCCGTCCACCCACCTTTGCTGTACGTCTTTCCCCCCTCTGTACCAGTCTGTACCCCCTCAATTCGGACAGATCAGTTGGACTTGTCACTCATCCCGGCCTGCTATAGGTACGCTCGTTTTAAATCCTGCTGACCGCTTTTTCCATCGTGCAGGACCTCGATGGCCTCCGTCGTCGCAGCCCCCTCGACGGTGATTGAACTTTGTCTTGTTCAGCGTCGGGTACCTTACGTAGTCTCTTTGATCCCAGTAGTTTTGCGTAGGATAGTTCCATAGTTGACTGCCAATAAAACTGCTGCCCCTCTTCTATCCTGCTTGACCGACCCGACCCCAGTTAATAATTGCTTGACGACTACGCCCACAAGGAGACGAAATTATGGAAATGATCGTCGTTTGATGTTTTTACGCGATGCTGGCATCCTGTCTATCGGTCTATCCACTATTCGTCTAACCGGTCTATCGCGGTCTCCCATAGAAACGGACTGTCTATCGCTGTCTTGGAGAGACAGGGGGCAGTCTTGCGCTCTATTTCCTCTATTTGGTCTCCCAGAGACCACCGGAGACATAGGGAGTTTTCCAGATGTATTACGAGTACTTATGTAATCATTCATTTAATTACGAGTACTTATGTAATCGTTCATTTCATCATCTCGATTGAGGATTTTGAGTGCGACTGAAAAGACTTGTCCCCTCAAAACGTCAGAAGTCTTTTTAGTGGCTGTGTTGAAGTCTTTTTTACACCAAAGATCACAGATTTTGTGATGATTTAGTGGCTGTCCTTCGTATTTGTAATCAGCTCTGTCCGCGTGCTGGTTCGATTCCGAGTCTCACCAGCTTTCTTCGGCATCGGACAGTATATGACTGTCCAGGCCTCAAAGCCAATGATTAGTAACCATTGAGCTTGAGTCAACTTTCCAAAGGCTTTAGGAACTTTGTAGATCATTACTTCACCTCTCTCCCACTACTGAAAGTGAACAGGGACAATAGTTTCATGTGATTCCATTCCTGGATAGCTGTTTACGTTCAAGCCCTAGGTACTATTTACAAGAGTACTATGTGATCTTGATTGTTGTATGTGCCATCATCTGGCTAATAAATAACACTAGCAGCTGAATACTCATCTTGATATTTTATGTTGATCACAGAAAGCATCATAATGCATCCCGCATGCTTTGAGGTGACCACATTTCATTGCCACAGTGGGACAACACTTTTCATTTTTTTTTGCAGCCTGAGTCTGACATTATCATACACGGACAAACCACCTGAATTGCCTACATCTTGGTGTTTTATCTTGCTCTCAGAAAGATCGCAAGGTGCAGCGTCTATAGGTTGACTTCGCTGCAATCACTGGTCAACTTAAGTCCTCAATTCAACTCCATCCCCAACAAAACACTGGATAATGATGTGTATGATGTGCAAACTCTAGCCAGTTTTCCCTCAATCATTTGATTATGACATAACCAAATAGCTTCCAATTATTTGGTTGGCTTGCAACTTGTTCCAAGCCGCCAGCCACAAGTGGCTTGGAACTGGTTGCAACTGCATCCAGGCCGGATGAAATCGGTCCAACCGAAAACAGCTTTCCCTTATAGGGTAATAGGGTCAGTGCCTGGATTACCGAGGGATGGAGGGCCATGGGGAAATTGGTCTATGAGGGAACATTTCCAAAGCATTCAGGCTCACATCTCCAACTTGAGGGAACATCATTTGGTCCATGACATAAACAGATCACAACATGTGGCTGTACACGTCATCCTCATCGCTTTTTCTGTTCACAAGCACAGAGCTTAACACTTGTGTTACGTTTCAACACCTGCACATGGGGTAACGGAAAAAAAACAGGAGACTAATAGCTTGGTTGACTGGTTCCTGCCCCTTTTTCTACTATTTGTAGTGTTGCTAGGGTTCAATTCGGTGCGGTTTTCCCCCAGATTTCTTGAACCTCAAACTTCGAGATGGGTTCAGTTCAAGACCTTTGTCGAACATAAAATTGAATCCAAAGATTTGGTGTGATGAGGTTCGGTTCGGGTTCGGAGAGGTTTGAACCTGGACTGAATCTGTTCTTTTTTTCAACCATTGCAAATAATAGCGGTGAGCTCCTTACATCGTCTAGTTGTTCTCCTGGGGGTGCTGACAGACCCACATTTGACTAGCTGGCCGTTATCGTGGCGGGAAGAGAGTGCTATTTACACGCCTAGATGATCAAAAGCCGGAAACCAACGGTTTACCTGGCGGAATCCAGGTGGCCATCAGGGTCTTTGATCTGGATCACGAGCGGTGATTGGTTCATCAAGGTCTAGGCTCTGATGGTGCCGCTGGATTACAGGCGCCAGGTAAACCGCTGGTTTCCGGCTGTCGATCGTGTATGCCTCCAGCCTCGTGCGCCTATCTAATCTAGCCGATGATGATCTGATCCCGCTGATCCCCGTGCACCGCTTCTGGACGCCCAGCTCAACATACAAATTTGACCTCATTTACTTGGCTAACCAAGTGGCCAACAAAGCAACTCCGGTCGGTTGACCCCATCGACAACACCTGATGTCCCGAAAGTAATGTTTTCAAATTTCTGACACTGTATTTCGTGCTTCCAGTGACTTCTATCTGCGAGGCAGCGTCCATTCGAGGTACTTTGGGCTAGCGAGATCCGCTATCAGAAGATTCTGGTTCAATGCTGATTTATTGGTCACAATTTAATCCACTGACTCACAAAATTCCGCTCAAAAGTCTGGTGCAATGCATCCTAAAGAAAAAATGAACCTCTGCAAGTCATATATCACCCTCATTCCAGGGACCAACACTTGACCACACCAAAATAGGCACGTTTCATCTCCATTTGGCACCAAAATTGGTGCTCAACCCTGGCCAGAAATCTTGGGGTTCGCACCGGTTCTTACCTGTTCGCAAAAATCCAACTTTGTGGATCGAGTCTGTGACAAACTCCAGCAACACTAAGTATTTGGCCAATTCAACACCTAGGAGGGGTGGTTTCCCCTTTTGCCTCACAGAATTCAAGAGAAGGGAAACAAAATGACAAAAAAGGGAAAGAAAATTAGTGCTTAAAATCAAACTGTGAACGACGGTATTCCTCTTGGTCTCCCCATTTTGCTTGCTTCTTGTCTGAACTGAAACAGTACATAAGTACGAGTTCCTGCCGGGCGAAGGCATGGCCCTACACCCAAGTGATCTCTGGTAACATTGTCGCTCTTTGAATGACACGATTAAAGAATGTGGCCATGCTTCATGAACAACGATGTGGATCAGGAATGCCATTTACAGATGACCGCAAACAACAGTCAAGCTCAAGCCGGTATTCTCTGGCTCTGGTTTCCTGTGTTATCCCCAATGTAGACTCCACTGCGACGATTTACTGCGATTTACTGAGGTAGGGTGGCAAAAACACGTTAAACCGCGGGAACATTGATTTCATGCCGTGAGCTGAATTTCGGCGGTAGAATACAATGTCTGACTGGGGCGGTTTGCATCGACTGCCTGTAAAGCTCGGTTTGGGATCGAATGGACACCCTGTTGCGGGTATAGTCATTCGATTGTGCGCCAGTTCGTCCCATTTTCATCACAAAAGAGAAGAAATAACCTTGAATGAGCTTGGGGGTGCCTCAGAAAGAAAAGAAGAGCAGTAGCATTCCAAATCACCCCTCCAGACAAAAACAAGAAACTGCTACCCAAACACGGCTCAGGCTCGAGCGAATCGCTGCACATGGAGTTGGGCGTGGATCAATTTGTTGCAGGTGCGGACCATCCGCCACTACGCCTTGTTCGAACGATCTGTGGACTTGGTGGGATCGCCTGAAAATTGTCAGTGAAATCGACGCCGACATACGAGTACGACAACTAGAAATGGAAGTTTCAGCAAAGGTGACTGAAATTCTATCCGCGTCAGTGGATGCTGTTCAGCCTGAGGGCGGACACAAGAACCTCTCGAATTGAACCACGAGTGTGAGTCAGCTGCTGTTTGTGAACTCGGACCATTCGCAACTGTGCGTTCATTTGGACAGATTCGCACGCAGAGTCCCACCGATGCGGAAGCTGCCAGCTCGAAGTACGAAGCAGCCCAATCAATTGCTAACCGAACCGTAGCGTTCGCGCAAGATCCAACAAGCAACAGCAGATCAGCAAGGGGGGAACAGGCCCAGCTTTTCTCGCTATTTTGCAGCGCAAGTGGAAGCGATCCCAAGTCATATGGTCGTACGATATACTGGGCTAAAGGGGCGGGTTTCAGTAGGGGAGGGTTCACGCAGAGGGCGCCAGGCCACAAAAAATTGATTTTTGAGTTTCTTGTTGATGGCTCTCGCCCAGATCGAACGGGCGAACCTCGCATTATATCCAGAAAATTTGGGGATTGTGCGAGCGGGGACCGGGCGCGACAGGTCATGAGATTCTGGATTGCACTGTGGCTTGAATATCAGCGACGTCGTCTCTGAACGAGCGAAAGACCAACGCAGCGAGCGGAATTCGGGGAAACTGTGTACGTTGAATCGTGCAGGTGCGAGGAAGATCGTGAACAGGATGCAGAAGTGGAATGAAGGACAAGGCAGGATTTGCAAATTGCAGTGCGGATGAAAGAAAGGACGGAAAAGGAATGAAGGACGGAGACGGGCGAAATTGTGACATCAGACGGAGCAGGGGAGGATGTATGTGAGGAAGGTACGAAGTCGACAATCGCAAGGGCGAGAATCCAAAGGCAAACAGGTGAATTCCCCTCCAACAACTTCAAGCAAAGGAATCGGGGCGGGAGGGAGGAAAGCGAACGTGCCACGACAACCAACGCGTAGATCAAAGGAATGACGTGCAAATTTGAATCTGGCCCATACCAACAATAAAACGGACGGGAGTAGCTTGCATCCCGCCGAGGAGACTCAGATAGAAAATGTAGCTAGCGGTAGGAGAAAATGGCGCGGCCAAAAACAGCACGTGCAGCGTCGCGCTCACAGACCGGGCGAGCACGGATAGAATGGGATATAACTGTGTGATGCGGATTGCGTATTGGTGAAGCAGGAAACAAAAGGAGATGGGAAACGGTGGAAAAGAATCCAGGGCGAAAGAAAGGAACCAATAAAAGATGAAACTCACCAAAGTCGTCCCGTCCCCGCCACGGCCCTCCGTCTGTTGTGCTGTACGGAAACAGCCGCGTCATGGTATTGGCACGGCTGAGCCCAGGAGATGTTCACGGCGACGGTGTTATATTTCGGGGGGTAGTAGGTGGGTAGTGCTTAGGCGGAGCCGGAGGTGGCGTGTTGGGTGCAGCGCGTGGCTCACTTCAATGAGGAGCGGCGGCAGCCTAGAGCTTGAATTTGAGTTTGAAGCAGACAAGGGTCGCGGCGAAGATGGCGCAGAGAGATCCGGACACGTGCATCGCACATCCTTGAAGAGCCTCGCCACCGCAGCAGCAGAGAGCCCATTCACAGAACGCACGATGCGGATATCACGCCGGTCGAGCGCCGTTAGCATCGCCGGCAACAGCAGCGTGCCATCGCCGGCAGCAGCGGCGTGCCAGCGTCGGCGAACGCGGGTGGATGGAGGGCGGCGTTTGACGTGGTACTGGGCAGAAGAGCAAGGTGTTCGGGGCCAGAGGCGGGGAGACGGATCCGGTGCGATGGCGAGGCCTGATCTAGAGTGTGCACTGTGAATCCGCCCTGGAGATTGATAATTTGCATCAAAAGTTCGTGTAGACGAAAGAACGCACGGTGATGACTACATCCCTAACATCCGCAGCCCGCTCCTGCGTCGTCCATGGGCCCTGCGCGCGTCCGAGTCGGCAGCACCACCATCAGCGTGGCCACGATGTGGACGGTCTATCCATACGGAAAGTAGCTTGACGCTGCGTTTAGGACTCGAAAACCATCTTGGAGGAAGTAGAAAGATTCGCGTGCTACTAGAAGGCCAGGAAACGAGAAACGAGATGGTGGATCAAGAGAAAGTTGAGGCTGCTGTGCAACGGCGTCCAAATGTCACAGTACCAAATAAACTCCGGCTTGCTCCCGACTTCCATCACCATCTGCACCAACACTCCAAGACGATCCTCGGCTGTTTAAAGTGCCCATCCGATTTCCCTCTACCTCTGATTGCTACACTGGCCGCTGTGTCTCGGTCCTCGGAACATCCAAATTTTATCCAGGAAAGTGGTACCGGTCACAAAACCAATGTCCATGTCCGCGTCTGGATTGTATACGCGACGTCACTATCACTGCGAGCCCCGCGCTAAGCTACACATCCTCGGTCTCTTAAAATTCTACTTCGTGTACCTGGGCCTGAATATGCTCCTTCTCGACGGGTTGAAAGACTCCCAGTGCGTTAGCCTGGATACCAGCCCGATAACAAGAGCCTCTCTCAGACAATGCCACTCCGACCATTCTGACGGGGCTCTCTCGCGTCCGCGAGTCGAGTTGCGCAGAAAGAACCTTCTGCGGACCCGTCCGTTCGACTCGGGCGCGTCTTCACGTGAACACCCTTTTGTTGGGTACCCAAATGCCATTGCTGCGATGCTGCGCCATTCTCTGCATGAATTACCTGCCAGAACGACGGCAACAACCTGCATGCTGCGAGGTGGACGTCACAATATAGCTCCAACATGCGGTATTCATTCGGTGCCGTGTTAGTCAAAACAGGTGTGAGGATCCACTTGAGCGGAATGTCGGATTTCAATCACAGATATCAGGCGTTAAACGTGGTGGCAAGAGGCTCGGTAGCGTCCCTGTGCAATATAGGAAGTAATAATTTCTGCAGACGCGAGTCCAAATACAGCTGACTGGGCTGGAAAGACAATGAAGAAGGCTTGGTACCATCCGGGACGCATCTACCTTGAATCCGGAGGGAAAAGAACCTCTCCCCACCGCCCGTTCGACTCGAGCCCAAGCCCTGGGGCAATGCACTGAGTCCTTTTTTGCCCCGTAATTGAGAGGGGGATGCTTGGAAGGTAAGACGCACAGTAAATTCTGTCGCTCCAAATACACCATCCTTCATTTCTATGCACTGACACGCATTCGGGACGCATCTGCCTTAAATCCGGCGAGAAAGAAACTGTTCTGCAGACCCCGCCCGTTCGACTCGGGCCCGAGCCTTGTGCCGACATTCATGCATCTATTTTTTTTCGCGCGCAATACTCCAGGTGCTGATACACGAAGAATGCTGCCACACAGCGATGGAAAGGGTTGCAAGGCGACTTGACTCCAAGCCTCATCCGCAACGAGGTGGGGAAGGCTCGGTTGCGTCCGGGAAGCGTCTGTGTTCAATAATGCTACGGCCAACAACGTATCTGCGGACCACCGGCCGTTCGACTCGGGAGCGAGGCCTCAGGATAAAGCCCGCGGCATTTTTCTTGCGTGTCATGCTGTTTTTCAGTGCCCTTGCGGTAGCATGCAGGAATTCGGTGCACAGGACCATGCTGTAGGACGACTGGGAACAAAACATACAAGGCAATGAGGTGGCCACATTCAACATCTCCCAATCATTTGATACCACGCCGGGTTGCTAGTCCACGCACGGATATTCGGGCACACAGCTAGCGCGTAAATCTGGGTAGCGTCCGCGACACCTCTGCGTTCGACAACGCAAGTTAAAAACCCACCTTTCTGCAGACCCCGCCCGTTCGACTCGGGGGCCCGGACTATGGATTCCCAAGACTGTCTGTCGATTGATGTTGGAAATTCAATTTCCCTTCGAACCACTTTGACAAAACAGATGCCGGAATCACTCGCGATCGGACAGGACAAGATCTAAGCCCAGATATGTCTGAGGTTCAAAGTAGGTACAGCAGGCTTGGTAGCGTCCGGGACGCACCTGCATTCAGTGTGTACTCAAACAAGGCCCGAGCCATTTGATCAAGCGCGAGTATGTTACAGACCTTTTTGCCTTTGTGATGTACTCAAACGCAACTGTGGACCGCGTGAGGTTATGGATCGTAGGTAGAACAACGCATACGATCCGAAGATCTGTCTGATAAATCCAACCCAACTCAACATGCGGTACTGATTGTGTTGACATATAAGAATGGGGAAGGCTCAAATCCAAGAGCAGGGGAAGAAGGTTCGGTAGCATTTGGGATGCATCTGCGTTCAATCAGAGGCTCGGAAGCGTATTTCCGCAGATTTCGCCCGTTCGATTCGGGCCCGAGCCTTAGAACAGTGGCGAGAAATTTTTATGCGCTCGAGAGTGAGCGGCTGCGTGATGGACTGGCGCACCTGCTTACAGAGTCGTTCAACCAAACGGCGCGGGTGGAATAAGATTGCATCTGAATCAAATTTGAGGAAGTTGGCGGGAAGCGGGGAGTTGGCAGGAAGTAGGCAGATATTCATAGACTGATGTTTGAGCGTAAAGTTTTGCAGAGGCTTCGTCGGGTGCAGTAGCGAGATGGCGAGGAGATGAGCGCAAGACCGCGCGAGTATAATATACCCCCCCCCCCCCCCCCCCCCCCCCCCCGCAGAAATTAGGCGCGAAGCGCCGGGGCGGGCAATTTTGGCCGCCGCCAAAAATAGACCCTCAACAACGCCGTGATCGTTCCTGTTCCTCCGATTTTGAGCGCCATTCCAACGAATTTCCCGCCCAGCTTGTGGAACCACTCTTCCCGCGAAGAACTGGTCCACGTTTCCTGCGTGACAAAACCCAACCAAGAAGTTGAACCTTGGTTGAACCACGGAGCACGTGGCAAATCAACCCATCAACCACTGACAGTGATCATCGGCGTATCCATCAATAGTTCTCACGTTCGTTGCCTGCCTCTTCCCTCTTCCTCATCGTCGCCGTCTGGCTCTCTTCCCCGGCCCACACACGCTCGCTCATTTGAACACTCTTTACTTCGGGTGTAGGGCCGTGGCGTTGCCCGGCAGAAACTCGCACTTATGTCCCTGTTTTTAAAGTACTGGTGTGTCTCTGACCTAGCACTTGCCTAGCACCACAATTTCTGTCCCGATTACGACATGTTGAATGTCACACTTCAGCATGCAGTATAGATTTCTGACGGGTGAGCCGAACTGCTGCTACAGGTGAATATATATGGTTAGTGACGGCTGTTGAGCTTTAGAAACTAATTTGAATAAGACACTACAATTGGCATACATGGACTGTTTCGCAGTGCTAGCGCCGGCACCATCGTTGTCTAGATTCAACACTGCGGAAGTTGCCCTGTAGACTCTGAAAAAAGGGGGATGCATTTTCTAAAACTACACACTGACTCAATTCAGGCTAACCAAAAATTAATTCTCCGTTCCCCGGAGGATTGATGGACAATGGCTACAGGACAGGAACCAAGTCATCCACTTAGGCTGGACACAGTGATTCTAGAGACCCTAGAGACCTAGACCAAAATTCAATGAGTTGATTCTGTCCAAGGAGGACAGAGCGAGATGACAATCTGTGGAACTTGAAGCGCTTACTGGTATACTTTGCGAATCAACCATGCTTTTTGAGCAACACACTTTGAATTCAGAATAACTGTCGGAATGTTGGCCAAGTTGGTTTTTTTGAGCACAAAAGCAGCGGCTGAATTAAATACACCCGAAATACCCTGATCGTGCGGACGCAACGACTAGTACCACAAAAGAGGCTGTAAATTGAGATCGAAATGTCAGGGCCAGGGATCGAACGCTCGCGTTGATCGCCGAGGATTACCAAGCCAGAAACATAGCCACTATCTTATCACTTCAGAAACCTAACGAAAAGTTAGGAAAGGCTTCAACACAGCCACTAAAAAGGGTATAACGAAATCGGCGGACTGACTTTCGCGGTGGTCTCAAAATCCTCATATGGAAAGTTGTGAAATGGACGATTACTTATTACATAAGTACTCGTAATTCGGCCTTATCCCAGCAATATCCTAGGCTTCCGTCCGCTGGACCCGATACCCACACGATAGAACCCTAGAATATTATCTGCAGATACATAGAGACGACGATGTACTTCCTCAGCGCACTGCTCCTCTGCGCCGCCAGCGCCACGGCCTCGAAAACTCAACCGCACCTCCCTGCCGCACCGCGCACACACAACAACGTTGCTCTGCGTCTGCGCGGGCCCGCGAACGCCACTTCTGGGGAAGTGGAGAAGAGAGACTCATACACGGGCGTAGCTATGACATGGTATCCGACGAATACGGGGCCGGACGCGTGCACGGGGAAGAACCATAAGGATAGTGATTGGGTGCGTCGAGCTCCTCCCCTGCCCTTTTCTTTAAATTTTTATTTAACTTTTACCACGACAGTTCGTAGCGATGAACTACAACCAATACGGGGACGGCTCGGCGTGCTGCGGGAAGCAGTTGCGGATCGATTACAATGGGAAGAGCACGGTTGCGACGTGTGTGGATGAGGTGCGTTTACTTCTTCTTGCTTACCCCTCGCTCATAAAATTACAATTTGCGTCTCGCAGTGCGCCAGCTGCGACACCTGGGGCTCCCTCGACCTCACCCAAGGCCTCTTCGAGTTCTTCGTCGGCGATCCGGGGATTGGCGAGTTCTACGGCTCCTGGTCGTTCGCCGATGGTTCGGATGATCCTACCACGACGACGAGCACGCAGAAGAAGACGACCACGAGGCATACGAGTACGCCGACACCTACTACGCATAGCACTACTAGTACAACACACACAACTACGAGCAGCACGCACACCACGACGTCTAGCACGCACTCCAGCTCGAGCGCCAAACCGAGCTCCAGCGCACGGCCGAGTTCGTCATCTGCGCGTCCCAGCTCCAGCTCCGCCTTGCAGTCGGCCAGCGCGTCGCCGAGTGCGAGTGCACAGGCCCAGACTACGGGCACACAGAATTTGGCGAGCTTCAACGATGTCATGCTCAATCTCGTGGGGCTCGTTGTCCAAGCGGGCGCGGCGTAGTTTTGTTTCCTCCTTGGGCGGTGAGTACTTGCATGAATGTTCGAGACGAGGGCGTGCGCTGACTTTATGTTAGGTCTTGTGTCTATTTATTCTCACCCTATCCACAAGCTATCCGCAACTTCATATCCACACCCTGTCCGCACCTCCCCGTCCTGTTGTTCGTTTTGTTTTCGTATCCGCCTAGTGCGGGCTATTCCTCTGACGTTGTTATCTTATCCAGGTCGAGTGGTGGAAGGGGCACGTTACTGATTGCTCAGTTCGTGAGTTGCGTGGGGCGAGCTGATTCTTATCTTAGTAGGTCTGGAGTTTGGGGCGCGGTTGGGCTTATCTCCTCTTCCTCATTCTACCTCCTCATTCTGCTCGCCCCTCAACGCTCGTCCGCACATCCGGTCTCTAGCGTTCCCTCTTTATCTAGCGAGAACGGCTCGACGAAAGCTTGCTGCTTAGTGCAACACAATTCCGCTCGGCCCAGCCAAGTGCTTGCAATTGCAACAGATCCGGCGGCACTCTCTTACACACCTGTACCTATCTAGGCGTGGGCTGCTTCTTCAATCTTCTTCCTCGCCACCTTTGTCAACGCGAATCTGGGATTCCCAAACTTGCGTTTTTTTACCACTTCAACCCGTGTTCGGCTTCCTTCTCTTTCTCCTACGACGGCGGCAGCTTTGACTAGATCCACGTACTCGCCGTCTTGCATTTATTCTCAAGCACCCAAAACGCCGCTTGCAACTACAAGGGCGCCGGTCCAGGGGCGGGCATGATCTTGCTGTCTGCTCGGCGTGGTGGATTTTGTCTGAATCGCGAGGAGCCAAGGTTCTACCGCTGCGGAGAGATTAGGAGCCATGCAGCTTGTGCGGTGGAACGACTGACGGCGGGTGGAAGAAATACTGTGTCCTGTACAAGGTCCTCCTGGAATTATTCTGATTGATCCCCGTCGTTCGATGTATATTTCCTCTCTGAAAAATGGATATTGGCTCATGGACAACGTCTTGAGCATGGTTGCGCGAGCATGGCTTTGCGGGTTGGGACGCAGTTGCCTTCGATGCTGATATTGTCCCATGTAGATCCCGCCCGTTCGAGTCGGGCTTGAGCCATGAGTCGAAGTTGCGCTTTTTGGTTTGTGGTCGCCACTCGATGTCTACTTCTCGCGTTCGACGTGTGGGCATACTTCTATGGACTCGATTCATTAATATCATGCGAAATTTCAACCCACACGACGCGCGGCTTCTATTCCCCAACAGTTTGATGAAAAACAGTGGTGGTGTAAACTGGAAGCAGGAGGCTCGGTAGCGTCTGGGACGCGTCTGCGCTGAATGAATGACCGTGGTTGAATATCTCTGCAGACTGCCGGTTCGACTCGGGTCCGCGCCATGCTCGCTTGGCGTACGAGATCATTGCATTTTTGTTGTGAATGGGATACATTTGCGCGTTGGCTGAGATGGCGAAACTACTCCGCGAAATCTTGCGAAATCCTTTGGATTGGAGTTTTAATCATTCATTGGAATTCAGTGTGTGTGTGACTCCCTCGGTGGAATCTATATTACAATCGAGCACTTCCTGTCCCCGCAAGACAAGACCATTTGACAATGGGATAGATTGGCTGGCGGCACACGGCATGATGTCACTCGCTCCACGGTTCAACCGAAAACGGCCGAGATGTTGATTTTTTCACAGTTGTTTCACTTGCTCCCGGGCCCGTAAAATGGCAAGATGTCGAAATCCCACTGGTTCGTCTGTTCAATCGGTCGTCGGGTCCTCAAGTGCAATCAACTTTCATCTTCAACGGTCTGCTGCATCTGATTTATTGCAGTTTGCAAATGAATTGGCACAAGTGCCGTTTTGGAACATTTTGATGCGTCCCGGTAAATGATTTATTTCTCGCTCAATTCTACACCAAATCACTTGATATTATGCTCAAAAATCAGCGTTTTGAGAGCCGCATTGCATAGGACTGGTTTCGTGACTCAATACCAATTTTCTGGCAGGTCAGTTTCTGGCAGTCGGTGGTCAGCGCGTGATTTTATACAGCAGCAGCCGAATGTTTAGGGCTCTTCGAAAAAGCACATTCGGTATATATACCATGCAGGTACATCCCCCTACAATTTCGGAACTTTCCGGTATCTAATGGGTTCACAGTGACGCATCGAATCAGGTCTAGATTTAGATTTGCGGTATAGTCCGACCAGGGTCTCCGTCGCATTTTGCACTTCTTCGATGTCATTGTTGTCCAGGATGTGCCAGCAGAGGTGTCGAAATCGAGTGTAGAGCCTGGGGCACCCTCGGAGTCTCCATAGTATTGGCGTGGCGCGTGGATTGTGTATGCGGATCTTGCTAGTGCTGATTCACCAACCTTCTTGGTTGTAGAGGCCTCCCCCTCGCTTTCGTTTGCAGGGATAGTGGCTTCAGGAGAGGGTCGTCCTTTTGCTTCGTCGTGGATGGTGGGAGGAGGAAGAAAAAAGTGCGCTGACCATGAGTCACCCGGGTCACTATTATTGATCCGCTTACTTCGACGTGTCACCGTGCGTGCATAAGGCGTCCAAAAGTTCTCAAAAGCTGCAGAAATGCACTTGGGAGGGATACCTATCAATCCCGCTCTTTAGATTTGCTCTGGGAATTTATTTGCCCCTGTATAAAATCGCACGCCAACTGTTAGCTGGCGGAAATTGGCGTTCTGAAAATCTCGGTTTGGACTCTATGAAAGGTACCATTCGATGCGCGGCTTAAAATGGTGAATTTAGCGTATTATAACTAAGGAATCCGTGCAGAACTGACTGAGAAACAAATCAAATACTGGCGCGCATCAAAATGTTCCAAAACGGGACTGTGCCAATACATATGCAAACTGCAATAACGAGACATGCCCGGGAGTCAATGAGTCAAAAAGGCTTGCCACTGAGTTCGAGCCATATGAAGGTGGCCAGCCTTCAAAATGAAATAAACAGCGGACAATGTGCACTGAAATGGGCAATCATGGATATTTGCCTGGAGCCAATGTTGACTATCGAGCTTCAGATAGGGAATATGGCCAAGAGTAAGGAACGAGATAACTGGCAGCATCTTCACGGAGCAGGTAATGAGAATTGTGCCACGGTTTCTGTAGGCAGCACGGGATCACATGTAAGCCAGTAGGTGCATACAGAGCGAGCCAGCGCGCCCGATCAACTTTGCAACTTTGCCGTTCACCCGATTCGTGAAATTCTATGTACTGTATAAAAACTGGCCGTTAAGCGTGTCCCATCAAACCGACGAGCCCTGGACTTGCATGCCGTGAGAGGAAGGGCAAAATCGTAGATTCATACAGCATGTCATAAGACAACCACGATTTTTGGCAAATGACCGCAGACGACCGCGCTATCAATTAAAAATGAATTGGAGGGATTTGAAAGCTAAAATCACATACATACCGGAACAAGAAATGGTCCTCTAGCTGCGAATTATGCATCACACTAGGCATCCCGATGGATAAGACTGCGTAAATACCATGCCCGAGATGCCCGATGGACCCATAGAATAAGCCAACATGCATCGAGTGGGCGAAGATCTTCTCTGGACAGCAGCTACTGGATAGATCAGCATTCATTGACACAAGGATGGCATCCGCACCTCCATGCAGTCGACATGAATTGACATAGATGTGCTCCAGGAGAAGGAATACTGTACCGCCAAAGTTTGAATGAGCGACTTTGATTAAGCACGGAAGCAGAAGCAGAGGGATTTGTTCCACTGATCACTGTAAAAAGAAAACTCGGCGCAGTGGTCAATGAACATGTATTGAAGAGACCTATCAGCATGTAAATTTTCTGGGTTGGCCGTAGCGTAGCACGGGCTTACTGCTAGTATTCATTAATTGCGCATCGTTGTGGCACCTCATTTCCTTGGTGGATTGGCTTGCTTTCTCAGCCAGTAGGTACACGGGTACATTGTGCGTGTGCAGCGTGAGGTACTAGCCGCCTTCCAATTCCAACTTGGATCGATTCTCCGGTACGGAAAATCTAGGCACGGATGCCACGAGGATGGGTCAATAAGGCTCGGTGGCGTCAGAAACGCGTCTATGTGGCGGCGTTGAATAGGGCTGGTGCATCATGTCTGCAGACCCGCCCGTTCGACTCGGGTCCGAGCTGTAGAGGACCGAACAGCGCTTTTTTTGTGCAGAGACAAGGATTATACCAAACCAAACCGTTTCTACGTTCACAAATCCCACTTTTCTTTTTCCCGGTGTTGTTTCAAACGGCAGCAAGAGGCAGAAGAAGAGAAATCGGAGGAGCGATTAGAGCGATTTGCACCACCGACAGAGCCAACCATCGATTCGGATTTATGTGGCCAGTGGTGAAATATGAATATGGGGGAGCTAGTATAAACGGCAAGTGTTCAATCAGGGGAAGGTAAAGAGCGTGCCGTCGTTCGGAGAGGAGAAAAAAAACAGGCGGACGTTCATGGGGCGCACGCTCGGGTGGAACGAGCAGTATTCGATCAACAAAGAAACAAAGTTTCAATCGGGCGTGGTCTGGAGTGGAATGAGAGCAG
Source organism: Mycena polygramma (assembly GCA_029449255.1). NCBI lineage: Eukaryota > Fungi > Basidiomycota > Agaricomycetes > Agaricales > Mycenaceae > Mycena > Mycena polygramma. The sequence continues at coordinate 1,248,381 of JARKID010000013.1, read as the reverse complement.
TAGCAGTCCAAATTTCCCCGCCAGAAAAAGAGCATGCAGGCTCGAATCGAACGAGCAAATCCTGCAGATGTGGGCTATGGGATACAGCGAACAAATTGCAGGTGCGGACCGCCCGCCACTAAGTACGCCTTGTTCGAACGGTCTGCGAGCTTGATGAGAGCGCAGAAAAGTCAAGGAAATCGACGCCGACATACAAGAGTTATGGATGATGGAGGTTACAGTGAGCGTAGTTGCATTTCCTTCTGCGTCGGGATACAAGGAGGACAACACAGAACGTCTCAAATCGAACGGCGAGTGTTGCCAGGAACCCGATTCTGGTTGCGAACACAGACCGCTCGCAACTGTGCCTTCCTTTCGACAGATCTGTACGCAGAAGCTGCTAACTTGAAGTTTCGGACAAGATCCAACAAGGAACAGCAAATCAGCAAGGCGCAAGCTGACGCCTTCCCGAACCAGATGCTTATTTGGTATACACTGGAGGGGCGGATTTCAGTAGGACAGGGTTTGCGCAGAGGGCGCCGGACTAAAAAAAAGGTGATTCAGCGCGTTTGTCTTAGATCACGACCCCCGCCAGAATCGAACGGGCGAACCTCGGATTATATTCAGAGAATGAGGGATTGTGCGAATGCGGACTATTCGCGACAGGGTGTTACATTCTGGGTTGCACTGTAGCTTGAGTATGAGCGAAGTTACCCCCAAAAAGCGCGAGAGAGGAGACCAACGCGGCGAGCGGAAATCGTATATTGCGAGGTAATTGTGTGCTTCGAATCCTGAACCAGATGAGAGAAATCGGGACTAGGGTGCAGCAGTGAAATGAAGGACTACAGGATGAGTCAGATTGCGCAATTGCAGTGCGGACGAAAAGTGGGAGAGGAAATCAAACGGGGCGAAGTTGACCGAATATTGACGGGACTGGGAGAGGATGCGAGTCAAGGTGAGGGAGACAGAACGTCGAGTCCTGGACGAGAGATTCCCTTCCAACAAAGTAAAATAATCTGGGACAGGAAGGGAAGAAGGGAGGCACGGCCCGTCGACTAACGCGTCAAGATCGACGCAGAGACGTGGAAAAACATCCACCCAAAACAGGAATGGGAATGGTCCGCATCCCAGGGAAGAGAACAAATTGCAGAAGAGGTAACACCTAGGGGGATGCAATGAAACGGCGGGAGTTGCGGCATCGAGAAAGAGATGCTGGGTCGGAGCATGGGATCGCAAATGCGGACGATAAAGCTCGAGTGAGAAGAGGAGGGGAGGGGTACGTGGGATGATGGAGGGAGAAGGAAGGGTGTAGAATAAATCAAGACCAGGAAAGGTTGAAAGCAGGGGGGAAAGAGACATATCGTAGAATAAAAACGAAAGGAGAAAGGGGGATGTGACAAGCATAAAGATGCGCATCGGAGGACAAGAACGCGCCACGACGAAAGAAGAGACGGGCGTGAAGAAGATAACATCAAAGGAAAGGCGGGCAAAAACACCAACGCAGTGTTACACACCTTAATCGGGTCGGAAAGAAACAACGCAGGCAGCGCGCTCTGCAGCATTGCGCTGGGCTAATGTTTGAACGAAAACAGCCGCTTCCCACTGAACGAACAGCGATGTGACGGTCTCGACACATCCGAGCCCCGGAGAGAAGCTTACGGCGCCTGTAACAGGTTTTAGCTGACGACGAGCCCGGTGGCGGTGGAGGCGACTACTAGAGTCATCTTTAGAGGGCTCGGCACGGGCGTGGAGGGAAGAGCGTCGAGGTGCTGCTGTGGGTGGCGCGTTGGGCGGATGCCGCGCAGCGCGGTTGGGAGGATGGCGCGTAGCGCGCGAATGGTTTCCGCGAGGGGCGCGCATCCTTGAAGAAGCTCGATATTGCGCTGGGTGCCGTGAGCACCCGGAGTGCCCAACAAGGTGCGGGAGCACGCCGGGGTGGCGGCGAGTTAGGAGGACGGCACGCACCACGCGGGTGACTTCTGCAAGGAGGGTACGCACATTCTTGAGAAAGCTCCATATCGCGCTGGGCGCAGAAAGCGTCGCCGGCAGGAGCAGCGTCGCATCCGCGAGCAAATTGCCGGAGGGGCATGATCTTGCCCACAAACGCCGTCGCGGGCCGCGGTGGCTTCGAAGCGCGCGGCGAACACGTCGGCGTTCACCGTGGCTAGGCACAAGCTCAATCTGTGTTCTGCCTCGATAGTAGAAGCGAGGGAACCAGATAGGGAGTGCGTGCGCATATGTGCGCCAGCTGGGAGTGCACTGCGAAACCGCCCTGGAGATTGAGTTTTCATTTATGTTCGAGTCGACGAAGGAATACACGTTGCTGACTACATCGCTAGCATCCGCATCCTCCTGCGTCGTCCATGGGCCCTGCGCGCGTCGCGCCAGCGTCGCCATCAGCGTGCGCTGCGTGGCCACGATGCGGACGGTCTATCCGTACGGAAAGTAGCTTGATGCCGGGTGGAGGACGTTGGGAACCATCTTGTAGGCAGTGAGACTTGTGTGGTACGAGAAGGCCAGGAAACGAGAACGAGGACCAAGATGGTGGTGGATGAAGAGAAGAGAAAGTTGAGGCTGTTGTGCAGCGCTGTCCAGATGTTACAGTGCCAAATAAGCTGCGGCTTGCTCCCGACTTCCATCACCGTCTGCACCAAGGCTCCAAGACGATCCTCTAGGACTGTTTGAAGCACTCCTCCGACATCCATTTTTGGCTTGCGACACGGGCTAGAATTTTGTCGAAAAAAACACTGATCACAAACTCAATTCCGTTCTTCGCGCAATCTTCGCCTTTGGATCAAGTTTGGATTCAGTGGAATGTATACGCGACGAGACTGTGATCATGTACAACCCCCACCCCGAGACAAGCCTCCTCGGTGTCCAAAACATCAACTCTCCGTACCTGAGCGCCAATGTCCTCCTCTTAAATGGCTTCAAAAATCTCCCAGTCCTTCAGTCTGGTGAAAAACTCAACGAAAACAGCCTCTCAGACAATGCTACCAAGTAGCTCGCCGATGCGTTGAGCAACGCTCGGTCGCGTCCGGGAAGCATTTGTCTTGAGCCTCGGCAGAAGGAGACTTCCCCAGACCCGCCCGTTCGACTCGGGCTCGAGCCGTAGTTCGACAACTAGGAATCCTGTTTTATTGGGCAGCCCGCCGCAACTGTTGCGAGTCTACGGAATTCTCTGCTTGAATACCCGTCAGACCGATGGCTACAACCTGCATGCTCCGCAACATCCGCTAATCTTGAAGTGCCGCAACAGGCCGACTGAGGTTACACTTGAGCGGAAGGTCTGCCTCACTCCCAGGTATCAGGGGCTGAACGTGGGCGGAAGAGGCTTGCTAGCGTCCGAGACACACCTATTCGATACAGGGAGAAATCATTTCCGCAGATTCCGCCCGTTCCACTCATAGGTCGTTCGGACGCTCCTTTTTGTTGGAATATATTCGCAATGGCATTCCCTGCGAGATTCCCCGTCTAAAAATCTCAAAAACTAAAGAACTGTTCGTTGACGACAAAGGGCTGAGAAAACACTTGAGGAGGAAAAGGCCCCAATCCAAGTGCAGATCGCCGGGCTCGATAGTAGGTGCAGAAAGCTTGGTAGCGTCGGGGACGCGGCTGCCCAACATGTGGTACTGCCTGCAACTGTGCTTTCTGCAGAGCCCGCCCGTTCGACTCGGGCCCAAGCCATCGCGGAGATATCATCTAGCCACTTTTTGCTTCCTGATTGGCTTGCAAGGCAAGAAGTATAGTAAATTCCGTCCATCCTTCATTCTTCGGAAACTCACGGACACCACAGGGAATACAATGGGTTTAGGAAGGCTCGGTAGCATCTGGGACGCATCTGCTTCGAATCCGGCGAGAAAAAAAACTGTTCTGCAGATTCCGCCCGTCCGACTCGGGCCCGAGCCTTGTGCCGACATTCATGCATGCAGTTTTTCCTTTGGCTCGCAACGGATGCAGCGATGGCCTGCGATACTCGGCGGATGTTTCTCTCCTCATGCCATGTCGAAAGGCTCGCAAGGTGGGTTGACTCCCTGACTCATTCGCAGCCAGCTCGGTTGCGCTCGGGACGCGACTGTGTTCAGTAGCGATACGCCGAAAAACGTATCTACAGTGCCCGTTCGACTCGGGCCCGAGCCCAAAGCATGATAGAGGGTATCCCTTTTTTGTTCTTGATGCGGGACTAATGTTCTTCAGTCGTCGCGGCATCACCTGCAGTACAAATGGCATACACAACATCTCGCAATTATTCGGTCCCGCGTAGATAAAACAGCTTGGGCAGGGAGCGGAAGTTCCGATTCGGGGAAGCGATAAGCGGCGTCGAAACGAGGTGCACAAGGCTCGGTAGCGTCCGGGACGCATCTGCGTTGAATACTTCAGATGTGAACTCATTTCAGGGGCTATCGCCCGTTTGACTCGGGCCCGAACCATGGGGCATCGACTGAGTTCTTACTTTTAAATGCTGGGCAAGAGTCCCTATTAGAATCCCAGGGTACGAGTAGTGGGGACAATGTGTTAATACCGACCGGTGAAGAAGACAAAGATGTGTGGATCGAACTGGAAAAAAATCCAACATCTGTAATTTCCTTTTGAAGCACGTTGGCGAAACAGCCTTGAGAATACACCTGGACGAAAAGCTCGAATCCGAGCACGTATGTCCGTGAATGAGAGTAGATTAAAGAGGTTCGGTAGCGTCTGGGACGCGTCTGCGTTCAACTCATCAAGAACTGAAGAACGTTTCTGTAGACCCCGCCCGTTCGAATCGGGCCCGAGCCATGGGTAGAGTTTCTTCGAGAATACACACCTTTTTGCTTTCGTGGTGTACTCAAATGCACCTGTGATTGCGCTGCAACAGTCCCTGTATGAATCGCACTCGGGATAATCCATGCGATCCGAACTTCCGAAGATCTGTCTGATAAATCCAACCCAACTCAACATGCGGTACTTATTCGACACTGATCGTGTTGACATATAAGAATGGGGAAGGCTCGAATCCAAGAGCAGGGGAAGAAGGTTCGGTTGCGTTTGGGACACATCTGCGTTCAGTTGGGAAATGCAAGTACCCGTTCCGCAGATTCCGCACGCTCGACTCGGGCCCGAGCCATGAACAGCCTCCCGGTGTTTTTTGGGTGAGGTATTTGCCGCTCTTAGGCACCTGCTGCGACGGCAACAAGGTCGGCTGATCACAGAGTCGTCCGACTGAACGGCGTGGGTGGTCGTTACTGGAATAAAACTGCATCGAGCTGCATCTGAACCAGATCTGAAGGGGAAGTTGGTGGTAAGCAAAATGGAATGTAGGGTGAAATTTCGGAGAGGCTTCGTTGAATGCAGCAGCTAGATGGATATGAGATGCGCGCAAGATGCAGAAAGTTGGGCTCGGTACGCGTCTGCATTCAATAGACAAGGCAGATAAATATACCCGCCCGTTCGACTCGGGCCTGAGCCATGGCAGCATAGAGTGAGGTTTTTTGTTCTCTTGGGACCACTGAATTAAGACATTTGCACACAGTCGGCTGCAAGGCTGCTCATTGAGCGGCTTTTTACAATCTCGCCATTGCTTCCCTGACCCCTGGACACGAGTGACGAGTCACACCACAGCCTATTCCCCCGATCTCGCATTTGAGGGCCCCTTAGTTATTCCATAAAACACTGAAGATGGTCGAGGGGATATGGCTCGGTGGCGTCTGGCACTCATCTGCCTTAAATGGCATTGAACCAAGATATTTCTGCAGACCTCGCCCGTTCGACTCGGGCCCGAGCCATAGGATTGAGGGTGAATCTTTTGCCCGAGCCATTGGCGGGTCATTCTTTTTTGAGCGAGTGAGGAAGCATACGGGCAGGCGTCTACTCTTAAGCACCTGCCGCGGCGAGAACAAGGTAAGGTGATCACAGAGTCTTCCGACTTCAGGGCCTGAGTGGTTTGACCATTTGTTGCCGGAATAAAACTGCATCTGAAGGGGAAGTTGGCGGACAGCATCGAGAAAATGAGAGAATTTCGGGTAGAATTTCGCAGAGGCTTCGTCGAATGCAGCAGCGAGGTGAATACGAGATGAACGCAAGAGGCAGAATGTTAGCCGCTCAGCGAGCCGGCGCGGGCAATTTTGGCCGCACAACACAAAAATAGAACCACGTGATGGGTCCTCCGCTCCCATTGTAGCTGCATTGCTTTGAATTATTCGAGATAACCCCACCAATTGGCCAAAAGCCTCACCCCATATAACTCGCTGCGTATGACACCCGTTCCAGCCAAGATAAAATCCAACCAAGACGTTGAACCACGAAGCACGTGGCAGATCAACTGATCAAACAACCCATCAACAACTGATCAGCGCCGTATCCATCAATCTCTCTCACGTTGCCTTTCTCTTTCTCCTCCTCGTCGCCTGCCGTCTCCGCGCCCGCCGTCCCTGGGCTCGCTCTCTTTCCACACACGCTCGCTCTTTCGGACGTCCTTTCCCTCAGCCTTACTTCAGCAATTACTAGGTTACTTCCGCTGTACCCGATACCCCATAGACTTTAGAGACGAGACGAGACGAAGATGCACTTCCTCAGCGCACTGCTCCTCTGCGCCCCCGGAATCCTCGCCTCGAAGCCGCAACACCAACCGCACCGCCCCGCCCCCGCCGTGCCTCGGACGCACAACAACCTCGCTCTGCGTCTGCGAGGGCCTGTGAACGCCACTAGGGAGGTGGAGAAGAGGGACTCGTACACGGGCGTGGCGATGACCTGGTACCCGACGAATACGGGGCCCGACGCGTGCACGGGGAAGAACCATAAGGATAGCGATTGGGTGCGTCTGCCTCGTCCTTTTTCAAAAAAATTACATAATCCTGATATTGATGAAAACTATCCTGCGGTTAGTTTGTGGCGATGAACTACAACCAATACGGGACGGCTCGGCGTGCTGTGGGAAGCAGCTCCGGATAGATTATAATGGGAAGAGCACGGTTGCTACTTGTGTGGATGAGGTGCGTTTTCTTTGCCTCTCCCTTCTTCCTTCCGTTATCCCTTCTCCCCCCGCATCTCTCCTTCCACGTTCTACCCGGTTACTTCCTATCCATCTCTCGCTGTCGTTAATACCGATTTTGCGCGATGTCTCAACCTCATCTTGCTAATACATACCGTCTCGTGTCTCTCTCCTTTTCCCTTCACCTTCTCCCACTTTCCCTCCATCCCTGCATCCCTCTCCTCGCCATCCTCCACCCTCCCCTTGCCACCTGCCGACTCAGCGGGCTCCTGCCTTTCTATCCTTCTATGATCTCCTGCTCCCTCCTCCGCGTCCTCTTGCCATGATTAATACTAATAAAGCCCTCACACAGTGCGCATCCTGCGACACCTGGGGCTCCCTGGACCTAACGCAAGGCCTCTTCGAGTTCTTCGTCGGCGATCCGGGGATTGGCGAGTTCTACGGCTCTTGGTCGTTCGCCGACTCGTCGGACGATCCCACCACGACGACCAGCACGCAGAAGAAGACTACTACGACGCATACGAGTACGCCGACGCCAACTACGCATTCGACTACTTCTATGCACACAACGACGAGCAGCACGCATACTACGACGAGCAGCACGCACTCCAGCTCGAGTGTGCGGCCCAGTTCGAGCGCCCGCCCGAGTAGCAGTGCACCGAAGTCCAGCGCTCAGCCGAGCTCGAGTAGTGTGTCTGCGAGTGCGACGCCAACGAGTGTAGTGCCGCAGGGCGCCCAGAATTTGGCCAGTTTCAACGATGTCATGCTCAACCTTGTCGGTTTGGTCGTGCAGGCGGGAGCGGCGTAGTTATTCTTTCCTCGTTGGGCAGTGCGTATCTGGGTGCAAGTTCGACACGAGGACGTACGCTGACTTCTTGCGTACAGTTCTTCCGTCTCGTCTCGTCTCTATTCACCCACAAGCTACACGCTATCCGCAACTTCCTATTCTTATCCGTCCGTACGCATATCCACAAGCTATCCATTTTCTGTCGTTTGTTTTGTTTTCGCTCCCGCACCCGCCTAGTGCGGGCTATTCCCCCGTTCTCATATTCCTATTCCCACAATTTATTTGACATATCTTTCGCCACCTTATTCTCTACGGCGTTACCGTTTACTCGCATACACAGGGATTACATTTTGGCAATTCTGAGCGTAGGCTTGAGGTTCATCGGCTGGGTACGCTGCCTATGCATATATGCATAGTGGCCCTGTACATGAAGAAGGAAGCCATTGTGGATCGACGCTCCCTGCATACGCACGCAGCGAATCAACGCGATCGAGGGAGTCCGAGGTTCGATTCCTCGCGCTGTGGCATACAAGACGCATGAACGCTTTTTTTTTTGGCTCCTTTACGAATTTGCCGCGGGTTACCTATACAGTGTCGCTGCCCAGCTCAGAATCAAATCTGTCTTTCGGCGGAAGAGCGGAATGGTCAATGGCGGCCGAGGCGCGATTTCCCGTCCATTGTTTTGACCTGGCCTTTTTCTCGTTTATTAGTCCTGCCGACTCGACGATGAATGTACTGACCCTTTTCTACGTACGCATAATGAAGCCATTGTGGACCGAGGTGGTCACCCTCGCTGCATATTTCGTGGATCATCCAGGTTCCAATTGAAAGGGAGACGGAGGTTCGATTCCTTCCGGTGGTCATGATGGAAATTTGGGGTCAGCATTTTTTTCTATTCTTTTTGTTGGTTTCGACTCCTTCACGAATCAACCTCACACGTTCATGGATGTCTGGGAAATAGATGTCATTGAATTCAACCAATGCTTTGGCAGTGCTTTGAATCTTGGGTGGTTGGAAACGAGTCGGGCAATAACCGTTCATGGCAAGAGGTACCCGCCCAAGAAATTCTCGACATCGGGTCGAAAAAGTGAATTAAGGGTCCGCCCACCCCACCCCCCATTAGCCGAGGTCGCACGGTCACGTGTGTACACCAAATCGGGCAATTTGAGTGCAATTTGCTGCGAAAGTCGGGTCAAATCAAAATTTCAGGTCCGTTACTATCAGGATCCTCTCGCCCGAGATGGTTTTCCGGCTCAAATCTGGTGATCTCCTAACTCGTGTCAGGACAGGTCAGGACCCCCCAAAAATCTCATTTTTTTCATGACCCTTCCAAACACGTTTTTGAGAAGGTCCGAACAAATTCCAAAAAGTGAATTAAGACCGGCCGGAGACCCCCCACCCCATAAGGCGGTGTCTCGGCATTCTCCGGCGGGTACCTCTTGGTTCATGGATGTCTGACACAAATCCAACCAAGGCATTGTCGCTGCTCATCTTGGGTGGTTGGAAACGAGTGGAGAATTGTCTAAATTTACAACAGCGGTCTGCCACTTCAAGGGGTGTGTGTCTGGTTCACCCAATTCTCCAAGAGGTCTCTAGATCTCGGATCGTTCCCGCGATCAACAACACGTGCTCAATGGGGGTGCCAAAATATTGGCAAATATTTGGACGGCGCTCTCAACGCTCTCGAGGTGTCCTGAACATGTTGTAGATGCCTTAGGAGGCTGCATAGACCACTTAGAACTACATTCTGGGTATGTACACCATTGCAATAAATTTTGCGGCTCTATTTCACAAAACAGCCTGTGCTTCCGCATTTGGACGCATATCCGGGCATTGGGAGATTCAAGTGCCTGTGGTCAGAATAAAATTGTGTCTTTTGCTCAAATTATTCTAACAACAGTCTAATGTAAAGTCCTGGCATTATATCCAAGCTATCCATGTTCAGGACACCTCGAGAGCGTTGAGAGCGCCGTCCAAATATTTGCCAATATTTTGGCCCCCCATTGAGCACGTGTTGTTGATCGCGGGAACGATCCGAGATCAAGGGGGTGCCGGGCCGTGATTGCCGGACCGGTACCTGGGTGGTTGGTCTCCGCTGCCAGGCCGAAAAAAAAATCTGGGGACCACTATTTTTGCGGCTCCAGCAGGGTCAGAGATGGTCAAAAATGTCCCCTGCAGGCTTATAACTTCCCCCTGAGGCAGGAAAGTGAAGTACGACGGGTTGGGTACGATTCGGGCTTGATTGACAGTTGAACCTTGGTTGAATCAAAGTGGTCGACCCTTTCGAGTCATTTTAACTGTTGGAGGAAAATATTGTCCTAGGGGTGGGGGAGCATCTGGGATTGTTCCAAGCCGCCTTGTTTGTATTCTGACCAGTTTGAACAGTACTTGAGCCCAGAAACCCATGTTTTTGTCGACGAAAACGTGACCCGTGGGACGTAATTACCATATTTTGACGTCACGTGGTTGGTTGGTCTCCTTGGTCGGTCCGAAAATTCAAAAACTGGGTCCGGTTCCAAAATTCACAAAATTTTACACCCTTGTCCGAGATCTAGAGACCTCTTGCAATTCTCAGTCCTTCTGTATGCTGCCATAGATACTGAAAGCAAGTCATTGTGGTCCTTTGTGGACCACGGGGGTTCGATCCCTCCTCATGGCATAGCGTACCTGAAAGAGAAGTCTTTTTTCTTCTTTTGTTTGTTTTGTGGTTCACGTCTTGACCACTTAACACCGTACCTATCTTCCCGAATCTCTGCGGAAAGCGGAAAGTCTACCACATTAGTGTTTTTGTTTGTAATGCCCTGTCGTTTTTTTCCTTTGTTGTCTGGCATGCGGCCAAGTGGTCGACTCTCCTCTGAGCGACACACTGAGTGGACGCATCTTTCCAACAGTTTTCTTTTCTTTTTGAGTTGTTCAATCCGTTGTGTATAAGGGTTGAAGATGCTACATCGATGATCAGAAGGAATTGCTTGTTTTCCTCCTAAGCCATTGTTGACCACGGCGGTCGCCCTCGCAACATTCGAAGACTCCTTCCAGAGAGGGTACTAACGGAGGTTCGATTCCTTCCAATGGCATGAATCCTATCGCAAGAACTTTTTTGCTTCTCTTTTTGACGGCCTGATCACTGCATGAATAATACTTCGAGATCAAGGCACTGAGTATAGCTTTCTATCGGTGGAAGGGAAGCCGAGGTAAGTGCGGCAGCGTTGACATGGCACATCACCACTCGGATCGTCATTCGTTTCATCGCTGGTGTTTACCAACGTAATAGTTGCACGGTACTCTCAAGGGCTTATACTCACTGCGTTCAGCCGTGGGATGGCCGAAGCCTCGGCTAGCTCATGGCAGCTGTGGATATGTATGGCTATGCCTCGGCTAGGTCCGGCTAGCTCGGCTGGCCACAGCCACCTAGCCTGACCGCTGTTAGCTCATGCTAGGCGACGGCCAGCCCACTGTGGGTAGCCCGGCTTATGCTGAGGGTAGCTGTTGGCAGGGTCTGGCTAGGTTTGGTTAGGCTTTGGCCAGTCCGGCTAACCACACGCACACGGCTAGCTTCGGCGAGGCGGTGGTTTGGCTATAAAGCCTCTGAACGCAGTGACTGAGCAGACAACTCTGAACAGAGCGAGATGTCTATACTGAATAAAGCGGGTAGGGCCGACGAGCGGCAGAGCCCGCTACCGGGTATGAAGACAGACAACTTGTGCATTAAACTCGAATATACGTATACTGGTGGCCGAACGGCGTACGACAGACTATGTATGGAACTGAATAAATTCGAAATTGATTTAGCTTGAAATTGTCCGACTACTTCCTCGACTTTTTGCTCGGGCTTGGGCTCGCCCTGGAACCAAATCCATCGAATGCCGCATCGGCAGCAGGGTCCCTCCCTCGTTTCGGAGTCGCAGGCGAATAGTAGCGCTGTTCCGGGACGGTAGGGATCGGGGGATTCCACGCCTCCCCATCACCCTGGTCGAGGATTTTGAGCCGGTCGATTAGAACGTGGTAAACCTGAGTGTTTCGTCAGAGGGATGGGATAAGCAAGTAATTGATACACACCTTTCTGTCTTTAGGTTCCCCCCTCTCATTCTTTTGATTGATGATAACGAACGTTGCAAGGGAGACAGTAACAAGGACGAGGGTGCCCTCAGTCAGCTTGCCATACAGCTCATGCGGCGCGATCAAGCTGCCGTCGACATCCCTGTAGTCGCGTTGGACGAGCTTGGCCTTGTCGTGCGCGAAATACGGGCCGCGATGGTCGGGAAGCTGATCAGGAGGGTACTCGTCCCCGACGTTACGCTCTGAACAGTATTTAGTAAAGTATTAAATCCAAAACGGATTGATGTCGTACCTTTGACGACGGTGCCCTCCATTTCGACATCGGTTGCAATGTTAGAAGGTGCGGCTGGATCCGTCGCGCCAACCTTGGTGATCCTCCTACGAGGGGTAGAAGGACCAGAAGACGACGTGTTGGCATTGGGGGTAGTTTGAGGGACCTAAAAGTGCGTTAGAAAAAGAAGATAAACTGAGCTGTAACCGAAAACCTCGTAAGTTTGACCGAGCCGCGCGAGTAAACTCATTTTCTCGATCATCATCTCGTTTCCCGACTCGCAGACTATCCAGTCAGTGATGTCGAAAACCTATTGAAGGACAGATGAGAGATGCAGAACACATATACAGGCATCCTGAGTTTGCACTCACCTCGTGGGCTTTCACCTCGTGTTCCAGGTCACTTGCGCGCACCCCATCGCACGCTGCGACACCATCCTTGAAGTGAGTGCACAGTGGTTCTGGCGCTGCGGTCGGACAGCGCAAGGCCAGGATCATCCTGTGCGACTTCGAAGTCACGTCGCTGTACGGCTATGAATGCTTCGTTAGTCGGAAGTGGATGACATTGAGTGTGTTGAAAACTCACGAGGTTGGAAGCAGGAGGGGCTTTCTTGGGGTATGCCGCCATCCAAGTTCCCTGGGCTTCAGACCCGATTTCAGCGACGAAGGTGGCGACGAAAGGAGTGCCGTCAGGCTTCTGGTAGTATATATTGCCCTTCTGGTCGGGCTTGGCGCGGAAGAATGTCTTGTCGATCTCGTGTGCACCCAGGGCTGTGTCCCCCAGAGCCTGGGCGTCGTCGACCACTGTGTCGTAGAATGTTTTGTGGGTTTTGCGGTCGGCGTTGCAGCGACGGATGAGGAGCGAAGGCATGGTAAGCAAGTGTTGAGTGAGCGTTGATTGAACAGAGAGATTGAAAGTGGGAATGAAAGTGGGGGTGCATCGCGCGTCGCCGGAGCCTTTTATCGGCGTCGTAGGGAATCTTTCAGAACGTCAGCGAATATTCTAGGATTTTCCGAGAGAGTTTCAGCCTTACCGACGGTGACTACCCCCGTTTAGCCATCTCCGAGGCTCGACGCGCTCGCTTGGTGGAGGGTTCAGCTTCCACTGAGTCGGGGCAGCTCCGCTTGTTCCTAGAAGGGGTCGGCTGGCTCTCCACCGATGTTTTCAGGATGCGAGCACGGCGAGGGACAGAGGAAGAAGTCGACGCTGCCGTACTTTGACGGTGATCAGACGGTATATCCCGGACCGACCCGGCAATCAAACGCGATGTCGCTTTTTGCATCGATGCCAGCCGACGTGGCTCGTCGTCGACGATGTCCTCCATGGCCTCATCCTCTCTCGGAAGAGCTCTGGCTGAGAATGTGTTGACCAAGTACCTCTGCGCATCTGCTGCCTCCTCTGCGGTCCCGTAGCGCATAACGGTTTGATGGCACAACATATCGAGCCGTCGGAATTCTTCACGAACATCTTGGCTTGGGCGACGTTGGATAACTCCTCGGCTGAACGGTCGAAGGATGTAGACACCCGCAAGCGACGTGGCTCGCGATAACATCACGTACGGCGATTCTGTTCCGATCGTGCTTTGGAGATCCATAATCACGGTTTCCATCGTCTTCCCTTGGGCTTTGTGGGCTGTCATTGCAAATGCCGGTACCAGCGGCACCTGAGTACGCCTTATCAAACATTTTTTTCCCGAGTCCGGATGAACGAACTTCATGTCGACAGTCTCGGTGAGGATGGCGGCATGTTTCGGGGGTAGGTTGGGCAATGCCGGACCTGTCATGTCGGGTATGTACACAATGCAAGACTGAATAAACCGCTCTCCTGAATCATTTACAGTATACCGTATCTGTTTGACAATCCCTGTCGATCCATTGACAATGCCATTCTGAACATCGAAGTTTTGAGTGATCATAACCGGCATCCCCATCGCCAGAGGCAGTCGCCCAAGACGATAGCTTGTTTCTCCGGAGTGCAACTTATATGTGAGATGTTCACGCAGTCCCCCTTCTTCAATCGGAGTTCCATCACTTCTTGCATCCCGCGCGTAGTACCAATTCAAATCATTGCCAGTCTTGGCTGCATACACTTGTGCGGCTCTTTCATTCAAAGCATCTTTGAGTTCATTTGACGAAACAATTATAGGAACGTGTTCCAACTCCGGGCTGCTCCAGTCGGGACGTAGTTTCGTGATTAGCCTTGAATTCAGCAGGTCAAAATCATCGTCCGTGCAGTTCCCTTGACGGAGGCGAGTAAGCAACTCCAGGAATCGGACGGCATCCGGATCTTCCTCCGCCTCACCAGTGAGCTCATTTGTCCGGTGTCGTATACGTTCAACCTTCTTAAGCACAACAACGGTCTTAACGGATAGCCAGAGCAGCTTCCCAAGGATATTCTGCTGTCCTTTTTTGCTCGAAGCACTTTCGACATCGGTGCGAATATTAGCATATAGGCTTTTCATACCAACTGGCGGTAGTTGAGCGAAATCCCCGGCAAATATCACATTGACACCTCCAAACAGCGCAGTATTGCCTTTCGCTTCAATCAATGCCTGGCTGACTTGTAGCAGCAACGAGCAGCCGACCATGGAAACTTCGTCAATGAACAGATAATCGACCCCTTCCCACATTGCGGTAAGATCCCTCCGTGTCTTAGTCTGTGAAGATGTATTAGAGCGCTGACTGAGACAGAGTGCTGCGTGTAGGGTCATGCCCTGGATGTTCCGAGCGGCCACGCCGGTAAACGCTGCTAGGCGTAATCGACGGGTCTCGCCTCTGAGCTCGAAGAAATCCCGTAAAGCCTTTATCACCTGGGATTTCCCCGTGCCGCCCGGTCCAGAGAGCAACATTCTCAACTGCTCTGGTCGACTTTGAAGACTATGATGTGCTATGATTCGAAATGCGCGGGCTTGCTCAGAGTTAAGTGTCCATTTCCGCACATGTGCTTCTATATCAACATCTTGAATAGGATCCGACGCTGGCACGTCTTGCCGAATCTCCGGAGACTCATCTGGCGAGTTGAATGCATTGCGAAAGGTCGAACCGTCATTAACTTGAGCTGTTTCACGGGATTCCTTGGCAGGAGCGGCGATGCTGGCTTTTTGATTAGATGCACTCCTCTTGGATGATTCACGGCGGTCATCGTATGTTTTTTCCCAGACGTCTTCGAGATGACGATTATCAACTAAATGGGTACCTGACAACTGAGAGTCATCTTCTAGGTGGGCAGAAGAGGCGGGCACAGAACCGTGGACGTTGTACAGTTCTGCTTCCTCTGCGTAACTGACGCATTCTAATATAGCTTGGTGGGACGCTGCTTTTTTCATCGAAAATCGGTCGGTGAGTTCTTCTAAATGATCTAGAATCATTTCCTCGGTGACGTCTTCTCCTGCGAAATCGTCTGCGTCCTCGTGGCTTCTTCTGCGGCGTGCTTCTTTTACAGGTCGTCGGGCAAGGTAACGGCGTTCAGCAAAATGATCATCCCGACTATCTCGGCATTCGTGGAGTATTTGCATATTGTCCATTTTGAATCGGACAGAAGCAGAACAGGTGCGTGAAAATGCTTTGAAGGCATCTTCCCATGACTGACCATCTGCTCGCAGGTCTCTCGCATGGCGCCACGGTTTGAAAAATATCAACATCAAGCGGCAATAGCGTGGGTAAGCTTCCAATTTGTCTCTTCGCGGAATTCCTGGACCGATTGGCACTGGAACGAGTGCATCGTCTGGTGAACGCACTCGGAGGAGATGAGTTTTCTCTTGGTCATGACCTTTGAGCAGTGCTACTCGTGGTCGTTTGTAAGTCTCCGAATCCATGATTGATTCACCGTCATAATCACATCCAGTGTCATCGTCCCTGGCATCGTCATCAAACAAATCTGTGCCTTTCAAATTATTGTTCTCGTTTTCGGCAGTTGCCACATGTTTCCGGCGGTCAGAGGACTTGCAGACTCTGTCAACTCGCGATATAAAATCCCAAACACACACTTTGTTCAGCTCATTTCCCCGTCGCTGATAGTCGGCCAGTTGATTCCCCATCAGCACGAGCTTCCCGGACTCATCAAGAGACACACACACTTCATCTTCGGCGTCACCAAACTCGGCTGTATCGTCGGAATCTTCACCATCCAGGAGATCGTTGAGGAAGAGTGGATCAGAATCACCGTCATCTTCGGACCCATTGTCGTCCATGCTCTCAGGCTCTGAGTTCGCCTCGTTTTCTGTGTTCTCTGCTGGCTTAATCGAATCTTTCGAGGGATAGCATTCCAGACTTGGGTCTTCTTTGTTGATGAAGTTCTCAAAGGACGTCCAGTAAAAATTCCGATAAGAATGGCTTGTGAAGTGGTCTTCGAAATCGAGAAGGTACGAAACAACCTGTTGGGCGGAAAGCTCTTGCTGAGAAATCATGGCATACGCACATTTCTGAAGCATCTTTTTAGCCCGCGTTGTTATATCATCTTCGAGTGGGCGGTAATCACCAAGTTTCTTGACGGCCAGTTCAAGCATTGCAAAAGCAACGTGAGTTTTTAATTGAGATTTTGTAATGTAGTCTGTGATATAATACAAGATTCCCTTCGCCGATGCGCCAGATCCAATGAATTTAATGTCCATGTTGTTACGTATGGCTTCAATCATGGACGCATTGAAATTATTTACAAGTCCATCTAGACATCGCAGGTTGATTTCGCCTGTTTCCGGATCGAAAGAGCTCTCGGCACGGAAGTTGTCCTCGTGGAGGTCAAAGCGACATGTCTTCGGTTCTGGCGGTCCTCGCCAGTACTTGAAACAAGTCTTGGAATGTGTATGACTTTGACATTGCAGCACGACGTTACGAAGATCCTTCTGACGGTCTACTGAGAATGACTCCCCGTCAACGGGCATTCCACGAACGGAGCACGGATGATGGCAATCAGAAGGGACAGTCAGGTTCGGGGCAGGGTCCGGCGGAATCGAGTTCGCGATGGTGTCATCAAGAAAAGCTAGCAGGCGCTTGCCAAACTCTACATCTGAGCTGTCTTTTCCCAGTGCACGTTTTTTTATTTCGTTCGGATTCAGCCCACCTTCAACCCAGACTAACATGTGGCAATGAAGAGTACCTCGACCTTGCGCTTCCACACAACCATAGTACGCTTTCACGACGCCAAGAATTCCACCTTCCAAGCTTTTGTGCTCTGGATCGTAGCCAAGAAGGGCTGAAATAAATGCTTTCATGTACAAGTTGAAAAACTGTGCTGCGACGACAGGATTTTTTGCGACCAGGACAGATTGGTCCCAATAGTTCGGTACCTCTTCTGGCAGTAGCATGTCTATATCAATCTCGGCACCAGCGAGAAATTTGACAATGGGATTGAATACATCAGCAGGATTAATCGTTATGTAAAAACTAGGAAGTCCCTTTTCAATCATGAGTCCACGGATTTCATTTCGCATTGCAACACGTGCAGCAGAAGACCCGGGCACAGAAGTAGCGACTCCATTGACCTGCTTTAATAAATTGAGCACCTTACGTTCTTCTGCATTTTTTGGGACGGCAGTTTCACCATTCGCGACACGGTCTGAAACTGCTTTGACAACATCAGGCGACACGGACGCAAACTGCGAGGCAACAGAGGCAAAATTGGCACGTTTGACCTTCAAGTTGGTGTTCAGAAGCATCTCATGACGCTGCAGAATATTGAATGCGGTGAATGCGAAAGAGGCATGTTCCTGGAAACGTCGGTCAGATAGACTTAATAGATGCTTTACATGACGCTTTAGGGATATAGGCACAGTTCTTTTTGTATCGGTCGGGCCTCCAATGCCATACGGGAAGAGAGTGGGGTAAATCATGGGAAACAACAAACTGTCTGTCCTGAATTCATTCTCCGGTTCGTGGTCATGCGGTATTTGGATGTAGCCACCTCCTCTTTTTTTGACATGGCGAAGCGCCGCTGCACGCAACTCGTTGGAGGAAGCATGACAATCCACATCTGTGATCACAATATTTTGGAATGGGATCGAATCGTCGGGTTTCGTAGATGGATCCGGCGCTTGAGTGGGATCATAGCTGGCAGTAGCAGCGCCGTTGGCGGAAGTAGCCTGGAGATGTTCGATGTTGAAGGGTAAAACAGGGTTCTCTTCAAGCTGCCGCAGACAGTCTTCGTTGATGGAGATATTACGGTACAGTGGATTATGACGTTTCAACCATACGAGGGCATTGCGAACTCTTGTAGCGTTGACAGCCAAAGGCTTTGCATGCTCACGCAGCCATTCAAGAGTCGGAGCGGAAGAACCAATGAACAAAACACATACAGGGGCTGTTATTTCTTCAATTGACGGCGGGAGAATATTGGCTACTTTGGATGGCTGCTGTGGATAGATAATTATATGACCCTTCATCCCGCGCTGCGTGCTTTGAAGAACAAGGTCCGAATTTTCTTCCTTGAGTTGGATTATCCAGCACTTAGAACGACAGCGCGCAATCATTGCCTCTTCGATTACAGTCAGATCTTTCAGCTCGGGTGGAACGGGCCCCAGGAATGTTCGATTAGCCAAAGACAAGGCCGGCATTTTCTTCCTCTTCAGATCTGAGTAGCAATTTTTACACAGGGACAGTACAGGCTGGCTGCCATCACTTGGAAAATGAACACCGTCGGGATCTAGAAGGAGGTCGCGTAAAGGACCTTCGTCAAAAGGCATGGGAGGCGCAACACATAACGGGTCCAGCCACTTGTAGCGATCAAGGAGATTCGTCTCATCTACTTTCAAGTCCGGCCGCCTGAGAACATTCAAGTTAAGACTGGAGTCGTCAGCAGTGATTGAGCAATGTGAACGGAGTGGGGTAGATTCGGCACATGAAGCACAAGTAAAGGTGGACAGCGCTTCGGAACTGGTCAGGTCGCGAAATTTACGAACACAATTGTTTTTCACAGATTGTGGTACAAGTTGGGGCCATAGCTGACGGATGGACTGGAGTTCCTCGGCATATCTCTCGCGAGCTGCGCGGTCTTGTTCATGAGATCGCTCGGTCTTTTTTCCTCGACGCAGATCAGTGATGTACCTCTTGAGTCGTCGACGGAGCTGTCCAATACTCTCTGCACCTTCATGTTCAATTTTCAAGGTCGAGAAGACTCTACGCAGCGAGTTGGGAGTGATATTACTTCCGTAGATCGCTGTTAGAATGTGGACCTGTAAGTCTGGATCAAGATTGTTATGCTGCCATTCGTCGCAAACTTCTGCGCAGTCCGGAAAGTTCAAGCCATTAGTGAGTGTAATTTGAGGATGGGAATGGGAGAACTGTGTGCAGCTTCCACACAATATGTGCTCTGTTATTGCAGTACGCAGTGAGTCTACTGTAACTTTATCTGGGATCTGGATGCGGTGCAATGCAGCAATGGATAAAAGAACGGGCTTACGATGGCTTTCAAAAGAGTTGAAAAAGTCTGCAATTGACGCTGAGCTACGGATGCGAGAACCTGTACAATCAATCTCGTCAAGATGCTTGCGAATCGCGGCACGTAGCTTAAAACGGATGGTACGAGCACCAGATACCGATATATTCAAAGCGGCGGCGAGATGCGACAAACTTTCTGTCGCCATTTGCTTGTGATCAGCATCCAGAAAAATACTTAAAACTGCTTTCGACATGTCAACGGCGGAATTGAAATCCCGGGACAGTGCTCGGCATGCGGAACGGTCTGGTCTCGGAGAGGACCCTGCATCAACTGCGAAGTCGGCGCAGGCACCTGTGGCAATATGGTGGAGAAGAGTACGTCCAGTGTCATACCAGCATGGGGGACAGCATGCAAGTCAAGAGAACGTTGTATTGTAGGTAAGTCTGCACGAAATACAGAGATACGGGATCTTGTAACATGGTACCCAAGTATTATGTCACGTAGAAGAGTCAACGACGTCGAGGGATTTGTCAATTCGTCAGGCAGGTCAAATGTGTCAGATGGTCGGGAACCGGACGTAGATGGGCAGCGACAAGCCAGAGGCTCATCACATACACAACTAGGACCCGGGGCTGGTAAAAATGTGAGCTAAGATGAGCGCCCACAAGGCAGGATATAGACTTACCTTGGGGTGACGTATACTCAGCGTCGACCTCCATAGCACTCGAATCAGACCCTGCCGGATTATACGATCCAATAGCGGCTGCAGGCGGTTGTCCCGGGGTAACCGTGCCAGACGAGAGATCAAAGGAGGAGTGTGGTAGCGTTTCCCGGCAAAAGAACAGCCAATCGCGGCCCAGAACGAGATCATACGAGAGACCCGAGGTGACAGAAAGCTTCGTGTGCATGGAACACACCGTATTGCCGCAAGGAAGGTTCAAGACACCAGAGGCGACGGATCGAGATGTAGGAATGCCAGCGGACAACACCCAGTCGAGAGAGACCCGAGATGTTGCGGAGAGAGGATCAACAGAAGTTGAAACGGGAAAGTTGCAGAATGTCGCTGAGAGAGCCATTTGGTGGTTACTGGGGGGGCGAGATGAGAGCAGGAAGCAAAGAGCGGGGTAGGGGTGAAGAGG
Source organism: Mycena polygramma (assembly GCA_029449255.1). Lineage (NCBI taxonomy): Eukaryota > Fungi > Basidiomycota > Agaricomycetes > Agaricales > Mycenaceae > Mycena > Mycena polygramma. The sequence continues at coordinate 1,227,811 of JARKID010000013.1, read as the reverse complement.
AAAGATCGAGAACATTCGCCGCGTCACTCCGGCTCAGCAAGCCGAGGACTATTGGGGATGGGGAAGTAGCTTAGCTGACGAAAATGTGATTTACTCTCAAAACGCAAAATCAGGCGCCCTATAGAAACCCTTACCTAACGGTAGCGGGAATAGTCACAATCGACAGCGAGGAGGTGAGCTTGAGACAATAATGGCAACTGCATTTTTGACTGAGCAAAGCCTCTTGAAAGCCTCACACTAGTCATCGGCTGTCAGGCTCACTGGCTTCTCCGCGTTCCACCTAACCAGTTCCCTCCTCATGACCGCAATTTCTCGTCGAAGCCCCGCTGCCAGTAGCGCCATTTCAGTCTCCAGGACTTTCACCCGCAACGCCTGAATCTCACGGTCCTTGTCGCAAAGGAGCTGCTTGAAACGCTCTGTCCTCGCCTCCGCCTCCCGCAGTTGTTCAGCAGAGCTGTCGGGTCTGGTTCGCAGCGGGTGTCTGCCCTGTTGGTGAGCGAGGTTAGATTCCGCTAGGAGAGCGGGGATGGGATAAAGCTCGTACCTGGCAGGTGATGCGGGGATCGAAAAGTGACGAGGCAACGCGCACGCGTGGCGCTGAGCTTGGGTCAGAAGGCATTTGTGGGTGGTGGTTAGGAGAAAGAAGTGCCCCTATTGTGGGCTGTGCCGATGCGGTCAAAATAAATTCACAGTCAGGGGCCGAATATGCGGTGCATAAAGATATTGCCTCTGCCATTCTTTGGCCATTCTCCGCGTATGAGCTTCCCACAAGTGGTTGGTTTCCTCTCCCCAACCTCGGCCCGTTCGCTGCGTACCATTCCCCCGGACATTCATGCTGTCCACTCCGTCATTAGAAAGGGGAATGGGGTCGATATGAACAGCCGCGCTGCACGGTGGGAGAAAAGAGACAAGGCTTGTGGAATAAGGCTCGTTTTACCTGTGCCATCACTGTCCTGGCAGTTGAGTAAATTGAGTATCGGAATTGGAATTCCGAATGTGGACCTATCTAGCTCTGAAGTCCTCGTTAACCAGGCAAATGGATCCCACATCATGCGGGAAAAACGGTGGTTCGATCCCCCGCGAAGACATGTCGCCGTCGCTACCTACCTTTCTTTTTCTTTCTTTTTTTTGACCGCCTGAGGCAAATGGGTCAGTCAGGAGTTGATAACAAAAAGTCAAGGACACCCATGTCGGGAACACCAAGCAGCAAGCGTCCCAGAGGATAAGCTCAATGTTTGACGCATTTCAAGTCCATGAAATTTGGTCAGATCCATCCACTAGATTAGAAGTTAATCGCACAGCTCATCGTCGAACAAGGAAGCCTCCACCCAATGTGAGAATTTGAAAGAAATCGAGGGAGGATCAGTGGTTCGACCCCACCCGAGAACTTAACAAGCTGCGCTGCTTTTTGCTCTACAGCGCCGCGCAAATCGAGTCGGTTTTGCTTACTCGCCCGCCCTCACCAATACTTTCCCAAGTGCGTGCGCGTGTAGAGGTACGCTCGCGCACCAATTCTTGGTATGCATGGAGAGTTCGAGGAAGCGACTCCAGCGGCGGACATTGAGATTACCGAATCGCAGACGAGTTTTTGCATTGCCTCTCCTTGACCGGGGGCCTAACGAAACGAAATTGCGCAGCGGACAATCTACGCGCCGTCAGTACTCGGTTTCTCAGTCCTCACGATGGAAACTCGCCTTCGCACCTCCTGAAAGGGTGCGGGGGCAAGGGACGGTGATTGAATCCCACCAGAGGACGTGGATTTTGTCGAATGTATTTCTTTTACAGAATGAGAACAATGAACATTGAACACTCGCTCACGCACCTGGCGGTTCGATCGGCTTTACCAAGCAGAGTTTTGGGGAGAGTGGTTCGAGTCCGCCCGCGGACACACGAAAAGTCTCGAGGAGTCTAAAGAAAAACCAGGGACAGACAAATGCCAGACAGGTGTGCATTCCAGAGAGGGTATATATACGTCCATTCCATCCCATTTCAAAATGGATTCTTGTCGGCATTTCAAGTCAGGCCAGGCCAAGAAAGCCATTGCATTACAGCGAATCGCACGCCGACGTGTGGATCAATCTGGTCGGAGATAATACTCGCGGTGTTCTGGCAGCGGGCGACGACGGGGAGGATGTGGCGGTGTGTGGGTGATGATTGCAGAGTAATGGGTGCAAGAATGACGCCGGCGAGAGTAGTATGCAGTGGAAGAACCGGGAGGGAGTTGACGAGAAAACCACGTCAGTCCGCACCCAGACAAGGAGAGATAGAGCATCAATAGCGCGCGCCCAGCATGCGCCAGAGGCAAGCCACGCCCGGTGTCAACCCCATCCTCGTCTCTGACGCGGTCAGAATCGAAATCAGCGGGGGCATCGGGAAGGGGGAGCAATAAGGGGAGGAGAACAGATGGAGACCGTGACGACCGCGAGAAACTGCGAGTCCTTTGCGAATCGCGAAAATCGCGTGCGGCGCAAGTACCGCCCAATAGACCGTATCGGAGCGCCAAAGACAGAGACGATGAGCGCAGGACCGTCATGAATGCGATTGTCTAGAGAATGAGTGCGTTTGAGGTTGAGATGGTGCAAAGATGAAAATCGACGTCAGCGCAGGAAGCAAGCCGAAAGTTTGTGCGTGTTGTGCAAAGGCAATGGACAAACATGCTCAAGCCAAACAAGCCTCTCCTTGATTCTTCCAGTCATCTTCGAAAGCCGCTCCTCCCAGTCATTTCCCCGTTTTTATGTGCATCGTTGCTCCCTCGACCTGTGCCTACAACTGCTGGGCAAGCGTCCGCTGCGTTGCGTTGGACTCGGAATCAATCGACGACGTCGGACGATCGCAGTGGGCCCGTGACGATTCGACGAACCCTTGACGAACCCTTGCTTTCCTCGGCTTCTCTCCTCGAAACATGATCTCAGAGCTTTGTGTGGAACTGCTGCAAGAGATTGGCTCACATGTCTGCACAAACAATGCCGTTCCACAACTGTTTTACTCATTTTACTTCACCAGACCCGGACGGCCGACCAAAAATCCTTGCGTGCAGTATCCCGACACTTTCGAAGCATTATAGAACCTCTTTTCTGCGCTTCCACGACCCTCGTATTGAATCTCAAGCAAGATTTGGATAGTGGTCCATCACAGGTTGACACGCTCGCTGCAGGAACTACTCCATGGTCACTATGTCGCCGGCTCAGAATCAACTCTCTCAGAGCCCCAAAGTACCGGCAAATGAGTCTTCGTAACGAACCGATGCATAATCTGCTTCGTTCGGCACTGGAATCGCTGACCAGGCTTCATGCCGTATGGTGCGTACTCCGTGTATCTGAGGCGATGGCGCAACAGCTTACCTTGCCTTTCAGTTGGACCCTCCGGAGCGGCGACACCGCCTGGGCTCGCACGCTCGTCATCGACGTCCTGAATTCATGCGACAGCTTTTCCGAACTCACCTTGCTCACCGAAATGAGCAGTCATAAGTTCCCAGCCCTCCCGCCTGTCTCGGGCATCCGCATGCTGATTATCGACCCGACCCCGGCAACGTGGAAACACCTCGGGAGCGGACTCCTGTCTTGGGTCGAGGAGATTATCGCCAGCAGCCCCGGACTCGAGTGCCTGTGCCTGCCTGGAGAAGGATATGCCGACATAGCACAAGTTCTAGAAGAGACGGACATTCAGCTAAAGAATATCTATATCCCACGACCGCGGGTGTACGGATCGTCGACCGACTTGGTGCCCATTCTTCGCTACCTTGCGTCGTATTCGGGCCTGGAGCGGCTGGAGATCCAGAGTATCGCCACCGAGCTTGAGGGAACACTCCTGTTTGAAAGCGTGCTCCCGAGACACTTGCAATCCCTCGTTGCGCTCAGCTGCCCGGGACAGATGGATGGGCGATGTAGCTTCGGGCTCCATACTATTTCCCTCGTCTCGCAACTGCGGAACCTCGAGACGCTGGAGATGTCCGTTAATTCTTCGGAGATGGCCCCCTCCAATATGGTCGTAAGTGTCTCATCCGGCGCAATGGCTCGTTCCCCTGATCTTATGCTTGGGCAGGAACAATTCCTTGAAATGGCGGTCGGACTCCCCGCGCTGCGAAATATCGCGCTCGTAGCTCCGACGCACGCAGGCTTTTGGACGGCGAATCTACCCGGGAATTGGCAGGATAAGATCACCAGCACCATGTTGGCTTGCGACAAAGCCAAGGCATCGCCGGCTGTTGCCCTTTTGGTCGAGTCGCACCGACAACGCATGGCGAGTATTGAAAAACGGCAGATGTTTTGGTTCCAGAAGTGGTCTTGAAATTGGTGCGAGGTATAAATCCAAAAGACGGATTTCTGCCGTCTACTCCTCGCTTTTTTTCCAAGCCTCGTTTATCTTTGCTCGTTCAAGATCTTGTTCCGCAGTATGTTGAAATGCCGAGGACCTTTTGCTGAAGCTCATATAGTGGGATACTTTGATGAGACCATGCGTCGTTCTGCCCCGGTCCGTTTCCGTCTTGGTCTAACTAAAGTATTCCATTATCAGATTAGTGACATAACATAGGATCGCCATGGATATCAAGAGAGTGTCCCTCCGCCTCCTTCGTTCGATCTCGTGGGTCGCGTCGTTGATAGCCTTCGTGGGGATTTCTTAATTCCTTCCGCGCCCCATTCCTCCAGTCCAGTCATGCGAAAAGAAGACCCGCATCGTTTGCGCATCGTAGCATTGGGTAGGTTTAAAACATCAAACTCTCAAAGAAGATGCTCCTAGCGGCTTCCTCTCAGAGCTTCGAAGCCTGAAGAGTAGCCGGATGCAATGGCAAGGCACTCTCGCGGATTACGAATGTCCCCAACATGCTGATTCGTTCCAACCGAATTCAAACCATATCATGAGTTTCTCTGGGCTCCTTTCCCCCTGCTCAATGAAGCTCAAACTCTAGGCCCGCTACTAACCATTCGCGTCAACAAATGACCAGCCTCAAGGTTATGCTAAGATGATTTGAGTGCGGCGGCATCAATAAGATTCACTGCTCGTAAGCCACATCTGCGGCTCAGCAGGATCATTGCCGCTCTCTGTGCTGTGCGACTACGGTGCGTCTTCTCACGGTATGTTTACTACTCGCGCACCTCTCGCCGCTGAAAACGAAGCAGACAAGTCCTTGTGGAGTATGAAACCACTCCCGCTCAGCACAGGTTAACGACAAGGAGGTAGGACATACTGAAATTCCAATTTTTTGGGCCTTGCAACATTCATCTCTGAGGCACATGTACAGGTTTGTTTCAAATTAAGGTTGGAATTTATCAATAAATTGTTCTCCCCGCTCCCCGGTTGCATGCAGCACCTCGAAGTCAATTTTCAGGACCCACCATATCCACCCCTCGGCAGTGACATCAAGACCCGATAGCGTATGGACGCATCTGCATTAAATATCACCGTTTTGTCCCAATTCAGCAGTGCCCCGTTCGATTCGGGGTGGGGTCGTAGGCGTCGTTCCCAGTCCTTTTTGCCTTCTTGCTGGGCTACTGCGAGGAATGCGAATTTTGCGTTTGTCTGCGGGCACGGAGGATAAGGATAGCAAAAAGCAAGCAAAAAGAAATCGGTATTTCCACTGAGTGCAATTCAATTTAGTGTATCTCGATCCAGCCCTGCAGTAGGTGCATCAAGACCCGATAACGTGTGGACGCAGCTGCATCAAATTCGTCGTCGGTACCGGTTTGAAATTTCGCGGTGTCCCGTTCGACTCGGGGTCGGGTCCTTGATGAACACTCATATCCTTTTCCATTGTGTTGCAGGGGGCGACTTGTTGTATCGGACTGCAAAAAAGCAAGGTCTCATAATTAATATGGATGCTTACACAGACTCATCAAAGTTCACCAGTGTCGGCTCCGACTACGACGCTGACTCATTCCAATCGTTTATCGGTATACAAAGCCTGGATAGCGTGTGGACGCAACTGCATTAAATATCACGGTTTCTGGCCAGTTCAGCAGTACCCCGTTCGACTCGGGGTGGGGTCGTTCGTATGACTCCACGTCTTTTTTCCTTTGCGGCGGGAGACGATGGGTTGTATTAGACTCCAAGGGGATCCAAGGTTTCAACATAACATGGATGCCGAGCTTTATCACACAGACTCACCAAAGTCCCCGTCGGCTCCAACTGCCCTGACTTGTTCAAATTCGAATCACTGATCCCAAACTGATCCACAAAACTGCGCTGACTTATTCCAACAATGCATTGATCCACAAGGACCTGATAGCGTGTGGACGTAGCTGCATTATATGGCCAAAAACTTCATCGCTTCCTAATTCAGCAGTGCCCCGTTCGATTCGGGGTCGTCGTTTAACAGCCAGCTTCGTTGTTTTTAGTCTTTTTGACTGGTGAAATTCATCACTCACAAGCTTGGACCCCCCGTCAAATCGAGAAATACGAACGAACAGCACCTGGGACAGTAAGGAAAAAAGACCGAAGCCAGACGCGGGGAGTCGAACCCGGACGACCAGTAGGCAGCGCATTGACCGTACGTCTGGTTGTGTAGACCATGCCCGATTATATCACTTAGAATGCCGTGAGGGTACGAACGGGGATCGGCGGCGTTGATCGCACACTGCCTGCCGTCCTTACCTCTTTGGCCACGGAGTGCTTCGGCACTACTGCCGGACCCACGGCAACTAATGCCATCCCGGCAAGCTCGTTGAACTCCACGAACACTACGAGCACATCTCGTTCTCATGGATCGCAGAGTTACGGTCTTCGAACAAAAGAAAATGCTTTGACTAAAGAGTTCTCGTCGCCGTCGACGTCGCTGTACAGTACTTTTCCCCCACTCCCTTCCCCTTCCTTTTCTCTCTCTCCTCTCTCGCTTATCACCCCCTTCCCCGTCCCCCTCTCTCCACCCCTCCCCGTAGCGCATCACAGACTACACAAAATCAAACAACAACCCCGCCCACCACCCCCCCCCCCCCCCCCCCCCCCCCCCCCCCCCCCCCCCAACGAGCGCCACAACCGCCGCGAGGACGACGCCCTGCCCGACGCCAAGAGGGAGCGGCGCGGCGGCGCTGCCCGTCTTGGCTGTCAACGAAGGAGTCAGTTTGACTTGAGCATTGAATTGGAATTGGAAGAGATTTAGAAGAGATGCGTGGACTTGGATGGAAGAGATGCGACGCACCACTAGCCCCCCCACTAGCCGCGCTCCCCGCGGCGCTCCCTCCGGACATGGAGGCAGAGATGTCGGCGGCGGAGTTGGAGGGCGTGAAGGGCGCAGTGGCGCTGGGGGCGGCGGTTGCGGAGAGGGAGGCTATGGGGATGTGGGGGTTAGTTTGAGTAGTTGAGGGGGAGAGGGGGCTGGAAGTAAGAATAGGATGCAGGGAAGGAGTGAGGAGAATAGGAAAGGCGCAGACAGCGGATATGAACGACCAGTGGAGAAGCAGGCGCGAATGAATGATGTGAAGGATCAAAGATGTGAAGGGAACGAATGGAAAGAAGGAGAGGGGCGCGGGTAACACCCCGGCGCAGAGGCTGAATCGCAAGTGTTAGAACCAGAGGGGTGATGGACGAAACCGGAAAGTAGTGGAAAATATGCGAGCCGGGGGGATCGGGAGAAGAAAAATAAAAAGGAAGCAAAGAAGAGCTTGCAGCAGCCCAAAATACACGAAGGAGCGGGACGGGATGTGAAGTGGGAACAGCAGGCGGGGAATGAACGAGAGGATAGCAAAGGGGCAGGCAGCTGATATGAACGGTGAGGAAGCAGCATTCGTGAATAAATGATTGAAGATGCGAAGCCAACCAAAAGGATAGTTGCCACGAGGGACGGCCGCACGCGATGCTTCCAAGAAATAGAGCGCGGGCAGCAGCCCCGCGCAGAGGACGAATCGCGAACGCGCACAACAAGAGGAGTGACGAAGAAAACCAGAAAGTAGCGTAAAATATACGCGCGGGGAGCGAACGGCAGCATAGAAATAAAGAAGCGAAGAAGAATGGAGCGCCCCAAGATACACCACCGAAGGACCGAGAACGGACGAGAACTTACCAGCGCCGCACTGCTGCTTCTGCAGCCCCATTGCAGCAGCGACGTCGGCCGCCTTGCACTCTCTTGCACTCGGCCATAAGACACGAGGCGGCCTTCTGCTGGAAGTTGGCGTCGGTGCACGCACAGGTGACGTTGGTGCTGCACGGCCGTTATGAGTATGCGGCATGTAAGAGCGAAAGAGAAGGAGAAAGGATGACGCACCGCACTTTGCAGTCGGTCGCTTTAGCAGCGGCGGTAATGCAGTTCAGCCCGTACGTGGTGGGTCCTGCGCTGGCTTAGAGCACGGCAGGGACAAACCGCAATCCATGCGTCCGTGGCAAGCCACGCACGGCATCCCACGCACGGCCGCGTAGGTTAATAACCTGACGAGTTGGGGCTCAAGATCGACGGGGCCCCGGGGGACGGAGAGTAAGGAAGGCAGCGGTGGAGAGGGGGACGGGAAGAACGGACGGCAGCAAGGTAGTAAACGCGCGGCGGACCAAATTCAGGTCACTGTGGAAATGATTCGCTGCCGCGACGGTTGCCTAGCCAAGGAAGGGATTTCGCCGGACATATGGAATCCACCCAAAGTACCCAGACCCAGTCCGACCATGAGGCACCTTGGAGGGGCCGTGAGTCTGTATTCTTTGGGAATCCTCTGCGAATCGCGAAATTCGTCATCCCCTGAGTACCGCGCTATTGACCGTAGCGGAGTTCCAAAACCGGAGGCGCTGAGCGCAGGAATGGGGCGCAAGTGATATGATGGAGGAAAGGAGGAACACCTTGGCTTGAGATCGCGCAGGCACGAAAACGGCGGTTAGGGCAGGATGGAAGCCGAAAGTTTGCGCGTGTTGTCCGAAGGCGAGAGAAGCAAACAAGACGCGTCTTGTTCTTGACTCCCATCTTCCCATTTCCAAAAAAAGAAAACCAGCACATCTCGCGATCGGTTTCTGGCTTCTAATCTCTTTCCTGTCTGTGGTTATCTCTCGATTCTACCGATATGAATGGGTCAATCCTCTGGAGTCCCATCGTCTTGGCTCGTTCTGGAATCTGAAATCGGTCAATACCAGCGTCTACTAGGCTTTCAGTGATTCAGTGATTAGGTATCTGGCTAAGGAGAAGTGCAACTGGGTACAATGGCAAGGCTCTCGCGAATCTCGAATGCCCCAAAGATGCTGGCTGTGCAAGATTCACTCGTTGTCTTGCCTTCGGGGTCAAAAGATGATTCACTGCTTGGACCCCATCTCCGATGCATCGTAGCGAGATCACCGGCATTCTGTCCTCCTCCTGCGCGACTCCGGTGCGGCTGTTCGCCAAGGATAAGACGATCCGTTGACTACTGAATTAAGCACCTGTCGCGGCTGAAACCGGAGCAGACAAGTCCTTGTGGTGTATAAAACGCACTTCTTTCCGCCCAGTATAGGTCAGCGGCAAGGCGGTTCGATCCCGCCGGAGGATATATTGCGATGCCGACGACTTTTTGTGCCGGGAAACATTTATCGTTGATGCACACAGGGTTTTTATTTTATTTTACAAAACAAGGTTGGAGTTTGAAATGAACTGTCCTCACCGCTCCCCAGTTGCATTAGGCGTGCAGCTTGCAGGTTGGATGTCGATTTTTGGAACCCGACATATTCTACCCCTCGGTACATCAAGAACTCGATAGCATGTGGGCGCAGCCGCACCAAACGACTCGTCGGTACGTGCGTTCTTTCGCGGTGTGTCCCCTTCGACTCGGGGTCGGGTCGTTCGTAAAATGTGATGTCTCTTTCCCTTTTGTTGCGGGACACAGCGGGTCGAATCCCAGCGGGTAACAAGGTTTCAAGATAACATGTATCCTCAGCAATGCTGAGCCTTATCACACAGATTCATCAAAGTCTAGCGGTGTAGGTTCCGACTACGCTGCCTTGTTCCAATCATTCATCGGTACACAAAGACCTGATAGCGTGTAGACGCAGCTGCATCAAATATCACGGTCCCTTGCCAATTCAGCAGTACCCCGTTCGACTCGGGGTCAGGTCGTTCGTAGGCCTTCGGCGCTTTTTACCCTTTGTTGAATTATTAGTGAAGGCGAGCTGATGTGCTCAGCTGGAGGCACCTCAGATGTTTTTATCCGTGAGTATTCTTGTCTTTGAACGGAATTCGTGTTAAGGACTGAGCGCGGCTGGGGAAACCTATGCACCTCGGCCGTATTTTTTCAATTCGGCCCATCATTTAGTGCGACTCCGTACTGTACGCCCTGCCTGATTACTTGCGCACAGGGCTTAAATCATATCTCAAGACCTGCAATATTCCACCCCTGGGTCGGTGAATTCAGACCTGATAGCGTTTGCACGCAGCTGCATGACATTCGTCGGTACTGGTCCTTGCTTGAAATTTCGCGGTGTCCCGATCGACTCGGGGTCGGGCCCTTCATATATTTCCACGTACTTTTTGATCTCTTTTGCTGCAGGGGACGACGTGTTGTATCAGACACCAAGGGGATCCAAGGTCCCACAACTAACATGGATGCCGAGCTTTATGACACAGATTCATGAACTCCAGAGGTGTCAGCTCCAACTATCCTGCCTCGTTCCAATCTCGTTCATCGGTGCACGAAGACCTGATAGCGTGTGGACGCAGCTGCATTATGTGAACGACCACGGTCACTTGCCAATTCAGTAGTACCCCGTTCGACTCGGGGTCGGGTCGTTCAACAGATCGTCTGCATCTCTTTTTGGTTTTCGCTTCACCCGCGGGCTGGAAGAAAGATTAGCGCTGCGCCAAGATTGTTGAGTAACTCTTCCTTCGGTCTTCTTGCTCTCGCATTCTCAAATGACATTCTTTCGTTCTTTGTACACGGTTTTGTGCTCATTGGTTTGAATTCATACAACCTTGACTGGGGACTGGGGGACAACAGCGGGGTTTGGATCCATCAGGTATTCCAGTTCTTCTATAGAGACATTAAGACCCGATAGCGTGCGGACGCAGCCGCATCAAATGTCATCGCTATCGCTTTCGCGGTGTCCCGTTCGATTCGGGGTCGGGTCGTTCCGCTGACTCTATAGAACTTTTTTTACCGTTCATTGGACTGTTTGGATGGAGACGATGAGTTGAATCCACGTACCCAAACTGCAGGGGCAACAAGGTTTCAAGATAACAAGATAACATGGATGTCGAGTCTTTGGTTATCATACAGACTCATTCAAGTCCAGCAGGGTCGGCTCCACCTGCCCTGACTTAATGCAACCATTCATCGGTATACAAAGAGCTGATAGCGTGTGGACGCGGCTGCATTAAATTCTTCGCTTCCAAGTGCTTGCTTTCGCGGGGTCCCGTTCGATTCGGGTCGGGTCGTTAGAGATTTGTTTCGTCCCTCGTTCTTTTTTGTGCTTGTTTTGCATCTGTAATCAGGGCCCCGCATTCGTTTAGAAGATAAACCGTGTGAGATGTTCGGTGAAATCCATACTCGTTGACGGATCCAGGATAGAACCGTCCTTCAATCCACCCGTTTAATGGGTACAGCATGGCCGATAGCCCGCCTGGTTGTATACCGTACACGATCATCTCATTTCAAGAGCTGAAATACTCCACCCCTGGCTTGGTACCCGATAGCGCGTGGATATGTGTTGCTACGTGCTGATTCCTGAAATTTCGCGGTGTCCCTTTCGAATCGGGGTCGGGTCGTGTAGGGCGTGCTCAGTGACTTTTTTTCCTTCCTGAAGGATCAGGGTAAGACGAGCACAAACAGAACGTGGATACCTCCCCTGAAAGATACAGCAAATTCAACAAGACGGTCTTGAACATGTTGAAGCGGTGCCCGGATTGATCCCTTGCTGCCGATTGGCCACCGACTCTCCGGCACCGCCGCCGGATCCGCGGCAGTCGATGCCGTTGCGGCAAACGTGTTCAACATTACACTGAGCAAACTCGCCGAGGCAGAGAAGAAAAAGCTAGTTAACTAAAAAAAGAGTCTTCGCCGTCGCTGTACAGTACTTTACTTTCACATCCTCTCTCGCGCTCGTCACCCCTTCCCTCCTCTCCCCATCCCCTCTCACACCCGTAGCGAAATCAAAGCACAACCCCACCCACCACCGCCCCAACGAGCGCGACAACCGCAGCGAGCAGGACGCCGTTCAAGTTGTTGCCGAGGAGCGGCGCGGCGCTGTTTGGCTTGGCTTCGAAGAAAAACGTAAGTTAGTTTGAGGTGAATGGAAGAGAGAGGAGAGGAGGGAGGGAACAAGGGACGGGAAGAGACGGGAAGGGGGGGAGAGGGGAGTAGACGAAGGTGCAAAGCGGGGACGGTGAGGGGAGGGGAGGGAGCGGAAAGGAGGAGGCGAGCGGAGAGAGGGACGGGAAGGAGGGAGGGGAGGGGAGGGTCCAGCGATGCCTGCTCCAACTACGCTAGCTTTAAGTTGTTCCAATCATTCATCGGTACACAAAGACCTGGTAGCATGTAGACACAGTGCATTAAATATCACGGTTTCTTTGCCAATTCAGCAGTACCCCCCGTTCGATTCGGGTTCGGCCGGTTCATAGAACTAGAGATTTTTTTCCCCTTTGTTGAAGTATAATCTAGTAGCCCGCTTGTCGCGGCAGGGCCCACTATCCATCTGATCCCCCAAGAAAACAGTTTCAATTGGGTTGACTTGCATTGCGGAGGTTTGCATTATATGACAAGCTTGTGGAAAACAAACAGTGTGAGCGGAAGCACAACACAGCATCCGTTTGCAGTTGACTATGTGGTAGTGAATTCGCAAACCTCGGCATCCAGATAGTACGAACGGGAACATTTTGTCTGTGGATTCAAAGCTCGGCACCCTCGCCCGACCTTCGGTCGGCTCGAGTGCCTCGCGGGAAGTTGGAAGTCGCGCATGTCGTGGACCGGAGCTCCCGAATATGTTCCTTTAAAATCCATACTGGAGGGCATACAGTGGACGCACCAATAGAAGAGACAATAATTGCATATATGTTGCGAGGCGAGGTTGCTTGCTGATGGTACAATGTGGATGGGATTTGTACGCATTGAATATATGTTAGGTAGCCTCGAATCGCCACTCGGGGTTTGTGACCAATAGCTTTTCAGTATCGGACGGTGGTCAAATCGACCTTGATCGTACGTATTCCCAACTTTTTCAGTCCGTGGAGCGTCGACGAAAGCCGTGGCATTGTGCTCCTGCAGTGAATTAGGGGGCCGATTGACCCTGTATCACGTGGACTCTGTGTTTTTGCGAAATAGAGGATTTTCGTCGAGGTGGTTCGGGTCTTACCGGAAGATCACGGCAGTTGCCGGTCATCACGTGCACCTTGTAAAATTGACTAAAGCGACTTTTTTTTGAGGAGGTACAAAAACCCACTACTAAAGATAGTGGGAATTAGTGAGGGCGAGCTGATATGCTCCGCTGCCAGCCTCTCAGTTATTCCCAACCCACAGCTATCCGTGCCTGTTCTTTTTTTCAAATAGGCCCTGACAGGTGTCGACTGAGGGCGCCGTGGAAAATGCCTCAGCAGGCCCGTACACCACCCATCGAATTTCGTGGGCTTGATCTCGGTTCAGCACCCACAATTGTAATTGCCCCTCGATAGGTAAATCAAGACCCGATAGCGTGCAGACGCAGCCGCATCAAATTCGTCGCTACGTGCTTGAAATTCCGCGGTGTCCCGTTCGACTCGGGGTCGGGTCCGGTAGGTGCGGGCAACAGCTTTTTTTCCCTTTGCGTTGTAGCCGAAAGGTAGCTTTGTGTTGCGAATTTTGGGTTGACGGAGGAAGGGATAGTCTCACAACGGAGAACAGAAAGACGCTCTTCAAGACGCAGCGAACGGAACACTGCCGACTCGTCTCGGCACCGAAACCCGACCTTGATCCCCCACTGCCGCTCGTAAGCCCATTGGCCACGCAGCCGTCGGGCACACGGTATCTGATGCCATTCCGGCACGCTCGTTGAACTCCACAAACCAACCAAACACTTGAACATCAAACTCTCAAGCTCGGTGCGCACAAAAACACAACGTTCGAAAAAAAGGAAAGGTATTTGTTCTGTTCACTAAAAAGTCTCTTCGGAGTATTTTACTTTCATCAACTCGTCGCGCGTCGCTCGTAGCGCACCACAATCACACAAAAAAACACTCAAACAACAACCCCACCCACAACCCCCCCAACGAGCGCCACGATCGCAGCGAGCACGACACCCTGCCCGACGAGCAGGGACGCGGCGGCGGCGCCTGTTTTGGCTTCAAAAAAGGGTTAGTTTCAAGTTGGCCGGAATTGAAGGGAGGAAGAAAAAAGGGAGAACGAAGTTGGAAGATTGAAGCGAGGGAGAGGAGAACGGAAAAGGAAGAAGAAGAAAAACGCACCACTAGCACCGCCCGACGCGGCGCTCCCCGCGGCGCTCCCTCCGGAGGCGGAGGCGGAGATGTCGGCGGCGGAGTTGGAGGGCGTGAACGGCGCGGTGGCGCTGGGGGAGGCGGTTGCGGACAGGGAGGCTGTCGAGGTTGGAGTTAGCAAGAGGATAAACGAGCGGGGCGGATGAAAATGAATGAATAAAGAGCGTGAAGGGGTGCGGGCGGATGGAAGTGAATGGGAGAAAGAGCGCGAAGGAATAGAAATAAGAGCGAGAGGTGCGGAATGAATGAGAAGGACAAGAAAAGGAGCAGACAGCGGATATGAATGGTGAAGAAGCAGCAGATGCAGACGGGAATGAATGATGTGAATGATTGAAGATGGGAAGGCAACGAATGAAAAGAAGGAGAGTGGCGCGGGTAACGCCCCGGCGCAGAGGCTGAATCGCAATCTTTGGGACGAGAGGAGTGATGAGGAAAACCGGAACGTAGGGGAAAATACCCGAGCGAGGGGCGATCGGGAGAAGAAAAATAAAAAGGAAGCGAAGAAGAGCGTGGAGCAGCCCAAAATACACGAAGGAGCGGGAAGGGATGTGAAGTGACAACAGCAGGTGGGGGGGAATGAATGAGAAGATAGCAAAGGGGCAGACAGCAGATATGAACGGTGAAGAAGCAGCAAGTGTGAGTGAATGATCAAAGATGCGAAGTCAACCGAAAGGATGGTTGCACGAAGGAGCGGGAGCACGCCCTGATTGAAAGAAAGAGAGCGCGGACAGCGCCTTCGCGCAGAGGCGAAGTCGCGAACGCGCTCGACGAGAGCTCCAGGAGTGATGAAAAAAGGTAAGATATGCGTGCGGGGGGCGAACAAAAATGAAAAGAAGCGAAGAAGAGCGTGGAGCAGCCCGAAATACACCACCGAAGGACCGAGAACGGACGGAAACTCACCAGCGCCGCACTGCTGCTTCTGCAGCCCCTCGGCAGCAGCGACGTCCGCCGCCTTGCACTCGGCCATAAGACACGAGGCGGCCTTCTGCTGGAAGTTGGCGTCGGTGCACGCGCAGGTGACGTTGGTGCTATACGGGTGGTATTAGTACGCTTCTTGTAACGACAAGAGAGAAGGGAAGAGAAGGGGACGACTCACGGAACTTTGCAGTCGGTCGCGTTGGCGGCGGCAGTGATGCAGTTCAGCCCGCAGGCGGTGATGCCGGCGCTGGCTGCCGCGCTCGCGGCTGCGCTGGCGGCACTGCCAATGGCGGACGAGACGCCGGACTTGCTTGCGACGGAGGCGATGGCGCTCGACACGGCGTTGGTTGCGGAGGACTGCGCGAGGGCGGCGGGGACGAGGACGAGGAGGGCGAGAGCGAAGCGCATCGTTATATGTAAAACCTGGTAGAAAGACGAGGGAGGTTTTGGGGTGGTGGTGGTGGGAAGACGGAAGAAGGGAGAAAGAATGGAAAGTGGGACGATGGCTTATATAGCCTTGGGAGCCGAAGAAGCTGCTGCCTGTCTGATGTCACAGGTGAGCGGTTCGATTATGTACATCCCGACCGGCGAGTCCGTGCACGCTGCCTGTGAATACGCGCTGGGGGTCAGTGTTGAAGAAGATGACACCCGGGCTCTTGACGCGAAATGAGACAAATGAACGAGTCCCTGGTTCAACGTTCAACGTTCAACCTTTGAAGCCATTTGGCAGAAAAAATCGGACTCGCCAAAATGATGGCTCGGACCCGAGTCGAACGGGCGGTGTCTGCAGAAGTTCTTCAAACCCTGTCATTGAACGCAGACGCATCCCGGACGCTGCCAAGCCTCCTGCATCCACTTCGAACCCTGGGTATACAACTAACCTGAATATGGATGGGTTCGAATTCCCCGCTCAAGTATCCCGCGGTTCCCTGAAATTCTGACCCGCGGGATTTTGAGACGCTTCGCGGTGTAACTGTAAGGAACTCTGAACTCGACATCTGGGTATAGCTTCCTCCCCTTCCACCCCCAAAAAAGAGCATATGATGATTTCGTACGGCGCGGGCCCCAGTCGAACGGGCATTCTGCTTGTACAACCAGCCCCCAACTCTGATTGCAAGCACCACCAAGCCTTCCTCGCTCAAGCGCAGTCCCTGTGGTATCGGACGAAAAAGAGTTCAATTCGAGGTTTTGAATTCCACCATATCTCCATACCTTCTTGACTTTCACTGAATGCATCGTCCGGGGGTATCCAGCAGATTCCGGATAGAAGACCGAAGCAAGAGTAAAGGTCCCTGGCACAACCTCTGTTGACAAACGTGCCTTCGTCGCCACCGGAGCCAATTGGAATAAAAAAAAAGGCTTGCGTCGCTTCGGCATGGCTCAGACCCGAGTCGAACGGGCGGTGTCTGCAGAAATACACCGCACATCTGGTTACTCCATGCAGATGCGTCCCAGACGCCACCCAGCCTCCTGCATCCAGTTCTAGACCCAGCCATTCCGCGCGATCGCAATCCAAACTGTCAAGGCTCATTCCTTGTACAGGCACTGGTTGAAGATTCCAGGCTGTTGGCGGTAGTTGAACCTTTTTCTCCGTCACCATCACAGCCAATCGGCACCAAAAAGAAAACAGGACCCTGGACGACAACGGCTCGGACCCGAGTCCAACGGGCGGTGTCTGCAGAATATTCAACGAAACCTGCTATATTGAGTGCCGACGCGTCCCAGACGCTACCGAGCCTCCTGCATCGACTTCCAACCCCGGACATGCATACCTGAATTCGAGCCTCCCCTGCTCGAGTATACCGTGGTTCGCATTATATTAGGATATGGATTGAGCGTGGAGTTCGGGGTATCTTGCGGTGTACGGATTCCTGGATGATAGATCTGGATACAACTTCCCCACCAAAAAATAAAGAGGACGTGTACATCATATGGCGCGGGCCCGAGTCGAACGGGCGTGGTGTTGGTGTCGCTTGTATAATCAACTCCCAGCTCTGATTGCAAGCGCTACCAAGCCTTCCTCGCTCAAGCGCGATTCCTGTGTTATCGAACGAAAAGGGGTTCAATCCGGGATTTCTAATTCTACTATACCTCCATACCTTCTTTATCCTGGATGCAGTACGGGATATCCCGCAGAAAGAAGGCCGAAGTAAAGCCCCTTAGTTCAACCTTTGCTGAGGAACGTGCATCGTATCCAGAGCCAG
Source organism: Mycena polygramma (assembly GCA_029449255.1). Lineage (NCBI taxonomy): Eukaryota > Fungi > Basidiomycota > Agaricomycetes > Agaricales > Mycenaceae > Mycena > Mycena polygramma. Next base: position 1,210,354 of record JARKID010000013.1, on the reverse strand, counting down.
CTGGAGTATTTAAAAAGACGACTTCATTACTCCGCATGGCCCGGGCCCGGGTCGAACGGGCGGTGTCTGCAGAAAGTTGTCAGACATCCCAATCATTCCCCGCAGGCGGGTGCCAGACGCTACCGAGCCTCCTGCATCCACTTCCACCCCCGAATATGCATGCCTGAACCTGGGCCTCCGCTGTCAGGTATACCGTCAAAGTACTGTGGTTCCTATTACAATGTGGAATACGTTGACCGCAAATTGCCGTGGAGCTTCGATGCGCTTCGGGATCGCGGCACAAGAAATTCTGGCTCAGAGGTCCGGTTCCAGCGTCCCTGCCTGAGGAAAAAAGAGGATATGAACAGTTTCATACGGCGCGGGCCCGAGCCTTCCTCGGTACGCGCGATTCCTGTGTTATCGAATGAAAAGGTGTTGAATTCGGGTTTTTAAATTCTACTAGACCTCTATGCCTTCCTGACCCTCGATGCATCGTCCGGGGTATCCAGGAGCGAATTAGACGGCCCCTGGTTCAACGTCTGTAGACAAATGCGTTCGTCGTAACCAGAGCCAACTGGAATATGAACAAAGAGGACTTCATTACTCCGGCATGGCTCGAACCCGAGTCGAACGGGCGCGGTGTCTGAGTGTAGAATCAAGTCCCAGCTCTGATTGCAAGCGTTACCGAGCTTTCCTCGCTCAAGTGTAGTCCTGGGTTTAAGGTTATCGAACGAAAGGGGGTTTGAATTCTACTATACCGCCGCCATACTTCCGTACCTTCTTAACCTTCAATGCATCGTCTGCGGTATTCAGCGAAAAGAAGGGTCCCTGGTTCAACCTCTGCTGACAAACGTGCTTTCGTCGCCACCGGAGCCACTTGGCACCAAAAAAGAAAACCATGCACGACCATGGCTCGGACCCGAGTCGAACGGGCGGTGTCTGCAGAAATATGTCAGACATCTCATTGCCTCATTGATGTTGAACGCAGACGCGTCCCAGACGCAACCGAGCCTCCTGCATCCAGTCCTAACCCCAGGGATTCCGTGCGGCGCGTTGCGCAGTGCAATCATCCAACCTCTTTATCCTGGATGTATCGTCCGGGGTATCGAGCAGAAAGAAGAGCCCCTGGTTCAACCTCTGCGGACGAACGTGCTTTTGTCGCCACCGAGCCAATCGGAACAAAAATGACAATGTTCGCAAGACCATGGCTCGGACCCGAGTCGAACGGGCGGTGCTGCAGATATAGGATATCTCATCGCCTGATTGAACGCAGACGCATCCCAGACGCTACCGAGCCTCCTCCCCCAGTTCTAACCCCAGCTAGTCCGTGCGCCGCGTTGCGCAGTGCAATCATCCAACATGTGAAGAGTCAATTCGTTCCTAGGAATTGGTTCACGATTCCAGGATGTCGGATTCTTCTCCACGAGGGACGACTATTAGTGCCTCCCTAGGTCATAGTTAATAGAAAGGACAACCTTGACCATGAAAATAAACCCACCGTGAAGGGAATTTTGGTCGGAGACTGGCATGGTCAGCCAATAAATTCGGACAGTGGGAATTGAACCCCGCCCTGACTGGATCGTATCAAGTTAGCCGTGGTGAGAAGCATCCGACGCGTAGACAAGTCCAAGAGTAGATGGACGGAACCTGGCAGCGTGCCTGAGTAGAGTCATTTGCATCTCCCCCGGATCAGTCCAGCCAACCGGACAGTTACGTTGCACAAGTGCGCACGGAGGCGCGGTAAGCAATAGGGGTCTGTCGAGCCGTCCAGGCTACATAGACGGAACGATAGGTTGCGGATGTGCAGGTAAGCATTGAGCGTAAAATGAGGAGGAGGAGGTATCGCCAACCGCGACCCAACCCTAAAGGCCTACAAAGAATAAAAAAATCATCTACACCGTCGCCTCGAACCCCACGCAAACCACAAACTCACCCATAAATCACAGCCCGCACTAGGCGGGAGTGAAAGACGCGAGGAGAACGGCAGATCTGGAACGAGAGGGCAAACAACAGAATGTGGATGTATACCTATACAGATAGGAAGGTGCGGATAGGAAGAAGTTGCGATTATGCGCACGGATAGCTTGTGGATATGCGGATAGGTTGCGGATAGATAGAGACGAGACGATATTACGAAGGACCGACGTGGACCTACAGATGGAGGTGTAACGGGTAGCGGGTAGCGGGTAGCGTGGAGCCTACAGTAGACGTGGAGTATCCGCGCCCAGAAAAAAAAAGCAATCGCAGCCCAACCCTGCACACGACAAATCAGCCCCCTCGAGAAATTTGTGACAAAACACACCAACGCAACTCACCAGCAATAAACACCGCCACAGTTACTGCTGCTAGAGCGTCCGAACGAGCGAGCGTGTGTGGCCGGGCGGGCGACGAGGAGGAAGAGGAAGAGCAAGGCAACGTGAGAGATTGATGCTGATTGATGGATACGGCGCTGATCATCTGTTGATGAGCTGATTTGCCACGTGCTTCGTGTTCAACTTCTTGGTTGGATTTTTCTACAGGTGCCATCACTGTGCCATCCGCCGGACAAATTACTCGCTATGGAGTGTTGGTGGATTAATGATTTGTACCAGGTCGCTGAAAGCAAGATATCGCTGGCAAAATGCGAAGCGAAGGAACCATCAGAGCGTTGTTGACTCTTGAGGGTCTATTTTTGTCTGGACTCCGACTCGGCCAAAATTGCCCGCGCCGGCGGCCCAGGGCGCCTAACTTTCTCCATATAAATACTTGCGCTGGTCAACGTGCCAGTGTTCTGCATCAGCTCCGGCCTCCTCCCCGGCCTCCTCCCCGGATTTCAAACAGTCTCCCATTTCTCTGCTGGTCTCTTTCCCCTCCTCTCTTATAATATGGTCGCGTTTGCCTTGATTCCCTTATTTCTGGCCGGTTTCTCTCCGTTGGTGTCTATCGCATCTCCATTGGCGGGGTTGTCCGCAACTTCCCAGTTGAAGGGCATCCCGGTATTCCCTCCGATTAATACCGGACTGCTATGCGAGAACCCTGTCTTCAAGAGTGTATGTAGCTGCCTAGCGACGGTCCAGGGTGCCCAGGTCACCGTCACGACGCCCATTGGTGTCGCTCAGGGTGCTTCGAATGGTTCTGGCGCCAACAAATTTCCCGTCAAATACGCATCGGCTGCCCGATGGGCTCCCTCTACGGCGTCTACGAATTGGACTCTCCCGTGCGTTATTCATTTCCTGTTGACTACGTTCCGCTCTGACATCAGTCCGACAGTATCGGCGCGACCAATGCCTCGGGACTCCCGCTTGCTTGCCCCCAGCCTGACGTCGACCCTTCCACCTACACCGAGGACTGCCTGTCGATGATCCTTTACGTTCCCACCACGCTCAAGGCCAGCAGCGGTGTCCCGACTCTGCTTTGGATCCACGGCGGCTCGTTCATCGCTGGTTCGGCGACCGGACCTGGTCTCGATGGTTCCAAGCTTGCGATCGCCACCAACTCCATTGTCGCTGTCATGCAATACCGCCTCGGTGCTCTCGGCTTCATGGGCCCCAGCGGTGCGACAAACCTTGCCGTCAAGGACACCATCAACGCCATGAAGTTCTTGGCCAACGTGGTGCCCTCTTTTGGTGGAAGCGCGAGCAAAATCACGCTAGCTGGTGAGCTCTACCCAACCTTCTCTCTGTACGGTTGCTTATTTCCCTCTTTCAGGCCAATCCAGCGGCGCCGGGATGATTCGCGCTTTACTAGCAACTCCCTCTGCGTCCTCGCTTTTCCAGAGCGCCATTATGCAGTCAGACACTATCGTATGTTACTTACTTCTCTTTCCATCTATCCCTTGTGCTCACTTTGAATCAGAACTACGGATTCTTGAATGCTTCGACCCAGGTCGCGTTGCAGGAGTCCTACAACAGCCTCATCGGTTGCGCTGCCACTGACCAGGCGTGCCAGACTGCTCTTTCAGTGGACGATATCCTCAACGCACAGGCCACCCTTCTCGACAATGCGATGAATATCGACGCTTCTACCGGTGTCGGGGAGCCCATCCGCCCAGTCCGCGACGGTAGCCTTATCACCACGCCGCTCGACCTCACGGCGCCCTTCCCCTCCCAGAACAAACCGCTCCTGCTCTCGAACGTCAAGAACGAGGCCGGCCCGACCATCTACGGCGAGTTCACGACGGCCCTCGACACTTCGCTCTTCGCGTCCGTCTGCCAGGCGAGCCTCGGCGACAGCCGCTCCGCCACATTGCTGGCGTCCCCCTTCTATAACATCACCGGCGTCGCTGACACACGCGTCCCCCTCGAGACGCTCGGCACGGACTTCAACTGGCGCTGCCCCACCTGGTCGCTAGCGCGCAGCTGGGTCGGGAGCGGCGGCAGGGCGTTCGTCGGCGTGTACGACACCGGCGCGACCTACCCCGACAACACCAACGTCACGTTCTGCCTGCAGCCTGGGTCCGTCTGCCACGAGGACGACATCGAGATCGTGTTCGGGACGGTTCAGAACCCGACGGCGGCGCAGGCCGCGCTGACGACGGAGATGCAGGCACGGTACAAGGCGTTCCTCACGACTGGGACGCCCAACGCGGCGGGGCTCTCTTCCTGGACTGAGGCGACCCCGACGGACGTCCACGCACACCAGCTCGGCGGCACACCCTCCTCTAGTGGCGAGGTCCCCGTCGGTGCGTGTGAACCCTCAGTCTGGGGCGCAGCCGTCCAGTACGACTACCAGGTTTTTGGCATTTGAACAGATAAAACGAACTACGACTGAATTATTGGAAACCTTCGCACGAGCACATATAGCCAACTAATACACATTTGCATCTCATCTTGGTGGTTTCGACCTTGCATTGCACGTCGAAAGAGGAATTGTCGCTCTGCGACGCTGCACTTCCACTCAAGCCGTATATTTTGGATTCCTACCTTTACTGCAGAAAGCTACCTGCCTTGTGTATCGAACGCAGATGCGTCCCGGACGCCACCGAACCTTCTTCGCCTGCCTTCGGCCCCGGTATCCCTTGACGAAACGTGGGTGGATCGATTCTTATACGCACTCTCTTAAAACATCGGAAAGGCAACCCCTGGATAGTAGAGTCAGGCTGCCGGAGGAATGTGATGCCCTACATTTTGATTCGAGGTCGGAGGGGAAAAAACACTGCCCCGACCCGTATGGCTTGGGCCCGAGTTGAACGGCGGCTGCAGAAATAATCGACCTTCACAAAACCAGCGAACGCAGCCGCGCCGAGCACGCTAAAAAGCACTGCTCTACCTCTATCGACTTGATATCTGTGCCTGAACTCCTCCAGAGGCTTCCGAGCGCACGCCTTGTCTGCTTTATAATTATCTACCCAAGTGGGCATTGGACGTGGACGCAGAGTCCTTGGCCATGGTGGGACTAGCATTTTTGTTGTGCGCCGTTTCAGTGGCTCGCCGCATGTGACGCCAGCGCTGGATTTGCGTTCATTGTCAATCGGGGTTGAAACACACCACGAAACACGAGGAAAGCTAAGCGCACAGGCCCAGGTGCAGGGCGGCGAGTTTCCGAGACAGAGAAAGTTTGGCTTACGGCGGGGTTCGCAGTGTTATTCTCGTTGTGCATACAATCCGGCGGAGAAGGACATTGTGCGACTGGCAGGTCACGGTGGCGACCGGGTTTTATTTTGCCAAAATTGTAAGTATCTCCAGTCACGGCGGCCCGTGTAGATAGATATATAGAGGCTGAGAGGAGCGCTGAATCAGTGTAGAACCGCCCAGAGAGTCGTCGTGAAGTCTTAGCGCAGACGATGATGAAAGTCGGGACCAAGCCGGGGATTGCTTGGTCCTGTGACATTTGGACGCCGCTGCCCAACAACCTTCCCTTCTCTTCATCCACCATCTCGATTCTCGTATCCGGCCCGTCTCGTACTTAGCAAAGCCCGACCCCCTACTCCGCGATGACTCTCAAAACCCTGCCTGCTCCTCTAAGTTCTCCGTCCGAACATTCCGTCGTGACATCGTGGCCACCCTGATTCAAATCGCTGGCGACGCGCAGGGCTGAAGGACGACGCAGAAGAGGGATACACATGCCCGGGGCCAGGGTCGTAGTGATCAGCGTGCGTGTTCTACACCACGACCTCAATACTTTGATTCTGATTATCAATATATCAACCTGCAGGCCGGATTGAAGATTCGCACTGGCACTGACTCCTTTTCTCGTCCGAGTCTCCTCCGCGAGTGTCGCCACACTAAGAACTTCTGCGCAGCAGCCCGTTTACTTCTCTCTCCACACGTTTTCCGCACGCTTCGTGGGAGGCGTGGCCGCCACTGCGGTCCCTCCCGTGTGCTCGCACGTCTGCGACCGGCGCCCTCCCGCAGTTTGCTCGCCCATTTTCCCGGCAATGCTCACGGCGTCCGTGGAGCGCGATTCCTGGACCGTGCATCCTCTGAATCAACTCTATGCCGCTGCAGCGCCTCCAACGACGCGTTGAAGCCGCCCATTTTCCTAACACGGAGCTCGTCCTCGACGTCCTCCGACCGCGCCCGTGTCGAACCGCATGTCCGAATCCGCCTCCGTCGCCACCCACACATCAAACGTTGGTGCAGCGGGGAAGATTGTAACCTCTGCAGGTCTCAAACTCGACACCGTCGACCCGAGTCTCCCACTCCAAATCGAAGGTGTCCACGCTCGTTATGCGCCTCTTCCTCGCGCGCGCGTCAGACTCTACTACGTTTAGCAGTGAATATCTGGCAGTCTTTTCTGGGCCTGGGACGCTTGGACGAAACCCTGTTCTTGTATAGCGTCAAAATCTCCGCCCCGGATCTTTGATTTTGGTGACTCGTCCTGCCTGTTTTTCAAAACATCTGACTCTTCCTGGCGACACCCCCTTGCTCGATTTGAGGCTTCTTCTCTTCTTTCTCCTTGCTCAACAACCACTGCCGAAATCCGGCCACGGCGCTGAAATCTCCTGGAACATAACTCGAGCATGTTGACGTCGATTGTCTTGCTCATCTGAGCGGCTCTCACCAAGCTCAGTAACCCTTTGCGTAAGGCGTAGTGGCGGGCGCCCCGCATCTGCAACTAATGTGGTGACCCCCTCTTGGTTCTGCAGGGTTCGCTCGTTCGACTCGAGCCTGCGCCGTGGTTTGCGGGCTGATCTTTTTTCTTGCTTTCTTCTGGAGGGATGCTACCGCTCTTCTTTTGCCTCCTCCGCGCTCGAATCAAGCGTGTTCTTTCCTTCCTTCTCTTTTTGTAACCGAAATGGGAGTCTGGGATGCCCACACACTCAATCAAGTGACTAGGAAGTCCAATGTGACCCGGGTCCATCGTTCTTGTGGGGTGAGAGAGATCTTTTGACATCATTTGTTCCTTTGCTCCCGACCCGTCGAATAACATTCTTATTCGACCGGCGCGCGCCCTCTTTCATCTATTCCCGTTCCCGATTACTGACCGTTTTGAAGGCAATTACTTCGTTGCTCTCAATATTTGATCTTTGTGTCTCGTACCCGGCGTGTTGAGGGTCTCGTGTACGTGGCTTCGTTTTTCCACCCTCCCTCCCTCTCCTACTTCCGTTCGCTGATGCGCCCCCGGCTCGAACGGGGCCCTTCGGAAACGTACACAAAATAACGGTACGTCTGCACCAGTGGGACTTATTCAGCAATTGAAATCGAACCCATACAGTAGGCTGCGTGCTACCCGGAAAGCTTTGGAAGTTATGTGAATACGTTCACTTGCTGGCAAGCGCACTCTGTACCTCGTCCTTTGGCGCTGGATTTCCACGATCATCCACGGACACGGCCTCAAAATATCCAGGCCTCGATTTGATTTTTCACTAGATTCCCGATGAGGCTCACTTGTTCATGACACATTGGCGACAGGACTCATGTCCTCCAAGTTGAAGTGCTCGGTAATGCAACCCTTCGTACTCCCAAAATGAAAATCTGAACGGTCGAATGAAGTTGTAGTCTCTCCCATCCCGTCTGGAACGTGCTAGTCCCTCCACCCGGAATGAAAAGCTGAACTGTTGAGTGAAACCTAGTCTCACCTTGAATCTCACCAATTCTTTATTCACAATGCAACAGAATGTGTCCCATTCGTGATCAATCATGGCCCGAGCCCGAATTACATGGGTGTTTCTGTGGACATGCATGTAAGGTACAGTGACGCACCGTGCTACAGTATTCCACACAGACGCTACCGAGCCTGATTCACCCGGGCCATCCGTGCCTAGCTTCTCCGTACTGGAGAATCGAATTAGGAGTTGGAATTGGAGAGCGGCTGGAGAGCCTGATGCCTTCACGCTGCACCATACAAACAATGCAATCTCAGGCGAAGTACTTATTACGCAAGCCACCCCGCCACGGAAACGAAGTGCAACCATGGGCAATTTTTCGATATTCCACCCAGGGGGTCCACACACCAAAAATCCAACGGAGGGTTGGAATGCATTCAATTCGCGACAAAAATGAGGGGATCTTAAGCGACTATGGCTCGGGCCCGAGTCGAACGGGCGATGCTGTAGAAGTTCCGGGCCTCCATTCTATTCAACACAGACGCATCCGGGACGCTACCGAACCTCCTTCCACTCTAGAAGTCTAGGGGACCCTTGCTGAAACATCGGAGAAGCAATGACTGGATTTCTCCATCATTCCCGCCTCTGGTGTGGACGAAATGTTCTCAAGGTAACCAGTTTTTCTGTCTCTCGCCGTCAAATCCACAGAGGGAAAAAAAAATCGTCTTGCCAGATGGTTCAAGCGCGTCGAAGTCTATGCTTGCTTCTTCAAGTTCACCAAAGATCAGGTACGTGGAGCACATGCAATTAACCCGACAGTCATCTTGCTGTCCTGCTGAGGTAAGCTCGGAAAGCCAACCGTGCGGAAGTCACCCGGCCTCCCAATCCCTGATGACAAGCGTCGGACTAAATTTCTCCGTCTGACCCAAATGTGACGGATCGAATTGAAACTCTTAACGAATGCCAGCGGTGTAAGCGGCTGAACGGCGCCTTCCCGTCGTGGTTTAAATACAAATCCAGCGCCAACTCAACCAAACTCAATTGCCAATAAACCACCACGCCACACTTCATGTTTTCCCCTCGTATCGTCACCGTTTTTGGAGCCACTGGCCTACAAGGTACTCATTTCGTACTTCATCAATGAGTTTCAATGTCTGAATGAGCTAGGGACATCCGTGGTGAATGCCATTCTCGCGGACGGCACGTTCACTGTACGCGCTGTCACACGCAACCCCACCTCGGCCGCTGCGAAGAAACTCTCCGAGCGCGGGGCGCAGATCGCAAAGGCGGATCTCATGGACAAAGCATCCCTGGTTGAGGCAATGAGCGGGAGCGAGGTGGTCTTTGCGGTTAGCATTGATGCTTCTCCTTTCATTCGTGCGAAAGTCATTGACACCTTTATGTTTCAGGTAACAAACTACTTTTACGCGTCAAAGTTCCCTGCCAAGGCCCCCAGCGAAATTCAGCAGGGAAAGAATTTGGTAGACTCAGCGCTGGAGGCGAAAGTCAGCTTCTTTGTGTTCAGGTGAGCTTGTCATGGGGTTGCATGCATACGAGACTGCTGACTTGTGTAAAGCGGACTACCGAGCATAAGTAGACTCACGGGCGGGAAGTTTACTCGCGCCCGCCATTTTGACAGTACTACTTATTGCCCAAAGTACAAATGCAATCGCTGACGGCTGTACCACCAGACAAGGAGGTCATCCAGGAGTACCTCCAAGCGTCCGGTCTCGCGAATGCCACGATTCACCTCGGCGGGTTTCTAGAGAACTTCTGGACGTGGGTTGCTACGCCCATTTTCTAGTGCGACACTGACGATTGGATTCTTGAAAAACAGTATGCGCCTGCTCAAAAAGACGCCCACAGGCTTCGACATCGGTGTGCCGATGTTCAAGCGCGAGGCGCCGCACAAGTGGACGTGGGTCAGCCGCTACCTCGGCGCGGCCGTGCTCGCGTTGCTCAAGAGCTACAATGACCCGGACAAGGCCGTGTCTGGGAAGGTCTACCCCGTCATCAGCGCGTGCCTGACGTACCCCGCCCTCGCGGAGCTTGTTTCCAAGGGTAGGTGCTCTGCTCTTTTGCGCCTGGTGCTTGAACTGTGCTGACTGGGATGCAGCGCTAGGGGCTGAGGTTACGTTCACGACCAAAGAAGCATTGGGTGTGGAGGAGCTGGATGAGATGGTCCGTTCTTCAGCTCGCACTCTTGAATATTCTATAGCTAATTGTCTTGTACAAAGTTTGAGGCCCAGTCAAAGTTCGCATCAGAGTTCGTGAAGGGAGTCACAGTTCCGAACACAGATCTGGTCGCGCTGGGCATGGAGTTTAGCTCTATAGAGGAGTTCATGGAGACCGAGATAAAGACCAGGTTCCTGGAGGCTGCAGGGAGGGCTTAATGCAGGAAGAGTAGTAAATAAAATTTGACAAGTGTCCACCCGCATCACGGCATACTGAGGCGCCGAACAAAGAGATGCGATTCAGATTGGGTTGTAGGGGCCGGGCTGGAAGCGGAGTTCGGACCTTTGCCTAAAATTGGATGGAATGATCTTCAACTTCCCCGTCATGGTATCGGGATGTTGAAAGAGGAGTTTGATGAGGGACAAGGGAACATACCGAAAACTCAAAGCGGCGGAAAGGTACAGTAGAACTAGCTTTGTCCAGACACTGGATTCGTGTCCAGGTCTTCGGAGTCCGGATACAGGATACAGGATCCGATCCGGGCGAGGTTTTGGAGACTGAAGAGCCAATCCCAGTTGTCGCTGAGTTGTAGCTGGGTAAATGAACGCCGACGGCCCGACGAATCTGCTTGTTTTGAATCTGGTCTGGATCTGCTTGGCCGGGCGGACAGTTATGTTGCACGAGCGCGCGCGAGAGGGATTAAGCAGTAAGCAGTGAGGTACCGTCGAGCGGTCCACGCTGGAAGAATAAGTTGGATGTGTGGAATAAGCACTGAGCGGTGGGTACAATGTAGAGGTAGAAGGAGGAGCAGGAGGTATGCTCAACCGCGACACAATGACCAATCCTACCATAATAAAAATCAGCTACACCGTCCGTCTTCTCGCACCCCACGCCACGCAACTCACGAACTCACCCGTAAGTACCCTTCCCCTTCGACCAACCCACTCAAACTGAAAGAGGGATAGACGTGAGTGAAAGACGCGAAAAAAAAAACGACAGAACGAGGGGACAGAGGAGTCGCGGATCAGTGGAGAATAGCCTGTGGACATGCGTATGAATAGCTTGTGCGTAGAGTGCGAATAGATAGCGAGTAGTAGCAGTGTGTGAAGCCCAACGGGACGAGAGGAGGGACATGTACATGCAGATGGAGGTGTAGCGTGTAGTGGCGAGGGATATATGTAAAATATGCGCCAGTTGAAACAATACCTACACACAATAAGTCAGCGCACGCTCTATGTACGAACCCCACAAGAACAGATATAACTCACGCAGGGATAAAACCCAGCACAAAATTCAGTGCGCCGCGCCCGCTTGCACCACCAAACCCACGAGATTAAGCATCACGTCGTTGAAGCTGGCGAGATTCTGTACGCCGATCGCTTGTGCCTGCACTGCACCAGTCGCACTTGCGCTGCTTGAACTCGGCCGCGCGCTGGAGGTGCTGGGAGGCACCGAGGAGGAGCTGGGGCGCGCGCTCGAACTCGGTTTCTCAGAGGAGCTCGAGTGCGTACTACTCGTCGTAGTATGCGTGCTGCTCGTCGTCGTATGCGTGCTCGTCGTCGAATGCGTAGTCGGCGTCGGCGTGCTGGTATGCGTTGTGGTAGTCTTTTGCTGCGTGCTCGTCGTCGTGGTGGGGTCGTCTGACGAGTCGGCATACGACCAGGAGCCGTAGAACTCGCCGATGCCGGGGTCGCCGACGAAGAACTCGAAGAGGCCTTGGGTGAGGTCGAGGGAGCCCCAGGTGTCGCAGGATGCGCACTGTGAGGGATGTATTAGTAAAGGAGAGTTGGGAGGTCAGGCAAAATCGGTGGCAATAACAGCGGGAGCGAGCGGCACCAGGGGAGGGGGGGCGGGCGAGAGATGTGGAGCATTATAGGAAAGAACGATGCGAAGGAGAGGATGGGTGACGGGAGGAGGGTAAAGGGAAGGATGGAGAAAGAGGAAGAGGAAGAGACACAGGACGACGGACAGCCGCCGGCAGCGGCGGATGAGTGCGGGTGGGGAGGGAGGGATGCAGAGGATGGGAGATCGGATGAGAAGGGTAGGGTAGAGGTCACGACGGAAATCGGTATCAACAACAACAGCGCGGGCAAGCGGTGACGGCGAAAACGGGGGCAGGTGAGGAGTAGAGATGGAATTGGGAAGGAAGGGAGGATAAAAGGATAGAGGAAGGTAAATGCAAACTCACTTCATCCACACAAGTAGCAACCGTGCTCTTCCCGTTATAATCTATTCGAAGCTGCTTCCCGCAGCACGACGAACCGTCCCCAAATTGGTTGTAGTTCATCGCTACGAACTGCGTGGGCGCATGTCAGCATTCACACAAAATTCAACAACAATTTACAGCTGTTTGCAGAACTAATGACACTCATCAAAATTTGATGAATAAGAACAAGTTTGATTGCCTGGATTGCCGGCTTGATTCTGAGCTCATCTGTCACCCGATTTTGCTAAAAATGGAAGCGTTAGAAAGCGGTGAAGCAGGGCTTCCAGACCCTACCCTACTGTGTATGATGCGTAACTTTTAGCCTGCATAGGTTACGATGTCGTACATAGTAGACTGGTTGTTCCAGTTGTGGGACCACGTCAGTATAATATACCTCCTCCTCCTCCCTACTCAACTGTTCCTTGCATTCTTTCCGTGTCCCGAAAAATTCGGCTGCGTGGTCTGAACCATATGCGGTAACAGCAATTTCTTTGTTGTCTGTCAACCGATTTGGATGAATCCAAGTGATTCTGAAAGCCAGGATTGCGGCAAATCCATATGATATTATACTTTTTGCTTTGACATCAACGCAATCCGGCAGGAATGTATATTCACTGCAGATCTGTATTTCCATTATTACGAGCCAAAATCATATGTGTTTCATTTTGAGCATAGACACACATGATTGCCTCTCCTCTAGCTTTCCGAATCATCTGGATTCATGCAGAACGGTTGACAGACGGTGAAGATATCGCCGTTGCCGCATCGGGTTCGAACCACGCAACCGGAAATTTCGGGCCAGGTAGTTTACATAATAAGCTGTCGAATAGGGTAACGTCGGGAAGCCCAGCTTTGCCGCTTTCTAACCCATCCTTTTTCAAGGGAATCCGTTGAAAAATGGGTGAGAACGAAGGTAGGGAAATCCGGCGGTTTGAATTGCTTTCTTTTAACTATTTTTAGAGGAGTGTCATTAGTTCTGCAAACAGCTGTAAAGAAAGAAGGAGGAAGATGGTAGGACGCACCCAATCACTGTCTTTGTGGTTCTTCCCCGTACACGCGTCGGGCCCCGTATTCGTCGGGTACCAGGTCATGGCCACGCCCGTGTACGAATCTCTCCTCTCCACCTCTCCAGTGGCGTTCGCGGGCCCGCGCAGACGCAGGGCGAGGTTATTGTGCGTCCGAGGCACGGCGGCGGCGGGGTGATGTGGTTGGTGGTGGGGTCTCGATGCCGTGGCGGTGGCGGCGCAGAGGAGGAGGGCGGAGAGGATGTGCATCGTCGTCTCTAGGTATTTGCAGCGAATTTCTAGTGTTCTATCGTGTGGGTATCGGGTCCAGCGGTTTAACGTTTAACCCTCAGCTACAGGCCGAGTGAAGAGCGTCCGAGCAAGCGAGCGTGTGTGGGCCGGTCAAGAGAAGGAGAGCGAGCGCGGAGACGGCGCGGACGGGCGACGAGGAAGAGGTGAAGAGCAACGAGCGAACGTGGGAACGATTGATGGATACGGTGCTGATCAGATCATTGACATCCGTTGATTTGTTGATCTGCCACGTGCTTCGTGGTTCAACTTCGTGGTTGGATTTTATCTTAGCTGGATTTCATGGAGTGTCGACGCAGCGAGTTGTTGTGGGTGTTGACCATTCGGCACGGGTCATCTCAAATTAATTCAAAGAAATGCACCCTGGGAGGAACCATTACGTTGTTACGGTTCTATTTTTGTGTGCGGCCTAAATCGACCGCGCCGGATCGCTGAGCGGCTGATATTCTGTCTCTTGCGTTCATCTCGTATTCACCTCGGTGCTGCATTTAACAAAGCCTCTCCGAAAATGCGCCCGAAACTCTCTCTATTTCTCTAAGCTCCCCGCCAAAAAGCCAACCTCCATTCAGCTTTGGTTCAGATGCAGTTTGATTCATTTAAATTCCCGTAACAACCACTCACCCCCTTCCGTCGGACGACTCTGTGATCTGTTTCGAGCGCAGCAGCTGCCCGTAGGCTTCCTCACTCGCTCAAAAACATGACCCGGTCCACTATGGCTCGGGCCCGAATCGAACGGGCGGAATCTGCGGGAATTTTTTCATTCAATTGAACGCAGATGCATTCCAAAGGCTATCGAGCCCTCTTACCCTGTTCTGTTCTTGAACTCGAGTCTCAAGTTCACCGACTACGCGCAGTCTCGAATAGTTTGCCAAATTATCGGACGTTGAGTTGGCAACTCGGAATGCACTTCGTGTTGTAAGGGTCATTTTGACTGCGCCCCATACCCGGATTCCACGGGCGCGTTCGAGTACAACCCAATGGCAACAAAACGGAAGGTCTCCCAGTCACATGGCTCGGGCCCGACTCGAACGGGCGGGATCTGCAGCATTCATGTCAATCAAAGTCTGCCCGTACTAAATGCAGATGCGTCCCAGACGTTACCGAGCCATACTTCGGTCAATTCTACGGCAAGAGATATCGGAGAAGCAGTGGCTAGAATGCATGAGTGCATTCCAAGCCCTTGGTTAAAATAGAGTTATCCCCGGTCAATTCACTATAGATCCATTCTCGCAGCCGCCGCTCGGTCGGACTTTGTCTCGCTCTTAAACGCATCACCGTTGTTCACAAAAAACGACACTTCATGGGACGTATGGCTCGGGCCCGAGTCGAACGGGCATTGTCTGCTACATCTTATTCGGCACAATCATATTCAACGCAGATGCGTCCCGGACGCTACCGAGCGCTCCTAGTTCAAGCATATTCCCTGCCCTGGGCGTCTTGTGGGAAAGAATCATGGACACTGATTCCGGAGGTCGGTGAATTCTTTGGTGGGACCAATGTTGAGACATGGAGACTCCTGCATTGCCTACCCTTGGTTCAAAATAGAGTTGTGCCCAGTCAAGTCAGTCTCCATTCCCGCAGCCGCTGTTCGGTTGTACTTTTTTACGCTCCCAGACATCTTCCTTCTTGAAACACGCCAACAAAACAACGACCCTTTGGAGCTATGGCTCGGGCCCGAGTCGAACTGCGGAATCTGCGGGAATTTTTTCATTCAATTGAACACAGATGCATCCCAGATGCCACCGAGCCTCATTCACCTAGTTTGAGCCCCAACTATGCGTACTGGGACTCAGGCCCTCCGCTGCCCAGGGGTATTGTTTGGTCAAAAAGAGATTGAGAGCTGTTGAAATTCTCCCAAAATTCCACCTTCAACCGACACCTCTCTTCGCCCTACACGCCTGCAAATCCCAGTCTGTACATTGTTCTGACTCGCAGCAACAAGTGCATCTCGTCACAGCACGGCGACAAAAAAGAACAATGACCAATAACGTTTATAGCTGGGGCCCGAGTCGAACGGACGGTGTCTGCACAAATATTCTTTCCACCAACCATTCGAGGCGAACGCGTTCCGGACGCCACCGAGCCTCATTCACCTGCTTTGAGCCCCGGACATCCGTGCGCGGATTTGGGTCTTCCGCGAGTGTATTTCTAAGATTTGAAGGTTCTAACTCAATCGCCCCTTCTTGGTCTTGTCGGAAAGAACTTTGCATGGGAACTCCACAGGGATGGTTGAGCCGTTCTACGGCGGAGATCATCATCATCTGACTCCCTCCCGGATAAAACAAAAAGATCAGGATAAAATGCATAATAGCTGGTGCCCGAGTCGAACGGGTAGTCTGCACAAACATTCCAGTTCAAGCCCTTTATTCAACGCAGACGCGTCCCGGACGCCACCATGCCATGGTCCACCTCGACTATCTTTCGGTGAACCGTGGGTGGGTTCCTTGTACGGAACTCCACGCCTTGTGAGAACCACGCGCGAGCCCATCGACAACAGTGGGCTCGTACCTCCCAAGTACGACTGGGACCGTACGGCCGAGTCGAACTGAGACAGACGTCAGGTTAACCATTATACCCAAACTAAAAAGATAGCCAGGAATCGCGTGATGGCTCGGGCCCGAGTCGAACGGGCAGGTCTGCAGAAATTGGTACGAAGCTATATTCAACAGGGATGCGTCCCAGACGCGACCAAGCCTTATTCACGTATTGGTTTCTCCGTACTGGAAAATTATTCGGAAGTTAGAATCGGAGGGTGGGTGGAGCGCCTGACGCCTGAGGGCCCTTAGGCTCCGTACGTAGCATTCGATCTCAACCCATGTATTTGCCGGTTGCCATCCGAACCCAACCCACCACAAAAACGAGGTGCAGCCATGCACGATGAATTATCGTTCCACCAGGGAGTCATTCACACCGAATTCCATCGCCTTGCTGAAGCTCCACGTCTGGGCGCCCTGGAATACCAAAGCCGCTGCTGAGTACCTGCACTTGGTGTGCAAAAGGGAAAGAAAAAGGGTGACCACAAATGCTGATGGCTCGGGCCCGAGTCGAACGGGCAGTCTGCGAACATTCATGGAATTCTGGCGTATTCAACGCAGACGCATCCCGGACGCAACCGAGCCCCGTTACCTACTTCCCATCCCCTGATACACTTGCTTGCTTGAATTCGCTCACGTGTATTCCTTGATTCGCATCATGGTCCTCTTTGCGATTACGATAGAACGTCCAGTGGGCCTCGGAGAATTACATGTTGATACTTCGCTATCCGTTAGCGCGACGTGTGTGTATTTGCATGTGAGCTGTTGAAATTTGACGCAATTGGAGACTAGTGTCCTTCTATCCGCTCGAGCTATGAGTTGGAGGACGTCAATCCAGTCGCCCAAGCACGCCTTGAAGTGCCAGACGAGATTCAGATTGGGGGTATCGACAAAGAGTGCTCAGTCGATGAGATTCGGTTTAATTAGGTTTGGGATGCTGTTCGAGCGCAGATGAGAGGGTGAGCAATTCCAGTTCCCCAGTCGTCTGCGCTGAGTGGAAGATGGAACGATAGGCAAGGAGACAGGTTACTCTGGTCGTAGGCGGGGGATGTGCGGATGAGTAGCGACAGATAGTGAGCCAGCAGCAGTGAGTAGAATGTGGACGCAATGAGTAGGATGCGGATCTGGATGCGGAAGCAGAATGTAGTGGTACGCACAACCACGACCCATGGCCAACGCCAAGACCTATAAAGATAGAATCAGCTAAAATCCGCGGGGGCCCTACACAGAAGCCGACCCGTTACTTTCAGATAAACGCCCAGAGCTACTGCGGTGCCCGCCCAAACGACGAAAGTCAAGGACCTAGAAAAACCGATCCCAGACCCTCACACAACGAACTTGCCCGAGGATTAACCGATGAACAAAGTTTGAAAACTCAACTACTGCGCCGCCTGCACAACCAATCTCGTCAAATTGAGCGCTCTTGAGCTACTCGCACTCGGCGTCGCACTCGGTGGTGCGGTCGACCCAGGCCGCGCCGAGGAGCGCGATTTCGCAGAGGTAGTGGAATAAGACGCGGTGGTATGTGGTGGTGCGTGTGTGCGGTCGAATGCGCAGTAGGTTTGGGCGTCCTGCAGGTCAATTTCGGTGTGGTGTGCGTAGGTACAAGGTGGATCACTCGCGTAGATGCGCCAATCCCCGGGTTGAGCAACTGGAAGAGGCCCTGTGGAATTTCGAGGGAGCCCCAGATGTTGATGGATGCGCACTGCGGACGGCACTAGTAGTGCGCGGTAATGCAGCTTTTGAAACGTGCGGCGGGAGGGAGAGAGGAGAGGAAGACGGGATGAAGGAAGGGAATGGAGGAGGAGGGGGGGCGAGCAAGGAGAAAACGCATGAGTACCACCAAGCGGCGGCGATTAAAAGGGATAGACGGCAAGTTCAAGTTGGGAGCATGCGAAGGGAGCGCACGGGGAGGGAAGGTGGGGAACGATGGAGAGGGAGGGAGAGATGGAAAGCGGTCACGAATACGCACCGCATCCAGCCGTGCTCTTCCCGTGTACGCGTCGGGCCCGTATTGGTCGGGTACCACGTCATCACTACGCCCGTGTATGAGTCCCGTTTTCCCATCTCCATCCCGTTTCCACTAATCTCGCGCGAGGTAGCGTTCGCGGGCCCGCGCAGGCGCATGGCGAGGGTGTTGTGCGTGCGGGGCGCAGCCGGGATGTGCGGTTGCGGCTTCGAGGCGAGTGTGCCAACGGCGCAGAGGAGCAGCGCGGAGAGGATGTGCATCGTCGTTTCTATTGCGGATGATTTTCTATGTCTATCGTGTGGGTATCGGGGTCCAGCGGGTGCAGGAGTCTTGAGTTTAGAGCAACTGAAAGAGCGTTCGAACGAGAGAGCGTGTGGGCCGGGGGGTAAAAGAACGAGATCGCGGCGACGGCGGCGGGGGCGACGAGGAAGAGGTGAAGAGCAACGAGCGAACGTGAGAGCGATTGATGGATACGGCGCTGATCATTTGTTGATGGCTTGATTTGCCACGTGCTCCGTGGTTCAACTTCTTGGTTGGATTTCATCTTAGCTGGATTTCATGGGGTGGCGTACGCAGCGAGTAAGTAATTTAAAGAAATGCAGCCTGGGAGCAATCATCACATTGTTACGGTTCTATTTTTGTGTGCGGCCAACATTGCCCGCGCCAGCGCTTCGACGGACGCCTAACTGTTGCCTCCTGCGTTCATCTCGTATTCATCTCGCGGCTGTACTCAACGAAGCCTCTGCTAAACTCTATCCTCTCGACTTCTCCTTGCGTCCTCCGAACTTCCCCTTCGGATTTGGTTCAGATGCAAGTTGTGTTCCAGTAACAACCACCACTCACGCCCTTCAGTCGGACGACCCCGTGATCAGGCGGCCTGGTTTACATTGTCGCAGCCCATATGCGTAGTCCCCCGTTCAAAACAAACAAGTGTATAGTCCATGGCTCGGGCCCGAATCGAACGGGCGGAATCTGCGGAATCTGCGGCAATTTTCTCATTCAATTGAACGAAGATGTATTCCAGACGCTACCGAGCCTGTTTACCCTGTTCTTAGATTCGAGCTTTCCCTCTTCTCGGTTGGCGTTTCAACATGGGAAGTATCAAATATTTTCTATACCGAGTCGGGTTGGATGTGGACAGCTGAGTCTTCGCATCGTATGCGTTGTTCTAACCAGATCCATAGCCTCACGCGGTCCACAGCTGCATTTGAGTAAATCACAAAGGCAAAAAGGTCTGTAGCATACTCGCGCTTGATTGAATGGCGCGGCCCGAGTCGAACGGGCGGACTCTGCAGCCATATTGTGTTGTTCACATGGATGCAGGTGCGTCCCGGACGCAACCAAGCCTGCTGCCCCTACTTTGAGTACCCCACATACCCGCGCTCGGATTTCAGCCTGTCCGAGTGATTCCGGCATCCGTTTTGCCACAGTGGTTCGAAACGAAATTGCATTCCAGCTTCAATCGACACCTCTTTTGCCCCCGTGGGATAAGTCCTGTGATTTTTGGAGCAACATCGCAGGTGTATCGGGCTATAGCAAAAGAACGAAAAAGAACGACAGATATCAACAGTTACGGCCTAGGCCTGATTCGAACAGGCATCGTCTGCGGAGATATCCTTCGAGAGTCGACCTCTCAAACGCATTGAACGCAGATGCGTCCCCGACGCCACCGAGCCATCACAGCTCAAGCATATTCCCTGCCTTAAGCGGTCTATGGGAAGGGGTACAGTACACTCAATTTATAGGTGGGTGGGTTTTTTGGCGGGAGCTGTATTGAGACATCAGAGCAGTAATGAGGTCTAGGGTTGAAATTTAAGCTACGCTCTCAGCTCAGTCCCCAACCTTCCCTTCAGTGTTCTCGCAGCCGCAGCTCGGTTGTACTTTCTCTCGGTCCCAAAAACTCATCCCATTTGCCACAACACGGCACCAAAAACGACTACTCGTGGGATGTATGGCTTGGGCCCGAGTCGAACAGGCAGTGTCTGCGGAAATACTTTTTCAAGCCGCCGCATTGCAAGCGGATGCGTCCCGGATGCTACCAAGCTTCCTGCACCTACTTTAAGCCCCAGCTATACGTGCTGGGACTCAGGCCCTCCGCCTCCCCGCCTAAGGGTATTGTTTGCTCAAAAGAATTTACATAAGGGATGTTGGGTTCGGAATGCCCTCAAAATTCTACCTTCAATCGATACCTCTCTTCGCCCTACACAACAATATCAGTCTGCACAGTGTTCTGACCTGCAGCAATAAGTACTTCTCTCTACAACAAAGCGACAACAAAAAAGAACAATGACCAATAACGTTTATGGCTCGGGCCCGAGTCGAAGGCGGCGGTGTCTGCACAAATACTCTTTCAGCCACCCATTGAAATCGGGCGCGTATAGGACGCCACCGAGCCTCATTCACCTGCTTTGAGCCCCGGACATTTGTGCTCTGATTTGAGCTTTCCGCGAGTATTTTCAAGACTTGAAGGTCCAACCTCAATCGACACCTCTTTGTCTTGTCTCAAAGAGCTTTGCATGGGAACTCCACATGTACAGGGATGGTTGAGCCGATCTGCGGCGTAGATCATCCTCATCTGACTCCCTCCGGATAAAACAAAAGAGACCCACGATAAAGGATAATAGCTCGGACCCGAGTCGAACGGGCAGCCTGCACAAACCTGACAGCTCAAGCCCTTTATTCAACGCAGACGCGTCCCGGACGCCACCAAGCCATGGTCAACCATGTTCAACCTCGACTATCTTTTAGTGAACCGTGGGTACGTTCCTTGTACGGAACTCCACGCCTTGTGAAAACTCCGCGCGAGCCCATCGACAACAATGGGTTCGTACCTCCCGAGTATGACTGGGACCCGTACGATTGAGTCAAACAGGCAGATAAATGCATTCTTCAGGTCCGGGCTACGTCCCAGACCTTTTCATTGAACTCCTGTGAGGCAGACGTCAGGTTATCCCCAAGCTAAAAAGATGGCGGAGTTGCGTCATGGCTCGGGCCCGAGTCGAACGGGCAGGTCTGCACAGATATAGGCGCTATAACGGTACCCTTTAATACAACGCAGACGCGTCCCAGACGCTACCGAGCCTTCTGTGGCTCTTTTCAACTACGACCATACTTTAGCAAGATTTTGATTGATTTCAACTCACGCCTTGTAACACTAACAGCTGCGGTCCAAGTTCGCAGGCTGACGGATGAATGTGCGTTGTCGCCCCTGGGAAGGCAATCAAAAACGGTTTCGACTTCAACACGGGACGATATCAGATACCTACAGAGCCTTCCTCGCTCGCTTCTCCGTGCTCAATTCTCTTGTCAGTCCCGGATCCGTGTCTCGTTCCAAATAGATTATAACATAACTCAGGAAGTACGCGCTGATGGGAAGCCGACGTACGTGACACAGCATTCGCGGCACAGTTGCTGCATCCGAGTCGTAAAAATCCTTCGGAAGATCTATTGACGCCCCGACAACCCCTCGCGATGCGAGCCAGAGCCGACCCGGGAAGTGCGTGACCAGAGCGCAAGGATGCACAGAACAGGTTTGCGCGTGGCCATTTCAGGTGCTTGGAAATGCTTGCCAATCCGAAAGGGAATCCGACGTCCATCAACGCAAGAGTGTCCCGCCGAAGTTGAGGAGGAAAGTACCGGGATTAGCTGCAAGCGGCATCCAAACTGGGAGTCCGAGACTTGCGGTCGACCAGTTGCCCAGGCCTGCCTTGACACTACATCCCTGCGGGACGACATTCGGATTTAGTTGAATTAGGTTTGGTTTGGTTGGACGAGGGGAGTGTTGGGTTGCATGAGAGTTCCATGAGAGTTCCACGATAGCTTGCCGATGTGCGGGCGATTGAGTACCTTGAGGCCAAATGCAGTCAATCAGGTTGACTACCGTTCGCCTAGAGGAGGAAGGGATGTGGCATCACCGTTAGAGCGCGGTGAAGTTCACTCGAGCCGTGCATTGTGCGGATCGGAGTAGCAATAGCAGATGATAGGGCGTAGTGGGGTAGTCTTTAATGCTAACCCGAAGAAGGCGGAGGCGGGTGAGGCAAGAGAGGGGATGCGGGGTTTGGTGAGGGCGAGAGGATGAGGCGGAGTAAGAGAGGAATGGGGAAGATGCGGAGGATGGAGGGGAAAGCAAGGGGGTCTCAGCAAGTGGCGGCGGCGGCGTTGCTACTGAGGGATGAGGAGCAACAGAGAGACGAGGACGCCGACCGAAACTCGGAGGGGAGTCCGCGGGTGGGACTCAACAGGATGGGAAAGCGAACGAACTGCCGTCATACAAGTTTTTTGTAGGAGGAGGGAGAATAGAAGGGAGGTCGACGCACCCAATCACTATCCTTCCGTACACGCGTCGGGATCCGTATTCGTCGGGTATCACGTCATCGCCGCGCCCGTGTAGTCGCTTGCCCATCTCCGTCCCTTCCTTCCAAGCTCTCGTGACTTGTGCGGTGGTGTTAGCAGGCCCGCGCAGACGCAGAGCGACGTTGTTGTGCGTGCGCGGCACGGCGGGGGCGGGGTGGTGCGGTTGGTGCTGGGGTTTGGAGGCTAGGGTGCTCGTGCAGGCGGCGCAGAGGAGCAGTGCGCTGAGGAGGTGCATCGTTGCTGGCTCTAGGTGCTTGCAGGGACTTTTCTAGTGTTCTATCGTGTGGGTATCGGGTCCAGCGATGGAAGCCTCAGCTACAGGCCGAATAAAGAGCGTCCGAACAAGCGAGCGTGGGCCGGGCAAGAGAATGAGAACGGGCGCAGCGACGGAGGCATGGACGACGAGGAAGAGAAACGCAACGTGGGAGAAATTGATGGATACGGGCGCTGATCTATGACTTGATCAGCCACGTGTTTCGTGGTTCAACTTCTTGGTTAATTTTTTTCGGGCTGAGATGGTTGTTGGTGGTGTCATAGGCCTGTTGGGATTTGCGAGGATTGTCCTTGAGGATTTCACTGGAATTGCAAGCAGAACGGGCCAAGCGCAGGACCCATCACGTTGTTCAGTTTCTATTCTTGTCCCCGGCCAAAATTGCCTGCACCGGCGGCCTTGGGCGTCTAACTTCCCCCCCCCCCCTCGTGCATCCAACAAAGCCTCTACCCGAAGGTCTCTTAATTTTTTTCTGCCTCCGCCAATACCTATTACCCAGAGGCTCTCAGCCAAGAACTTCCGTGCTCGGATTTAGGCCTTCCGTGTCTCACGCAAAATTCCTCAGAGCTGTTTGTGAAAAGAGAGTAGCAGATGTTGAATTTTCAACTTCAATCGACATCTCTTTGCCATGCACAACAGCCAATGCTAGGATAGATATCGTTGGTAAAACTATGCGGCGATCCTTGCAGCACTATGGCAGTCTGCATTTGGCGACGGCACGACAACAAAATTTCAAAGCGTACATACACCTTTTATGGCTCGGGCCCGAGTCGAACGGGCGGTGTCTGCACAAATACTCCTCCAACCAAAACCATTGAAAGCGGACGCGTCCCGGACGCTACCGAGCCATCCTAGCTCAAGCATATTCCCTGCCCTGAGCGTTTTATGGGAAGGAATAAGGGACACTCAATTTGGACGCGGGTGGATTCCTCGGCGGAACCTGTGTTGAGACATCAATGACGAGATCGCCTTGCGAGCCCTCGGGTTAAAAGTAGAGTTGCGGCCTCAATTGATTCTGCAAACATTCATTCGCTTTTGGTTTTCTCGCAACCGTGGACCTTCTCTCGCTCTGAAAGCCCTCGTTGCGATCACACGGTAACAAAAAGGAGACGTCCCGCTTATTCTGAGACTAAATGTTCAATTCTGAGGTAAATCTGAGGTGAAGCTTCGATGATCGTTCCGACTGGCTCAAGCCCGAGTCGAACGGGCGGTGACCGCAGAAGCTGTATGTTCACGCTGCCAGATTGAACACAGACGCGTCCCGGACGCTACTAAGCCTTATACATACCCTTAAAACCCCGCTGTTAGCGTTGTATTACTTCACCTGCATGCATCAATGGGTCAGTGTTGCGACGAAATCCCCTTGCCCCCTCCCCCCAGGCTCAGCTTCTCACCAGATGTTAGGGTTGCGTTTGGGTGCCCACTTCTCCGTGGCGCTTGCGCAGAAATTCTCTCAAAGTATCGCAATGAAGCCTAACAAGGAAAAAAAAAAAAACTTCCGTCAATGATATGGCTCAGGCCCGAGTCGAACGGGTGGGTCTGCTGGAATCGTTTACTATGATGCCAAAGCATTGATGGCGGACGCGTCCCGGACGCTACCAAGCCTCCTGCAACTAGTTCCCTGCCCAAGCTACATGGGATCAAATATCTACCAGTTGTACGACAAAATGTGATTGCATTTGACTACTTGCACCACCCTCCGGTCGCCCCAAAAGAAAGGCGTACATAATTTTCATCATAGACTGAGCCCGAGTCGAACGGGGGGAATCTCATACTGCACTTTTCTCATTCAAAGCCCGGTCACCGCGAAGCCTTCCTCTTTCGAACCTGTCCATAGGTTCGTCAATGCGTCTTCAAATGATGACTAGCGGCTGATTTTAGCACGTGCAGCTGGTTTACCGCGTTCTCCTTGTCTGCCTCTGAATAAAACCAGGGGTTGAGGTGAGACCTCATTCAGGAAAAGTGCCAAAAATTGTGTCTGGTTGATTGTACCCCTGCGAGAAAGAAAAAGCGATGTCAACAATCTATGGCTCGGCCCCAGGCGAACGGGAGGGTGTCTGCAGAAGTGAAAGGCTGAAATGCTTGGTTACTGGAAGAAGAGTCGGCGCGACACCAGCGTGCCTTATTTGGGTCGTCGGCGCCCAAACGTGTTCGGAGACCTCTGCTGTCTAACTAACTACATGGCATCAACGTGTTGAATTTCACGATTTTAAACGTCGAACGGGCGGAGTCCGCATAAAGGCAATCCCAAATGAATGTCACTGAGCGCAGATGCGTCCTGGACGAGACCAAGCCCTCTTCACAACCTCTTCCTCTACCTACTTTTCAACCACGACTAACTTTTAGCGAACCGTGAGTGATTTCCTTCCTTGCACGGAACTTGTGAAAGTTTGAGCCCCATTTCGCATTCAAGGCTCACTGATGAATATGATTTGTCTACTCCGCGAAAGCCAACAAGGATCGTACCTGTGCGAGTCGAACGGGCCGGGTCTGCAGATCCATACCGATATGCATAATGAAATCTGCTTGCCCGAAAGTTCACAGGCCCCCTATCCGTCCTTGAAGCAGATGCAAAAGGAGTGCCAAAAAAGGGCGCTACTATGGCAGATCATGGCTCGCGCCCGAGTCGAACGGGCGGCAGTTATGGGATGGCGGACCATATCACGGTGAGTATGGCGGGAAAATGCGTCCCAGACCTACAGGGCCTATGCCGATTCGTTGCCCAGAAGACATCAACACACCCCACGCGCGCGATTCGAATCGGCGAAGTCCACCCACGTCCCTCATCTCCAGTCATCCGCGAGCCGCTGGCCGCCCCGTTAATAAACCCAGAAACCCAGAAACCCAGGACGATGTTGTTCGGTACAAGGAGTTGCTGAGCGGCATCTTGGTAATCAGAGGTGATGCGAGATGGCGATTACGTCGATCCAGTCGAGGCTGCCGCCGCCGCCGCCGACCGGTCGTGCAAGTTGTAAGCTTGGTAATCCCAGACTGGCATCGGTCCAGGTGGCGAGGTCCAAAACTGAAGCCAATCCCAGTATAATTCGAATCTCCTCTGTTTGGAGGCGGAGAGTTAGTGTGTATGTTGCGCCAGCACGCACGAGAGGGGTAAGCAGTAAGCAGTAAGGGTCCGCCAAGTTGACCACGCGGGATGAAACGATAGGTTGCGGATGTGCGGATGTCGAGGTAGAATGAGGAGGAGGAGGCATGGCCGACTGCGACCCAAAACCCAGGAGTCAAGACCTACAACAAAAAAATCACGGGCATGAAAGTCGCGAGAAAAGTTAGAAACCGACAGAACGAGGGGACAGACAACAGGATGTGGATACGCGTACGGGTAGGAAGGTGGATACGTGGATAGCTTGTGGATAGATAGAGACGAGACGAGATTAAGGACATGTGCCCGCAGCTCGAGGTGTAGCGTGTAGCGTTGAGAGGTATATAGTAAAGATTGAATCCAGACCTGTACGAAAACAAATCAGCGCACGCCCTCTGTCCGAATCCAAAAAGAAACCCACGACACGACACTCACGCATAACCAAGCCCAAGGAAGAAGGAAAAACTATGCCGCGCCGGCTTGAACGACGAGCCCCACCAGGTTGAGCATCACGTCGTTGAAGCTGGCAAGGTTCTGCGCGCCCGTCGCCTGTGCCTGCACACCGGTACTGGTGCTGGCACCGGCTGCACTTGCACTGGCGCTGAAGCTGGGCCGCGCAGAGGACGAGCTTGAACTGGGCCTCACGCTCGAGCTCGGTTTCGTAGAGGAGCTTGAATGCGTAGAACTTGTGGTGGTGTGCGTGCTGCTCGTCGTTGTATGCGTCGTACTAGTAGTTGAATGCGTAGTCGGCGTCGGCATACTCGTATGCGTCGTCGTGGTCTTCTTCTGTGTGCTCGTCGTCGTCGTGGGATCATCCGAGCCGTCAGCGAACGACCA
Organism: Mycena polygramma; assembly: GCA_029449255.1. Lineage (NCBI taxonomy): Eukaryota > Fungi > Basidiomycota > Agaricomycetes > Agaricales > Mycenaceae > Mycena > Mycena polygramma. The sequence goes on along the minus strand of JARKID010000013.1, from coordinate 1,183,654 downwards.
CGAGCCGTAGAACTCGCCGATACCGGGGTCGCCGACGAAGGACTCGAAAAGGCCTTGCGTTAGGTCGAGGGAGCCGTAGGTGTCGCAGGATGCGCACTGCGAGACGAAGTCAGGATTTTATGAGCAAGGGGTAAGCAAGATGTAAACGCACCTCATCCACACAGTTCGCGACCGTACTCTTCCCATTATAATTGATTTTGAGTTGCTTCCCACAGCACGACGAGCCATCCCCAAACTGGTTGTAGTTCATCGCGACGAACTACTCCCCGATAATTCTCGTCAATTTCTGTATGGAATGCAATGTGGGAGAAGGGAGAAGGTCGACGCATCCAATCGCTAAGCTTATGGTTCTTCCCCGTGCACGCGTCCGGCCCCGTATTCGTCGGGTACCACGTCATCGCTACGCCTGTGTACGAGTCTCTCTTCTCCACTCCCTCCATCTCCCCTGCACGCGAGGTGGCGTTCGCAGGCCCGCGCAGACGGAGAGCGATGTTGTTGTGCGTGCGCGGCACGGCGGGGGCGGGATGGTGCGGTTGGTGTTGGGGTCTCGATTCCGTGGCGGTGGCGCCGGCGGCGCAGAGGAGGAGCGCGGTGAGCAGGCCCTGCATCGTCGTTCCTATGTGTTTGCAGAGATTTTTTCTAGTGGGTTCTTTCGTTTTATCGCGTGAATATAGATGACGGAGAAAGAATGTCCTGATGAGTGAGCGTGTGTGTGGCCATGGGATCTAAGCCAGAGACAACGGCGGCGGCGGCAGGGCGACGAGGAAGAAGGCAACGTGAGAAAGATTGATGGATACCCTGCTGATCATTTGTTGATGAGTGAGTTGATCTCCCACGTGTTGGGTGGTTCAACTTCTTGGTTGCATTTTCTTTTTGGCTTGGGACGGGTGGAATACGCAACGACTTGTGTGAGGTGAGGCTTTTGGCTCATTGGCGCGGGTTAGATGAATAATTTCACGAAATGCAGCCACACTTGCAATGGGACGCCGAGGACCCATGATGGTCACCCATCAGAACGTTGTTACGGTTCTAATTTTGTGTGTGGCCAAAATTGCCCGCGCCGGCGCTTCCCAGGGCGTCTGCCTTCTACCTCGCACTCATCTCGTCTGCATGCCACCCTCGCGGCCCCGAACCACCGCGATAACTCTCTCAATTTTTCTGCGCTTATCACCCTTGCCTCGGGTCCCGCCACAATTTTAACCAGATGTTAACCGACGGGTACTAACCATTCAGTGCAAGTTCCAGATCGGAGTAACTACCTGCTTCAAAAAAAGAAAACGTCGCCTGCACTGATACATGGCTTAGGCCCGAGTTGAAAGGGCTACAGAAATATTCACAACCATCCTGTATTAGTTAGCGGATGTGTCCGGGCCGCCGCGACTGTCAAGCCTTCTTCGTATATGTTCAACCCCGAATATCCGTGATCGGTTTCAGACCCTCAAGCTCCCTGCCCGAGCATGTTCTCGGATCGTATAATTCTTAAGATGTGAGCTCGCAATTTCGCGCCGCCCACTTGCATGCAGTGCTACAACAGGATTTTCGCAGTCCATCGAGACAAGTGCATCAGGGCTACAGCACAACGATAAAAAAAGTATGCTCAGTCTGGTGTGGCTCGGGCCGCAACAAAGTTCTAACTGCTTCTTTACCTTATCCGCTGCAGACTGCGCACTTTTCACAATACCGACGCTATTGCACCCCAAAAAATTGGTGCGGTGAGCGACCAAGGTTCGGGTACGCAGTATTTGTTCGATTCTGCCCCTACGGAACGTGGATGCGTCCCAGACACTACCGAACCATACTTCGGCGAATTCCCTGGCAAGACCAAGCAAGTGCATTTCGAGCCCTTGGTCTCCAAACCGCCCTTAAAATGCTCGCAGCCCCGGTCTGTGGCACTTTTTGTCTCGCTGAAGCTAATCTCCTTTGCTTACAACGGGGCAAGAAAAAGACGACCTCTTGGAGCTATGGCTCGGGCCCGAGTCGAACGGGCGAGGTCTGCAGAAATAGTTTTTCAAGCCGCTGCAATTCACATTGCAAGCAGATGCGTCCCGGACGCTACCGACCACCTCACACATAGGTTCAACCGCCGGCCATGCGTGCATGTACCGTATGCAACCTCCACGCAGAAGTCATCCGTTCAATCGGAATGCTCGTCCGTCGACCCCTGCGCATTGCTGGAGCAAAAAGCTGAACCTAGGGTCACTTTAACTCTCACCAATTCTTTCCTCAACAAAGGAAACTCAAGCCAGAGCACGAGCGGGACTCAGGCGCATTCCCTGTGTTTACACCTTTAACATGCCTAGATGCTGACCTACTATGCCCCGAGGCTAGGAGCAGAAGCCTCAAAGAGGGGGGCGGGACGAAAGAGGGGGGCGGGACGACGGATCATTATTTACTGCAAAAGAAAAATGCTCTATCAAAAGTAAGTACTCCATCAATTGTGGCTCGGGCCCGAATCGAACGGGTGGGTCTGCAGACATCTTGTGCGTGAGACGTATTCGACACAGACGCGTCCCAGACGCTACCAAGCCTTATTCACCTATTATACAACCAGGCCATCCGTGCTTGATTTCTCCGTACTGAAAATTATCTGGAAGGTCGAATTAGAGGACGGCTGGAGAGCCTGGTACTCTCACGCTGCACCAGACGCAAACTGAGAACTCAACCCGTGCACTTACCGGCGGCCAACGCGGGTAACCCACAAGGGAAACGAGGTGCCACCATACGCAATTAATTTATATTCCATCCAGGGACTCACTTACACACTAAATTGCATCGGATGGTTGAAGCTCCACGTCCACGCGCCCAGGATTACCAAAGCCGCTGCTGAGTACCTGCACCTGGTGTGCAAAGAAAAGAAAAAAGGAATGGCCTCATGCTCAAATGCTGATGGCTCGGACCCGAGTCGAACGGGCAGTCTGCAAACATTCATGGCATATTTTCGCATTCAACGCAGACGCGTCCCGGACGCAACCGAGCCCCTTTACCTAGTTCCCGACCCCAGATATGATGGCTCAATTTCGCTGACGCGTATTCCCTGATTCGCATCATGGTCCTCTTTGCGATTTTACAGGATAACAATAGGACGTCTAGTGACCTCGAAGAATTACACGTTGATACTTCACTATCCGTTAGCGCGACGTCGGCATTGCAACACAGCTCTTGAAAGTTGCCAGGATTCGCAGGTCCCCAGGCCAGAGCCGCGAGAGCCCACAATGGTCGGAAATTCAGACTGTAGTGGGCGTGCAAGGCAAATGAGACTTCAGCGTGGTAATTCGAGGCCAGACCACTTCCATCCGCTCGAGGCAGTCGCCATCGTGGGTGGGGCAAAGAAATAAACCAACCCATCAGATTAAGCGGCAGTTCAGCATGGTTTGAGACTGCCAGTGGGAGAACGTCGACGGAGGGTCAGAGCGCCTGCGTTGTCTTGACGCTACGTACCTGCCGGGCGAGATTCAGATGTTGAATTAGGTTTGATTTGCTTGGAGGAGGGGAGAGTTGCGTTGCCTCAGAGTTCCACGATAGCCTGCCGATGTGCGGGTGAATAGATGAACGTTGAGTGAGTATTTTGAGGTCAAACGCAGTGAATCAGGGTTTGCTACCGTTCGCCTAGCGGAGGAGGGGGATGTTCACTCGAGCCGGTGGATAATGGATTGTGCGGATCGGGATAGAAGTAGCGGATAACAAGGCGTAGTGGGGTAGTCGTTAATGTTAATCCGAAGAAGGCGGAGGCGGGTGAGGCAAGAGAGGGGATGCGGGGTTTGGTGGGGGCGAGAGGATGAGGCGAAGTAAGAGAGGAATGGGGAAGATGCGGAGGATGGAGGGGAAAGCAAGGGGGTCTCAGCAAGTGGCGGCGGCGGCGGTGCAACTGAGGGATGAGGAGCAACAGAGAGACGAGGACGCCGACCGAAACTCGGAGGGGAGTCCGCGGGTGGGACTCAACAGGGATGGAAAGGCGGGAGCAGCATAAGGGGAAGGGAATGGAAGAAGATAACTGAAAACACACCGCATCTACACACGTCGCAACTGGGGAGAATAGAGGGAGTTCGACGCACCCAATCACTGTCCTTATGATTCTTCCCCGTACACGCGTCCGGCCCCGTATTCGTCGGGTACCAGGTCATCGCTACGTCCGTGTATGTCTCTCTCTTCCCCACTGTCTCCATCTCCCGCGAGGTGGCATTGGCAGGCCCGCGCAGACGCAGAGCGAGGTTGGTGTGCGTGCGCGGCGCGGCGGGGAGGTGCGGTTGCGGCTTTGAGGCGAGGATTCCGGGGGCGCAGAGGAGCAGTGCGCTGAGCAAGTGCATCGTCTTCTTCTTTGCGGATAGCGTAAAACAAAAGTCCGGGGTATCGGATCCAGCAGGTAGCAGCCTTCGCTTATTGCTGAAATAAGGTTGAAAAAGAGCGTCCGGGCCAAAGAACGGGAGCGAGCGCGGCGACGGCGGCGGCGGGGGGCGATGAGGAAGAGGCAAGGGTTTGTTGATGTATTGATCAGCCACGTGCTTTGTGGTTCAACTTCTTGGTTGGATTTTATTTTGGCTGGAACGGGTGTCGCGCGTAGAAATCCTGAGTTGTGAATATGCTACTGAGTCAGTGATTGAACAACGCGGGAGAAAAGGGGCGGGGGCAAAATCATGGCATGGCACGAACCGAAGGAACCATCAGGGCGTCGCGGCCAGAATTGCCCGCAACCACGCCGGCGCCTCCCTCGGCGCCCAACTTCTTGCCTGTTGCCTTCATCTCGTGTTCATCCTTCACATAATTCCCTCCATTTCCCCCGGTATTTTCTGCACTCCGCGGCTCCCCGTTAACGCCTTGATTAACACCTTGCCCCTGGCATGCGATTTTATTCGAACGAACCAGCAGTTCGGTTAGAGAATTTTGTATCACTCACTCTCAGTCAGCTTGCATACCATTCTTCCCCATTGCTCAAGAGCGTACGCCTTCCCGGTCCTTTACCTCCCCGCCACAAAAAGAAATCAGTCATCAGCATATGGCTCAGACCCGAGTCGAACCGGTGTGTCTGAACAAATGCCACGCGGATGCTACCACATTGAACGCAGATGCGTCCCGAGCCTCTGCCGCCCCCTTTCAGCGCCAGCTATTTGTGGTTGATTTTTTTGTACCGCACACGTACGTCCGGTGTGAAATTTGCTTTCCCTAATGCTACGGCTGCATTGTAATTCTCGTGTCATTCCGGGTTCAACCCGAATTCAACCCCAAAATGCGGTCAAGCTGTCTCGTGGAGATTTTCAAATTACGGTCAACTGCTCGTTCCTCAGTCGAGCCTTTCGCATGGCTGGTCAGTTCTCCCCAAGATACGGCTCTCAAGGACTATCCTCGGGCGCAATGATTCCTACTCCAAGGTGTAACACCGAAGATGCCTCACGGATACTGTCCTCTAGTTGAATAGTCCTTAGCGGTTGAATTTGGCACTCGACCGTCACCTGTTGGCCGGGTCGTTCCAGGGCGCTGGAGGACAGCATTACATTACATTGCATTTGGCTAGAAGCCGACGAAAAAACACGGGTCCAGTTCGTATGGCTGGAGCCCGAGTCGAACGGGCGGTGACTGTGAAGTAGATATGCCATGAGTCCTAGTCGGATAAGACCGGCTGCCATCATTCACGTAATGTGAGGTGACAAAAAGTTCTGTAACATACTCGCGCTTGATTGAATTGGCTCCGGCCCGAGTCGAACGGGTGGATTCTGCAGACACCTTGTTTGAGTACACACTGAATGCAGGTGCGTCCCGGACGCTACCGAACCTTGTCTCTACTTTGAACCTCCGGGATATCTGACCTCGGTTTTCAGCCCCTCCAACTAGTTCCGAGATTTGTTTTGTCAATGTGTTTGGAGGGAAAATCGAATTTCCAGCTTCAATCGACAGCTCTTTTGCCCCGCTGGGATTTGTCCTGTTATTCCGCATCGCAGACCCCTCTGTCTATTGTAAAAGAACGAAAAAGGATGTACCGATATCAAGAATTGCGGCCCGTGCCCGAGGGAACGGGCATTGTCTGCACAAATATGGTTCGGCGCCATTGTATTCAACGCAGATGCCTCCCAGATGTTAGGAGGCATCCTAGGGAAGGCAACGAACGTGAGAACGATTGATGGATACGGCGCTGATCATTTGTTGATCTGTTGATTTGCCCACGTGCTTCCTGGTTCAATGGTTGGATTTCTTTGGCTGGGACCAGTGTCATACGCAGGCAAATCTCCGCGGATGCTGTATGGTGTTGGTGCATTTGCATGAGTTCTAGAGTTCAAATCAATTGCAAGGAAAATAGACCAAGCGCAGGAACCGTCAGGGCGTTGTTGAGGTTTTATTTTTGTCCGCGGCCAAAATTGCCCCTGCCGGCGCTTCCCTGGGCGCGTCTACCTTTTTGCGTCTTGCCTTCATCTCGTGTTCATTTCCTATAAATTTTCCGCGCCATTTCTCCCGAGATTTTCTGCCCTCCGAGCCTCTCAAACAACTCCTTGCCATCCCACTTTCGTCCGATTTTATTCAAACAACTTCAAGCAGTCCCGTTGGACGATTCTCATAGCCTATTGCTCAAGAACATACACCTTCTCGTTCCCTCCTCCTCCGCCACAAAAAACTTTCATCCCGTGGCAACATGGGCCGGGCCCGAGTCGAACGGGCGTGTCTGCAGAACCACTTTTGGCATCCGATGCAGTATTGAATGTGAATGCACACACGTCCCGGACGCTACCCAGCCTCCTTCAACTGTCTCAATTGAAGGAAGCTACCCAGGTTTTCACCTTATTTTAACCCTGGTCATTTGCGCGTGCAGAATCTGGCATTGTTGCTGCGTTTGGTTAGAGGACATCAAAAAAAGTATGTACGTGCTTCACATTGTCAGCATGGCTCGGGCCCGAGTTGAACGGGTGGAATACCAGATTCCTTTGGCATATAAGACAGATGCGGCCGGGACGCTACCGAGCCTCATCCACTTTCCTTCAACCGCCGTGATATGTACTATTTTTGACCGGCTAACCGGCCATCTTAGCATTTGTCGCTCATTCTTGACAGCCCTATCATACCTATGCGGGCCATGTTGCACCCATATGAAGACTGATATCATGTGGATAGTTCAATATAATTTCCATGAATTTACCGCAAGTGTTGATGGTTCAAGGAATTTCTTTCCGTCGGGATCCCCAACAAGGCCAAACACGAGGCAACCGGCCACCCGTTAATCAGCCTCTGTAGGTAAAGGCTCGGGGCCGTTTGTTTCAGGAATGGTATAGGGGATGTTTAGGGACCATTTTGTACAGTTATGGTTGAGATACAAGGTATAGAACAGCAGAGAAAAAATACATATTATCGTAGAACAGCGTACGGGTTGACCCGTCCCCGACTATCCAGGGCTTTCGGCACGCCCAGCAGTTGTAGCGGCCCAAATCATGGTGCAGATCGTTTCACATGAGCCCTCACGACATACTAGAGTGCCCAGCCTGACACCGAGATAGCACTGTGGCCCAAAAATAATGCAAAGCTCTCGGGCACAAAGTTTGGGTGGGTTCAGCTCGAAGCTGGCGATGAGAGGCGGATCGTTGCGGGGAAAATGTTGGACACACACAAGGATAGAGGTTTACCCATCCCATAACACCACACCAAATCCTAGACCCACAACATGCATAGGGTGCACAGCGTGGATGCGACCGTCTGACCGACAAAGGATGGGAGCGACGAGGTATCTGGGCCGTTACAGCGGTGGAAGAGGTGGATGCGCCCTCTGTGACATCGTAGAAGGAAGCCCAGAACTGTGGGAGTAGAATGAGCCCGGGAAGTCGCGGAACGATGAAGAACTGAGGGAGAAAAATCGAGAGCAATCGCGGGAAGGCAAGGAAAGCCTGATCGGGGCTGTGCGGCCGAGACTAAACACACCACAACATGTGATCCGAACATCACTTTTGGTTGAATTTCGGTATGGACCAGCGCTATAGGTCCCTTTCGCTCCCAAAGCTTCGAAGTCGGCCATACTGTAGCTGCGTCTCGCTGTACAGATCAAATGGCCGGTAGCCCCGTTTGGCCGGTTAGCCAGTCGTAAATAGTAGATTCTTTGGATTGGGAAGTTCCCCTTCTCAGAGCTCAGACCTGTGTAAACATGCTATCTAACAATAAGCAGCGGTTGCATTTGCATTTCGAGCCCTAGGTTGAAATCAGAATTAGGGCCTCAAGTTAGTCTCCAAACCTCCATCCGCCCCTTTCGCAGACGCTGCTCCGTTGTCCTCTTCTGGCTCTCAAAGCTCATCCCATTTGCTTACAGCGTGGCCAAAAAAAAAGGCGACGCCTTGACCCTATGGCTCGGGCCCGAGTCGAACGGGCGGGGTCTGCAGAAACAGTTCGCGAACTTTCGACACATTGAACGCAGATGCGTCCTGGACGCAACCGAGCCTTCTGCACACTCTTTCAACCCCTGCTATCCTTGAGCAACCATGGAAAATGAACGCGAGTTTGTCAAGGTCGCGGTCCGAATCCCTTTGCATATTGTTCTATTCTTTCTACTCTTTATAACATTGCGCCTGTCCGAAGCCATTTAAGCTCCGACCGGATATCACCGGCGCCACCGCTCGGTTGCCCGGCAGCGCGGCAACTCGGCTGGAGTTGAATACAGCGGTTAACTGACGCTGGTCGCCCCCAAAGAATATCACTACCATGCATCGAGATAGTTTCCCTGATTGCAATGCTAACCTTCGTGAACTCATTCGTATACAGCATGTTTTGGGCCACTGAAGTTCAACAAAGTTGATTTGTCTAATCCGCCTCGGGAGGCCATATTCCAGTACTGACCCGCCGAACGCGCTGCAACCGACATTGAAACTCCTCGAAAAGTAGTTCGCGCTCCGGTAACTACTTGTTTTATTAAGGTTCAGGCTTTGTCGCCCAAGCGCATTCCATGTTTACACTTGGAACTTTTGCTATCTCATAATGTCCAGGTGTTCGACGTTCAAATGTTATGCGTCGGTACGCAGGTTAGGAGTGTACTGCGCAGCGAAGGTGTCTCAAGTGAGAAGAGCAATGTTTGGGTCATTGTTGCGATGCAAAAAGAATGTGCCCCATCAATTATGGTTCGGGGCCGAATCGAACGGGTGGGTCTGCAGACATATGCTACGCGAACCCTATTCAACGAACACAGTTATTCAACGAACACAGATGCGTCCCAGACGCTACCGAGGCTTATTCCCCTAATTTTGACCCGGGCCATCCGCGCCTGGATTCTCTGTATTGAGATGAATCTTGGAGTTGGAATTGCTGCCCCCACGCTGCACCATACACACAATTTAAGCTCAGCCCAAGTACTTACCGGCTACCAACCCACCACGGAAACGGAGGTGCAACGATGCGCCATCAATCAATATTCCACCCATGGACTCACTCACACCAACTTCCAACGGATGGTTGAGACTCCACGTCCACGCGCCAAGGGCTGCAAAGGTCGGTGCTGAGTTTGCACTTGGTTTGGCCATCTCCGAGAACATGCGCTGGAAATGCATTGAATTCACGAGAAAAAATGAGAGGATCTCAAACGACGATGGCTCGGGCCCGAGTCGAACGGGCAGTTTGCAGAAATATTCCACGTCTCAATTCTACGCAGAGGCGTCCCAGACGCTACCGAGCTTCCCGCTTGCAGTTTCGACCACCAGTGAACTGTGGGTAGATTCTATGTGCAGAAGTCAGATGTTGTGTAAGTTGGAATAAAATTCAAGGCTGACCGATGAAAGTGCTTTGTCTCCCCTGCGAAGGGCGACCAACAAAAATGGTTTTGTACCTCATTATCGCTGGCGCGGGGCGAGTGAATAGGCCAGGGTCTGCGGGTATGGAGCTCCTGTGAAGGACATGTCGAGTTTTGGCACAAAAAAGACTGCCAAGATCATCAACACATGGCTGGAGCCCGGAGTTTGAACGGGAACTACGGGATGGCGGACCATATCACGATGAGTATCGAAGTGGGATGCGTCCTAGACCTATAAAGCCTTCTTTGCTCGAACGCGCACGTTTCTCTGTGCTCAATTCGTTGTCAGCGAGTCGTTGTTTTTTCTTTAGAGACAATATACATTGCAGCGACATAGATCAATCCTAGGTAGATAGATGGACGGTTTCATGAGAAGACGAACACGACTTACACGACACAGTAATCCACCTCAGTGAATCCGTGGCAGAACCGCCTCCCTGTGGAATAACCTGACGCCAGCTGGAGAATTCGACCGGCACAGACCGTCCAACCCGCAAACGGCATGACCAGACAGCAAGATCTGGGCCGCTCCTGATTCAAGTGATCAGACGCTAAGTCACTGCGTTCCGACCCCAAGTAGTCCGACCCCCGACTACCCTCGGACTAGCTTCGTCTACATGGGTCTACATGGGTCTACCTCGGTCTACAAGGGTAGTAGACCGATGCTGGGACGAGCTTCGACTACGTCGGACTAGCTTCGTCTACCCCCGTAGACCGACCGCTGGCTACAGTCCGACTACCTGCGACTACCTGTGACTATCTGGGTAGACTGACGTAGACCGACCATGATATTTCTCAGCACCTTGAACAAAGAGCGCGAAAAAAATCACAAAACTCATTGTGATACCTCGGACTACGTTGGGTCTACGTCGGACTATGTTAGTGAACATGAGTAGACAGACGTAGACGGACATTTAAGTCCGATGTAGACAGAGGGGTCGGTCTACCCTCCGACTACCTCAGTCTACCTGCCTCGGACTACGCTGGGTCTACAGGGGGTCGGAACGCAGTGAGTACCTGTGAGATTCAGTCGAATCAAGGTTGGCTGAGTATAAGTTGCGTTGCACGAAGGGAGTTGTCCAGGCGATAGCTATAGGTTGCATGCTGATGTGCGAGTAGGAAGTAAGAGTGACCAGGGAGTAGACCCAGTCGCCCACGGCATTGCTTAGCTCGGCGCTCCATGCCAGAAGAGATTCACATCCAGTTAAATTACGTTCAATTTACTTGACCGAGCGGAGAGTTGTGTGACTTTACCGAGCGGAGAATGAGTTGCACAAGATCGCGCTCGCTGACTGAATTTTGGAACGATAGGCGACAGATTCCGGATGGGGTGTGGATGCACGCACGAGCAGCGGCCATTGAGTAGCGAGCATCGGGCGGTGAGTGGTGAGTAGCGTGTAGGATGGAGGATGTAGGATGTACAAAGGTGGTGAAGGACGAGGACGTACGTATATACACCATTGTGAATGAAAGTCTAACTCTGCAGCAAATTCAGGTCAGCACAGGCCACCCCAGGAATGACACCAAACACACCGAGGAACCGGGCGAATAAGCCCACGACTACCCGCCCAGAGGAGGAACGAAACGAATCAAACCGAGGAAACGACAGAATAAGGATAAAGATGGGGTTATGCGTACGGGTAGGAAGGTGCGGATAGCTTGTGGATAGGGTGCGGATAAATAGACGAGACGAGAGGTAAGAGGCAGAAGGAGGACGTGCTGAGATGGGGTGTAGCGGGTAGCGGGTAGCGTGAAGCGTGTGGGGGTGAGCGCAGAGGGATGAATAGAATACGCGCAACTGTTGGAATCGAGACCTATACACAAGAAGTCAGCGCACGCCCTCGTACCGTGCCTTCGCGCATACGCACCACCGAAGGAGGAAATAAAAACTATGCCGCGCCCGCCTGCACGACGAGTCCCACCAAATTGAGCATGACGTTGTTGAAGCTCGCGAGGTTCTGCGCGCCGGTCGCCTGGGCCTGTGCCTGCACACCGGCACTCGGCGACGCGCTGGCCGACACGCTGGAGCTGCTCGGGCGCACACTGCTACTCGGCTTCGCACCGGAGCTGGAGCTAGGCCGCGCACTCGAGCTCGAATGCGTGCTGGACGTGGTGGTGTGTGTACTGCTCGTCGTCGTATGCGTCGTACTCGTCGTGCTATGAGTCGTCGGCGTCGGCGTACTCGTATGCGTCGTAGTGGTCTTCTTCTGTGTGCTCGTGGTGGTGGTAGGATCGTCCGAGCCGTCGGCAAACGACCACGACCCGTAGAACTCGCCGATTCCCGGATCGCCGACGAAGAACTCGAAGAGGCCTTGGGTGAGGTCGAGGGAGCCCCAGGTGTCGCAGCTGGCGCACTGTGGGGCGAGAGGCATTGGTATCATCGAGGAAGTGGAGGCAAAGGAGGGAGGCGGAGGAGGGATATAGAAGAGGAAGGAGCAAAGGAGGGAGGAGAGACGCACCTCATCAACACAAGTAGCAACCGTACTCTTCCCATTATAATCAATCCGTAACTGTTTCCCGCAGCACGCCGAGCCGTCCCCGAATTGGTTGTAGTTCATCGCTACGAACTGCCCGCACCGCGCGTAAGCAATAAAATACAATCATGATAAACAGACAGAGGGAGGAAGGCAGCACGCACCCAATCACTATCCTTATGGTTCTTCCCGGTGCACGCATCGGGCCCCGTATCGGTCGGGTACCACGTCATTGCTACGCCCGTGTATGAGTCCCGCTTCTCCACTGTCCCCATTTCCCCAGAAGTGGCGTTCGCGGGCCCGCGCAGACGCAGAGCAACGTTGTTGTGTGTGCGCGGTGCGGCGGGGAGGTGCGGTTGAGTTTTCGAGGCCGTGGCGCTGGCGGCGCAGAGGAGCTGGGCGCTGAGAAAGTACATCATCTTCGTTTCTATGAGTCGATCTGCAGGTGATTTCTAGTGTTCTATCGGGCGAGTATCGGGTCCAGCGGTAGGCCTATTGCTGAAGTAGGGCTGAGAGAAAGAGCGTCCGAAAGAACGAGCGTGTGTGGAAGGAAAGCGAGCGGCGGCGGGCGACGAGGAAGAGGGAAGAGGCAACGAGCGAACGTGAGAAAGATTGATGGATCGCGCTGATCATTTGTTGATGCGGTGATCTGCCACGTGTTGTATGGTTCAACTTCTTGGGTGGATTTTTCGTTTGCGACTAAGGACGGGTGGAATTGCGTGCAATACGCAAGCCGCAGGCTGTTGGCAAGCCCGGATGACTCTTCGGGACGAAATCGAGGAAATTGCGAGGAAAATTGGACGCAACGGAAGAGCGATCAGATCTAGAGCGTTGTTGAGGTTCTATTTTCGTCCGCGGCCAAAGTTGCCCGCGCCGGCGCTTCCTGGGCGCCTGACTGTCTCTTACGTTCATCTCATATCCATCTTGCTGCTGCCCGACGAGTCATCTGCGAACTTGAACACCAATCGCGGCTCGCTCATCATTCTCTCGATATCTCTGTGCTTCCCGCCAACGTCGCGCTCCCCACCAACTTCAGGTGTGGTTCAGATGCAGTTTTATTCCAATCGCGGCCGTTCAGTCGAAAGACTCTGCAATCAGGCGAACTTGTTTCCATCGCAGCAACTGCCCAAGAGTAAACGCCTGCCCGTATGCTTAGTCCCCCCCTTCACAAAAAAAAAAAAAGGAATTGCGTCGAGTTATGGCTCGGGCCCGAATCGAACGGGCGGAATCTGCAGAATTTTCCATGACGTTACCCGACTGAACGCAGATGCGTGCCAAACGCTACCGAGCGTTATCACTCTTACCCACACCATCGCCATTCTCATATGTCTTGTCAACACGGTGAGTATCGAATAATCAGCACATGTTGAGTTGGGAAGTTGATGAGTCCTCCCGACTGTCAGTTGCATCCAACTACAGCATCCGACACAAAAGTTGCTTTGTAAAGGACGATGGTTCGGGCCCGAGTCGAACCGGTGGGTCTGAGAGATGTTCGCAGTCGCATCAGGAAGAAAGGCAGACGCGTCCCAGACGCTACCGAACCTCTATCACCTACGCTCAGCCATGGCCCACGATCATCTGTCCTCACATTCCAGCCTTCCGCTTTGTCACCCAAGCCTCATCAAAACTGTTTGTGCAAAAGAAATTGCCAGATGTTGGGTTTCCGACTTTAATCGACACCCCTTTTCCTGCACACCGGCCAATACCAGGCTGTACAGCGTTCTGACCTGCAGCAACAAGGGCATCCCGCTACAGAATAGCGAGAAAGCAAAATGCGATGTCCAATACCGCTTATGGCTCGCGCCCGAGTCGAACGGGCGGTGTCTGCATTCTTTCAACCAGCCATTGAAAGCAGACGCGTCCGGGACGCTACCGAACCATCATCGCTCCAGCATATTCCCTGCCCTGAGCGTCTTACGGGAAAGAGTAAGGGACACTCTATTTGGACGCGGGTGGATTCTTGGCGGGACCTGTGTTGAGGTGTCCGTTTGGGAGTTGGAAAGTCCGGGATCAAAAGTCCGCCGATCAGGTCCGGCCGCACCGGCCAGACCATTGATGTGATCGGAATGCACTCCTGACTTTCCGCCTCAAACGTAAGCCCCCGATTAGGGAATTATCTTCGGCAATACGGCACCATTCGGACTCCGCTAGCGCTGACATCTTGTTTGCTCCCTGCAAACAACTCGCTGTCAGCCTCTTTCCTCTTCTCCCTCACCTCGCTGCGCTCCCCGCTTCCACCGTCGCATTCCTGACGCCAATCTCGCCCATCTCGCTCAGCCATGCCCTCGCCGTTGAGCGCCATCGCTGCCATTATCCCGCCATCGCTGCGTAAGGACACTGAGTCTGTCTGTCTGCCTGTGGAGCGAGGCCTTGAAATTTGAGGTGCGTCGCGCCGTTCTTTTATCTGACCTAGGCGGCGGCGGCGGCGGCATGTCATGTCATTATGCCCGCTCCCATCGGCCGCCGCTTTCAGCGAGTTGGCGCATCAAACCCGTCACGGGTGCCAGACTCGTGTGCGCGCGATGCGCGTGTCTCGTGTGCGCAATGTGCGCAATGTGCGTGTCAGGTCGCCGCCGGGCGTGCATCCCCGACATGATACTCCCGTCAACTCCAGGCCGCTCGCTGCCCGCAGTCTCCCTCGTGTATCTTTGTGCTGCTCGCACCGCGCGACGCGTCCAATCTGCTGTATTTAGTCAGCAGTCTATGTAATACAACCCATCATTATGATCCTTTTAATTCTTGCGCCTCCCATGGGTTCAGTCAAATCAAAAGATCTTCGAGGGTCGGGCGCGCGTCGGGCATGCACACTTGGCCAAGGACGTGGTGTAGCGGCAAGTTCGGCAGAAAGACAAGGATGCCGGTTTGCCGAGAATAATTTCCGGATTTGGTGCTTACGTTTGAGGCGGAAAGTACGCAAGTGTCGGAATGCGTCGGAGTTTGAATATCGATCGCGTGAGACACATGTAAATAGACGCGTCGCGTCCTGTCGCGTCCTTACCACGGGTCTTCGCGAGCTTTTCTTCTAGACTTTGGGTCTTGGAGTCATGATACTCACGACCTTCGCTAAAAGGATAAGCATGAGCACCTTGAGAGAGTCAGTTGCTGTACACAGTTAGTGCTTGTATTGCATCGATTTGATGGTCCCCATTCCACCGCTGCCGCAATTCTGGCTGTACGAGTCGGTCAGAACTTATCTGCACGTACCGGTGCCCACTTGCTCGTTGAATTTCAGGACGTTATCAATTGTCAGTGGTCACCCTGTGACCATTGAATGTATATAAATTCATCCCTGGCCGCCTCGGTAGTGATTCATTACTGGAATGCCCCGGCCGGCTGCATTGGGAGGGATTGGATCAACACAGAGTGCGACCTTCATAGATGTCGCACAAAAATGACTTCAGGCATCCCTCGGCCACGTTTGATGCCAATGGTCTGCCGATCAGCCGTGGCGATCGTTCTCGGACTTTTGATCCCGGACTTTCCAACTCCCAAACTTTATGGCGTTGAGACATCGATGACGAGATTCCCTTTCGGGCCCTCGGGTTGAACCTATCATTACAGTCTCAATTAATTCTCCAAACCTCCATTGTCAATGGGCGTTTCTCGCAATCGCCTCTCGGTCGTACCTTTTCCCGCTCCCAAAAGCTCATCCCATTTGCCATAACACGACAACAAAAACGACTGCTCGTGGGATGTATGGCTTGGGCCCGAGTCGAACGGGCAGTGTCTGCAGAAATACTTTTTCAAGCCGCCGCATTGCAAGCGGATGCGTCCCGGATGCTACCAAGCTTCCTGCACCTACTTTAAGCCCCAGCTATACGTGCTGGGACTCAGGCCCTCCGCCTCCCCGCCTAAGGGTATTGTTTGCTCAAAAGAATTTACATAAGGGATGTTGGGTTCGGAATGCCCTCAAAATTCTACCTTCAATCGATACCTCTCTTCGCCCTACACAACAATACCAGTCTGCACAGTGTTCTGACCTGCAGCAATAAGTACTTCTCTCTACAACAAAGCGACAACAAAAAAGAACAATGACCAATAACGTTTATGGCTCGGGCGCGAGTCGAAGGCGGCGGTGTCTGCACAAATACTCTTTCAGCCGTCCATTGAAATCGGGCGCGTATAGGACGCCACCGAGCCTCATTCACCTGCTTTGAGCCCCGGACATCCGTGCGCGGATTTGGGTCTTCCGCGAGTGTATTTCTAAGATTTGAAGGTCCTAACTCAATCGCCCCTTCTTGGTCTTGTCGGAAAGAACTTTGCATGGGAACTCCACAGGGATGGTTGAGCCGATCTACGGCGTAGATCATCATCATCTGACTCCTCCCGGATAAAACAAAAAGATCAGGGATAAATAATGCATGATAGCTGGTGCCCGAATCGAACGGGTAGTCTGCACAAACATTCCAGTTCAAGCCCTTTATTCAACGCAGACGCGTCCCGGACGCCACCAAGCCATGGTCCACCTCGACTATCTTTCGGTGAACCGTGGGTGGGTTCCTTGTACGGAACTCCACGCCTGGTGAGAACCACGCGCGAGCCCATCGACAACAATGGGCTCGTACCTCCCAAGTACGACTGGGACCGTACGGCCGAGTCGAACTGAGACAGACGTCATGTTAACCGTTATACCCAACACGTCCGCACGCCGAAGGTTACAAAAGCTGCTGCTGAGTACCTGCATTGGGTGTGCAAAAGGGGAAGAAAAAAAGGGTGACCTCGTATGCTGATGGCTCAGGCCCGAGTCGAACGGGCAGGTTTGCATATGTAAATATTGCATGAATCAGCACATTCAGCGCAAAAGCGTCCCTGACGCTACCCAGCCCCCTTCACCTTTTTGCGAACCCCCTATCCGTACCCAGATTCTCCCAACTGATCAGTCAATCAATTTGAGGGCGGCCAGAAAACCTGTGACTCCCAGGCCTCTCGGTTATTCCAACTTGGTGGAACCCTGGGCTATCGAGTTAGCTCGAACAATACAAAGGACTACTCACGGTTAAAACGTCTCCAGCGCTTCATTCAGAATTTGATCACGAATGTGCCAAAGCCAATTTGAACACGAAAAAAAAGGAGGGGGATTATCGCCGAATCTATAATGGCTCGGGCCCGAGTCGAACGGGCGGGTCTTCGAGATATTACGGATAATTTACGCAATTATTCAACGCAGACGCGTCCCAGACGCAACCGAGCCCCGTTACCTACTTCCCAATCCCGGATATGCTTGCTTGAGTTCGCTCACGATTTATGCATAACATAGGACATTCAGCGAGTCTCGGGGAAATACATGGCATCTACTCACTTGACTATCTGGTAGTGCGCCGTGGGTGTGGGTAGTCGTGTGTTGTAACGTGAGCTCTTGGAAGTTGACGCGATTCGCAGTTCCCCATGCCACAGCCGCGAGAGCCCACGATATCAATAGTCGGAAATCCAGAACGCTGTGTGGCGTGCAAGGTGAGTGGGACTTCAGCTTGGTGATCCGAGACTAGAGCACTTCCATCCGTCCAAGGCAGTCAGTCGCCCGGGGGTGAGGCAAAGACCCATTTGATTAAGCAGCAGTTCAGCAGGGCATGA
The DNA here is from genome assembly GCA_029449255.1 of Mycena polygramma. NCBI lineage: Eukaryota > Fungi > Basidiomycota > Agaricomycetes > Agaricales > Mycenaceae > Mycena > Mycena polygramma. Next base: position 1,165,870 of record JARKID010000013.1, on the reverse strand, counting down.
GACTGCCAGTGGGAGAACGTCGACGGAGGGTCCGAGCGCCTGCGTTATCTTGACGCTACGTACCTGCCGGCCTAGATTCAGATGTTGAATTAGGTTTGGTTTGCTTGGACGAGGGGAGTGTTGCGTTGCATGAGAGTTCCATGAGCGTTCTACGATAGCTTGGCGATGTGCGGGCGATTGAGTACCTTGAGGTCAAACGCAGTGAATCAGGGTTTGCTACCGTTCGCCTAGAGGAGGAAGGGATGTGGCATCACCGTTAGAGCGCGGTGAAGTTCATTCGAGCCGTGCATTGAGCGGATCGGAGTAGCAATAGCAGATGATAGGGCGTAGTGGGGTAGTCTTTAATGCTAACCCGAAGAAGGCGGAGGCGGGTGAGGCAAGAGAGGGGATGCGGGGTTTGGTGAGGGCGAGAGGATGAGGCGGAGTAAGAGAGGAATGGGGAAGATACGGAGGATGGAGGGGAAAGCAAGGGGGTCTCAGCAAGTGGCGGCGGCGGCGGTGCTACTGAGGGATGAGGAGCAACAGAGAGACGAGGACGCCGACCGAAACTCGGAGGGGAGTCCGCGGGTGGGACTCAACAGGATGGGAAAGCGAACGAACTGCCGTCATACAAGTTTTTTGTAGGAGGAGGGAGAATAGAAGGGAGGTCGACGCACCCAATCACTATCCTTCCGTACACGCGTCGGGATCCGTATTCGTCGGGTATCACGTCATCGCCGCGCCCGTGTAGTCGCTTGCCCATCTCCGTCCCTTCCTTCCAAGCTCTCGTGACTTGTGCGGTGGTGTTAGCAGGCCCGCGCAGAGGCAGAGCGACGTTGCTGTGCGTGCGCGGCACGGCGGGGGCGGGGTGGTGCGGTTGGTGCTGGGGTTTGGAGGCTAGGGTGCTCGTGCAGGCGGCGCAGAGGAGCAGTGCGCTGAGGAGGTGCATCGTTGCTGGCTCTAGGTGCTTGCAGGGACTTTTCTAGTGTTCTATCGTGTGGGTATCGGGTCCAGCGGTGTAAGCCTCAGCTACAGGCCGAATAAAGAGCGTCCGAACAAGCGAGCGTGTGTGGGCCGGGCAAGAGAAGGAGAACGGGCGCAGCGACGGAGGCGTGGACGACGAGGAAGAGAAAAGCAACGTGGGAGAAATTGATGAATACGGGCGCGGATCATTTGTTGATGACTTGATCCGCCACGTGTTTCGTGGTTCAACTTCTTGGTTGATTTTTTTCGGGCTGAGATGGTTGTTAGTGGTGTCATAGGCCTGTTGGGATTTGCGAGGATTGTCCTGGAGGATTTCACTGGAATTGCAAGCAGAACGGGCCAAGTGCAGGACCCATCATGTTGTTCAGTTGCTATTCTTGTCCCCGGCCAAAATTGCCCGCACCGGCGGCCCTGGGCGTCTAACTTTCTGCCCCTCGTGCATCCAACAAAGCCACTGCGAAACTCTACCCGAAGGTCTCTTAATTTTTTTCTGCCTCCGCCAATACCTATTACCCAGAGGCTCTCAGCCAAGAACTTCCGTGCTCGGATTTAGGCCTTCCGTGTCTCACGCAAAATTCCTCAGAGCTGTTTGTGAAAAGAGAGTAGCAGATGTTGAATTTTCAACTTCAATCGACATCTCTTTGCCATGCACAACAGCCAATGCTAGGATAGATATCGTTGGTAAACTATGCGGCGATCCTTGCAGCACTATGGCAGTCTGCATTTGGCGACGGCACGACAACAAAATTTCAAAGCGTACATACACCTTTTATGGCTCGGGCCCGAGTCGAACGGGCGGTGTCTGCACAAATACTCCTCCAACCAAAACCATTGAAAGCGGACGCGTCCCGGACGCTACCGAGCCATCCTAGCTCAAGCATATTCCCTGCCCTGAGCGTTTTATGGGAAGGAATAAGGGACACTCAATTTGGACGCGGGTGGATTCCTCGGCGGAACCTGTGTTGAGACATCAATGACGAGATCGCCTTGCGAGCCCTCGGGTTGACCCTATCATTGCAGTCTCAATCCGAACCTCCATTGTCAATGGGTACTTCTCGCAACTGTTGCTCGGTTGTACTTTTTCTGGCTCTCAAAAGCTCATCCCATTTGCCACACCACGGCAACGGAAAGGACTGTTCCTGGGATTTATGGCTTGGGCCCGAGTCGAACGGGCAGTGTCTGCAGAAATACTTTTTCAAGCCGCCGCATTGCAAGCAGATGCATCCCGGACGCCACCAAGCTTCCTGTGCCTAGCTGTATTCCAGAAAATCAGTGCCTGGAGCCGGGCTTGCTGCCTCAGCTTGTTTTCAGACCCACATGGCAACAAAGTTCAAAACAATGAATAGATCTTGTGTGTTTAGTGCGAGATGAAGCGGTACTGGAGAGGGGCGCCCAAGGATGTGGGTTGCATTTTCGAACTGACTACAAAGCTTCCAAAAAAAAAAAAATCGTCCTTGCTATTGTGGGATGGCTCAAAACTGGAGTCGAACGGGCTGTGTCCGCAGGAACCTTGTCTTTGCGCCGACGCATTGAATGCAGAGACGTCCCGGACGGTGCCGAGCCTTGCTCGTCCTGCCCTGGCCCCCGTCATGGTGCCGCGGATGAGTTTCAAGAATGCAGGGTCTCGACTCACCGCTTTTCCCTTGTCCGCCTCGTTCCTTACGAACCCTAGTAAAAGTAGTATACAATGTCTGCATACCTGTATTTAACAGGTGTGTCTCGGACGCTACCAAGCCTCTTGCACCTACTGTCAACCCCTGATGTCTGTGATTGAATTCGGACCTTCCGCTCAAGTGTATTCCTCAGATCTGTTTTGTCAACACCGCACCGAAGAATCCCCGGATGTTGCGGCTACCTTTTTCCATCCGCAGCTGGCAGGTTCTGACGGGTACTCATGCATGGAATTTGGCAGGATCGCAGCAACTGCATCTCAATACCCGACAAAAAAGGATGAAGATGCGAAAGGCGCGCGCCCGAGTCGAACGGACGGGTCTGCAGAAGGTTCCTTCTGTGAAGCTCAACGCAGATGCCTCGCGGAAACGACCAAACCGTGTTCGCAAAGTCGGATTCCAGCAGCATAAGTTGTCTGACTCAGAGGCCCGGGCTCTTGTCATCTGGTTTATCCAGGCGGGAGTCTTTTGAAGCCGTCCAAGAGTACATGCGGGCGCAGCTACACAGATTAGGATTTGAAAGACCGAGGATGTTTAGCTGAGGGCGGGGCTCGCAGGGATAGTGTCGTCATGTATCCGATCCAGACGCGGGTTTTTATTCCAATACACTGGGTCCCGTGCTGGGAAAACGCGAAAAAGAAGTCGAAAAAGGAAGGAGCTCAAGAGAATTCAAGGAGGTCTCATCCGAGCTTCGTGCAAGCTTAGAATTAGTTCAGATTGGTTCAAAAAACATCAAGTTTCGATGCGGCAGGTTTTTTACAAGTCTATATAATGTAAAAAGGCCACGGGCGCCATGGATCGCGTCGGAGGGAGTTCTCGAGAAAGTAGAGCCAGGGAACAATCAGATACGTGTAACAGAGAGTCCAGAGACATCGCCCGACTAGTCGACGCGATGGCTTGACGACACAAGCCGAACCGTGAACTGGTGGATCTTCGGGGTGAAAAGATTTTGGCCACGCCCTGGTGTACGACTGTAGCGCAAGGATGTCGCTCCAAAAATGGTCTCGGGGTGGATAGTCTTGCCCATAGATTCGAGTGGAACGCTTCGGAATGTCTGGTTGGGCGATGCCGCTGCCCCTGCGATGACCAGACGCCACGCACACAAAGAGTGTACGCCAGTCGTCCAATCGCATGCAGAGTTACTGCGGCGAACCATTGGGCGCGCAATTCAATAGCGTAGCACCGATATTGAAGCGGATGGGTGGGGAGGAACATGATATGCGTCAAAAGTTAGCAGAAATCAAGTGTTTGAAAGGATAGCACCACGCACCTACGGATGGACTGGTTGCACAACCATAGTCCCCGGAGCAACATCACTTATTCCCTCATCCTTCTGAGTCACAACTCCCAAGCCGTGGAGCGGGCGCACTTTGGGTCGAAATCTGCGGGTCGATGTGTACGAAATGGGTCACCAGGCCATAGGGTACCGGATTTCAGAGGAGCTGGTGTTTGGGTCGTTTCAGTAGGCTCTGCTAGGTGCGTTTGAGGGGATTTACGAGGAAAACCAGAGGAATATCGACGGCGGATGTCGTGCAATTTGATTCCATTAATTAGTATTTTGGTGGGCTTTGCTCGAGATCTGGAGTTACCAAGAGGTTTGTTGGCCTATTCTTCGTAGATTTGAGGTATATCCCGTGTGGAAGCAAGCCCGCTGAAGCCGTCGCGCTGGACGAAAGAACGATGGCAGGTAACAGCGTGATGTCACGGTTACCTGCCAGTCACGACGTTACCTGCCATTGTCTCATTTTATCGCAGTGAGGATACTTTTTACCATTCTGAAGACGGATAATCAACCTAAGTGCTTTTTAGAAGCCGCTGGATTATTTCTGTGGATTTAGGACAATTGGAATGTGGTCAAACGGGAGAAGTGGCAGGTAACCTACACAGCCACTGGCAGGTAACACCCAGCTGATCGGCACTTTAACCCAGACGCGGACATGGGCATTGGATTGTAACCGGGGGTTTTTTTTTTCCAAACTCCGAAGTCCCGAGTAACAGCGGCCCGTGTAGCAATCAGAGGCGCGCGCGCGCGGCGAGGCAGTATATGCAAGGCGCAGGGGCGCTTCAAACAGCCGTAGAGGATCGTCTTGGAGAGGGTGATGGAAGTCGGGAGGAAGCCGGAGTTCTATTTGGCACTATGACTTCTGGACGCCGTTGCACAACAACCTCGATCTTCTTCTGTCCACCTTGTGTCCACCATCTCAGTTTTCGTTCCTGGCCTTCTGGTACCACACGAGTCTCACTACCTCCTCCAAGATGGTTCCCACATTCTCATCACGGCATCAAGCTACTTCCCGTACGTATAGAACATCCAAATCGTGGCCGCCACGCTCATAATGGTACTGGTGACCCGCGCAGGGATGTACTCATCAACGTGCGCTATTTCGTCTACCCGAGCCTATTAATCCTTTGATGCAAACTTAATCTCCAGGGCGGATTCGCAGTGCACTCAGCTGGCGCGCATATTGTTATCGGCGCAGATTGAGCTTCTGCCTTGCCACGGTGAACGCCGACGCGCTTCGTCACTGGCAGGCGACAACACCGACCCCACCACCGCGGCCCCGCACTTCGCTGCCGCGGCATTCGAGCACGCCCCCATTGGCAATTTGCTCGCGGATGCGCCCAGCGCAATATTGAGCTTCTTCAAGGATACGAGTACGCTCCTCGCAGAAGCTCCCCGCGCGGCACGCGTTGTCCTCCTAACACGCCACCCCGGCGTGCTCCTGCCCCTTGCTGCAACGCTCTCGCTGCTCACGGCACCCAGCGCGATATCGAGCTCCTTCAAGAGTGCGCGTACCTCGCGGAAACCAATCGCGCGCTACGCGGCATCCACCCAACGCGCCACTCACAACCGCACCGCAATAACTCTGCCTTCCACGCCTGGCCTTCTGACGGTGTCTCCACTGCACCGTCGTCAGCGAAAATCCAACACGCTCGCCGTGAGCATCTCTCCGCGCTCAGACGTGTCGAGACCGTCACACCGCTGTTCGTTTAATAGGAAGAAGGAAGGGGGGTGTTGAGGACGAACTCGGTGAGTCCGCCTTCATTATTTTTCCATCGGTGATGATAACCGTGGGCGTGCGCATGCGCAGTTCACATCCTGCTCTACTCGCCCGTGTTCTCGGTCGAACACCTTCCCAGCGCGACGCTGATTAGGGTGTGTAAACCTCACTGTGTTGGTGTTTTGCTTGCTTTCAATGCATTCTTGTTTTCGCGCCCTGTTCCTGCTTTCTTCCTGCGCATCTTTATGCTCGCCATATTCCCCCTTCTCCTTTCGTTGTAATTTCACCATGTCGCTCTTTCCCTCTCCTTTCAACCTTTCATTGTATTATGTGTCTGCGGCCAGGTCGCACTCGACATCGAACCTCCTTCCCTGCTCCACTTCTGCACCCTATTCAGAATTTTCCTCCAGTTCGCACCGTACACGATTCAATGGACCCAATTTCCGCGTAATGTACACGATTCCCGCTTCTCACCGTGCTCGCTCCGGCCACCTTCGCTGACATTTTAGCTACAGTGCAACCCAGAATGTAACACCCTGTCGCGCATGGTCCGCGTTCACGCAATCCCGACTTCTCTGAATATAATGCGAGGTTCGCCCGTTCGAATTGGGCGGGGGTCATTGTCTTGGTTAAATCGCTTTTTTACAGCGCATTGAGAGGCATCAACCTTGTCCTGCTCAAAACAACGCACGCTATGTCCGCAATCCCGCCCCTCCTGCCCTGTGTACCGAATAACTATCTGGCACCCGAAGGTTCCAACTTGCGCTGCGTAGAAAAGCTCCTGGTCTGCCCTTGCCGTTGTTTGTTGGATTTTGCCCAGACGTTGCGAATCGGCTAGTGATCAATCGGCCTGCTGCCATCGTCTGACTCTAGATCCTCTTCAGCAACACTCGCCCTTCGATTCATCCATTTCTGAGTACTCCTTCAGGCCGAAACAACATTGACTTGCGCAGACAGAATTTCAGTCACCCTTACGAAAACTATGCTCACTCGTATGTCGGCGTCGATTTCCTGGACTTTTATGCGCTCTCATCAAGTTCGCAGAACGTTTGAACAAGGCGTAGTGGCGGGTGGTCCGCACCTGCAATATGTTCGCGACACCCCGTGCCTTACATCTGCAGGATTCGCTCGTTCGACTCGAGCCTGCGCCATATTTACTTATGAGTAAACCCGTTCTTTTTCTGGAGAGGAAATCCGGAATAATACTGCTCTCGTTCCACTTCAGACCACGCTCCGCGCTCGATTAAAACATTGTTTCCCTGTTTCATCGAATGCTGCTCGTTCCACCCGGGCGTGCGCCCCATGAACGTCCGCCTCTCGCTTTTCTTCTCTCCGAACTACGGCGCGCTGTTCATCTTCCCCTGGTCGAACACTTGCCCGTTTATACTCTAAGTCCCCCATCGTCAATGTTTCAACAGAGCCGCATATACGGAATATGGTTGGCTCTGTTACCGGTAGGTGGTGCAAATCGCTCCAGTCCCTCGTCCGAATTTTCTTCGTGTGCCTCCCAGACGCTACCGAACCTTCTGCACACCCTTTCAACTCCTGCTATGCGTGAGCGAACTATGGATAATGAACCGATATTTGTGAAGGTCAATGCAGTCCAGATCCCCTTGATAATTATTTCGTTACAAGCTTTGCCGTCCAGACCTTTATGCCTTTCTCCACAGGCTAGGCGTAGAGTGCACAAGCGGATGTCCGTGGTGAGAAGAGTAATGTTGAATTGGATAATTGTTGCGATGCAAAAACAAATGTACGCCATCCGTGGTCAATTATGGCTCGGCCCCGAGTCGAACGGGTAGGTCTGCAGACAATATACACCAGCTCTATTGAACACAGACGCGTTCCTGACGCTTCCGAGCCTTATTCAGCCATTCTCCCCCGCGGTGGCATTCGTACCCAGATTTTCCGTACTTACCGGCCGCGGAGGATATTAATCAATTTGGAGGGCGGCTGGAGAACCTGATACCTCACGCTGCACCGCAGGCACAATTGACCCATGTACCCACCGGCTGAGAACGCAAGCCAATCCGCCAAGGAAATAAGGTGCAACTATGGGCAATTAATCAATATTCCACCGAGGGAGTCACTATGACCTTATTTATCGCAAAGTATTATGTGGTGTTAGACGGAGGTGGGGCCGAGCAGAATTGCAGTTCGTGGTCCGTGGTTTTGGCACGATTCGTGGTTCAACATCGAGGTTTTCCATTTGTTTGAGGTCTCTGAACGAGCTTTTTGAGCACTTTCCTTCTGAGTTCGTTGAATTTCACAGTGAATTCGAACATGGTCGGTGGTTGAATTGGACTGGAGGCAGCACGGTGGATGGTAGGGGACAACGTGCCGAGGGCCGGCCGAATGATAATCGATCATTCCTGATCATGACATCGGCCCGAGTGTGGCAAAAATGCACAACACTCTGTAGCACTAGTTCTGCCTCATAGGGCCTCTTGACTGACCTTATAGAGTGACTGCATACTAGGGTATAGTTTCTTTCTAATAGCTATCCTACCTTAAACTGTAGGAGTGTTGGAAGCCTCGCAATTGGCCCCGATATCCTGATTTGAACTTAAGTAATTCAGTAAGTTGAACACATCTACAGAAATGTCGATTTGCGGTGCCATTCCAGCGGATGAACCCCTACACAGATGTTAGAGCTCTACAACTGTGTTGGCTCGGTTGATCTACATAGAGAGCCGAGCCCTCGGCTGATTTCGGCTAGCGATTAGCCCCAAGGAATCCTCGGCTAACCTGAACCATAAACCACGGAACACGATCAACCACGATCTGTGTTCGCAACCCATCAACCACATAATATTCATAACGCCCTCCGGGCACCCCTGGTACCTCCCGACCGACCAATAGCTCGTTGCTAGTCCCCAGAACCCATTCATATACTAATTCAACCAATTACAATTCTAGGCTGGTCGTACATCGAATACCCAGGCAGGACTTTCATTGAAAATTCATTGAGAGCTCGGCCCTTTGAGTTTGACTCCTACCACATTGAAACCGGCTCCAGGTTCAACACGAGCTGGGGAATTTAGGGAGGCAGGACGCCTCCGGAGTCTCTGTACTGTCTGTGGGACCACCGAGTTGAACATCAAGATTCAAGACCCAGGATGAGAGGTGTTAACTTGTTGAGTTCACAGCCAGGCTTATAATGTGGCTATGCCCGGGAACCATGCAGGAGGCCGTCATGATCGAGGCGAATCGCTTTTGCAGGTTTTGGTCCTTTGGAGGTCCGGATGTGTGGCTGTGGACGGTAACCAGAGAAGACGCCGTCATGATCGAGGCGAATTGCGTTTTTCATGTTTTTGACAGCGAGATGTGTGGCTATGCTCGGACATCACCGACGGCATGTATCGGATCTGATCAAATGGGATTTTTTTTTGGTAGACCTGGTCCCTAGGTCGGTACCAGGAATTTTGCGGAAAAAGCTTTTATAAGTCACTCACACACTGAATTTCAATGAATGGTTGAAACTCCAATCCAAAGGATTCCATAAGCCGTCGCGGGGTACCTGCACTCAGTTTGCCATCGCAGCAACCGCGCAAATGTAACACAAATGCAATGACCTCGTCCACCGAGCGAGCATGGCTCGGACCCGAGTCGAACCGGCAGTCTGCAGAGATATTCAACCACGGTCATTCATTCAGCGCAGACGCGTCCCAGACGCTACCGAGCCTCCTGCTTCCAGTTTACACCACCACTGTTTTTCATCAAACTGTTGGGGAATAGAAGCCGCGCGTCGTGTGAGTTGAAATTTTGCATGATATTAATGAATCGAGTCCATAGAAGTATGCCCACACGTCGAACGCGGGAAGTAGACATCGAGTGGCGACCACAAACCAAAAAGCGCAACTTCGACTCATGGCTCAAGCCCGACTCGAACGGGCGGGATCTACATGGGACAATATCAGCATCGAAGGCAACTGCGTCCCAACCCGCAAAGCCTTGCTCGCGCAACCATGCTCAAGACGTTGTCCATGAGCCAATATCCATTTTTCAGAGAGGAAATATACATTGAACGACGCGGATCAATCTCAAGTGAGCTGCATTGCTCCGAATGGCCCCCGCAGCGCTAGGGCGGCCTCCACGTAGACCTTCGGTTGATGCCTAGTCCAAAGACCCGCGATTCAGACCAGACCCACCAGGGCCACCATGCCGAGCAGACAGAAAGATCTTGACCGCCCATGACTCGGCACTGCGAAGCGGCGCGGCATTTCAGGCGTCAATCCGAGACGGCGAGTACGTCGATACAGTCAAAGCTGCCTCCGCCGTTGCAGGTGAAGCAAAAGAAGGAGGCCAACCACGGGGTTGAGGTGGTGAAAGGTGCAAACTTCAAGCATGATAATCAGTCTGTCGTCGGTCCAGGTGACGAGGTCGCAGACTGAAGAACTAAACCCAGTAGATGAGTTGTAACTAAATAGATGAACGCTGTAGCCTGACGGATCAGATCAATCGGAATGTTGTCTAGATCTGCATGGCGCGGAGGACATTTATGTTGCACGAGTGCGCAGCAGTAAGCAGTAAGGATCTGTCGAGCCGTCGACAGTACAGGGAACGATAGCTCGCGGATGTGCCGTCAAGCATTGAGCGGCGAGTAGAATGTGGAGGTAGAATGAGGAGGAGGAGATACGCCCAACCAACTCAAGACCCATTGAGCGGTGAGTAGAATGTGGAGGTAGAATGAGGAAGGAGAGGTATGGCCGACCGCGACCCAAGCTCAAGCGCTCAAGACCTGCAAAAATAAAAATCAGCTACACCGTCTTGTCGAACGGCGAGTTGGACCCCACGCAACTCACCCTTAGAGAACCTTCCCCTTCCCCCACTCAACCGAATAGCCCTGGCTAGTTGGGCACAGAACCACGAAACGAGAAAACCGACAGGACAAACAACAGGATGTGGATGTGGATATGAGTACGAGTAGGAAGTTGTGGGTAGCTTGTGGATCTGCGGATAGCTGGTGGATAAATTGCCAGTAGCGAGTAGCCATGGTGAGTAGTGAGTAGTAGTGCGTAGTGCGTAGTGTGTCAAGCCCAACGAGACGACCGACGTGTACCTGCAGATGGAGATGTAGCGTGTGGCGTGTAGTGGTGAGCCCAGAGGGATATGCAGAATACTTTGAACGAAACCTATACAAAGTAAGCAAGCGCAAGCTCCCCACATATTGAACACACGAACCCGATAGATGAACCCCAAACCTACTGCGCTGCTCCCGCCTGCACGACGAGTCCCACGAGATTGAGCATCACGTCGTTGAAGCTCGCCAAATTCTGCGTGCCCGTTGTCTGGGCCTGTGTCTGGACACTTGCGCTCGGGGTCGCACTACTTGAACTCGGCTGTGCGCTCGACTTCGCCGCGCTCGAACTGGGCCGCGCACTCGAGCTCGGTTTCGCCGAGGAACTCGAATGCGTGCTGCTGGTGGTATGTGTAGAGGTGGTGGAAGTGGTGGTGTGTGTAGACGTGGTAGAATGGGTCGTCGGCGTCGGCGTAGTCGTATGCGACGTCGTCTTCTCCTGCGTGCTCGTCGTCGTGGTATCGTCATCACCAGAAGAGGAGGAAGAGTCGGCAAAGGACCAAGAGCCGTAGAATTCCCCGATGCCGGGGTCGCCGACGAAGAACTCGAAGAGGCCTTGGGTGAGGTCGAGCGAGCCCCAGGTGTCGCAGGATGCGCACTGTGAGGTGTGCACGGATTAGTAAAAGTGAAATGAAGGTGGGACGGCGCGTAGAATAGGTAATAATAACAGCTGCAAGCGGTGGTGGCGATGGAGGATGGGGAGGGCAAGAGGGAGGCATGCGAGGATGGCGAGGATGGCAAACGAGGAGAGTAATAAAGCGAAAGTGGGACAAGGTGGATGGAGAAAGAGGCAACGCAGACGCACCTCATCCACACAAGTGGCGATCGTGCTCTTCCCGTTATAATCAATCCGCAACTGCTTCCCGCAGCACGCCGAGCCGTCCCCGTATTGGTTGTAGTTCATCGCTACGAACTAACCGCAGGATAGTTTTCGTGAATATCAGGATCAAATTGAATTGAATCGAAAACGCACGCACGCACCCAATCACTATCCTTATGATTCTTCCCGGTGCACGCGTCGGGCCCCGTGTCGGTCGGGTACCAGGTCATAGCTACACCCGTGTAGGTATCCCGCTTCTCCATGTCCATCCTTCTCTCCTCCGCCATCCCCGTGCCATTCGTGGGCCCGCGCAGACGCAAAGCGAGATTGTTGTGCGTGCGGGGCGCAGCGGGCAGGTGCGGTCGAGGTTTCGAGGCGAGAGTGCCGGCGGCGCAGAGGAGCAGGGCGCTGAGGATGTGCATCGCCGTCTCTAGGTGTTCGCAGATAATTTTCTAGGGTTCTATATATCGTGTGGGTATCGGGTCCAGCGGTTGAAGAGCCTTAGTGCTAAGGAAAGAGAGTCCTATCGAGGGAGTGTGCGTGGGCCGGGCAAACGAACGGGAGCAAGCGCAGGGACGGCGGGGGCGACGGCGGGGCGACGAGGAGGAGGAGAAAGATAAAGGCAACGTGAGAGAGATTGATGGTAGTGTTGCCGCGAGGTGGAGGTAGCTCGAGGTGATTACCAACTCAACTCAAGCCGTTCCCATATACGGCACCTTGAGGTGATGGTAACTCACCTCGGCTCAAGCTGCCTTGAGTCCCATCAATTGTGTTTCCTTTTCCAGCAGACGACCGCGAAATAAGTCGGGCACTTCAATAATTTCCTCTGCTCAAGATATGGACACATAAATGAGGCTTTGAGTACCATATTGTTCAGACTGTTCACCGGTTTGACCTGGGCAGAAAGAAAGAGCAGCTGATGCAATTCAATGTCGTGATATTGTGCACCGACGGCGCGTCAGTGAAAGTAAGAAAACAGTAAAAGAAACTACTCAAAAAAATTAGAGAGGTTGGATACCTTCCTTGCATAGTGATTAAATCGCGTTCTGAAGAGTAATATCCACCAAAACGCGTGAATTGTACAGCTGTTCTTGATTTCGGGTCCATCTTGTTTCATGGCCATTGCGGCCGGAATTTCGTGTTTCTTCTCCTGGAAAAAAAGGGGTACGAGGCCCGATGCATCCCCAGCACTGTCAGAGTAATTTTGTAATTATTGCGGATGCATGAGCTCCTCGTCGACGATGTTGAGCAATCGTGGGAGACCAAATTGCCTTTTATGGAGGTGCAACGTCATTACCTCGAGCCAACTCAAGGTGAACTTGTGGAGCCTCGAGCCTCGACGAATTTGAAATTCCGTCACCTTCAGCTCCCTCGACCTCAACTCGCGGCAACACTAATTGATGGATACGGCGCTGATCATTTGTTGATGCATTGATCTGCCACGTGCTTCGTGGTTCAACTTCGTTGGTTGAATTTTTTTCACGTTGGAAGCGTGGTCGCGGGAAAACTGGTTATGAAGTTCCCCAAGCTCAACCCAGTTGGCTGAAAACTCCGTTGGAATGACGCTGCAAATCGGGGGAACAGCAACGATCAGAGCGTTGTTGAAGTTCTATTTTTGTCCGCGGCCAAAATTGCCCGCGCGCCGGCGCTTCCCCTTGGCGCCTAACTGTTTGCCTCTTGCGCTCATCTCGTACCCATCTCGCTGATGCATTCAAGGAAATTTCTGTGGAATTCCATACGAATCGCTGCTGCGTAAACATTCTCTCGGTATCTCTGTGCTTCCCGCCACCTTCCCGCTCCCCCAAACCTTGTCAGCCCCTATCAGCCCTCTTCTCTCCCCTTTGCGACGCTGAAGAACGAGCGATTGAGCTGGAATGCAACGCTGTACCACTGAGCAAGCTTCTTCTTCAGATTTACCTCAGATGCAGTTCATTCCGCTTACGCCCTTCAGTCGGACGACTCTGTGGTCAGCCAGCCTTGTTTTCGTCGCAGTAGCTGCCCAAGAGTAAACGCCTGCCCGTATGCTTCCTCACTCGCTCAAAGAAATGGTGCCCCAATCCTTTCCGGCTCGGGGAACGGACGGAATCTGCGGCAAGTTTACTGACGCTCGTCTAATTGAACGCAGATGTATCCCAAACGCTACCGAACATTAGCACCCTTACCCACTTCTTGCATTCGAACCATCGCCTCTCAGCGTCTTGTCAGTACGGTAAGTATCTACTATCAAATAATCAGCAACTGTTGAGTTGGGAATTTCCATGGGTTGTCCCGATTCTTACACGTATTCGGGCAGCGCCATCCCGAGTGCATTTGCATACAGCACAAGAACAAAAGGGTGCCGCCCTACAGCTCTATGGCTCGGGCCCGAGTCGAACGGGCTGTGTCTGCAGAGGCCACTTGGCTATAACCCAATTGAATGCAGACGTGTCCCGGACGCTACCGAACCTCTTTCATCTACTCTCAACCATGAACATCCGTGCGCTCGGAATTGAGCCCCCCTCCTCTCCCCAAGATTTCTCAGAGCTATTTTGCCAAAAGGAAATTAGCAGATATTGAATTTGCAGCCCCGACCAATAATATCACATTCCTCCGACTGGGATTCTTGCAGCACCATCGCGGGTGCATTGGGCTGCAGCATACCATAAAAAAACCAGTTTCTTATAGCTCTTTGCGGAACTTAGGGTGCGGGCTGGTTTTTTCTGTTTTCTCCTGTTTTGGGCAGAACAGCTGCCCCGGGTTCAATTTTGATCCGATTCCTTCGGCGTAATGCGTTGGAATCGCGCTGAGAATCCGCAGTTGCTCTTATACATGACTTGGTATTTTGATGCCATCATTGAAATTTGACCGTAGTCCGGCAGGACACTGATAATATGAGTCCGAAGGACCTAAAATTTTTGTACCACCTACTTCATTATGTTACCAAGTCAACTGTCATATTTGTACGCTCACACATGATCAGGTTTCTCTTCACAGTGCCATCTATTCAAAGGTGAAATGTTGTACTCAGCAACTGTCACACTGGATTGGATTGAGGGGGAAAACTGTCATGATTTACCTTTTCACCTATCTTTTCGTCCTCTTTTCATCATCCCTCCGGGTCCCATCAAACTCCATTTCCAGAACCGGGTTATTCACCAAACACCAAACCCCGGACAATATCTCTCTCCCCGAAGCAACACCCCTCTCGCAGGGCATACAGGGGGACAGGAATTCACTTCCAACTCCCCCGATCGCCCCTGGAGATCCCTAACCCCTCAAAACGATATTCAACGCTCACCCTATATGTACGAGATAGGGAGACCCCTGGACCTGATCGAGGACAGCAGAACATATAAATACTGAATCTACATGTACGGTAGATTCTACCTCGTCTAATAACAGTCTTACCTTGACTTGGCAACACCGAGTGTCTTCTCAACCTCTTTCCCTCTCACACCTTCTTTCCCAAATCTCTCCTCCGCTCTGCTCCTTCGAGTGTGGTATTGCGGCGGTTTCTATCGCTCCATACAACCCACCGAATACTCCCTCGGATAGCCAATAACCCGGCTCCCCTGCCCATCGAGTAGGCACGGGCATCCGGTTCCGCTATCTCAGGAGCGTCCGGGTTATCGACCAACACGAAGTCCCGGCTGGGAATTGCTGAACGCCGTCTCGCCGAGCCGACCTAGGGCTGACGCTGACAAAAACCAAATCGTAGGACCCCATCAACTAGAGAACATACCGAAGTCCATACTCACAAAAATTTAAGTCCATAGGAATAGTTTTGACCGTGCTACATTGGTGCTACAGCTGTCCTGCTTGGATCAGGACTTTTTGGGTGAAAATTTTATGATGGCATCAAAATACCAAGTCGTGGATGTGGGCAACTGCGGATTTGCAGCGCGATTCCAACGCGCATTACGCCAAAGAAATCGGACAGAAACTGAACCCAGGGCAGCTGTTCTGTCCAAAATGCAGAAAAAAAATAAAAACAGCCCGCGCCTTAAGTTCCGCAAAGAGCTGTAATCCGCAATGGCTCGGGCCCGAGTCGAACGGACAGGGTCTGCAGATATCTTCGCAGTGCACCCGAACGAAAGCAGACGCGTCACCAAACCTCGTTTAACCCTGTCCATACGAGTCCGTGGAGTAAAGTTCTGTAATGAGAACTGAAGAGATGTGCGTCCAAGTATTCATTCAACAGATGCCAGTGGGTCCTTTGGCGATCTTCTTATCGAATAATCAGCACATGGTTGAGGTGGGTTGGATTTAAACAGCTCTTCATAATGTGTAGGTCGTCTTGCCTAGTCGACTGGGATGCACCGGCCGCGGTATCACACCTGCATTTCTCCGCAGCGCAGCAACAAAAATCATTTACATGGCTACAATGACTTATGGCTCGGGCCCGAGTCGAACGGGCGGAATCTGCCGAAACTTCACTTCCGGTTGCCTAATTGAACGCAGATGCGTCCCAGACGCTACCGAACCTTCTTACCCTTTTCTTGGATTCGAGCCTTCCCCATCCCTCAACTTTTTGTCAACACGGTAAGTAACAATTAAATACTTATCAGACATTGAGTTGGCAATTCGGAATGCACTTCGTGTTGTAAGGGTCATGTTGACTGCGATCCATACACGGATTCCACAGGTGCGTTTGAGTACAGCCCAACAAAACGGAAGCTCTCACAATCGCATGGCTCGGGCCTGAGTCAAATGGGCGGGATCTGCAGCATTCATGTCAAATTCCGCCCGTACTGAACGCAGATGCCTCCCAGACGCTACCGAACCATACGTCGGTCAATTCTCTGGCAAGAGTTCACAGAAGCAGTTCGTTCACAGTTCCCTTTTCCAGCCCTTTTTGGTTCCCTTTTTCACTCCCTTTTTGCTGTTTCCACGAACTGAATAACTATGGGGTGTTGAAGTTTGGTTCAAGTCGTGGTGAGTCCAAGACTCAGTGAGGGGGTCATGTAGGGCTCTAGTAGACTCCGGACACATACAGCACACCGATCGTTTGAAAAGAGAAGCAAAAAGGAAGCAAAAAGGGCAGGAAAAGGGAATGCCGTCGGGGGGTTTCACAGTTCACTTTTTCCTGCCCCTTTTCCGCTCTGGTATTTGGCCAATTCCACACCTAGGAAGATGATGTTTTCCCTTTTATACCCTTTTTACATCACATCATTGAAAAGGGGAAAAAAATCCGGGAGAAAACCGAAGGAATACAAAAAAGGGAGAAAAAAGGGAACGAAAAAGGGCGGAAAAAAGTGAACTGTGAACGACCCTAATGACAAGATCGCCTGGCATTGAGCTCTCGGGTTGTAGATAGAGTTGCGGCATAAATTCACGCTCAAACCTCCCTTCACCGTTCTCGCAGCAGTAGTGTTGTGCTGGCTTGGCTTGGCCCGGAAACCATGGCTTGGGCTTGGTTTTGTCTGGCCTAGGCTTGGGAAAATTGAAGCCAGGGCCAAAGCCAGGTGCAAGCCAAGCCAGGCCAGAACCACTGGCTTGAGCCATGGCTTCGTGCGAAAATTTTTCCGTGCCATTAACAGTGATTCAGAGCCATCCTGCGTTACTTATGAGTCAACGATGTACTGTGCCATTGTTCAAAGAGCTCACAAAACTTGATTTTAGGCCGAATACGCACTGTTTCAACATCTCTGTCCGAAAATGGACATCCCGATTTGGACGATTCGTCGCAGAAGGCGGCCTGAAGTCCCCGAATCCGCCCACTTTCACCGACAATTGCTGATCGTCTGGTGCGTGGGATGGCAGAGGACTACTCACCATAATTTCGACCAGTAATATATGCTGGCTAGCGGAGCAGCTGATGCTGACTGAAGCTAACCGAAGCCATCAGGAAAAGCCTACCCTGCTAATTTGCCAAAACTTTACCCAAACTTCGGGTAATTTCCTGAAATTATCCTCGTTAGACCGGTTTAGCCAAACTTGACCCAAATAAGTTACCTCCTACCAATTAGGATAAGTTTGACCAAACTTATGCAACATTAGAGCACTATTATCTCGCCATTACTGCTCATTTTCACCACTCAAGATCAAGCAGAAATTATCGAAAACAATATATTCAAAAGTACAAGTACAAACTGTCTACGGAGTAGCTATCCACAACCCGGGGCAAGAATTTTGTCACGGACTTGCAGAGTTGTGAAGGAACGATGAACGCTGTTGATCATGTTGCAGGGCTTGAGGACGTCTTGAAGCTTGAAAGCTCCACCAAACGTCGACGGATTGATGGGGAATGAGCTTGACGAAGTCTTGGGGGATGAGCTTGACAAAAGTCTTGGCGCGCACGAGGCATAGCAGGGTTTGAGGTGAAACTAGATGTGCGAAAAGCTGCATTGGACTTGAAAGGGGAAAGATTTGCGGGTTGCATCGGAATCTTGATGGCAGGAAACTGCTCTTGACGGTACTCGGAGGCTGGCGGGAGCGGTGTCAGAGCAGCGACGTGGGCGACGTGGAGTGCGTGAGCGTGGGAGAGCCGGGAATCAGAGCATGTGTGGTGTGCGACGAGCAACGCGAGTCAGGGCCGTGGATGGGCATTGGCCGTGGACGGGCATGGGCCACTGCTGCTTGTGTTATGTCGGACGATTGGCTGCGGTCGCACCGCTGATGACTGTGACGCCACAGAGGGAGTAGGAAGGCCCGGCGGACGGCACCCGAGATCCTTGAGTATCTTGATTGGCTTGGGCTAGGGAGTCCACGGCTGAAAGGAGGAGGACAAGTGAGAATGAGGGAGGGAAAGCGGGGGGAAGATGAGGGAAGAGGAAGAAAGACGTCGACGTGGCATGATCAACGTTTGGTCATGTTGTGCCCGGGCAGTGTTTGTGATAGCTCCGAATGATTGCCGACCGGCTACTGACCTAGTGCATTTTGCCAAACCAAACTCGGAACGGTAAGTAAGGGTGCTTTCTTGCTCGTATATTGCTGAGTGGTTCAGCAACACAAGGCAGCTTCAAGAGGGTGGTGCTTATACTAATAAGCCATGTCCCCGTCCAAATTATCCGGCATTGTCTGTCGTTATCTCAAGTTTCATCGAGCTTAGCCGAAACTTAGGCAAAATTATGCCAACTTTGCCCAAGTTACACCTAATTATTTCGAGACAGTATAATCCTAGGAAAATTTGGGATAATTGGCTCGGGAGGTTTTTCCTGATGGCCATGGCTTGCCGGGCCTGGCTTGGCTTGGAAAATCTCAAGCCAGAAGCCAAAGCCAGCTCATACCTACGGGATGGCTTGGCCTGGCTCGACGAAACCATGGCTTGGTCCGTCTTGCTTCTGGCTTGAAGCCAGGGCCAGCACAACACTACGCAGCAGCTGCTCGGTGGTACTTTTCTCGTCAAAGCCGGTTCTTTTGTTTATAAGGCCCCGAAAAAAATAACAAGGCGACAGTCTTGGCCATCCAAGGTCCGGGCCCGAGTCAAACGGGCGGGCTCTGCAGAAAGGTGGCTGCCAATTTGTGTTGCCGAATGCAGAGCCGTCGCGGACGCTACCGAGATTCATGCGCTAGTTGTGTGCCTGAACATCCGTGCGGCACAACCCGGTGTGGTATCAAATTGAATGTTCAATTGGGACACCTCATTGCCTTGTGTGTTTCGTTGCCAATCATCATCATCCAGTAATGGTCCTATGCATTGAATTCCCGCGATGCCACCGCAAGTGCACACCCAAGAAAAATGCTGCGGGCTTCATCCTAATGGCTCGGTCCCGAGTCAAACGGGCAGGGTCTGCAGATATGTTTTTCGGCGTAGCCCTATTGAACACAGACGCGTCCCGAACGCAACCGAGCCTTCCTCCTGATCAGCTGGCTACGGATGAGTCTGGGAGTCAACCCACCTTGCAAGTCTTTCCGCATGGCATGAGGAGCGAACGATGTCCGAGTATCGTAGCCCATCAGTGCATCCATTACGAGCCAGAAAAAAAATTACATGCAGAATGTCGCCACAAGGCTCGGACCCGAGTCGAACGGGCGGGGTCTGCAGAGAAGTTCCATTCTCTCCGGATTCAAGGCAGATGCGTCCCAGATGCGTCCCGGATGGTACCAAGCCTTCTTCACTTTCTTTCAAGCCCGCTGCCCGGTTACCTGTATTTGGACTCGGGTCTGCAGAAATCATTTCTCCCTATATTGCACAGAGACGCTACCGAGCCTTTTGCAACCTACTTTAAACTCCTGATATCTGCGATTGAATTCGGACGTTCCGCGTATCCTCAGATCTGTTTTGTCAACACTACCCCGCAAAATTGGGGGATGTTCGGGCTACATTTTGACGTCCACCTCGCAGCTTGCAGGTTGTAGCCATCTTTCTGACGGGCATTCATGCAGAGAATCTCGCAACATCGCAGCAATTGCATCTCAATACCCAACAAAAAAGGATGAACGTGCCAAAGGCGCGCGCCCGAGTCGAACGGAGGAGTCTGCAGAAGGTTCCATCTGTGAAGCTCAAAACAGATGCATCTCGGACGCGACCGAGCCGTGTTTGCATAATCGAAACCAATAACATTGTATGACGGGCTCCTTTCATCGTGTTATTCTCCAGGCTAATTATAAAGCACTGGGAGCAAGGGGGCACCGGCATTCTAAAAAAAAACCTTAGGCCGATTTTCTTTTTTCCGACCTGGGGGCGGGACTACCTACCTAACGTAAGCATTCCCACGGTCCATATATGGTAATTTTGAGTTGCGAATATTTTTTGGGTTCGCAATTGTTCAATTGGTGTTCAATTACTTTCCGAAGGCAATGTCTCAGCAAAATCAATGAATCATGTCGTCTACATGGAATTAGACTACATCAGTCATTACAACAAATCACCTCCTGGCACGCTTCGACGAGCCGGCAGACGAGAGACATGCCTCGCATGTCCAGTTGCGTACAGAGCCATCCACCTGGACGCAGTCCAAACAGTACTGTTCAAATTTAGTGGCTTGTGGTGTGAGTTGTCTGTGTTACACATACCCATTGAGTTTCACACAACTCCTTGTTGCATTTTATTGAACCAGCACTTGACGCGACGACCTCCTTACCACAAAGGCACTGTTTGAGATCAATTTTGCGTGTCGTTCGAGTGCGCTTTCCACGACCGAGCTCGGGAACAGACTGAGGAGTAGATGTACTGGCAGCCGCGTGGTTCGATCCGGAGGATAGCGGATTAATCACGGCTTCCGTGGCAGAAGGCATTTCGTCGTCCACTGCGGCCAGCGAACCAGATTCCGGAGCATCGTCCGCAGAATCGAGTCGGTTAGCAATGGACATCTTGAGGGAAAGAATGCATCAGTATATAACTTATCAGTAAGTGGAAAGATCACGCACATCTAAATCCTCCGCCGGGGAAATTTCTACGTCCGTCTTCCCGAGTAGGTATCCACCAGAGACCAACAATGTTGAATTGTTGTCCTCTTCATCTGTCGTGTGAGCGCTGTCCTCGTCTGAATCCTCGGCCGCGTCGGGCAGTTCAGAATTATCAATGAACGGCATGGATTTTTCGGACCTGCAAAGAATCAGAAACTTGAACGGAGGAAGTAAAGTGTTATTACCGCATGCTCAGTCTCGAGCTATGCGCTTCCGAGATGATGATCGTCTTCGCCTTCGGAACACGCTTCTGTCGAATAGGGACTCCCCTGCCAGCGACATTCCAGAGCTTCTTCATGTTTGCAATCTCCTCGGGATGCAAACGCCAGATGGAAGCGTACTTCTCCTCGGGTGCAGAGGGATGGGCAGCGCGCAAATGCGCTAGGTAATTGTAACGCCAGATCGCAGGATGCCCGGTGGGACACAACGCGCAGTTGACGGGAACGTTTGAACTGGGAGAAGAGGTCGTGGATACAGCCGCAGTGGAGTATCTGAATTTTATTGCGGAATTGGGACATTTCGATCGCGCCGTATCGATTTTCTCCTTGTTGTTCTTTAGATGGAATTCGCATATTGGTGCCGGACTGAGGCAAATTCCACACGGCTGGGTGGACCGGTCGATGTTAGGATCAAAGAGAATGTGGGCCCCAATATGTCCGAGAACTTGTTGACCTTGACCAGGGTCAAGCGGTGTGTTCGAGGGACACGCAGGACAAGAGTTTGCTGCCGAGAGCTCCTGAGAATTATTGTTCAACTCACACACGAAGCAAGCCCGGCCTTTGTGATTTGAATGAACATCAGATCCGTTCAAATAACGGAGAAGGAGAATAAACATACCGGCGCTCTCTCGATACGGGAAGAAATTGGTGCTAGCGATTGTGGGGACCAGCAAACGGTTCTGTGGTGACAACCGTTCAAAAAGACTGGCCGTCAAGAGTCGGAGCTTGTTGCTCTCCAAAAGATAGTATGGATCCTCGCGTTGTCCCGGCGTGGAGAGACTGGGATTCATTGGGCGAACCATCTGACCCAGAACTTTGAGTGTCTGCCCGAGTAGGCCCGCAGATTTCCAGTCATGTTTGCTGGACGCATCGTCGTCAGTCGTCGCGGGGATAATCTTGAGCAACTGGAACGAGATATGGACGGTTTGTTCCGGCAGAGCGTCGAGTCCGATGCTGTCGAGAGATTCGGAATTAAGATAAATACCATTGATCTCGCCGAGACAGAGAAATAGCCTGCTGTCACAGCCAACGAGAGTGGCGACAACATCCGAAATCACCAAGCACGGACCGCCAAACAAAGAATCGAATTCGGTCAAGCCGGAGTCGAGTACCATGGAGTCCGAGTGGCGGGCATAACCGGCGACGCGCCGTCCGCGATCCGTTGAGACTTTCTTCTGGTCGTACTTGAGCCTTTGAGACAGCGCCCGAGCCTTCCGAACCTGCACTCCGTTCACCGTGATTGACGGACTGACGGTCACTGGGGCATGCAACTCTGGCGCGACATCACCACCAGCAGCTTCAAGCTCCTCCTCCGCAGCCTCCTCGATGTCGGTGGCCAACGGGTGAGGGGGAAGTGCGCAACCTGCCACACCTCCAAGTTCGTCATCCTCGACATCGTCTGGGTCTAGATCTGCAAAGCTATCCTTGCCGTGTGGGGTCAGAATGTCAATTTCCGTCATGCCATCCAAGTTGGCGAGAACTTCAGCCGCCCATGGACATTCAGCCTCAACAAGGCGGCGTCCACGCTTCCAGCAGGTCAGCAGAGTTACCTCCCGTACGCGCATATCACCCCGTACAGATGCTGGGTTTATGTGGTCTACATGGTCCGAAAGCTCCTTGGAGTCTCGCGTCATGATGGGCATGCGAAGACGACGGGGAGTGCGATCCCATTGAGGATATTTCGCCAAGATGGCGGAAACTTCCGCGGTTCCTCGAAGGCGATCCAGAATCTGCAGCATGTCGCAATTGGCATCGTTCCCGATCATGGTGCGTAGAATCCCAAACAGCTGCTCCAGACGGTCTGTGCCCAGTAAAATCAACCAGAATTTTCCCAATGGATCGTCGACTTTGGCCTTCGCGACGCAGAAATACACATTCTTGATGATGATCATGATATCGGTGTAGAGCAGCGAGGCCATGAAGTGCTTTCCGTCCCGGCGAAACAGAGCCAGTGCAAGATGTGCAGCTGCGCTTAAATGCTCGAGCTGCTCCGAGAGCGAATAGTCGACGCAGATGTAGGGGGAAACAAAATGATGGAGTAAGCTGCCGAGAGTTCGAAGCGCATCCCTGGCAGCAGATATTCCCGGGCTCGCGCCTGCTGGAGCGGGGGGGAGGGACCAGATATCCTTCAGCATATGCAGTGCAAGTTCAACGTCCTGCTTATCCTCCGGATTGAAGACGGAGCGGATGTGATCCACCGTGTGATTGGCCGACTGGAAGTGCGTGCGTATAATCCCAGGGGTGAGGTCGATGCCGATGATTCTGATGCCCCGTTCGCGAAGAATACCGTTGCGCAAGCGTTTATCGACGTGCTTTGGATCCTTGTCCCCCGTCAAGTCATCGTCGCCGACCATGAAATTCATGAACCGAAGATCCTTGAGTTGCGGATAAATGTCAGACGACGATGACAGTTTGCGCTTCCAGGTCTTGATCATGAACGCTGTGCCCCGGCGCGTTTCGCCGTCAGACGCAAGGCAGATCGTGCGTAGGCGGGTGAGTTCCTGTTTATTTTTCAATGCATGCAGGATGGGATTCAGCACGTTCCCGGCATGGGCCTTCCCCGATTCACGTTTACAGTCCCCGGAGACGAGAATTGGACGCGCAGAGTAGAGGCGCTTATCTTCGCTCATGATACCCACTGCCGCCACCGTCGCCTGATGACCCAATATAAATAAGAGAAGCACGGGGGATGATGAATCACCACAAACCTCGGCCGCCTTGTGTACCAGTGACACATCCTTTCCGCGTTCATCAACCTTCTTTGCGAGAGCCAGCATCAGCTCGTCCAGATCCCGTTCCCCATTGAATACAAGTCCAACGTGGTGTGCATGCTGCCGACAAACACCCAGGAAGTGGTTCGTGTTGGGATCCCAACGAATGCGCTTCTCGAGCGCAATCTCGTCCAGCATAATGATTTGATGGACCACCTTCTTTGACGCAAGAGCTTCTGTGATGCCCGTGAAGCTCGCCACAATGTTCTTTTCAATTTCTTCGACTTGCGGCGCCCCTGGCGAAGCGGTGAGCGGGGGTGTGATCATCCTGCTGCGTAATGTTGTTATGCCAGGGAGACCAAGCGCGCGATGGGCTATTTCGGCCACACGCACACCTGCCAACTTCAAGATGACAACTCCGAGCATGTCTTCCTCCTCGTTGTTGGGCGGCTTGTAATGCCCTGCCGATGCTCGGAGGAACGTGTCAAACATGGCGCGCAAGCCCTTGTTTTGTTGAAGACATGCACCCACGACGCGGTCAACCCGTTGGACTTTGCCACTGCCAATGGCGACGATGAAGCGCTTGTAGTCAGACAATGTTGAAGATTGCGACAAAAGTGTGTGGGAGCTCGTGAGAACTCCGACGCGCAGATTCTGGATCATTGCATTCTTCTCCTTCATGATGCTGACCAGCGCCGCCGGCGGGTGATACATCAAGTTTGCATTTTCGTGGACGCCATCTTGGCTGCGCGAGATGATCCCCTTCAACATGTTATGCTGGGGCAACTGTGCGCACGGTGTACAATTTTTATGGCTGGACCGCTGGCGGCCGGTACATGTGTGCGCCGCAAGAGTAAGAACACCGCGGCGAACGGTGTAGTCCCACGGAAGGTTGAATTTATCGTGGAGGAGGGAGGGGTATGCGGTGGAGGGAGTTTGGCCAGGCCCGAGTGGAAAAATGAACCCTTCGCATGGGCGGGAGCGAACCGGCGCCGGGGTATGTGCAATGACCTCAATCTCGGTGTCTGGTTCTAATGCGGGCGGAGTATGCGCCGGACGAGGAGTATCGTGAGTTGCCAGGGGGATCGCTGAATCCACATCGGGTGTTCTAGTATGGCAGAGTTAATAGCACGATGATAGTAGTCTAGGATCGGAACGCACAAAGAATCTATCGCGTCAAGGATTTGTTTGATTTTGGCGCTGAAATCTTGCTCCCGAACGCCGCGCTCCTCGACGAAGTAAGTAATGAAGCGCAAGAAGCCATCCAGACCGAGGCTTCCGCGTCTCAAAATCTGCGCCGTCTCTTGGACAGACATATTCCACCCGAGCACGGCATGGAAATAGGAATTCAGATGCTCGTAAATCTCGTTCGCAGGCACAGTTCGATGAACGTATGTCGATGGGTCCGATGCGAAAACCGCCAGTGCGTCTTCCGTCGTCGCTTCTTTGACCGCGACAGGAAGTCTCTTGATGGCGACTTCTAATTGGGCAAGAAGGGTCGTGGGCGTGTATCGGCTAGAGCGTGTCGCAGAAGACGACTGGGTGGGTACGGGGGCCGGGTTGGAGGTACTAAAAACCCGAACAGGAGGTGGGGCGGCCACTGTAGAGGGTACAAGAGCGGGTTTGGGGCGGAGGAAGCCGAATATAGTGCCGTTTTTGAGAGGTTTTTTGCCGACGGGCTTTTTGGCTTTAGCAGCTAGGCACGTTGGTGTATCGGTGTGGTTTTTGAGCATGTTTTGTACGCCACTAGGCGCGCAGCTTACGGGCTCCTTGCAGGTGGGACAGATCGCAAAGCCATTCTCATCGACAACGGGATCCGCTTCGGGTAGGACGGGCAGCTGTAAATGTAGAGGTTCACTGCATGCTCGAATGATACGCGTGAGCACGCACTGGAGTTGACATGGCGCGCTTCTAACTTTGACGCGTCGGAGGATGAGAAGCTGAGAAGGCTGACCGTGGTCCGTGACGTGGCGTGTGTCGGATGATTATGCCAAACAGATCGCATCAATGTCCATATACGGAGCAGGTCGCTTCAAACAGCTACATGAATGATTTCGGCGTCGCCAGACTATGCGAAGAACCTTAAAAGGACGCCACAGACCCAGTGGTGCTCCCAAATGAGAGTTTTATTTTTTATTTTTTCCGACCTGACGGTCGGACTACCTACCCGGCCCTTAGTCGCCGGTTTGAATGCCGGTGCCCCCTTGACTGGGAGTCGAAGTCGTCCAAGATGAGCACATTCGGGCCCAGCTACACAGAGTAGAGGTTTGTGAGACCGAGGACGTTCAGCTTAGGGCGGGGCTCGCAGTGATAGTGTCGCGGTGTATACAATCCAGACGCGGACATGGACATGTTGTCATTGTTGTGGCCGGTTTTCTTTTGATAAAGTTTGACTGTTGTGAACAAAAGCGGTCCGTGTAGCAATCGGAGGTAAAGGCAGGTCGCAGGGAGTGCTCGGAACAGCCCTGGAGGATCGTCTTGGAGCCTTGGTGCAGATGATGATGGACGTTAAGAGCAAGCCGGGGTTTATTTGGTACTGTGAGATCTAGACGCCGTTATACAACAGGCTCGACCTTCTCTTCGCCCACCCATCTTGCAGTGGTTCTCATTTCCCCGGCCTTCTCGCAACAGAGAATTCTCACTACCTCCTTCAAGATGGTTCTCAAATCCTCACCGCGGCGTCAAGCTCCTTTCCGTATGGATCGACTGTCCACACTGATCTGGTCACCTCAGGAGTAACCGCCAACATGCCGTAAAGGGCCTCTTAGGCCCCCTTCGCTGTATGAGTAAACGGGGCCTAGAGGCCCCATCCGCCGCGCGGATGCTTCTTCATTAGTCAAGTTGCTCGGTTCCAGAAATCCGTGCCGGCGCGCCGAATACTGATCGCAACTCTGATATCTACTCACGGTTCAATGTTGCGGCGGAGGTAGGCGGGGTTGTATCCTCTTGCTTCTTATTGGGCTCCGCAACAGACAGCTACATCCTGCTACGCGCTTGGGTGTTGATGCACCATGTATCAGTGAGAAAACTGGGCCATGGCACCCAGATTTCGGTTTGATGTGCTTCTGAGCATGGCGGCAGTCTCCGCCACTTCATTAGCTTGGCCCCGAATGCTTCAAATTGACTGCAAATTGACTGCATACAGCAAGAGTGCATCAGCTTCCTGACCAGGTTTACCAATGGCTTCAATTCAGGTACATGTTGGCATCTGCAATATGGTGGCGGACGCATCCGCCATTTTATGTATCCTGCGCCGGCTTCCGGGCACTGATTGGTGTAAGCATCCGTGGCTCATAGTGTGCAGTCTGATGGGCCCATATACATGCAGCAGTGGGTTATACTTACATGGGTGCGTCCGCCATATCCGCTGTATGTGCCGACGTCCCATGATCTCTACATATCACCCCTCTCGGATCTCGATACACCACTCGTACAGCATAAGAAAGCAGTTATTTTGATGGAAAATCTTTCTGTGATGCCCCTGCCAGCTCCTTTCTAACCATGAACTCAGCGGTGCGTTTGCCGCTGAATCTGTGTCACCCACAGCACAGACCGTGTGCTCATTTCCAGTGGTCGGTTTCTGCGAGTCTAGGTCGTGATTCTTGATGGACATGCCCAAGTTGTCTTTTCTTGGACAAAGTCTTGTGGTGTCGGGCACATCCGCCGCATCCGCCGCACTGTGAAGATCGTAAAAGTTCTGTGTATTCGGGGTAATGTA
This sequence comes from Mycena polygramma, assembly GCA_029449255.1. Lineage (NCBI taxonomy): Eukaryota > Fungi > Basidiomycota > Agaricomycetes > Agaricales > Mycenaceae > Mycena > Mycena polygramma. The sequence continues at coordinate 1,138,358 of JARKID010000013.1, read as the reverse complement.
AGTATCTCTCCTTGAGTGGGATTATACAGTCATCTGGAGAACAACAGATAGAAAAATGAATCATCATTGTGCGGTGGCGGATGCGTCCGCCACTATTGAGTCGGCGAAGAATTTGAATAGAACCGGGGCAGTATCAATGATACGGTGTAGGCACCTGCTGCCAGGCATGGTCTTCAATCAGTGTCACTTCCCTCGACGCAAGATACCGTGTTGCCGCCATGCCCAAACTCAACTGCCGCAAGAACAGATAGATCTCTGTTCCAGTCTGTCTGTATTATATAGAAGCACCCAGAAGATGCTCCGGTGTTAATTTGCAAGTCATGGACAGGTTTTTGGTCAGTAGTCCGCTCAGCTACACCGTATATGTTTGCTTTACCGCTGAAAATGTGTCAGCATGGGGTTCGCTTCACAGCGTAGCAGGTGCACTTGGAAACCATACCTTGCATTCCGAGAGTATCCCAACGCATTTACGAAGCCAGCAACAGGTTTTGAAGCCACAAGAATGTCCGGCACTGGTTCTGTATGGAACCGGTGGGCGTAAAGGCTAAAGTTCAACTGGAATCTTGTTGACCATTTGGGCCGTTTCGCGCACCGGAGTTTATATGGTGAATAAAAATCTGGGATAAATTTAAATGGCTGCGGGGCATATACAGAATGGGGTTCCACCCAGAAAACCTATCGATTACAAGATAAACAAGTCCAGGACAAAAAGAATGGATTGGAACCAGGTTTATTCGCCTCCTGATTGGTTGATATATGCCGTGAACACCACATTCTTTTACGTTTCCGACGCTTCGGATGTAATGGCGGTTTAAGGCGGACGCGGCGGTGCCATCCGCCGAATCTGCAGAACCATCTGCCAATGATTCAAAGGCCTTGGTTTGTCAACAGAATAGTCACCACACAAATTCGAGGATGGCCGGGTCACGGATAATGTGCAGAGACTCAGAGAGACTAGCATGGAGGGTGCCCTATTGTTTCGACAGGCCGGTAGATGCATCTGCCACAAGTCTCTTTCAAGGACGAGCCTACCAACTGAGGAGCAGCATAGTCAAGGAAGAGCTAGGTCTTGCCGGTCAACAGCTGGACGGGCATTAGCTTGCATTTAATTGAGAATGCTACATATAGGCTTCGTAGGCGTCGAAAAATAGAGGACAATTGAGACAGAGATGAGGCCACGTTTGCGTGAAGGTTCGGGTGCAACGTGTAGCCGGAAACCCATCCTGGTCTGATCTTAGAACCAATCATGGGGATTCATGCCAGCCATTGGCATAAATTTGAGGGAGGGCGAGCTGAGGCCATTTCATTTGTGTTTCAATGGTACATTTGCTGCGGTGTACGGTGTTGGATGATAAGGGAAGAAGTCGGGAACATCGGATTGGCGGATGTGGCGGATATGCCCAGCCCGCATTTTTGAGCGGGTCCTGGATTTCCGTCAAGAGGTTGGATGGGTGCAGATATATCCCAGCAGTTGAAGTTCAAGTAGAAAGAGAACGCGTCAGCGTAAGCCCCGCTCTCATCCACCCCAAAGCCCTCCGTCTACGATACCAAAGACTCTTTCTGATACCTTTCAGGCCTCCGACTTTGACGAAGAAGCCCGACGGCGTTCGGTGGAATTGATGCATCACACGTCCGGCCTACGCATTACTCCGCCCAGCCCTCGTCGTTTCACTCCCTGGACAGCTCTAGGTGGCCACTATGACCCGCCCTCGTACTCCTCCGCCACAGACCTCTCCTTTCCCAGTCCCGAGTCCGAATCAGAGACCGTTTATGAAGAAATACAGCGCAGCGGTATAAACGTTGCAGAATATGCTGCTCTTCATCCCGATGAGCCGCATTTCCGCAAAGCTACCCAGGCAGAGATCTATGACTTCAATTTCTTGTGACAGGGATCCCAGCATCCCTCGTGCGTTGATTAGCCTGGTAGAGTTGCCCACCCCTGCCCAACCAATGCCTGACCATCTCCTTCCACCCCGTCACTTCGTGATGTGGAATGAAGCCACATCTGCATTTTATCCCGGACTGGAGGTGGAAAGTTTCGGGACCTTGACAGGGAATTGGACGCTCTCCGAGATAAAACTGCGCAAAAAGGGTTTCGTATATGTTCAATGGGTTGAAACCCGGAAGAAGCAGCTCGCAGTGATACACATGCCGGAAAACTCTTACCATAAAACAGGGCATCTTCACCAGCAGGAGCAGGGCAGTCGGAGGTGCACCGTTAGCTTTGGGTTCATCAAACCAAAGAACAGAAGATAGTTACAACAATACTAGCTTGTACCCGATACATGTAAAAGGAAATCCAGCATCAACCGAGGACGGTTGAAATATGTTCCCCGCGGATGTCAGCCTCTCAATAAAATGAGAGTCAGAACATGAAAAGACACGGGTATTATTCAAACACAAACCTGGCCCAAAAACATATCCTGAAGCGCTCAATTAAGCGCCCAATTCCTTTTTCTTTAGATTAGATTACCCAAGTGATCCGATCATTCCATCAATGTCCTTGCCAAACAAACACATACCCTCCTGTCTCAAAACGACACTCAAACAAGAAGGACTCACAAGAAGTCAAGAACCACACAAAGAAGTTGCAGAAAGAGCAGGAAAAGGTGAGGACAAGAATCAAAGGAAGCATGGTGAGTCAAGGACAAAGTCTTCTAATTGACTCGACGAAACAAGAGGCCTAAAAAGGAAATTTCAGAATAGTATATAAGGACCGCCGTTTTAATGAATAAATCAGCTTTCCCCCCCAGAATTTTACTGCCAGAATCCGACTTAAGTTGTTACCTACCCGTAAGCCTCCCCGAAACCACTCAAGCAAGTATCCGAACAATCACTTCCGACCCGTTCTACCCGTCAAACCCCTGCCTGCCTCCGTTCCGAGCCCGTCACCGCTGTCTGCTTACCTAAGTCGGCCCGATTAAAGAACCCTTCCGACCGTTTTTCCTCTATCATGAGCTCTTCAAGTTGGAAATAAACCCAGTAGACTCACACTCAATTTAGAAAGGTAAGAACCCCAAAGAAGCAACTTGGATAAAGTCACTCCAGTTTAAATACTTCTTGCCACTAAAATTTTACGTAGCTGACATCATACAGTGGAGGGGGCCTAAGAGGCCCTTTACGGCATGTTGGCGGTCACTCCTGAGGTGGATCTGGTGCAGGCACTGCAGTGGCGACGTGCAGGGCCGATGAGGACAACGCGAGCGGTGAGAGCGGAATTCCAGAGTCGTTGCAGCCACCGTGCATTCCACGGTCTACACAAACCCCCGCTATGCCAATGTCCAAGGCGGACTCCCAGCACGCGAGTCCCTCGGAGTCGTGCATCACGGCTCGCACCTGGCACAATTGCGCTGACTCCAAGCTGACTCTGGTCCCCTTTTTTTTTTTTTTTTTTTTTTTTTGGTGGAGCGTTCCAACTTACATAATGGCTGCGGCACGGCAACTGATAAAATCAGCCCCTCCGTTTTTGATTTCAATGTACTGGGTCCCATGACAGGAAAACACGAAAAAGAATTCGAAAAAGGAAGGAGAGAGGAAGAGTTCGAGCGAGTTCAAGGGATTCAGACGAGCTCAGGATTTGTTGAGATTGGTGCTAATTGGTCGCCGAAACATTCTATCGCCTTGCCAAATAGTTCACAAAAGTAAATACATATATCATTCTATCGAAGATTAGGTATCAACGGGGACGGTCAAAGAGAATGCAATCAGATGGTTGCTCAAATACACGCAGGAGAGACGGGGGAGGACCAGATAAACTCGGACGCGAGTACAAAGGTGAGATATTGAGCCAAAGATGTTCTAGCAGATGAATTTACTTTGAAATCAAGACTTGCATGCCAGATTTTACGAGTACGGGGGCGAAAAATCTTCTTCAGTGATTGACTGTTCTAATTGTTGGATCGGATGGAACGAGGAGCAAAGCAGACCTTCCGATGTGTCGATACCCTTGAGCGGAAGCATGGAGGCCAAAAGCCTCCAGATTCCAATCGTGCGTGGCACCGACACAGCCTACCGTCCAGGACGAGTGTGGGCGTGGATCGCTGGTTCAGCCGGGCAACACCGGGGGTAGGTGTGTGGTGGATTGGGAGGAGGAAAAAGGAAGATATTGAGCGGAATGATCGAGGTTATAAAGGAGCTGGTGGACACACCTATAAGACCAAGTGTTACGAATACCCAGAACGATGGCTCCTCCTCTTCTCGAGTCCCGCGCGCGTTTGAAAGTCGGGCTGAGGGGGTCGATTCATCGAGTTATCACCTTTTACCAGCCCAAGATGGGAGCAAAGGTCTCAAGCAGTTCATGAAGAAAGGAGGGGTTTTCTAGTCGCTCTGGCGGAGCTGAAATGACCGGGGCTGAGGAAATCTAGGTGGTACACGGATGTCGGCGGTGGCGGATTGCAATCCATAAAACGAGAACTTAAAGCACTTTGCTGGAGATTTTGAGTTTCCAGAAGGTTTCCGGACACGAGCTTTGAAGATTGAGCAGAGATTTCTCGTGGAAACCGACGTAGGGAAGTGAGGGTGGTCGAGGACAGGAAGATGGCAGCTAACAGCGTGACGTCACGGTTACCTGCCAGTCACGATGTTACCTGCCATCGTGCTACCGGGTCCCAACCTGGATGCTTTTTAATATTCTGAAGACAGAGGATGAATGTGGATTCATTTTAGAGCCTCCCTGATTTTTTCTAGGAATCAAGGACGCCAACAAGGGACTGAAAATGCGAAGTGGCAGGTAACATCACAGCCACATGGCAGGTAACAGCCCAGCTGATCGAGTCATAAACCGGTCCCCTTGCCTCTGATGTTGAATGACAAACATTGAGCGTCTGCGCAGCACCACATCGAAGTCCGCCCTCTTCCATGTGTTTGCCGTCACAGGTGACAACACCAGCTCCACCGCGGCTCTGCGCCTCGACACACTCGTCTACGTATACAGATAGGCCGTCATCAGCGCCCTCCCGCAATTCAATTGTGGATGCAGAGCTACGGCTGCCGGTGATCCTCACTGCGCCCAGCGCGATATCGAGCTAGTACAAGAATGCACGTGTGCTCCCCCGTCCTCCTAACACCGTCCTCCTAACACGCCAACTCCAGCGCGTCCTCGACACCCTCCCCTTTTGGCTGGCGCCCAAAGCCACCTTCGCCGACTGCCAGGCGGGTCGCCAGCCATAACGATGGACGGGGGTCGTGCGGACGAATTTTGTAAGTCCGCCTTTGTTGCGTTTGAAATTGATGGATGAGGAACGCGGGAGTGCGCGGCTACCATCTGCTCTACCCCCTCGTGTTCCTGCTCACCATTTCTGCCAGCGCAACCCTGTTGCATGTGTTGTTTCTGCCGACGCCGGTCAAGGTGTGTTTAGTGATGGGAAAGTTCGGTTCAGTTCGGTTCAGAGCCATATTTTCCGAACCCCAAACCTGAACTTCGGTTCAGGTTCAGACATTTGCTGAACCTTGAACCTGCGGTTCAGTTCGGGGTTCGAACGCGTTCGAACTAGTTCGAACCGTCAATTTTCTCGCAAGTTTTCCCACCCTCAAACTGGTGAAATGCGGCGCAATTCATGTTTAATATGTGTGGCTGCTCCACCCGTACAGAATGACACTCTCATCCACTGTTCAAGCCTACAAGACGGAAAATGGAGGGGCACAAATACCAAATCAGAAATGATCTGCCATCAATGTCCAATCAATTCACGATAAAAATTCAACACACATCTCTGGTGAGTGTAAATGCATTCAGAAAGCATAAGAGAGGTATGCTGAACAGAATCTTACACATATTATACCAAAACGTTGGATGAGACACGCTGAAATCACATGTTCACGGTGTCTTCAGGTTCAAGGTTCGGTTCGGTTCAGCGAAAGAAATCTCCGTCCGAACGCTGAACCGAACTTCAGGTTCAGGTTCGGGGATTTGCTGAACCTGAACCTGAACTTTGGGTTCAGTTCGGTTCAGTTCGAGTTCGAGCCCATTTCGGAACCGAACTTTCCCACCACTAGGTGTGTTTGTTTTTGTTCACCTTGCTTTTTGCTTCTTGTTTCTTCTTGGCACGTTCGTGTATGCGCATTTTCGTTGTCCTTCGGTTTTAGGTTGGGTTTCACTTTATCCCTCCTTCCCCCCTTCGAACCTCATATTATAAATACTGTGTGCCTGGCCTCGAACTCCTCCCTGTGACACCTCCTCGTACTTCAATTGTACACCTGCTTCATCCTTCCTTCGTCTCGGCTTCCCTCCTCCACCCCTTTCACTAACACTCATACCCCCGTATTCATTTCCAAAACAACAACACACCGGGCGCGCTGTACCGTAGTATTTCCTTCAAATCGATAGTCACGTGTCACGCACCCCCCTATCGATATCGAAATTTGGTCGATGTCACACGTCACTCGGGCGAATGTCGAATTGGTCCAGCGGTTCAAAAAATGACAGTAAAATGGCAGAAAAATAGTGGGCATACTGGTGAGTCTTCCCGGGTGTCAGAAAGACAAAATACGTGTTCTTCTTCCATTTTCGATGCCTACGAAGTGTTGAGACCCAGTTTCTAGTTCAAATTGGGGTCAACCTGGTCGAATGAAGCTTGGTAATAAAAATCGTTAGAGGTGTTGTAATTCCCCAGCTGTATGTGCAGGAATTCTGCTGCCACTAACTACTCACAAAGCCCATAGCCTTTGCGCCCATTATCGAAATTTTCTGCCCTGTCACGCACCTCACACGCGATTATCGAAGTATCGAATAGGTTAAACAAGTCACGCGTCACGCACAGGTTCGATTTGAACGACATACTACGGTACGCCGAGTGTGCATCTGTCCTGGGGTGTGGGCGCCTGAACCTTTCTCCTCCGCCAGTGCTAATTTGAGGACGGGGGATGCCCGTTTAAATCTCCTCCTCGAACTATCACGTCGATGTGGTTTGTTTTTCCGTGGATTATGTGCTGTGCTGGATGACCTGAAGGAACCTCGCAGGTCTCAAGCTCGTGATATTTGGGCCTCGACTCTGCTCATCCGGAATTGAAGCTGGCTGCTCTCGTTGTGCGCTCGTTGCGTCTTGGAATTTCTACTGATATCGTCGAGCAGCGGATTTTTGACCGTCTTTTGAGTGGCTGTCTGAATGGAACGCTGGTCCGGCGTGGCGTCGAAAACTGGGCTCTTGTGAAGTCTACCTGGGGTTAGGATTCATCCGATCGACCTGTTTGTAAGGATCAAAGAAGGAAATGCCGTTAATTGATGGCATCGTCCTCCTGCTTTCTGCCCCCACAATGGTGAGCGTTCCGAGTAACTAGAAGAGTGGTCCATGGACCGGTCTCTTGGACCTGCGGATGGACCTGGTGATGGACCGCTCGTGATCCGTGGGATTATTGGTGGAATAGACCAAGCCGTAGACCAACTCGTAAACCGGCCTCGGACCACTCCGTAGACCGCGTCGTGGACCTCCATCGCGTGTGTCGACGCACCGGGATTCTACTTTCGGCCACCGCTTTTGACGCGCCGCAGAGATATTGGCGGTAGACTTGGGTGGCATTTACTTCTCTTTTGAATCCTGGTCAAAATTTCAACATTCACACAGAAGAATTCACCCAGCCGATCTGTTGAATTTTAGCAACATCCAAATCAAGTCTTTTGTTCGGGACTCACAACGTCGACCTGCAAATCGGTGCTATCCTCCCCATGGTAGCGCTGGCGGCCCAAACTAATCATTGATGCGCCAGTGATGCGTTGATCATCGGTCTACGACGCGGTCCACGCTGAACAACCACTAGTACCATCACATTTGTGGTGAAGGTCTACGACAAGGTCTACAGGACGGTCCGCTTTCAACCACATTAGGTAAGAGGTCCACGGAATGTGGTCTACGGTCCAAGGTCTACGGTCTATGGACCGCACTTCTAGTAGCTCCGACGTAGTGCCACAATGGATGACCTGGAGAAAGGCACGCTGCCGATAGTTGAGGGCCCCCGGTCTCTCTTTCAATCGCCACGACTTATACAAGGAGAACGGTGGACTGCAGATATTGACAAGGCTGCACCGGAGGTGAAGGCTGCACAGGAGGCGAAGGACAACGCAGAGCACGACGCAGCCGCTGCAAAACTGTGGGCGGTATATGTGTCCGAGGCGGAGAAATATGACAGAGGCTTGGTGGAGAGCTGGAAGAGCGATATGGAAGGCTTGCTCATATTCGTGCGTAGTTCAAACTATTTCCAGCTTCGAGATTGAAGAACACGAGATGCGCACAGGCCGGTCTCTTCTCTGCAAGCTTGACTGCCTTCTTGATTGAAAGCTACAAGACCCTGAATCCTGATTCAGGGGATAGCACAGTGCTGCTTCTCGCACAAATATCGCAGCAGCTGTCAGCTGCAGCGAACGGGACAATATTCCACATCCCTCCCGCCATGCCTTTCACGCCACCGACGAGCTCCGTCCTCTGCAATATTCTGTGGTTTATCAGTCTCGGACTCAGCCTTACATGTGCCCTCGTTGCGACACTCCTCGAGCAATGGGCACGCGACGTTCTCCACCGCGCAGACATGCGGTCGTCACCCGTCGTTCGCGCGCGGGTGTACTCATTCCTATATTACGGCCTCAAACGATTCAAGATGCACACGGTGGTGGAGATAATCTCTCTGCTTCTCCACGCGTCCCTATTCTTATTCTTCGTTGGCCTTGTTGCCTTCCTTCTCCCAGTCAACATCGTTGTTACCGTCATCGTCGGTATCATCCTGGGAATAGTGACTGGGGTCTACACACTCCTCACTCTGCTTCCTCTTGTCCATCTGGACTGTCCGTATCGAACTCCTCTCTCGCGAGGCTTCTGGACTCTTCGCCAGAGTGTGCAGACCGCGCTTAGTCATTGGCACACACAGCTGGCTGAGCCGATATCGCAACCCAGAAATGAAAATATTGTGGAAAGGGTTTTCCGGAAAGCAATGGAACCATCCGCGGAACGATCTAGACGGGATACACAGTCACTCATCTGGACAGTCAAGTCCCTCGCAGACGATAATGAACTAGAACCATTTATCGAAGGCATTCCGGATGCTCTCGGGTATGCAGACTCAACATCAAAATCACCCAGTAGACGACGCTCCGTATACGATGAGCAGATGCGACACTTGGTTCAAGATGCCGATGTCCCATTGCTTCGCCGCCTGAGGGCCTTTGAAGATAGCTGCTTCAGTGGTCTGCTCACAGAAGAAGTGCGAACACGGCGTCATATATGCGTCACTAAAGCAGTATGGGCACTCAGCTCCCTATCGACTCCCGGTGGACCTGCCTTTCTGCCGTCCTCGCGGCGTTGGAATCAGCCGGACACTCCAGCCCGGCTCTACACAATTTCTGGCCATGCCCTAGTGGAATGGGCAAACTTGCGTGCAGCTCAGCCGGTACTTGATGAGGCTCTGCAGCGACTCACGGAATGCAAGACGGAAATAACGGCCAGCAACTCAAAAATCCCCGATTTGACCCAGGTTTTTGCGTGCATGTCGAAGTTAACCGAATATTACATATATCTATCATTCGACTCAAATCTTGCGTCCTACGAGTATCGCCGGACTCCCCCGAGGGCCGGCAGTCTACTGTTTGACATCCAGGACGTCATCCAACACATCCAGGCCCTGCCCTTTACCATCTTCATCGACTACCTCTCGCACGCGGCAACTTCAGGCGCAATCCCTTATCGGTTTGCCACTACCTGTTCTCTTATGCGACCTATGATCAAAATTCCCCAATCAGTTGAATTCCGCGAGACACTGCTAGAGAAGCTGGGCACGATGATGTGGACACACAGGGACCTTTTCCAAACAGAGGAAAATGCGCACTGGCTCGACGACCTCTTCTCGACGATACTGTCGTACTGGCAACCAGTGGAGGACGAGCCTTTGCCGTGGGTTGTGCTTGAGTACATAAACACCCGGAGCTGCGACCTTGCTGTGAGGCGCATGACATTAGAACTTTCAGAAGGTGCATGGAAAGCTATACCGCCGTCGATTAGCGCCCAGCCGCAGCCCGAGCGCACACCTGCTATCCCTCCTTCAATGGATTATCGGACAAGTTCCTTGACTGCGGTGTGGAGATTATTGCGTGTTGGACTCCCTGGGCAGTTGCCTTTGGCTCTCGGTCTACCCGTTTGCGAGAAGATCATTCACTCAGTTTCACAAACCACTGTCACATCGCTCAGTTCATCTGTAATCGCGATGGCAAAATCGGGTTTCTTCAAGCTATTGATAACAGCTCCTCCGCATATGAATCGACGGGACATAATCTCAAGCATAAACACTCTGTATTTCCCGGCAGAGACCTCCATGCCGACGCCTGCTCCCGAGGAGGCCGAGGAGGAGTTGAGCCAGCTTGTACATCGCAGATGTACGGAAGCAGAATTGGACACACTCAGCGAGTACATCGAATGCTGCTGTTCTGGGGAGTTGCCATACAAAGCGGTAGAAACGGTGGGCAATATTGGCCCACAGCAGCCGCACGATCTGTCAACGATACACCCAGCCCATCAGTTCCGTTTTGCAACTGCAGTACAAGAACTCTTGAATACTGCGGGCGATTCAACGGACAGGGATAGGTTGTGGCGAACAATTCTAAATCTCAACCTACTCGCGGTTTACGCTCCCCCTCCAAATAAGGAGGATGTTTATTCCTTCTTTTTTAAACCATGGCTAGATGACCCGGATTCCCGCAAAATCTTGAAGGGGGCGTTAACTACTTACCTGGTGAGGCTACCACCTACAGACGAAGAATACACCCGTATACAGGAAGTAGTCGCCAATCTGGACACCCGGCATGCTCCGCAAGCGGACGGGGCCGCCGGTAATTACGTTCATTCAAAGATCACCGATTCCGATGCTGATTTTTGCTCCAATGATAGAGGGATACGCTTAAGGTATTTTTCCAAATTGTCGTTGAAGCCCATGCTAATTGCGCCGAAGTTTGGCGCCCCCAAAAGTGGACCCCGTTCTTTGACTGTCCGATATATTTCATTTCATTTTATTTCACGGAAAAAGGTCGCGGGGCAGTGTTCCGTCGGGCCAGGGAGGTGGAGGCAATGAACACCGTGTATCATCATGGTCGCAAGGGGGTACCGAACGAAATATATATATATATATACCTGGGCACTGCGGGAAGTAAAGGTATGTACTCAGATGTAGTACCCAAACAAAAAATTCGCCAAGAAAGCACTCGGAATGAGAGCTTCAATCTGTAGTGCCATTTAGATTACTCAACACGAGTGCTTTTGAGGTACTACCTCAAAATACCAGGTTTTGTCCAGATTTCATCTGCCCACTGACCGTGGCAATCGCCATGATGGCATCATATCTGAATCAATCACGTCTCGGCATCGCCCGACGCGACTCTTCCCTTACACCAAGTACTTCATACGTGCTGCAATTCTGCTTTGTGTGGCTGGGTTCCGCGTCGGTCACGCGATTCCATTTGGCTCCGTTCAAAAAAAAAAAAGATGCAAGTGGCGGACGATGCCTCAGGCCCGAGACGAACGGGCGAGGTCTGCAGAAACCAGTTCTAACTCTATCTCGCTGAACGCAGATGCCTCCTGTACGCGATCAAGCTCTTCACAACCCCTTCCTTGCCTTTTCAACCACGACTAAATTTCAGCGAACCGTAAGTGATTTCCTTGTACGGAACTCGGCGTGTTGTGCGAGTTCCGGTCGAGTTTGCAATCAATGTGGCCCAATGGGCGGCGGGAGCCGAGATCTATATACGTATCCCCACAAGTTGAACGTTAAGGCCGATGAAAGGCCTGTGAACCATACGGGAATTGATGCACAGCCGGGAGACTTTGACTCTCCGCTATTCGGGCCGGACCATCCCACCCGCGAACTTGGCAGCCAGACAACGAAGATCTTTGCCAGGAACCACAGCGTTTGGTGCAGCGAGATTTCGGCTGCAGGTCGTTTAACGGAATCTGCGGGTGAGCTCGTTCCTTGTTAGACCCAAGCCTGCACCATAAGATGACAACCTCTTTTTGACCTCTTTGTTCCTTCTCATCGCCGAACCGCCCGGTTCGAACCCCCGCCATGATGAATGCATTGCTTCCAACTCACGCACATAGCAGCGGATTCTGTGTTAAATTGGGACTGATGCTTGACCCTGCTGGTAGGGCAAATCGATCCAGTCGGACATTCGATCGTTCGTTTCTAGTATGCGGCCGTCCTGGAACAAAAGAGCTGAGCACTTTCCTGGCTACCTATGGCCCGGGCCCGAGTCGAACGGGCAGGATTTGCTTCACATTTGAAGTCGGTCGGCACATCGAGAGCAGACGCGTCCCGGACGCTACCGAGCCTCCCGCATCCATTTCCAACCCCCCGCTATCCATACCTGAGCTTGGGCCTCCTCTGCTCAAGTATACCAAAAGTATACCGTGGTTGGCATTACATTATAGAATATTGAGTCGAAGATGGCAGAATCAGGAAGTACGGACAACCGAGACCGAAGCTCAGAGCCTAGAGCAAAACCTCCAAGCACCGTCACAAAAACATTGAACCCAAGCTCACCCGATAACTAGGGCCCATTTACACGACATTGCCACCAACCACACCAGCCTAAGCAAGACGTTGTCCAAGCTTGCCAAATTCCGCAGGGTGTGGCGTGGGATTGTTATGAGCAAAGGGGGACGCCAGAGGACAAGAAGAACGGCAAGAGTAGGAGGGAGAGGCGTAGAGTAGAACGGGAGGAGGGTGCGAAGACGAGGGGGGGACAGAGGGGCGGTAACAGGGATTGGAAAAATGGGGAAACGAGGGGAAAGCCGGATAAAGTGAAGAGGGGCCGGCGCTGATAGCACGCCGAGATATTCGTGCGGGTAATTCTTTTGAAAGAGAGGAAGTGAAGGGAAAGAGGGAGGAAGGGAAAGGAAGAAGGGGAGGGACGCACCCAATCACTATCCTTCCTGGTGCACGCGTCGGGCCCCGTATTCGTTGTGTACCACGTCATCGCCGCGCCCGTGTATGTGTCCCGCCTCTCCAACTCCCCAGAGGTAACGTTCGCGGGCCCACGCAGACGCAGGGCTAGGTTGTTGTGTGTGCGCGGCGCGGCGGGGAGGTGTGGTGGGGGTTTCGAGGCGAGGATTCCGGTGGCGCAGAGGAGCAGTGCGCTGAGGAAGTGCATCGTCTTCTCCTTTGCGGATAGCGTATAAAAAAAGTCCTGGGTACCGGATCCAGCGGGTAGCAGCCTCCGCGGATTGCTGAAATAAGGTTGAAAAAGAGCGTCCGGGCAAAAGAACGAGAGCGAGCGCGGTGACGGCGGCGGCGGCAGCGGGGCGATGAGGAAGAGGCAAGGAAGGCAACGTGAGAAAGATTGATACGGCGCTGATCATTTGACGGGTTGATCTGCCACGTGCTGCGTGGTTCAAGTTCGTTGGTTGAATTATTTTCACGTTCGAAACGTATAGAGCAGTTATGCGCGGGTAGGCTACTCATGGATCTGACCGAGCGCCCTAGGAAAAATGGGTTGGAATGGCCTTGACAATCTGACCAATGGAGGAACCATCAGAGCGTTCTATTTTTGTCTGCGGGCAAAATTGCCCGCGCCGGCGCCTCCCTGGGCGCCTAACTTCCTGCCTCTTGTTGGCCTCTTGCGTTCATCCTCATTCTTCTCGCACTCTCATTCAACCAGAAAATTGGACAGGAACCATCCCTCCAGCATTATTTCCGTGCTCCCTGGCAAATTTCTCTTCGACCAACGGGCTGGGCACCAACCCAGTCGGAAGAGGCTGGATTAAGCCCCTACGCGACCCGATAAGTACAGTCGCCTCTGTGTTAACCCATGGCTGTGATAACCCATACTCTGCTCTAACCCATGAATTTTCGCTGAAACCAGGGTGGTATATGGTCAAAACCCATAACTCTCCCTTACCCAATAAGTAACACATACTTTTTCCAGGGCAAAAACCCATACATTTTGCCCGTTTTGGGGTAGTTTTATCATTGATTTTTTTCCCTTTTGGCTTACTGAACCACACCCCACAGAGGGAATTCCTCAATCTTCGTGCTAAGAACCAGCACAGTCACACAACAGAGCCTCATATGTGTTCTAACATGTATTTTACACCGTCTCGTTGGCGTTCCGGAGTTCGAATGTGCTGTCGGCAGTGGCCAGCAGGGCCCGGATACTGCCGAGGACGTTCCCACGCTCTGTGGAAACCCATGCTCTGCACTAACCCATACTTTTTTGCTCGACGAGGGGTCATGGGTTAAGACAGAGGCGACTGTATGCGTCATCTCAGGCTGATGCTCAGAGGAGTCCCCGCCCTAAGAACGACAAAAAATACTGACGCGTTGGAATTATGGAGTCGAACGGGCAGCAAGATCATAGAAGCGACGACATTGAACGCAGATGCATCCCAAATGCGACCGAGCCTTATTCGCCTACTATGACGCCCCAGTTATACTTGCTCGGACTCGAGCGTTCCACCTCCTGCCCACAACTTTATCTAAATTCCCAAGTCTGCTTTTTCAACGCGCCTCGAAATGGAATCAAATACCTGATCCATGTTTTTTGAATTTACGACTTCAACAGACACCTCTCTTTGCCTTCCACACCGGCCAATACCCGCATATCGTCATAGCTCGGACTCGAACTCCTAAGCTAAGATTCATACAGTATCCTGCCAGCACCATCACCCGCGGCCGGTCCAAAGAAAAGAGCCAGATCGCTCGGGCCGGAGTCGAACGGGCGGAAGTAATATCTGCCTCGTCTATCGAGCGCAGACGCGTACCGTGCCCAACTTTTTGCAGGCCATAGTGGGGTTCTGATACATCAGCCGTCTCTCGAGAGAAACCGGCGTCCATGTATCAGGAGCTCTCGTGAGAGATGCGCGGTGATGTATCACTTGAGAGTAATGGCTATTTTCGGCAATCCTGTGCCTATGGCCCGCGTATTATTGCCCGCTTTGCCCGCTCGCTGCTGCTTGGCGCGTGGCTGTGCTGCCCGCCCTCCCCAAAACGGCCGCTTTTCCGGCGCGCCCTTTCCCGCTCAGAATTGACGGTAGCCAGCTTTGACTATCAAGAATACGGGCCCCCCCATTTTTGGACCTTGCAGCCCTCCAGCGGTAACCATATTGTGCTTGCGAAAACCGGTTTTAACCCCCAATCGGGCACCAATTTGGTGGGTGATGGTTCTGTTTGTGGATGTTACTTCTTCAGCCTCTTTGCTCACCACCACCTGCCCCTCCGCCGATACTGCCCGCCCCCTCCCTTGTGTGCCTAGCCAGCTGAGCCTCTTGTGGGGATGGAATGCTAAACTGCTCTCGTCGATTTCCAGCCGCTTCCACCGCGTAGTTTGCGCGTTATCCCGCTTTCCAATCTCGCCCCTCCACCAGCCCGCCCCGCTACCCGTCGCCCTCCAACGGTTCTGGCAGCCTATCGCGACCCACTTGTATCTGCTGTCGTCATTTTAGTCTTGTATCTCAGCTCTTTGCGGTCCGCCAGCGCGCCGCGCGTTCCGTCGCAGTGCGGCCTTCCCGCCGCTGGCTGCTCTGGCTCTTGCCGCGCTCCGGTTGCCTCCATCGCATATGGCGACCTACCCCTACCTTCCACACGCTTGTGTGAGCTGGTGCCCGCTCTCTTTGGGTCCGCCGGGTCGCCGCTGTGCACTGACGCGCGCCGCCGGCTTTCCCGCCCCTTTGACGGCCGCGTCATTGGATTCCGTTTGTCGACCGCGGTCCGCCGCATCCGCTGGGTGACATGCGCGATGTACCATGCGCTCTGAAGCGCCACATCCAGGGCAGGCTGTGCGTGTCTTCGCGCCGACCCCGCCCCTCTTTCCTGTTCCAGCGCAGTTCACCACCCATGCTATGCTTTACGGCGCACGTTCTACCCTCTAATCTCGCCGCAGCTCTATGTGCTTCCCCCATACAATGCGTCCTCGCTCCCGCCGCTTCCCGCCGCTTCCCGATGCCTCCCGCCGCCTCCCGCCGCCTTCTGCTGCCCCGCACTTGTGGTGCAACGACCGAATACGGACATTCTTATCGCGAATCGCTTGTCCTCTCCTGCGGCATGTACGTACCTATTCTCTGTACAGACTGTCCCGTTTACGTCGTATATTTCTCCCTGTCTCCCTCGATGCACTCCTGTAGTCTCCATACTTACATGTACTCTACTGGTAGATTGCTTCAAATAGGCATGTGCTAATTGACGATTTGAATCGACCGTATTCGAGGCTATTTGGCGAAAACGACACATGTGTGCTTGAAAGTGATTCCTTCGACACTTTTCGGTAGTGCATATCTGGCTCATTGCGTACATCGAGTCAGTTTGCCATACGTGTAGCTCAACGGTAATGTTTTGACAAAAAAAGAATCAGAATGTTGACTTTTGAGTCGAGACGAAGAGAGTTTTCCGTGGTCTCTAGGGATTGCCTCTTTGGGCTCCATTGCATCGCTCCTGATTTTGCCGAACATTTTATTCTGTTGGCAGAACTGGTTCGTTTCCCCTAAATTCTGAATATGTTGTGCAGGCTATATGTATGTATCACACGACACTTTTTCTGCATTTTTTCTGTGCTTCAATACTGTCCTGAGGAGCATATTGTGTTATGGAGGCGCCTGTTACCAAAATTATTGGCCGGGACACCAAAGCTGTATCTGAATGGCAGAAAATCATTGGACATGATTACAATCCTCGAGCGAAGTTGAAAAACTACAATCGGAGGGCCGGACCTGGTGATATAGTGGAGTTTTTGTGTTCTCATATTTTCCCCGAGTCCAAAATTCGATGTCTTGTCCAAGGGTACAACGAACAAGTACAAGGACTTCTGTCTGTTCAGAATTTCTCTGTATGGGGGATAGCCTCGAAGCGAAGCCGACTTTGGTGCAATTTTGCAGATCAAAACATTTTCTTGCGCAAGGAGGACTGCCGTAGGGACCCAGAACATCTGATACAATCCACTGCCATACAACCTACGCCTTCTCGCTCTTTTACTTGAATTGTTTCACCGTCCCTTGTCTCCGAAAATGGCAGCGCAAACGAAGTGCAAACCCGATTTTGAACTTGTTCAATTTTCAGCTAGGAGGTCCAGTTTTTTAGGGAAAGTTGTGCGGGGCAGATATGAGCCCCTTGGGTGGCTCACAATGCTCATAAGAGCCGGGGTGGGGATGGCAAGAAGGAAACGGCGGGTTTCTCATCGTGCTGTGACGATGCCGGGTCCTCGAGCCGTCCAAGCCGCGTTAAGCAAGTGATGCCCAGCCGCCACGTCACTCTCTTTCTTCTTCACCACTACGGCGTTTCTCTCATTCCCATTCTCTGTGTCTCATCGAACGTCCATATCGCTCCTATTGCTCGCCCGCCCGCCCTTTCGCTCACTCATAGCAACATAATCTCGGCCCAGCCTCTCGTTCGACGGTGCCCAAATCACCCGCGACGAAATTCCTTCCATCGGCTGGTCCCTCAAAGCCGGTGTGGATCGAAACCCATTGGCGTAGTACAGGAATAGGGGATGGAACTTGGTGGTAGACACGAATTGGTTTCAAGGTGCGCCCGTCTACCCGTTCCTCCTCTTTTTTTTCCTTCTACTAGGCGTATACGCCAGCGACGCGAGCATGCAAGCCGCTGTTACGATGTCGGCCTGCGCACGTGCTGCTAGCGAACCGGATGCGCACGCGGCGCGCGAGAGGCTCGAGACAGGCGATTCTCCGCCAAGGCGCGCGGAACGGTCGCTCTGAGGAATACGGTACCGGGCGACGTCGGAGTACAACACCGAGCTGTGTCCGCCGCATCGCCAAGCGCCCATCCCACCGCTGTAGCCGGCGACGACGGGTGCTGGCTGTCCGCGTACGCTGGTGCGCAGGGCGCCGAGCGGGCGTGATGGAATACATATTATGACGCCCGGGGGTGTACGCTCCCACAGCGCTACGGGCTACCCAGCCCGCGGCATCGCGCGCTTGTCATGCGGCCAGCGCCCGGCAAAGAACCAGGCGCTGTATATCTTTCGTTCATCGAAATTCTCCTATACGTACACATGTTGTATATAATGATGCTATCTACCATTTCCCCAATTTCCAGCGGATCGGCCCCGAAATGCGCCCAGCGTCGCGCGACGGATCGCTGCCCGCCAAATAAGGATTTGCCCGATTTGGACGATTATGGCAGGCGGCGCCCTCGATGTTGTTGGCAAATACGGACACACACTCTTGACTCCGTCGTCGACGACGAGCACGACACCGCCTGGAACATTGATCGGTTACAGCGCCACCGGGTAAAAAGGTCCGTTGCTCCCAAGTGATACATCATCTCGCGTCTCTCGCGAGAGCTCCTGATGTATGGAAGCCAATCTCTCCTGAGAGGAGGTGATGTATCATTCCCCCAGTATATGGTGCTTTTTGTCTCTTACGTTCATCTCGTATACATGTAACTGCTGCATTCAACGAAGTCTTATTCTCTCAAGTTCTCTATGTTCCCCGCCAACTTCCCCTGCAGACCTGGTTCAGATGCAGTTGGATGCAGTCTTATTCCAGTAACAACCATTCACGCCCTTTAGTCGGACAACTCTGTGATCACCCAACCTTGTTTTCGTCGCACCAGCTGCCCAAGGCTGGATGCTTGCCCGGATGCCTGGTCGCTCGCTCAAAAAAAAAAAAAAACCCCGCCGCACTCTGCATGGCTCGGGCCCGAGTCGAACAGGGGGAATCTGCAGAAATTTTACTTCAATTATCCTCGCCTAATTGAACGCAGATGCATCCCAGACGCTACCGAGCCCTCTTACCCTGTTCTTGGATTCTGGCAGCGCCATCGCAGGTACATTAGAGTACATCACGAAGGCAAAAAGGTGTGTACTCTCGAAGAAACTATATCAATGGCTCGGGCCCGAGTCGAACGGGCGGGGTCTGCAGAAAGGCAATTCCCGATCTATGTCACTGAATGCAGATGCGTCCAAGACGCTACCGAGCCTCCTGCATCCATTTTCGAACCCATATATCAGTGCCTGGATCCGAGCCCTCCGCAAGTGTATTCTCAAAACTCTTTTGTCAAGCAGAAATTACCAGACGTTGAATTTCCGACTTCAAGCGACCCTCTTGCCTTACACCCGGCTTATACTAGCAACTATTCATACACCGGGATTCTAAGGGAGCTTTGAAGCCATTTGGCAGAAAAAATCGGACGTTGATAAATTGAAAATACTAAAATAACTTGATAACCTAATTTAGAATTACTCTTTTTAGTATTAACATAAAAACTCCCTTCGCCCGCCAAAATGATGGCTCGGACCCGAGTCGAACGGGCGGTGTCTGCAGAATGTTCATCGATTCTTATTGAACGCAGACGCGTTCCGGACGCAACCGAGCCTCCTGCATCCAGTTTCAACCCCGGATAAGTATCCATCCCTGGACTTAGGCCTCCCTCTCATGTACATCTCCCAGTGAGTCCGTGTACGCTGCCTTTGGATACACGGGCCAGTGTTGAAGGAAAAAGCCTTCGGTTCTTCACGAGAAACGGCACAAATAATTGAGTCCCTGGTTCAATCGAACCATAAGAAAAGAAGCGTATCCAATACACCATGGCTCGGACCCGAGTCGAACGGGCGGTGTCTGCAGAAGTTTTTCAAACCCTTTCATTGAACGCAGACGCATCCCGGACGCTACCAAGCCTCCTGCATCCACTTCGAACACTGGGTATACAACTAACCTGAATATGGATGGGTTCGAATTCCCCGCTCAAGTATCCCGCGGTTCCCTGAAATTCTGACCCGCGGGATTTTGAGACGCTTCGCGGTGTAACTGTAAGGAACTCTGAACTCGACATCTGGGTATAGCTTCCTCCCCTTCCACCCCCAAAAAAGAGCATATGATGATTTCGTACGGCGCGGGCCCCAGTCGAGCGGGCATTCTGCTTGTACAACCAGCCCCCAACTCTGATTGCAAGCACCACCAAGCCTTCCTCGCTCAAGTGCAGTCCCTGTGGTATCGGACGAAAAAGAGTTCAATTCGAGGTTTTGAATTCCACCATATCTCCATACCTTCTTGACTTTCACTGAATGCATCGTCCGGGGGTATCCAGCAGATTCCGGATAGAAGACCAAAGCAAGAGTAAAAGTCCTTGGCTAAACCTCCGTTGACAAACGTGCCTTCGTCGCCACTAGAGCCAATTGGAATATGTAAAAAAGATGACTTCAATTACACCAGCATGGCTCCAGCCCGAGTCGAACGGGCGGTGTCTACAGAATGTTCAAAATCCGTTTATTGAACGCAGACGCGTCCCAGACGCTACCGAGCCTCCTGCAGATAATTCCAACCCCGGATACCCACCCGAATCTACGCCATCGAGCCTTTCTCGCTCAAGCGTACTCCCTGTGGTAGGGGTTTAATTCGGGGTTTTAACGTTTACCATACCTCCACATTGGCATACCTTGTTGACCCTGGATGTGTAGCATCGTCCGGGGTATCCAGAGAAGGAAGAGCCCAGGTTCAACCTCTGCTGACAAATGTTAGCCACCAGAGCCAAAGAAGAAGAAAAAAGCAGGAACTTGTAGGACTATGGCTCGGACCCGATAGACTCGTAACCAGTCTGCATTTTACGGTAAATCTATAGTGCAAGCACTATGCCGTAGGCAGACTGGTACAACTCGGGCTAAGCGAAAGGGCTGAGCCCGGAGTTTGAATTTTTTTCCTCTTGGCTAGGTTCAACCAATTTAAGTCGGATTCACAAGGGCCAAAGACAGGGTCGGATTGGAGGACCCTACTCCTTCATTTGGCTGGTTCAGAATCCCACCGAAGGCCATGGGCGTTGAGTACCGAACACCCGATTTACAAGGGAAATGATGGCTCTGCGCAGCCACCGTTTGATGCCGCGGATCGGCACCACTTAAGAATTCAAACTCCGGGCGCAGCCCTTTGGCGTGGCCCGAGTTGTACCAGTCTGCCTACGGCATAGTGCTTGCACTAAAGAATTGCCGTGGCAGACTGGTAACGAGTCTACGGACCCGAGTCGAACGGGCAGTCCTGCAGAAATAGCAAAACTCAACGCCGTATTGAACGCAGACGCGTCCCAGACGCTACCGAACCTTCTGCAGCTAATTCCAACCCCGTGTCTGCATACCTGAATTCGAGCCTCCCGCTCATGTACATCTTGACTGGTGAGTCCGTACACAGGCCAGTGTTGAAGAGAAAAAGCCTTCGGTTCTTCACGAGAAATGAGCGTCCCTGATTCAATCGGAACCAAAAGAAAAAGAGAAAGAGAAAGAGCAAAAACTAGGACTTGACGAGATCATGGCTCGGACCCGAGTCGAACGGGCGGTGTCTGCGGAATGTTCAAAATCCGTTTATTGAACGCAGACGCGTCCCGGACGCTACTGAGCCTCCTGCATCACTTCCAAGCCCAGATATTCCTACCTGACCTTGAGGCTCCATTCGGCACGCGTTACTTCCGAGCATTTGTGAGATAATCGTCACTTCGGCTTCCCGGGAGATTTGGCCGGTCACCTGCTGATGACTGCAGAGCCCATCAAAGGCCAGCGTCTCCATGGTTCCGGGCATCCGATTGGTTGTTGGATGTTCTGGACCGCTCTCGCCAACGTCACATGCTGACTGGTGCGGTACTCACGGCTCTCGGCGCCGAGAGCGAAATAACGGTGATCTAGAAATGCTCCAAAGTAACGGCAAAGTAATGCCAGCCGAATGGAGCCTGAGCCTCCCCGCTCAAGTGTACCGTGGTTCCCATTGGATTCTGGAAAATGCCCCCGGAAAATGGACGGACTTTGCGGCGCAAGGATTCTCGAATGGGAGGTCTGGATACAACTTCCCCACCACGAAAAAAGTGAATCCACTGCTACACCTATGGCACGGGCCCGAGTCGAACGAGCGTAGCGCCTGCTTGTATGAGCAAGTCCCAGTTCGCAAATTTGAAAGAGGCGCTATAGAGCCTTCCTTGGCCAACCGGTATCCCATCGAAGGAAAACGGGTTAAATTCCGAATTTGGAGGTCTAATATACCGTAGTATTTCGATCAAATCGATAGTCACGCGTCACCCAGACGAATGTCGAATTGGTCCGGTGGTTAAAAATATCACGCTAAAATGCCAATAAAATCGTAAGTGTATTTCTGAGTTTGTCCAGGTATAAAGAAGACAAAATACGGGCTCTTCCTTCGTTTTCAATGTGTATGAAGTGTTTAGACCCAGTTTCTGGGTCAAATCGGGGTCAAATTGTTGGAGTAAAAACTTGGCAATAAAAATCCTTAAGGGTGTTGTACTTCTCAGCTGTATCACTGGTTGAAAAACTCAGATAATTCACCAGAGTAATGGGCGAAAAATACATGACATAATGCAGGAGTTTTTTGGCGAAAATTTGTCTGAAAAACTCAAGACTTTTTCAGGGCATTTATCACTTGAGACTGGTCTGAAAAACTTGAAACAAAGTTGGTGTTTTTGTTAAAAAGGAATTCATTGAAATTGTAACACATTGTGTACCAAGTTTCTACCTTAAAACGCAGGTGAAAAACTCAGAAGTTTTTCAGGGCATTTTCAACCGCTAATTCAGGTAAAAGATGCAAAATAAAGGTGGTGTTTTCTGTATGATAAGTTTCATTGTTAATTCACGCATGTTTGCACCTGAAACCTGTGGTGAAAAATGTAAAACCTTTTTCACTTCCATTCCTTCTGTAGAAACATCTGAAGAATAGAAGAAGAATGTCCTGGAAAACTGAGTGTAAAACTTGAAAAACAGTTTTGGCAGTTTCCACACATTTTTCACAGTCTTTTCTTGTGCAATGTTCAGCGAAAAGTGTGTGAATATCTACATGCTGTGTTCAGCTATGTTTGCGCTGTAGATAGCAGTGAAACAAATCAAAAGAGTATTCACTAACAATTCATACATATCTGCACCTGAAAATGAGGGTGAAAAATTTGAAACCTGGTTCACCACATTCTTCAGCAGAAGATGAGACAAAAATGGGGGAAAGAGACATGTAAAAACCTCCGGTTTGTTGTAGTGGGAGTATATCTGAAAAATGTGAAAACAAACTGGTGAGTTATTTTAAAAAACATAATTCAAATAGTTCACACATGTCTGCGGCTTGGAATCACGGTGAAAGGTTCAAAACCGCGATTGAGGGGTTGGCATGAATGTTGGTGGTTGAGTCCCTTGCCACGGAAATGAGGTCCAATAGATTAGGCCGAGAGAGCCCAGCTGGAGGACAGACAGTCCATGTAACTAAGTCACACTTAACCACTGGGGTCAAAAAGAAGATGTCAAACATAATTCAGGACCTTACGGAGGCTTTACAGCTCTGGATCGATCCCCACAGTCGATTGCAATGCCGCTCTGACCAGTGCCACCCACCGTCGGGCTGCAGAACCGAAATCCGAATTTTGCTTCAAAATCCGCTTCCAGCCGGGGTTTGCTCTCCAGTGAGTGCAGTCGTGGACGGATTTTGGATCTGAGTGGCTGACCAATGATGGCTGCGGATTTTGCTTTCAAGAGAGGCTGCAGGGCAAAATCAAGCTGTAGCAGACAATTGGGAACTGGATCCAATGTCCTCGCAAATTGAAACCCAAAATCCGTCCACGACTGCACTCACTGGAGAGCAAACCCCGGCTGGAAGCGGATTTTGAAGCAAAATTCGGATTTCGGTTCTGCAGCCCGACGGTGGGTGGCACTGGTCAGAGCGGCATTGCAATCGACTGTGGGGATCGATCCAGAGCTGTAAAGCCTCCGTAAGGTCCTGAATTATGTTTGACATCTTCTTTTTGACCCCAGTGGTTAAGTGTGACTTAGTTACATGGACTGTCTGTCCTCCAGCTGGGCTCTCTCGGCCTAATCTATTGGACCTCATTTCCGTGGCAAGGGACTCAACCACCAACATTCATGCCAACCCCTCAATCGCGGTTTTGAACCTTTCACCGTGATTCCAAGCCGCAGACATGTGTGAACTATTTGAATTATGTTTTTTAAAATAACTCACCAGTTTGTTTTCACATTTTTCAGATATACTCCCACTACAACAAACCGGAGGTTTTTACATGTCTCTTTCCCCCATTTTTGTCTCATCTTCTGCTGAAGAATGTGGTGAACCAGGTTTCAAATTTTTCACCCTCATTTTCAGGTGCAGATATGTATGAATTGTTAGTGAATACTCTTTTGATTTGTTTCACTGCTATCTACAGCGCAAACATAGCTGAACACAGCATGTAGATATTCACACACTTTTCGCTGAACATTGCACAAGAAAAGACTGTGAAAAATGTGTGGAAACTGCCAAAACTGTTTTTCAAGTTTTACACTCAGTTTTCCAGGACATTCTTCTTCTATTCTTCAGATGTTTCTACAGAAGGAATGGAAGTGAAAAAGGTTTTACATTTTTCACCACAGGTTTCAGGTGCAAACATGCGTGAATTAACAATGAAACTTATCATACAGAAAACACCACCTTTATTTTGCATCTTTTACCTGAATTAGCGGTTGAAAATGCCCTGAAAAACTTCTGAGTTTTTCACCTGCGTTTTAAGGTAGAAACTTGGTACACAATGTGTTACAATTTCAATGAATTCCTTTTTAACAAAAACACCAACTTTGTTTCAAGTTTTTCAGACCAGTCTCAAGTGATAAATGCCCTGAAAAAGTCTTGAGTTTTTCAGACAAATTTTCGCCAAAAAACTCCTGCATTATGTCATGTATTTTTCGCCCATTACTCTGGTGAATTATCTGAGTTTTTCAACCAGTGTATGTGGAGGGACTCTGCTGGAATGAACCGCTCACGAAGCTACAGCCTTTCCACCGATTATAGAAATTTTTTACCCTGTCACACACCTGACGCACCATTATCGAAATATCGAATTGGTCAAACAAGTCACGCGTCACACCATGGTTCGATTTGATCGAAATACTACGGTACCTCCAGACGCTCTTTAACCTGGACGTATCGTCCGGGGTATCCAGTAGATTTCAGAAGGACATTGAATTAAAAGTCCTTGGCTCAACCTTTGTTGACGAACGTGCTTTAGTCGCCACCAGAGCCAAGTGGAACCGAGGAAAAAAGAAACTCTGCCAAGACCATTGGACCCGAGTTGAACGGGTGGTGTCTGCGGAATGTTCAACAATTGTTATTGAACACGGACGCGGACACGTCCCGGAAGCTACCCGAGCCTCCTCCACCCACTTCCAGCCCTGGATTTAGACCTTTCTGCTTATGTACATCCCGACCGGTGAGTCTGTGCACGCTGCCTCTGAAAACACGGGCCAGTGTTGAAGCTGGAAGATGACACGAAATGAGACAAATTTTGAGTGCCTGATTCAATTGAAACCAAAAACAATCAATGGCCGGTGTTTGCAGACATACTGGACCTTTAATGTTGAACGCACGTCGCAGATGTATCCCAGACCCTATAATTATTTGCTCTTGAATACAATAGGGTGTTTCAAAGTTAAGACTTCGGGTCCAACTTGCGTGAAGTTGGAGCCCAAGTTGGAGCTCAAGTTGGAGCCTCAACTGTGAACGCCCTCAGCTTTGCTTTTCGCTCTTTTGGCGGGTGATCCGAAATTAGCCGAAGTTGGAGGGCAAGTTGGGCCTCAAGTTGGCATCGAAGTTGGCCAACTTGGATGTCAAGTCGAGCTCTTATGCACGACTTGACATCCAACTTCGATTTCGAGCTCCAACTTCGGTCCCAACTTCATTCCGCAACTTCCGAAGTTGAGACTCGAGTTGGAGCTCAAGTCGGGCCCTAAGTTTTGACTTTGAAACACCCTAATCATACACACTTGGCTTTGACCCTTCCGCTTCTCGCCCAGCTGCATTCCCATTTTTTTCCCCCAGAGCTTCACCGTTGGATTGATTACAACCCTTTTCCGGACGTGTTAACTCGGCAGCCCAATTGGGTAATTTCCCGTGACATCACGGTCACGGTGATGAGTCACTGCGTTCCGACCCCCAGTAGACCGACCCCCCTGGTACCTGCCTGTAGCTAGGTTTACCTCAGTCTACCTCTGCCTACCTCCGTGTACAGGGGGTAGTAGACCTATGATGAGACGAGGTGTCGGTACCTCGGACGAGCCTGGTTTACCCCATGTAGACGGACCTTCGGCTACATTCGGACTACCTACGACTACTTCTGTAGACCAATGTAGACCGAACCCAGTCTTTCCCAACACATCGAGCAAACATCCTGAAAAAAACACCGTGATCCCTGGGACTACGTGGGTCTACCTCGGACTACGTTGGGTTTACGTCCGTCTACCAGTGTAGTCCGATGTAGACCGACATTGAAGTCCGATGTAGACAGAGGGGTCGGTCTACGCCCCGACTACCTCAGTCTACATGCCTCAGACTACACTGGGTCTACAGGGGGTCGGAACACAGTGAGTGTTGTTCAAAGTTTCCAAGAACTCGCCCCCGATTCAGATATTCGCGCACCCTTGACCAGCTCCCATAGCCTTGACTTCGAGATGCTCCCCTCATTTTACTTTTTACACTTGTGCTCCACAGTGTTGTGGCGTCCCGCGTGAATCAGGTGATAGACTAATAGTCCCCTTTCCCTGAGCTGTGGGACCCTGACATTCAATCACATCCTGTATGCGCATGGTGAGAGCATCCTGGGCTGTGAAAACATGTTGTCAGATTCCATGCCCTAGACCCTAGTCAAAGCTGTTGAGTTTATTTAAAACTTCTGATCGGGCAATGTCAGCCTGGTGCTTGCATGAGTCACCCTATATTCGCTAACCACCCGCCGTGAATGTCCAGTGCACTCGGACATTCGGTTTCCATAAGGGAATCATAATATCAACAAGACACAATTCAACACATGCTCAAAGTACTGTACCAGCATCCTGATTGTTTATGTTAACACCTCATCTGGTTTACCTGGTACTGCTGTAGCCTTCAGGGCAAGATACAGCATATACAGAAAGCAGAACAGAGCAGACACAGCAAAGCAGTCCTGATATCAACGTCATCTTTAACGCTCGGGAGACTATTAATGCAGTCATTTTATCTACCAAACTACCAGTTGGTGCCCCCTTCTCTCCAAAATTTGACAACGGTACTCGCATCATGGCAGTGAGGAGTCCTCGTCGCACCCTCCTTGCAGCTCAACTGACTGGGAACAGGGACTGGAAGCCGCCGGCTTTTCCGGCAAGTCTATGGTGGCTGGAGTATTGATTCTATGAACTGACTCTGCATACAGCAGATGTGAACACGGCCGTGAAAGCACAGCTGCAAGACTTCGAGAATGCGTCCTCGACCATGGCTCAAGCAGAAAGTCCTGGTGCATCACCCACAGAAACAGATCGTCTGTACGGCCTCGAGGCTCAAATTCAGGCAATCAGGGATGCTCTGCATCGCACAACACGGGACAACTTGGACAGCCCAAATCGGGACACACTTCAACGTCTTCTCCCAACCCTGACAGACTGCCTGCATGACGCTCAGGAAGCCGATGCTGCACTGCAAGCATCCTACCACGCTATAGCCAGTGTGAACCGACAGGACTACCCGGATGAGATGCAATATTTGGAAGCATTAAGACGGAATGGTTACAAGATCCCTACAGAAGCTTCAGATCGGCTCCGCCTTGGCAGGCAAGACTTGGAAAGGGATGTCCACGCTCTCCCGGACCATCTGCGGGATCTATCGCGGACTATGGCACAAATACTGGGTAAAAAGTATTTCACTGCAACTTGACTTAAAATCCGGAAATTTCACTACAACTTGGGGGGAAAATGACAAACACAAACAAGTTTTTCGTGCATGCAACTTGATGCATGCAGCTTTCAGTGCCTGCGACTTCACACTTGCAAATCCTGGCTGTCTGCAACTAACCAGGTTGCAACTTTTTCCGCCAACAACTCGCAAATCGGTACAACTTGTGTGGGGCCGGCAGCCGCCGAAGGGTTGAATTGATCCTGATATTGATCGCATCTTCGCCGAAAACTTGATGAAGGTAATTAGCAGCTTTATGAGGAGACTAAGGCTATCCAAGCCATGTGTATAGATGTCCATTCGGTCCATACACTCCCCGTCTCAATCAAAACTGGGATTATAGTCCGCTATCGGCTAAAGACGACTCGAACCGCGTGTACATTCGGACGGACGGTTTCTGGCGCAAATCCCACCAATGCTGGCTCGTATTCAGTCCTTAGATGGCTCATGTGCTATTATAGTGTGTTTAAATTTACCGAGAAGTTAAAAATGACCAGAAGGACAGATAGGGACCATTTGCATTATATGGCACGAGTTGAACTGATGCGATCATTCGTATCATGATATGAGCCATTATTAGCCCCGAAGGGTGCAGGGAACTGAGGTTGTATTGACCTCGAAGTGGTCAGAGGTTCAAAATGCAAGCAAATTTGAAGTTTCCGGCAGGCTTGAAAGCTGCAAGCAACACCTCAAAGTTGCAGATAACTACCCAAGTTGTACCGAAAAAAAGTTGCAAAAATGGGGTAGTTTTTACCCAGTATATCGCCCATAGCGGACAAAAGACGATCCCCCATACCATTCTGAAATCCTGCAATTCAATGACATACACATACACATACACAGTGGCCCTTGGCTTGATATACATTGGGTGGGTTGTGTTTCGATTACTACAGTCTTCACCATCCGATCAATCAAACAGAACCTCACTTTGTATACTGTGCAAATTCTCAACATGCACCATGACGGGTGATATTTTGCTCACCTGGACATGTAAAAGATGGCAACTAATTATTTTTATTCCATAGCATTATGCCCGAACTCTGCCACTTAACAAAACAATGGGCAGAATGGGACATTTTGAACAGTCTGGCAAATTATCATCTTGTTGTGAGAACCTTGTTAGGATATCTGACTATCACGGTGAGCCTACCTCTCCAGGTCTGGTGCTTTTCGTCTCTCAGTATGCTAGGACCTGTCAAGTCTGGACGACGTTGCAACACAAGCATCAAATCGACTATCCCTCGATATTTCCTCGGTTATTCAGCTAACCAACCTGGAATTATCCGACTCGGTGACCTATAAGCAGCTGTTGCGTTCTCGGGGGGCGCTTGCTCAACAACTACTGGATATGTTTCAGGATGTATGAGCCACCAATTGGTTCAACTAACAGTCACTGATGCATATCCTAGCTGCTAGACCTTTCACACGAATCACTAGTAGAGTCAAGGCCAAAACTATCGAAAGCTCTGGCAAGACTTTCCAAAGAATGTGAACTGTATCCTACATGTTACAGCCTCCTTGAATTGAAGAAGGTGGGTTCACAAGTTGCGGGTGGAGGTTTTGTAGATATCTGGAAAGGCCTGGTTGGTGGGCAACCAGTTGCTGTCAAATGTATGAGAGGTTTCCTAGATGTTGATGTGAAGGCATCATTGAAGGTTCATTTCAATTGAGACCAGCACAGTGTATTACTGAGTACTGCCCGTAGAGGTTTGGCCGAGAAGCCGTCATTTGGCGGCAGCTCTCTCATCCAAACTTACTTCCATTTTTTGGGCTGTATACATGCATGTTCTCTCCCACCATCATGTCGATTTTGGTCGTTCGCAAACTGGCGTCGTTCTGGCTCAGCAAACACAAGCACCGTCCGGGGTGTGGATGTCAGATGCATCCTGTGTCTCCAGTTGGATTGGTGCTGTCCGGGGCACCGTGCACGATGCATATTTGGACACCGTGGCCGCTCCAGGACCTGGCTGTTACCACTCATCACGAAGGATTACACTCGGGACGTGGACGATGTGGCGGCTCGCACCTGGACTCATTCTGCTGCCCACGTTTGGCCATTGTACCGTCCGGGGTACGCGCACGACGCGCAGGGGAATTCTGGGGGGCCTTCTTCCATGACGACGCCCGGATGCTGGCACTTTGGGGCGCACGGACCATCGGACTTTCGGCCAGAACTCCGCGATCCGCATTTGTGCTTATCTCCGACTCAAAATTGGCCTTGTTCCTCCCTTCCGCTCTACCTCTGCAATGTTTCCGATGGTTGGCGACACGTTTCAACGAGGGTTAGATATTCACCCATCTTTCTCTCTTCTTCGTGGTGCTCTCAGACGACCGGTACACTCGCTTCCGGGATAGGCTTGGCGTTCCCTTGGCATTCACGGATCTCTCGGTCGTTTACCCCGAGACTGGATCTGAGCGCGTTGTTCTTGGACAACTTCGGCACACCTTCACTGTCCCGGCGTGCTCCGGCCATGTTTTTTCTTCAGCGGCTTCGGCTGCTTGTGTCGGGCGACACTTCCCAAAAGTCCTTGGGTCTGTCTTCTCGGAGACGGATGGTACGCATGCATCCGCAAAGGGAAAGACATGCGTCGATTTTTTCGTGAGTCTGGTGGACACTGGGGAGTTTTGCCAGGGAGGAGGGGACTCCTCTCGTACACCAGCCACTTGGCTGAGTGGCAAGGTCCCACGAGGTTGCACCCAGTGGTCCCGCCTATTCAAGGCCAGCCAGCTCACAAAAGGTAGCGTGTGATTGACCCCCTGGAACGATGTTGTGCTCGGTCGGCATCTTGTAGGATTCTGTAAGGATAACCACCCGTACAGTACTACATGTTTGTCTTCCGTAAACTCGTTGTTCAGCCTGTGGACCACGCGAGTATAATATTCCCCCCCCCCCCCCCCCCCCATTGGACGGTAGGCCCTGTCTCATCTCACCACGGATGGACAACGGCGACTTGCACCAATTTCTCAGTCGGGCCTCCTCCGACATCGACCGTCGTTCTTTGGTACGCATCAACATCCCCTTTGACCTTTTTGCATTAGATTGCCGACGTAGCCATGGGTCTTGAGTATCTACACATCAACCAGGTGATCTCAAGGCGGTATGTCCTGCAGTATCCTGACGGATTCCCTCCAACCGATACATTAGAATTGCAGGCAGATATTCTGCTCACTCCTTCGGGCAGAGCCTGTATCACCGATTTTGGCCTGTCATCTATGGTGGATAGACTGTCGTTATGTCTCACATATTCCAGCCGGACTGCTTGCGGAGGCACTGTGCGATATCAAGCGCCGGAACTATTATCGGGCGAATGTTCCAACCACTTTGGATCTGATATCTATGCTTTTGCATGCGTGGCCTACGAGGTCTTGCTAAACCCGTATCAGATTCTTGCCTTAAACTGACTATCACTATAGATATCAACTGGAAAGGCCCCGTTCTTTGAATTTGTCAACGAAGGCGCAGTCATTGTTCGGGTACTTCAAGGATAGCGCCCATCACGCTCGGAAATGGTCTCCGCAGATATTTGGCAACTCTTCGAGGACTGCTGGGAGCAGGAACGAGACAAGCGCCCCCCAATGACGGAAATCGCTCCGCGGCTGGTCACCGATAGCATTGAAGCCAATATCAAACAACCTGACTGGGATGAAACGTACAGTGCCAGATTCCGCCGCTCCGTTCAGGAGTGGCCTATGCTCCCATCGGTTTCCGAAATAAAGCACAAAATCTTGGTGATGCCCACCCAGGGCTGGGGCTTAAAAAATCGTAAGCCAAGCCAGCGACCCAAAAAATTGTATACTTACATTTCCCTCGCAAACCTTTTGTTTATTAGTCTCTAGGCTTCGGAGTACACAACGTCTAAACCAAGATCTTGACTGAAGACTTCGTCGAGGCCAGGAACTGACAACTGGGAGAAAGGCGGTTTAACGCAGGGGGGTACAGTTACTGACTTACTGTCGATAGATATGAACTTAGGCCACGGAGACTGTTCGGTTTGGGCGGTACTGGGCGTTGGTTGGGCGGTTAAGTATTCACGGCCTTGTACAAAGCATCTGAAGTCAGGTCAGTCACGGCACGTCGAAACCGTGCCGGGAAGCAGATATACACACCTTTGCAGAGGGTTCATAGGTAGGGGCGAACAGATAGCAAGTAAAGGAAACGTACCTCGTTTTGTGTATGTCAGCATGAGGAGAAACAGCGGGCGAGCCGTCGAACTGGAAAGGTTCATCATTTTGCCACGCCCCTCTGTCGCGGCATCACCCGCGGGGACATGGGCACATCCGCTGCAGAAAGGATAAACTTGACCGTGAAATAAACCCGCCGTGAAGGGAATTTTGTTCGCAGGCTAGAGCGGTCAGATGCCCGTAATGCAATAGAAGGGGGCATCCGGACACTGGGAATTGAACCTTGCTCTACCAGCGATTGACTGGATCGTACAGAAAGAAGATATGGGCGATCTGGGATCGGAATGAAAAGAGTCCCAGCTCATTGGCATCCCACCTTGGCATTCCAGCTCCGGATCTCGAAGATGCAAGGACGACGCAGCTGCGGGTGTACCATGATGTCCCATTTCGTGGTGCGGCAGGTTCCTTTTCGGAACCAGTACTGGTAGCATCGAAGCAGAGTGAACCACGACACACGAGGGCCATAACAAACCTTCTAGGTGGGTGGGCATTCACACCAATGTCCGACGTGAAATTCCGACCGGGGCCGCGCTGACGGTACGGAGTGAACAAAATTTGGACAGAGGAGACCGCGTGGAGCACGAACGGAGGAGGGATAGATGTCAGATGCTGAAGGGGTTGATCCGCCAAAGGGAGGGGGGCGAGATATGACGCCGCATATGGTGGGGTGATGACCCGGCACCAGTCCTTGCAGTGGCCGTGGATCGCGGACATGAGAATATGCTCCAGGGTTTGTTAGTCGCTGGATTGGGTAGGAATATCGAGAGTGATTTCTCAGACATATGATACCAGGCTTGGAAGTTGAGTTACGAAGTCCGGTGCCCTCAAACTTGGCGGCGGCGTGTCGAGATCCGACGTCCCAGCGACGAGACATAGGCCGGAACAAGCACCGCTGGCTGGCATCCAGGAAGACGTGCGAAAGGGGAGCAAAGGAATAGGCTATCCTTGCCCTCCATCTGTTTCACCTTCGCGTCAGTGAGCTCTTGTGGTAACTTCATGGCGAGGGATGACGGGAGACGAAGAGGTGTGAAATGCCGTAACTTGATGTGGACGGCTATCAAGCCGAGACTCAGAATTGAACCCAGGCGAAAATTCGGTCCTGGCAATGCTCTGCATCAGCTTGAGCGAGCATTTCTGAACCGGGCATGAAAGGACGTCGAAAGGCGTGCGCGTCAAGAAGAGTCTCACGAATATGCGGCCCTGGATGATAACCTTCCTGCCGACGCATAGGCAGACATCGATTCAACCACCGATTCTCGCATGTCGGTCTCAACTTCCCTGGAAATCATCACAGCTCTTATCAAGCTCACCAACCTTTGTAGTCTCGGGTGGTCCGCGTCTGCAACAAACGGTCGACATCCAACTGATCCGTATGCAGGGTTTCGCTCGTTCTCCTCGAGCCTGCGCCATAGGAGTGGTGCTTGGTGCTTGCTTTTTCCTCTCCGAATCTCGTCACGGTGTGGGATTTTGAACTGAGCAGTCCCTCTGCTGGTCGTGCAAATCTCGCCAGTCACTCATATGATCATTCAGTGCTCGCCGTCCTGGAAACGATTAACGATGGGAACAGTGCATAACATCGTCTCTAGTCAAGCATGGGTCCAGTTCATTTCGAAACCAACTTCTGCGTGTGTTTTGCTTTGGTTCTGACAAGGCTTTCCGGACAGCACTTGCACCCAAGGGCACCCGAAGTTTGGAATAACATCATATGAAAGGTTATCCGGAACATAGGAAAATATACAATGCTTCAGATCGGCCAAGTTGACAAGGCGTTCACAATCAAGGCCTGCGTGGCTGCAGATCTGGGCAAGATATCACACTCATGAGAAACAGGGTAGCTGCACGCAAAGGTAAGCTTAGACGATTGCCATACTCGAGCGGTTAAGAACCCACATTATCATCCCTGAAGTGTATTCGCCAGAGGGTTCAATCGGTACCCCTTTGTTGTCCAGACTCTTGTTAATTTTAAACGTCGCGAGAATGGAGGCAACGGTGATCCACACGGACCATTGGGCCATGTCCCGGCCCTGCGCATGCGGCATATGTGAGTTATGCGGACAGAACGGCACATAGGAATATCGGACCGGGCATATGCGCCTGCCAAAGCCGAATGCAGCGCTCGAGTCCCCCATTTCAGTGTTGACATACCCGTCCTCGGTGAGCCAACGTTCCGGGATGAACTGGTCCGTGTTGGGCCCATACGTCTTTTCTTCGTTGAAAATGGCCCTGTTGATTCAGTCAATCGGTGACACGCAGTTGGATTCGGCCTACATACCACGCTTTCCCAAGGACGATTGCGCCAGCAGCTGAATAACTGTTAAAACGTTTGAATAGACGGAATGCAGAATGAGACGAACGTATGTGATAGCCTTTGTACACGTCGTCTTCACTGACGGCGTGGGGAATAGCTGAGGGTTAATTCAGTCACAGTCATGACCAGGAAGAAAAAGATAGTCTAGCAGCGGCGTACCGAGCGGGAGAACGGGCCGCCATCTTAGGACCTCTCTCACAATAGCATCTACGTACGGTATATCGTCTTCGAAGTCCGGAAGACGACGGTAACCCACAACGTCGTCCACTGCTGCTTGTGCCTTCCTATAGACGTCGGGATACATGACCATCGCAAGGATGAACGTTCCAAGGGCAGAAACAGTCTGTCAATACAGCATATCGGAATCAGTTGAATTTAATGCAATTTTCCATGCGCACCGTATCGGCTCCAGCTGACGGGCACGGCATATGAATTACGTTTGGAATAGGTCAGAGGGGTTATTGAGCGCCTTACCAGCTACAATGTGGGGTCCGCAGATCATCAATGACGAGGAACGGCGCCATATACGGAAGAATGCGCACTATAACATACGCCCAAAACATGGCTCAGAACCAGCTCCTGTTCTTCTAGGTTTTCCACCGAGTTCTGAATCTCGTCCAGCGCCCGGGATGCTATCGATGACTTCGCTGTCCCGGCGGCCTTTCAAGGCTCAGGTCGGCAACTAACGCTTACTGGCATGTCGGCTTACCCGAGCTTTCTTGACGAATTCATACGGCACAACCGGCATTGCGTCCACAGCCTTAGCCCATTCGCGCGCCTGCTTCTTGAACCCCACTCCTGGAAGCACCCGGGTACGTATTTGAGGCTGAAGGATGGTCAACAAACTCTTCTTGGCCAGGGAGAGGAGGAAGCGAATAAACGCACAATGGAAGGGAATCCACGAGGAATGATCTGTTGCCCGTGGAGGCCATGGCATGCAATGCCTTCTCCGAGATGTCGATATGAGGGTCGTTCTCAGGCAGCACGTCGATGCCATAGACCGTAGAAAGAATGACCATGCCCGCCATGCTGTTAGAAATAACAATCAATCGCGACAGTATACTTTGTAAAAACGTACTGCCGAAGATGGCGCTCGCGCTTGGCAGGCGAATCCAGAAGTCGCTGGAGCAAGATCCGGGCGGCATGCAGCTCTGTGGGACGATGCAAGAGCACCTCCAAAAATTGAAATTGCTGCACGAGGAGTCTACGGTGCTCTGGGAAGCGAGTTTGTGCATGGTGGTCGGGTTGAATTGGGTTCACCTTTCCACGAGGGCCCGTATCGCATGAATCCGAAGTTCCAATGATATCCGACGCTAGGGGAATTAACTCTCTCCAAGCAAGAACGAATGGAAATCAATTACAGATCATTCAACATGTGGAATGCGGGTCTGAACTTGGAATGTGAGGCTCCCTCGGAACAGAACGAGGGTGGACGACGAACCGGTCAGAATATATAGCAGATTTGGATTCAAGTAAAGCGTCAACGGCCGCCGACGAGTTGAGTACAATGACGGTGTCCCCAGCGATGTTCAGTGAAATGATCTCGGAGCCTGCGGAAGATGAGAATATTAGTTGTATGGCTGTCTGACGCACCATATTTTTGGGACATCTTGATAAATGACAGCCATTGCTGTGATTTTGGGACGTCGAATAGATTCCCGATGAGGGGAAGCCCAGGAGGACCAGGGGGCAGGGCCTTGCGGCTGATGTAAGACCGGATCGTGAGATAGAACACCCATGAGCCAAGCGCAACTCCAACGGCCTGTAGAGGTGAGAAATGCATGGCTGGTGGGTTTATCGGCGCAGTGTGCGCGGCGGGTTAAATGCAGGATCGAAGAGTGACCAATTTCGATGACTCCCCTACCTAATAACGCATAAGAAGGCCCTGTGCAAGCTTCGAGCCTCCTAGAAGCCTCTCAAAGGACGCCACAGATCGAGCTTCTGACACACCGCACGTACGTACGTGTCGCTGCGGGGGAGAACCCGGCATCCACCAGCACCGACGCCAGTGGTCTGGATAGCCGCCTTCGTTGATTTCGGGCTTGACAGAGTGTAATTGAGCACTGGACGAGCGAGACTGGGAGCACGCCAATGCAGATCCACTCGAAGCCGAAGAAGGAAGTCAAGAATCCGGGAAGTGCACGCGAGGGATCCAGACTAGGAGTACTGTATTATTTCGTTCAATTCGATAGTCACGCGTCACGCACCCCCCTATCGATATCGAAATCTGGTGGGTGTCACGCATCACCCAGCCCTTTATCGAATTCACTTACCCTGACACGCACCTAAAAGGCGTCCAGAAACCAAAAAACATCGAAATTTCCGAGAGTGTCACGCCAAATTTTGGCTCGTATCGAAATGTCGAAATGGTTGAACCAGTCACGCGTCACACCCCCTATCGATTTGAACGAAATAATACAGTATATCGAGTCGGAAGTCGAAGACAGGAGTGGATGGGTTATAGCCTTTCAACTCTTTGCTGGACGAGAGTTGAGCAGCCCAGGCCGGCGGGAGATACAGTGAGGTTGCGGTTGCGATTTCGAGGGCAAAGGTGCGAGTGGCAGAGGAGGACAGGCTGGACAGCCGAGAGTATTTGCAAAGACTTTTTCTGTCTTCCATCGGTGTCGGTATCGGGTCTAGCGGTCGCACCCTAAGTTACTGTTGCTGACAAGAGCGTCCGAACGAGCGAGCGTCTGTGGGCCGGGGCGGGGCGGGCGACGAGGAAGAGGCAACGTGAGAGGTTGATGGATGCGCCGCTGATCACCGCTGATCATCAGCTGATGAGTTGATTTGCCACGTGCTTCGTGTTCAACTTCTTGGCACTGGCAGGTTCAAGTTGGATTTTTCTACAGGTGCACTGTGCCATCCGCTGGACAAATTGCTCGCGGATGGAGTTGGATTGACGACTTGTACCAGTTCGTTGAAAAGCAAGATGTCACTGGCAAAATGCAAAGCGCAGGAACCATCAGAGCGTTGTTGACTCTTGAGGGTCTATTTTTGTCTGGTCTCCGACCCTGCGGCCAAAATTGCCCGCGCCGGCGGCCCAGAGCAACGTTCATGATTTCATCCATGACTCGAATTCATCTCGCTCCCGCATATCCAACGCAGCCTCATCTCCATTCCACGCGAATTGCCGCTCCATCCTCCTCTCAATATCTCTGTGCTTCCCGCCACCTTCGCGCTCAACTTATACCTACAGTGGCGGCAAAAAAGAATGGCCGTGGTCATTTGAGCTTATTTCTGCACCAAATCACTTCAAATAAAAACCTGGCATGATATATGAGTCATTCTAAGGTGTTCTGGATCATTTGAACCACACCATATCTGCCTTAATGTCCCGCAATAAAATAAATTGGCATTTTCTGAAAAATCGACTTTTCACATACATCAGATATCGAAAAACGGTGAACCTAGCATGAAAGTACTTGCAAAATGGAGCCTACCCACATTTTATTCGAAGTAGATTGAATGGTAGGTTGGCTCGCAATATGCACTGCAAGTTGGCCATTTTGACCATTTTTGGGCTGTTTTGGTCAATTTTTGATCAAACTTGCCAACTTGGGAGGCTTCGTGTGGGCCAACCCACCACTCAATCTATATCGAATAAAATGCCAATGTGCTTCATTTTTCAAGTACTTTCCGCCTATGATGAGCGTTTTTGACTGCCATCAAAATTGATGATCTCGATTTTTCGAAATCGGAGAAATGATTTTATTCCAGGCCAACGATAAAGGTATGGTATCACTCAAACTGTGCGTATGATGTTCAAATTCACCGCCCATCATGGTGGAATTTTGTTTGAAGTGATTCGGCCAAGGAATGACCTAGAACCATCACGGCCATTCTTTTTTGCCGCCACTGTACCTCTAGGTCCGAAACAGATGGCAGCGTCATGCTCGTGGGAAAAGGGGGAAAGCCCGGATTTATGCAAATGACAGTGCGCTGGTTCCATATAAATACTTGCGCTGGTCAACGTCTTCTGCATCAGCTCCGGCCTCCTCCCCGGATTTCACTCTTTCCCCCCTCTATTATAATATGGATAAGACTCTGGATAAATTTCAAGCCCAGCGTGGTCCCATTTCGGAACGTGCCAGGTTGTAGACTGCAGTACATCGGCCCGAATAGATAATGTACTGGACTACGCCAATATCCGACCACCCTCGACGAGCTCACCTTCAAAGAGGCGGTAGATCTCGGGCAACTGAATACCAGCTAGAAAGAATTACCGAACAAAAACTTACACGAGCTTCAGCCCAGACCATCGGCGCCTGCCATCTTGTGTCCGTTTTGTGATCTGACAGACCCTATCTCTCCGGTAAATGACTGTCTACAGGATGTTGGTGTCATTGTCGATACCAAGCCTGAAGTGGTGTATTGGGACCAGTGCAAGTAGTTCGGTAAAAAGCGACGCGCATAGTTCAACAATAGTTCGCGCGCCTCAAAGGCCTTGAAAATTGAAGATCCCAATCGGGACTGTTTTAGCTCCCATACGGCCGAAGAAAAGAAAAGATGTTGATTCACCTCGCCCATGTATAGAATACCGATAGGAGACGAGATAGTAGAATAAGAGAGAGATTATGAGTATGAAGCTTCAGAGGTACACATGTGTAGAGATATGATGTGCCGTGCACGGCAAATAAGGAGGTAGTAAATGCGCCAGGGGGGAGAAAATAGCAGGCCAGTGCGCGATAGAATTTAGTTCAAGAGGGGCACGTGTGGGAGGAGAAATAGATAGAGATGGGTAGAGCAGGTTCGAGGACCGCTGAGGGATTGTACGAATTATACGGCACGAGGGCCGGTGAAGCAGCTGCAGACAGGGCTGCGTGCTGGTCATAGACGTAGAGCGGATAGACAGGCAGTGCGTGAAGGCCAAGTTGCGTACAGATTCACTTGGTGTCACGATTTGACCCAAAAGGGCGAGCCGGACCATCGCGGGTAACCATCAGGTGCATGGTCCGTGCGCTATTGCAAGCGGTTGCGAGGGGATGCGCGAGTGAGGCCAAATGGCCCCGCAACGGGCAGCGAGAGTGCGGCAATGGTCCAGGACAAGGCGGGAGGGGTGGACGAGGAAAAGAAGGCAGTGTCGGAGAGCTTAGCAAGAAGCCGAAGACTCGGAAGAGGAGCCGAAGCGGGAAAAAACAAGTGCAGGGTCGAGGTCGGTGATGTCGACAATCCATCGGTCTCTGGACTCGTGTATAGCACCTCGCATGCCACTGAGAGTGAACGAGGGGTTGAAAGGGAGCCAGGGGAGGGGGAACGGCAGAGGAAGAGGCCGGAAAAGTGACGATGATGATGGTCAGGAGCATACAGTGGGCGTCGCATCGGCCTTGATTTCCTTATTTCTGGCCGGCTTCTCTCCGTTGGTGTCTGTCGCATCTCCGTTGGCCCGGTTGTCCGCAACTTCCCAGTTGAAGGGCACCCCGGTATTACCTCCCATTACAGGGTTTTGCATAAATTCGTGAAAACACGAAATTTTTGCGCGAGGTCACGTGTAAGTATGAATGGATGGCCAACCCATGCCATAGCATTGAGTTTAACGGGTCTACTTCAGAAGACCTTCAGATGTCTTTTTACAGCTGCAAATTGGCCGCAAAACATGTCGATAACCAGATGCCGAAGCGATGCCGGAGCCTCGGCATTTGCCGAGCGGGATCAACCAACATTCTCCAGCTGTTTCGCTCCTTTACAAGCCTCCCTTGAGTATCATGCCTCCCATACGATACATGAAGGCTTCGTCGAACTCGCCCCAATGCGCGCCGGAACGGTTTAACTGTGCACGTGACAACGCGTAAAATTTTCGCGTTTTCTTGGCGTTTTCACGAACTTATGCAAAACCCTGTAATACTGAACTGCTATGCGAGAACCCTGGCTTCAAGAGTGTATGTAGCCGCCTAGCGACGGTCCAGGGTGCCCAGGTCACCGTCACTACGCCCATTGGTGTCGCTCAGGGTGCTTCGGATGGTTCTGGCGCGAATAGATTTCCCGTCAAATATGCATCGGCTGCCCGATGGGCTGAATCTACGGTCTCTACGAATTGGACTCTCCCGTGTGTTACTCATTTCCTCTTGACTATGTTTCGCTCTGACATCAGTCCCACAGTATAGGTGCGACCAATGCCTCGGGACTCCCGCTTGCTTGCCCCCAGCCTGACGTCGACCCTTCCACCTACACCGAGGACTGCCTGTCGATGATCCTTTACGTTCCCACCACGCTC
This sequence comes from Mycena polygramma, assembly GCA_029449255.1. Lineage (NCBI taxonomy): Eukaryota > Fungi > Basidiomycota > Agaricomycetes > Agaricales > Mycenaceae > Mycena > Mycena polygramma. The sequence goes on along the minus strand of JARKID010000013.1, from coordinate 1,098,025 downwards.
ACGGCCAGCAGCGGTGTCCCGACTCTGCTTTGGATTCACGGCGGCTCGTTCATCGCTGGTTCGGCGACCGGACCCGGTCTCGATGGTTCCAAGCTTGCGATCGCGACCAACTCCATTGTCGCAGTCATGCAATACCGCCTCGGTGCTCTCGGCTTCATGAAACCTAGCGGTGTGACCAACCTTGCCGTCAAGGACACCATCAACGCCCTGAAGTTCTTGGCTAACGTGGTGCCCTCTTTTGGTGGAAGCGCGAGCAAAATCACGCTAGCTGGTTAGCTCTCCCCATCCTTCTCTCTGTACGGATGCTTATTTCCCTCTTTCAGGCCAATCCAGCGGCGCCGGGATGATTCGCGCTAGTGATGCCCAAGGCTTGGCCTGGAGCCCTCAAGCCCTTAAGCCAAGCCCGCCGTTGGGCTTTGCAGGGCCCAGGGCCCAGGGCTTGAAAAATTGTAAGCCAAGCCAAGCCCGCAAGCCCTGGCCTGAGTATTGGGGTAAAAAATAATGGTAGCTCACATTTCACTTTCAAGATTCTCTTTGTTGGTCTCTATGCTTCGAAGCGCAACTTTCAAACCAATATTTCCGTCTTTTTCGACTCCTGCAAGTGCAGCTATTGGGACGGTTTCGCATCAGTGATTTGGCCCGAAGTCCCCGAATGAGACAAACATGGTCAGAACTCACCCCAAACCCAAGGAATGCCTCCGGGTGAGTAGTCCGTCCCTATACAAAGTGTTTGGAGCACACACAACATATTCAACAGTACCTAGCATTCGAAAAAAAAATTGCGGTGCTCAAGCCCTGGCCTAGGCCCAAGCCAGGCCAAGCCAAGCCCTGCTGGCGGGCTTGGGCTCGGGCCTGCAGATTCCCAAGCCAAAGCCCGCCCAAGCCAAGCCCAAGCCCTGGCTTTCAGGCCAAGCCAGGCCCTGGGCATCACTAATTCGCGCTTTACTGGCGACTCCCTCTGCGTCCTCGCTTTTCCAGAGCGCCATTATGCAGTCAGACACTATTGTAAGTTACTTACTTCTCTTCCCATCTATGCCCTGTGCTCACTCTGAATTAGAACTACGGTTTCTTGAATGCTTCGACCCAGGTCGCGCTGCAGAAGTCCTACAACAGCCTCATCGGCTGCGCTGCCACTGAACAGGCGTGCCAGGCTGCTCTTTCGGTGGAAGATATCCTCAACGCACAGGCCACCCTCCTCGACAATGCAACGAACATCGACGCTTCTACCGGTGTCGGGGAACCTATCCGCCCTGTACGCGACGGTAGCCTGATCACCACGCCGCTCGACCTCACGGCGCCCTTCCCCTCCCAGAACAAACCGCCCCTGCTCTCGAACGTCAAGAACGAGGCCGGCCCGACCATCTACGGCGAGTTCACGACGGCCCTCGACACTTCCCTCTTCGCGTCCGTCTGCCAGGCGAGCCTCGGCGACAGCCGCTCCGCCACATTGCTGGCGTCCCCTTTCTACAATGTCACCAGCGTCGCTGACACACGCGTCCCCCTCGAGACGCTCGGCACGGACTTCAACTGGCGCTGCCCCACCTGGTCGCTAGCGCGCAGCTGGGTCGGGCACGGCGGCAGGGCGTTCGTCGGCGTGTACGACACCGGCGCGACCTACCCCGACAACACCAACGTTACGTTCTCCTGCAGCCTGGGTCCGTCTGCCACGAGGACGACATCGAGATCGTGTTCGGAACGGTTCCAAACCCGACGGCGGCGCAGGCCGCGCTGACGACGGAGATGCAGGCACGGTACAAGGCGTTCCTCACGACTGGGACGCCGAACGTGGCGGGGCTCTCTCCCTGGACTGAGGCGACCACGACGGGCGTCCACGCACACCAGCTCGGCGGCACACCCTCTCCTAATGGCGAGGTCCCCGTCGGCGCGTGCGAACCCTCGTTCTGGGGCGCAGCCGTCCAGTACGACTACCAGGTTTTTGGCATTTGAACACGTAAAACGAACTACGACTGGAAACCTTCGCACGAGCACATATAGCCAACTAATACGCAATTGCATCTCATCTTGGTGGTTTCGACCTTGCATTGCACGTCGAAAGAACAATGGTCGCTCTGCCCACGTGGCTCGGGCCCGAGTCGAACGGGCAGTCTGCAGAAATGGTTCGCTTCACTCCTCTATTCAACGCAGACGCGTCCCCGACGCTACCGAGCCTCGTGCATCAAGCTTCAACCACCACTATTCCTCAGGCATTCAACTGTGGGTGGGTTCTGGGAGCAGAACTCGCGTGGTGCGAGATGATCGTTCCGACCGGTACTAGAGCGGATTTGAAATGCATTCTCATTCTGGCCACAGCCCCCGCTCAAAAAAAACCCCCCCTCAATGCTCGGGTATGGCTCAGGTCCGAGTCGAACGGGTGGGTCTGCTGGAATGATGCCAAAGCATTGATGGCGGACGCGTCGGACGCTGCCAAGCCTTCTCCACCTCCTTTGACCGCAGCCATCTGTGCCTTAACCCGAGTCTTCCCTCCATATTTGCGAACGTGTTCAGCAGACAATTACTTGGCAATTCAGCGAGGCTTACATGTACGCATCATTCTGACTGGTAGTAAGGCAGCATATTCCTGCTGGTAAAGAAAGCGGTCTGTGTCACATTCACGGGACTCCGTTGCGCTCCAGAGTGTATAACAGCTTTCTAACCCCTGCCATACCCCTGCATCTTGGACAATCTATTACCTTCATCTTTATTGGAAAAAGGTTAGTGGTTGGAAGCACGAAGAGCGTCCATCGAGGCTGGGTAGAGTCGCGAAGGTCCAATCCAAGGTTGCATACACAAGTCCTGCTGACACCGTGTTTGAAGAATATTGTTGTGGGCCGAAAGACCGTGTTCGGTTCGGGGGCGGGACCTACATATCCCCGTACACTTTTTATTGTGCCCGGAGTGGTGAAGTTTTGCTGATTCGTTGGCCACGGGCGGTCGGAGTGAGAGGGAGCGTGGTTACTCGTGACATTGGTTCCATGGTTTAAATGCGGAGCGACCATTGATCTGGCCGTGCAACATCACGCCAACTACTTGAGCTAGACAGGTGGTTGACCATACCGCAGAGCAGTCCCAGTTGCACTGCGCGCTATCTCATCCGATGCAATGGCCAACCGGCGAAGAGCCCCGTTCGATTTGGGGTGGGAGTTTTCGAGATGCATGATTGTTTTTGATAGAATTTCAGCGCGGACGCAGGGCGAAGTGCTGAACTGGAGTCTTTTGAAGCAAGATAGATCATAGAGGGAAATCGAAAATTTACACATTCGAGCCCAGGTGCAGGCAGTGAGTTTCCTAGCCAGTGAAGTTTTATCTCAGGGCGGGGCTCGTAGTCTTACGCTCGTTGCGTATACAATTCGGACTTCCTTCTCCGGCGAATCGGAAGGACATTGCGGTGACCACTTGTGTTCTTTTTGATCAAATTCGAATGTTCTGAGGGGCCTGTGTAGCAATCAGAGGTCAAGGGAAGTCGTAGGATCGCTTTAAACAGCCTTCAAGGATCGTCTTGAAGCCTTCGTGTGGATGTTGATGGAAGTGCGGAGCAAGCCGGAGGTTATTTGGCCCTGTGACATTTGGACGCCGTTGCACTACAGCCTAACCCTTCTCGTCATCCACCATCTTGGTTCTCGTTTCCTGGCCTTCTTGTAGCGCTTGAGTGTCACTATCTCCTCCAAAATGGTTCCAAAATCCTAAACGCGGCGTCAAGCCACTTTTCGTACGGATAGACCGTCCACATCTACTGTACTATTTCGACCAAATGTTCAGGTGACGGGTGACAGAGGGTCGTGAACTGAACCATTTTGGTACAGGTGACGGTGACTTTGCACTGTAGCGGCCCAGATGGGGGCAAAAAGGACCAAAAATTTCGGCCCGGCAGTCACCGGGCGTCCATTTATGGCAATTTGATGTGATTGCCGAGGAATGAACACCCAATAAAATGAACACCTTAGGTGACGGGTGACGCCCCGTGAACATTTGGTCGAAATAGTACAGTAGTGTTGTTCGGGTCGGGTCGGGCCTGAAAGCCCTAGTCTCTTCTAAACAGACACTACAACAATCTGTGCTCGTAACCTCGCATGTTGTATGAAAGCCCGGGCTTGGGTCGGGTCGGGGTAGGGTCGGGCCTGGAAAATATCCTGAGCCCGACCCTAGGCCCCAGGTAGGGTCGGGTCGGGTCGGGCTTGGGCCTGAGACCGGGCTTGGGTGTATTTTTTGGCAACTCGAATCAGTGAGTTTTTTTCAATCATGAACATGTTCTACAATGATTCCTCACCTTAGGCTGTCCTCAGGTATCATCTCCCTTGCATAGTAGGCTTGTAACGAACATTTGAACCCCAATCAAATTCATCGACTCGTTCTGGTTGACTATCTGACCTCGGATAGGTTGAGATATGCTGTCAAAATGTGAGCACCACAGTAATTCCACATTGTACTTCCCAAAATCACTGCTGAAACATTTTTTCCTCGCCCAAAGTCGGGTGGATGGGGTCCAACAAACCGACCCGGGCTCAAGCCCGGGTCGCGGGCCTTCAAAAATCTCAGGCCCGACCCTAGGCCCGACTCAAACTAGGGTCGGGCAGGGTCGGGTCGGGCTTGGGTCGGGCTTGGGCCTGAGCCCTGGCCCGGGACATCACTAGTTCCCACAGCGCAATGGAGGCGGGTGCGATATCTTTCGCCACTGAGTCTTGTCCTGCCTGGTACTGAACTGAACGTTCACTCATTGCAAATTGATGTAGCCTATCAGAATGCGCGCTGGCGCCATTCTTCCTCGGCTTTTCTGAAGCGCAGGCGACGGATTAAACCTCAGAAGGATACCGAACAGTCGAGGGAAGACGAGGGAAAAAAAAGATGCCCACTCACAACGCATGACCCAGCCTGGATTCGAACCAGGAACACCCGCGGAATTCTGGTTGCAAATCCGATCCAAGCAACACGGGTATGATATATTTCACCACCAGGTCTTGTCTTACCTCGTTTCCGAACCCGCATTCCTGTATATCGCAAGTTATTTTAGCTCTGCTTTTTTTGAGGTGAGGCGAATGAGAATGTCCAAAGGAAAATGCAGGAGAATACAGATCCGACCACTGAGCGGCGATGCCGATACACAAACAAAAAAGTTGAATCAAATAGAATTGAGAAATACGAAAAATTACATTTACAGTTCCTTGTTTGCGTTGGCTCATCCGAGTCGAGGGACAGCCTAGTAGAACACAACCGCCAGCCGCTGATTGTGGCTCGCGATGTCGGGCGTGCCGGTCCCGCCCGTGATGTAGGCCTTGTGCTGACCGACCGCCTTGTTAAGGTAGTCGATAGCGGCGTGGTTAGGTCCAGCCATCCAGTTGCCCATGGTGGACGCAATACACTCGACACCGTCCTGACGCTTCTGCTTGGCTGCGGCGGGAGCCTTCTCGACGATATCGGCTGTCGTGAACCCGCCCTCGACCTTGGTCCCGTCAGTCGACGCGATTGTCGCAGCCCCGTCGCACCCCTGCTCGAGACTGATGTCCCCATGCGCGGCGTGGTCGTTGTCCGCGCTGAGCTGGAACTCGGCCCACGTCGCGGGCTGCAGCGTCCCCCTCTGCACGCGGCCCTTGAAGCTGGCAGGAAGCGACACAAAGTGCGTCTCGCCCGGCTTGAGCGAGACCGACGTCGACGGCTTGTCGAAGTTCGCGCCCGCGGTGCCGTTTCCATTCCAATAGTTGGGGTAGAAGAAAAACTTCGTCTCCTTGTGACCCTTGTTAGTCAAGAGGATGCCTGGGCCGTCAGCGTGCACCGTGGCGTCGGGGGGCTTGACCGCCATCCTGACCGCGACGCCCTGAACTCGGTGCGCGAGATGCGGCGCGGCGTTGTCGGGGGAAGCATCTCCGTCGTTGTACGTCAGGATCAGGTCCTTGCTACCGTGCGCCGCGCTGCTCTGCCTATTGTCGCCCGCGTCGCCAGCGCTGTTGCCCCACGCGCCGACGCCGATGTAGACCTGACCCTCGGCGAAGGTGCGCACCCACTTCTCGAGATCCTGGTTGCTCTTCGGCGCGTCAATGCGCTGAGGTACACCGTGCGCGTCGAGGCGCACCACACCCTTGAGCTTATTCTTGAGTCCGGCGTCAGCATTAGCCCACGCCGCCCTCAAGCCCTGCATGAAGGTTGGGTCGCCTTTGCGCGTGCTGGGGTCGCCGACTTGCTGGATGGTCATATTGCCCCCTACATATCCGGACATTGTGATTCAGGCTCCCAAATGCTCGAAAGAAATAATTATGCTGACCTGCTCCGACGATGACCGATATATCGAACGTATCGTTCCCCTGCCACCCGTCCTTCGTTATTTCGGCCTGCTCGCCTTCGTGCCCGTCGTGCAGGGCGATGATAGCCCCGGATGTCCTGTCAGGCGCGGCAATGGTGGCGGTCTGCCCCGCCTGAACGACGATGTTCTTGTTGTTGTTGTAACCGTGAACCTCGAACTCCTGCGGGTGGTTTGACTTATTGTGGATGTGGATGGAATGCATGGTGGGCAGTGTGCGGAGGGAGAGAAGCAAAGATGTTGTGAATCCTTGTGGCGTGTTGTGTGAATGGTATAACAGCAGCGAAGGTCTTCTTTATATGTCCGTTGGCGCTGCTGGTGCGTGCAACACGGCGATGCCGAGATGCTGAGATGCATGTCATGTAAACGAGTAATGAATCAGTGGTGAAACGAGGTGCCGTAAGTTGAGTGAATATGGCGCGAAAGATGATCCAGCACTGCGCTTCAGCTGGACGGCGATGAGAACGGACGAAGAATAATATTGATATCGCGAACGACGGAGGCCCGTACTGGATTTTCGTCATCCAGCGACCAGAGACCGAGCGACGAGAGACAAGACTAAGATTGAACCAGACGGCAAAGTTAAGAATAATGGTTGAATAATTGAAGTTCGAGGAGACGGCTGAGAACTGCCGCGAGCAGCCAGAAGAGAAGGTACCCAGCCCAGTTATCGACCGCACGATCTCCGAGGAAAGAAGTATTGCCGCTGAGAGAGCCGAATAAAATTGGAACAGAGCTTTATTCGAATTCCGCGCGACACGGGATGGGCGGGCGTAGCAGATTACCGATGTAATGAATTTCAGGCGGGCGCCAGCATGAGACACAAAGAAACCATATGGCCAGCCTACAACTGACAGCCGAGCCTCCGATGAGACCGAAATCGGGGTGAGAACCATTGCTGACCAAGGTTGAAAGTTTCAGGCGTGGCGGCCGCTGTGCAAACGACTCATGATGGTGAGAGGAAAGAGGCTGAAAAGATCCGGCATGCCGCTTGGTCATATGATTGCCGGGTGATTGCCGAAAAACGAACACTTCTGGATGTTTTCAAATTCATGGCCTAGCTCATTCTACCCATCGTGAAAATAAATTCTGCTTCTTCATCCCCACCCCTGTCCTCTGTAACCACCGCAATCCCGAGCTTTTGCTGGATGTCGAGGCAACTGGAAGGGTTACAACTTTCAAGGGGACTTGAAACTCACCGAGCTTGCCTTGTACTTGAACAGTTTAGGTGCGGGGTTCGCTTGGGAAAGAGTTTACGAGAAACCGAGTGTAGAAAGAAGGACGGAAGTCGGCAGCGAACGGGAAGAGAATGATTTGGATCATAATCATCGTGTTCATTTTGGTCTCTCCATTTGCCGCTATGCATGAGGCACGGAGCATAGAGTGCGGCATTGGAGAGGTGTACATCTGACCATGGTGAATTAAGCTGTACGGAGAAGCAGGGAGTTTAACCAAAGGAGGAAATCTCCTCAGCCACACTGCCGTGCCGCGATTCGAATTTTTGGAGCTCACGCAATGGCCGGGACCAGAACGTTGTTGAAGAGGCAGAGAGCCGGTCTGCGGGTTCGTAAAATGGGTCGGTGATCCGGGACTGGTAGAGTGAGGTGAAGGAATGGAAGGCTGGTGGAGTCTGTCTGCCGGTAGAGTACGAAATGCGATGAGAAACAGAGTAAAAATGTCGTAGAAATGGAGGTCGAGAGCGTGCACGAGAAACGATGTTGTCGAAGGGTCAGAACGCCACGGTGCGAACTGTCGAGGTTGGTAAATCACTGGGAAATGCGCTTGCAACACGTAGATTTGGGCTTAGCCCACACTGGCTCGCACAGGATGAGCGTAAGACACGGAAAAGATTGATTGTGGTCCGTGGGCGCTTGTTTACCGTACAAACACGTCCGGTAACTAAATAATTGAGTAGGGGCGAAATTGAACCAAATGTAAATTCCACCTCCCGGCCATCCGGCCCTGCCACAACGTCCTAACATGTCAGAGTCCAACGTTTGATACTTAGCTGATCTGCACCCAACAGGCCAGCTTAACTTACAGTGATGGCGGATCCCGCTGATATGCCATCTAGCCTTCAAAATCCATGACGGTCGACTACCCGGGTCCTCCTTACGGAAGCGGAGCTACTGACGTGGAAATTCCACCACAGGGGAGGTGGTGGTAAAGCGCAGACAGGTACAGGTCCACCGGCATAATATCTTGGAGCCCATGTTCGTGATGCACAGAACAAAATAATATTTACCAACGACCTCTGCTTAATCGAACTTCACCATTTCACCCTTTCGCCTAACCGCGATCCCCGGGCATAAATTTGGCTGTGACAGTTCGGACTCTTCTGACCGAACCTGTGTACGTCCATCACTTGTTTCTAAAATCAAACCTTGTCCGTTCGCAACGGAGATGAGGGGAGGCGACAAGCGAGTATAAGAACGGAAAGAGTCAGCGCATAAATGCAAGAGCCTAGCAAACCCAAGGTGACTTCCCTCACCCCAAAAACTGGATCCACGATATCATGAGGATTCCTCTCGCCGCCTTTGTCCCGCTCGCACTCGAACAGTTCTTCGCTGACACGCCTTCGGTGCAGCACGGACCTGGGAAGCGCGGGCTGGCCTGGCCCTACTACAACGGCAAACTCGATCCCGGACGGCTTAATGACCGCCAGGGAACTGTTAACCTGATGTGCGTGTTTGAAATTCGTTTGTACTTAAGTTTTTACCCCACATGCAGTTACGATTACGAGACCTACGCCCCTCCTTCCTCCAATGCAAACCACGGCCTTCACTTCATCGGAATGCAGCGCTGCCTGGACTGTGACTCGTCTCCCATCTCCCAACTGGCGGCGCGTCAGCAGCAACTCAAATTTTCAACCATCTTTACGCTCAATGAGCCAGATCTGAACGGAGCCCGGGTCAAGCAGCGGATTGGTATAAGCAGCCGGATTGGTATAAGCAGCATATCAACCACTTGGTTCGTTGATTTCGCCTGAAGCTGCCATCCAAATCCTTCATCTATTTGTAACCAGGCGATCAAGAAGGCGCTCCCCGCTGTAACCTCGTCAAACGAGGGTGGAAAAGCATCTGGAAAACCGTAGCCGAGAAGTGCCTATGAGGCTCTATGCAGCCTATGCAGCACTACGAAGCACTATGTAGTGCCCCATAGTGGCCCATAGGCACATCACAGCCACAAGTTACTGCATAGTGCTTCATAGTGCTCCAGAGTATTATCAGGCATTTTCGGTTTTCCAGATGAGGCCTGAATTGGGTGCAGCAGATGGTCAATGCATGCGGTGGCGGCTGCTACTTCGACTACATTAACCTTGTAAGCGATCACAGCCACGTTCAACTGTGCCGTTCCTTATTACTATCTGTAGCACTGGTACGGCCAAAACTTCGAACAGTTCAAGGCGCACATCAACGACGCCCACGCCCGCTTCCCGCACAACAAAACTGTGATCACCGAATTTGCGCTCCAGAATCCGCGCGGTGGTCAGACTGACCAGTACGCATTCCATCGTCACCTCTGAATTAAGATCACCAGCTGACGCTGAATCCTTTCATTCAGGATTAACTTCTTCAAGCAAGCGTTCGCCTTCCTCGATTCGGCGTCCTTCGTTGAGATGTATTTTCCCTTCGTCGCAACGTCGCCGAGTCTGTTCAAAACCCATGATCCCCAAGGCGCCAACTACGTTGGTACGGGCTCGACGTTGTATAACGACGACGGTTCGATTAGTGCGGTCGGCCAACTGTTGCTCAGAGCGTAGATACCCGCAGGGCCGCAGTTATACAAGTAGTGCACCGATCACCTAGCATTATCACGAGCGCGTTGCAAAATTATCACCTGCACCTTGAAAATTTGAACTGGGAATTGATTGTGTGAGCAATTGACGCAGGAACGACGATCTTCTTTTTGCAAAAGAACAATTTCGAGAAAAGCTAGGACCGAGCCTGGATTCGAACCAGGGACTCCCGCTGCCTGTCATGGTGCATGCGGGTGTGAACTTGGTGTGAATCATCCACCACCGGGTCTAGTGGCATTAATACCATGCCATTCTTTTGCACTCCATGAAAGGACAATAATCAAACGCCAATGCATCTCTCTAATTGGATGGTGGTATCAATATTGAATCACAACGATTAAGTATATTCGACACGAATCACGGTCCGAGGTACAAAAGGCCACGACTACATGTAGGAAACTCCATCTCGCGAGAACATTTCCAAACATCATCCGTATTACAACGGTGAACACTCAGAGGGTAATCGGGAGGCAGTTGATGGCGATGAGACCACCTGCAGCGAGAGCCAAGTTAGTGTATGTACTGTGAAGGAAGATGATCAATCAGCTACGCACCCCACTCCTTCTCAGGCGCATCGCAGTTGACGGTGGTGCCTCCGCTGCAAGGAAATGTAAGTCTGGGTATGATACACGAGCAGAGAACCAATTTACCAGTTGTTTCCAATGACGGTGATGGGCGAGCAACTCAAGCCGATGGGTACGTCAAGCCCACTGAGGTCAATGCCGAGGAGGGCTGCCACGGCGGAGACAGCCGAGCTGGAGGTGGACTCCACGCTGCTGCAGCACTGGGGGGAGCTAGGAGGGGTGACCGGGGGAGGGGGAGTGCCTCCGGGAATGGCGGCAGCAAGGGTCTGAAGTGGGGAAAATGTTAGTTCAACATAGGAAGAACAAGGGAGGGCCTCGCAGCGTACGATGAGAGCAGAGACGACAACGACGGAGAGCTTGGAGAACATATTTGTTTGACAGGGAGCTTGAACTACAGGGGGGATGTGTTCGAGTGAGGCACTTCCAGTTCACCGGTCTGCTTTTATCCTCTTCGCCTACAGGTACTCCCGCGAGCGCACAGGATTGCGTATGGTGTGAAGCGCAACAGGAACGAAGTGGAGCTGTGGAGTCGTTGAACATATTACGAAAGCAAAACCTTATGAATATATGCAGCACATACATACCGCTTAGCGGAGCCGAATCAGAAGAATGTTGTAATATTCCCTAATATTCCCACCGGAAGTTGGATGCGACTGTCGCGCGAATATCCCTTGATACGTGTCAGTACATCCTAAACTCCACCGCTCACCAAGAACCCTTATATGGATCGGGATTCTAAACCCACGAACCAGTGCTTCCCCCCGTATTGCAGTCCATTCAAGCACATAGTGGCGACCTCTCAGGACCTCTCCTCGGCCCAATGATGCAGCATCATGTTGGCTTCCTGACAGAAATGTTCCGGCGATGACAGAGCGGCGTCGTGGAGAACGCAGTTAAATGAAACACATCAGTTTTCTACGCCGCACCTGGAAAATGTCGTACACGGAACGGATCGACGTCACTGAACCCTAACGTTGCGGTACTATTGCGGTCCCGTCAAGGTTGGAAGTCTCCCAGAAAGTCGCGAATAGCCCGCGGCGGATATTGACGTAGATATGCCCGTCCATGTCCGCTTTCAAAGATAATTGTCAACGGTGCCGTTTGCCGTCGATCCAATTAATTTGTGCAAAATAGGAAGGTACATGGATCCAGAGATGGGAAGAACTGAGAACAGCATACACAGTGCTTTCCCGCGAGATCCGCCGTCTGTTTAATGAAATTCTTCAGCTCGTGGTGTCCAAGAAGAACGTGGTACCTGGAGGGTTATGGAACTCAAAATTAGGAGGCAGATAAGTATTGGGTCAAGGAGAACCCACGTTCGATCTCGCCTGATATCCGCTGCGCAATAAACACATCAGCGCGACTCCAGAAGTCGATGCCCCTCAGAACCCCATTCGGCCACTCGTGGGGCCAGAATTTGAGCGACAGCACGACGAATCGCGGGTCATTGCTAGGGCTGAGGTCCAGTACTACGGATCCCGGATGAGGCGCAGGACTCAGAACAACCAGGGCGGTGAGAAACTCGCATACGGTGAGCAGATGCGAGCACATAGGTAATTGATGCAGGCCGCTCAGTGCGAGATGAGTGAGGTTCGGAAGGCCGGCCAGCAGGTTCCACCGTGCCCTGTGTTCGGCGGGAGAGCGACACCCGAAGTCGATTTCGCTGATAAGCTCTAGATGAGTCAGATGCAGCAACGGCGGGACGGCGAGCGTCGTCACCGATCTGAGATTGTAAAGGCCGTCGAGGTCGCAATGGAGTCGCCTGAGCGATAATTCTTGGAATCCAGGCGGCGGGGACGGGCCCGACAAGGAGTAATATGCGATCAGAACGAGGTTCTCGACGCCGCGACATCTGCTAAAAATGGTTTTCATCATGTCTGACTCCACGCCCACGGCCAGCACATTGCGCACTGAGACCAAGAGCTGCGGTTTGGTATCGACAATCTGGTTGAATTTCTCATCGGGGCAGATGGGAAGACCATCCAGCTTGTCTGCGCCGATGATGAGAGTGCGATATAGCAGGGGTTCAATCCTACATGTGGAAGGACTGTCAGATTTTTTATACGCAAGGGGGTTATGCTACCACACCAGATTTTGACGCGCCATGCAACACGCATCATGGTAGGGATCGAAACCGGGCGAAAAAGGGCGGCGAGCTCGAATATGTAACGCTCCAATTCGAGTGGCAACGTGGGCTGAGCCTGCATCACGCCTGGGATCCCACTGGAAAGGCTTCCGTCTTGTTGGGGCGGGGCCATTGCGGTCGAGCTTGAGGCTTGCAATGCCTTCTGGCACACAAGGTGAGCTGGATGCGGGCTGGATGCGAGAGCGAAAAGGAAAAGCGACGCTCGGCTGTCCGGCGTCGCTCGTTGCCGGTGATGTTCCCACAACCCACGTGAGTGTTGATCACTTTGTTGAACTTCGGATTGTATGAACTTTTCTTTGGGTTCCGAGTACACATATTGGCAGAGAGGCGACATTGAATTCCTTCCCGCCAAGATAAAAATTCTTATCCCCCCACGACCCAGCCTGGATTTGAACCACGAGGAGTCTTTAGTCGTTCGCACCGCGCGGAATTATCAGAGGTTGATCAGAGGCGTAGGGTACGTCGAAACCAATTCTCCACATCTTCTGAGCAGTTGTAAAAAGGCTGAACTGTACTTGGGATATCCACCCCCAATTTTGGTAGCTCGGGATCCAAGACGCATACAAACTAATAAGATCGACTTTCGCCAATCGAGCCCTCTGCCTGCCCAACCCAACCCAAAAAAGGTTCCGCCACTACTGTGGGCACCGCGTGCACCAGATCTGCTGCGGGCCGCCCGTGAAATCTTCCCAAGTACTAGTGACCTATACAGATAACTCTCAATATAAGCCACTCTCCATGACCGTAAGGAGGGATGATACTCACCGGGTGCGGCTGAAGTCCTTCCTGGGCCGGCCAAGCCGTCAACACGGATTGAAACAGGGTGTCCCGGATACTGCATAAAAATAGGCGAGAAACGCTGAACGAGTCTATCTAACGTACTGGGCGGTGTTGACGGTGAGGCACTCCACTGTGAAGTTCACCGGCGATGCCACAGTTGCTGCTTGTGTCAGCCGAACCATCCCGGTGGCCACGGAAGACAGAAAAGGGTCGGGAGAATTTGCATTGATGATAAGAAATGTGTCGTTCGTTGCGGATGATACTGGAGTGAACAACCACTAAGCGCAAGATTCAGTCTGTGTAATCTTCAATATTGTGATGAGTGAATTTACCTGCTGATTCGTCGTGGTGGGAACGTTCCTGGGAAAGCCGGAAAGTTGTTGGCTATACTATTGCCATTGCCGATGCTGTCGAGCACGTCGCCTTGGAAGTCGGTGATATGGGTGAAGCCTTCTGGTAGACACTGGATCGCGGCCATTTGGAACTGGCTATGGTTTTCGAGGCAGCGAGGCTACTTATATACTGTAGTCATCCGTGTGAATGTATGGCCCAAGTGCGATGGAGATGCGGTGTTCGTTCCTTGTATTGAAGGTGTCAGCGAAGGAACATCGGCAGGAAGTGTGCCGGTTCACTCAGTTCGTTCCGAGCTTCTGTGTGCCTTGCTTCCCTTTTCCATCCCTCGATGTTGCCGAGATCCCGAAAGAAGGCAGGATTAAAACTGCAGTTTACTCTTCCTCCATAGCACTCTGGGGTGGGGGGCATAGTACACCATGTCGCCAAGAAGGACATATAAACCTTTCAACTCGCGAGAAGGCGTGATCCCTTTTGTCTACAGTACTAGTGCGCTATGTGTCTGAGCCACAAGTGTTCTCATTGAAGAATGTTGAGCTTGACAAGATGGTTATCAGTCGCAAGTGCTTCGTGCCCCTGATGGCGTGTTGCGATTTGAAACGAGAACCTGTGGGATGGTTTGGAAGGACTGCGTATGCCCTGAGTCGACATCAGCCAGTGGTACAGGTATGCCAAAAATTGAGCTACTGCAGTTGAGTTGTCCCAGTCAAAAACTCCTCGGTGCTACTAGCCCGGGAGGGTTGTGCTCACTATACTATTTACTGGGGGCGGTGGCGATCTCGATTGATTTATCAACTTGAGTCTTGTTATCAACAACTGCTTAGGAGATGGGGCGGAAGAAGCCGTAAACAGCCACTGACAAGATCTTTGAGTTGTGCAAGGATTGTAAGTGAAAGTAGATTCAGCGTTGAACTCTAATTCTGCGAATGGCACAAAGACGGCAATTGCCGCCATCATGCTGTGCCGCGATCGGCAATCAGGTGAAACACGATCACGCTGTTACCTGGGTCACAATCATTTTCGCACTCTTTCCTTCCTCTCTCCCTCCTTTGTCTCTCCCTGCCATTTCTCATCTCGGCCCCTCTCGTTCCCTCCCCGGTATCTGGCTTTCACTCTCGAGATGGGACTGCTTTTGCCGGTAGCAGGAAATGCTGTTTTCCCCAGTGCCACTCATCTAGTGTTGTTCGGGTCGGGTCGGGCCTGAAAGCCCGGGCTTGGGTCGGGTCGGGGTAGGGTCGGGCCTGGAAAATATCCTGAGCCCGACCCTAGGCCCCAGGTAGGGTCGGGTCGGGTCGGGCTTGGGCCTGAGCCCGGGCTTGGGTGTATCTTTCGACGACTCGATTGGGTGAGTTTTTTCAACCATGATGTTCTGCAATGTTTACTCACCTCATGTTGTCCTCATTTATTCTTTCCCGTGTGTAGTAGTCTGGAATGGGCTTGCAACAAGACTTCGAACCACCATCAACTCCATCGACAGGTGCCATTTTACGAACTGACCTCAGATATGTTGTGATACACTGTTGGAATGTAAGAACAACAGCAAAATCTGGTGTGTAAATGCCAATACCACTGCCGCAATTTTTTTTTCTTGCCCAAACTCAGGTGGATAAGGTCAACCAAACCGACCCGGGCTCAAGCCCGGGTCGCGGGCCTTGAAAAATCCCAGGCCCGACCCTAGGCCGGACTCAAACTAGAGTCGGGTCGGGCCTGGGTCGGGCTTGGGCCTAAGCCCTGGCCCGGGACATCACTACATCCCAGCCACGCTGATGGCGGTGCTGCCGACGCGCGCAGGGCCCATGGACGAGGCAGGAGCGGGTTGCGCATGCATGCTAGGGATGTGGTCATCACCGTGCGTTCTTTCGTCTACACGAACCTACCCACCCTTTGATGCGAATTATCAATATCCAGGGCGAATTCACATTGCACACTCTTGCCAGGCTTCACTGCGGCGCGCACATAATGGCACTGAATCCGTCTCCCCGCCTCTGGTCTCGAATACTTTGGTCTTCTGCGTAGCATAACGTCTCTACCCACGCGCGTTCGCCGACGCTGGCACGCTGCTGCCGGCGATGCTCGGCGCTCGACCGGCGTGATATCCGCATCGTGCGTTCTAGGGACAGTTTCTCTAACGCTGCGGTGGTGAGGCATTCAAGGATGTGCTATGCGCGTGTCTGGATTTCCCTGCACCATCTGCGCCGCGACCCTTGTCTGCTTCAAACTTGAATTCAAGCTCTAGGCGGCCGCCGCTCCTCGTTGAAATGAGCCACGCGCTGCACCCAACACGCCAGCGCAGCCTCTACCCACCTACTACCCGCCGAAATATAACACCGTCGGGGGGAACGTCTCCTGGGCTCAGCCGTGCCAATACCATACAGCACCACAGACGGAGGGCTGTGGCGAGGACGGTACGCCTTTGGCGAGTCTCTTATTTTGTTTGTTCCTTTCTTTTGCCCGCCCCGGATTCTTTTCCACCCTTTCTCGTCTCCTTTTGCTTCTAGCTTCACCAATACCCAATCCGTGTCACACAGTTATATCCCCTCTCCCCGTGCTCGCCCGCTCTGGGAGCGCGACGCTGCATGCACTGTTTTTGGCCACCCCATTTTATCCTACCGCTACCTATATATTTTTTCTCCTCGGCGGGATGCAGGCTATTCCCGTCCCTTTTATTGTTGGCAGGGGCCAGATCTTTAAAGCTTGCACGTCATTCCTTGCCCCGATTCCTTTGCTTTTCGGAGGGGAATTCGCCTGTTTGCATTGGCGTTGTCGCCCGTTCAATCCTCGACTTCTTGCCTCCTTCACGTACATCCTCCACCCTTCCGTCAATATTCGGACTAGTTTCACAAATTCGCCCCATCTCCTTCCTTCATTCCTTTTCCCTCCTTCCTTTCACCTGCACTGCAATTCCACATCCTGCCTTATCCACTGTCTTTCATCCCACTTCGGCATCCTGTTCCCGATTTTCTACATACACGGTTCAATGTACACAATTTCCCCGATTTCACCTCGCCGCGTTGGTCTCTTCTCTTCCCGCGCTCGTTCGGGGCCAAGCTCGTCGATATTCACGCCACAGTGCAACTCAAAATGTAACGCCCCGTCGATATACTGCGAGGTTCGCCCGTTCGATCTGGGCGGGAGGCATCGACCATAAACCCAAGAATCACCTTTTTCTGGTCTGGCGCCCCCCTGCATGAATCTCCCTCTGCATGAACCTTGTCCTGCTCAAAACAACACACGCTATGTCCAGAATGCCGCCCCTTCAGCCCAGTATATCGTATGACCATATGGCTCGGGATAGCTGCAACTTGCGCTCACCCATAGCCCTGGTATTTAGGCTATTGTCTTGGACCTAGCCATAGGAAACGTTATCTAAAGCCACGGCTCTAGCCAACCGTTGGCTAGGACCAAGACAATAGACTAAAGTACACGAAATGGTAATCAAAGACTGCAGTGGGAGTCGAACGCAAAAGGTAAACTGTTCTGATTACATACAGAAGAACGGGAGGCAGAACGAAGCCACTAGGCAATAGAGGAGATGGTTAGGTTATATGATGTTGGGGATAGGATGATAACTCGGGAACAGGGAACAAGATTGTTATTCACTATACCGCCCCAAAGGGGCCCGGTTAGGGTTCGGGTTAGCGGTTAGTGGTTAGAGGTTCGCGTTAGAGGTTAGAGGTTAGTGGTTAGGGTCCCAAGGAGTATTTTTGCCTCGGTTGGTTAGGGGTTTGGGTTGTTAGGGTTTGTTTGGTTAGGGTTTGGGTCCGTGGTTAGGTCGGGTAAGACTCATGCTCTGTATCGAGCTCATGGTGCAGTGGTTGACATGCAGAATAGAGTGTGTTATGGAGAGGTTTGTGGATCGAATACCCTCCTATGCCTTTCATTTTGCATTTATTCTCCTGGAGGAACCTTTAGTCTCCGTCATGGACCTAGCCAACCGGATGGCTAGAGCCGTGGCTTTAGACAACAGTTCCTATGGCTAGAGCCATCTGCATTAGACTAAATCTTAGGGCCATGGCTCTTGCGCTGCAAAACAGCGAGAAAAGCTGGGCCTGCTCCGTCCCTGCTGATTTGCTGTCCCTGTTGGATCTTGCCCAAAACTTCAATTTCGCAGCTTCTGCGTGCAAATCGGTGGAAAAGAATTTAAAGGCACAGTTGCGAATGGTTCGTGTTCGCAACCAGCATCTGGCTCAAGATCTTCCAGGCAACTGCTCCTCGGTCGATTCGAGAGGTTCTCGGGTCCTCCTCAGGCTGAACAACATCCACTCTCCTCGGACTCAACCGCTTCGTCGGGAACCTGACAGCATGGGAGCTGCGAACCTTGTACATGGCGCGAGTAGACCCATCCCTCATTGCGGGCTGCGAAACCTGCCTCGATGTGAATCTCAAGAGCTTGAAACTGCTGGAGGCAGTGCAATGCATGTTTATACGCCGAATGCTGGGAGTTGGAGCTCGGTCAATGCGTGCGGTCTTGTTTTCAGAGACAGGGATATGGCCTATCAAGTACTGTCGTGTCTACCTCGCTTTGAAAAATCTCTGCTACCTTATAAGCCTGGAATCCACGGATGGCAGCCCCCAGAGACCGGCGTGGAATGCGTTACAGCAGTCGCTCACCCTTGCCCGAGCTAAGAAGATATCCTGGTTCAATGACCTCCGAATTGTTCTGTCTCAACTTCATCTCCCTGTGGATTTTGATATCTCTGGAGATGTGACAGTCAAACCAGTGGAAGAAGTTATGAAGCTGGTCAAACTCTCCATGGAGGCATGGATCAACGACGAGATTGAGAACTCACCCAGGACTAAGGATCTTCTGGTCGGACAATTGGAGTTTAATCCGGACACGGGGAGCCTCATCAGGAAGGCACTGGATTTCCGACACTACCTCAGAATAACATCTGCGAGCCACAGGCGCGCTCTCACGAGGATGGTTTTGTCGAGCCACTCTTTGGCAGTAGAGCGGCGGCGCTGGAAAGAACGTGGGAAGCCAATAGTCCCCCGTGAATGGCGCCTATGTCGATTCTGTTGCACATCTGTGGAGGATCCGCCACACGCCATGTTCATGTGCAGGCACCCGCCGCTGATGCAGATACGGGAGGTCTTCTTGGCCAAGCTGTATTCTAAGGTTCCGGACGTCAAGGGCCTATCCACAACACCTTGGGGATTTTTCCGCGAGCTTCTCCCACGGCGCAAAATTACACCACTGTTGGCAAAGCTTGCTTATGATGTGCAGAAAATCTTCGACGAGACCCCATGCTTTTCGTGGACGCGCCGCCCGGTGCGCTTCCTTGATCAACTTTCAATTACTTCACATGCATCCTGCAAAGGGACGACATGCGACAGCTTCTGTAAACTGGTGGACACTGGGGAGTTTTGCCGGGAAGGAGGGATACTCCTCTCGTACACCAACCATTTAGTTGAGTGGCCAGGTCCCACGAGGTTGCACTCAGTGGTCCCGCCCATTCAGGGCCAGCCAGTTTATCGAATGTGAGCGTCTTGCGTGATCTAACCCCTGGAATGGGTGTGTGTTCTGTTGACATTGTGTAGATATTTGTGGAGATAGCCACCTCTACAGTACTACATATTTGTCTTCAGTAAACTCGTAGTTCAGCACTCGGACCACGCGAGTATAATATATCCCCCCCCCCTCTCCCCCCCCCCCCCCCCCCCCCCCACCACTCACGCACATAGAATTCAAGTCACCTTTGCTAAAACCTCCATCTCTGGTTGTCGTACTCGTGTGTGGGTGTCGATTTCCTGGACTATCTTATGCGCTCTCATCAAGTTCGCAGACCCTTCGAACAAGGCGCAGTGGCGGGTGGTCCGCACCTGCAATAAATTTGGCTTATGTCCAATAACTTACATCTGCAGGATTCGCTCGTTCGACTCGAGCCTGCCCCGTGGTTGACGTGTTGATGGTTTTTTCCTTACTTTCTTTTGGAGGGGAGTGTAGACGCTACCGAGCCTCCCGCTTCCAGTTTTGACCACCGGTGAACTGTGGGTAGATTCTATGTGCAGAAGTCAGATGTTGTGTAAGTTGGAATAAAATTCAAGGCTGACCGATGAAAGTGCTTTGTCTCTCCTGCGAAGGGCGACCAACAAAAATGGTTTTGTACCTCATTATCGCTGGCGCGGCGCGAGTGAAACGGCCAGGGTCTGCGGGTATGGAGCTCCTGTGAAGGACATGTTGAGTTTTGGCACAAAAAAGACTGCCAAGATCATCAACACATGGCTGGAGCCCGACTCGAACGGGAACTACGGGATGGCGGACCATATCACGATGAGTATCGAAGTGGGATGCGTCCTAGACCTATAAAGCCTTCTTTGCTCGAACGCGCAATGTTTCTCTGTGCTCAATTCGTTGTCAGCGAGTCGTTGTTTTTTCTTTAGAGACAATATACATTGCAGCGACATAGATCAATCCTAGGTAGATAGATGGACGGTTTCATGAGAAGACGAACACGACTTACACGACACAGTAATCCACCTCAGTGAATCCGTGGCAGAACCGCCTCCCTGTGGAATAACCTGACGCCAGCTGGAGAATTCGACCGGAACAGACCGTCCAACCCGCAAACGGCATGACCAGACAGCAAGACTTGGGCCACTCTTGATTGAACGACCTGTAACGTCCCAGATAAAATTCAGCCAAATCGACGTCGGCCCAGTATAAGTTGCATTGCACGAAGGGAGCCATCCAGGTGGTAGGTATAGGTTGCATGCTGATGTGCGAGTAGGAAGTGGCGGGTAAGTAGTAAAAAGCTACCGGGTAGGAGTAGAACCAGTCGCCCGCCGCATTGGTTAGATTGGCGATACATCTCTGCTGGACAAGATTCACATCCAGTTGAATACGTTTGGTTTGCTTGACCGAGTGGAGGACTCGGTGACCTTACCGAGCGCAGAATCTGTTGCACAAGATCGCGCTCGCGGACTGGATTTTGGAACGATAGGCGACAGATTCCGGATGGGGTGTGGATGCACGCACGAGCAGCGGCCATTGAGTAGCGAGCATCGGGCGGTGAGTGGTGGGTGAGCAGGGAGTAGTGTGTAGGATGTACAGAGGCGGTGGAAGAAGGACGAAGACGCATCAAGTCAAACCTACGGAAAATTCAGCACAGGCCCTCCAATGAAATGACACCAAACACACCGAGGAACCGGACGAATAAGCCCACGACTACACCGCCCAGAAGAGGAACGAAACGAATCAAACCGAGGAAACGACAGAATAAGGATAAAGATGGGGTTATGCGTACGGGTAGGAAGGTGCGGATAGCTTGCGGATAAACAGAGGAGACGAGAGGTGAGAGGCAGAAGGAGGACGTGCAGAGATGGGGTGTAGCGGGTAGCGTGAAGGGTGAAGGGTGAAGGGTGAAGCGCGTAGTGGTGAGCGCAGAGGGATATATAGAATACGCGCAACTGTTGGAATCGAGCCCTATCCACGAGAAGCCAGCGCTCGCTCTCTTCTCGAACCTTCGCGCAAGTACTCACCGCCCAATGAAACGAAACACTATGCCGCGCCCGCCTGAACGACGAGCCCCACCAGGTTCAACATCACGTCGTTGAAGCTTGCCAGATTCTGCGCGCCGGTCGCCTGGGCCTGTGCCTGCACACTTGCGCTCGGGGTCGCACTACTCGAGCTCGGCTGTGCGCTCGACTTCGGTGCACTACTGCTCGGCCGCGCGCTCGAACTCGGCCGCGCACTTGAACTGGAGTGCGTGCTGCTGGTCGTATGTGTAGAGGTGGTGGAAGTGGTGTGCGTTGTGCTTGTGGTGGAATGCGTAGTAGGCGTCGGCGTGCTCGTATGCGTCGTGGTAGTCTTCTTCTGTGTGCTTGTGGTGGTGGTAGGATCGTCCGAGCCGTTAGAGAAGGACCAGGAGCCATAGAATTCGCCGATGCCGGTGTCGCCGACGAAGAACTCGAAGAGGCCCTGCGTGAGGTCGAGCCCCACGTGTCGCAGGATGCGCACTATGGGCGGGAAGCATTAGTATGAAAATTGATCTCAGGAGGAGGCGGAGCAGGTAGGGAGAGAAGAAGGACAGGGAACGTGGGCGTTGAAAGAAGGTAGGTCTAGAGGGGGATGCGGAGGATGTGCAGGATAAAGGGCAAAGGAAGAGGGATGCTGAGGCGGCGGAAGAGAGGAACGAGGAGAAAGAGGAACGAAGAGGAAGAGGAAGAGGAAGGAGGCTTGGGGGAGCGGGAGTGGGCGGGTGGGAGGGTCTCAAGGGCGATGGAAAAGGCGGATCAGGGTGAAAGGACGAGAATGACGGAGGGTAAACGCAAACGCACCTCATCCACACACGTCGCGACCGTGCTTTTCCCATTGTAGTCGATCTTGAGCTGCTTCCCGCACGCCGAGCCGTCCCCAAACTGGTTGTAGTTCATCGCTACGAACTGTGTGCGCGCATGAGCATTCACATTTCCTAAAAGAATTAGAAAGGAGGACGAGGAGGGGAGGAACGCACCCAATTTGAATCACTATCTTTATGGTTCTTCCCCGTGCACGCGTCCGGCCCCGTATCCGTCGAGTACCACGTCACGTGTATGAGTCTCTCTTCACCATCTCCATCCTTCTCTCCTCCGCCATCCGCGTGTCATTCGTGGGCCCGCGCAGACGTAAAGCGAGATTGTTGTGCGTGCGCGGCACGGCGGGGGCGGGGTGATGTGGTTGGTGTTGTGGCTTAGAGGCAAGGGTGCCAGCGGCGCAGAGGAGGTGCATCGTCGTTTCTATTGCGGATGATTTTCTATTTCTAACGTGTGGGTATCGGGTCCAGCGGTGGAAGTCTCGGCTTTGCTGAAGTGAGGCTGAGGGAAAGAACGTCCGAGCGAGCGAGCGTGTGGGCCGGGTAAAAGAATCAGAGCGCGGAGACGGCGACGACGGGGCGACGAGGCAACGTGAGAAAGATTGATGGATACGGCGTTTTTGATGAGTTGATCTACCACGTGCTCCGTGGTTCAACTTCGTTGTTTGAAACATTGGTTGGATTGCTTCCAGTCAGCTGCTGAATTCGCCCGGGTTACTTGGGAAATCGCCTCCAGAATCTCTGACGAAGGAGGAACAGGAACAATCAGCGCGTTGTTGAGGTTCTATTATAGTATAGTACCGGCCAAAATTGCCCGTGCCAGTGCTTCAACGGGCGCCTAACTTTTGCCTCCTGCGTTCACCTCATCTCGCCGTTGCGTCTAGCTATAAGAACTGCACAAGGACCCTCGGTATGAGAAGTCTCTTGATATATGTGCTTTCTCGGCTGCATAAGAACATTCGAATGGTGTTGAACACCATTCCAATGTTCTTCCACCAGGCGCAGCCTCAAGCCCCCAACCGCCAGCCACTTGTGCGCCCCAATCAAGACCCAATTGGGCGAGTCTACACCTTTACATCGAAAGAAATGCCGAGCAGCGGAGTGATTACTGTCCCGCCAAAAAAATGCAACTCTTTACTAGCCTATGGCTCGGCCCGAGTCGAACGAGCGCAATCTACCGGAATTTTCTCCCTCAATGGAACGCAGATGCATTCCAAACGCTACCGAACCTTCCTATCCTGTTCCTGGAATCGAATCTTCCCCAACCAAGCGCATTCTCGGATGGATGTCAACGCTGTAAGTTCAGATAATTCTCACATCCTGAGTTGGGTTGGATTTACACAGCCCTTCGTATCCTATGGGCCGTCCCGACCGCAATCCCCACAAGGATTCTGGCAGCGCCATTGCATGTGTATTTAGCTGAAGTAGAACAAAAAATTCTGGCTCCCGGAATGGAATGGCTAGGGCCCGAGTCGAACGGGCGTTATCTGCAGAATTATTTTCTCAAGTGTGGTGGCAATCAGTGTAGACGCTACCGAACCCCTTTCACCTACTTTGAAGCCCCTATGTCCGGGTTCGAATTTCAGTCTGTCCAAGTAATTCCGAGAGCGGTTTTCTCAACGGTGTTCGGAAAGGAAAAGGAAATTGATTTTCAAACTTCAATTGACACCTGTTCGCCCCCGCAGAGATTTGGCCTGCGATTTTTGGAGCAATATCGCAGGTGCATCTGGCTATCGTAAAAGAAAGAAAAAGTATGTACCGATATAAAGAATTACGGCCCGGGCCCGACTCGAACAGGCATTGTCTGCGGAATATTTTACGATCCCTCAAGCGTATTCAACGCAAATGCGTCCCCGACGCTACTGAGCCATCCTAGCTCAAGCATATTCCCTTCCTTGAGCGATTTGTGGGAAACAATAAGGGACACTCGATACGGAGGGGTTCCTTGCGCGGGACTCGTGTTGACACAATGCTCGATGACTACATTGCCTGCCCTTGGTTGAAACTAGATTTGTACCCAGTCAACTCGTTCTTCATTCGAAGTTCTCGCAACCGCCGCTTGGTTGTACCTCGTCTCGCTCTGAAAGTGCATCCCCTTTTTGGAAAACACGCCAGCAAAAAGAGGACGCCTTGACCCTATGACTCCGACCCGAGTCGAACGGGCGAGGTCTGCAGAAATGCTTTTTCAATCCACTGCAATGCGCATTGCGAGCAGATGCGTCCCAGACGCTACCGAGCCTTATTCACCTACTTTTCACCCGAGCTATCCGTGCCTCGATTCTCTGTAGTGAAAAATCGTTTTGAAAAGGGAACCGGAGGCCGGTGGGAGCGCCTGAGGCCCTTATGCGGCACCAGACGCAAAATGTGATCTCAACCCATGTACTTGCCGGTTGCCATCCCAACCCAACCCACCACCACGGAACGAGGTGCCACTATACGCTAGGAATTGAGATTCCACCTAGGGACTCACTTACACACCAAATTCCAAGGGATGGCTGAAGCTCCACGTCCACGCGCCGAGGGTTACAAAAGCCCTGCTGAGTACATGCACTGGGTATGCCATAAGAAAATGGAATGACCTCGAACGCTGATGCCTCGGGCCCGAGCCGAACGGGCAGGTCTGCCTATTGTACATATTGCATGAATCGGCACATTCGCAGAAGCGTCCCAGACGCTACCCAGCTTCCTTCAGCTGTTTGCGAACCCCCAATCCATACCCAGATTCTCCCAGCTGTCAATCGACTTGAGTGCGGCCGGAAAACCTAGGCCTCGCTGTCATTCCAACGTGGAAAATCTCTGACCTGTGCAGGCATATTGGCTGGGCAACTCGAACAGTACTACAAAGAATGACTCACGGTTCAAAGGTTTCCAGTGC
The DNA here is from genome assembly GCA_029449255.1 of Mycena polygramma. Taxonomy (NCBI): domain Eukaryota; kingdom Fungi; phylum Basidiomycota; class Agaricomycetes; order Agaricales; family Mycenaceae; genus Mycena; species Mycena polygramma. Next base: position 1,072,910 of record JARKID010000013.1, on the reverse strand, counting down.
TGCATTCAGAATTTGATCATGACCGTGCCAAAGCCAATTTGAACGAAAAAAGGGGGGTGGTTATCGCCCAATCTATAATGGCTCGGGCCCGAGTCGAACGGGCGAGGTCTGGAGGAATATCACGGACCCTTTACGCATGTATTCAACGCAGACGCCTCCCAAACGCAACCGAGCCCGGTTACCTACTTCCCGACCCCCGGATATGCTTGCTTGCTTGAATTCGCTACACGCCCAGTCCTTGATTCGCACCACAGTCGTCTTCCTAATTTATACCCATCATATATAGAACATCCAGTGAGCCTCAGAGAGTAACATGGCGTGTATATGTGATACTTGACTATTCGTTATGGTGGACGTGAGCTCTTGAAATTTGAATTTGACGGGAGTCGCAGTTCCCCATTCCGAGTTTAAAAATTTATTTTTAACTCGGTCTTAGTCTCTATTTCTTCCGCCAAATCCACGATTTTTGTTGTCGTTCTGGTTCGTGCTTCGTGTTGGAACCATTACTCAAAAAGGAAATTATTGTGTGATTTCAGCTCGATGCGGTTACATTTGTCTTTGTGTCTTACGTTCCTGCTGATCGGTGGTCACGGCCGGTGCGTAATGATCTTAACGGTTGAACCTTGAATCCGAAGTGCTAATGCAGGAGATATTGCGGTATCCGGGGACCTGTACAGTGTACACTGTACGTGTTTTCATTCCCCTCGCTGGACTACTATCTTCCGAATAAAGTGCAGCATTACACCTCTTGCATTCTGTTCTCCCTTGGTTCTCTCCTCGTCAAACTGAAGTCTTGGACATGATTCTTACAGCTATTTGCAGAACATAAGGCGCGCACGGTTTTTTCCGCTTTTGGACGGTTTTTGTCAGCATTTCTCATTTTCCTTCCAGCTGCCTCAGTTTTGAGTGGAACACCCTAAAAGCACGCGCATTCGATTTCTACGCTTAAACTACAGTGCGTAGAGTAGTCAATATATATATTTGGCACCTCAACTATGGTGTGGTTGGAATTGCACTTTTTTACGATAATATCCGGCCAGCATGAGGATTTATGCTCCGGACAATGTATAAATTTAATACAAGAGACATACATATGTACCACTGTGCGTGACATAATTTTCTTCCAAGCAAACATGTAGGATCTTGAAGAATAACAGATTGAGTGATGGCCTGGCACTCAAATAACCGTCTGAATGTATGTCTTGCAGCAATGGAACCATTGATTACAGGAGACTGGAAATATTCTACCACATTCATGTAGGTCCAATGAAGTGCACTGGCTATTTTGATTGAGGAGAGTTCAATTGTGGCCTTCTCAGTTGGGTGCATGATGTATGACAATTTGCCATCAGCAAAATCATGACAAGTGTGATGGCATTATATGAGTATGTTGTGCACCCATTTACCTCAATACAACCACCCAGTGCACTTCAACTCATATTCAAGGGAGTGGTTTCAAATATGCAGCCTCCAATAACCAGTATTCCTGCCGCAGCAAGGCGTACAACTACACACTCATCCGATTACCACTGCTGTATTCAAACTGTTGTTCCGCAGGATCGGGTGGAATGCTTCAAGGAAAAAATACCCTATGCACTGTGATACATATCTAGGAGTATTGTATCAGATTCTCACATCATTTCAGTGATGCATCCCCTTTCTAGAGGCATTTTACAGTAAAAACAGCCAATCTAGTCCACAGTGTACTGAAAGGCTTGAAAATGATTACTGAATAGCCTATGCACTGTAATAGATACGCAGAAATCCATTGCAAATGTTTCCAGGGCGTTTCAATCAAAACTACGGCCGTTATTAGACAAATGGGAGTTGCTGACCAAAATTGTCCAAAAGCGGAAAAAAATCGACCGCGCCTTATGTTCCGCAAATAGCTGTAAGGGGTGGCCTTCGTTGAACGGTTGCTTTGTTCCCCCTCAAGGCTCAGCCTGAGGCCAAGTGTTATTTGACTAGTGTCTTGCACCAAAATTCTGTGCTGGTTAAGTACCCACCCAATTTGAACTTCCAATTCAACCGAATCAAGGAGTTCTAAACAGAGTAACACTTGGGTAAGCTAATTGCTGTTGAAATGAGTACATTTCATACTTTCATGACTCTATTACTCAGTTGTATATGCACACGGGAGCTTACAGGACTTTCGACGGTTTTGATTTCTCCGGTTGTTCTTGGGCCCCTCGCGAGCTCGAGCCGAGCGAAGCTCGGGCGAGGGCGAGCGACAGCAGTGTGAGCAGGCGGGCAGAATAACTAGTGGTATTTTTTTGTCCCGTCGGCCTTTGTGCCCAATGGACTGAGCGGAGGTAAATTGAGGTCCCCGGTTATTCTTCCCCTCGCGAGCTAACGAAGCTCGGGCGAGGGCGAGCGAGACTGTCAGCAGGCTTAGCCGGGGCAGAGTAGTGGAGAGGTTATTTTTGCCCCGTCGGTCAGACTCGGTCTACGTGCGCAAGGAATTGAGCGGAGCGTAGGTGAAAACTGAGGCACCGTCTTCAAGTGAATCGAGTCAAGCCGCCGCCTGAATTTACGGATTGGTTATGTAGGTAAAACATAACCTTAAGTTGTCACAAAACTCGGTCTGCCATGTGCATGCAATGGCCCTTAAAAACTTAATGCCAGAGCCGCAAGCGCCGCAAAGGAAAAAAGCCGACACATTGGATGGAGCGGCATCTCAGCGGGGCAATTCAAGGCGACCAGTGGAGGAACGTTGACAGAAGGTGCGGGCGCCTTCGTTACCTTGACGTTACAAAGATGTGGGACAAGATTGAAATTCAGTTAAAATTGATCTGCTTGACCGAGCGCAGGTTGTGTTGGATGAGAGCGCAGTAGGTGATCCCAGACTTCAAGCCTTCCGTGGTGAAGGTATCACGAAACAATAGGCAATAGGTGAAACTTGCGGATGTGCAGGTGCGCAAGTAGGCGAACGTTGAGTGCCAATTCAGTTGAGGGTTCTTTGGCCGAGCGGTGTGTTATGTTGCATCAGCACAAGAGCGCGTTTCGTTGGTTCTGGACGGATTATGAAACGAAGACGATGGGGATGCCTGTAAATTGCGGGTGTGGATAGCAGCTGGCGGGATGAGTGGCATCGTATGGTAAGTAGCAGGTAAAATGGGGAAGCGGAGATTAATGCGGATGAGGGGCTACGCACAACCACGGCGAAGGTCAACCCCCTGCCAAAAAAAAAAAACAGCGCAAGCCCTCCAACACACCAAAGAACCCTATACATAAACCCCAGAATCACTGCGCCCCCGCCCGAACAATGTAACTCGCACTGTGAAGTACCCAGAAAAAGCTGGAATCTGCGCGCGCCCTCTTCTTAGAACTTCACACAACGAACCCACCGAGCACTCACCCATGAACGAATTTCACTGCGCCGCCGCCTGCGGTATCAACCCCACCAAAGAAATAAAAAATACATGCACGAATGTAGGCACAAGGCTCGGGCCCGAGTCGAACGGGCGGGGTCTGCAGAAATCTTAATTGCAGTAGATGGCAACGAGACGCTACCAAGCCTTCTTCACATACTTTCAAGCCCAGTTATCTGCCAACCAACTAGCATCAATTAAGAATTCTTCTGTTTAAGGCTTTTGGACCGAAAATTCTACAGGGATGCCCTAAACAGATTTCCAAGCAAATCAATGCGTGGCCTGCGCTGTAGCGCTCAACAAAAAACGACTTGGCGACCTACGTATACTGCTTAGACCCGAGTCAAGCGGGCGGTGTCTGCAAAAATCATTTCCCCCTGTTTCATCAAGTGCGTCTCGATCTTTACCAAGCCTCTTGGGAATTTGGACTCACACCGGAAAGTGGTCACACGTGACAGTCACAGACCCACCCGGGTGATGTGATCGGAACAATTGCAACTCCTTCCGTCGGGAAATTACCCTACTATGAAAGACCGCAAACGGTTCAGTTTTTTCCAAGGTCAAGCGTTCGATTCTCTCAGTGTCCGTTCTTTTTCGGGCACGACGCAGTCGGCCTCGCGGCGAGCGCCAGCCCCGCGGCGAGCGGAAGGCCCCGCGCCCAGCGGTCGGGGTCTGGGGTGGAAACCCCAGCCGTCCGGCCTCAATTTTACAAAGTGAAATATGTCGAAAAACGAAAAAAAAAAAAAATTAAGAAAAAAAGGCCCCGCGCCAGCGGAAAAAGCCAGCGGCAGCGAAAATGTAGCGCAGCGAATAAGGCCCCGCGCCAGCGGAAAAGGCAGCGCCAGCGAAAAAGGAGGGGGTCTGGGGGAAGCCATTTCCCCGGATCAAACCGGAAAGTGTGACGCGTGACGTGACACCTTTCCGGTGTGGGTTCGAACTCCGCTGCCACGTGCCATGGTTCAAGTTCTTGGTTGGATTTTATCTTAGCTGGATTTTATGGGTGTCGTACGCAGCGAGTTGCGGTGTGAGCTGTGGCCATTCATCTCCACTAATTTTAAAGAAATGCAGCCACCCTGGGAGGAACCATCACGTTTTTATGGTTCTATTTTGTGTGCGGCCAAAAATTGCCCGCGCCGGCGCTTCCCACGGCGTCCAACTTTCGCCTCCCGCATTCATTCATTCAGCAAAGCCTCTGCGAAATTCTACCCGAAATTCTCTCATTTTTCCGATGCTGCCCGCCAACTTCCCCTTCCGATGCAATTTTATTCCGTCAACAAATATTCAAACCACTCAGGCCCGGCTTACGTCGGAAGCGTGATCACCTTACCTTTTTCTCGCCGCGGTAGCTGCCCAAGATTATACGCCTGCACGTATGCTTCCTCACTCGCTCGAAGGAATGACCCGGGCAGAAAAACTCTCCCTCACAATCCTATGGCTCGGGCCCGAGTCGAACGGGCGAGGTCTGCAAAAACATCTTGGTTCAATGGCATTCAACGCAGATGAGTCCCGACGCCACCGAGCCATACTAAACAGCTGCTCAGTCTGGAATCTATGGTCGACACGCTGCCTCCTCCAGCAACGGGTAAATTGCACATAGCGTTGGTCCGCCCACACCCGAGACCTCGCCCGTTCCTCATCAGCTCCCTGGAGGATGTGTAATTCGAATTCATAGGATCTATATCCAGCGCTAACAAGCAGACAATGATGCACCCTCGCTAACAGAAATTGGTCCATGACCGCTACGTTCAGGCGAGTAGTTGACATTGCCGCACCTGAGATAACAGTGTCGTCAATCCTGACTATATCTCCTGCGGGGAAGACTGGAAATAGAGAAAAAACGGTGGCCCAGTCAGAAGACGTTGCAGTTTCAATATTCCCTCAATGTGGTTCTCAAACCCTACATGGAAGTACTCGCACACTTGTCTCAAGCCATTGTATTCACTTCCACGGCTTCCCCGGTAATATTACCGTGGCGCAACAACTGATTTCTTTATTTTGCAACTTCTTATTCTACTTTTGATAGACGTTCTCATAGTGAATAGCTCGTCAAGTAGGGTGGTTGGGGTCCAAGGCGAAGGCACGAGAGGCTTGCGCGTGCTGGGATACCCTTGGGAACACAGTGTTCAGAGACTGGACCATGCTGTGTATAATATTATCACTATCACTATCACTATCACCTAGTATGTTCAATGGTTTATGAAATAACTAAGCGGCTTTCAATTACAGCTATTTGCGGAACTTAGGGCGCGGATCAATTTTTTCTCAAAAATGTTGATTTTGGCATAACAGCTGTATAAGGCTCAAATCCCAAGCAATCTCTTGGGTGTTTTGAATAATTCCACTCTCCTGTGCATTCTGCACCTGCATGCACCCAACGATCGGCGATAATCACATAATATAGACCATATGTGGGAGTTGGTCTGTTTTCGTGCATAACACTTCCTGTGTGAGCTAAAGTGGTGTGAATCTTCCAATATCCTAGCATATAACATTGGAGATGATTATACAGATGCAAGGATGCCTAGAATAACCATCCCATGTCTGATTCCCTCAAATTCCTGCCATCAGATGTTGAGCAATTTTACCTGACCGTGCCGCAAAGGCACCGGGCAGAGTATCCAAAACCTGGGCCGCCACGCATGTGCGGAATATATGTTGGTTGGCCATGTTAAATTATTAGAACATTACAGGCCCTACCGGGAACATGGTAGGCAAAATACGTGAAAACACCGTATCCCAAACAGCGAACATGCCGGTGCTGCAAATGGAAAATCCAAAGCACCTTGCATCCGTAGAATTTCAAGGGGAAGAGGATGCGCCAATAATATCTGCATTCCGCTGAGAATTGAAGGCACAGCGAGCAAAATGGTGAAAACGATCAAAAACGTCCCTTTTTGGAAAAAAACTGGCCGCGCCCTAAGTTCCGCAAATAGCTGTAAGAGGTCGGCGGAACCTTTGGTTTGTCACTGCTGTTCAGAGATCAGAGAAGCAATGGCGAGATTGTAAAAAGCCGCTCAATGAGCAGCCGTTCAGCCGACGATTGAAACTAGCATTGCGCCCCCGCCCGTCGCGCTGTGCCCTGTTCCCAAGAGAGTAAAAAACCTCACTCTATGCTGCCATGGCTCAGGCCCGAGTCGAACGGGCGGGGGTATATCTGCCTTGTCTATTGAATACAGACGCGTACCAAGCCTGACTTTCTGCACCTTGCGCGCATCTCGTATCCATTTAGCTATTACATTCCGCAAAGTTTACCCCAAAGTCTCGCAATTTCTCTGGATGCAGTTGTATGCAGTTTACTGTAGTATTTCATTCAATTCGGCAGTCACGCGTCACGGAGGGCGCTGACGACGCCGAACTTTGGCTGTTGTCACGGGTCACTAGCGGGGCTGACGAATTGGGTTTTTGTCACGGTTAGTTCAAATTTTCGTTCTGTAACACAAGAATTCAAATTTTCCTTGCCGCAGATTGCATTCAGTTGTGTTTAGACTCCAAAATACTCAAATTATGCCTCGTACATGCTCGCCGCCGCAAAACACTGGGGATTCAACCCAAATTTCCAAGTTTTTGCAACCTTTGTTGGATCCGATGTTTCCTCTCCCCCCCTTCGGCTTCAATCGCACTGTATGAATCTCTTGACAGTAGGAACGAATTCAGGCGGCTGACTAATTTTCCAGGTCCATCACGGTCACCCCAGACGGTCGACGAATTGACGAATTGGTTCAAGATGTCACGCGTCACAGGGGGTGCCGAATTGAATGAAATACTACAGTATTCCAGTAACGACCACCCACGCCCTTCAATTGGACGACCCTTTGATGAGCCGGCCTTGTTGCCGACCGTCGCAGCAGGTGCCCCAAAGCGGCCGTCTGCTGGTATGCGGAATACCTCACCCAAAAAAACATTGGGCGGCTGTCCATGGCTCGGGCCCGAGTCAAACGGGCGGAATCTGCGTAACAGGTCTTCGCATTTCCGAACTGAATGCAGACGCATCCCGAATGCTACCGAACCTTCTTACTCTGCTCTTGAATTTGGGCCTTCCACCTGTCTCGGTAACCCAGACGTTCCGGTGTGATCCGTGATTGACATTCGGCTATACAAAAAGAAGTGCAGAGATCACACCGGAACGTCTGGGGCACTTGGTATAGTAACACCTACCATCGAGTCACAACGTTACAATCAATCACGAAGATCTCGTGGCGGATACATACACCATCACCTTCCCCTTCGACGCGCCGTCTGTCTGGCTCCCTCCTGCCCACCTCGAGGCCATGGAAGACGATCACGTCAAGCGGAATGAAGATTCCCAACGCCTTCTACGCGACGCGCGCGAAAAAGCGAGTAAAAAGAACAAATACGACTGGGAGGCAACTCGACGCGATTTGACGCGTCTTTTTGAAGAAGAGTACGGGAAGCCCCCGTATGAATGGCAAATCGACGTTGCGGAGGCCCTAATTCTTGGTCTCGACGCCGTCGTCATTGCCGGGACCGGCGCTGGGAAGACAATCCCTTTTATGTTACCTCTGCTTCTCAATCGGGAGAAATTCGTGCTCATAGTCTCGCCGCTCAAAGTCTTGCAAGAAGACCAGGTACGTGTTCATTTACTATCTAAATAACATCTTCTGATTTCGTTTGAAGGCTGCGCGCTTCAACGCGATTAAGCTAGCCGCTGCCGCTGTCAACGGAGATACTTACACGAAAGACTTGCAAACGGTGCGTGTTTGTGTCCCTCGTCGCGTCCTTTCCACTGATTCATTCTCAGTCCCTTGATGACCAACGCCTCAATGCCATCCTCACGTCGCCCGAGATGTGTTTGGAGCACCCGGACTTTCGCAAATGGCTCCGCTCTGAGCCCACCGGCAAACGAGTTCTCGCCGTGATCGTTGATGAAGCCCACTGTGCTTCTCAATGGGGAGGCGATTTCCGGCCCCACTACGCGCTGCTGGACAAGCTCCGGACGCTTTTACCCGTTGGGACCCCGGTGCTGGCTACCTCTGCGACGATGAATGCTGAGGCATTGAAGGATATCTGTACCGGGCTCAATCTGGATTTAGACGACTCATTCTTTCTGAATCTGGGCAACGACCGTCCGAATATTACCCCGTCTATTGTCGAGATGAGGGGCGCGAAGGATTACAGTGCACTTGATAAGGAGCTGCCTGATCCATCGACGGTCCATACCCTTGCCGACGTACCTAAATCAATTGTATCCACCAATGCGGTCAAAAAAACCCAGGTGATAACTCGGCACCTCCGTCGACTATATCCGAATCTGCCGCGCAGCGCCATCGACTTCCTCCACGCTCATCGGACCGCAAAGGCGAAACGACGGGTCATGAAGCAGTTCCGGAAGGGAAAGATCAAGATTCTCGTTGCAACGGAGGCCGCCGGAATGGTCAGTTTTGACCCCAGACTTTCGACGGCGGTAACTGACACATATATTTCAGGGTGCCGATATTTCCGACATCGAGCTCATCATCCAGTTCGGAGTCCCGTCGTCGCTCGCTGTGTGGACTCAGAGGGCGGGACGCGCAGGCCGGTTCCCAGGCCTTCAAGCCCGCGCGGTTATGCTGGTGGAACGGTCAATGTTCCAGCGCAGGAAACCACGGAAGGGGGGCACTGAAAAAGAGGCTCCCAGGTCCGAGCCAGAGGTTAGTGGCCATGCCGATTCCGACTCGAGCTCGGGTGAGGAATCGGATGCCCAGCTGCCGGGGAAGGCAGCGCCGAGGAGGAAGCGCACCGTGGCTGCCGCTGTCGATTTAAATGACGGGCTCGTCTGGGGTAAGAATGTTGATCCAATCTTACGCGAGTACATCTCGACGAAACTGTGCCGCCGTGACATCGCGGACAAACACTTCAACAATCCACCTCGCCGCCGTAAGACATGATTTTCTCATCCCGTTCCACGCAGCTTACCCCAGCACAGCGCCGACTGGACCGTGCTGCGACAACTGCATTCGTATGGCTGCTGCGACCGACGAATCGGATGACAATAGTGCGTCCGGTTCTCGTCCGCAAACGCCCGCGCAGCCGCAATCGACTCCGTCAAGTGCCCATTCGACCCCGTCTAAGAATGCCAATGCCAACGGCAAGCGACCAATGGCTCCGCGGGGAGACGGACCGGCAAGGCGTCGTGGGGACCACCTGGAGGATGCGCGTACAGCTCTCCTCGGCTGGCGTACGCGCACTTTCCTCGCCAGATACTCGACCTCTCCCTTCACCGAAGCGGGGATACTTCCCGACAAGATCCTTACCGCTCTCGCGTCTAACCGAATCCGCACCCTCAACGAGATGGCGGAGAAGTTACTCAAGCCGTGGATGCTTGCCAGCCGCCACGGGCAGGAGGTTATTGACCTCTTGAAACGGCTGGACGACGACCGGCGTGAGAAGAACAGCGAAGCGTCAAAAGCAAAGAAGGCCGCGAAGCGCAAGCAAACGGCCGAAATCAAGGCCGCGGCAAAGCTCCAAAAAACCCGCGAAGCTGCAGTGAACCCGCCGCCCCCGCGCACATATCGAAAGCGTGGCCCTTACCGCTTGCAACGCAGCTTGCCTCGCCCGCCTTTGGCAGCGGCGACGCAGGAACAAATCAATGTAAGTCGTGGTTTTCTGAATTCTCTACATATTGATTCAGTTTGCAACCATAGCGCGTACCTGCTACGCCTATGCAGCGTTATGCCGGCTTTTACCCTACGCCGCAGTCCGTGGCTGGCCATCATCTTCACCTTTTGTGCCGTCAACTCACAACGCTTATCACAACGCGTACACACCACCTGTCGCACGTTACAGCTTCGGTTTCCACGCCCGCAACCCACCCGTCTTCTCCTTTCCCATCACAGTCCACACCTCACGGCTCCAGCACCTATCGCATTGCACCGTACCGTTCTGTTTATCACGGCACATAATCATTTCGTTGAATACTGCATTGTACATATTGCTATCTACTCCGAATTATTAGAGTCTTCCGAGTCCCAGTCCTGATGAGTCGCACGCTCGATTGCGCGACTGTCAATCCAGTTTGCGAGAGTCTCGTTCGTCTGTAACCCCACGAAACCTGCTGTCACAACATCGGTTGGTCGGTCGCTGTCCGATCTTGATTTGATTTTGCGTCCGGGAGTAAATCGGTGAGTGTTGGATGCACGATACCATTTCTGTAGACCCTGCACATCCTTCTCCTTCTTGGGGATTGTGTGTTTCCAACCGCGAACACGAGTTTTAAATTCAGTCTCCATGTGTGCGCTGACGGACCGAATGACATGGATAGCCGGGTGTAGTTTCTTGAGATACTTCCAGTCGATATTTGGTCCTTCCGAGCGATGTGTAACCTGTATTTGAAGAGGAAGTCAATGTTATGTTTCGACCTACTGGAAAAGAAAAAATGCCTTTATGTCCTTTATATTCATTTCTTGAGCCTCGTCAATGGGCATATGTCCCGCTCTCCTTCCAGTGTTATTGAGCAACCAGCAATGATTGCGAATGAAATCGCTACATGGATGCTTGTCAACATCTAATAGTTGTGAAGGGAAATTGAGACGCACCGAACTTCAGGGGGCCAGTCACGATGGAGGCCTTGAAGTAATTCGAGCATTTCGATTGAATACTTGGAATTTTTGCCGCCAATGAAACGAAGCAAAAGCTGCGGAATCATGTCCTCAATCAAGCCAACATCGCCTTGCTTGATCGCAGCGCGGAACATGACATACGGGAGGACATCGCGAAGGAACATGACAGACTGCTCCTTTATCTCGTCCTTCCGAGTCTTCTGACGCAACTTGACAAGTGCGCCAGATGAAGCGTGACCCGAAAGAATTTTTTGAGCTAGTTCATGCAGCTGCTCCGGACTCTTGTTCCGCAAATCTGCGAGTTTTTGAGCGCCTGAAACCTGGAGCCAAAGCTCCCGGATCTGTGCGTCCGCAATGATATGGAGTGTCTCGTTGAGATCGTGGAAAAATGGGCCCTCGGTTTTGGAAGACTGGAGGCCTTTGCGCCCCAACAAGTCAAATGCGGCAAGGAGCCCACGACCCTTGGAAGTACCGAGATGCTGTTTGTGGATAGAGTTGGCAAATGCCATGGAAATGTGGAGGAATCCTGGAGGTACTATGAGCCAGTCCAGCCGCTCGAAAGAATTGTCGTCTTCGGCGCGAAATTTGAAGAGATTTCGCAAGCGGTCGACGGTGAGCTGGTCCCCCACCCATGCTATCACCCGTTCGAGTCCAATCTTTTTCTGTAGCTGCTTCCCACCGAGTTTCAACTGCTTCAGCCACTCGATTATCAGGCGTGAGTTGTCTTCGTAAGAGGCCTCAGGAATATTGACTGTCCCCAGGAGATACTGCAGAACAACATGCTCCGGCCCACATGGGAGATCGTGCACAGCGGGTCGCTGGAGAATTGGATGGTCGTTTTGGGAGTAGGATTCAAAGTCGAATTCAGGGGAGTCGAAGAGGGTTTTGAGAACAATGAAAACGGTGTTAGCCTGGCGGCGGGAGTCGGACGCCTCTGAAATCTCGAATATTTCGAGAGCAGTCAACGGGTTTCGTAAACCTTCGACCCGACACTCTTGCAGTGCTCGATTCGAAGTCGATGGGAGAGCAACAGCACTTCGCTTGATGTAGACGGTGGCCCCTGTACCGCTCCCTAGCAGCGACTTTTTATCGATGCGCTGCGAGAAAACCCTGAACGCGAGTATGATATTGTCGTAGGACATGAGCCAAGGAAATCTATCCATTAGCTTTTGCATTTCAGCCATGCTGGCGGCGGATATCCTGCCAACTGCATCCCCAGTCCACTTGTTGCTCATGGTGAGTCCAATCGCATGTAGCGTATCGAAGCCTTTAGCGGAGAGGCCTTTGAATTTGAAGTAGATTGCAAAGAGTTTTTGCAGCCGTCCACGGTGGTGCGAGCGTGTATACTCGAAGATGGCGATAACGACAAGGATTATCTGCGCAAAAAATACTGTCAGCAAGGTAGATGAATCCTGAGAGAGACCAACTTTGGATGGGTCTTTTTTAGGGCTTCGCTTTTGTTGTGTAGGTGAGCGCGCCAATTGCATCAAGACCCGCCAAAGATTTGGCGCCAGGGATTTCACCTGAGCGATCAATTTGGAGAACGAGGTTGCGGTCAACTCTTCTTCTTTCACATCTATTCCTGCCGGTGACTTGAACAAGTCGGACAGGCCTTCCAACTCCAGCTCTAATACCTGCCGGGAGCATTCAAATGCAAAGTCCTGCATTGCAGCCTTCGCGCCCTTGGGCCGTTTCTTTTTGTTAGAGGCAGATCGGGGAGGTTTCCACCAACGGTGCAAAATGGAAGGAAGCTCCGTACTATTGAGCAGGCCTGCCCGTTCGTAGCGTATCTTTGCATCAAGCGTACACGCTGCATCCCCCCAGCTGATTGCATCGAGCAGGATCGGCAGATTGAGACCCAGTCCATCCATGAAAACAAGTGTTTTTTTGACTTTGGTTGCCAGTCCCTCTCCCAGATTAGCACGAAGAGTAGATGTCCGCTGGATCTGGAGAACGGGCCCAAGGGACTCCTCGGTATCGGATTCATCCGAGGAATCTGAGAGATCTGCAGCGGGGTCGAAGTCCGACTCATCAGAGTCTGAGCGCTCCGACTCGGGATCCGAGTCCCAGATATCTTCTCCATCTTCAGCGAAAGGATTCTCGTCCAGTGGCGACGACATCGAGGGACAAAAGGGGAGAGATTATTCATGTGATTAATGGAAATTTCAGAAACAAATGCAGAAAACATGGGGGGTCTAAATAAAAAATATTCTGGGGACAGAAATGGGTCAGTGACTATAAGGAGCACTTGCAAGCCCAGGTTTGTCGAGCTCCGGCGGCGCCTGTGTCGCGTTCGAGGGCGGGGCAGTGGGCGGGTCCATATGCGGAAGAGTCACGAAGATCCACGGTGTGACGCGATGGTAGGGTTGCCGACCGAGATGCCCCAGACGTTCTAGTGACGGTTCTGCACCCAATTTTCAAACTCCGAATGTCAATCACGGATCATGCGGTCCGAACCGTCACGAGAGCGTCTGGGTTACCGAGACAGGCCTTCCACATTCTCAAATCATTTGTTGACACGGCAAATGTTTGAGAAGTATCGGATGTTGAGTTCGGTTGGATGTGGACAGCTCTTCGCATCGTAGCCGTTGTTTTGACTGCGATCTATACATGGATTTTACTGGTGCTGCTGACTACCTCCTCAAGGCAAAAAGTAGTATTTTCTGCTCCTGATCGACATAGCTCGGGCCCGAGTCGAACGGGCGGACTCTGCAGACACATTGTTTCGTACTACGGTAACAGTACTCAACGCAGATGCGTCCCAGACGCCACCAAACCTCTGTAACCTACTGCCAACCACGGACACCCGGGCTCGGATTCCTGCCTTCCGCGCGTGTATGCTCAAAACTGTTGTGTCAATCACCAGATGCCGAATTTTCCCAAACGACAGCTTTGTGCTTTGTACGATGCGAATAACTTAGTGCCACTCGGGGTAAGTAGAGGCATTGTTTGTGGCACCGTCGAGATTGCGTTGGGCTACAGTATCTAATACAATACGTGACCCCAATACTACATGGCTCGGGCCCGAGTCGAACGGGCATTGTCTGCAGAAATATGTTTTGGGAACATCGTATTGAACACAGATGCACTCCGCATGCGACCGAGCCATCCTGGCTCAGGAACATTCACTCCCCTGAGCGCTTGATGGGAAGAAATAAATGACACTCAATTTAAAGGTGGGTGGGTTCTTTGGCGGGACCTCTGTTGAAACATCACCAGATTGCCTGAGTATTCGAGCCCTCAGGTCGAAGTCATGGTTGCGGCCTCAGTTGATTCTGCAAACATTTATTCGGCTTTCTCTCCACCGCCGCTCAGTTTTTCTCCCTCTCAAAGCGTGATTTCGTCCACCCTAGGCTAACAAAAAAGGAAAGGATTCCGAAGTTATGTCTACGGCTCGGGCCCGAGTCGAACGGACGGTGTCTGCAGAAGTGATCTATCAACCCGTCGCATGTCAAGCAGCCGCGTCCGTCCCGGACGCCACCGAGCTTCCTGTGCCTAGCTGTATTCCCTGTATCAGTGCCTGGAGGCGGGCCTTGTGGCCTCAGCTTGAATAGATCTTTTGTTTAGTGCGAGATAAAGCGGTACTGGAGAGGGGCGCCCAAGGATGTGGGTTGCTTTTTCGAACTGACTACAAAGCTCCCAAAAACAATCCATCACCGCTACTATGACATGGCTCAAACCCGGAGTCGAACGGGTGTGTCCGCAGGAACCTTCTCTTTATGCCGACGCATGTACATCCAAGCCTTGCTCATCCTAACCTGTCCCCCGTGATACCCATGTGCTATGATAAGCCGTGGATGAGTTCTAAGAATGTAGGGTTGGTTTGACTTACCGTTTCGTTTCTGTTTGCCTCGTTTTGTGTGAACCGTAATAGAAGTAGTACGTATATGATGTGTCGCTTGTACTGCAAAACAAAAATGAAAAAGTGTCAGCTTATCAGCGATCTATGGCTCGGACCCGAGTCGAACGTGCAGTCTCTGCTGAGATCCTTTCTCCCTGTATTGAACAGGTGGATCTCGCGCTACCCAGCCTCTTGCACGTATTTTCAACCCTTGCAATCTGTGATTAAATTCGCACCTTGCACTCACTCAAGCGTAACCTCGGTCGGCCTGCTTTGTCAACACGGCACGGAAGATCACCGGACGTTGGGGCTACGTTTTGAGATCCACTAGCAGCTGGTAGGTTTGTCGCCATCGTTCTGGCGGGGGTATTCATGCATAGCATCTCGCAGCATCACAACAATTGGATCTGATTACCCAATAAAAAAGGATTCCTATTTGACGAACTACGGCTCGTGCCCGAGTCGAACGGGCAAGTCTGTGCCATGTGGACGATTCGTTCTATAAAGCGTCCCTATATGAAGCGTTCGGCGGATGCCTCCCAGACGCGACCAAGCCTCGTTAAACGCATGGGCGAGCTACTTGGTACCATTGTCTGAGACACTGTTTTCGTCGAGTTTTTATCCAGACTGAAGGACTGGGAGTTTTTTGAAGCCGTTCAAGAGCAGGAGATCGGCGCCCAGGTACAGAGAGTTGATGTTTTGGACATCGAGAAGGCTTGGCTCGGGGCGCAGATCGTAGATAGTCACAGTCTCGTCTCGTATACATTGCCAACAGTGAATCCGATCCAAGTGCGAAGATTGCGCGAAGAACGACATTGCATTTCAAGTTGTGACCAGTGTTCTTTTCGATAAAAGACCCAGAACGTGTCGCAGTCGGAGGTAATGGATGCCGGAGGAGCGCTTGAAGGAGCCCCAGAGGATTGTCTTGGAGCCTTGGTGCGATGATGATGGAAGTCGGGAGGAAGCCGCAGTTTATTTGGTGCTGTGACGTCTGGACGCCGTTGCACAACAGCTTCAACCTTTGCTTCTTCCATCATTTTGTTTCTCGTTTCCTCCTCACCGCGGTGTCGAGTCCCGTCCGAGTACATATACACACTGTCGTGCCACGCTGATGCCGGTGCTGGCGCGCGCAGGGGCCATGCACGACGCAGGAGCGGGATGCGGATGGTAGGGATGTACATAGCCATCACCCGTGCGTTCTTTCGTCTGCTCGAACCTACCAATCCCTCGATGCAGGTCATGATCTCCAGGGGTGCACTCCCAGCTGGCGCACATATTCGCACTGACTTCTTATCTGGTCTCCCCGCTTCCGTTATCGACGCAGATAGTGATGTTCAGGGCCCGGCCTCAAGCCCTAAGCCCGACCAAGCCGGGCCCGGGCTTGAGCAAGCCGGGCCGGGCCCGACGCAGGGCTTGAGCGGGCCCAGGGCTTGGGCTTGAGAAATGTCAGGCCCTGGGCTTGGGCTTTGAAGCCCGGCAGTTTAATTTTCTTTCAAGGCCGCCTTCTGGCTTGCTATCAAACAGAACAGTGTTCAACATCACTGCAGCGCATACTGGGAACATTTTGAAGACCTACAGGTGCACCAGGGAAAGTTTCGACGCCAAAATATTCCAAGCCCGGGAAAGCCCGGGCCTAGGGCTTCAAGCCTTGGTCGCGCAGATTGAGCTTCTGCCCACCCACGGTGAACGCCGAAACGTTCGCGGCGCTCTCCGTCCCTTTAACACCGACCCTACCACCACTACGGCCCCGCGCCTCGATGTCCACGTCTGCAGGCAAGAGCACACCCCCTTCGGCAATTCGCTCGTGAATGCGACGCTGCTGCCGCCGTCGATGCGTACGGCGCCAGCGCAATATGTCCGTGTACGCTCCTGCTCGAAGCCACCCGTGCGGCGCGCGCCATCCTCCTAACACGCCACCCCGGCGTGTTCCAGTGCGATATCGAGCTCCTTCGAGTCTGCGCGCCCCTCGACTTCGTGCGCTCTGCAGCACCCTCTCAACCGACCGCGCGGCATCCTCCTAACGCGTCACCCACGAGCCTTCTGACAATGCCTCTATCGCCTCCGGGCGCGTCGTCAGCTGAAACCCTACCCCGGCTGCTGTGAGCTTCTCTCCGGGGCTCGGACGTGTTCAGCTCGTCGCACCGCTGTTTGGTTACACGGCTATCCCGGAGGACATCGGGATTTGACGGGTTTGATGTCCGTCGAATTCCAATGCCCACTCGTCGGGTTTCAGGAAATCGGCACACCTTCGGATTCCAATGGTACGGCCCACTGTGAACGAAGAGCAAGACCTTGGATTCCAACGACGCCGTGGCACAACAAATAGTGGGAAAAGGAGCTCCCAGTGCGCAAAATGAATGTGAAGGCCAGGGTTCGAAACCGTGGCCTTTCGCAAAGTTAGGAAAGAACCCGCCCGAGTCACATCCGCTAGAGCACGGCTCCATTGCAGGTGGAGTTCCGGAGGCTGGTAGTACAGCACTTCGACCACCGGCAACACGACTTCTGATGCAGTATCATGGATGTGTTAACTGTTTGCCCAACATCTATCTCACCCTAAGCTTCCTGACTTATCTCTATGGTGTTCCAACAAAGTTCCCTCTCTTTTCTGAGAGTTACAGACATGTGTCAATGGCGACCATTGTGAATCTGTGATGTTACCTATTCAAGAAATCAGACTGCAACAGAAAAGGAGTAGCGCCGCAGTTTGGCAAGGGAGGTAATGTGCCTGAGAAGCGAAATTTGAGGGGCGGCTTACAAGTATCGGGCTCGCGCGGCTGCTTTGCGCAATGCACATTGCACCGTCCTCGCCAAGTCCCTTCTGATGCGAGATCAAAGGTCACATGTGAGAATCATTGGAGGCCAGCGACCTGATATGCGTACCGTGGGCGGATCATAGAAATGTCACTGATCGACCCATTGGATTCCGACATTCTGCCGGTTTGGTGAATTCCACTGAGAAAATCTTTGAAAGCCGAAGAAAAAATCGTCGAATTCCAACGGGTAGCAATTCCTATCAAATTCCGATGACTCCCGGGATAGCCGTGTAGTGGGAAGAGGGAAGGGGGTCGTGTTGGGAACGAAGGGCCATGCGCGCATGCTCGTGGAAGATGAGGCGATGGAGGTCGAGCGGGTAGAAGGTACCAATGTCCATGGTATTGACATGGACTACGGTGCGTCTTCCTTTCTTTTTTGTCTGTGCTATCCAAGCTGCTTTTCGCCGTGCAGCCCGTCACGCCGGCCGTTGCTCGCACCACCGCCGCCTCCGCCTTTCCACCGCCTGCCACGCCACCAGCCGGGCCTGTCGCCGAGCAAGAGCTTCACGCGCCTCGTCGTCGCATCGCCGTTCCTCGGCGCTGGGCGCCAGAAGTCGGTGAGTCCGCTTCATTGTTTTTCCATTGATAATGATGAACGTGGGCGTGCGCATGCGCAGTTACATCTGCCCTACCCGCTCGTGTTCCCGCTCAAACATCTTCCCAGCACGCAAGCGCTGCATGCGTTTTTTTTTTCCGACGCCGATTAAGGTGTGTAACACTGTGTTTGTGTTTTTGCCCACCTTTCCTTTGCTGCTTTTTTTGCGTGCGCTGTCCCTTCTTTCTTCTTGGCGCGTTCTCCTGTCCTCCGATGCACATTTTGATGCTTCCTTCTCCTTTCGTTTTCATTTCACCATGTGGCTCCTTCCCCTACCGCACTGGTGGCCTTCTCAGAAATTGTGCGTCGTGATGCACAAGAGCGTCCGCTTCGTACCTGACCTCCAACCTCTTCAATCGTTTGGCGGGTTCCTGAATCGTGCTTTCCTTTCACCCGCGCCATTTTTCCTTCGCCCCGCGCATCCCTCCTCCCCCCTCTCCCTTTTTTTTCTTTTCCATCTTTTGTGCGCATTTGGTATCATACTATTTCACCCGGTATTCCTTTTCTCCATGCGCCATTCCAGCCCTGTTCATTTTACTTTAGCTCTTCGCTGCTACAGGCTATTCCGGTACCTTTTGTTTTGGGGATGGGGAGATCTTCCCAAGTCTTTCCTTCGATTTTGACGCGTGAGTCGACGGGCCGCGCCTTCCTTCTTCCCTTCCTGTTCCCGATCACCTTACTTTTTGGCAGGGAATGTCTTCGTTTGCGTTCTCCTTTCCAATCGACGTCTCGCCTCCTTTACGCACATCCTCCCCCCGTTCCGTCGATATCCGGTCTTTCGCTCTTTTTCTGGGATGGGACTGGTGTCACAATTTTGCTTCCTTCGTCCCTTCGTCCCTTCGTCCCTTCGTCCCTTCTCCCTCCTTCCTTTCACCCGCGCTGCAATTGTACATATCCTGTTCGCAATCTTGCTCCCACCGTACACGATTCGATTCACACAATTACCTCGCAATGTACGATTTCAGCTCGCCGCGTTGGTCTCTCGCTCGTCAGGAACGACTTCACTGATATACAAAACACGATGTAGCTCAGAATGTCACGCCCTGTCGCGCATGGTCCGCGCTAGCACAATCCCGAATTTTCTGGACAGAAAATACGAGGTTCGCCCGTTCGAATCGGGCGAGGGTCATTGTGTACTGCTTTGCTTGAATCACTTTTTTTATAGCGCATCAAGCTTGTCATGCTCAAAACAATGCAAGCTATGTCCACAATCCCGGGCTTCGGCCCCGCATAAGCATATATATGGCTCTAGATCGCTACAACTTGCGCTGCCTAGAAAAGCTCCTCGTCCGCCCTTGCTGTTGCTTGTTGGATATTTCCCGAACGCTGCGAATCGGCTAGTAACTATTTGGCCTCGAGCTCAACCTCCGCATTGATCTCACCTGTGGAACTCTGCGTGCGAATCTGGCAAAAATGGCCCAGTGGTTTGGGTTCACAACCAGCATCTGGCTCTGGATATTCCTGGCCACACTCGTCGTTCAACCGGTAGATCCATTGTAACCTATTCTTCTATGTCGGCGTCGATTTCACTGACAATTCTCAGGCGATCTCACCAAGTTCGCAGACCGTTCGAATAAGGCGTAGTGGCGGGTGGTCCGCACCTGCAATAAATTCGGCTATGTCCCACAACTTACATCTGCAGGATTCGCTCGTTCGACTCGAGCCTGCGCCATGTTTAATTATAAGCAAACGCGTTCTTTTTCTGGAGGGGAAATTCGGAATGGTACTGATCTCATTCCACTTTGGAATACGCTCCGCGCTCGATTGAAACATCGTTTCTCCTTTCCCTGATTGAACACTTGCCGTTTGTACAGTCGAATCTCTCGTATGGAATAAGGTCATATGGAATATCCTGCCAAAAACCGTGATATGGAATAGCCAGCGGAGACTTCCCAATTGCCGATTACCACTGTAATTTGGAGCTCATATGGAATATTAGGCCATATGGAATCACTCCGAGGCTGAATTTGGCCGGTATCCCAACTTTATTCCATACGAGAGATTTGACTGTACCAACTCCCCCATATTCATATTTCAACAGAGCCGCATATACGGAATTCGAACTGATGGTTGGCTCTGTAGGTGGTGCAACTCGCTCCAGTCGCTCGTCTGAATAATCTTCGTGTGCGTCTCGGGCTGGTCTGCATAATCCTTATCTATGAACAAAACAAAACAAAAGCGCTCTTCGATGCTTACAGCTCGGGCCTGAGTCGAACGGGCGGGTCTGCAGAAGTGTTGCGGACAGTTGATTTATTGAACACAGACGCGTCCCGGACGCTACCGAGCCTCCTACATCTTCTGTCCACCCAGATGTCCAGGTGACACAAATATTGCTGAGTGCAAATTCCCTGCAATGACAGGACTCTTGCTCTCATCCGTTTTTTTCCCATGTCGAGTAGAAAGCTGAGTTGCGGCCTGTATTTCCAGTCCGCATGCGGCGTTTTCAAACCGCCTCTCAGTTTTTCTCATTCTCGTGTCAAGTTCACCAACACAAAAAAAAAAAAAAATCTTGCAACATGGGTGAAGCCTTGACGCTACGGAGCCTCTTGCAGAGACCTTTTGTTTTGGACGACCCTCGGGAGGACTGATGCATCTCGGCCGTAACCTCAACTCCAATCCATGACTTGAAGCATGGAAAATGAGCTGCGACCGCGAACCAACCCTCCTGCACCTGGATTCAAGCACCAGTATTTCTCAGCGCGGATTCCTTTTAAATGTGTGCATCTCCTCGCCGAATAACATACTTAACCAGGATGTTAAATCTCGAATGTCCATCGCTCAGAAACCTATCCCACGAGGATGAGAGTCACAAGCGCCCCAGCCAGCAGCCCAAAAAATGGCTAGAAAGGACCCATGGCTCGGGCCCGAATCGAACGGGTGGGTCTGCAGACATATGGTACGCCCCGTTTATTCCACACAGATACATCCCAGCCGTACCGAGCCTTATTCATTCAATCTTTACCCGGGCCATCCGTGACTTTTCCGTCCTGAACAAGTCAGTTTGGAAGTTGGAGTTGGAGGGCAGATAAAGGACCCTTGACCACTATACGCACAAGGTAATCCCAACTCATGTACTTACCGGTTGGCAACGCAAGCAACGCGGTGCATCCATGCGCAATTAGTTGTTACTCCACTCAGGGATTCACTCACTCACTAAATTACAATGGATGATTGAAACTCCGACGTCCGCACGCCGTGGGCTCTAGAGGTCAGTGCTGAATACTTGCTCTTACTTTAGCCATCTCAACGTGCGGAGGAATTGCACCACATTCACGATGAAAAAGGTGAACAATCTAAACTGCGTGGCTCAGGCCCGAGTCGAACGGACAGTCTGCAGAACTTTCCTCGAATCAAATTATCCTATTCAAGACAGACACGTCCCGGACGCCACCAAGCCTCTTGCATCTACTTTCAACCACCACCATTGTTCAGGTGGATCCCTTGCCCGGAACTCCAAACTTCCCAGTGCTTTCAAAGCCAATGAACGCAAAAGGGTTTCGTGCATCACGGCATGACTGGTCACTGGAGCGGCGCCAGTCGAGCAGACAGGTATGTGTATGATCGTACTCTTCAGGCCCCAGCGTTGAACGAAGCTACGTCCCGGACCTTTTTATTAAACTCGACAAGCAGACGTGGGGTTATACCCAACCTAAAAAACAGCTACATTGATGCATCATGGCTCGGACCCGAGTCGAACGGGCAGTGTTGCAGAAATATCGTACCAGCGGCGCTATTCGACGCACACGCGTCCCACACGCTACCGAGCCTTCTGTGGCTCTGTCGCAAAAGCCCGTTCTTGGTTATAGTCAGTTGTAATGAATTATAAGTCGGTATAAGCCTGTAAGATTTTTTGGGGGTCTGTAGACCTCAGAAAGGCGCTATCTTCACTGATAAGTACTTACGGCACTTATCACGGTTATAGGCGCTTATAAGCTCGGATAAGCGCTTATAAGTAAACTCATTTGCCGAGCTCCAATGCGCCATATCCCTCTCAGCCTTTCATACTCTAAAACAGACGCTCGAAAGGAGGGGAAACATATGCATTCAAAAGCTACGCTACTAAGTACATGTCGCCGGGACTATGGTGTATTTGCGCGAACAACGGACGGACGAACATGGGAGTAAGAGCCGCATAGCCTCACCCGGATAATTTCGCGGTTACGGTATTAGGGTCTATTTGAAGGCACTTCCAAACTTGAAATTTGAAGAGCGACTTTTCAAGAAAAGTGCTCCACCACGCTCCCACACTGTCATTCCACCCGTGTGGACCTGGGTTAAACCGCGTTCAAGTAGCCCTTTTGACGCGATTTTTGGACCGGGATTGGAGCTCAGAGCGACAGCAGAGTCACAGACATTTGCGCGGCGTGGGTGAAGCCCGCCAGCTACAAGTTTGTGTGAAACAAACGGTCGGTTCGGGTTGGGTTCCGAATTTGGACACAGCTCCACTCGCTTCAAAATCAAGCGGCTTGCTTCTTCAAGCGGCTTCAAATAGACTCTATTCTCCATAAGATATCCATTCTACAACTTGGCTGTCAGACAACGGCGAGGAGGGGAGGAGATAGTGACACACGTTATGTCGCGATCCACAGTGCGACTCAAGAGAGGCTAATCTGTAATTCGAATCAGAGGAGTGCCGGGGGACAAGACGATATTGAGACGCACCATCAGCAAACCCTGATTTCCCGGGTAGCATTCTGGAGCACTACAGAGCACTACAGAGCACTCCAGAGCAAAAACCCCCTACTATGGCACTACAGGGACTATGGGGCACTATGGGCCGCTCTGTAACACTCTGTAGCGCTCCATAAGCTGCCATAGTGCGAAAAAATCAGGATTTGCTGATGACGAGGCCCGGCATACGGAGCGGACGGGGACGACGAGTTCCACGAGGTACTTAGAGGAGGAGGGGCATGTGGTGGTTGAAGACAAGCAGGTGGAGTCACAGCGTCACGGAGTTTATATGTGTCGTAATGTGACGTCACTTACTCCACCAACTCGGATGCCATGCCGTGCCCGCCGCTTCCAAGGTCCTCTCGTCTGCCTAGCTCTCTCTGCACTCGCTGTTGGCCCCTGCCATGCCTGCATAACGACGCTCTAGCCTCTGACTCCGATACCACCCACGTCTCAGATCTCAGATCTCAGACTCTGAACCGGAGAGAGTCGTAGGAAGATTGAAATTGCGCGTCCACGAAAATCGGACACGCACATCCCCTGTGCGCCGTCAGGCTCACCGCAAACGGAACTCCCCTCTCTCAGACCACTCAAATACCAATCCCACTTGCACCCCCTCACCCGTTGAACCGGTAGAACCACGCCTGAAACGTGTCGAGAAAGAGCTTGCGGATTCAATGTGCAGCTTCGAAAGGTGTGTCATTAATTCGATTCCTTCGGTACCTTCAGTGCCCACTCATCCTCCCTACCCCAATCCACTACTCAACACGAGTGTTCCGTCGTGGACAAATGCCTCGGAGGAGACACCCCGATCGACACCGCTCTCGTCCTTGACGATGTCATCGAAATCCAGGAGGAAGTCGGGCGACAGCTAGCAGGTTTGCACAGACAGCTAGATGATCTCGAGCAGTTGGGGGAGAGGCATGAGCTGAGGAAGCGTGCCCTTGAATCGTCATGGCTTTATTCTTGCCATCTGTGATTTCTATTTCGAATCAAAGCTTGATTTCTGTCTGCGTGGTACACATGTAAGCTAAGAATCTTTGTCGGTGCCCTCCGCATTCTTCGCATTCAACTCCTCAAGTGCGGCGCGCTGTCCCTCCTCCCTTTCCGTTGTCCGAGTCGACCCTGCCAACCATCGCCTCATCTACTTAGATGATGTACGTAACAGATTTTGACTGGCTTTTGTGTAAGGCTGGTAATTAAATAAATACATTTTTGAACCATCCTTTGGGAGTTTTCAGGGGGCCTGGGTGCTACAGAATACGACTCCGGAGGCTGGAAGATTATAAGCACTTATAAGTACTTATAACCCAGTCATAAGTTGCCTATAACCTGCCTATAACTCCCTTATAAGGCTGTAAGCTTTCGTAACCCCTTATAAGCCAAAATGCCCTTTTGCGACATCGTTCCAGCCCATTAGCGAACCTTGGGTGATTTCCTTGCATGGAACACGGCGCGTTGTGAAACCTGCAGTTTGACTACGTATTATCGAAAGGCGACTGATGAAGATGCTTTGTCTCGCCGCGAAGTCTTGTGAAGCAGCCGTCGGTTTGCGACCAAAAAAAAAGCGGCTTCTCGATCTCACAGCTCTGGCCCGACTCGAACGGGCGCATCAACATGGCCGAGAATGTCGAGGCAACCACGTCGAGACCTACAGAGCGTCCCTCGCGCAACCGCGCTCAAGTCGTTGTCCGTGAGCCAATGCGCATTTTTCGGGCAAGAAATTGGACGACGCGGATCAATCTCAAGTACTTCCACCCACCGTCAGTGAATCCGCCGCACGAGCTGCATTGTTCCAAATGGCCCACAGCGGTGGACCCGCCTCCGTGTAGACCTTCGGTTGATGCCCAGTCCAGTGACTTCTCGCGATTCGGACCAGACCAGATCCACCACGTCGAGCAGGCAGAAAGATCTTGACCGCCCACGACTCAGCACCGCGTTCAGATGCCACCGGCGCTGCATTTGATGTGGTTGAGAGCCAATCCAAGACAGCGAGTGCGTAGTCGGGCTAGTCGAGGCTGTCGATTCAGTCAAAGCTGTCGGCGTCGCAGGTGAAGCCAAGAAGAAAGCGGTCCACGGGGAACGTTGTAAGCTAGGTAATCCCAGACTAGCGTAGATCCAGGTGGCGAGGTCGAATCGAAGAAGCCAGTCCCAGTATAATTCGAATGCACTTGGCGGGGCCGAGCGTAACTGTGTTGCACGAGAGGAATAAGCAGTAAGGGGCCCGTCGAACCCCCCGAGCTGGATAGATGAAACGATAGATTGCGGATGTGTGGATAAGCAGTGAGCGGTGAGTAGAATGAGGAGGTAGAACCAAGAGCACAGCGAACTCAAGAGCTGCAACAATCAAAAATCCGTCTTCTCAAACCCCACGCATAAATCAGACTCACCTATGAATAAACCTCCACTACCCCCAATCGACCTGGACACTATGGACACCGAGAGAGGAACAGGGCGAGCACAGAACCACGAAACGAGAAAATCGACAGGACAAACAAAAGGATGTGGAGATGCGGATATGCGTACAGAGGAAGTTGCGGATAAGTAGCTTGTGGGTAAATAGTGAATAAGAATGTTGAAGCCAAGGAGACGATACGAGAAGAGAGGAACGATATGTGTGCGAATGGAGGTATAGCGTGTAGCTTGTGGCGTGTGGCGTTGAAAGGTATATAGTAAAGATTGAATCCAGACCTGCAAAGGTAAGATAAATCAGCGCTCGCTCTCTTCCTAAACCTGCACGCAAGTACTCACTGCCCAATCGGAATAGGAGAACGGGGGAATAGCCGGGTGCGGGAGCGAAAACAGAACGCAGAGAATGGATAGCTTGTGGATATGCGTACGGATGGGCTAAGGATAGGAAGTTGCGGATAGCGTGTAGATAGGGTGCGGATAAATAGAGACAAGACCTAGTCACAAAAAGTCAGTCCACGCCCTCGTCTCGTCTCGAACAGAAATATAAACCCAAGGCACTCACCTATAACCCAGCCCAAGGAAAGAAGACTACGCCGCGCCGGCTTGAACGACGAGCCCCACCAAATTGAGCATCACATCGTTGAAGCTCGCAAGATTTTGCGCGC
This sequence comes from Mycena polygramma, assembly GCA_029449255.1. Lineage (NCBI taxonomy): Eukaryota > Fungi > Basidiomycota > Agaricomycetes > Agaricales > Mycenaceae > Mycena > Mycena polygramma. The sequence goes on along the minus strand of JARKID010000013.1, from coordinate 1,046,986 downwards.
CCGTAGCTTGTGCTTGCACCTCACCCGTCGCACTCGCCGAAACGCTACTTGAACTCGGCTGTGCGCTCGACTTCGGTGCACTGCTACTCGGGCGGGCGCTCGAACTCGATTTGGCGGAGGAGCTAGAGTGCGTGCTGCTGGTCGTATGTGTAGAGGTGGTGGAAGTGGTGGTGTGTGTAGACGTGGTAGAATGGGTCGTCGGCGTCGGCGTGGTCGTATGCGACGTCGTCGTCTTCTTCTGCGTGCTCGTCGTCGTGGTATCGTCATCACCAGAAGAGGAAGAGTCGGCAAAGGACCAAGAGCCGTAGAATTCCCCGATGCCGGGGTCGCCGACGAAGAATTCGAAGAGGCCTTGGGTGAGGTCGAGGGAGCCCCAGGTGTCGCAGGATGCACACTCGGGTGGGTATTAGTAAAGAGCAGGTGACGGGGTGCAAAATCGGTATCAAGGACGACGAGTAAACGGAGGGGGAGACGCAGGGCAGAGAGAGTGAAGGATGTGGGGATGTGAAGGGAGGGGACAGATTGGGAGGAGAAGGAAGGTAAAAACGCAAACGCACCTCATCGACACAAGTAGCAACCGTACTCTTCCCGTTATAGTCGATCCGGAGCTGTTTCCCGCAGCACAAAGAGCCGTCCCCAAATTGGTTGTAGTTCATCGCGACGAACTGCCGTGGTAAAAGGTAGATAAATAAAAAGGGAGAATAGAGGGAGTTCGACGCACCCAATCACTATCCTTATGATTCTTCCCTGTACACGCGTCAGGCCCCGTATCCGTCGGGTACCACGTCATCGCTACGCCCGTGTATGAGTCCCGCTTCTCCATCTCGCTAGTGTCGTTTGCGGGCCCGCGCAGACGCATAGCGAGGTTGTTGTGCGTGCGTGGTGCGGCGGCGGGATGGTGCGGTTGATGTTGGGTTTGGAGGCAAGGGTGTTGGTGCCGGCGGCGTAGAGGACAAGCGCGGAGAGGAGGTGCATCGTCGTCTCTATATCGTTTCAGCGGGAGAAAAAGAAAGTTTGTCGGTAGTGTCGAGTCCAGCGGTGGAAGCCCCCGGGATTGCTGAGCTAAGGCTAGGAAAAAGAGCGTCTGAGCGAGCGAGTGTGTGGGCCAGGAGATAGAGCGAGCCCAGAGACGGCGGCGGCGGGCGATGAGAAAGGAAGAGAAAGGCAACGAGCGAACGTGGGAACGATTGATGGATACGGCGCTGATCATCTGTTGATGATTTGATGGGTTGATCTGCCACGTGCCATGGTTCAACTTCTTGGTTGGATTTTATCTTAGCTGGATTTTATGGGGTGTCGTACGCATCGAGTTGTGTGGTGTGAGGCTGTTGGGCATTCTGCGCGGGTCAGCTCAGGTAGTTCAAAGGAATGCACCCTGGCAGGAACCATCACGTTGTTACGGTTCTATTTTTGTCTGCGGCCAAAATTGCCGCTGAGCGACTGACATTCTCTCTCTTGCGTTCACCTCGTATTCACCTCGCTGCTGCAAACTTCCGCCAACTCCACCCGAAATTCTCTAAATTTCTCTCTGCTTCCCGCCAACTTCCCCTTCAGATGCAATTTTATTCCGGCAACAAATGTTCAAACCACTCAGGCCCTTGAGTCGGAATTTGGAAACGTGATCACCTTACCTTTCTCTCGCCGCAGTAGCTGCCCAAGAGTAGACGCCTGCCCGTATGCTCAGTCTCTCGCTCAAAAAAACAACCGCTTTCACCAGCCTATGGCTCGGGCCCGAGTCGAACAGGGGGGATCTGCGGAAAGGTCGCTTCTGTCGCCAGATTGACCGCAGGCGCTACCGAGCCTCCTGCACTCTCGTTCGACCACAAAAAACCGTTGTACTTGGCTCTGTGCCGTTCCCCAAGCTTCTCCTTGTACCTGTTTTGTCCATGCGGTATCGAATAACCAGTAAGTGTTGAATTGGGAAGTTCCATGGGTTGTCTCGGCGGGGATTCTCGCAGGGATGTATAGCCTATCACAGCTGCATTTGAGTACACCACGAAGGCAAAAAGGTCGGTAAAACATACTCGCAATGGCTCGGGCCCGAGTCGAACGGGCGGGTCTGCAGACATGATTCCATTCCGTACCCTAGAACTGAGCGTAGATGCGTGCCGGACGCGACCGAGCCGCTTTTACCTACTCAGAGACTCGGATTTGGGCCTTCCGTTTCTCACACAAATTTCCTCAGAGCTGTTTGTGAAAAGAAATTCCCGTTTATATGTTGGGTTTCCAAATTCAGTTGACACCTCTTTGCCATGCACAACAGCCAAAACTAGAGTGTGGATGGGGAAACTCGCGGCGACCCTTGCAGCACTATGGCAGTCTGCATTCAGCGACGGCGAGTCAGCAAAATTTAAAAGCGTATACCTTCCATGGCTCGGGCCCGGGTCGAACGGACGATTTTGCAGGATACTGTTGCACGCTTGTGAATGTTTCAACGCAGAGGCGTCCTGGACGTTACCGAGCCTCCTACACCTCGTTTCGACCCCACTTATCACTCCTCAATACGGAGCTTCCGCTCCTTCCCTAGCGTGACTTTTCTGATTGAATACTTGCCTTGTTGGGTTTCCTATTTTTGCTGCAAGTGACGCCGCAAAGACCGACCTATCTCGAATTATTGCGGGTGCCGTTTCAACTTGTTAGCGATAATTCCCTGAAGGCTACCATGCGTCTGCATCTGTGCGGAACGTTGAGCATACGGCGCAGAAGCGCAGAGTACATTTATGGTCTACCCTATTGTTGCGGATTACGATGGAGCGTTGCCGCAGATTTGCTGTAGTATCGGGGATGGGTCATATACCGGTTCACGGTATAGACGACAGGGGAAATCCTACTACCGAGTACACCGAACCGCACCAAACATGGAATTAGGCCGTCACATATGACGGAGGCACTAAATGGTGCGTCAGCGTATCCATCTGTGCCTGCAGCGCTCGCATCCTCTCGTCCATAGTCTGCTCATCCTCCTCATCATGTCTGGACTCTTGGAGATGTTGGATCTCGGCAGCAAGGTCGTTTCTCCGTTCGGCGAGGGCATTAGAATCCACTGCCAGTGGTTCCCTTTTGGAGCGTCCATTCCGTTCACGCATTTCCGGTGTGGCAGAAGAGTCGAAGGGCTCCGGAGCTGGAATGAGGAGCAAATTAATGTTGATACCAAAGGAGGCTTAATGAGGTCTGCGACACACCGAATTCATCCCTTTCTCGGGCTCGTCTGCGCCGCACAAGATAGAATGTCCCCGCGAGCATGGCAATCAACAAGCATCCACCCAACACACCGCCTACGATCGCTCCGACCGGCGTGCGGTGTTTGACTGGGCCGCCGATGATAGCAGGGACCGTGGCAGTACTCGAAGCCGATGATAGTGCCGTACCACTGGACGTCGATGATGCTGCTCCCGTGGCATTTGACGCGGGAACGAGAAATTTTGGCTTGTCCGCAATTGTCGCAAACGACGGCCGGTACGTTATATAATCGATGATTGCGGCCGGCGGCGGATTCCCCGCGACGTCCACGATCTTCGCAACCAGCGTGTGGTTGCCCGTTGCCGCATCGAGGGCTGCGTTGAAGTAGACAACGTTGGGCTTGACAGTAGCAAGTGGATCGTTTGAATAGGTGAATACCTTCGTGGTTGCGTTTCCATCAAGCGTGAAATCTATCTCTAGGAGCCAGTCGCTTGCGGTGCCGCCCGGGGTGAATCCGAAAATCGAAAGGGATGTCCCTGCGTTTATCGGTCAAGTCAATTGGTTGAAATTTGGGTGTTTTCTCACCAGCGAATTGGAATGTGAATGAGTCTCCAACAGTGCTACTCTCATGAGTTGTATTCGCATGCGACGACACATTCGCTATGTTAGCAAAATCATCAAGCTGTCCGCCATCGGGTGGGGGTGGACCCTGTGCGAAAACCACTGGTGCCGGAACCAAATACTCCACTAGCACAGTGAGATTATCGTGTGCAGTCCAGTTCCCGTTCCAGGAGATCTCAGGACTGGCATCGTCGACGATGATCGTCTGTCCTTGTAAGCTGGTGGAATCACCAGCTGTGACAAGTGCGTAGTCGATCGAGATGCCGCTCGCGTTGCTGAGCACAAGGAACATATGCCCGGATGCAGGTAGGGTGCCTGACGTGTAGAATTGGCCGCCAGCGGCTGCAGACGGGTATGTGTATGGTCGAATCTGGTCCGCGCTCACGACATGATCCGGGTCGTTCGCGATGTATGCCAGTCCAATTGTTTGGTTATACCAGTCTGGAGGTGTAACTCCCACCAGGGACACCGAGATTCCTGCATTGCCTGTTACTCCGAGAGGTAGGACCCCAGTAGAGTGGCTCACCCTCGAATAAAAGTGCCCATTCCCAGATTGCACCGTTCGACCCCAGCGGTATAAACATTGACCCATTGTAGAGGCTGGGTCCGGGTCCAGCAGGTCCCATGAACTGGCTACTGTCGACCACCCCCGTTGCGCCTATATCCATGCTTTCGAAATTCTTGTCGTCTATTATGATTGTGACTGGGTCGGCCATGTGGTCGAATTTGGGCGGCAGCCAGCGAAAGGGGGATCAGGGTGCGACAGGGCGAAGGAAGGAGGGAAACCTGGCGGAAAGAGTATATATGTATCGGAGCAGTGCGTCCAAAAGATAGATTATTTACTGTTGATAGATTGGATTGGACAGATAGGTTGGTCGCTGAGCGGGGATGGTCAGTGGCTTACAGTTCTTATGCGTCAGCGGCGGGATGAAAACAGGATGAAAAGCAGAATAAACGACAGGGGATGGTGATTGGATGGCGGTTTTTGTGTCGGTGCTAGGAAACAGGATGGAAGGTGAGATGAACGATGTCACAAGTTGGGTCCCATCTCGTATGTGGACAGACGTGGTCCCGTTGCCGCACAGATTGGCAGTTCCACTTCTGAGTGCTGACCGCTACGGAAGTGGTTTATAAAAACCGGATCTTTCCCACCTCTTGACAGTTCTCGGAAACCATGGGGACCAGATAAATTGGCTTCACCTCCCGCTTGAACCTCAGCGGGCTCCTCTCAAACTTTGGATCCTCCGGATCGTCCCTCGCCCCGGGCTTCCAATAATCAAACTCCATCCACGCATTCTCCTCCATCTGCAGCTCCGTCGCGGCGATGTACGCGCCCAGCTCGGGGCTCAGCGGGATCACGCTCGTCACGTACTGATCCCACAGCGTGATCAGGTGCGCGAGCCTGTCGGGGTGCCCCTGGGCGAGGTCGTTCGTCTCGCCCGGGTCGACGGGGAGGTTAAACGTCTGCCAGCGCTCGGGGCGTTTGGGCTTGGGGATGAAGATAATCTTCTAGTCGCCTTGGCGGCAGGCGACGCGGCCCTGTTGGAAGTCAGTTGAATGAGGAAGGGAACGGCATAGGGAAGGAAGACGTACACAGGTCCCCCAGCCTTCGCTAAAGTCTTTCTCGTGAATGATCTCTTGTTTCCCCTTGATCCAAGGGAGCATCGTATGACTGCACAGGCGCACGATCTCTCTGCCCTGATGCGTCGGCGCAGGATGCTTCACGCCCGTCATGTCGAGAATCGTCGGAGCTGATGTGAAGAATAATCAAGAATCAATCATGCGTCTCACAGTCAAGGTGATAGAAAGGACGCACTGAGATCCAGCACAGTCCCGAACTGGTGCGTAATCCCCGATGCCTGGCCGTCCACCTTTATGCCCACAGGGAACTTGCAGGTGAATGGCACGCACGCCGCCCACGGTGTTCAAGTCAGAATTGTATTAAGCGAAGATGCTGAGATGCGCGCTGACCCTCGGTAGTGTAGGCTTTGAACAGCCTGGATGGCTTTTGCTTGGAGGATGGGAGGGTTGCGTTGTATCAGAGTTCCACGATAGCTTGCCGATATCCAAGTGAGTAAATGAACGCTGGGTATATTGAGGCCAAATGCATCGAATTAGGTTGACTACCGTTCGCCTAGAGGAGGAGTCAGCATTAGAGCGCGGCGAGGTCCATTCAAGCCGTTGAATAATAGATCGTGCGGGTCGGGATAGAACTAGCGGATAATGCGGCGTAGTGGGGCAGTCGTTAGTGCTGGAAAGCGGAGGCGGGTGAGGCCACGGAGGTGGCGTGGGGTCCGGTGGAGGCGAGGGATGAGGCGGAGTAAGAGAGTAACGGGGAAGATGTCGAGGATGGACCTGGAAGCAAGGGGGGTCTCAGAAAGTGGCGGCGGCGTTGCAACCAAGGTACAGGGAGGGACAGAGACATGAGGGCAGCGAGGGGATGGGAGCCGGCGGGTAAGATTCAACGGATAGACAAGCGAACGAACCGTCGTTGTAGAAGTTCTTTTTTAGGAAGAGGGAGAACAGAGGGGAGGTCGACGCACCCAATCACTATCCTTATGGTTCTTCCCCGTACACGCATCGGACGTCATCGCCGCGCCCGCGTACGTGTCTCTCTTCTCTATCTCGTTGGTGGCGTTGGCGGGCCCGCGCAGACGTAAAGCGAGGTCGTTGTGTGTGCGCGGCGCAGCGGGGAGGTGTGGTTGAGGTTTCGAGGCGAGAATTCCGGGGGCTAGGAGGAGCAGGGCGCCGAGGAAGTACATCGTCGTCTAGATCTTTGCGGAGAATTTTCTAGCGAGGTCTATCGGGTGGGTATCGGGAAGGCTCGGCTTATTGCTGAAATTAGGTTAAGAAAGAGTGTTCGAACGAGCGAGTGTGTGTGGGTCGGGCCGGGCAAGGGAACGAGAACGGGCGCGGCGACGGGGACGGCGGGCGATGAGGAAGAGGGAAGAGGCAACGAGCGAACGTGAGAAAGATGGATACGGGGCTGATCATCAGTTGATCGCTTGATCTGCCACGTGCTTCGTGGTTGAATTCCATGGTTGTGGATCAAGTATTTGCAGTTGGGTGACAAGGTGCAAAATGTCGCTGGCAAAATGGACAAAGCCGAACCATCAGACCGTTGTTGAGGTTCTACTTTTGTGTACGGCCAAAATTGCCCGACCGCGCCGGCGCTTTCCTGGGCCCAACTTGGGCCCAACTTGAACTTCCTGCCTCCATCACCAAAAGCGGGAGAACAATCCATGATCATACATGACCATATATGGCACGCAAAGGGCAGAAAGGTTGGCAGGCGTCACCTGGCCTTGGCAGAGATCCTCAAGAGGATGGAAGGATCGCCTGGCCAGGTGACCCGCCGGCCATCCATGGCCTTGGATTGCCTTGGATGCAACTTGGATGGGTTTTCACTCTTCCCCTCGCGTCTATATATTACCAGGATCTCTTCTCAAGCTTCACGAACCACGGTAGACACAAAGGTACGGAGGAAGATGATATATTGCAATGAAGCACACACATACACGAAGGGTTACGACTCAAGTACGACACAAAAAGCGACCCCAATGACCTTGGAGCAAGAAACAGATCGAAAAATCTTGTGGGCGTTCAACACATTGATTCAACGGCGCTGGGGAATCAGAAGAGAATCAGGCGCGGGCAGGGCTTGGAGTCTTGACGAGTGAGGCTTGATTCAATGTGCCGCGGTCTTGGGAAGCTTGCGTGCAGTCTTGGGAAGCTTGCGTCGACCAGATATAAGGGGGTTTGACTTTGAGGAGGTTGAGATTTTGGGGAGGCTATGTTCTTGAGTAACCGAGAGAGGTGTATTGAGGGGCTTGAGATCTTGCGAGCCAAGAGCGAGCCCAGAGAAATGGCTCGAGACCTTGTGCAAAGAGTACGAGGCCCAGCTGAGCTCGGGCGACGACGGGGTGCTTGGGTCTTGAGGTATGAACAGCTCTGAGGGCCCAGAGAGCGGCGAGGACAGTGGGGGGCGGCAGCGACATGGGGGGAAAGAGGAAGAGGCACACGACAGCGCACATCAATCATCAACCAACGACTCGGATCACTAGGTTCGGAGCAAGCCCGTGCAGCTCCGGCCCGGCGAGCCGGCCCTTCGCTGAAGGGGCTTGCTTCAAAGTCCATCAATCAAGCGGGTTGCCAATTCCTTTGTTGTGGGCTCAAACCATCTCCGTTACCTTAGGTCTTTTTTGCAATGTGTAAATGATATGTCTACCCTGCCCCTGGCACTTTTCTCCGCTCCAGAAAGTACCGTTAATCATTTCTATGTCGGTGCCAATCTGGGAATCCATCATTTTCGAACATCGTGCGCTAGAGGTCTAGGATCGAGAGTATTCGACACACTCAATCGATGGGAAATGTTGCTATGCATCTTTTAGATGTCCTCAAATATTTGTGGAATCATTGCAGCATTGTGCATAGACCTGTAGAGTGGTCGATGACGAGGACTAAAAATACCACTATCCATGATCCTCGTTATTCTTGTGTTGTAGCTTCATAGAACACTGTTAACATTCAGTCTGACTAGGAATCACTTCTCAACCCTCTGACAATATCCCCGAACCCTAGTGGACTCATATCCGATGTTGGCCAGCCTTTTTTTATGCCTGTGTTGCTCGGGCTCTCCCTCGGGTATTTCCTCACATTCTTCGGTGAATCATTGACCGCAGCGGTCAGGAAACAAATTGGTATCCTTATGGGCACCTTGTTTTTGCTTTAGATTGAGTTAATAGTGCATGGAACAATTTAGTGTCGCGCTGGGGCGGGCAAGTCACATGTGTCACACACTGTCACACGCCAGGTTCGGGCGACTTGGTCGGCGTATAGGACATGAAATAGCTGGTTCCTTGCTCAGGTCTCGCACGTTACTCGAAGATGTATGCTGTGAGTACCTTCGAATAAAATATCTCAAAGATCCTGAGAGAAATAAATATTTGTGGGCTGTTCCAAAAAAACTCGGTTTTACCCCCTCTTCCCCCCTCCAAAGCTCAATGGTTTCTGGGTGTATTGCCATGCACCACTGAGCGAAATGGTAGCCATACTAATGAACTCAAACCTTTGCCTTTTGACCCCATGGTTCTGACCCGCCGTTGAAGTGCTATGCGGCGCTCGGCGACCCCCACAATTCCCGGACTTTGAAGCAAGCCCCTTCTGACGAAGGCCGCGTTGCGTATGTTTGGTGTGATGTTTGGTCTATTTGGTCGGTCCGGCATTGTGCGGCATCGTCAGAACGGGGCTTGGACCGAACCTATCGGATCACGTTCCATCAGCAACGCACGGACCATCCGTTTTGCATCCGTTTTTGATCTTCACCGGCCATGTGCACAGCGATCCGTATCCCTCTCGAAGGCTCTCGCAACCAACTCGTCTCGGACTCTTCACCTAAATTCTAGCAAGGCCCGCGCTGTCTAAATAGAATTACAATAAATAGAACTTTTATAATCACTTCGTTTCACTGGATACTCGTCACAATTCTCTCCGAGTCGCGATCGAAAGGATACTGCGCTACTAGTACTCACCTTGAGGTTTGAGGGCCACGGCCGTAAACTTGAAATTGGAGTATGCACACTTCTACGGGCAGATGCAATGCATTTGTTTCAACGCTGATGTTTCCAAGTAATATACGGCAATGTTGCTGGGTATACGGACACAAGGCTGCCGCTGTCTTGCATGGGGCGTCCCCGGCCGGGTACATCATCCAAGGCAATGGCTGGCCAGGTGAGCTGCATCCAAGACCTTAGCAACGGCATCCGGCCCGGCCTTCTACATCTGGGCATAGCAGATCTCTTCAGATTTGGTGATGTCTTGCATTTACGACGGGGGTAAGTATCCATTCATCTTGCCATCGCGTTCAACAAATGCACTGCAAAATCACCCATTCTAATTTCTCTCCATGTGCTTCCCCGGCTCCCATGAAGTTGAACTTTCCATAAAATTGCGCAGGCGCAGTCTAGTTGGAAAAGACCTGTATGTATCTTTTACCCGAATTACACAGAAGTGGAGCGAGTGCTGCCCCCCTCCCAAAAAATGGCACCAATTCGTCACGGCTCGGGCCCGAGTCGAACGGGCTGTGTATGCACAAACTCTTTGCCGTGATCATTGAATGCAGACGCGTCCCACACGCTACCAAGCCTTTCCCTTCTCTGAACCATGAATATCCGTGCTTAAATCCCCCGGGTTTTCCTTGAACCTGTTTTGTCAATACGGTATCGAACAATCAGTAAGTGTTGGGTTGGGAATTTCCATGGGTTGTCCCGACTCCCGACTGGGATTTATACAGGAATTCCGGCCGCGCTATCACAAGTACATCTCCCTACAGCACAGCAAAAAAAGGACATAGACAAACTAGGGCTCGGGCCCGAGTCGAACCGGCGGAATCTGCGAAAGATTTTCACACGCTCGGCCAAACCGACGCAGATGCGTTCCAGACGCCACCGAACCTTCTCCAGCTGTTTTTGGATTCGGGCATTCCCCGACTACGCGCATTCCCGAATGGTTTGTCAAGGGTTGGGTTAAATGTGCCCAGCTCTTCGCATGGATTATCCCGAGTGCGATTCATAACCTCACGCGGTCCACAGGTGCGTTTGAGTACATCACAAAGGCAAAAAGGTCTGTAACATACTCGCGCTTGATCAAATGGCTCGGGCCCGAGTCGAACGGGTGGATTCTGCAGACACCTTGTTTGAGTACACACTGAATGCAGGTGCGTCCCGGACGCTACCGAACCTCCTTCAACTCCTTTGAACCGCTGACATATCTGAGCTCGCATTTCAGCGTCTCCAAGCTACTCCGATATCGGTTTTGTCAAAGTGGTTCGAAGGGATATTGAATTTCCAACTTTAATCGACAGACAGTCTTGGGAATCCATAGTCTGGGCCCCGAGTCAAACGGGCGGGCTCTGCAGAAAGGTGGTTTTCAACTTGAGTTGTCGAATGCAGAGGTGTCGCGGACGCTACCGAGATTCATGCGCTAGCTTTGTGCCCGAATATCCGTGCGTGGACTAGCAACCCGGCGTGGTATCAAATGATTGGGAGATGTTGAATGTGGCCACCTCATTGGCTTGTAGGTTTTGTTCCCGGTCATACTAAAGCAATGGTCCTATGCATTGAAGTCCTGCGATGCCACCGCAAGTGCATTAAAAAAACCAAACCCCCCAAAAAATGCTGCGGGCTTGATCTTGATGGCTCGCGCCCGAGTCGAACGGGCAGGTTCTGCAGATTCGTTGTGTGGCGTAGCACCATCGAACACAGACGCGTCCCGGACACAACCGAGCCTCCCTCTGGCTCCAAATGAGTCTGGGAGTCAACCCGCTTTGTTTCCGGATGGCATGAGGAGAGAAAAATGACTGAGTATCGTAACGCATCAGTGCATCCATTACGGGCAAAAAAATTGGATACATTAACATCTCTACAAGGCTCGGGCCCGAGTCGAACGGGTGATGTCTGCAGAAACACCATATTTCCGTACTTCATGGAAAGCAGGCGCGTCTCGGACGCCATCAAGTCTTCTTGACCCCACTGTATTCCCTGTAGTGTCAGTGCGTTTCCGAAGAATGGATGGTGCAGTGTTCGTAACGACGGAATTTACTGTACTCCTTGCCTTGCAAGCCAATCAGGAAGCAAAAAGTGGCTTAGATGATATCGCCGCCATGGCTTGGGCCCGAGTCGAACGGGGGGGGGGGGGGGTCTGCAGATTTTTTTCTCAAGCCACCGCATTCCAAGCAGATTCGTCCCGGACCGAGCCTCTTGCACCTAATCTCAACCCCTGATATCTGTGATTGAATTCGGACCTTCCGCTCAAGTATCCTCAGACCTGTTTGGTCAACACGGCACGAAAAAATTACCGGAAGTGGGGCTGCAATTCGACGCACACCTCGCAGCGTGTAGGTCGTATCCATCGTTCTGACGGGTATTAATCGCTGTGACGGGTCACGCAGAGGATCTCGCAGCATCACAACAATTGCATCTGGGTACCCAACAAAAAAGGATAAACGCACGAAGAGTTACGGCTCGTGCCCGAGTCGAACGGACGGGTTTGCAGAAGGTTCTTGCTGCGCAGCTCCACTCGCGGACGCGAGAGAGCCTCGTCGGAAAGAGAGGCTCTTGTTATTGGGCTGGTATCCAGGCTAACGTCTTTTGAAGCAGTCCAAGAGTAGCATATTGGGGGGGGGGTGGGTACAGGGATTTAATGTTTTAGACACCGAGGACTTGACTCAGGGCGTTGCTCGTCACAGTCTCGTCGCGGTTGCGATCCAGACGCGGACATGGACATTGGATTCGTGACCAGTTTGCTTTGACTTTTCTTTTGGATAAAATTGACTGTTCTGAGGATAAGCAGCGGCCCGTGTAGAGATCAGAGCTAAAGTAAAGTTGTAAGAGCGCTTCAAACAGCCCTAGAGGCCCGCCCTGGTTGGTGCAGTTGGTGATGGAAGTCGGGAGCAAGCCGGAGTTTATTTGGCACTGTGACATCTGGACGCCGTTGCACAACAGCCTCACCTTTCCGAGGCTTTCTCTTCTCTTCATCGCATCCACCATCTTGGTGCTCGTTCCCGTTTCTTGGCCTTCTCGTAGCGCACGGGCCTCAATCCCTCCTCCAAGATGGTCTGCATCGTGTCTCCCCCGGCGTCAAGCTACTTTCCGTATGCACATACGATGGCGGTGCTGGCGACGCGCGCAGGGCCCATGGAGCACGCAGGAGCGGGATGCGGATGCTAGCGATGCAGTCATCACCGTGCGTTCTTTCGTCAACACAAACGTCCCAATCCTTTCTTGCAAATTATCAATTTCCAGGGCGGATTCACAGTGCACGCCCAGCTGGCGCACATATTCGCACTGACTCTCTATCTGGCTCCCTCGCTTCCGGTATCGACGCAGGTTGAGCTTCTGCCCGGCCACGGTGAACGCCGACGCGATCGCGGCGCGCTTAGTCACTGGAAGGCGACATCACTGACCTCACCACCACCGCTTCCCTGGGATGCGGACCATTCCCATTCCTGTTTTGGGTGGATGTTTTTCCATGTCCTTCCTTCGATCTCGACGCGTTATTTGACGGGCCGCGCCTTCCTTCTTCCCTTCCTGTCCCAGATTATCTTACTTTGTTGGAAGGGAATCTCCTTTCCAGGACTCGACGTTTTGTCTCCCTTACCTTCACTCGCATCCTCCCCCAGTCCCGTCAATATTCGGTCAGCTTCGCCCCGTTTGATTTTCTCCCCCTCCTTCCTTTTACCCGCGCTAATCGCGCACTCTGCCTCATCCTCTGGTCCTTCATTTCACCACTGCACCCTGTTCCCGATCTCCCTCATCTGGTTCAGGATTCGAAGCACACAATTACCTCGCAATATACGATTTCCGCTCGCCGCGTTGATCTCAGTCTCGTTCAGGGACGACTTGGCTGATATTCAGGCTGCACCCCAGAATGTAACACCCTGCCGCGCATGGTCCGCGCTCGCACAATCCCGAATTTTCTGGATATAAACTGCGAGGGTCGCCCGTTCGGAGAGGGCGAGGGTCATTGTCTTGCTTCAATCGCTTTTTTATAGCGCATTAACCTCGTCCTGCTCAAAATGACGCCCGCTATGTCTACAATCCCGGCCCCCGGCCCGGCATACCCATCTGGCTCTGGATCGCTCCAACTTGCGCTGCTTAGAAAAGCTCCTGGTCCACCTGTTGCTTGGTGGATCTTGTCCGAACCCTACGGTTCTAATTCTCATATGTCGGCGTCGTTCTCCTTGACAATTTTAGGTGATCTCACCAAGCTCGCAGAGCCCTTGAGCAAGGCACAGTGGCGGGTGGTCCGCACCTGCAATTTTAGATGGTCGACCGCCAACTCTATATGCAGGGTTTCGCTCGTTCGACTCGAGCCTGCGCCATGCGCGGTCAATCTTTTTCGCTAGGGAAATTCGGGACGATACTGGGCTAATTCGTTCTCGCTGATTCCACGAGCTTCAAACGCGTGCAAGGGAGGCACAGCGACGGATCTCTGCGGCCATCCATGCTCGTTCAATGACATCTTTAAGTATTCGACCCGAGCCTGCGCCATGAACGTCTGCTTCTTTATCCTTCTCCCCACCGAACCAGGCGCATTGTTCATTTTCCTCGAACTAACTTGAGTTGCCTACATCAGCCGAGCCTCATGCAGGAAATTTGGACTCCGCTGGTGCCACACTCAATTGATCTTTCTCGGAGTGCCTCTAGCCGTCTCGAAAATCCAATACCGAGAACAATCCAAAGGTAGTATCTGTCGACATTGCGGGTGGGCCTGCAGATACTGTCTTTGCAAACAGACAAGGGAATGTCTATTGGAAATTCTCGGATTCCGGACGACAGACGCGTCGCGGACGCTATCGAGCCTGTTCTGCATGTATGTATCCATCTCCTACCGGAATCTGTACTTAATAGCGTAATTACCGCATGTTGTATTTCGAAGGTTCATCGCTCAGAACCGTATTCCGGCGAGGATGAAAGTTTCAATCGCACCTTCCGGCAGCCCAAGAAAAGAAGTGGTGATAGAGGACCCATGGCTCGGGCCCGAGTCGAACGGGCGGGGGTCTGCAGAAACAGCTGGCGGGCCTAGGGAATGCTGAACGCAGATGCGTCCCGAACGAAACCGAACCTTCTGCACACCCTTTCAACTCCTGCTATGCGTGAGCGAACCATGGATGATGAACTGATTATTTCGTTACAAGCTTTGCCGTCCAGACCTTTATGCCTTTCTCCACAGGCTGGGTGTAGAGTGCATAAGGGGATGTCCGTGGTGAGAAGAGCAATGTTGCATTGGATAATTGTTGCGATGCAAAAATAAATGTACGCCATCCGTGGTCAATTATGGCTCGGCCCCGAGTCGAACGGGTAGGTCTGCAGACGATATACAGCAGCCCTATTGAATTAAACACAGACGCGTCCCGGACGCGACCAAGCCTTATTCAGCCATTCTCCCCCACGGTGGCATTCGTACCCAGATTTTCCGTACTTACCGGCCGCGGAGGATATTAATCAATTTGGAGGGCGGCTGGAGAACCTGATACCTCACGCTGCACCGCAGGCACAATTGACCCATGTACCCACCGGCTGAGAACGCAAGCCAATCCGCCAAGGAAATAAGGTGCAACTATGCGCAATTACTCAATATTCCACCGAGGGAGTCACTCACACACTGAATTTCAATGAATGGTTGAAACTCCAATCCAAAGGATTCCGTAAGCCGTCGCAGGGTACCTGCACTCAGTTTGCCATTGCAGCAACCGCGCAAATGTAACACAAATGCAATGACCTCGTCCACCGAGCGAGCATGGCTCGGACCCGAGTCGAACCGGCAGTCTGCAGAGATATTCAACCACGGTCATTCATTCAGCGCAGACGCGTCCCAGACGCTATCGAGCCTCCTGCTTCCAGTTTACACCACCACTGTTTTTCATCAAATTGTTGGGGAATAGAAGCCGCGCGTCGTGTGAGTTGAAATTTCGCATGATATTAATGAATCGAGTCCATAGAAGTATGCCCACACGTCGAACGCGAGAAGTAGACATCGAGTGGCGACCACAAACCAAAAAGCGCAACTTCGACTCATGGCTCAAGCACGACTCGAACGGGCGGGATCTACATGGGACAATATCAGCATCGAAGGCAACTGCGTCCCAACCCGCAAAGCCTTGCTCGCGCAACCATGCTCAAGACGTTGTCCATGAGCCAATATCCATTTTTCAGAGAGGAAATATACATTGAACGACGGGGATCAATCAGAATAATTCCAGGAGGACTTTGTACAGGACACAGTATTTCTTCCACTCGCCGTCAGTTGTTCCACCGCACAAGCTGCATGGCTCCTAATCTCTCCGCAGCGGTAGAACCTTGGCTCCTCGCGATTCAGACAAAATCCACCACGCCGAGCAGACAGCAAGATCATGCCCGCCCATGGACCGGCGCCCTTGTAGTTGCAAGCGTCGTTTTGGGTGCTTGAGAATCAATGCAAGACGGCGAGTACGTGGATCCAGTCAAAGCTGCCGCCGTCGTAGGAGAAAGAGAAGGAAGCCGAACACGGGTTGAAGTGGTAAAAAAACGCAAGTTTGGGAATCCCAGATTCGCGTTGACAAAGGTGGCGAGGAAGAAGATTGAAGAAGCAGCCCACGCCTAGATAGGTACAGGTGTGTAAGAGAGTACCGCCGGATCTGTTGCAATTGTAAGCACTTGGCTCGGCCGAGCGGAATTGTGTTGCACTAAGCAGCAAGCTTTCGTCGAGCCGTTCTCGCTAGATAAAGAGGCAACGCTAGAGTAGGCTCGTGTCCAGCCGTTATAGTGGTATTGACGAGCAAGCAGGTAATACTTACTATAACAGCTGGAAGCACTTAGCCGTAAGTTGACAGATGGAAATTTCAAACTCTGACTATACCATATATCAACCATATATGGAAAGCCCCTATCGACACTTGACTTCTTGTGCATTACGGCCCAGCAATTCACTGTGTCTACTTCTAGGGACCATTAGATTATGAACCCATCCATAATATACTTCTTGGAACCATCGGATGGCCCCACCGATTCGCGCCAGCTTGTTTTCATGGTGGAACTTGCATTGCCAGTTGAATTGTCTTATAATTGGGTCAGAGTTGTTGAAAAAATTCTGACGAGCTCATTTATGCTGTGGGATTGGAATGAGAGAGCTTCTGGGGTCCAGACAGCCTTGCAGAATTGAAGTGTGGATTGTTCTGTGCCGGAGGTACTTCCTAATATGGTATAGTCAGAGTTTGAAATTTCCATGTGTCAATCTACGGCTAAGTGCTTCCAGCCGTTATAGTGAGTATTACTTTGCTCGCTCGTCAATACTTCAACTAGGACGGGTGGACACGAGCCTAACGCTAGAGACCGGATGTGCGGATGAGCGTTGAGCGGCGAGCAGAATGAGGAGGTAGAATGAGGAAGAGGAGATAAGCCCAACCGCGCCCCAAACTCCAGACCTACTAAGATAAGGATCAGCTCAAGATCAGCTCGCCCCACGCAACTCACGAACTGAGCAATCAGTAACGTGCCCCTTCCGCCACTCGACCTGGATAAGATAACAACGTCAGAGGAATAGCCCGCACTAGGCGGATACGAAAACAAAACAAAACGACCAACAGGAAGGTAGGGATACGAAGGTGCGGATAGCTTGTGTAATGCGTGCGGATAGCTTGTAAATAGCGTGTGGATAGGGTGGGATAAATAGAGACAAGACCTGGCCACAACAAGTCAGCGCACGCCCACTTCTCGAACCTTCACAAACAAGTACTCACCAATGACCCAGCCCAGGCAGGAAATAGAACTATGCCGCGCCCGCTTGGACAACGAGCCCCACGAGATTGACCATCACATCGTTGAAGCTCGCGAGGTTCTGGACGCCAGTGGCTTGTTCCTGCACACTCGCACTGGTGCTAGCAGCAGTCGCGCTCGCGGTAGCACTGGCGCTCGACTTCGGTGCACTACTGCTCGGTTTCGCGCTGCTACTCGGTTTCGCCGAGGAATCGCGCGCTAGACGTGGTAGTATGCGTGCTGCTCGTCGTCGTATGTGTCGTACTGGTAGTCGAATGCGTAGTCGGCGTCGGTGTACTCGTATGTGTCGTGGTAGTCTTCTTCTGCGTGCTCGTCGTCGTCGTGGGATCGTCGCCGGTCGCCGACGAAGAACTCGAAGAGGCCTTGGGTGAGGTCGAGGGAGCCCCAGGTGTCGCAGGATGTGCACTGTACGCCAGTACAAAAATGAGGGGAATGCTAAAAAAAAGAAGGAACGGGAGCAAGGACGCACCTCATCCACACACGTCGCGACCGTGTTCTTCCCATTATAATCAATCTTGAGCTGTTTCCCGCAGCACGCCGAGCCGTCTCCGAATTGGTTGTAATTCATCGCTACGAACTGCCCGCGCCGCGCATGAGCATTCAGACAAATTCCAATAGATAAAAAGGAAAAGGTAGGAAGGGAAAGGAAGGACAACGCTCGACGCACCCAATCACTATCTTTATGGTTCTTCCCCGTGCACGCGTCGGGGCCCGTATTCGTCGGGTACCACGTCATAGCTAGGCCCGTGTATGAGTCTCTTTTTTCCACCTCCATGTCCCCAGAAGTGACATTGCCCGGCCCGCGCAGACGCATAGCGAGGGTGTTGTGTGTGCGTGGCGCAGCGGGCGCAGGGTGGTGTGGTTGGTGTTGAGGTTTGGAGGCGAGGGTGCCGGTGGCGCAGAGGAGCAGGGCGCCGAGGAAGTGCATCGTCGTTTCTAGGTGTTTGCAGGGATTTTTCTAGTGGTCTGTCGTTCTATCGTGTGGGTATGGAATCCAGCGGGTGGATACAGAAAAACGAGAAAGAGCGTCCTAGCGAGCGAGCGTGTGTGGAAGGAGAGTGAGCCCAAGGACTGGCGGGACGGCGGGCAACGAGGAAAAGGTAGAGGGCAACGAGCGGTAAGTATCAGATGTTGAGTTGGATTGGATTTAAACAGCTCTCAGGCTTCGGATCGTGTGGGCGATCAAAACATGGATTGTGGCCGCACTCTCGCAGGTGCATTGGAGTACAGCACAACAACAAAAAAGTGTCCCTCTCACGATCGAGAATGGCTCGGGCTCGAGTCGAACGGGTGGATTCTGCAGACACCTTGTTTTGTACACATTGAATGCAGGTGCGTCCCGGACGCAACCAAGCCTCTTTTAGCTACTCTCATTTACGGACATCTGTCCTCGAACTTGAGGCTACCCCAGATTTCTCAAATCTCTTTGGTCAAGCAGAAATTACCAGACGTTGAATTTCCGACTTCAATCGACACCTCTTTGCCATGCACAACAGCCAATACTAGGATATCGTTCGGGGATTTATGCGACGATCCTTTCAGCACCATGTCAGTCTGCATTTGGCGACGGCACGACAACAAAATTTAAAAGTGTACACATGTTATGGCTCGGGCCCGAGTCGAACGGGCGGTGTCTGCACAAATACTCTTGCAACCAACCATTGAAAGCGGACGTATGGGCGATATACTGTCCAAAAATTAACAAAAAGTTGCAGGGTTTTGGTTTCAGCTTACAACAACATATCCGAATATTGGGTGGCATCTGTTATGCCGGCTTACATCTTGCAGTTACATCTCGT
Source organism: Mycena polygramma (assembly GCA_029449255.1). Classification (NCBI taxonomy): domain Eukaryota; kingdom Fungi; phylum Basidiomycota; class Agaricomycetes; order Agaricales; family Mycenaceae; genus Mycena; species Mycena polygramma. Next base: position 1,028,073 of record JARKID010000013.1, on the reverse strand, counting down.
TGCAGTTGGGTTGCATCCGAGTTCCCATCAACTTTGTCACGATTTGGAATCTGATCTCATCAGCCTCGGGATCGGCTCGACGCCAATGGCATTATTTCTAGGCGGCCAGGGAAACAGGATATCCCGGCTGGCGAATATCCCGGCTGGCGAATATCAGGTCATTCTACCATTGGGGAGTATGTGGGCACCCAGAGCTTACAAATAGGCTGAATGCTTTGGTCAGATCGGGGTTTTCAACCTCCTCTTTGGCGATGGCCAATTTCAAAATACCACAGCATCCATTTCCATGGGTTATGTTTCTAAGAAATGTATAGTAGTATTTGACACTCAATTGCGTCCGTCCAAAGCAGTAATCAGTGTTTTGACAAGGCAAACTGAGTCCGCTTCCGTTTATAGAGCTTGGCATGCTGATTGTATCATCGTTCCGATCAATCACGTTGTGATATCAAACCAATTTTCAACCCCAACCTCAACCAAGTCTCTCAGAAGCAAGCCAACATGGAAATCCACTAGCCCTCAAACGGAAGTTCACGAACAATTAGTTGCAACCATCTGGCTGAGTTGTAAGCAGTTTAGTGAAACAACGGAAGATGCGACCGAAAACTCTGTTTCTACCTAGATGCAACCATCACGTAATTTTTGCACAGTATGTGTGCCATACGGACGCGTCCTGGACGCTACCGAACCATCATCGCTCCAGTATATTCCACGCCATGAGCATTGTATGGGAACAAGATAAGCGGCGCTCATGTATGGGCGATATACTGTGCAAAAATTAGCATAAAGTTGCAGGGTTTTTGCTCGCAGCTTGCGACCTTTCGAGTCTTGGACGGCATCTCCGCTGTTGGCTGACATCCTCGATTTAGGTTGCATCTCGCTGTCGTTGGGTCGCATCTGAGCTTCCCATCAAGATTGTCACTGTTTGGGCTCTGATCGTGATCAGTCGGCTTCCACTCGGCTATCGGCTGGTCTCCAAATGTTTTTTGCTCGGACCTCTGAGGCTAGTACAGTACATCGGGTAAGCATTTACTCATCCAGAATTGTTCCCTGAACTGTTCTACACCACTGGCTTTACATGAGCTGACCAAATGTATTCGCAGGGTACTTTTAACCTCTTCCCGTTCCATACACCCTGCAGCAGTACAAAAGTCATTTTCGAAGCCCAGAAATTGCTTATGGACCCAACGAGACTTCTACATTCTTTACGTGCTGACTTATGTGCACATCACCGCTTTGACACAGAAGAAATTGACTTGCCTTCTGTTTCTAGATCTCGGCACGATGATCGTATCATTGTTCCGATCACGTTGGTTCAGATAACGGAAATTTTCAGCGCAAAGTCCCCCAGAAGCAAGCCAGATGAGGTGTAGTCCCACAATCCTCACTTGAAACCCAACCAAGACCGCCTGTCACCATTTTGACTAGTTGTAAGCAGGTGGGAAAAAACCATCGAGATGCAACCAAAAACCCTGTTTCCACCGAGATGCGACCATCGGATAATTTTTGCACAGTATGTGTGCCATACTCATGCACGTCTGGAGGGAGGTGGGTGCAGTCTTTGGCGGGACTTGTGTTGAAACATCAGACTGGAAGCAATGACTACATTTCCTGAGAGCATTTCGAGCCCTTGATTGAAAGTAGACTTGCAGCTCAATTCTGCGTTCTCGCAGCCGCTGCTCGGTTGAAACTTGTTTACAAGAGGGCAACAAAAAGGAGACGTCTTCAGAATCTATGGTTCGGGCCCGAGTCGAACGGGCGGGGGTCTGCAGAACTGCTTCGCCTGTGGACTATGTGTTGAAGATAGATGTATCCCAGACACTACCGACGAGCTTCCTGCGCCTAACTTTATTCCCCAGTATCAGTGCCTGGAGCCGGGCCTTGCTGCCTCAGCTTGCTCTCAGACCTACATGGTATCAAAACAATGACCAAAAGAAATCCATCACTGTATTATGACATGGCCCAAGCCCCCCAGTCGAACGGGCGGTGTCCGCAGGAACCTTGTCTTTACGCTGACGCATTGAACGCGGACAGACATGTCCCGGACGCTACCGGGCCTTGCTCGTCCTACCCTGTCCCCCGTGATGCCAATGTGCTATAATAAATTAAAGCCGCGGATGAGTTTGAAGAATGCAGGGTTGACTCGACTCACCGCTTGTTCCTTGTCTGCCTCGTGCCTTGTGAACCCTAGTAATAGTAGTATATGATGCGTTGGCCGCATACTGGCACAGAATACTGGTTGTACTGCAAAATAAAAACAAAAAAGTGGCAGCCTCGGGATCCATGGCTCGGGCCCGAATCGAACGGGCAGTGTCTGCATGCCTGTATTTAACAGTTGCGTCTCGGACGCCGAGCCTCTTGCGCCTACCTCCAACCCCCGATATCTGTGATTGAATTCGGACCTTCAGCTCAAGTGTATCCTCAGACTTGTCCCGTCAACACCACCGAAGAATTACCGCATATTGGGACTTCATTTTGACGTCCACTTCGCAGCTTGTACATTGTAGCCATCGTTCTGACGGGTATTCGTGCAGAGAATCTCGCAGCATCGCAACAATTGCATCTGGGTCCCCAACAAAAAAGGGATTCATGTTTGAAGAACTACGGCTCACGTCCGAGTCGAACGGACACGTTTGCAGAAGGTTCCTTCTGTGAAGCGCAAGGTAGAAGGGTCCCTGACGCGACCGAGCCTTGTTCGCATGGTCGGACTAGTATTGTCTGAGAGGTTCTTGTCAATGTTGTCATCGAGTTGTTATCCAGGATTCCGAGTTTAAAAATTTATTTTTAACTCGGTTATGCACAGCTTTAGCGCCAGAGTAGGTGTTTTTCGCAGCGATGACGTTGTTCAAAGGTGTTGGAAACTTCCCCTAATAAGGGAATTATCGTGTGTTTTTGGCGCTCAATGCGGTTACTTTACTGTTTTGTCTGACCATTCCCTTACTTTTCAGTCATCTTTAGTCATCCCGGCCTTACACTTAGCCGTTCTCAGTAAAGCATTTGGTTCAACGCAAGTTCAACGTTCAACAATTTTTCAGTCTTCTGCTTTCGGCGCCTTGCCCAGCGAACTCGAGCCGAGCGAAGCTCGGGCGAGGGTGAGCAAAAAGCAATGTCTCAGAAAAATCATTTCTTGGACAGTAATCTTTACCCGGCGAACTCGAGCCGAGCGCAGCTCGGGCGAGGGTGAGCAAGGCTATATGCATCAGGTAGCATTATGGCACTTACTGAATGACAAGGATATGAAGAAGGTGTCTCTGATTGCCTTGCCTCGACACGCACACTGAAAAAAAAAAAATCAAAAAGAACCAAACTCGGTCTGCCATGCGCATGCAATGGCCCTCAAGCCAACCTCAAGCCCAAGTAAAGCGGTGGGAGCCTTTTGAAGCCGTCCAAGAGGAGCAAATTCGGGCCCAGCTACGCAGAGTAGATTTTTTTGTGACCGAAGACGTTTAGTTTAGGGCGGGGCTCGCAGTGATAATGTCGTCGCGTATGCAATCCAGACGCGGCCATGGCCAAAAATTCGAATGTTCCGAGGACAGAGACACATCAGCCCGATAGCAATCAGAGGTAAAGGGAAGTCGGATGAGCACTTTAAGCAGTCTTGGAACCTTGGTGCAGATGGTGATGGAAGTCGAGAGCAGTCCGGAGTTTATTTGGTACTGTGACATCTGGACGCCGTTGCACAACAGCCTCAACCGTCCACCATCTTGGTTCTCGTTTCCTGGCCTTCTCGTAGCACACGAGTCTCACTACCTCCTCCAAGATGGTTCTCAAATCCTCACCGCGGCGTCAAGCTACTTTCCGTACGGATAGACCATCCAAATCGTGGCCGCCATGCTGATGACGCCGGCAGTGTTGTAGATAAGGGTCTTAATAGGGGGGTGTTTTGAAATTAAGCCCTTAGCTCTTCTTAAGGCTTATTAAGGGTGCTCAAATTAAGGGTCAAATTAAGGGTTATTTCCCAAAACGGAACACGATGCCGCTGGGTGAGGAACATGCGGGAAGAAATCAAACTGAATGTGGCGAGACAGGTAGCCATACCGGCAACACTCTGTGTCTGTGGTTCAATTTTTGGACGGTGTTTGTCGGATTTTTACCAACCTCAAATCTCCTCAAATGGCCGAGGTTGGTCTGTGATAAGTCCCCTTTGGTGTGCAATGACACTCAAGGATAACCAAGGCTGGATAGCATGCTTCTAGGACAAGGAATTGACGGACCAACCAAATGCAGTTCAGATTTCTTTGCGAATGGGCAACTTGGGGGAACCGGCATTAGCCGGCATCGTCGGTAAGGGTTAATAAGGGCTTAGGCTTAGTGTACTTTCACCCCGATGTTAAGGGCTTAGCTTATCATATGATAAGCCCTGAATAAGATAAGCCCTTAACAACTTATCTACAACACTGGATGACGGTAATTACTGGCGACGAGCGCAGGGCCCATGCCCATGGACGACGCAGGAGCGGGATGCGGATGCTAGGGATGTACTCATCACGGTGGGTTCTTTTGTCTACATCAATCCACTAATTCTTTGATTCAAATTATTAGTGCACACTCTTGCCACGCCTCACCCGCGCACTGGATCCGTCTCCACGTCTCTGGTCTCGAACACCTTGATGTTCTGCGCAGCACCACGTCGAACGCCGCCCTCTGCTCACGGCGCTCAACCGGCGTGATATCCGCATTGTCCGGTTCTGGGCATAGGTTCTCTGCTGCTGCGGTGGCGAGGCATTCAAGGATGTGCGATGCGTGTGTCTGAATCTCTCTGCGCCGTCAACGCCGTGACTCCTGTCTGCGCCAAACTCAGTCCAACGCTCGGGTCACCACTGCTCGCAGCAGCCACCCGCGTGCGGCACACCCTCCTCTGTTGCAAAAGTCCGATTTGGCTTATAAGCCCAGATAGTGAATTTCTTTAATCGTGTCATTCAAAGAGCGATAATGTTACCAAAGATCATAGTCAGCTACACAAGCCCTGGAATTACGTCTCCGCATACGATGGAGGTACTAGATGGTGCGTCAGCGTATTCATTTGTGCTTGCAGCACTTGCAACCTCTCCTCAACCGTCTGCTCGTCTTCCTCACCATGTCTTGACTCTTGGAGATGTTGAATCTCGGCAGCAAGGTCATTCCTCCGTTCAGCGAGGGCATTTGCATCGACAGACAACGGTTCTCTTTTGGAGCGTTGACTCCGTTCACGCATATCCGATGTGGCAGACGAGTCGAAAGGCTCCGGAGCTGGAATGAGGGGCAGATTATTATTGACACCCAAAGGAGGCTCAATGAGATCAACGACACACCAAATTGGTCCTTTTCTCTGGTCCTTCTGCGCCGCCAAAGATAGAATGTGCACGAAAAGAGGGCAATCAGCAAGCATCCACCCATTACACCGCCTACAATCACTCCAACCGATGTGCGGTGTTTGACTGGGGCTCCGAGCATAGCAGGGACCGTGGCAGTACCCGATGACGCTGCCCCCGTGGCACTCGATGTTGAAGGTTGTGCCCCTATGGCAATCGACGCGGGAGGAGGAGGAAAACTCGGCTTGTCCGCAATTGTCACAAACGATGGCCGGTACGTGATGTAATCGATCCGCGCCGCAGGCAGCGGACTACCGGCGACGCTCAAAACCTTCGCAACCAGCGTGTGGTTTTCCGCTGTTGTATCGAACGTCGCGTCGAAGTAGACAACATTCAGTCTAACAGTTGAATCCTCTCCAGGGGTGAATACATTGGTGGTGGTGTTTCCATCAAGTGTGAATTCCATGTGCAGGAGCCAATTGTCTCCGACACCTGGGGTGATTCCGGATATCAGAAGGGACGTTCCTGAGTCCATTGGTTAATTCCAGTAAACGCGTATCTTCTCACCGGCGAATTGGAATGTGAATGAGTCTCCGACGTTGCTGCTCTGATGGGTGGTATTTGCATGCGACGGCATATCCACAAAGAAACCAGCAGTATGATCGGGATTACCAACGGGTGTCCCTTGCTTGAAGATGTCTAGTCCCGGGATGGAACACTGCACCGACACAGTGAGGTTATCGTGCGCAACCCAGTTTCCATTCCAGAAGATTTCGGGACTGGCGTCGTCAACGATGATCGTCTGTCCCTGTAGGTTGGTCGAATCACCGGCCGTGACGAGAGCGTAGTCAATTGCAAGGCCGTTCGCGTTGCTGAGCCCAAGTACCATCTGGCCGGGTGTAGGTAGGGTGCCTGATGTGTAAAATGGGCCGCCAAAGCCTGAGAAGCCTGAGACCATAGGCGGGTATGTGTACGGGCGATAACGTTGGGGCTGCGTGATGCTATTCGTGTCGTTGGTAGGATCGGCCAGCCCAATGGTTTGATTATATTGGCTTGGAGGTGTACATCCAACCAGGGACACCGAGGTTCCTACACGTCTCATTACCGCAAGAAGCTGAACACCAGCACATTCGCTCACCATCAAATTCGAGTGTCCATGTCCAGTTTGCATTCAGCCCCTGTGGTACAAACAGCGACCCGTTGTAAAAGCCAGGGTTCGATAGTCCAGCAGTTCTGATCGTGTCAACAAGTACGGCGAGAGCAGCGAAATTCTGGTCATCTATTATAATTGTGACTTGGTCGGCCATGAGGAGGAATCTAGGTCAGTCACGAAATAGTGCGAGAGGACGGGCGCGAAAGGGCGAAGGAGGGAGGGAAACATGATGAAAGGGGTATATATGTATCGGAGGACAGTGCTTCCAAAAGATAGATTCGTTCCCGTTGATGGATTGCACTGGACGGATAGGTCGGTCGTTGAACGGAGATTGTCAGTGGCTTACCGCTTTCATGCGTCAGCGGGCAGGATGGAAACAAGATGGAAAGTCGGATGAATGACAGGGATGACGATTGGTTGGCAGTACTGTGGGTCGGTGCTAGGAAACAGGATGGAAGGTGAGATGCACGATGTCAGAAGTCGGGTCCCATCTCGTATGTGGAGAGACGTTGACGTGTGCCGCATATGTTAGCAGCTACACTCGGGAAGTCGTCCAAAAAAACCTTGATCTTTCCCAGCCTATTGACAGTTCTTGGGAGACCATGGCACCAGATATCAGAGACGAATATTCCCAGCTAAATCGGCCTCACCTCCCTCTTAAACCCCAAGGGGCTCCTCTTGAACTTCGGATGCTCCGGGACATCGCGCCGACTTCCAATAATCAAACTCCATCCACGCGTTCTCCGCCACCCGCATCTCCGTCGCGGCGATGTAAGGGCTAAACCTGGCGCGGGATCACGCCTGTCTTGAGCACATACTGGTCCTACAGCTTGATCAGGTGTGTGAGCCTGTCGAGGTACGCGTTGGCGAGGTCGTTGGTCTCAGCCGGGTCGGCGGGGAGTTGTACAGCTGCCAGCGCTCGGGGCTTTTGGGCTTCGGATGAAGCTAATGTTCCAGAAGGCGGCGCGGCCTTGTTGGAAAACAGATAAGCGAACAGATCGGAGGAGGAGGAGGGGGAAGGAAGACGTACACAAGTCTCCTAACTCGAGGTAAACGTAACTAGGATACGCACCAAGATCCATGACAGTCCCGAAGTAGTGCGTAGTCCCCTACGCCTGCCCATCTACCTTCATGCCCACGGAGAACTTTCAGGTGAACGGGACGCGCACGCCGCTTGCCGTGTTCAAATCAGAATGAATTAACGCGGGGATTTGGAGATGTGGACTGATCCTCGGTGGTGTAGGCTTTGAACAGCCTGGAAGGCGCCGTCGCGGCTCGCGCCCAACGAGGGTCATACCAGATGAAGCTGTTGTACTTGCCGAGGTTGTCCAAGCTGGACGGCGTTAAGTATCGCATACTCAGTACGGTAACAGTACGGTAAGAGAGAACGAACCTGGTGTTGTAATACTTCGCCAGATGCTGCATCACGGTCCCTTGCACGATCGGGTACGCTTCTTACGCAGCGCCTTCCGCGCCTGCACAACAAACGAAACAATTAAATCGACTTCCTCACCGAAAGGGCAGACGCACCGTTACCGCTCATAAAACAATCAAACATATTATCCAGCTCCGCGCTCTTCTCCAAAAAGTCGTACACCTTCCCCACATTCACGTCGATTCACTCCACCATCGCCGCGAACACCTCCGTCTCACGCGCGCTCTTCGCACGCTCATCGTTGGACATGTCCGTGCACGCCTTGACCTCGTCTGTGACGACGGGGTGGCGCACGAGACCCAACTCCTGCAGCTTTTCGAGGCGCTTGAGGCGCAGGGCGTCCGTCCCGTTGGCGTAGACACCGTGATACTTGCGATGTACTCCTGCGGCGCGGTGAAGGGGAGGTAGGCAAGGAAGGGGCTGGGGTCCGTCAGGGAAGTCGAGAAAAATATGTGGGAACCTGGAGGTACTGCACCATCTCGTTGCCATAATCGTAACAGATGTTGACTGAGCTGGAGACATGGCGTTAACCGGATACTTACCGTTCGAAGAGGACTATCGATCTTTCACGTACTCTCCGTACTCCATGTGCAATGCGGTAAAGCCCGCTTCCAGGAAAGTCGGAGTTTCGTCTTGGCCTGAAGCGAATCCGTTTGTGAGTATATATTGGGACGTTTGGAGGACGTACCGACAGCTCGACAGATGATAGTTGGAGCATGCAGAAACGTGGGACAGCGGTCGCTCAAAGCCGAGTGTTCCTGCACGAGGCACGAGGCGTAAATAGCAATTCAACCCGAAGGCAGAAATCGTACCTTGGTCAATCTATGGTTCAAAAACACGAATTAGCCTGGACGGAGTAAACAACTGGTAAAACATACCCAAAATGTCCCGTCCCGCCGTCTCCGCGCTCGCTCTCGTTTTCTTGCCCGGCCCACACACCCTCGCTCGTTCAGACACTCTTTACTCGGCCCATAACTATGGCTACGACAGCTGGACCCAATGCCCGCTCGATCGATAACTGAAAAATTATTCGCAAAAACACCTACTTCCTCAGCGCGATACTCCTCTGCGCCGCCGACACCCTCGCCTCCGCACCCCAACACCAACCGCACCTCCCCGCCCCCGCGGCACCGCGCACGCACAACAACCTCGCTATGCGTCTCCGCGGGCCCGCAAACACTACCTCACGGGAGCTTGGGGAGAAAGGGATATAAGGATGGTGATTGGGTGCGTCGTACTACTCGTCTCCGTCGCCAACATCGCGAACTAAATAGTCATCTAAGCTCACGTTTCGCCAATGCGGGATATGAAAAGTATGTGAATGAGAGCATCGCTACTCCTCCGGAAATTCTTCGTGATGCTGGGTACCGTACGAGACCCTTATGTCAGGTCAGTGCCCAGTATCTTGCTTCGTTCGTGTCCCCGCTGACTGTTCGCAGGCAAAGGCGATGAGGGACGGGCGACGAGGAAGAGGCAAGGAAGAGGAAGGCAACGTGAGAAAGATTGATGGATACGGTGCTGATCATTTGTTGATCACTTGTTTGATGAGTTGATCTGCCACGCGCTGTATGGTTCAACTCAAGTCCAACGTCCTTGGTTGGAATTTCTTGAGTCTTCACGCCGGAAAAATGCACTGGTTATTCCCAAATAGGCTAGTGGATTCCCCCGAGTTGTCTGAAAAAATGGGTTGGAATAGGTTGGAATGGAACGAAGCGGAGGTACCATCAGAGCGTTGTTGCCGTTCTATTTTCGTCCGCGACCAAAATTGCCCATCCCGGCGCTTCAACGGGCGCCTAACTTTCTCTTGCGTTCATTCCATGTTTATCCGGACGTCTCAGTCACAAAACCTCTGTAAAATTTACAGGAGTCACCCCTTCACGGTGATTTTCTTGAGATTTCTGTCACCCCCGTCAAGTTTCGAGCAGCAAGCTGCAAGTTTAACCACTCGCGCAGTCCACTTAGGGCTGCTGACCGGACCCGTATGTGACGGTTCGACGGCACCCGTAGTACGGTACCCGTGCCGTCCCGTCGGCCCTCTATTCTGTTGATCCGACGGGACGGCATTCGCCGTATCGTACGCCGTATCTGCCGCAGAAATACGGCCGCATACGGCACCAAAGCCGTACTTACGGTTGTCAAAAACTGCTCAAAAATGGTGCAGAAGCCGACCGGATTACACCAAAATGCCGAAGAACTCAATCCTTGCCCATATCCGCGGTTACTTCCGCGATTTTGATGCCAACATTGCTCACCTCATCGCCCTGTCCCTGCCACGACCTGCCACGACACTGGTCAGTACAATGTTTCCGCCCCTCTCTTTCAGCTGTACGCTCGTCACAAATGTGTCCACATTCTTTCAAGATATTCTTCTGGCTAACACTATCTTCGTGGCTTCTTGAATCGGCCCCCAGTGCGCGCGCACTCCCTCTTCGCAAATGCCCATTCCGCGGCCTCGCGACTTTTCTGCAGTTGGCTGGATTGACTACGGTTCCAAGCCGCATGCTATAACATCACTTCCCTGCAGCTTTTAGTCGCATACTGTGGAGCCCTGAGGGCTACTTTGGCTCTTGCCGCCGGGAATATGTACTATAAATTTCATTTCAGCCACCACATCAGCCGCGTCTCCGCATACATTTCGTCTCTGGGGCTCTCATTGGTCCCGCCCATGCCCGCCGGGGCTGTAATTCTCCCTGTTGCTGGACTAGCGCTCAGTTCCCCAATCTTTTCTGTCTTGCCCGCGACATTCTGACTATTCCTGGTAAGTCCCCGTTATACTCGACTGTCTCTTACTCAACAAACTGTTCTGAAGGCTTCGCCGTCGCCGTCGAGCGCATCTTTTCTGGTGGCCGTGACACCATTTCTCTCCATCGAGTCAGTTTGAAGCCTGAAACCATCCGGACTTTGATGATTGTGAAGCAGCGGCTCCGTCTCGCGCGGTCACGGTCAGCAGCCCTAAGTCCACTCGGTGAATTACTCTGAGCAGACCCCAGCGGAACCGAGTCACTGGCCCGCCACAAAAAAAAAAATGCAAGGCCTTACCGGTCCATGGCTCGGGCCCGAGTCGAACGGGCGTTATCTGCAGAATTCTTATCTGTTGTGGCATTCAGCGACCAGCGTAGACGTGTCCCGGACGCCACCGAGCCTCCTGCTTCCAGTTTCAACCACGACCATCCTTTATCGAATTTTGAGTGATCTCAACTCGCGCGTTGTAATCACACAGCTGCGGTCCAATCTCGCATTCACGGAGGGCCAATGGATGTGATTGGTCTCGCCGCGAAAGGCAGTTAACAAAAACGGTTCCGTGCGTCATTGTCGCTGGCGAGGGGCGAGTCCGAAAAGAATACGTATGCCCACAGGTTGAACGTGATAAGCAGACGTCGAGTTGTGAGCAAAAAAAAGAGGGGGGGCGGCTTCCACTCATAGTTCAAGCCCGGGTCGAATGGGCGGAATCTAATACTTCAACAGATATGGCGGACCAGTGTCGAGGGGAAGTACGCCCCAGACCTACAGAGCCTTCTTCGCTCGAGCGTGCTCAATTCTCCGTGCTCATTTCGTTGTCAGTGAGCCGATGTTTTTTTCTTTCTTTTCAAACTAATACACCGTGCAACGACATAGATCAAGCTCACGTAGCTGAATGCTTGCATGAGAAAAAAAGAACGTACATGGCATATTATATCATGGTCAGCAAACCTGGCGCAGCGCGCGTTGCATCGGACTTTGGATGCAACTTCTGCATTTCGATGTCCTACGAGTACTATTGATGCCCAGCCGAGAAACTTGACTGCTCGCGATTCGGTACAGACCATCCAGCCCGTGAACTTGGCAACTAGAGAAAGAATATCTTGGCCATGAATCAGCACAGCGTTTGGTGCAGCGAGATTTCGGCTTTAGGTCGTTTACACGTAATGAAATCTGCAGGTTAGCTCGCTCCTTGTTCGACCCAGGCCTGCGCCATAAGATTACAACCTCTTTGTTTTTTCTCATCGCCGAACCGCCCTGTTCAAACACCCGCCATGATCTTCAACTTACGCACATGTCAGCGGAGCCTCATATTATAAACAAATCGGGACTAACGCTTGAACCTGCTAGCAGAGCAAATGGATCGTTGAACGAACCCACTATGCCCTCCAGCAGCCTTCTCTCGATATCTGTTCTTACCGCATCATGTCCTGCAACGCACTCGTGAGTCTGCCGGCCTCCCTCCTCCCTCCGTGGTCTTGCTGACTTCGATCGTCCTACGGCTGAATAACTGTGCGAATTTAACCTAGATCCTCCTTATGGACAAACTGGATCTGTTCACTGAGAAACTTGCTTGTGTGCCTTTCACTGTGCGCTTCCCGGAATACAGTGGTCAGTGGTCCCAACGAGTCAGTTCCCGCAGCGGCATATTGCATCCAGCGGTTCTCCTTCCTGGCGCCAGGGCCCGGACGGAGGGATATCCGCGGCTGGTGCACGAATGCGCTCGATGTGGAGCAGATGCACGGTGAGTAAACTCCCCGCATCGTACTGTTCTAATTCGCGTGCCATTTCGCTCACACTGAAATTACCTTGCAGGCCCACTGAAAGAGATTGGAGAGTTCATTTTTGACAACCGGATACGACATAATATCTATGCGGTTCTGGGTTAGGTAGGCGCTACGGATGCGAACACCGTGTACTTGCATCCAGGCCCTGTACACATCGGAAATCATGTCCTTCTCTCGCATGCATTCTGCCCTCGATACCACTCCGCGAAGCGCGTGAGGATTCCGAAATAGTTCACCGTTATGTGCTTCCGACGTGAACTGCGCATGTTCGGTCAGTACAACCTAAATTCCAGCGAACTAAATTTGTTGTCAAACACGCGCACGCCGCGGCAGAACCAGTGTATTGCGACGCACTGCCTCTGTTTGGCCGCCAATAACTTCTGGGAAGCTGCGGCCAATAAGCCAGAAGTTTGCAGCTAATAAGTCCCGCGGTGACAGATTTCGATCGTCTCCACCGAGTTCCCAAAAAGGCGATTGAAGTCCGATGCGGCGCTGCGATATTGAGTTGCCGCCCTGCGAACATGCTGTGGAGTGCGATCAGCCGCTTCCGCGTGTGAGAGGGTGAGTGGATTCAAGAGGACGTAAAGATGATGTTGACGATTTTTCGAGAAAGGTCGACTCGGTTCAAGGGCGATATTCTTCGGCAGTGACTTGGACAGCGGTGCACCGCGGTGGGCCAGACGATGTACCCAGCTCAAATCCAGTCCAACTGCCGGTACGAGAGAAGACAAAAGTGCCCAAGAAGCGCCGCGGCAGAGAACTAACCTGGACATGACATCCCAACCGTGCGCTGATCGCAAGTCATCGCGCGAACTTTGACGGTTTAATGATCAGACCGAGCGTTCGCGCCTTCGACTGCGGCGCAGCAATATTTCGAGGCAACCATTTCGACCTCGCTTCTTGCATAGGGTTGAATCTCACGAAACTCATCAGCTTTGGGACAAAGATACGCTACCCGTCCGACTATATAAAGGGGAGCCCGCGACAGAGGTAGCTCACCAATCTGCACTCCCACTCGCCTTCTACATTCTTCCTCGTCTTTTAATCGGTTTCACTAAATAACTCGACGTTTTATTCACATCATCTCCCCCCATTACTCTCCTGCTCCCATAAACTTCCGCAAAATGCAATCCTCTCTTGTCGCGGTTCTCGCCGTCCTCGCCACCGGCGTCTGTGCCGGTCCGCTCAACCCACTTTTCGGCCGGGCCACATGTGATGTGAAAAGTACGTCGCTGAGGATTTTCTATCTCGTCCTTACTGATTGTACCGCTCCCGCAGATTGTGTCGTGGCGCTCGCGCCATCCTTCCCCACCGCGTGCAACCCTGCTGCCGCGCAGCTTGGAGCCAGTATGTCCCTCTGCTTATCCTCTTCGCACGAATCGACTGACACATAATTCAGACACCGCATTCAACACCGCGTGCCTCACTGCCGCAGCGAAAGGCACTGCCGCCTTCGTGAGTGTATTTTCCGAACACAAGGAACAATCATCTTGAATATATTTCTTGCAGCCTACCTCGTGTGCGCCGTGCGCCGCGCAGTTTGGCGTCACCGACCCTGGCAACAAAACGCCGGGAACCACAAACGGTGGCGCGACAGCGAATGCACCGAATACCAATGGCCCTAATACAAATGCCCCGACTGCGCAGCCTGCTCCCCGTGCGAACGGTCAAAAGGCTCCCCTCGCTCCCCCTGCACCCGCTCCCCCTGCACCTGCACCTGCACCGCCGGCACCGGTTCCCGCCGCTCCTAAGAAAGGAAAGCCCGCTGCCCGTGCGAACAAGGCTGCGCCCGCCCCTCATCCCCCCGCGCCAGCGCCAGCGCCAGGGGCTCCAGCCCCCCCCGCACCGAAGAAGGCCAATAACGGCAAAGCCCCTGTTCCGGCTCGTCCCCGTGCCAGCGTTTGCGATATCCAGGGTACATATATTTACCATCATCAGCTCAACCTATCTGACTCATATCCAGCCTGTGTTATCGCCCTCGAGCCGTCGTTCCCTCAATGCGCGCCGGCCGTCATGCAGCTGGGAGCCAGTACGCATCATTCTTGTTCTCGCTGAATTTATTCTTACTGTTTTTTCCATAGACACCTTGTTCAACAGTAACTGCCTGGTTGCGGCCGCCAAGGGCACCGCCCCCTTCGTGAGTTCTTCTGGTTTAAAATACCAACATTCGCGCTCATGTTCTTTTGCAGCCCACCACGTGCGGCGGATGCGCTGCCCAGTTCGGTGTGACGGAACCGGGCTCCAACACGAACACTCCCGCCAACACACAGTCCCCCGCCCCAGTCGGCGGTGCGGTGCGGGCGTAGTAATCAACTAAACCGTCCCTCGTTGTTTAAATCTCAAATAATAGATGCAGTACTATTACAGTCGTTTGCATAACTCCGTGAAAACGTGTTTTTGTTTTCTGCGCTCCTCGGGTTTCTCGGCCTCCCACTCTAAATTCAACGGGTTGTTAAATGTTTTCCCCGATTCTTGCTCGATCAAATTTCTCTGAAGAATGGGGACTACGCGGCCAAAAAAAATGGTGGAGTAAACCCCAACGTCCTCGGGTGGATTCGAACCTCCGTCTCTCCCAGAACAGACAGGATGACGGAATTACATATGTGGGAGTGAGTCTCATCATGCTCCATGAGAATTTCCTCATCCAACTGCGAGGATAATTGGGTACACATCTAGACACTGAAACTTGGTCCCAGAGTTTTCGCCACCAAAAAAGACTCGGTAACAGAGACTACAGCTCAGGCCCGAATCGAAAGGGCAATATCTGCGGACGCGGATATGAGTTATAAGTTATAACCAAACGCAGACACGCGCGTCTCAGCTGATCAGACGCTACCGAACCTTCCTCACCTCCCTATATTCTTCGTGCTGTCAACGTGTTCCAAATGATTGTTGAAAAATCGGTGAAGCAATGGCTATTTCGAGCCCTGGTTGAACCCGGAATTGCGGCCTGTATCCCAGTCGCTCTACCTCGCCGTTGTGTTCACAAAGCCGCGCTCTGTTGTATTTCGTCCTGGACGTGAGGTAAAGTACAAAAAGCAGAACTCTTTCTCAAATGGCTCATTGGCTCATGCCCGAGTCGAACGGACGCAGCCTGCTCGCATGAGTACCTTGCATGCGAAGCCAGACGGCACTAGGGTTACGCTCTCCAGTGACGGTGCACGCCCAATCGTGTCCGCAATCCAGATTACGGCAGAGGGTGGAGGCAAGCACATCCGAGCCCGGGTGCACGGAGTCAATTTCTCTAACCGAGGGTCAGTTATCTCGGCGATGGGCTCGCCCCGTATATAATTCGGACCCACAGCAGGTTGAACCAAGGTTAAACTTGGGTTTTTTCTTGTCCACAAAATCAGAATAAGGTCGTTCACAGTTCACTTTTTTCCGCCCTTTTTCGTTCCCTTTTTTCTCCCTTTTTTCTCCCTTTTTTGTATTCCTTCGGTTTTCTCCCGGATTTTTTTCCCCTTTTCAATTCTGTGATGTAAAAAGGGTATAAAAGGGAAAACACCATCTTCATAGGTGTGGAATTGGCCAAATACCAGAGCGGAAAAGGGGCAGGAAAAAGTGAACTGTGAAACCCCCCTACCGCATTCCCTTTTTCCTGCCCTTTTTGCTTCCTTTTTGCTTCCTTTTTCAATGATCTGTGTGCTGTATGTGTCCAGAGTCCACTAGAGCCTTACATGATCCTCTCTCTCTTGTCTCTCTCTGAGTCTTGGACTCACCATGACTTGAACCAAACTTCAACACCCCATATTCATTCGGTTCGTGGAAATAGCAAAAAGGGAGTGAAAAAGGGAACCAAAAAGGGCTGGAAAAAGGGAACCGTGAACAACCCTAATGTTCGATATTATCCCTTGAGTGCAGTGTTCGAGGAGCAAAAGGGAGTCGAGAGAGCGCCGTCTAGGTTTTAAACCGCCGTAGAGGGTCGTCTTGAAGCATTAGTGCGGGACTGATGGAGGTAAAGACCAAGCGGGATATTATTTGGTGCTGTGCCATCTGGATGCCATTGCACAACAATCCCAACCTTCTCTCCCTCCATCACCGTCTCGATTCTCGTTTCCCGGGCCTTCTCGTATCACACGCGTCTAACCACCTCATTCAAGATTTTTTCCAACATCTTTTCCCAGGCGTCAAACTGTTTTCCGTCCGTGCCGGTTGGGGCTGGCGATGCGCTGCAAGCGCTTGCGACGCGCAGCGTGGATTCCGTCGGAATACACTGGCCACATCGTGACGACGCTGATTGTGGTGCTGGCGACGCGCAGGAATGTCGGACGACGCGGGAGCGAGACAGGCATGTCAGGGTCGTAGGGATCGTCGTGCGTTTCTTCGACACCCACCTTTTTGGTCTTACTAATTACCCTCCAAGGCGGACTCACGCGTACATAATCTTATCCAGACTCAGGGAATGTCTGCGCAGCACCACATCGAACATCGCCCTTCATCCACATGCGCTCGCCGAAGCTACTGCTGCCGACGATGCTCACGGCGTCCGTGGAGCGCGATACTCGGATCGTGCATCCCGTCGCCAGCGGCGCGGTTCTCTACGGATGCGCGATGTGTGTATCCTGTTCTCTATCCTGTGTATCCCGACCTTCCCGGACAATGCACTTTTTGCGCCGTGCCCAGCCCCGGGCCCATCTCCGCCTCCGCCGCCACAATTACCGGGTGCGTCGCCCGCCAAGACACCCGCGCATTAGGCGTCTCCTAACCTGAGCCGCGCCGAGAGCGTCGCGCCTACCGCGAGCGTACAGTCTGTGAGTGCGCCTGCACGTATCTGTCTTGCCGACGCTGGGTACGGTACGTTTGTTTTTTCTGTTTTTTCGGTCCACCCGGGGTTTTTTTGCGTGCACTGTGACGCGTTGCTCTACTCCGATGCGCATTTCGTTTATCTCACCCCAGTCCTTCCCCTCCACCCCCTTCCGCCCTTCTATTTCACTGTGCGTCGTGATGCACGACTGCCATTTCTCACTCAACCTCGAGCTTCCTTCCTTTTATTCCGTCCCTTCATCTCACGCACCAATTCCCAGTCTCCCTCCCCTCTGCTTTTCAATCTCCTCGATCTCCTCGTCTTGTTCCTTCCTCCTTCCTTCCTCCTCTTTCCCTCAATCCCATCTCTCCCTCGCTCCCGTTACTAAAGTCGACCTTCAGATAATCAGCGTCCGAAGAATCGATCCTCGGACTGGCGTGTATAATGCTCTTTTCGTTGACCCGGCTGGATGTGCTAAAGAACCCCCCGCAGTTACCAAGCAATTCTTCCGCTTCGCTGGCGCATCCTCCGACGATTGATGCATCGCTTGGTGTTGCTGAACTCTCATTTTTCCGGTGTGTATAGACTTGAGAAAGGCAACGACCGTGACAGATTGATGAATACGGCGCTGATCTGTTATCAACGCTCCCTGGGCGTCCAACCTTTTGGCTCTTACACTCATCTCGTGTACGAGACGCTACGCACGGTCATCAACTACAAATACACAGCTCAGAGCCCATTATGACCGACGCCGCTCCCGCTCCAGTCCCCGAGAACGGCGTGCTTCCGGAAGAAATACCCGAAGTCCCCGGATTCATGGTTTTACTTCTCTTTATAGAAGTCCGTGTCCGTCTTATGTATCTCCCCAGGTCTTCGTAGGCAACCTCGCGTACTCCACCACGGATGAGGCGCTGAAGACCTTCTTTGCGCCGGTGCAGAGCGACGTGTACGTCGCATCACATTGCGCACGCATTGTGCATATCAATCGACTCTGCTGTCCAGTCTTTCAGCCCAAGTTGTTCTGCGTGGCTCGCGCTCCGCAGGCTATGGCCTTGTCGCACTGGCCACCGCGGAGGCCGCCCAGAAAGCTGTCGAAGCGCTGAACAACCAGGAATTGGACGGCCGTCAGGTTGTCGTCGAGGTTGCAAAGCCCTCTGTGTTCGGTGTGCTGACTTGATAACCGGCATGTTAACGTCAATCTTCCCCCCCAACCGCATACTGTTCTCTCCGGAGTGCTTTGTCTTTGCAAATTTGATCGAGCGGGCGTTTCCATTGAACAACTCTCTAGTATCCGGATCTGTCGACTTTGCATCTACGTGACAGCTTCCCCCCCCCCCCCCCTAAAAAAAAGTCCCAGGTTCCATTCTCACATAAGGCTCGGGCCCGACTCGAACGAGCCGATACGTTCTTGTCTTGACATGTACCGTCGCGCTAGCGAGCCTTCTGCACCTACTTTCAAGTATCTGTGCCCAAATCCGGGCTTTCCCCGCCCAGGCGTCCCTTCTCCATGAACAAGAAACTGGATGACAGGGTTGTATTTCGAATTGTGCTGGCGTGATGACCGCGGAATCTCGCAGTTTCGCAATGCGTTTGGCTAGCCTTCTGCATGGACGCTCAACTGTGTGCATTCGCTTCCCTAACAAGTGTAGTATCAGATAAGTGAACATCGATTTCGGCTATGGCCGTGTCTTCGCGGTGCATGTGCTTGCGTCGACCGCATTCTCCCAAGTGAATTTGGCCAAAGACCGCAACAAAAATATGGGCCATATAGTGTCCAATAAATGCACGCAGTTGAAATGACATCTGTTCAGACAAAAAAAGTTGAGATGACACACATATCCAACAAAACAGTTGAAATGACCAGAGGTTCAAAAAATAAGGCCCAAGTGGGCTCAGTCCAGCGCGGGGGCACGTCGGCAGCGAGTCAGCGCAGCTAGCCATGGTCTCGCATTGATACAAATGATTCCCGAAGATCGATGCTACGCCGGCATCGGCATCGACCGCATTGAATGGTACAGTGTGATGACGGATTCTGACAAGGGAAGAGGAGTAAGGAAAGCATATTTTTTTCTAATGGACCGACTCGGAGGTGGATGCAACCCTAGCCATACAAAAAGGGGGGGGGCGCCTCTGCCAAACCACGGCTCGAGCCCGAGTCGAACGGGCAGTGTCTGCAGTAACGTATTTTTTTCGGTCTACATTGACGGCAGATGCCTGTCTCGGTAACCCAGACGTTCCGGTGATCCGTGCCACGCGAGTTCGGGTAAAAAGTGATCGCGCAGGAGTCACCGGAACGTCTGGGGCATTTCGTTAGCGCCACCGCCCATGGTGTCACGTCACGCCCTCCCCATCTCGCGGCGTAGGGACCTCGAGGCCAGCAGGAAAAATGTAAGATTGGACATGCACACTTCTATATAGTCCCTGAGGCCTAAGGGTTTTTTCCGCATTTTTATCCGGGCTGTTTGGACCTACTCGGACAACATGCACCATCAGCCCCGCCAAAACTGGGCCATTTTGAACCGGTCGCAGCAGCGCAAAACAAGCCAATAAAAATCGGGAAAAAATGGCGGCCATATGAGATCATCTTATTCAGTGGGTGGTAAAAGTTCCAGAGCTATTGGGGGAGGGGAAGGTAGGGAAAATCGGCTGTGACACCATGGGCGGTAACCATGTGCAAGTGCCCCAGACGTTCAGGGAGCTCTCATGCATCAAAACTTAGCCGAACTCGCGTGGCAAGGATCAATCCGGTCCGGATAGCCGCAGGCGGGGCAGGAGAGCGACCTGAACGTCTGGGTTACCGAGACAGGGCAGATGCGTACCAAACGCTACCAAGCCTTCATGGCCGGATTTGAACCCCAGCTATCCGTCAACGATCGTCAATTGTACTTGCTCTTAATCCGAAGCCAGACGGTTCCCGCTGTCGTGTTACTTACAGTGTATCAAGTTGGTCAGGAGAGACACGCATTCTTGCAGTATTTCATTGTCTTGGGTTCCGGTGCATGTACAACAACAAAAAAGTGACGACGATGCCTACAACATGGCTCGGGCCCGAGGCGAACGGGTGGGGTCTGGTGTACATCCCCGTAGTCTCCAAGAATTGATGGCAGACGCGTCCCGGACGCTACTAAGCCTTCTAACCACAGCCATCTGTTTCTGATGCCATCGCCACACATCTTTTCTTTCTCTTCTCACCCGCGTCTCCCAACGGTCTTGCTCAATGTTTCCTCTTGGCACAAAATTGTCAACTGCTTGCTCGTGTCTGGGTAGAGCACTTAGGCTCGCTTCTTTGGGACACCGGAAGTCGACTGGTCCGGCTGGCATCTTACAAGGATTTTCTGCGGTTTCCAGATTCTTGGCATCTCTGAATTATCGGTGGGCTTGGTCTGGGCTCTGGTTCTGCTCTGGTCTGGACTGTACATGCTTCTAACGCCCACAATGGATGACCTGGAGAAAGGTGCACCGCCTATAGTAGAGGAAAACGGTTAGTACTAGGCTCCCGTGGCAGATCTCCTCACTGATACAAGGGCAGACCCATCGATTTCAGACATTTCAGACATCCCCGAGTCAGTATACACCGCAAAAAGTGACAAGGACAACCCGGAGCACGAGGCGGCCGCTGCAAAACTATGGGCGGTATATGTGTCGGAGGTAGAGAAATATGACAGGAGTCTGGTGGAATCGGTCGTCGCGGCCAAAGCCGATTTGAACCAAAAGACGAGTCGGGTTGAAGTCGAGTGGTTATGGCTCAGGCCCGAGTCGAACGGGCGAGTTCTGCAGAAATAGTATGGGTGGTTTACTCCGTGATTCAACGCAAACGCGTCCCCGACGCAACCGAGCCTCGTTATCTACTTCCCAACTCCGGATATGCTGCTTGAATTTTGTATTTTCTGATTCGCATCATGGTCGTCTCTCCAATTTGTGTATAACATAGGACATCTAGTGAGCCTCGGATACTTCACTATCCGTTAGCGCGACGTGTGTGTATTTGCATGTGAGCCCTTGTAAGTTGACGCGGTTCGCAGTTCCCCACGCCAGCCCGACCCACGTTGGTCAGAAATCCAGAATGGTGTGTGGTGTGCGAGACGTGCAGGAGTTAAGCTTGATAATCCGAGACTAGAGCCCTTACATCCGCTCAAGCTACCAGTGGGAGGACGTCGATCAGTCGCCCAAGGTCGCCTTAACCGCTAACGTGCCGGACGAGATTCGGATTGGGGGTATCGACAGAGATTGCTGAGTCGGTGAGATTCAGTTGAATTAGGTTTGGGGTGCTTCTCCGAGCGCAGATGAGAGCGAGGTGAGCGAAAGAAGTCGTCCGCGCTGAGTGGAGGATGGGACGATAGGAGACAGGTTACTCTAGTCGTAGGTGGGGGATGTGCGGATGAGTAGCGACAGACAGTGAGCGAGCGGTGAGTAGAATGTGGAAGTGATGAGTAGGATGCGGATCTGGATGCGGAAGTAAAATGAGGTGGTACGCACAACCGCGACCCATGGCCAACCTCAAGAGCTACGAAAGATAATCAGGTAGGATCAGCACATCTACACAGAAACCTGCCCGTCACCTTCAAATAAACGGCAGAGCTACTGCGGCGCCCCGCCCGAACGACGGAGGAAGATGCAGAAAAATAAAACTAGCTAAAATCAGTGCGCCCTCTTCTCAGACCTTAAACGTACCCGAGTAACCACCAAAAACTACGCTGCCCCGGCCTGAATCACCAGCCCCACGAAATTCAACACATGGTCGATGAAGCTTGCAAAATTCTGCGCGCCGCGCCCAGCGGACCGACGCCCGCACCAGTTGCTCGGGGAGACGCTCAGCCCAGAACTTGGATGGGCACTGCTACTCGGACGGGACGCGCGCCACTCTCAAATGTGGTGTTCGCGTCGTACTTGTGGTCGTGTGCGTGCTCGTAGTAATGTGCGTCGTCAGTCTGGGCGGTGTGCTCGTCGTTTTAGGTGTAGTGTGCGCAGCGAAGGACCAAGATCCAGAGCTTCCTCGATACCGGAGCCGCCGAGAAAGAACTCCAGGACGCCTGTGTGAGGTCAAGGCAGCGCTATGTGCCGCAGTTTGCGCGGAGCCCTTAGCAGCGGTGAGAGACGAGGTGCGGAGCAAGAGAGAATGCGGAGAGTGCGGAGGAGAGGGAGGTGCAGGAGGCGCACCACGCGAGGGCAAAAGGATGAGGGGAAAGGAAAAGGAGTGAAGACGCATCCACACACGTGGCGACCGTGCTCTGGCGCCCGTATACGTGTCCCGCTTCTCCATCTCCATCTCCCCAGAGGTGGCGTTAGCGGGCCCAGAGCGAGGTTGTTGTGCGTGCGGGGCGCGGCGGAGGCGGGGTGGTGCGGCTGGTGTTGGGGTTTGGAGGCGAGGGTGCCAGCGGCGCAGAGGAAGAGCGCTGAGAGAAGTTGCATGATCGTCTCGTCTCTGTGTTTGTAGAGGTGAAAAAAATCTATCAAGTGGGTATCGGGTCCAGCGGTGGATCCTCGGCTTATTGCTGAGGTAGGGTAGAGGAAAGAGCGTCCGAGTCAGTGAGCGAGTGTGTGTGGGCCGGGCAAGAGAACGACAGCGAGCACGGAGACGGCGACGGCAGGGCGATGGGGAAGAGAAAGGCAACGTGAGAAAGATTGATGGATATGATCATTTGTTGATCTGTTGATTTGCCACGTTCAACTTCACTGGTTGGATTTTCTTCGAGTCGAAAGAGAGCAACTATATATTTGCGGGCGGTACTGATGGATTTGCCCGAGTTGCCTGAAAAGATGGATTGGAATGGCCTTGACAATCTGACGAAGGGAGGAACCATCAGAGCTATTTTTGTCTGCGCCCGCGCCGGCGCTTCCCTGGGCGTCTACATAAGTTTCTGCGTTCATGCCGTTCCGCCGTCCCATTCAACACGACCAAGTCGCTAAAGAACTCCATGGAAATTAACCCTCAATCATCATGATCTATGTTTGCTTTCCCGACTCCCCCATGAACTCTCCGTGCAATTTTCTTCGAGCAGGCGCAGCCTCAAGCCTCCAACCGCCGGCCACTCGTGCAACCCAGTTGGACGAGTCTGTGTTTATCGATTGAGCGAATTCACTCCCGCATCCAAAGAAGAACAAAAAAAACGCCACTCACCAGGTTCTATGACTCGGGCCCGAGTCGAACGGGTAGATGTCCGAACTTTTTTATGTCATTCAACACAGATGCATCCCAAATGCGACCGAGCTTCATTCACCCACTTCAAGTCCCCGCTATACGTGATCGGACTCAGGCCTTCCACTTCCCGCCCCAGCGATTCTCGAGTCTGCTTTGTCTTGTCAACTCACCTCGAGAAGGAGTTACCTGATGCATATGTTGAATTTCCAACAGCGACAACAAAAAGGTCCGCTTCACCATTGAACGGTTCGGGCCTAAGTCGAACGGGCGGTGCCTGTAAACCAGTCAATCGACGGCGATATGTGGGCATTACGCGTCCCAGACGCAACCGAACCTCTATTACCTATCGGACATCCGTGCTCGGATTTGGGCCTTAATCGACCTCTCTCTTTACCTTGCACACCGGCCGATACCAGTATGTACATTGTTCAGGCTCGCAGCAATAAGTGCATCCCGCTACAGAACAGTGAGAGAGAGAGAGAAAAGGTGATGTCCAACAACGCTTATGGCTCGGGCCCGAGTCGAACGGGCAGGTCTGCAGAGATTTCCACAAGGCATTGATTCCGAAGTGAGGGCAGACGCGTCCCGGACGCCACCGAGCCTCCCGCACCTGATTGTAACCCCGAATCTCTGTGCTTCAATTATTACAAGTATTACAAAACTCGTGGTGTGATTGAAGGGGTTTAAAACCTCGACGCATCATGTCACTAGATCCTGAGCCGTAAAAATTGGTACAACGTAAACTCGGCCCTAAATCAAGGCAAATCGGCTGCAACTGTTCAATTGGCGGAGCCGGAGAACGGAAATGGCTCAATCCGCGTATGATCAATCCAATCTCTCGCTCCGCAATGTTTGAACCGCAGTGGTTACCATGAACATTGAGCGTTGAACGTTGAACGAGCCGGCGTATCTTATCTCGGGGTCAAGTGGCGGTCAAGCCCGGTACGAAAAGAATTATGACCTCTACCCGTATGACTCGGGCCCCATCAAACGGGCTGTGTCTGCAGAAGACTGTCCCAGCTACTGTATTGGACGTAAACGCGGCCCGAACGCTACCGAGCCTCCTGTACCTGTATTTCAACCTCTGGCTTCCGCGCGGAACTGGATCCTACTCGCCCAAGAGTATTCTCAGACTCGGTTTGTCAACATGGTAATAAAGAATCAGGTTCCCTGGGGCTTGCATATGTCGTTCTGGCCATTATTCCTGCAGGCTACAGCACACCGAAAAAAATGGAACATCCACTTCTCTCAGAGTCTCATATAGCTCGGCCCGGAGTAGTCTCATTTCCCGACTGTCACGACATCCCAATCTGGGAGCCCTGTCGTGACAGTCTGGGACCTAACCGGTCACTTAGCCGGACCCTTGCGCTATGATTTCCCGGTTTTGAACCCCCTCGTTCGCTCATCCTCGTGTAATTTTCGGCCAAATTTTTGGGGGAGCAAACAATCTAAATTGAAAACAAATACTTCTGCCTACTCAGAATTATGCTCTGCCCTCCCGTGAAGCCAGCAAGGGCTCTTGAACTTGGGTGCGTGGCAGTGCAGACTGCGTGTGAATTCATCTGATGATCATTTTTGGCTGCGGTTTGGAAACCATAGCGCAAGGGTCCGGCTAAGTGACCGGTTAGGTCCCAGACTGTCACGACAGGGCTCCCAGATTGGGATGTCGTGACAGTCGGGAAATGAGACTAGGCCCGGAGTCGAACGGGCGGTGTCTGCAGGCACACTATGACTCCTCATTATTGAACGCAGGTGCATCCCGGAAGCTATTACCAAGCAACTACCAGGCCTTCTGCACCTGCTTGCAACTCCGGCTATCGGTGCCTCTGTTCCAACACGGCATGTGATAGTAAGGCTGGCTAAAAATATGATTATAATAGAATATAATCGAATATAATCCTAGAATTACGATTAAGTATGGCGCCGCCATAATTTCTGGTCTTAAAATTATGGAGGATTAGATTAGATTACAATATGATTACATTACGGTACGGGACCCATATTTAATCATAATATTAAGGATCGAACAAGTGGAGGGAGCCACCCAAATTGTCGTAATATGAAGCCACAATATCATCCAGGCTTCATAGGGTGGTACACAACTTCTACAGCCAAGTAAGAGGTGTACTGAAATTATATTTGAACATCATTTGGTCTTGTTTATCCCAGAATTTTGACGTGATGCTAGCATGTGACTTACTTCCGAAAGTTTCCGAATCTGATGGCTGGTTCAAAGTTGGTTGACTCGTTGAGAGTTGGTTAAGAGTTGATTGTGGACATATAGGCACTTCAGAAACTGACACAGACATTGGTACTATATCATCTGAGGCCTGGTCCGAAGGCTGCCGAAATTTTGGCTCGATACTCATGGCAGTGTCCGATACCAGTATCGGGATACCGGCGGAGTTTGAAATGTTTGTCAGCAAGAAGTGATGCGCATGAGTTCGAGTCTCACCGGCCACGAAGTATTGTTTGTGCCGTTTTCACGCCAGTGCTCAATGCTTGAGCGGGCCAAGTAACACATGCTTACTGCAATCTTGCACTCAAAAGTCTTGTGTCTTTCTCGCTGTGTCCACTTTCTTTGCTTACAATGTAGAATGGGCATGTTTGGAATTGATCATTGTTCAAATGATGGTTTTCTAGCTACCCTCCAAATCATATCAAGGATGACATGAATGAAGCTCAGAGAGTCAGAGGTTATTTGAACCATCGTCTGACCAGAGGACTTCAGGAGTGATGTGAATGGTCGGCATCGAGGCCTTTCAATAAGACTTGATGGTAAAGCCGCAACATGCTTGCCTCGTTGACTTCAAGCAGATAGAGAATTACAATGGAATACGAAAGCTTAAGAGCACTCACATTCAGTACATAATAGATGGCCAGTGAAACTTTGAAACTAGCTCAAAGTGGGTCAGAGTTGGGTTTAAACCAGTTGCCGCCGGCAGGCAAGATTTTGAAGTTTGGGAGCTCTGAGAGCGCAGGGAAACAGCAAGAGAACGGTTCATGCGGATCTCATGAAAGTCAACCGATGCGGAAGCCCGGTTGAAGTAAAATTGGAAAAACACTCGAAAGGGCCAGATTTGCCGTGTGATCCGACGCGAACTCCGCCGGCAACCAGCGGAGTGGTATCGGAAAACTGCCGCCATTTTAATGTTTTTGCAGGAACCTCTGAGCCGATACTGATTTTGAGTGGCTAGAAAATTTTGGAATAAATCGTTGCATAAAGTCCAAATTTTGAAGGGGAAGGGGGGAGGTATTGAATCTGCCAGAACGGTATCGGAATACCAAGCTGAAGTAAGCCTGATCCCCGGCAACTTTCGGCACTTTTATTGCGACTTATTTTCTTTATTTTCTTTATTTACCCCACCGCCATTGGTATCGGGCCGAAATTTTCATGTCTGTCACGGTCGACCTGGGCGGTTGACGAACTGACGAATCGGTTCAAGATGTCACGCGTCACACCTGGTGCCGAATTGAATGAAATACTACAGTAGACCCGCGGATGCGAGTAGATCGTTCATACACGGACTCTTTCAGCACAATCGCGAGGGCATTAAGCATTTAACTACAGGATACCAAAAAGATTGCCTCTTTCATACGCCATGGCATAGCTCGGGCCCGAGTCGATTGTCTTGTACACCGGCGGATAGTGTTGCCGCGGCTCGGCTATGGCTGGCTTGGCTCGGCTTGTGATGGCTTTGCAAGCCATCACTCCCGAAGCCGAGCCGAGCCATTTTTAAACGGCTGGCTCCCACGGCTTCGGCTCGGCTTTAGCTTAGCCACGGCTTTATCGCAATTTGCTTGCCTGGCGTCCTCCTCCCCAGAAGTGCATCACTGTCCATCGACAGATGTCCTTGGCCATCGTACAACCTCCCCAAAGTCCTGTGGCCGTCGTATCAGCACCCTTGGCACTGTCATCGCCACCATCGCCGCCATCGATGGCGCTTGGAGACCCAAATCGACAAAATTTTGACTGGGATTGCGCTAGGACCTCGAAAATTGAGGTCCGCGATGATATATTGTACGACTGCCAATCGGGCCCTTTGACCATGCCTCTCTGTTGGGTGTGTCCTTCGCATTGGACATCTCCACACCGTACTAATTCAATTCCAGCGTCTTGCACCACTATTACCCCCGATCTCCGTGGATTTGGGCAGCGCTGGCGGCCTTCGGGTGGTTCGTGCTATCGATTGCGGCCACCACAACGGGTGATCACCGCCGCCGCTGTTATTCGTCATCTGGACCGCCAGCGCACGACACTTTTGCTTTGCAATCCGGCAAAGACCCAGGCCATCCAATTTGTCATCTACTTACATCCTACAGCATCCACAACTCCGTACGGCGGTTTCTTAGCTAAGTTAGCTTGATGCTGGAGTCTGGACACGGAGGCGTAGTGGCAGGGCATGCACAAAGCAGCTTAGTTACCAGGTACGCATCTCTCGGATATTGCTCTCGTTCCTTTCACATACCTATTTGCCCGGCCACGGGACATGATACGCACGCATAGCATAACCTGTGATGCGCAGGCTCGCCGCCGACATCTTTACCACCCCGAACCCGCGCGCTGTTGGCTAGCTTGCCATCAACCTACGTCGGGTCTATGCTTCTTCTCGTGTTCGTGCATGCTGCCCAATACAGACGATGGCACCGTGCACGCTCTCAGGTGCCACACAACCGGCCGCAGGCGCGCTCGAACTTGAAGACGCTAGCCTTGCGCTAGCCCTCAGTTTGTACGTCCTCAAGCGCGAATTTCCATCTGAATTTCCGCTTATGCATAGACGTAAGATGACAGGTGTCGCCTCCGACAGCGATATTGCTGGGCTGGCCAGATCAGAGGGTTGGTGGTGCTCCTTCGCCGTAGTGATCACAACTAACGATGCCTCAGATTGGTGGATGCACCACATATACGCTTCCGTGGGCTCGTCGTTAAACAAGGATGCATCGGCCCCACGGCAGATAGGGACAGCAGGTGGGCGATATCCTCGTAGACTATTGCCTAAGTGATACGCTCCATGTCGTAGTATGCGTTCATCAATATGGATTCATTGTCTTATTATCGCTGATAACTGAGTTTGGGGGGATAGAAACAATGCTCAAGGGTACAATTGGTGCACCGTACGAATGAGGTTGGGAAAAACGGTTGCCATTCCACCGCCTTGATAACACCTTGTGCCGATGTTACTTGACAATAATGGGTGACTGCGCGATGAGTGATTCAATAAACCCACATATCAGGATGTTACACAAGTTCTGAATTGAGGTGCGCCGACTGGTGTGTTTCTTAGTGCAGATGCAAGCGCGAAATCCGAAAAGCTGGGGGAAAATAATATTGACACGGAAATGGGGCTTACACGAGCACCCGGTCATTACACTGGGAGCAGGATTAGTCTGCCTTGATGCGGGGCGAAGACGAAGGATAACGGCACGACATAGGATGAGTTGAGGATGAGCAATCTGGATTCTGGCGTCCAAATCGGCCCGAGTGGTACGGTTATTTAGAAGAATGGTCCGTGGATTGGACTTGTTGTCCGGTAGATGAATTTCCATAGTATGGGAGCTTCAGGTAACATGGAGGAGTGGAGAGGTAGCTGCCCTTCAAAAATCCGGTCCAAGCCATTTGAAGCTGCGGCTGAGCCGACTTAAGAGCCGGCTTGAGCCGGAGCCGAGCCGTGGACAGCCGGTCCCAATATGGCTGGCTCGGCTCGGCTAAATTACGGCTCGGCTCGATCGGCTTACCAAGCTGAGCCAAGCCGCGGCAACACTACCGGCGGATGCAAGCAGATTGCTCATACAAGGACTCTTGCAGCACCATCGCGAGGGCATAAAGCATTTAACTCCAGGATAAGCAAAAAGGTTGCCTCTTTCATACGCCATGTCATGGGCTCGGGCCCGAATCGAACGGGCGAGGACTGCAGAGATATTTGCAATGCCATTCTCCTCAATGCAACGCAGACGCGTCCCAGACGCTAACGAACCTCTTATTTCCAGTTTTAACCACCGATATTTTGTAGTGAAATGGGGGTGGATTCTGCGCGGAACTTAGGTTGAACTCCAATTCCCATTCCAGGCGGGCTAATGAATGTACTCTTTCAATACTCTTTGCCTCGGCGCGAAATTTAGAAAGCCAATTCACGATATTAATTAACGCTTTCGTACCTCGTATGACTAGGGCAGCCCAAGTCCAAGAGGAATACCTATAAACGTGAAGCAAATCGAGTACTCACATCAGGGGGAAAAACCGGCTTCATTGCCCCACGGCTCGGGCCCGAGTCGAACGGGCGGGATCTGCGGAAAAGCAATTTCCAGTCTATGGCACTGAACACAGATGCGTCCCAGACGCTACCAAGCCTCCTGCGCATAGCCCGATCCTGTGCATGGACTTCCTCGCGGACTCGTAAAAATGTGCAATTGGGACACCTCATTGCCTTGTATGTTTTGTTCCCAGTCGTCCTACAGTATGGTCCTGTGCATTGAATTCCTGCATGCCACCGCAAGGGCATTGAAAAACAGCACGACACACAAGAAAAATGCCGCGGGCTTTATCCTTAGGGCTCGCTCCCGAGTCGAACGGTGGTTTGCAGATATGTTGTTTCGCACAGCACTGTTCACAGACGCGTCCCGCAACCGAGCCTTCCTCAGCTGGCTGCGAATTTAAATGAGTCTGGGAGTCAAGCCACCTTGCAACCCGTTCCGTATGACATAAGGAGAGAGATGGCTGAGTATCGTAGCGCATCAGTGTATCCATTTACGAGCCAAAAATAATTACATAGATGAATCTACAAGGCTCGGGCTCGAGTCGAACAGGCGGGGTCTGTAGAACAGTGCCTTTCTCGCCGGATCCAAGGCAGATGCGTCCCGAATGCTACCAAGTCTTCTCGGCCCCCACTGTATTCCCTGTAGTGTCCGTGAGTTTCCGAAGGATGGTGTGTTTGGAGCGACGGGATTTACTGTACCTCTTTGCTTTCCAAGCATTAATGTCCCTATGAGTTACGGGGGAAAAAAATGGCTTAAAAGTTAACAACCATCGCTCTATGGCTTGGACCCGAATCGAACGGGCGGGCTCTGCAGAAAGCACAATTGCGGTACATGATGGGCAGCCGCGTCCCGGACGCTACCAAGCCTTCTTCACCTCCTTTCGAGCCCAGATATCTGTCCCTGGATTGGGGCCTTTTCCGCCTGAGTCGTCACGTGTAGCAGCTCGTTGTAGTTGCGTTGGATCAAATAACACTTCTTCAGGTTTTTTTGGACGGGGGATCTTGCGGGGATGCCTAAATGAATGCCAATGCGAATAGATTTCAACAAAAAGGAACGTCCGAACGAGAGTATATACCAGAAGAATAGGACTAGGACTGCCCCAGTCCTATGGATTAGGATTCAGTCGGATGGAATAGCATTCAGTCCCATTCTCTCGGCTGATTGTTACGTTCAATAGCGAGTCGCCTAACATTATTCTCGCTTGCATATTCTCGACATTGATGAAGCGATGTTACATACACTATCTAATCTATGTTGCCTGAACACTAACTAGTTCTCCCTCGTACAAAAAGATCTGCTCAAGTCGCGGGCAGTCCGGCAACAGCGTGTCGAATCATTCCTCAGTGTTGGCAGTTGCATGCCTCGCCATTTATTTCCGACCATCATGACACGAGCGCGGCGCGCTTTACACAGATCACCTGACTTCTGTCCGACTCCGTCAACCATACAGGAGACTCCAAATGTTACCATGCCTCAAGGAAAGGTCTTGATCGCCTGTTGCAGGTTCGCTGTTTTTCAATTGGTACTGATCCGGCGAAAGTTCATGCATTTATGACGAGTCCGCCAATGAACATCTACTCAAACTTGGGGGTTTATTCGCTACTTTCGTAGCCATAGATGCGTCCCAGGTGTCTTTTTGATGCAGCGGACGGTCTTTGTTGGGTCTGGTCCACAGATCCCATTGCATCTGAGTTGGTAAAAGCAAAGCAGGTATACTCAACCTCGTGCACACATTCACCAGCCGTTTGGTGCTCCCACTCTCCACCCCCGATAACTCGTGGAGTACTCGAAGATGTAGCGGACGGCGTGATGCCCGATATCGCCACCAATGTTGAAACAACTTGGTTGTTTGCTGATGAGAAACTGGAGGTGATGAAGGTGTCGCTGAATCTGGATTGCTGCTAAGAAGCCTGGGTGCTCATCTGTGCAAGGTTGAAAGAACCGAGAATGGCAATTTATTTTCTTTGCCGCTGTATCCTCGTGTGATTTGGAAATGCCAACTTTCCCATCCTTTAGCTTATGGTGTGGATCCACTTGTGACCGGTGCGGGTCCAGTCAAATTACTTGTCGATATATAAATGCGTCTCGGGGATCTCGGGCATGTTGAATTTTGACGCAGGACAGTAAAGTATACTCAAATTTCAGCCCACCAAATTTCAACGACATGCAGATCCTTCAAAGAGCCCTCAGTAGACTTCCCCATGGGCAGGCCATAGACCCAGTGTGTTGCCCTTAAGTCTCTCTTCGTCTTCCTTCTCCTTCCCTTCCCTCTTCCCTTGTGGTTCAACAACCAAGCTGATTGAGCAAGACGTAAAGGGGGTTGACCATTTTGACGTTCTTACAACAGCTAAAAAAAAATCAGGGAAGCTCTAGCAAAGCAGGCCCAGCGGCGTAGCAGCCGTACCGAGATGGTCAAAAGAAAGTACGGCATGGCATGCCTACGATATCTGTTATCATTGCAAGCGATGACTGTCATTTTGGCGACGACTAACATCCGCTGTCTGATACGGCAGCAAGCAAGTCCTACTGAGTCCTACTCCATAGGACTGGGGCAGTCC
The DNA here is from genome assembly GCA_029449255.1 of Mycena polygramma. Taxonomy (NCBI): domain Eukaryota; kingdom Fungi; phylum Basidiomycota; class Agaricomycetes; order Agaricales; family Mycenaceae; genus Mycena; species Mycena polygramma. Next base: position 995,975 of record JARKID010000013.1, on the reverse strand, counting down.
TAGTCCTACTCTTTTGGTCACTCCTCTCCGAACGACCTATGGCGTGGACCGGAGTCGAACGTGGTCGAACGGGCGGAATCTGCAGAAATGATTTCCCCCTGTTTCAACAAGTGCGTCTCGAACGCTACCAGGTCCCTTGCACTGTCTGTCCTCAGATCTGTTTTGTCAACACCGCACCGAAAAATCACCGGGCGTTGGTGCTACATTTTGACATCAACTTCCGAGTCGAACGGATGGGTCTGCCGCGGGTGCCTTCTGTGAAGCTCAAGACAGATGCTTCCCGGACGCGACCGAGCCGTGTTCGCATGGTCAGAGGAGCATTGTCTGAGAGGCGCTTGTTATCGGGTTGCTATCTGGGCTGAACCACTGGGACTCCTTCTTGAAGCCGTCCAAGAGGAGCACATCCGGGCCCGGCTACACAGATTAGAATTTGAGAGAGATCGAGGATGTTTAGCTTAGGGCGGGGCTCGCAGTGATGGCGTTGTGCATACCATCCAGACGCGGAGAACTTATTGAATTGTGACCAGTTTTCTTGACAAAATTCGAGTGTTCTGAGCAACAGCGGCCCAGCAGGTAAAGGGACGGAGAAGCGCTTGAAAGAGCCCTAGAGGATCGTCTTGGAGGCTTGGTGCAAATGGTGATGGAAGTCGGGAGCAAGCCGGAGTTTATTTGGTAATGTGACATCTGGATGCCGTTGCACAACAGCCTCCTTCTCTTCGTCCACCACCTTTGGTTGTCGTTCCCTGGCCTTCTCGTAGGGCACGCGCCTCACTCCCTCTTCCAAAATGTTTTTCAGCGTCTTTTCCCCGCTGTCAACCTACTCCCGTCCGGGTACACGTACACACTGTCGTGCCACGCTGATGGCGGTGCTGGCGACGCGCGCAGGGCCCATGGACGACGCAGGAGCGGGATTTGAGCGGGATGCAGATGCTAGGGATGCAGCCATCACCGTGCGCTCTTCCGTCTACGAACCCACCAATCCTTTGGTGCAAATTATCAATCTCCAGGGCGGATTCACAGTACACAGTCTTGTCAAGCCTCACACTGCTCAAGTCCCTCGCTCTGACTCTTTATCTGGTCTTCTCCCCGCTGTTCTCGACACTCCTTGGCCTTCTGCGTAGCACCAACCCACCCGTGCCTGGCCGTGATCGTCGGCGTACGTGAACGAACAGGCCACCTCCACTGCACGTCCGCGCACTGCCGTCCGCGCCCGTGCTGAACCCACCTCCACCTCTGCCGCTACACCTACGGGGGCGCACCGCCAGCCAGAAGCTCCCATCAGCGCTGTCCCGCGTATAGCCCGAGACCGCCGTGTCGTCGGTCAGATATTTTGGCACACTGAGCAGTCATCGCATAGTGAGTTTTTCTGTTGCTTTTCTGTTCAACGGGAGATGAAAAACGCGCTGTGCACTCGTGGTATGTCCCGCCCCCTCGTGTTCCTGCTCACCAAGTCTGCGGGCACGACGCTGCAGAGCGTGCTGCATGTGATATTCTTTTTTCTGAGACCGGGGAAAGGTATGTTTGTGCTGTTGTCCTCCTTCTTTCGGGATTTTTTTTGTTTTCTCGTGCCCTGTATTATTCTTTGCGTCGGCGCCGTCCGACATCTTCGTACCTGTCATACTCTTTTCCTTTCGTCTTCCTTTTGGAAGGCAAATTTGCCTTCTCCTTTCCGATCTTCCCGATGGTTTCCCTCCTCCACGCACATCCTCCCCACGTTTATCCGCGTCCCGTCTTCGTATTTCTCACCGTTTCCTTCTCTCCCTTTTCCTCCGTTCCTTCGTCTGCATTGCAAGTTGCACACCCTGCCTTGCGTACCCTGGTCACTATTTTCCTCCAGTTCGCACCGTACACGATTCGCGGTACACAGCTTCCGCGCAGAAAAGGTGGCGCCCGGTCGCGCATGGTTCCGCGTTGCGCAATACGAGGTTCGCCCGTTCGATCCGGGCGGGGTCTTGCACCGCACATTACCTTTTGCTCGTCCGGCGCCCTCTGCATGACTCCTGTTCTACTAGAAGAATCCACGCTTCTGTCCGCAGTTTCGGCCCGGTGAGTATACGGCTCTGGATGTGGGCGTTCCCCGCGTAGGCCACTTTTATTCAAGGGGTACCCATCCTTAAAATCTTCCACACAGGGTCGGAAAAGTGCGGTAAGACCCTTGAGAGACACCCTACCTATTAGCCGAGCACAGCCACTCCCAAATCGGGTAATTTACAGCAGGAATCCGGTGGGAAAACGAGATTTTCTGGCCGATACTTGCCCACAAGGGTCCACAATCCGTCCAATTTGAGCCGTTCCACGTTTGGGTTCATATTCACCTCACTGCGAAGCCTTTTCGGTAATTGTTGTCCGCAAAAAATGCCCTTCTAAACACATTTTCAGAGCCTTCTGACCAAAGTCCAAAAAGTGAAATAAGGGTCCCGAACACACCCTACCCTATGAGGCTGTGTCTCGGCTTCTTCCGGTGGGTACCCCTTGCTTTTATTGCTTGTATTGACTAACACGTAGTAAATCAATGGTGAATTTGAAGTCTACTCACCTTGTACACATTTCCCAACGGCATGAAGGCAATAAAAGTACATCAACTCACGCAGCCGCGTCCCAAGCTACCAATTCTCTTCAAGCAATCAACCCCGAGTACTTGTGTAGTTCAGAGGTCAACAACGGAGCCTCGGCCCGTCACCGGGTCCGTTCCGCCCCGGTCATGTACATGTGCCAGCACCGCCATCGCCGTGCGTCTTTTGCTTTCCTCACCGGCGTCCAAACTCCTCGCTCGTGCCTGTGTAGAGCTCTGAGCTTACACATGTTGGGCTTCTTCCAAGTTCGAACTGAGGTTCAATCGGACACCGGAAGTCCTGGTCCGGCCCGAATTTTCCAAGGGTTATCGTCGATCGTCCAAACGTTGGCCTTGCGGCTCTGGTTTCGTTCTGGATTCGACTATGGGATCCCGTGAACTCGAAGCCGGCTAGGCCACGAGTCGAAATGGCTTGTCCGAATCAAAAACGGAAATGCCGCTCATTGATGACATCGCGCTTCTGCTTCTTGCACCCCCAATGGATGACCTGGAGAAAGGGACGGTGCAAATGGATAAGGAAGAAGGTCAGTCCCCGGGCCTCCGTCGCAGCCTTCTTCACTGATACAGCGCCACGTCAGTACAAGGCGCGGAAGAGGAGAAGGACAACCCCGAGCACGAAGTTGCCGCTGCAAAACTTTGGGCGGTATATATTTCCGAGGCCGAGAAATATGACAGAGGCTTGGTGGAGAGCTGGAAGAGTGACATGGAAGGCATGCTTATATTCGTGCGTGGTTCAAACAATCTATAGCTGTTGTAATGACGAACGAGAAATGTCGCAGGCCGGTCTGTTTTCTGCAAGCTTGACCGCGTTCTTAATCGAAAGCTACAAGACGCTGAATCCTGATTCGGGAGATACTACAGTGCTGCTTCTCGCACAGATCTCACAGCAGCTGGCGGCTTCAGTCAACGGGACAACTTTCCCTATCCCTCCGCCAGTGCCTTTCACCCCACCGACAAGCTCCCTCATCTGCAATATTCTCTGGTTCATCAGCCTCGGACTTAGCCTTACATGTGCCCTTGTTGCGACACTCCTCGAGCAATGGGCCCGTGATTTCCTCCATCGCGCCGACATGCGCTCGGCACCCGTCGTCCGCGCGCGGGTGTTCTCGTTCCTATATTTCGGTCTCAAGCGGTTCAAGATGCACACGGTGGTGGAGATAATCCCTCTGCTTCTTCACGCGTCCCTATTCCTCTTCTTTGTTGGCCTTGTTGCCTTCCTTCTCCCAGTCAATATCGCTGTCACCGTCATCGTCGGTATCATCGTGGGCACAGTGACCGTGATCTACACACTCCTCACCTTGCTACCCCTCATTCATCTTGATTGCCCATATCGAACTCCACTGTCGCGAGGTTGCTGGAGTCTCCGCCAGCGTGTCCAGACCAAATTTGATCGTTGGCACACCCGGCCCACTGAGCCAGTATCGCACGCGGCGGACGGGACTATGGTGGCCGGGATTTTCCAGAAGGCGATCGAGCGCTCCAGACAACGGACTAGTCGTGATACACAAGCACTTGTCTGGACAGTGAAATCCCTCGCGGACGATAACGAGCTGGAGCCCTTTATCGAAGCGATTGGGGATGTCATCTGGGTACCCGATACGACTTCCTTCGGCAGACGACGTTACGTGTACGATAAGCAGATGCGCCACCTGATGCAAGATCGAAATGTCCAGTTGTTTCAACGACTGAGAGCTTTTGAGGATGGCTGCTTCAGCCCTCTTCTCACGGACGAATTGCGATCACGTCGTCGAATATGTGTTCACAAAGCCGTGTGGGCACTCGGCACTCTGTCGGCTCCTGGCATGCCTCCCTTCCTGCCATCCTCGTCAGAGCCGGGCGACCGGTTCAACCCGCCAAGCGGTCCGCGGCCGACGTCTCAAGTCCTTGCGTACACAATTTCCGCTGATGCCATAGTGCGATGGGCAAACATGCGCGCGGCACAGCCTTTACTTGATGAAGCTCTGCGGCGGCTCGTTGAATGCAGGACGGAACTGATGGGTGGCAACTCAAAGATCCCCAATTTGACCCTGCTCGACGAGGGCATGTCCAAACTGGCTCAATATCACTTGCATCCACCATCCCGCAAGCTCAATGATGTCACAAGCGTTGAAGTTCTGCTGCCAGCGATTGACTTCGCCATTGGATACATACAAGGACTGCCATTTTATTCATTCTTCTTCTACATCTCGAGCGCGGTCACCTTAGAGGCCATTCCTCATCAGTTTCAGTCAACCCGGGCTCTTATTCGGCCAACGAGCAAAATTCCCCGAACGGCGGAATTCCGGCGCAAGACACTGGAGGTCTTGTGCACTATGATGCGAACGCACCGGGACCTTTTTCAAACGGAAGAACGTCTCCTCTGGTTGGACGACGAGTTTGAAAGGCTAGTGTCGAATTGGGAACCCGAGAAGACCGAGGCCTTTCCACGGGTGGTGCTTGACTACATAAACGACCGCCACTGCGATCGTGCTGTGCGCAGCTTAGCACTTTCAGAAGGTGCATGGAAAGCGTTGCAACAGTCAATTAGCCCAGAACCCAGTCCCGAAGCTGAGATTGGTCATCGAAGGTCCTTGACTGCGATTTGGCGATTATTCCAGATGCGTAGACTGGGGTACTTTGCTGCCGCAAACCCATCGGTCTTGGAGGATATCATTCAGTCGATCTCACAAGGCAATATCCCGTTGCTCACTTCATCCGTGCTTGCGATGGTGAAATATCACTTCTTCATCGCATTAGCACTCGCGGGCCGTCGGAGTAACATACTCTCAAACTTAAACCATGTGCTTCTCCCCGGAGAGACGGACATCCCCAGGCCGTCCATCGATGACGCCGAAGACAAAAAGTCGGGCCAACTCAGTCTGCTTCTAACTCGCAGGTGTGCCGAAGGAAAACTGGACACACTTAGTGGGTACATTGAATGCTGCTCTTCTGGTGACCTACCATACAAGGCGGCGGAAACAGTGGCCAGCATTGGCACACAATACATTATATCGGATATACACATTGACAGAAGCTTCCAACTCCGGTTTGCAACTGCGGTACAAGAATTTTTAAACACTGTCGGCGATTCAGCGGAGAAGGATACACTGGGGCGGACGATTCTAAACCTCATACTATTCGCCGCGTATGCTCCCACTCCAAAACGCTTTGCTGTTGGTCCAGGTGGAGTGCGTCTCGATGGCGTCTTATTCAGGCTATGGCTAGACGACTCCGACGCACGCCTAATTTTGAAAGGAGCGTTGACGACATACCTGACAAGACTATCATCGACGGACGAAGAGGACGCTGAGCTGTATTCCCGAATCCAAACAATAGTTGCAAATCTGGACACCCTACATGCTCAGCAGTCGGAAGGGGCCACTGGTACATATGCCATTCATTCAAAGACTATATCTTCGCATGCTCATTCGCGTACCAGATCATAGCTCTGAGTCTGGTCGAGACAATTTACGGCTCGGTGAGGAACAAGCATAAGGCAAATCGGACCAGGGCTGTTATACTATACTTATTCACTGCATCCGAAGGATACATAAATCTTCTGCCCCATAAAAATGGACACTAGCTGTTTTGAACTACATATATTTTATTCCATGAAACGTTCAGAAATGATTCGTCAGACCAAGTGACCGCGAACGGTATCGGTATGAGTTTCGATGCAAGGATCGCACACGTACAAAGCCTTCCTTGCTCGGGTGTCCCTGCTCAATCTGGTGTCATTAAAATGTCCAATGTTCTCTCCTCACCAAATACATCGCAACGACAAATCAGGTTGATTCGATTGGACGTACAGAAAAGGAGTAAATTCGCAGATCCCTGACGCCACTCCCAAGTCCCAGAGCCGTTCCCCGCCCAAACCGTCGACGCCAGGCAGAAGATATCAACACACCCTCGCGCGCGCGGTTGGGCGGCCAAAATTGCCCGCGCTGCAACCGCGCCGGCGCTTCCCAGGGCGTCTAACTATCCGCCTCTTGCCTTCATGCCGTGTCCACGTCTTGCATTTAGCGAAGCCTCTCCGAAAAGACGCCGGAACTTGCCTCAGTTTCTCTAAGCTCCCCGCCAAAAAGCCAACTTCCAGTCATATTTGGTTCAGATGCAGTTTGCTTCAGTTTTATTCCCGTAACGACCACCAACAACGGGTTCGAACCTCACTATGCTGGGGTCGCACGAGTCGAACAGGCAGGTATACCTCTATGCCCCGGAGTTGAACAAAGCTGCGTCCCAGACCTTTTTATCAGATTCCCTGTAAAGCAGAGGTCGGTTTGTACCCAACTTACGTGTAAAAAACTGGCCACGACCTGCGTCATGGCTCGGGCCCGAGTCGAACGGACGATACCTGCAGAACTATATTTTCAAGACGCCGCATTGCAAGCAGATGCGTCCCAGATGCTACCGAGCCTCCTGTGGCTCCTTTCAATCACGACCATCCTTCATCGAACCTTGAGTGATTTGCTTGTACGGTACTCGGCAGTGCGGCCCAACTTGGCATTCAAGGACTATGGCTGGGGCGGCGCGAGTCCAAAAAGAACATGTATGCTCGCAAGTTGAACGTGAATGCCTCCGAACTCTGGTGAAGCAGACATCGAGTGGCGACCAAAAAAAAAAGCGTGGTGTCTTCCACTCATGGCTCGAGCCCGAGTCGAACGGGCGGGATCTACATGGGACAATATCAGCATCGAAGGCAACTGCGTCCCAACCCGCAAAGCCTTGCTCGCGCAACCATGGTCAAGACGTTGTACATGAGCCGATATCCATTTCTCGGAGAAGAAATATACATTGAACGTACACGACACAGTATCCTTCCACCCACCGTCATTAAACCTTTGAGAGTTGATGCCCGGTCCGGAGACTTCTTGCGATGCGACCAGATCGACCGCCCGGAGGAGACAGGGAGATGTTGACCGCCCTTGGCTCGGTATGCGTGCAGATGCAGGCGACACGGCAGTTCTGGGAGAGTCAGTACGAGATGGCGAGTACATACGTCCATCCAGTCAAAGCTGTCGCCGCCGCCGATGAAGCAATGAAGAAGCCAAGCACGGGGTTGAAGTGGTGGAATGCGCAAGCTTGGTAATTGCAGGTGACGAAATTGAGAACTGAAGAAGCCAATTCCGGTAAACGAGTTGGAGCTGAGTAAATGCACGCCGGTAGTCTGCTTGGCCGAGCGTCATTGTGTTGCACAAAAGCGGGGAGCAGTAAGGTCCGTCGAGCCGTCGACGATAGAGGAACAATGAGTTGCAGACGTGCGGATAATCATTGAGCATCGAGTGGTGAGTGGAATGTGGAAGAAGAACGAGGAGGGATGCCCACCCACGACGCAACCTAAGACCTACAAAAAACAAATTAGTCAAGATCAGCTACATCGTCTTTTTGAATGCACTAAACAAACTCACGAACTCACCAATGAATAACCCTCCCCTTCCACCCGCCCATTCAAACCAGGGTTAGCTTGTAGATAGGATGCGAATAAACAGCGAGTAGTAGTACGGCGTAAAGCCCAACGGGCGGAGGAGGGAAAAGAAGAGACGAATGACATGTACCTGGAGATGGCGGTGTAGCGTGTAACGTAGAGTATGCGGCCTTAACAATAAATAGACCGAAGCTGGACCTGGACACGAAAAATGAGTCAGCACGCCCTCGTATCGACTGCACCCAAGTACGCACCGCCCAAGGAAGAAAGAAAAACTACGCCGCGCCCGCTTGCACCACCAAGCCCACCAGTAAACAAGACGTCGTTGAAGCTCGCCACATTCTGCGTGCCCGTTGTCTGGGCTTGTACGCTCGCACTCGGCGACGCACTGGCCGACACGCTGGAGCTGCTTGGGCGCGCACTGCTACTCGGTTTCGCACTGCTGCTAGGCCGCGCACTCAAGCTCGAATGCGTCGTAGAACTCGTAGTAGTGTGGGTAGTGGAAGTAGTGGTGTGCGTCGTACTGGTAGTCGAATGCGTAGTAGGCGTCGGCGTACTCGTATACGTCGTCGTCGTCTTCTTCTGCGTGCTCGTCGTCGTCGTGGGATCATCCGAGCCGTCAGAGAAGGACCAGGAGCCGTAGAACTCCCCGATCCCCGGATCGCCGACGAAGAATTCGAAGAGGCCTTGGGTGAAGTCGAGGGAGCCCCAGGTGTCGCACGATGCGCACTATACGAGAGTAAAAAGATGAGGGGAAGGGGAAAAAGGAAGGGAAGAGGCGAAGCAAAACGCACCTCATCAACGCAAGTAGCAACCGTACTCTTCCCATTATAATCGATCCGCAACTGCTTCCCGCAACACGACGAGCCGTCGCCGAATTGGTTGTAGTTCATCGCGACGAACTGTGCCAGCCACTCGTCAGTTATCTATCTCACTCGAACGAAGGGAAAGGTAAGTGGGGAGGTCGACGCACCCAATCGCTGTCCTTATGATTCTTCCCCGTACAGGCGTCGGGCCCCGTATTCGTCGGATACCACGTCATCGCTACGCCCGTGTACGAGTCTCGCTTCCGCATCTCCATCCCTACATCACGCGAGGTGGCGTTCGCAGGCCCGCGCAGACGCAGGGCGAGGTTGTTGTGCGTACGCGGGGCGGCGGGGGCGGGGAGGTGTGGTTGTGGCTTCGAGGCTAGAGTTCCGGTGGCGCAGAGGAGGAACGCGGCGAGGAAGTACATCGTCGTCGCTGTGTGTTTGCAGAGAATTTTCTCGTTACTTCTATCGCCTGGTTATCGGGCCCAGACGTCCAGGCGGGATTATTGGTGTACTAAGGCCGAAGAAGAAAGAGCGTCCGAACGAGAGAGCGTGTGGGCCGGGTAAAAGAACGAGAGAGCGGCGGCGGCGGCGGTAATCTCGTCCCCAGATGTTATGGCGGTGGCTCGCTGCGCTCGCCGGGCGGAAATACAACCGGGGATGTTCAGATGTTGAGTTGGCAGAATTTGATGAGAAAACGTACCAGAGATCACGTTATAGGGCAGCAACCCACTCTGATTTCGCATCAAATTCTGCCAAGTCAACATCTGGACATCCCCGTTTGGCCGCTTGGATTTCTCCCCGCGAGCGCAGCGAGCGGACTGCCCTATATCGTCTGGGAACGAGACTACGGCGGCGGGGGCGACGAGGAAGAGGTGAAGAGCAACGAGCGAACGTGAGAGCGATTGATGGATACGGCGCTGATCATTTGTTGATGGCTTGATTTGCCACGTGCTCCGTGGTTCAACTTCTTGGTTGGATTTCATCTTAGCTGGATTTCATGGGGTGGCGTACGCAGCGAGTAAGTAATTTAAAGAAATGCAGCCTGGGAGCAATCATCACATTGTTACGGTTCTATTTTTGTGTGCGGCCAACATTGCCCGCGCCAGCGCTTCGACGGACGCCTAACTGTTGCCTCCTGCGTTCATCTCGTATTCATCTCGCGGCTGTACTCAACGAAGCCTCTGCTAAACTCTATCCTCTCGACTTCTCCTTGCGTCCTCCGAACTTCCCCTTCGGATTTGGTTCAGATGCAAGTTGTGTTCCAGTAACAACCACCACTCACGCCTTTCAGGCGGACGACCCCGTAATCAGGCGGCCTGGTTTACATTGTCGCAGCCCATATGCGTAGTACCCCGTTCAAAACAAACAAGCGTATAGTCCATGGCTCGGGCCCGAATCGAACCGGCGGAATCTGCGGAATCTGCGGCAATTTTCTCATTCAATTGAACGAAGATGTATTCCAGACGCTACCGAGCCTGCTTACCCTGTTCTTAGATTCGAGCTTTCCCTCTTCTCGGTTGGCGTTTCAACATGGGAAGTATCAAATATTTTCTATACCGAGTCGGGTTGGATGTGGACAGCTGGGTCTTCGCATCGTATGCGTTGTTCTAACCAGATCCATAGCCTCACGCGGTCCACAGGTGCATTTGAGTAAATCACAAAGGCAAAAAGGTCTGTAGGTTCACATGGATGCAGGTGCGTCCCGGACGCAACCAAGCCTGCTGCCCCTACTTTGAGTACCCCACATACCCGCGCTCGGATTTCAGCCTGTCCGAGTGATTCCGGCATCCGTTTTGTCACAGTGGTTCGAAACGAAATTGCATTTCAGCTTCAATCGACACCTCTTTTGCCCCCGTGGGATAAGTCCTGTGATTTTTGGAGCAACATCGCAGGTGTATCGGGCTATAGCAAAAGAACGAAAAAAGAACGACAGATATCAACAGTTACGGCCTAGGCCTGATTCGAACAGGCATCGTCTGCGGAGATATCCTTCGAGAGTCGACCCCTCAAACGCATTGAACGCAGATGCGTCCCCGACGCCACCGAGCCATTCTAGCTCAACAATATTCCCTGCCCTGAGCGTTATATGGGAAAGGGTACAGTACACTCAATTGAGAGGTGGGTGGGTTTTTTGGCGGGAGCTGTATTGAGACATCAGAGCAGTAATGAGGTCTAGGGTTGAAATTTAAGCTACGCTCTCAGCTCAGTCCCCAACCTTCCCTTCAGTGTTCTCGCAGCCGCAGCTCGGTTGTACTTTCTCTCGGTCCCAAAAACTCATCCCATTTGCCACAACACGGCACCAAAAACGACTGCTCATGGGATGTATGGCTTGGGCCCGAGTCGAACAGGCAGTGTCTGCGGAAATACTTTTTCAAGCCGCCGCATTGCAAGCGGATGCGTCCCGGATGCTACCAAGCTTCCTGCACCTACTTTAAGCCCCAGCTATACGTGCTGGGACTCAGGCCCTCCGCCTCCCCGCCTAAGGGTATTGTTTGCTCAAAAGAATTTACATAAGGGATGTTGGGTTCGGAATGCCCTCAAAATTCTACCTTCAATCGATACCTCTCTTCGCCCTACACAACAATACCAGTCTGCACAGTGTTCTGACCTGCAGCAATAAGTACTTCTCTCTACAACAAAGCGACAACAAAAAAGAACAATGACCAATAACGTTTATGGCTCGGGCCCGAGTCGAAGGCGGCGGTATCTGCACAAATACTCTTTCAGCCACCCATTGACTTGGGGTGTAGGGCCGTGGCGTTGCCCGGCAGAAACTCGCACTTATGTCCCTGTTTCTGGAAGTACCGGTGTGTCTCCGACGTAGGATCAAGCGTAGGATCACAATTTCTCTCTCGATTACGACATGTTGAATGGCGCACTTCAGCGTGCAGTATAAATTTCTGACAGGTGAGCCGATCTGCTGCTACAGGTGAATATATACAGTCAGTGATGGCTGTTCAGCCCCAGATACATACTAATATGAAGTAGACCCGACAATTAGCAATAGCATACTGTTCCGGAGTGCCGGCACTCATCGTGGTCTAGATTTGACATCAAAAATTGTATGTCCCCCGGAGGATCCATGGAACATAACTATGGAGCGAGGGTTTCAAGCAACAAGGGGACTGAGACCTCATCAGAGACAATAAACTAATACACACTTAGCTGTGGACATGTACACCGGGACGGGAATTAAGTCATGGTCCACTTAGATCCTGATTCCTAGAGACCTAGACCAAAGGTCGATGAGTTGGCTCTATGAATCTGCATAGTAAAACCTACTCCAAGGAGGACAGAGCAAGATGGCACTTTGTGGGAGCATTTACAATTACCGGTATACTTTGCGAATCAGCCGATTTTTGAGCATCACTGTCCATCACATTGGGTATAACTGTCGAGATGTTGACTAAGTTAGTCTTTGTGAGTACAGACGCAGTACCGGAATCAAATATACCTGAAATACCCTGATTCTGCGGACGCAGAAATTAATACCGAGGCGCAATATAAGACAAGATGCAGATTGAAAAGGAAATGTTAGGACCAGGGATCGAACCCCCGCGTTGATCGCAGAGGATTACCAAGAACGAAGCACAGCCACTATCGTATCACTTCAAAAACCTAACGAAAGGTTAGCAAAGGCTTCAACACAGCCACTAAAAAGGTCAGTACGAAATCGGCGGACTGACTTTCGCGGTGGTCTCAAAATCCTCATATGGAAAGTTTTGAAATGGACGATTACTTATTACATAAGTACTCGTAAAATCAGGCGCATCTAGGACGCCACCGAGCCTCATTCACCTGCTTTGAGCCCCGGACATTTGTGCTCTGATTTGAGCTTTCCGCGAGTATTAGGGTGTTTCATAATAGGATATGGGGCCCAACTCGGGCTCCAACTCGAGCTCCAACTTGGGTCTCAACTTGAGGAAAGTTGGAAGAAAGTTGGACAGTCTATCGTGAACGCCCTTTTTGGTGTCGAGTGCCTCAACTTGGTCGCCGAGCGGGTGATCCGAGCCTGACAGGCCAAATTGCGAAATAGCCGAAGTTGGAGACCAAAGTTGGGGACGAAGTTGGACAAAAGTTGGATGTCAAGTCGTGGTCCTATGCACGACTTGACATCCAACTTCGATTTTTAGCTCCAACTTTGGTCCCAACTTCATCTCCAACTTCGCAAAGTTGGAGCTCAAGTTGGAGCCCAAGTTGGGCCCCAAATCCTATTATGAAACACCCTATTTTCAAGACTTGAAGGTCCAACCTCAACCGACACCTCTTTGTCTTGTCTCAAAGAGCTTTGCATGGGAACTCCACATGTACAGGGATGGTTGAGCCGATCTGCGGCGTAGATCATCCTCATCTGACTCCCTCCGGATAAAACAAAAGAGACCCACGATAAAGGATAATAGCTCGGACCCGAGTCGAACGAGCAGCCTGCAGAAACATTTCACTTCAAGTTCTTTATTCAACGCAGACGCGTCTCGGACGCCACCAAGCCTCTTTCACATATATATGTTCGACCACGACCAGTTTTCAGTGAACCGTGGGTGCGTTTCTTGTGGAGCTCCACTTGAGCTCCATGCCTTGTGAAAGTACGCGCGAGCCCATAGACTACAACGATAAGTTTATGGCTCCCAAGTATGACTGGGACACGTACGATGGAGTCAAACAGGCAGATAAATGCATTCTCTAGGTCCGATCTACGTCCCAGACCCATTCATTGAACTCCTGTGAGGCCCAAGCTAAAAAAGATGGCGGAGTTGCGTCATGGCTCGGGCCCGAGTCGAACGGGCAGGTCTGCACAGATATAGGCGCTATAACGGTACCCTTTAATACAACGCAGACACGTCCCAGACGCTACCGAAGAGGGCGAGAGGATGAGGCGGGGCATGGATAAGGCGGAGGATGGAGTAGACAGCAAGGTGGTGGTGCCGGCGTTGCGACCGAGGCACTGGGAGGAGAAGAGAGATGAAGACGGTGACGGAGAGGGAAGTCGGCGGTTGGGACCCGACAGGGATGGAAAGCGAACGAACCGCCGGTAAAAGTTCTTTGTTTTAGGAAGAGGAAGAATCACAAGGAATTTGACTCACCCAATCGCTCTTTTCCCCGTCCACGCATCGGGCCCCGTATCAGTGGGGCCAGGGGGGTTCCAGTAAAAATAATAATTAAATCGACTGGTACTCTTGACACTTGTTTGGTCAAACCCATCAGATGAGCGGCATCCCCGGCACCCCGCCATAATTCCTGGTTGTTCTCTCTTTGCACGATGTTCCAGCTGGGGATTTCAATTATTGACGCATTCATGCACCCTGCATGAACTCGGTCGGATGCGGAACATACTAATTTGTATTCCATGAAAGGGATATGCCGAAGATGCCGAGGGAACAAACAAGTGTCAAGAGTACCAGTCGATTTTATTATTATTTTACTGGTGTCCCCCTGAGTGGGGCACCACGTCATAGCTACGCCCGTGTTAGGGCCGTGTACTAATCCCTCTTCTCTACCGCTCCAGTGGTGTTCCCAGGCCCGCGCAGACGTAGAGCGAGGTTGTTGTGTGTGCGGTGCAGCGGCCACGGGGGGGGGGGGGGGGGGGGGGGGGGGGGGGGGGGGGGGGGGGGGGGGCAGTTGGTGTTGGGGAGACATGGACGCTTGTGCCGGTGGCGCAGAGGAGGAGCGCGCTGAGGAAGTGCATCGTCGTCTAGATCTTTGCGGAGAATTTTCTAGCGGTCTATGGTGTGGGTATGGGATCCAACGGGTGGGTATAGATAACTAAGAAAGAGCGTCCTATCGAGCGAGCGTATGTGGAAGGAGAGCGAGCCCAGGGACGGCGGGGGCGGCGGCGGGGCGATGCGGAAGAAGAGCAACGAGCGAACGTGGGAAGGATTGATGGATACCGCTGATCATTTGTTGATGGGTTGATTTGCCACGTGCTGCGTGGTTCACCGTTTTGGTTGGATTTTGCTACGAATGTCATTCGCAAAGTACTGGGACGTTGCTGCGTGTACCATTGCTGGAATATGTGTTGATGGGTTGATTTGCCACGTGCTGCGTGGTTCACCGTTTTGGTTGGATTTTGCTACGAATGTCATTCGCAAAGTACTGGGACGTTGCTGCGTGTACCATTGCTGGAATCGCAGGCAAAATGGACGTCAAGGAGCGGACTCCGAGGAACCATCAGAAGTTGAACGATTCAGAACCGGTTCTATCTAATTTTGTGTGCGGCCAAAACTGCCCGCGCCGGCGCTTCGCTGGCGCCCAACTTCTGCCTCTTACGTTCATCTCGTATCCACATCCATATCGCAGCTCGCAGCTCGCCGCTGCATTCAACGAAGGCTCTTCTCCGTTCCACGAAGCATCACTACTCAATATTATCTGTGCTTCCCGTCAACTTCCCGGCGTGCCCCATAGTGTTATTCCACTGAGTCGCGCCGTTCAATCGGACGACTCGCAATCAGGCGACATTGATTCCATACTGCTCAGGAGCGGACGCCTACCCGTATGCTTACTCTCGAGCTCCAGAAAGAAAGAAAGAAATGTGGCCGCATCCTCCATGGCTCGGGCCCGAATCGAACGGGCGGAATCTGCGGAGAAAGTATCCTCGCCTAATTGAACGCAGTGGCATCCCAGACGCTACCGAGCTTCATTCGCCCACTGTGAGGCCCGGCTATCCGTGCTCGCAATCGAGGCTTCCGCTTCCCGCACGAACGATTCTCGAGTCTGCCCTTGTCAAGGCACCTCAAGAAGGAATTATTTGATGCATATGTAACATGTTGAATTTCCCACTTGAATCCGGCACGTTATAGCCCCGGCGGGGGTATACCGGTATAGACAGGGATTCTGCCAGCACCATCGCAGGTGCATTTGTGTACATCTCGGAGCCAAAAAGATGCCACATACTCTCCATAGAATCCCGACTCGTCGAACGGACGGTGTCTGCAAACACAGCGCAAATCGACGTCGACATGCAGGAAAACAGAGGCGTCCCGGACGATACCGAATTTCTTTCAACTACTCTCAACCGGGCAAAGGGAAAGTGACGCCACTGCCGCCCTTTGACGCCCTTTGCCAAGGGGGCGTCAGTGGGGGCGGCAGTGACATATTTCTTTTGCTGAAATTTGCACGTTAAAGTGTCTCAGGTAGCGTAATGAACCTTCCCTAGTACAGTGGCCGCAAAATTGAGTGGTATTGGGGCGAGACATGACTTAAATTTGCCGAAATACTCACGGTGGGGGCGTCAGATGCCGGCAAAGTGTGGCGTCAAGGGGCGGCAACGGGGCGTCAAGGGGCGGCAGTGGGGCGGCAGTGGGCGTCAAGGGGGCGTAACTGGGGGCGTCACATTTCAGCGCGGGGGGCGGCACTCAAAATGTGGGGGCGTCAGTCGGGGCGTCAACATGTGTGACACAACGTCACACGGGGGCGTCAATGGGCGGCAAGTCGGGGCCAGAAAAAATTCAAGCCTCGACGGGGACCTCTCTAAGCTCCGTGGTACACCGCGACATGTCGGAAATTAGACCCTGTGCAGTGAACTGTGTGCATTAGTTACTTAGTCGGCCTCAATTAAGTTCAACCAAGATTCAATGTCGCTTGAAAGCGAGTTCAAGTTCGACGTGAAGCCGCTGATTCATTCTTGTTCATTTCAAACTTTTGTCGAACGAACTGTTTGCCAGACTTCAGTTGCAGTTTATGCCATGCAGCATACCAAGACGCAGATCCACAGAAGAATCATGATGGCAGACTGAAGCATATGTGCTGCTTAGATACTGACTCTCTCGACAATTCCGTGGTTCACCCTCAATTAATTGATGTTTTAGTTCGCAGTCTGCATCTTGGACCCCTTCCCAAAGAGAACTGTGAAAGAGAACTGTGGATATGCTATAGAGCAATTCAGTAATGCGCGCGATCCAAACCATCAACAAACCATGACTAAATGTTGAATATCTTGTGAACAACCGAAATTGAGAGAATTTCTCTCAGGCAACATGTCGTAGACGTACTACAGCACCTATTGCTGCTCTCTCCTACAATCCCAATTTTTTATTTTGGTGGTGAGGGCGGCAGTTGAGGTGTGACGTGACATGGGGGCGTCAATGTTCCCAATTGAGGGCGTCACAAGGGGCGGCAAAGGGCGTCACTTGGCGTCACTGGCGTCACTTTCACCAAGCCCCCTCTCAACCACATGCGTGATCGGACTTCAAGCCTCAAATTATTTTGTGGGAAAGATTACCAGATGTTGAATTTCCAACTCCAATTGCCAACTCTTGGCCTTTCACCCCGGCCAATACTAGCACATTGTTCCTACTGGTATTTATACTTACAGTCGTATGTACACTTACGGTGATTCTTGCAGCATCACCGCGGGTGCATTTAGATACAACATCCAAAAATTCTGTGTCCTCAATGCCCCATTGCTCGGGCCCGAGTCGAACGGGCGGGGTCTGCAGCAATCGTTGTTTTCAGTCTACCACCACTGAACGCAGATGTCTCCCAGACGCTACCGAACCATCCTCTTTCAAACATATCAGTGCTTCAGGAAAACAAGGAGTACTCAATCCGGAGGGGTACCCATGTTGAGACTCAATGCTCAATGACTAGATCGCCTGCCCTTCGTTGAAACTAGAGCTGTACCCGGTCAATTCATTCTTCATTGGAAGTTCCCGCAGCCGCCGCTCAGTTGTACTTTCTCTCGCTCGCAAACCTGATCTTCTTTGCTTACAACAGGGCAACAAAAAGGCGACGCCTTGACGTTATGGCTCGGGCCCGTGTCGAACGGGCAGTGTGTGCAGCAATACTCTTTCAAGCCCCTTGCGCATTGCAAGCAGATGCGTCCCGGACGCTACCAAGCCCCTCACATATAGTTTCAACCGCCGGACATTCGTGCATGCACCGTATGCAACCTCCACGCAGAAGATATCCGTTCAATCGAAATGCTCGTCCCTCGAACACTGCGCACTCCTGGAACAAAAAGCTGAACCGAGTCTCACCCTAAATCGCACTAATTCTTTAGTCAGAGCAGGAAGCTCAGCGAGCCGGACTCAGAATCCGCCCAATCTGCCCGCCCAAGCCCATTCCCTGTGTTTACACTTGGAACATGCCCAGATGTTCAACTACTATGCCCCGAGGCTAGGAGTACGAGCCGCAAAGAGGGTGTCTGGGGTGAGAAGTGTAATGTTGAATCGGCTAATTGATGCAATGCGAAAAACAAATGTGCCCTGTCTGTAAGCAATTATGGCTCGGTCCCGAGTCGGACGGCGGGATCTGCATAATCTTTCACACATCAGCTATCCAACGCAGAATCCACCGAGCGCGCAGATATTTCGAACCACTGTTCCTCGCGGGCCTGGAATATCGGTACAGAACTCGTCGTGTCTAAGAGAGAACGTCATGCCCCTCGTCCGTTATTACTACCTTCAACACAGGGCTTACACTTGCCAGCAGCCCAAGAAAAAAACACGTGGTGGAGGCAATCAGGGCTCGGGCCCGAGTCGAACGGCTAAATCTGCAGGAGCACGTTGATCTTGTATCGAGCGCAGATGCTTCGAAAATCGCTACTGAGTCTCCTTTGCCTGTCTTTAAACCCCGGCTATCTGCCCCTGCATTTTTTTTGTGCTGAACAACCAAGTTGGAAGTCGGGATTAGACGGCGGCTGGAAATTCTGCGCTACAGTTCCACGCACCAAGGAAAAGCAACGGATGGTTCGAGTGCCCACCGACCTATTGGCGCAAGCGCCGCAGATGAGTACAGGGTGTTGCAGTCTCATACATCGTTGATCTACGCGTGCGCCGTGTGGTTTAACTTCTGTAGTTGAATTTCAATCGCGTCCTAAGTGTGGAGCAGTTATCCGCGAGTAGGCTGTCCAACAAGCGAGGAACGAGCATCATATTGTTACAGCGTCAGAAGTCTATCTGCGAGAGAAAATGTAGGTCGATGAATTTGCCCGAGTTGCTGGGAAACAATGCATCGAAAATCTGACGAAGGAGGAACAGGAACGAATAGTGGGATTATGTCCGCGGCCAAAATTTGCCGCATGCGTTCATCTGGTATCCAGTTCGTGGCTACATCCAATGGAGCCTCTCCGGAAGTCCCACCGAAGTTGC
The DNA here is from genome assembly GCA_029449255.1 of Mycena polygramma. Lineage (NCBI taxonomy): Eukaryota > Fungi > Basidiomycota > Agaricomycetes > Agaricales > Mycenaceae > Mycena > Mycena polygramma. Next base: position 977,102 of record JARKID010000013.1, on the reverse strand, counting down.
CTCAACTTGTCTATGACCTCCCCTATAGATTCAGTTTGATGCAGCTTACATGTAAATTTGAATCCAGCAGGAAACCACTCACGCCGTTCCGTCAAACGACTCTGTAGTCAGGCGAATTTTTTTTTCGTCATGGCGGCTGCTTGATCCCTCACTCACAAAGAAAAAAAATCAGCGCTCACTCATCATGGCTCGGGCCCGAGTCGAACGGGCAGGGTCTGCAGATACGTTGTTGGCCGTAGCATTATCGTCCCGAACGCAACTAGGTCTTCCCCCGCTGGTTGCAGATGAGTCTTGGAGTCAGGCAACCTTCCAAGTCTTTCCGCGTGGCATGAGGAGCCAGAAATGTGCGAGTCGTAGCCCATCAGTGCATCCATTACGAACCATGAAAAAAATCACATGGATGAATCTACAAGGCTCGGGCCCGAGTCGAACGGGCGGGGTCTGCAGAAAGCACAATTGCAGTACATGGTGGGCAGCCGCGTCCCAGACGCTACCAAGCCTTCTTCACCTACTTTCGAGCCCGGATATCTCTACTTGGATTGGGGCCTTTTCCTCCTGAGTCCTCACGTGTGGCAGCGTGTGGCAGCTGTCGTAGTTGCGTGGGATCAGATAACACTTCTTCAGTTTGAGCTTTTTGGACGGGGGATCTTGCGGGAATGCCCTAATTAAATGCCAATGCAAATGCATTCCAACACAAAGAACGTCCCAACGACCTATGGCTTGGACCCGAGTCGAACGGGTGGGGTCTGCAGAAGTGTTGAACAGGTGCGTCTCGGACGCTACCAGGCCTCTTCCACCTACTTTCAGCCCCTGCTGTCTGTGACTGGATTCGGACCTTCCCCTCAAGTATTTTTTTTGTCAACACGCACAGCACGGAAAAGGACCGCATTTGACGTCCACCTCGCAGCATGCAGGTTGTATCAATCCTTGTGAGGGGCATCCGAGATTCTCGCTGCCTCGCAACAATTGCATCTCAACAAAAAGGGATTAGCCCGCGAAAACCTACGGCTCGGGCCCAAGTCGAACGGGCGGGTATGTGGAAAGCTCCTTCTGTGCAGCGGAAGGGAGAAACGTCCCACATGCGACCGAGCCTTGTTTGCACGGTCGGGGTACCATTGTCTGAGGGGCTCTTGTCATCGGGTTGTTGTCCAGGCTGAAGCAATTGAAGTCTTTGAAGCCTTTGAAGCCGGCGAGAAGGAGCATATTCAGGCCCAGGAACACGAAGTAGAAGTTTGAAAGACCGAGGAAATGTAGCTTAACGGCGGGGCTCGCAGTGGTAGCGACGTCACGTATACAATCCAGACGCGGGCATTGCGCCGGCTGCCATGCGCATTGGTTTTGTGGCCGGTACCAGTTTCCTGGATAAAATTTGCATCTTCCGAGGACCGAGACACAGCGGCCCGTGTAGCTATCGGCGGTGAAGGGAGTCGGAGGAGCGCTTGAAGGAGCCCCAGAGGATCGTCTTGGAGCCTTGGTGCAGATGGTGATGGAGGTCGGGCCCGACCGTCGGGAGCAAGCCACAGCTTATTTGGTACTGTGACATCTGGACGCCGTCGCACAACAGTCTCAACTTTCTCTTCTCTTCATCTGTCTTCATCCACCATCTTGGTGCTCGTCCTCGTTTCTTGGCCTTCTCGTAGCACCCGCGTCTCACTACCTCCTCCAAAAATGGTTCCCAACGTCTTCACCCCGGCGTCAAGCTACTTTCCGTACCGATAGGCCATCCAAATCGTGGCCGCCACGCTGATGACGGTACTGGCGACGAGCGCAGGGCCCATGGACGACGCAGGAGGGGATGCGGATGCCACATAGTGATTTAGTCATTACCGTGCGTGTTTCTGTCCACACAACGAACCCACCAATTCTTTGACGCAAATTATCGATCTCCAGGGCGGATTCACAGTGCACGCCCAGCTGGCCAGCCTGGCGCACATATATCTGCTCTCCCCGCGTCCGTTATCGACGCAGATCGAGCTTCTGCCCGGCCACGGTGAACGCCGACGCGTTCGACGCAATCCACCGCGGCCCGCGACGGCGTTCGCGCGCAAGAGCACGCCACTTCGGCAATTTGCTCGCGGATGCGACGCTTTCGGCGCCCAGCGCAATACGGAGGTTCTTCAAGAATGCGTGTTCGCTCCTTACAGAAGCGCCCCCGCGCGGTGCGCGCTGTCCTCCTACTCGCCGCCACCCCGGCGTGCTCCCGCACCTTGTTAGGCACTCCCGGTGCTCACGGCACCCAGCGCGATATGGCTCCTTCATGCATGCGCGCCGTTCGCGGAAACCATTCGTGCGCTGTGCGGCACCCTCTCAACGCGCCATACGCAACGTCACCTCAACGCTCTTGCCTCTACGCCGTGCGGAGCCTTCTGACAATGCCTCTACCGCCACCGGCCGTGTCGGTAGCTAAAAACCTAGCACCGTATCTCGGGGTCTCAGCCGCGTCGACACTGACCGCCAACCTCTTTCGTTTGACTCCTCCTGGATCGTACTTTCGTTGCCCACGTGCGTCATCCTTCCTTCGCCCCACGCATCCCACCTCTTCTTTCCCCTCTCCCGTCTTCCTTTATTTTTGTGCGCATTTGGTACCATACTCTTCAACTTGGCGTCCCTTTTCTTCATACGCGATTCCAGCCCTATTCATCTTATTCCAGCTGCTAGCTGCTACATTTTTTTTTCGTTGTCGGGCTGCAGGCCATGCCCATTCCCATTCCTTCTGTTGTTGGGATGGAAGACATTTTTCACGTCCTTGCTTCGATGTCAACGCGTTGGATCCCTCCCCGTCCCCGAGTACCTTTCTCTTTGTTCGCGTTTGCGTTCCCCTTTCCAATCCTCGATGTCTTTCATCCTCCACGCAGATCCTCCCCACGTTCAGATATTCGGACTGGTGTCACAATTTTCCTTCATTTCTTCCTTCTGTAACTCCCTCCCTCCTTTCGCCCGCACCGCAGTTACAAACGCTACTTTATCCGCCGTCCTTTACTCCACTTCTGCTTCCTGCTCACGATTTTCCTCCGCACTCAATGGACCCAATTCCCGCGATGCTGGCCGCGTTGGTCTCTTCTCCTCTCGCTTATTCAGGGACGACTTCGCCGGCATACAAGCTGCAACCCTTGTAACACCCTGTGGCGCATGCGCACAATCTCGAATTTTCTGAACATAGTTCGAGGTTCGCCCGTTCGATTATGGCGGGGGTCGTGATCTAAGACAAACTGAATCACCTTTTATTTAGTCCGGCTCCCTCTGCGCAAACCCTGTCCTACTGAGACCCGCTCTTTCGGTGTATACCCAATAATCATCTGGTTCGGGAAGGCGTCAGCTTGCGCCTTGCTGATTTGCTGTTCCTTGTTGGATCTTGTCCGAAACTTCAAGTTCGCAGCTTCTGCGTACAGATCTGTCGAAAGGAAGGTATAGTTTTGAGACGTTCTGTTTTGTCCTCCTTGTACCCCGACGTAGAAGGAAATGCAACTACCCTCACTGAAACCTCCATCATCCATAACTCTTGTATGTCGGCGTCGATTTCCTGGACTATTTTATGGGCACTCATCAAGTTCGCAGACCGTTGGAACAAGGCGCAGTGGCGGTTGGCCCGCACCTGCAATAAATGGTCGACCGGCAACTCTATATGTAGGATCATGCTCGTTCGACTCGAGCCTGCGCCATATCCGTTTGGCAGCGTTTTTTTTTCTCCCTCTGGACCGTATATCCACAATGGTACCGCTCTTCCTTGGCTTCTGGGTCACCCTTCGCGCTCGATCTCAAGGTTATTTTTTTTTTCTCGTTGCAACCACAATACTGACCAAGCAGACTAGCAATCGACTATTCCCTTTTCGCAAATATCTCGCTGCTCGCTGGACCAGAGCCTGCGTCATGGGGAATGGCTCCCGCATTTTCGCCTCCCCGACCCGTCCATTTCACTTGAAACTCACCCACAGCTCAAATTGAAATGACGCTGAGTGAAAATTGCTCCATTCGCGCCTCCTATCGCTGGAAAACAAAAACCGGAAATCGGTCAAGGTAAAACGAAGGTGGAGTGTGTCAACCGAGAAACGGAAACAGGCCACAGTCATGTACCAGGGCTCGGACCCGAGTCGAACGGGCGGTCGTCTGCCGAAACATGGAGGCTTCAAGCGGCCGCCGCTTGATATTCAACGCAGACGCGTCCCAGACGCTTGTGGCTTTTGTTCAACCACGAATATCCTCCATCGAACCCTGGGTGATTCGCTGTGCTTGGATTTTGTCTATGGAAGAAGGACACCGCGGCGATCCGCCGGGCCCACAGAGGCAAACAAGAGCGTACAAGTATGTGGCCCCGGGCCCGTGATCCACACTTGCGCGTCCTCCGCCTTCTGGATGAATCTTTTGGAGGCCAGACGTGGATTTGGAGTCTGGAAAGCGATGTAGGACAGTTTGGCCGCGAAATCCAGATACCGTGGAGGGCCCGGTGTGTCCCTTCGGTCCTTTTGAGCAGCAAATCCGCTCACAGCTCTTCAGATGTGGCAATTTCACGGCCACACGCCGTCGTATATAACACCGTGCAAGTCGCCGTATTAGTTCAATACCCCAGCCCCCTCCTACCCCTACGATATCGATGCCCACTGTGTCCAAACTCATCAACGAGCGCGCTGAAGGCCTTTTCTGACGCCGATTAAGGTGTGTTCGCCCGCCGTTCCTTTGATGTTTTCTTTCCATGCCCTGTCCTCCTGTCCTTTCCTTCTTCTTGGCGCGTTCCTGTCCTCCGAGGCGCATCTTGTCATATCCTCCCTTCTCCTTTCGTTGTCATCTCACCATACGGCTTTTTCCCCTCCCGCACTGCTGGCCATCTACTTACGATATTGTGCGCCGTGATGCACGAAAGCGTCCGCCTCGTACTTGATCTCTATATCGTACTTTTTGTGCACCGCTGCATCATCCTTCCTTCGTCCCGCGCATCCCTCCTCTCCCTCTCCCCTCGCTCGTGTTCCCTCAGCCTTTTTTCTTCTTCTTTTGTGCGCGACTGGTATGATACTCTTTGATCTATCCGGTCTTTCGCTCTTTTTCTGGGATGGGACTGGTGTCACAATTTCGCCCCGTCTCCTTCCTTCCTTTCGTCTGCGCTGTAATTCGGGCACCCTGACTCCTCTGGTCCTCGGTGTCCTGTTCCTGCTCTTCCTCACCTGGCACAAGATTCAATCTACACAATTTCCCCGAATTGCACGAAATCTCTGCTTGCAAGTGCTCGTCCAGGCCAGTATATATCGCCCTGTCGCGCATGCTCCTCGTTCGCGCAATAGCGAAAATATCTCGATATACCGCGACGTTCGCCCGTTCGATTCGGGCGGGGCCATCATCCAGAACCCTATCTTTTTTTGCTGCTCTGGTACCACCTGCGTGAACCTTGTTCTGCTCAAACCAACGCACGACACGTCCACAATCCCGCCCTTCGGCCCTGTATACCGAATAACCATCTGGCTCTGGATCGCTCCAACTTGCGCTGCCTGGATCAGCTCCTGGTCCGCCCTTGCTGGTTTGCTGTTGCTTGTTGGATCTTTCCCAATGCGAAAGACATGGAGCCGTTGAAGAGAGGGCATGATTAAAATATTGTGTATGGTCAAAGCTAGAGCAGGAGAAAGTTGCTGCCATATCGCGCCACGGCCTTCGATCACCAAGTGCTCGATGTTGCGTAGCATCCGAAGAATAGCCTCTAGAGTTCCTTGATTCTTGGCGTCCATCGGTATATCGAGAGTCACTTCCCTGAAGTGAGGAGCGAGATGGGGGGATTGGTGTAGGAATGCGAGAGCTCGGTCAAGGCTGTCCCAGCCAAAGTCCCAGCGAAGAGACATAGATCGAAACAAGCGACCCTGACTGGGATCTACAAAGGTCCGCGCAGCCAAGGAGCTAGCTGGTAAGTCATTTTCATCGTCCACTTCCTCCACGATAGCGTCGATGAGCTCCTGCGGTAAGTTTGCCATGACGGGAGATGCAGAGATGCGAGATGCCGTAAATTGATCTCTGCATGTAGGGTCAAATCCAAACCCGAATCCGGGTTTGAAAACAGACGCAGGAGGCTTGGTGACGTCCGGGACGCGTCGGGTGTTCGGAACCTGCCATATTTCCACAAATTCCGCAACTACCCGATGAGCCTCGTTAAACCTAACGGGTCTCAAACCATTAACAGGTTTAACCGTCTTTAACCATTTAAACCTCATCTCTCCCTCAGGTATTGGCTTTGTGTTCAACAATTTGTGTCGACTGTTTAACCGTTGAAGCATTTAACCATTTGACTGATTTAACCGTTCAGCTCAGGGCCCTTTTGCTAGGTACCTTGATTGAACCAAACCAGTCAAATCACCCCTGGTTAAACACTGGTTAAATCGGGATTCGATCGAGTTAAATTTGATTATAATATTACAAGAAGTAGAGAGAGCGAGAGAATAGACTCAACGAGGTCACTTGCGACCTTTGTTGCTCAAGTGGGAAGCTGTTGAAGTTGGGAAGCTGTTGAAGTTGGGCATACCCTTTGCTTTTCTTGAATGGTGCCTTGGTGGAACATCAGCAGTCATAATTCGGAGAGGGTGAGTGGCACAGGGGGTGGTGGTGGTTTGAGAGAGAAAGACTTGTTTGTTTGTTTTTACCGTGGTGCCATGGGCGACAATTGAGTGATGGCAGTCCTCCATTGTTCTGTCATCCCACTTCTTGCCTTCGACCACCACCATCCTCTGTCTCGTCGCTGCCCACTCCTCGGGTATCTATAACTCAACAGCCTGCTGGGGGCACCAAACACCAACTCTCCGATGCCCGCGGACCATGCGCGGATCTTGAACACAATTCAACCGACTCAGACTCCATGTGCCACCGACGACCAACTTGACCTATAAACCTCCGGGCAGGGGCACGGTGTTATGCCACCTAGGTAGTCCGAATGGGACTCAGAGCACCTGGAATCGTCACAGTGAGAACTTATATTGAACATGCTTGCTCCGCCGACGTCGTTCAAAGGCTCTTGTGTATGGTCTTTTCTCTCTCCATCTAATTGTACTATTAGAATCGAATTTAACGCGATTTAACCTCGGTTTAACAATCGTTTAACGAGGTGGTTTAACTGGTTTAATCTTGTGGTTCAACGATTAAACTGTTCAACGGCAGTTCAACCGCTAAAGCGCTAAAACGTCAACTGCTAACGCAGAGGCGCAACATGAACATCGGGTAAGAAAGTAGGGACAGGTCCGGTTTAAACGGTTAAAGGCCGTTAAACCTGTTAATGGTTGGAGACCCGCCAGGTTTAACGAGGCTCATCGTGGTTTACAATTCCGCCCGTTCAACTCGGGGCCGGGCGATACGGTGGAATGAAGCTTTTGTTTTGGGGGGGTTTTGGAGGTCCTGCCAATGGCCAGGTAATGTGCGGTTTCCGTGTTGGATAACACATTTATAGTGGGATTCGGGAATGATTTCCTAGGACTGCAGAACACACACCTAGAGTGATGGCGCTACCTGCAAAGACAAGTTCAACCACCTCTTAGACTTCCTATACGAGTATCTGCTAAGATATAGGCAATTCGGTGATTCGGCAGGAGAAAAAAAAAGGAAGTATCACTCTCACGGCGCAGGCTCAGATCGAACGAGCAGCGAGCGTACCTGCAGATGTCATCCAACGAGCATCGCTGGCGGGCGCAGACATTCGCCGCTGTGCCTCTCTTGGACGCCTGGGAAGCTCCTGACATTGGGGGGGGGGAACAATTGGCTATCCTGAGGCAGGGAATTAGTTGAGCATGAGTCTGCTGTCAGGTCCCCTTTTGATCACAGAAACAGGAAGAAAAGCCACAGATTGCGCGCGGAGAAAGGAAAAGCAAGAGCAAAGCAGCATCCTCAGTTTCCATTCAACAAAAAAGCAAAAAGCGAAACGTTTGCGCTTCCCAGACATGGCGCAGGCTCGAATCGAACGAGCAAATGAGGCAGATTTACGCGTGGATAACATTCATTGCAGGTGCGGGCCACCCGCTACTGCGCCTTATTCGAAGGTCGGTGAGGTTTGTCCGAGCTCCTTGGATGGTGCAAGAAATGTACGAGTAAAACGTACCGGAATGCAGTCCGTTCTTTCTGTTCCGGGACTCAGACATTTAGAAAGTCAAATCAGGATGTCCAGATTTCGTTGCAGTGCGGAATATCAATGCATTTTGCGGTGTTGAGGGGTTGACCTGATTCTGGTCCACGGTTCTATTTTTGAACATGAGAGGGCTAAAGTGAGTGAAAAATGACTGGGGGGCGCAGAAAATGGTATAAGGCATAATCATGAGGCATACTTACGTGTTACAAGATACCTATTCGGAAGGTGCTTAAAGACACAAAATGGGAATTCCGAAACACGATCCCTAGGTTGGTACACGCACAACGAGCGGTGTGATCTTGCCGTTGAGACGGCGCAGCATGCTTCCCGGCAGATCCTTGCCGTCCCACTGCTCCACCAGCCGGGTGATCTTGTCCGCGTCGTCGAGGTCGACGGTGACCACGGATTCGATCGTCTGCATGGAATGAACCCGCGTCAGATGCTGGCTTGTTCCCGCAGGTACATACAATACAAAATTCGAACCTTGTCCATCAATCGGTTCTGGTACCGCTGCGTTTGCGAAAAGACGATCCGGGTCGCGATCGGGGAGGGTGTGGCCGAGATGACGCGCCATGACACCGTCTCCGAGTTTGAAAACAGCTTCGGCTGCACAGCAGTCAGTCAGCGTCATCACTGATACTCAGGCGAGGCCATTCAGCGCCCACTCACCATGGCGTACCACTGCAATGCAATAGGCAGGTGTTAGCGAATTCTATTCTGAGCGACCTGCCTGCGCCGCATACTCGCGGAAGCCGTGGGCCTTCACCAGCGGATCCTGCAGGCCGGCCGCCGTTGAGTTGGCGGCTACATACGTAGAAGGAACAGGAAATGAGCGCACCTCAAATACTGCGTCCTTGTGCCACGAGCGCGCGAATATGTGGGGCGTCGGGCGCAATTCGTACAGCTCACGGATATCGGGGAGAACGCGATTGTGGCCTGCCTTGAGTTCTGGGTGGCGGGTGTCCGATTGCGAATGGATGCAACGGACGACTTGACGGAGAAATTGCGCGCTGGCGCCGGGCACGGGTTTGGCAGATCGAACGAGGTGCATCATCCGCTTGCTCCATTGTGATTCATCAGTGAACAGCTCCGGGGTGCAGAGAACGTAGCGAAACGCAAGCGTACTAGGAGGGAAGACGGTGGAAGGTGAGGAGAACTTGAAGAAGGAAAGAGGAAAGAAGTGGCGTAGGGCGTGGGAGTATCGCATCACATCACGGCAGACAGACGGCATGGCAAATAGGCGCATACAACGTATCTCTCTCTCTTACCGTCATGACTCAGGCGGCGATTGTGTCAGACTGGCTGTGGAAGTTCTTTGCGGCTCCCGTACTTGTTGGACTCACGGCTGTCCTCCATTCCCCGGGACTCTGTGGACGGTGGCTCACAACCGGTGACACCATCTCTCGCATTGCGCAAGTGCTGGTCACTCTGGCTCACTTGCTCGGATGCGCTCACTCGGATGCACTCTACATCTCCTCTAGGCTCTCTCTTGAGCTGCTTCAATTCCCGGGCCCTCATCGATAGCTGCATCCTGCCTGTGTCTCCATAAGTAATATCACTCGAGCCTATCACAATTTTGGTGGCGCCTTCTCTCTTGCTTCTCTTGATCTCTACTCGCAACGTCTCGCAAGCTGCGAAGTGTAAGAAAAGACTCATGATGAGAATAAATGTCCTTGAGTGGGTCAGAACTACCGACGCTCTGTGGGCTTCCGGGTGGATTCGAACCACCGAATCTCCCGTTCAGCGAGCGCCCTTCGTGGCCACGTTGCGGGAACGAGTTCTGTAAAGAAATCATCTAGGCACTTCCGGCGCGGGCTGGGTGCGTATCTAACCAACCCGATAGATTGACTGCTTGTTTTTTCACCATCTTCAGTAAGTTGATGTTGGTGATTTCGCGCGAACTAACCACGACAAAAAGATACACCATTAATAGTATGTGGGAGTGAGTTCTATACTCCACGAGGACTTCCTGATTCAATCGTGAGGGGAGATAGGTGTGCGTCTAAAAAGTTCGCCTCGTTATCCGCTCAGCATGGCCATCCCGCCTCAAGCTTCTTGCACTGCGAGAGTGTCTTGAATCAGTCTCGTCTCACGAGTACTTCTTTCCCTCCGCTACCCCCGGTACGTTGTCACAGTCTTCTTGGCGTTCGTAGTCTGAGCGGAAGGGTTGGGGAGCCTGGATGTATACGGGTGAAGTCCAAACCACCGTCGCCCACAATCGGTGTTCACTATGATGAACAACAAGGTGAGGGCGAGCTTCCGAGCTCTATGCGGACTTGCGGGGATAATCATGAGGGTGAGTGACTGAGCTCATTTTGGTGTCTGTACTTTTTCAAATTTACAGCAGGAAAGAGACAAAAAGCTAAACCGGAAACACCGCATGGCCGTGGGTGGGTTAGAACCACCTCCCTCATCACCCGGAAAGTATCTGTTCCACTTTCTCCACACGTCCTCGCGTGGGATCGAACCACCTCCTTCGAAGTTCGATGAGACTGCAGTGAGAGCCGGCCCCACTTGTGATGGGCGAGTAGCTGTGTTCTATAAGAATTCTTTTAATCCAAAGGGGAGTACCCGTCTCCATTTTTTCCGACTTAGTTCGCAGCGACAAGAGAAACAAAAGGAAATTTCCCAGACACCGAACTATGTCCTTGGGTGGAATCGAACCACCGGCTATCCCAGAAAGAATGCCCGTCCGAGGTTGTATTGCATGTGAGTAAGTTTCGTACTCCACGAGGACCTGTCTGCTCTATTTTCGACCCTGATAGGTGCACACGTGAGGAAACCGGGCGCAAAACCTGCTGAAGAGATCGCCTGCATAAAAACTGCATGAATTGGGAAGAAGAAAGACGAACTAATCAGTATTGCGAACGAGCTGAACTCCCAGAGAACATCTTTGGATGAACGCGAGACAGTCGGGATGAAATCCTTGCCGAACAAGTACTTCGGCAAGAAAGAAAACGGGAACAAAAAGATGGTTGCACGCTTGCATATATGCTCGAGCGGGATCGAACCGCAGACTACAGACTCCGGACTCTTTCCACCCAGTGGCAAGTGAGTTTCGTACTGCACGAGGACTTGTTTTCAGTGGCCTCAGGTCCGATAAGTGCGCCACTCACTGGGAATCGGAGCGTCTCATCGGCAAAAAAGTCCGAAGACAGAAGGTCAATGCTCGTGCAAATCTGCATCCACAGCGGAGGACACCCGGTCCGCGTTGGCGCGCTGAAAGACTTCTCTCCAGAACATTGGGCAAGCTTCAGACCCCAGTCTCCAAGTCAACTCCAAGTTTGCTCCAAGTCTCCAAGATTTGCTGCCTAGGAAAGTCAACAGTGCTATCGAAAGCTGTTGCCGAGAGGCTTAGTGGAAAACCGCAGGAAGAGAACAGCCTGAGATGGAGGCAAGATCAAGGATGGCCGCAAGTTGCCGCAAGTGCCAAGTGGTCGTGTGAAAATCACGTACCGTCATATGGCATGTTTGGTCCTGTCGTTCATCCCAAGCACACGCACACATCTCGCCCCTTGTCTCTTGCCTTGTCGTTTGGAGTGGCGCATTCTTGCGTCTCTGTTTTGCATTGCATCTGCCCCAAATTTCGCGAGCACGACACATGCAACGGCAATCCTTGCATCGGGGTGGGATTCGAAGGCCGTCAGGCTTTGGGCCAAGGGGTATCGAAGATAAGAAATTTCCTTATGGGGACAGGGAGGGGGGGGTCCCGTCCGAGCTTGAAAAAAAAGTTTCATCGGAAATTTGAAAGTAAGTCGTACAAGCCCAATTCGCATGAAAAAAGGCTTGTCACCGAATGCGGAATATTTTTGCATGTTTGGCTACAGCTTGCGATCACTGATTGACACATGATCGCAAAATTTCGTCGTCTTCCTCCGCCGTACTCACGATTGCCCGGGACAGAAGATGTCAGACGAACCACCGGATCCGTTTCGGAACTCACAGTCTACGGTGGGGTTGCCAGCCTTCGAAAGAGCACCGGAATCCTGATGATTCCCTAGTTTTCACTCGCCACAGGCGACGCAGTGCCTGAAGTCACATATACTGCAGACAGCCATCTGATATGCCCAAAATGCCTCATGAGTGTTCATGTTGGAATGGCGGGTCCCGCAAATTTACCTCAGCATCAAACGTCCCGCGATTGCAAAAGAATCGAAGCAGAGCTCGCCGCTCCCAAAAAGAAGAAACTTGTCGCTACGAATATCAATTCATTTTTCAAGAAAGTAGTACGGGCAGTGTCACCTGTTCTGTCAGCACCCCCCCTCGTCCATCCTGCACCACAGACGATGCCGGTGGGAGGGCCCCAGCCCTGGTATCGCTCGTAAGTGATATTTCTCCACCGAAATCCAACCCCAGCAAGCGCTGACGGGTATGCCAGTCCTTCCCCGGATGCTCATTCAACTAGTTCAAGTCCTCCTCCTTCTGAACCGGCGGCACCACCCATGAGGTGAGCCATTTAGAAGGCATTCTTATGGAAATTTTATTCGTTATTTTAGCGATTCATCCCCTGAGCCTGAAGTTCAGAGGTCCCCTCGCGCTAATTCCATGTCCCCGATTGTGGAACCCGACATTGTCACTTGTTGCGGCATGGAAATCAAGTTCCCGGTCGGCCAAAATCATCACGTTGCATATCCCTTCGGCCTTCACTCTACCATGCAAATCCCCTGGAATTATTATTCAGAGGGCGACCGGTTCTATGTGCGATCAACGGCCTGCTCAAAAATAGTGCCCTCAGATTTACTTAACTGTCAAAAATGCCGCGCCCTCAAGTCGAACGACCTCCTGCGTAACGTCTTGGACAGGATCAAATATGGTGTCAACGAGAACACTCCTCTGTTTTTCTACGGCATCGGCGGTCTCGTTACAAGGCTGCGTCGAAAGAACGACCAAATCCAAGTCCTACGGCTAACAAACTACAACGACACGCAGCGTCTTTCCGCCCAAAGCTCCGCGCTTGATCGCCACAAGCAGTTTGTGATGGCGGTGGGGTCTGGAAAAATTCCGCGAATCGCGGCTCTGGTGACTGCCAGCCGCAATAATAATGAAGGCCTCGACGCGCTCATAGAGCGCCTCTTTCGCGGCGCGTCGGACGCTTTCCGGGAGGGCCCAGCATACAATCCCAAAGGCTTCACTCCGGACGAGCGCATGCTTGCACTTTGCGCGTTACGCCTTGGCGGCTCCCGTCTGGCCGATATCCTTCACCGGGCCCTTGGTCTCCCTGGGCTAACGACCTTACGGAAGCATAGAGTTATTCGACCTCTACGTGCTTCACCTAAAAAACCCACCGTCGCAGAAATCGAAGAAAACATCGACGCCTACACCGAGGGCGAAGAGCTTCCCGTCGGAAAGCCCACGATCGTCCATCGAGTCATCATGCTCGACGAGATTGCGGTCGAACGGCGCCCAAGGTGGGATGACAAGACCAACATGATCTTGGGAGCTTGCCGGGAGCATAGCGCGCACGTTCCTCTTGAGTTTTGCGAGATGAAGGACGCGGAGATGTTCTTTCACGAATATAACGCCGGGCGTATACATTTGGCATCCGAGGTAAAACACAATTATCTGGCGCTGTAAAAGTACTTACACCTATGTCCAGGCAACCGTCGCAGCATTTGGTGCACTGTCGCGCGACCCGCGCATGTATAACCCCCTTCCCATCTGCATCTCGGGGACCTGCAAATCCGAGAAGGGCCCAGAGCAGGCCGATTTCTTGCGCGTTTTGAACGCCGCCGGCAATAATCGCAAACAGCATGGTAACATATTGTATCGCACGGTCAGTTTCGCCTCGGACGGAGAGGCGAAACGTGGGCTGGCTCTCGCGATCGAATTCATGAGGTTCCAGCTCGACAAGCTATCACCTATCTATCCCCAACTGTCGCCGCTCCAGTTCATGAATCTCCAGGTTGGGCCGGACGATATCACCCCTGACAAGGATTTTCGCCACATCATGAAAACGACTCGCAGTCTTCTCATGCGCAACGCCGGGATCGAGCTACTGGGTTATCTAATCACCCCATCCGTCGTCAAGAAGCATTTAATGGCAGAGGGAAACAGCCAAACACGTGTCGACACACTGCTGAATCCGAACGACACACAGGATGTGTATTACGGGTTTCAGCTGCTGAAGGAGCTTTGGAGTCTCCCAGACGCAGCTCCAGACGCTAATCCTCTATTTTCCCGTGCACGGCAGGCACTCCAAACGTTCGGACGACTTGGTTATCATCTAGTGATGCCGTATATCTGCCTCTCTCTGTCTTTGCGCGAACAACTAGTCCATCTCAGCACCGCGGCACATCTTCTCCTTATACTTTTTGCGACAGACAGGGCGGGGACCAAGTTCATGGCGAATCAGACCTTCGTCAATATCATGATCATGATCAAGAACGCGTTCTTCTGCGTCGCAAAGGCAAAAATCGACATCCCTGACTCGGAATTCTTTCTGATCCTCCTCGGAACGGACCGCCTCGAAAAGCTGTTTGGCTTGATACGCACGGCGGTCGGAACAGACGCGAATGTCGACATCTATCAGCTCTCTACTCGCGCGTCGAACCTCACTGAAATATCGGTTATCCTGGCCAAGCGGCCCCGTTGGGATCGCGGCCCACGTCGGCTGAAGCTTCCCGCAGTAATCAACGAGAATGGTGATGTGAGCGCGAAAGCGGACCACGTCTCACCCGCATCGTGGCTCGGCGATCTTCACGTTGCCAACGTGGTCCTTCACTCCTGCTGGATGGAGGGACGGCTCAAAGCTGAAGGTATAATCCCTGGCGGCCGGGAGATGTTGGCGAGATGTGCCCAAAACCCTTCCTTCGACATTTTCACGCCTCTGGGCCACAGCCTTGTACGTGCTGTGGACGGCAGCTTGGATCCCGCAGATGCGTTCGCACCAGATCCCGCTCTATTTCGCCCCTCACCCGACGAGCAGAATGCCCCAGAGGTCGAGCCATTTTACGACGCCGAAGGTGACATCGAGGACGAAATTGCGTTCGAAATGCCGCAGAACAAGAGCCCTCACATCATCACTACCGACGGCAAAACACTCTCAAAGGCCAGCATCCTCAGCCAGATGATGCTGGGTCAATCCGCCCGTTCGTCCACGGATCGTATTCGACGGGTCGCAGGCTTTGGAGCGTTCAAAGCGCCTTCTGCGAATGGCCTCATCACCACTGATACCACTGCTGGCGCTCCTTCGTTGCGAGTCGGGAATCCAATTGCGGCACTTGTCTCATGCGAGGAAAGAATATACCTCGCAGTGGGGCAAGTCAACCGCATTCTTTTCGGCACCCAATTTGTGGATGAGCTCGTTGTTGACCTTCTCCCAGATCAAGGGACTAAAGTCTCATTCCAAATTCTGCGTCTCCTTCCCGCAACACACGACGACAATCCAGATGGTCAATATGACTGGCGGTGGTCGTTGGCTTTTGAATCCACGTGCTCTAATATCCCAGGAACACTGATACGGACCCTGAATCCCACAATCTCTAATCGCGTGGCCGGAGCGCCTACGTACCTATTCTCAAGCGACGTGTTGATTCACGTCGCATCCGGAATCAATTCTCAACTTGCTTCCATGGATTTTGCGTCCATTCCAGAGGTGGTTCGGTCTGATAATTTCCCATATCGTCATAGAGGTATGAGAATCCGCTCGGGACCGTTGCGATACTGACATCGTCTCCAGGGAAAGCGTGTTTTGTGGTTGAACCAGACGATATTGAGTATCGCGGTAAGCTGGCAGTACAGGAATCGCTCGATTGCAACAAGTGCAGCCCTGCCGTTCCGCTCTCTCTAAAAAACAAGCAGCTCATTCTGCAGCATAATGGCGGCCACATACTTTTCGACCCGAGCATCAGAAGATCTGACGAGCCTTGTGGGCTATGTCTCCGCCCCTCCCCTCTGTGCACATTCGTTTTGACCACTGGACAAGGGACAGACTCAGCCCACCAGGTCGACTGGAAACGTTCGACCTGCCTCCGCAGATTGACGTTTAGCATGGCGGCGGCGATGAAATGGTCTCCAACGTCCCCCTGCACCAACTATCTTATCCAATGCCCGCTTCAGTGCGGGAAAATAATTTGGACATACAACATCGAAGCCCATTGTCGTAGCGCTCGACACGGACTCATTTCACTCAACAACGTCGCTCTCCCTTACACCATGCTAACACAGGAAGTCTCAGCAATGAAGAAACTGTACGACAACCGGCAGAACTACCCGCGGACTCGAGTTAGCAAAGGATCCCGACCTGCTTTGCGCACCTCCGATGCGCACTCGTCTCGGCTTGCTTATAGGTGCGCACTTCTTCTTATAATTATCTCCACAATGTTCTCATCTTGTAATTCTTCAATTTCAGGACGATCGCAGAAGAAGATCCACCTCCCATACAGGACGAGTCCGATGGATCCAACCTTGAAGACGACGGTGTCAACTACGATGACGCCGCACCTCCCAGAGGCCGCCGTGCACGAGCCGCGCGCGTAGATTCCGACTCCGAGTCCGGCCCCGACCACGGTGCAGCCCAAGGTCCATCATCACCGGACTCGGACGACGACTATGAACTGGAATATGCAGGAGATCCCATCCACGTGCCTATTCCTGCTTCAACCTATCTGCTTCCACCACTTGTTGAAGACGACGTCGATCGGGCTATTGAACACTATGTTCTCCCCGGGATTGATTACACAGGACAGAGTGGGACTGCTGTTGCGACTACTTCCGGTTCCGACGCGCACACAGACATGGAAATGTCGTCTTTGAACACCAATCCACCCGTCAGCGCTCCACAGCCCATTGCTTCCACTGTCTCACCGATACTGCCGACACCTCAAGCTCCGACTTTGGTTCAAAACAACGTCACGCAAACTGCCACTGGGCGCCCGCAGCGCAACAAACGGAAAGTCGCAGATCGCGACAATGGTGATGAAGACCCCTTGAAATCATGCGACTGTGGCCTCATTATTGCTGGTGTCGATGCAACCGACCCGTTGTTGACGATTCGGTGTAACAACGGTGCTTGTCAAACGATTTGGGTACGTGTTCAATTCTTCGGCTTGATACAACTGCCTAAATCTCTTGTAGTATCATTCTGAGTGCGTAGGGAGCCCAACACAGCGGAAGAATTGGGTCTGTGGGCCGTGTGGAGGGGGGAAACGCCGGCGCGCACAATAGTTGTACGGATGTATGTCCTAAAGCAGTAATTTGATGCGCCATCAATGATTACGTAGGGGGAGGGGGGTCCGCCGAGGGTCTGAGAAGAAAAATGGAAGGTATGTTGTATTTTTCGCATTTTCGAAACCCCTTGCTTTGGGCCCCGGGTCTTCCTCCCTCTAACTCAGTACGCAGCCACTAATGAATCATGTTCACCCGGGCTCAATTTGTACATGTGGCAGCGCTCCGAGGGCAGAATCAGGACCGCGAAACATCCCTCATCAGGAGACTGAGGCGATTCCGCCCGACACTCTTTTGGTATAGTAGGCATTCCCAATCGACCAAACCGAACAAACTGAACTTATCCTCAGAGCTTGCTATCTCTCTCCCCGGGTACGACGGACTCTCCTATTCAAACTCTTCCTGTGGAGCTTTTGATTGAAATCTTTCATGAATGTCTCCCCTTTGACAAATACATCCCGGCAAGCCGCCGACTGGGGCCCTTGCTCGTCTCGTGGGTCTGCAAATACTGGCGACGCATCGCCCTTTGGGAATCTACACTATGGTCCTCCCTCGTGCTCGAGCCGCCGTACAATGTTTTGTACGATTCAGATCATTGTGCCTATCTATCGCAGGCACGGTTCTGGCTTGCTCGAAGCGGCCGTTGCACGCTGTCTCTCGCAATTCAGCCTCGAAATCTGCTTCATCCTATCCGAAGGCCGACCGAGGATTTCACCGCCTTTCTGACGATCGAGGGATATCTGCAACGATGCGCGAAACTCGAGCTCAACATATCCATAACGACGGAGCAGCTTCTTCACATCTTCCGGCACGCCTTCGTCCTGGTGGAGGCCAAATTCTCCGATGTACAGCCTTCGTCGCACCCACGGACCGGCTTCATCGAGGTGGAAAATCTCCAGGTCCTCGATATCACCACTCAGGTGGCGATTGTTGAACCGCTCTTTAATTGGGTAGTCCTTCCACAACTACGTGACCTCCACATCTCCGCCGCCAACCCGCATCCTGACGTGTGGACGGCCATTACCTCTCTTCTGACGCGATCTCAATGTCGTATCGAGACACTGGCCTATATCTCCACAGCACTCTACCATCCCCACCCCCATCGCTGAATTTCTACAGCACCCGGTCTTGAAGCGCCTCCGGTACCTTGTTCTCCGCGGCGTCCTCGTCCCTCCACACGCAATTGAAGTCCTCACAGTGTCTTCCTCATCTCGTCCCCTTATGCCCCAACTCACTGAGCTGGACCTCGCGAAATGCTGCAGCCGAGATGGCGAATTCGCAGCAATGGTCGCCTCGCGCTGCGGCGGAAGCACTGCACTCCCTAGGGCGCTGCAATCGATCACCGTCCAATTTGACCTCGAGGCGCACGATGTTGATGTCTCCCGGTTAAACGCGCTTGCATCCGATGGCCTGAGAATCGATATCCGCGAGCCAAAGTAAATTGTATTTCTGTGAGCAGCGCATCCGCTCGCTTAAGTTTGATATTCACTCCTCGCAGATGTGGGGATGTAAATCTAGCCGAAATATGACATGTTCTTCGTGCCATTGGTCGGGATACCCAGGTTGAACGATGTTGTGTTATCTTGCGAGCTGAAACACGCCTTGTGAGAACTTAGGAGACAGGGCATCGTCGGTCAGAGAATCTCCGGGACCATGGGCTTGGCCGATTAACTCTGCGTCCTTTATCTTATCTACTCAAGTGTACCTCTAACTCTCACCGTACTGTATCACACAACGGGTTTCAAAATCTAGAACTTTTCGTTATGCTGATAACGCTTCTCCCGCGATACACGCAGGTCAGGATTTACAACTCTCTGCGTCACAGCGGCGATCCGCCTTCAGAATCTTTTGATCTTTCCAGGGATCCCTGCCGGATAGCGATGTATTACAGCCTAAAAAGAAACAAAACCTGATATATCGCGCGGGCCCAGGTCGAACGGGCTGTGTCTGCAGAACTTCAGCCATCCGGAGTAAATCCTGGAACAACTCTGAAAGAATAACGACAAGCCTCATGCGTATGCGTCATTCCAACTCGAACTCCTGCTTTGTCTGGTCGGCTAATTACTACAACATGTTACATACAGAGCAACTCATGGGGGCCGGCTCAAGTACAAAAAAAAAATATCCTCTTCCATCAGTGGCTCAGCCCCGAGTCCAGCTTCAACCCGGATCCTGCACAATCAAACAGTTTTTATCAGCCTCACCTCGTAAGAAAAACCTCAGTAAATCTGCAACAGCCCTGCTTCATCGCACGCCCTCTGCAACTCTCGCAACGCCGGAAGCGCTTGCGTGTAGATGTCTGAGAATTCATGCCCAGCCGGAAGACTCTGAGCGATTCGGAACAAACCGTCCAACATCCTTGAACTGCTGGACCGCGCAGGCAGCACCCGCAGGCCGGGTTTTGGCCCCGCGTTCATCGCGATGGCGTGTAGTTGCACGCGCTTCCCGCTGCGCGCCAGCTGCTCCAGGCGTAGCGGCATTTCCGTTGTTTGGCAATCCGAGACCGGGAGCACGTTGATTCGCTCGGGACAGTCGCCGTTATCCGTGAAGTCAAAAACTGTGAGGAAGTCGACGCCGGGGTTGGAGTAGATGAACTCCACTTGGCGGATCATGATATCCAGCGTAAACAAACGGAGGTTGTTCTGCATGAGGGCGCGCACGAAGGCTCGCTCGCGAGGGCTAGAGGGCCCGGGGAAATCTGACCAAAATGTGTTGGGCCGGGGTTTCTAATTATGCGGCGTGCACCGAAAACGCACCGATTGACGCAAGCTTTCGACACCAGTGCCTGTGGCTGACGGCCCAGTCTTGTTCCTGACATTTCTTCGAACAATAGTAGATAAGGCTGCAGCCCGAGCAGCTTTGAAAGTCGGATTTTTCGGTGATTTGTAGGCACTATCAGGTGAACATGAGGAACCATTTAAGTGGACAGGGACAGACCTCCATGTTCTCACAAGCTTTGAGGGACCGCCGGGTTCTAGATTCGAAGAAATTAAGGGCGCCGAGATTCTCTTCAACCAACTCCGAGAACTCTGCCCACAAGCCAGATATGACGCCTTCCTTAAAGGCAGGGGAATTGGCCATGGCCTGTGCAAGAGGAAAGTATCTCTTCATCCGCAGTGCCACTGTATAATATGGCAGGTAACCCGGCAAATCCTGTCGAAGGAGCTGTACCAAACCTGGGTACGTGCTCTGATCGTCGGACGGTGAGACCACCTGGGCGTTGTAGCCGAGAGTGATTACTAGATCCAGCAGACCAGCGTCGAGGGCCTGCACAAGCCACCGATGTCCAGGATCAGCGGGAAAGCAGGATCCGGAGACCGATTGCAAGGAGACCGATATTTAGGCTGTCCTGGTGATGGGTGTAATCCTCCATAATACGGATGGCCTTGATGAGAGAGGGAACGACCCCGTCGGAGAGAAGTGCCTCGTCGAAATGTGTCGTCCACTTGTTGGAAATTACAAGCATCGAGACAGATATAACACTAACAGCGAGCCCGGGTCTTGAGTCATAAAGCGTAGCGGCCTCGTTCATCTGGTTCACGAAGAGACGTCTTAGATTGGGTGGACCTAGGGCTGCCGCCCGTGCCCGTCACGGGCACGGCCGTGGAATCGACGGGTTGGCCACGGCACGGGCCGTGCAACGCACGGCCCGTCGAGCTGCTGTAAAAGAGCTACACGGGACAGCACGGTCTACGGGACGGCCGTAACGGGTACACGGGTAGGCGATTATTTTCTTTGCGTCCTTCATGGCGTCGATTTGGTCTGCTGCTATGGTTGCTTTCATCCGGAGCATTGCAACTTGGAGTTGAAAGTGTGGGAGCCCGGAAAAAAAGGTTAACACGCGCCGAAATGGATTGGATCCTATATGCAACTTGCGATGTGGTCGAAATACATTTCTTAGGCTTCCATCTTCGTTGGTGAGGGCTCTGATCAATTGTCAAGTCTAAAGAACTCGGGATGAACCGAATCGAACTTTCATCAGAGTCGGCTATCAGTACCGGCAACTGCCGACATAGGCAGGATTATCCTGAACCAGACTGAACTGTGGGTCGAACTGGAAAAAAAATGGTCCAGTGTATCCGAATCGGTCCAGAAGCATAATATCCACTCGCCTTGGGTAGATTTATGCGCTTAAGGGCAAAACGAAACGAACCCGTGCGACGGCCGTGACGGCCGTTTTTCACGGCCCGTGAAAGGTCAGACCCGTGCCGTAACCGTGCCGTCGAGTAACAGAATAAATGCTCAACGGGACGGGCACGGCAGCCGTAGCACGGGTGCCGTAGAACCGTGGGCACGGTAACGGGCGGCAGCCCTAGGTGGACCGCCGCCAACCCCATTCGCCATCTCCTCCAGATTACGGCCCTGTTCGTCCGTTGAGAGGAAGAGCAGAATGGCATATATGTCGCGCCATCCGTCCGGGTTGCTTGGCACAATGCCCTCGTGAACGACGGTTCCGTGATTTTCGACAAGCGCGCTCCATTGTTTCGCGAAAATCGTCCGCACACCGGGGGATCTCTGTACAAGGTCGGAGGTATGTTCATGCCTTCCAAATGCGATCAGGATGGTACACGATGCGGCACAGGTGTGCATCGGTACAGACACACGCAGATGCGGGGGGACGTGCTGGTAGTAAATGTCGAGGAAAATGATCCAGCGGTACAGCCGGGACCATAAGTCGGCGTATGATCCGGGAGATACTACTGAGTTGAATATCATTCGGGAGATTCCGTGAACGCAGAGTACAGCGCCGATTATTGGTGCAAAATCTGCCCAGTCCGGGAGGCGCTCGGGGCTCGGAACAAGGGAATCCATTTCTGCTGGTGAGGGGATTTTCGAGTTGTCGAGCTGAACAAAAACGACAGGAAGAGCGAGCGCAGAATGCTCTGGGAAGTCCGACAACCGGCTGAGAAAATCAGACAAGGCATCGACAGCTCCGTTTGCCGCCCGCTGTGCAAGTACCTGCCCTGGACGGTCAGATTGGCACATGAATTGAGCTAGACCATTACGCGAAGTGGAGGCGGCAGCCGAGATATGTTACCAAGGCGCAGCGAATGGCGCATTTCAATTGCACACGAGCGCTCAAGACAAGAATGCCACGTCTGGCCACGTCAGTGCCGACCTGCACGGATCTTCTGGAGGATGGTCGGCAATGTCCCGTGCAACCTATATTCAGAGCACTTTTTTTTATGCAGTTTCAAGAAAGACATCATGATGAGCTCTCCCTCTTGCCAAGGGAATTTGTTTCGGACTACGCTCAGTTTCCCCTCACATCTCCCGGATCTGCACAGAAAATTAGAACACGGGGTACCGGAAGCCATAAACAGAACGTACAGCCTGGGGACTGATATCCTGGAGAGGCACTTGACCTATGACGAGATGTCCACCTTCGAATCTCGGGGCAGCGAATACTTTGATGAGTGTTGGAACATCAATCTGTGCCAGACATTCGGTTATTTGAACAGACTCGAGCGCGGGCAGAACATAGGGCATATGTCGAATAAGATGGTGAAATCGGCAGCGGCCCCGCTGGGGCAGTGCAGGTAAAGGCTCAGTTTCTGCGGTTTACACGCAGCGCGGGGTATCATGGTCCATGTCTGCGAATAGTGAGTAAGCTAGACGGATGGTGTCGGGGTCGGGGAGGATACGGGGAGGTGTGCCAGGAGGAGGCGTCGCGAACCCGAGGAAGGAAACCAATCCCTCAAAGTCGATCTTGAAGCCAGGGATATCTGCCCCGCAACTATCCGGTCGTCCAACGGTCGTCTACAGACTCTAGGACAGAGACGTGAGCAGAGATGAGAGGCCTCGGTTTGGTGTCCAATGTGGCGTTTACAGAGGAAATGGGCGCGTCGTCGTCGGGGGACAATGGTGGTGGGAACGAAGGGGCGGAGTTCAAGCGGAGTTTTAAACCTGCGGATATATCAAGGTCACATGGTCACTGTCACGCCCATCTCTTCTCTTCGCACCACATTGATCGCTTGGACCGTCTAGTACTAGCTAGTGTTGCCGCGGCTCGGCTATGGCTGGCTTGGCTCGGCTTGTGATGGCTTTCCAAGCCATCAGTCCCGAAGCCGAGCCGAGCCATTTCTAAACGGCTGGCTCCCACGGCTTCGGCTCGGCTTCAGCTTAGCCACGGCTTTACCACACATTTGCTTGCCTGGCTTCCTACACCTCTGCGCCCCACTGCTGTCCACTGAGACATGTCCTAGGACATCCTGCAGCCTCTGCAAAGCCCTTTGGCTTTCAATTCAGCCTCCTTGGCACCTTGCTTGGCGCTGTTATCGCCGCCATCGTCGCCATCGATGACTTGGACACGAAATTTTGGCGACGATGGACCATGGTACTCGGGCTCAGATATTGAGCTATGAAGGTGCGAAATAATACCTAGCATGCACAACTGGCTGTCCTAACGAGCCAATCCAGATTCCAGTCTCTATACTCGCTGTCACGGGAGGACAGCGCATCCGCAGATTCCGCACACCAAGCTATCCACGCTTTGATTCCCATCTGTGCACTCTGTCCGGGTGCGTGCAGCATTGGACGTCTCGACAGTGTCTTGATTCTATTCCAGTGTCCGCTATCTGTGTTACGTCCAGCAACCCTCCCTCGCCTTCATCGTCGTCCCCAGCGGTGGTCTACTTCGGTACCACCGGAGCCGGCGTCGTTGCCGACTCGTTGGTACCACGGGAGCTGGCGTCGCCACGCACGCCCGCGGCGGCGCCCAACGCTCGACGGTCGACGGTCGGACCTACTTCCTCAGCGATCGTACAGACGGCAACCACAAGCGTAACCACGTCCGCGTGGGCCCCAAGCTCATCTGCGCCGACTTCGACAGCGCGGCGAGGCTGTTAGCAGGGCAAATGAGAGCGGGTATGGCGAGTGACTGTATGGTACGGGGGGTATGCCAAGAGGTGCGTTCTGTGTTCTTCTTCCTCCCATCTTCCCTTCCCTTCCTTTCCTTCCCATCCCAATTATCCTACTCTCATCCATCTCGTTTCTCTCTAGCGTCCTCCTCTTCCCTCTCCCTCCCCCGACTCCCTCGCTCCTCAGCTGCTCCGCTCGTCCCTACATTCAATTATGTCCTTCCTTCCTTCCCTCTCCCTCCCATCTCTTTTCGTTCTGAGTCGTTGCTTTTAGACGATCATCGAGTCCCGCTTGCTGGGCAGTGCCGAAACGGGCATCTGGTAGTGGGAGTATCGGTTCAAAGGTGTGTTAACTTCTACACCACTTTCCGGTGCATCTCGCCGGTGCGGATATCCCTTCCCTTTACATATAGTCGTCCCTCCTTCTCCCATCCTACTCTACGCTTCCTCCCGCGCCGTTCTCGGCGCCTTCGTCCTCCCCGAGGCCCGCTTCATATCCCTCCCTCCTCCATACATCCCTCTTTTCCTTTTTTTCCATCCCTCTTGTTTTCCTCCTCTCGCTCTCCTACTTCCCTCCACCCAACCTAACCAATCACACTCGCCGCAGGTAAACTGATCCCCGTGGATTGGGACAGTACTGGGTGTTGTGCCAACGACACCCGTCAATCAATGTCGCCGTCGCCGCAACGTTGACCATCTGCTCAGCATGCTGCGCCTGCCGCCTCTCCTCCTTATGCATGTCCGGACCTTCGCCGCCTTCACAGAGCTAAGACTCTCGCGTTCCAGCGCGGTGCGTGGTGCGCGCCCTTGATCTCCCTGTTATCCCCAACTCACGATCAAGTGCCCCTAATTTCAGCGCGCAGAAGCAGTGGCAACAGTCAGACTTCTTCTGCCTATGCAAAATGATGATGTGGCCGTGATGCTAGACGGGGATTGTACTTGACTCTTGCTCTGTCTCGTCGTCACACTCTCTGTACTTCCTCATCAATATAGGCATAGCATGCTTTTCTTCTTTCCTCACGCAACTGAGCCAGACCAAGGGCGGATGTAGGGGGTGTAGGGTGGAGAAAAACATCATATTTCAAAGCTGGTTAGAGTCGTCTTCAGTGCCAAGTAACGATTGAATGAAAGCCTGTCAGGTCTCCCAGAACCAAACCCTTTGAACCATCTCCAACTCAGAAGCATAAGCTCTGCCTCTCTCGACGTCCCTGCCGTGAAATCAAGGCCGTGGCCTTTCTTGCCTGTGTGAGATTGGGCGTTGTCGTGAGCATAGTAAGATATTTGCGGTGTGAGGAAAGGCTGTGATGAGCCTCGGGAGAATATCAAACACATTTTCAACGCACTCTCTTACCTTCGAAACATCATCATGATGGGACTCTTCAATTCTAAGTGCTGCAAAGTTTCCTTGACCCTGAGCTACCAGGGCGACACGCCGTGAACTCGATCCGGATGATAGAAAGGTTCCAAGGGGCCAAGGCACGGAGAGATGGCAGAGGAACCACATTCATTGCATCGAGAATGGGATTGTTCTGTCTCGCGGCGCAAAGACAAGTTGAAGACGAGGCAGAAAAGACATGACAGCGCGAACGATCTGGCACTCGTGGTGTCGTCGCGATGGGAAAAAGGATTTGCGTTGAATTTAGGCCGTGGAGGGTGATAGCAAGTGTATTCACAAATAAGGGGAGGTCCAGAGGATGTGTGAGATGGGTGGGTAGCAGCGGCTCGAAAGAATGAGGTCAAGCCATTGGAAGCTGCGGCTGAGCCGACTTAAAAGCCGGCTTGAGCCGGAGCCGAGCCGAGGGAAGCCGCTTCTTAAATGGCTGGCTCGGCTCGGCTAATTTACGGCTCGGCTCGGTCGGCTTACGGAGCTGAGCCAAGCCGCGGCAACACTAGTACTAGCACGATATCGGATAGTGAGCTGCTTTCAAAGATGACTCTGGCTCTTCGGTGACCCCATACATAGTCTGCCATGTCGACGCACTCGGTTCTCAGCCTCGAGCTTGTCCTGGAGATTCTCGATTCTCTTGCTGTCCCGTTACACTCCCACCCGCGGTCCTGTGATCTCTCCGCCCTGGCTGCTTGCAGTGCGGTCTGCAAGGGATGGTCTTCACATGCCCAACGTCTACTCTTCCGCCGTGTCATCCTTCCGGCCAATATCTACCGTGAGTCACATCTAAGAGGGACAACTCGGAACGTCCTTCTGTCCTTCCTGGCTGCCATAGATCCCGCAACAGAGCATGGTCGCTGGCTAGCAGAAAGCGTTGTAAGCCTCACTATGCGACAAGCTGGTCGTGGACTTAGCTCGAAGTCGACTTGGTTAGCGACTGCGTTGCTGCGTACCCCCAATTTACGGCACCTCGATGTGACTACGATTTTCTTTAACCCCGACACCCTGGCGGAACTGCGTGAATTTGGCTCATCCATCACGTCGCTGTGCATCTTGCAGGATCTGATACAGCGCCCGCCGCCCATGCACGACATTATCGCCAGCTTCCCGTCCATCCGCATCCTCGAGCTCGTCGGCTGCTTCAGACCAGTGTTGACACCGTTCAATCCCCCGCTCAACTTGTCTCTCGTTTCCTTCAAAGTTAATACAACGGCTTGGAGTCCAGACATTGGCCTATACCTCGATTCGCTCATAAATCCTAACGCGGAAGAAGCCTGTCGACTCCAGGTCCTGGCTCACAGGTCCGACTTCTCACTTGGAGACGCCCTGATTACCCACGCCACGCACTTGCGCTCACTTACGGTAAAAACAATTACTTCTGCGGAAGCCGTTCGTCTAGCGGCTTGTACACGCCTCGAACGGTTTGGGATACGGTGTTTCCCGGACGCGCAAACGTTGGCGCTTATCCCGCGCTCGATCACAGTGCTCGCTGTCTCCAGCATGCCTTCGAGCACTAGCGACGTCGATGCGCTGGTGCACGCACTCGAGACATTTCCATGCCTGAAGACGCTCGCGTGGTCGTCGCACCCGCCGATCTTCCAGCCCTTCTCCGTTCTCGTGCCGGCGTGTCAGAAGCTGGGAATTGAACTGCGCCTCTCAGAGAAGGAAATGGTCAGTGTAGGCTCTGTTCGCAGTCCTTTCCGACGTCTATCCCAGATTGATGATGATGCGATTGAACTCGAGTTGCGACGAAAATATATTCAGATCTAGACTGGACAGCGTTGAACAATGTGGACGGTTGCAATTACTTCTCTGATCAAGCCTGTGTTCGCAACTTGGACGCTTCTTAGTGACAGTATAATCCCTCCATAACTATGGTCCTCGATAGGGATGCGAGTTGTAAGCTCTATCCTGGGATCATTTTCACCGTCCTATGGAGCCGAAAGAAAGAAAGACGCAGACAGGGGTGTATGAATTATCACGGCTGCTTCTCTAAAGGGAAGCATCGACCGAAGCTCCCATGCGTAAGTTTCACTGGCTACAGGCTATTGCATTAGTGAGTACGTTCACGGGGCTTACCGAGAATTTCACACCTGGAGTTTAATAGACACTACATGATGAACCACTGAATTCATCAGTGACTTGCAATATTCACGGTGACCACATAATCCCGCAAAATGCTGCCAGATTTCCCGGTGCGACAGCGGCTTGAAGGAGACAGCACGATACTATACCGCATTCCGTCATCCAACTCGTTGTTGGCTTCATTTTGATCCTCGAATTCGTGCCTCTAGAATGGTCTCGGCGACGCTCCCTATCAGTCCGAGTAGCCCCGAACAAAGACCTTCCCGAGCCTATGCATCATCGGCATCCCTTGCTGGATAAGCGCCGCAGCGTCCGCTCGGTCGAAACCAACGTGCCAGCAGAGCCGTGGCAACTGCGGGAATCCTCCCATGAGTGCGTCAACCGCGTGTAGTGTCTCCGCAGGGATAACAAACTGCTGGAGCCCCAGGGGGTACGTGATACGGATTTCTTCTAAGGCGGGTGTCTGGGCAGACAAGAGTGCGGGGAAGAGGGTGTCAACAAGCCATCTTGCTGAATCCTTGTACGCAGGCATTGTGAGCTCGATGACGCGGAGCACGGCGAGGCGCGGCAGGTCCAAGAAGATACCCGCAAGAATAAGCACTGTGCAGCGAAACGCAAGGATTGAACGGGTTTTATATGATTCGGGAGGGAGCACGTACAAGTGCAGTCGACACAAAGATGCTCCAGCGTGCGGACGACGGACGAAAGGATGCCACCATCATCCCTCATCTTTGGGGAGATCTTCAATTTGCGTACCGCCGTCAGGTAGGGTGCGAAGGCGGGGCGAGACAGGACAGCGCATATCGTCTCCGTAGTTTCATCAAGCAGTAACTGTGTCAGGACCGACCCCGTTGGAGGCCCGCACATTGGAAGATCTTTGGTCCTCACAGAGACGAGAACACAATAAAACGCTACAGTGGGAGAGGCGGACAGCAAAAGGGTGAACACGGAAAGGGCAAGGGAAGCAAGGACCCGTATATGCAGCTGCTCTAGTGGTTGCCGGTGGAGGAATTCGAATATAAGTGCGGAAATGCGTGTGGTATCGTCCCAAGATTTGCGCCACGATCCTCCGACGATTGTGCAATGCCGCACATTCCTAAGACGAGCCAATATGCCCTGCAGGTCCTGGAGGGTGGCGGGAATGGCGTCCGAAGAGAAACGGACACGGAATATAAGCCTCGTGATGTACGCGGCAATTTGGGGAGATTTGACCAGCAGAGCCAAGAAGTCGCTCGTACGGTTACGATCGCCACGCCAAGGATCCAGGGTGTGAGAGTGGAGGAGGATGCGTTGGGAGGGGTCGCGGAAGTTGGATCCAACCAGTGCGCACGCCTTGAGACCCTCGGTATCGTCGACGTGGTATAGAATCTCGTCTATAAGTTCTTGTGGTACGGTGGTCATGGCGGTCGGGAGGGAGAACGCTGGATCAGGTGATATATCTCCTTCAAGTGTGATCTGCACCGCCTCTCCTTCAGTTGAAGCCTTTGTACGATTGTTTGTACGAACTGAGGGATGCCCATCGTTTTATTGTGTTGAGCTTCACACTCTGAGAGAAACGGTGTTTCGGAACATCCACAAAGTAACCTTTGAAGCAACTGTAACAAAACTAGGAATGGCTTTTGATTGAACTCAAATTGAACTCGCTGATTGGAACTTGGAGGGGGCCAACCAAATTTGAGATTCCAAGCCAACGGTCTGGCTTTCTAGGTCAGTCGCTGTTCAGATATGGGCACTGATATGTACATCCAGGACAACGGCAAGATCGCCGAGGCGTCGATCGTTTTGAGCATTTACTCTCCAGTCTGAATCCTGATATTATTTCCGGCCTAGTATTTACAGCGACGACATGGGATCCATTGCATAGATCAGTGAGGGTTGGGGCCTGTCAGTATCTTCTAATAGTAAACAATAGTGCCTCCCGTGGCCGCCGCCCGCATACTGAGCGCCGCCATGTTGATTTGATGCACCAGCATATTGTTCATCTGCATCTCGCCGTTCTGCAACCAGGATCAGAGCCTTAAACTGAAGAAGAACAAGACATGCACGAACTATTCTCGTCTGCGCGACTTGCATCCACATTTGGTCGTCCTGCATTCGAGCTGCCCGTGTCATTCAAACTAGAGGTCAGGAAACGAGATAACGCTGCCGCTCACCGATCTGCTCCTCGGGCTTTTGAGCCTCTTCTCTCAGCTGCTGAAATTTCTCAGCCATATTGGGCGGGAGATTCCAGTGCATCATAGTTCTGCTCTCGCCCGGCCTTTTGAACTTGAGGTAGAAGTATTTGGAGTCGTAAAAGCAGAGCGTCGAGCCGCGCTCGATGCACCAGCCATCGGCGTGTTCTGCGAGAACCTATGTAGGCCACAGAATAAATCAATATCTACCAGGATCATGACCGCTGTGGATTCGACAAGACTACTAACCTTATACAACGGATGGTCCTCCGTTGAAACCTCGTCGTCATCGAACTCCGCAAGGAATCCTCCACGGAACATCAGTATGTAGGTTTTACCCTTGCCAAACAGCATCCCCGTGATTCCTGCGTCGAAATCGGGAACGCCAGCCTTCTTTTCTGTGAGTTGCTGGATAAAGTGGTCTTTCAGCGTTGCGCTCCACGCGCCGGCCTTTTTCCCCTTGACGAAAAAGCGTGAGGCATCTTCGTCGTCTGGGAATGATGCGAATTCAATGGAGGCTTTGCCGTTGGTGCCGGAAAAGTGGTCGCGGAGTTCTTGATTTATGTTGGCGTTGAAGTGGACTGGATGACGAAATCACAATGAGGTGAAATATGTAGGGGACAGTGCCAGTACGGACATTTAGCAGTAGCCGTATTATAGGTGACCCATGTGTCGAGTGTTTTGCTCACACTGCACATTATCAGTCAACGAAGGGACGACTCCGTGCAAATCCATACTCACCTTATCCACGGCGTCATCGTGATATTAAGGTCTGTCTTCGCGTGGGTCATGAACGACTCGGGCATGTTTTCTACGAAATGGCGTCGGCCGTGTCCTATGAAATAGGAGTCTGGCGAGGAACCCAGAACGATAAGGGTGTTGGGGTCTCCAGCCATTGTTGTCGAAAAGGGTCGTCCGCGCGGTGCTGGACGTGCGTTATAAACGACCGCGGGCAGTGCCGAAGGTTAGTCAGGTACTGCCCGCTGTCAAATCTGCTGTCGGAGATTGCAGTCAAATTAATCGACTGTCAGGACTCGGGAGACGGGACCCTTTCCGAACTAGTCCGAATTCTGGTGCAACAATGAGTGACGCTATATGTAAGAAAATATGCGAACCTTCGGGCGATGGTTCTGTCGAGTTGTTTTCCGGACCTGCAGTGCTGTAAGACGTTGACTTTGCGAACGACTGTTTAGTATGTGCGATCACTACCACATCTCCTGCTTGTCAAACTCCCGTCAAGCCGGGAAAATGCTGTATGGTTGCCGGATAAGTACTTGTTGGTGCCAGAAACCAACATGAGCCTGAGGTCTGCGCCATTGGTGTCGAAAGAGGACGCGCGACACTGCAGTGCAGGTAGCCTTTTGAATGTGCAATCGAACCAGGATAGGCGAACCTTGACAAAAAGAAAATAGATAAAGGATAGATAAAGGACGGATCTTGACCACGCGATGAATATTACGCGACAACCTGGAGGGGGCAGGGAAATTTGGTCATGTAGGCTCGTCACGTTTTCACAAGGGGTATCGAAGATAAGAAATTTCCTTATGGGGACAGGGAGGGGGGGGTCCCGTCCGAGCTTGAAAAAAAAGTTTCATCGGAAATTTGAAAGTAAGTCGTACAAGCCCAATTCGCATGAAAAAAGGCTTGTCACCGAATGCGGAATATTTTTGCATGTTTGGCTACAGCTTGCGATCACTGATTGACACATGATCGCAAAATTTCGTCGTCTTCCTCCGCCGTACTCACGATTGCCCGGGACAGAAGATGTCAGACGAACCACCGGATCCGTTTCGGAACTCACAGTCTACGGTGGGGTTGCCAGCCTTCGAAAGAGCACCGGAATCCTGATGATTCCCTAGTTTTCACTCGCCACAGGCGACGCAGTGCCTGAAGTCACATATACTGCAGACAGCCATCTGATATGCCCAAAATGCCTCATGAGTGTTCATGTTGGAATGGCGGGTCCCGCAAATTTACCTCAGCATCAAACGTCCCGCGATTGCAAAAGAATCGAAGCAGAGCTCGCCGCTCCCAAAAAGAAGAAACTTGTCGCTACGAATATCAATTCATTTTTCAAGAAAGTAGTACGGGCAGTGTCACCTGTTCTGTCAGCACCCCCCCTCGTCCATCCTGCACCACAGACGATGCCGGTGGGAGGGCCCCAGCCCTGGTATCGCTCGTAAGTGATATTTCTCCACCGAAATCCAACCCCAGCAAGCGCTGACGGGTATGCCAGTCCTTCCCCGGATGCTCATTCAACTAGTTCAAGTCCTCCTCCTTCTGAACCGGCGGCACCACCCATGAGGTGAGCCATTTAGAAGGCATTCTTATGGAAATTTTATTCGTTATTTTAGCGATTCATCCCCTGAGCCTGAAGTTCAGAGGTCCCCTCGCGCTAATTCCATGTCCCCGATTGTGGAACCCGACATTGTCACTTGTTGCGGCATGGAAATCAAGTTCCCGGTCGGCCAAAATCATCACGTTGCATATCCCTTCGGCCTTCACTCTACCATGCAAATCCCCTGGAATTATTATTCAGAGGGCGACCGGTTCTATGTGCGATCAACGGCCTGCTCAAAAATAGTGCCCTCAGATTTACTTAACTGTCAAAAATGCCGCGCCCTCAAGTCGAACGACCTCCTGCGTAACGTCTTGGACAGGATCAAATATGGTGTCAACGAGAACACTCCTCTGTTTTTCTACGGCATCGGCGGTCTCGTTACAAGGCTGCGTCGAAAGAACGACCAAATCCAAGTCCTACGGCTAACAAACTACAACGACACGCAGCGTCTTTCCGCCCAAAGCTCCGCGCTTGATCGCCACAAGCAGTTTGTGATGGCGGTGGGGTCTGGAAAAATTCCGCGAATCGCGGCTCTGGTGACTGCCAGCCGCAATAATAATGAAGGCCTCGACGCGCTCATAGAGCGCCTCTTTCGCGGCGCGTCGGACGCTTTCCGGGAGGGCCCAGCATACAATCCCAAAGGCTTCACTCCGGACGAGCGCATGCTTGCACTTTGCGCGTTACGCCTTGGCGGCTCCCGTCTGGCCGATATCCTTCACCGGGCCCTTGGTCTCCCTGGGCTAACGACCTTACGGAAGCATAGAGTTATTCGACCTCTACGTGCTTCACCTAAAAAACCCACCGTCGCAGAAATCGAAGAAAACATCGACGCCTACACCGAGGGCGAAGAGCTTCCCGTCGGAAAGCCCACGATCGTCCATCGAGTCATCATGCTCGACGAGATTGCGGTCGAACGGCGCCCAAGGTGGGATGACAAGACCAACATGATCTTGGGAGCTTGCCGGGAGCATAGCGCGCACGTTCCTCTTGAGTTTTGCGAGATGAAGGACGCGGAGATGTTCTTTCACGAATATAACGCCGGGCGTATACATTTGGCATCCGAGGTAAAACACAATTATCTGGCGCTGTAAAAGTACTTACACCTATGTCCAGGCAACCGTCGCAGCATTTGGTGCACTGTCGCGCGACCCGCGCATGTATAACCCCCTTCCCATCTGCATCTCGGGGACCTGCAAATCCGAGAAGGGCCCAGAGCAGGCCGATTTCTTGCGCGTTTTGAACGCCGCCGGCAATAATCGCAAACAGCATGGTAACATATTGTATCGCACGGTCAGTTTCGCCTCGGACGGAGAGGCGAAACGTGGGCTGGCTCTCGCGATCGAATTCATGAGGTTCCAGCTCGACAAGCTATCACCTATCTATCCCCAACTGTCGCCGCTCCAGTTCATGAATCTCCAGGTTGGGCCGGACGATATCACCCCTGACAAGGATTTTCGCCACATCATGAAAACGACTCGCAGTCTTCTCATGCGCAACGCCGGGATCGAGCTACTGGGTTATCTAATCACCCCATCCGTCGTCAAGAAGCATTTAATGGCAGAGGGAAACAGCCAAACACGTGTCGACACACTGCTGAATCCGAACGACACACAGGATGTGTATTACGGGTTTCAGCTGCTGAAGGAGCTTTGGAGTCTCCCAGACGCAGCTCCAGACGCTAATCCTCTATTTTCCCGTGCACGGCAGGCACTCCAAACGTTCGGACGACTTGGTTATCATCTAGTGATGCCGTATATCTGCCTCTCTCTGTCTTTGCGCGAACAACTAGTCCATCTCAGCACCGCGGCACATCTTCTCCTTATACTTTTTGCGACAGACAGGGCGGGGACCAAGTTCATGGCGAATCAGACCTTCGTCAATATCATGATCATGATCAAGAACGCGTTCTTCTGCGTCGCAAAGGCAAAAATCGACATCCCTGACTCGGAATTCTTTCTGATCCTCCTCGGAACGGACCGCCTCGAAAAGCTGTTTGGCTTGATACGCACGGCGGTCGGAACAGACGCGAATGTCGACATCTATCAGCTCTCTACTCGCGCGTCGAACCTCACTGAAATATCGGTTATCCTGGCCAAGCGGCCCCGTTGGGATCGCGGCCCACGTCGGCTGAAGCTTCCCGCAGTAATCAACGAGAATGGTGATGTGAGCGCGAAAGCGGACCACGTCTCACCCGCATCGTGGCTCGGCGATCTTCACGTTGCCAACGTGGTCCTTCACTCCTGCTGGATGGAGGGACGGCTCAAAGCTGAAGGTATAATCCCTGGCGGCCGGGAGATGTTGGCGAGATGTGCCCAAAACCCTTCCTTCGACATTTTCACGCCTCTGGGCCACAGCCTTGTACGTGCTGTGGACGGCAGCTTGGATCCCGCAGATGCGTTCGCACCAGATCCCGCTCTATTTCGCCCCTCACCCGACGAGCAGAATGCCCCAGAGGTCGAGCCATTTTACGACGCCGAAGGTGACATCGAGGACGAAATTGCGTTCGAAATGCCGCAGAACAAGAGCCCTCACATCATCACTACCGACGGCAAAACACTCTCAAAGGCCAGCATCCTCAGCCAGATGATGCTGGGTCAATCCGCCCGTTCGTCCACGGATCGTATTCGACGGGTCGCAGGCTTTGGAGCGTTCAAAGCGCCTTCTGCGAATGGCCTCATCACCACTGATACCACTGCTGGCGCTCCTTCGTTGCGAGTCGGGAATCCAATTGCGGCACTTGTCTCATGCGAGGAAAGAATATACCTCGCAGTGGGGCAAGTCAACCGCATTCTTTTCGGCACCCAATTTGTGGATGAGCTCGTTGTTGACCTTCTCCCAGATCAAGGGACTAAAGTCTCATTCCAAATTCTGCGTCTCCTTCCCGCAACACACGACGACAATCCAGATGGTCAATATGACTGGCGGTGGTCGTTGGCTTTTGAATCCACGTGCTCTAATATCCCAGGAACACTGATACGGACCCTGAATCCCACAATCTCTAATCGCGTGGCCGGAGCGCCTACGTACCTATTCTCAAGCGACGTGTTGATTCACGTCGCATCCGGAATCAATTCTCAACTTGCTTCCATGGATTTTGCGTCCATTCCAGAGGTGGTTCGGTCTGATAATTTCCCATATCGTCATAGAGGTATGAGAATCCGCTCGGGACCGTTGCGATACTGACATCGTCTCCAGGGAAAGCGTGTTTTGTGGTTGAACCAGACGATATTGAGTATCGCGGTAAGCTGGCAGTACAGGAATCGCTCGATTGCAACAAGTGCAGCCCTGCCGTTCCGCTCTCTCTAAAAAACAAGCAGCTCATTCTGCAGCATAATGGCGGCCACATACTTTTCGACCCGAGCATCAGAAGATCTGACGAGCCTTGTGGGCTATGTCTCCGCCCCTCCCCTCTGTGCACATTCGTTTTGACCACTGGACAAGGGACAGACTCAGCCCACCAGGTCGACTGGAAACGTTCGACCTGCCTCCGCAGATTGACGTTTAGCATGGCGGCGGCGATGAAATGGTCTCCAACGTCCCCCTGCACCAACTATCTTATCCAATGCCCGCTTCAGTGCGGGAAAATAATTTGGACATACAACATCGAAGCCCATTGTCGTAGCGCTCGACACGGACTCATTTCACTCAACAACGTCGCTCTCCCTTACACCATGCTAACACAGGAAGTCTCAGCAATGAAGAAACTGTACGACAACCGGCAGAACTACCCGCGGACTCGAGTTAGCAAAGGATCCCGACCTGCTTTGCGCACCTCCGATGCGCACTCGTCTCGGCTTGCTTATAGGTGCGCACTTCTTCTTATAATTATCTCCACAATGTTCTCATCTTGTAATTCTTCAATTTCAGGACGATCGCAGAAGAAGATCCACCTCCCATACAGGACGAGTCCGATGGATCCAACCTTGAAGACGACGGTGTCAACTACGATGACGCCGCACCTCCCAGAGGCCGCCGTGCACGAGCCGCGCGCGTAGATTCCGACTCCGAGTCCGGCCCCGACCACGGTGCAGCCCAAGGTCCATCATCACCGGACTCGGACGACGACTATGAACTGGAATATGCAGGAGATCCCATCCACGTGCCTATTCCTGCTTCAACCTATCTGCTTCCACCACTTGTTGAAGACGACGTCGATCGGGCTATTGAACACTATGTTCTCCCCGGGATTGATTACACAGGACAGAGTGGGACTGCTGTTGCGACTACTTCCGGTTCCGACGCGCACACAGACATGGAAATGTCGTCTTTGAACACCAATCCACCCGTCAGCGCTCCACAGCCCATTGCTTCCACTGTCTCACCGATACTGCCGACACCTCAAGCTCCGACTTTGGTTCAAAACAACGTCACGCAAACTGCCACTGGGCGCCCGCAGCGCAACAAACGGAAAGTCGCAGATCGCGACAATGGTGATGAAGACCCCTTGAAATCATGCGACTGTGGCCTCATTATTGCTGGTGTCGATGCAACCGACCCGTTGTTGACGATTCGGTGTAACAACGGTGCTTGTCAAACGATTTGGGTACGTGTTCAATTCTTCGGCTTGATACAACTGCCTAAATCTCTTGTAGTATCATTCTGAGTGCGTAGGGAGCCCAACACAGCGGAAGAATTGGGTCTGTGGGCCGTGTGGAGGGGGGAAACGCCGGCGCGCACAATAGTTGTACGGATGTATGTCCTAAAGCAGTAATTTGATGCGCCATCAATGATTACGTAGGGGGAGGGGGGTCCGCCGAGGGTCTGAGAAGAAAAATGGAAGGTATGTTGTATTTTTCGCATTTTCGAAACCCCTTGCGTTTTCATGAAATAATATTTCCGAACAACCTCGAATACTTATAGCGAGAGAACAGTGCTGCGCATGAGTTGAAACTAGGAATAATCACCCGCATGAACGAGTGGAAGATGGCCGGAACGAATCCGTTTGCAGCGTTTGCTACGCATCCGTATTAGTGCTGGCCAAAAATATGATACGCCAGATTTAATTTTGAATATATTCAAATACGACTGAATACGATACGGCTTCAGAGCGTTCCACTGAATATGAATACGGGTGAATATGAATATGAATACGATATGGATATGATATGATACGGCCTCAGCGTATTCAAATATATTTGGATACGGTTATCGAGGCTCAGCCGTCCCTTATCCCCGAACGGCTCTCAGGAACATCATCGGCAACGATGCTCCGCGGCCTAGCCGAATGTGCCGTCTGCCTACCCGCTGACAATCACGGCGAGTCCCGGTCCCGGCATCTCGGCACAAAGTGTCTTGCCATCCATCAACATCGAGACGACTTCTTTCTGAGCTCAGAAGACACTCTCTGTGAATGGTCAGGTCTGAAGAGTCTGCTGTAGAGGAAGTAGTTCATGCACTTGGGGCTTGAACTACACACATCTCAAGAGATTTTGAACCAAGTACAGCATATCTGAATATATTCATATCGTATTCATATTCAACGCTCTGAATATGAATAGATATGAATACGGTTGAATACAGATACGATACGCGGGTATTGCAGTGAATATGATATGAATATGAATACGATATGGATTTTTCATATTCATATCATATTATGGCCAGCACTAATCCGTATTGGGCCAGGCTAAACTCGAATATATTTCTGTTGTAGCTCCAGTTTCACAGGATCATCATAGCCCTGGAAAGTGTCGAAGAGAGTGATGGAAGTAGCGAGAGACAATACACATACCGGTAACGGGTTTGAGGGTACTACGCACAACTTTATCCCGCGCGTCTTACACGCTGTCTTGAGAGGGCGCGAGCGACACGGCCCCGAAAGCTGCAGCGTTTTCAAATACACGAATGTCTCGAGCGCCTGCACAAGCTGGTCGAGGCTCGCGGCAGTCGGAGGCATATTGCGTATGACGAGCGTTGTCATAGTGGGCGGGATCCGCGCGAGCGTCGCCGCGTCCGGGAAGGAAAGGATTTCGAACCGCTCCAAGCATGGGCAAACCTCCGCAAGGGACACCTGGGAGGGTTCAAGTGCCTTTACCGTAAGTGAGCGCAAGTGCATGCCATGAACTTGTAGGACATTTGTCACTGCAGCATCGGACCAGTGACAGAGGGTCTGGAGTGAACCAGGAGCCAGCAACGATGCGAGATACGGGCCAACGGCTCCGCTATCCGAAGAGGTGAATGTGAAGCACGCGAGCGGCAAGCTGAGCGGCGGGTAAAATAGGGGTAAGACTGGGCCGGAGCCGCCGATATCAAGGATGCGGATGGAGGCAAAGCACGCAACTATCTGTTGCATAATGTGCTGAGCCTGGGAGGAATCTCGATGATCCTGCTCAAGGCACAGTGATGTGATGCGCGGACCAGATTCGCGGAGGCGCGCCGAGATGGCGTAAATTAGGAGTACGCAGTAGCGCAGTCGCCAGACAAGTGGACTCAGAGCCCGATAGAGGACCATTGGGCGTCAGAGAGAGGCTGACAACGCTTTCCGCAAGCCAGCGACCATGTTCTGTGGCGGGATCTATTACGGCTAGGAAGGATAGCAAGGAGTTTCGACGCCGGGACACTGTGGCTGGCAGGATGACATGGCGAAAAAGCAGGCGCTGGGAATACGCGGACCATGCCTTGCATACCGTACTACACTGTGCCAACACTGACCGCAACGAATCACCCTCCTGGTAGAGAGCCTGAGGGTCCTCATGCATCGGGACTGCCAGACAGTCCAGAATCTCCATGATGAGATCGAGGCTGAGAATCGAGATTTGAGGTTACAACCTTTGCCGGGTTCAGTGAAAGGCAGACCATTGGGAAATCACCTCACCATGGCGGAGGCGGTTAATGGCAGGATAATGGGCGGGGCAGAAAGCAGCGGGACGTGGCAGTGACCGTTGTGACGGTCCAAGCGTGGTCGGTGGCAATTGGATGAGGCTTAAGCCGGCTTTTTGGAAGGTTACCGACGTGAAAAGTACTGGCTGCGCGCGAGAGGAGAGCCAGCCAACTTGGCTCAGCCGTTTCTCGTAAGCGTACAGCCTAGAAGTGTACCAGCAGTCCGTCACGACCTACCGCCGGTCATTCTTGTTCGCACGTGAAAAAATAGTCTTGAATTATCTCCTTGCGTTGCTTTAACATACACATATTGCGTACCTACACCTCTGGCCTCCTTTCGCCGCTCGCATCACTCTTATCTATCGAGAACGCACCATGTAGGAGACGCTGAACGACTACATGAAGATCGACAGCCATTGCGAGCCGACGCCTGAGGAATGAGCTAGGTTTTGCCTCGAACGCAGAACATGCAGCACACACCCGTCGCGACACCGATCTCCTCTATTCGGGCAGGGAATATTTCACTGACGATTGGTAACGGTAACGGGGCCCACGAGCTGCGAGAAATGATGCATGAATAAATGCACGAGGATGGCAAAGGAAATGGTGTCCGTACAAGTTATACGCCATGATGTTCATGTAGATGAGCGCGACGCCGAGCCCGTGATGACTCCGCCGCCTGTCGGGGGGCGTGGCCGCGTAACGATCATGATGATGACCATGCATATGCTCATAAAACGCCGCCGCCGATAAGGGTCTGGAGACAAATACATTCGGATGGGAGGAATTGGAAGGAGAAAATAACAACGCACAGATTGACATCAGGAAAAACCTCCCTCACAATTTTTTGATATTTTTCATGAAAATTTCTTGTGGGATGAAATTTCTTGCAATCTTTGCAATTTTCATGAAAGTTTTGGTCATTCATCCAAAGATTGTCAACATTTTGAAAAATTTTGGGACATCGTTGAAATATCAGTGATAATTTCTGTCATTTTCCAGAGTATCTTGACAGTTTGAATCCTCTTTCTTTTGACCGACTTTCGACGATGAACTCAACTTTTGTGATTGACGACATTGTGGGCGGCACGCATGGAACTACGGCCAAATTACGGACCCTTGCAGCTTATCTGTCGCAGCTGTGTATATGTGATTGCAAAAGGAATCAACCACAGGCAGTGAACGGCAAGTAAACAGTGTCGATGTGTGGCAGGATGGTGAAGAAGTACCAGTCCGAAGATTGCCGGTTGATCACCGGATAAGGGGGGGGGGGGGGGGGGGATGTATTATACTCGCGAGGTCCACAACATGAACAACGAGTTTACCGAAGACAAACAAGTAGTAGTGTACGGGTGGTTAGCCGTACATTAAATACCACAAGATGCCAACGGAGCACACAATCATTCCAGGGGGTCGACCACGCAAGAGCCGGCATTGGGATAAGTCACATCCGATGCGCACGTGAGTGCGAAAGTTCGTTTTGATGACGCGACAATAACAGCAAACAACTCTCTTCCTTTCCCCCCATCTCGCTCCCGCCGCACCACGCCGTTCTTCAGCACGACACCGTCCTCTGACCCGATTCATGGCTCCCACATAGCTCTCAATCCATCTCCTTCAATTCCCCGCAGATGTCGACCACCCTTGGTCCTTTTTACACCACACATGACATCGGTACGTGCCTGCCGTCCTCGACACGGCCATATGCTAACCTTGTCTTGTATTGTGAATAGTCCAGTCTCCAGACCTGGGTATGTAGCCGTCTGTTCGTATCTACTGTGGAGATAGGGATCCCAGGTGTGTTCCCAATCTTCTTCTTTCCTTGCACCCCGTCGTCGCAGCCCGCTCCTTGCGTCCATACTGACATACTGACAGGCTCCCGGTATGTTCTGGCTCTTGTAGCTCACCGATGCTGTGCTCGCCCCCAAGAGGGTCGGCTTTTGTTGTTCACCTCAGTGAGTGCGTCATTCTTCCACAGCGAGTTATAGCGATGTTCAGCGCTATGACTGCTTACATCGTGCAGTGTACCCCGCTGCCGTCTTGGAATACCTCATCGCCCTCATCTCGTGGGCAACGTTGCCGCATGTTCTGCTCCTCGTCATCTTCCACAACGCGAAGCCACTGCGCGAGGTGAGTCGTCGCTGCTCGCTCCCAGCCCTGTGCTAATACTCGTGCCATCACGGCTGCACAAGTCAGTCGTCATCTCCAGGGGTGTTGTCGTTCCTTCCATTGATCACCCGCTGTCACCATGTAGCGGCACACGGTACGATCTTATCCTTGATCTTGAGCATGTGCTGTCTCAGGCCGTAGCCCACCGGAGTCGCAAGCGATGTCGCCCCTTCATCTCAATCTCCTGCTGCCGTGTTATGTGTACGTCTTTGTCGTTCTTCCCTCTTTGTCTTTTCTCCCTGACATTCTTGATAGGTATACCGCCACCCTGCTCCCCCACGTAGTTGTGTAAGGCTCCCCGCTGATGTCGACGGATTCCATGGAGCATGGATGACTGGTCGATGTTGGGATTAGTTGAGGCTGAGGTGCAGTACTGCCGCTAGGGTACATACATATATACACACATGTATCTTAGATGGATTTGAATGCCATTCTCTTCTTTGATACATCCTCTGCCTGAACAATTCCAAGCAATTCCAAGGTACATTTGTCAAAAGGCGCTAAAACTTTCCGCAACTTTTCACCAACTGTTCGCAAAAATTTCTACCGGTAACATATTTTCGCACATTCTTGCAATAACAGCAATTTTTCGCAATTTATATGCAAAATTGCCAAAAATTGCTGGGGGAGGTTTTCCTGATAAGTTTGCGCCCGATGCGGTCGGAGAAAAACAGTACAAAGGTGCCGCACGCCACGATCTTGACTGCACCGAAGATCACGGTGAGGAGGAGGTTTTATGGGTCGGGCCGACAAGCAATTTGAAGAATTGCGGGCCATCGTAAGCCTCAAAATCCGCCAGTAAAGGAGGGATATCGAGGCGGGCATTGTAACACACCAAAGCCGTCGCGCCGACAGAATGCTGGCGCAAGAACACCGCTTGAAATTACCGCGCTCCAGCAGCTCGCTCTACTGGAACCCACCATGTGCGCGGCTGGTCAGTGGTCGACAGGAAAAAAGAAGCACCAAAACGTGACAGTGACACCCAAGTGACATCCGGCAAATGCCGCAACTGCCAAATGGGTTAGGGTTAGATTGTGATTGCAGAAGCGCCAGCTCACCTAAGTTACTAGTCCTTTTGAAATATTTTGCTGTCATAAATGGGCGAGCTATTACAACTCTCCAGGATTCAGGAATTTCAGCGCCCTGCACAAAGACTTCCGCTAACCGGGAACCCCCGTCGTTCTACACACAGATTTGGTACAAGACATCGCAGCAGTACCTCCGGTGGACACACCTTTGACAGCCTGAAAGAGATGAAAATAGGCTTACGACGATGAGAGTCAAGTGCGAGTCCCAACCGCTTCTGCAAATGTACCCCCGACGACAGCCGCTGTGCGCGGCTGGCGGTACTTAGCTCCTGCCAGTGAGCTTTATCGCAGAACTGGCAGGCGGGACCCAGGGAAATCAAGTATTAGACATGAATTGGGCCTCGTGGATGCGGAGAACAGGAGACAGAACCCTAACACTAATTTTCATTCCATTGGGGCGAAACGCCGGATTCTGCCGAGAGTCAACCACATGGCATCAGATCATCAGATCAATGTTCCCACCGTTTAAACGTGTTTAAAATGTTTTGACTGACAAACGAAGTCAAGTTGGGTGGTGTTGCGAGGATCCTCGCACTTCCCCCATTCCGTGTCCTACACCCAATGACTATGCGTAGTACCAGTGACGAA
Source organism: Mycena polygramma (assembly GCA_029449255.1). Classification (NCBI taxonomy): domain Eukaryota; kingdom Fungi; phylum Basidiomycota; class Agaricomycetes; order Agaricales; family Mycenaceae; genus Mycena; species Mycena polygramma. The sequence goes on along the minus strand of JARKID010000013.1, from coordinate 934,349 downwards.
GTTCATTTGTACTGGTCGAGTCCATGCTGATGGAGCATTGTTGTTTTTTTTTGGTAGTATTGGGGATGGGTTAGATATGAGTTGCCTTTCTGGCAGGAGTACACGACACCAGAAGGTTGGCTAGCGAGTACCCAACCACAAAAACCCTGAAATTAGACCGCCGCATACGATGGAGGTACTAGATGGTGCGTCAGCGTGTCCATCTGTGCCTGCAGCGCTCGCAACCTCTCGTCCATAGTCTGCTCGTCTTCCTCACCGTGTCTTGACTCTTGGAGATGTTGGATCTCAGCAGCGAGGTCGTTTCTGCGTTCAGCAAGGGCATTTGCATCCACTAACAGTGGTTCTCTTTTGGAGCGACCATTCCGTTCACGCATATCTGATGTGGCAGATGAGTCGAAGGGCTCCGGAGCTGGTTTCAGGAGCAAATCAATATTGACACCCAAAGGAGGCACAATAGAGGCACACACCAAACTGATCCCTTTCTCGGGCCTGTCTGCGTCGCACGACATAAAATGTGCACGCGATGAGGGCAGTAAGCAAGCATCCACCCATTACACCGCCTACGATCGCTCCGACCGAGGTCCGGTGTTCGATCAGGCCCCCGGCCATACCGGTAGTCGAAGGCGATGATGGTGCCCTCCCGCACTCGACGCGGGAGGAGGAAATTTTGGCTTGTCCGCAATTGTCACAAACGACGGCTTGTACGTGATGTGATCGATCCGCGCCACGGGCGGCGTATCACCCACGGCGCTCAAGACCTTCGCAACAAGCGTGTGGTTTACCACTGCTCCATCGAACGTCGCGTTGAAGTAGACAAAGTGCGGTGTAACATCTACAACGTTTCCAGGGCCCGTGAATACGTTCGTGGTGGTGTTTCCATCAACCGTAAATTCCATGTGCAGGAGCCAGTTTCCCGCGGTGAGGGGTGAGATTCCGGATATCAAAAGGGACGTTCCTGAGTTTATTGGTTAATTCAAGTGAACAAAATCCGCGTATCCTCTCACCAGCGAATTGGAATGTGAATGAGTCACCAACATTGCCGCTCTGGTGGATGGTATTCGCATGCGAGGACACATTCGCCGTGAAAAGATGCATATCATCGTCCGTTAATGGAACTGTGGGGTCGCGTCCTGCCTTGTAAATCGCCGTTGACGGAATGTAGTATAGCACAGACTGCAATGTGAAGTTATCTCGAGCACTCCAATTTCCGTTCCACATGATTTCGGGACTGGCGTCGTCAACGATGATCGTTTGTCCCTGTAAGTTGGTCGAATTACGAGCCGTTACGAGAGCGTAGTCAATCGCGAAGCCGTTCGCGTTGCTGAGCAAAACTTCGATCGGCCCAGCAGGTTGCGTGTCCGAGGTGTAGAGTTCGCCACCAACTGCGGATGGGTGTGTGTACGGATCAAAGGGCTTCGTAGGATCGTCCATCTCAATCATTTGGTTGATAGTGTACTCGCTCGGAGGTGTAATTCCGACCAGGGACACCGAGAGTCCTGCATTCGCCGTTATCAAGAAGTTGAACATCAGGAGGGCGCTCACCGTCGAATTCAAGTTCCCAAGACCAGAAATCGCTGCCCTGCTGCCCCTGTGGCACGGACAACGACCCGTTGTAGCAGGTGGTAGGAATAATCGTGATCGACTCCCCATCGTCGACCAGCGAGACGTTGACTCTGGTGAGAGCAGGGAAATCCTTGTCATCTATTATAAGTATGACTGGGTCGGCCATGGACAGGAATCTAGGTGGCCTGTGAGTTGCGAAAAAGTGCGAGAGGACGGATGCGAAAGAGCGAAGGAAGGAGGGAAACCTGAGGGAAAGGGTGTATATGTATGGGAGCAGTGCTTCCAAAAGATAGATTCGCTCCCGTTGATAAATTGCATTGGCCAGATAGGTTGGTCGCGCAACGGAGATGGTCACCGGCTGACGGTTTTATGCGTCAGCGGCGGGATGAAAACAAGATGGAAAGTGGGATGACGACAGGGATGGTGATTGGTTTACAGTTTATATGCGTCGGTGCTAGGAAACAGGACGGAAGGTGAGACGAACGATGTCACAAGTCGGGTCCCATCTCGTATGTAGAGAGACGTCCACGCGTTGCTGCATAGATCGGCAGCTGCACTTCTGAGCGCTACGCAAGTCGTATAAAAAACTTGGATCTTTCCTAGCCTATTGATAGTTCTCGGGAAACCATGGGCACCAGATATCAGAGACGAATATTCCCACCTAAATCGGCTTCCGCTGTCCCACGTTTCTGCATGCTCCGACTCAAATCCGCAAAGAAGAAGACGATGCACCTCCTCTCCGCGCTCCTCCTCTGCGCTGCCGGCACCCTCGCCTCGAAGCAACCGCACCTGCCCGCTGCGCCGCGCACGCACAACAACCTCGCTCTGCGTCTGCGCGGCCCGCGAACACCACCTCACGGGAGCTTGGGGAGAAAGGGATGGAGACAGTGGAGAAGCGGGACACCTACACGGGCGCGGCGATGACGTGGCACCCGACCGACACGGGGCTCGATGCGTGCAGGGGGAAAACCCTTAAGGGTGGCGATTGGGTGCGTTATACTGCTTGTCTCCGGCGCCAACATCGCGAACTGAATAGTCGTCTAAGCTCACGTTTCGCTAATGCGGGATATGAGTAGTACCTGGATGAGAGCATCGCTACTCTTCCGGAAATTCTTCGCGATGCTGGGTACGAGACCCTTATGTCAGGTCAGTGCCCGGTCTCTTGTTTCATATCCCCGCTGACTGTTCGCAGGCAAATGACATTTTGGGTATGTTTTGCCCGTTGTTCGTTCCGTCGTATCGGGTTCAGCGGGTGCACGAAGCCTGAGGAAAGGCAGAAGGAAAGAGCGTCCGAGCGAGCGAGTGTGTGTGGACCGGGCAAATGAATGAGAACGGGCGCGGAGGCGGCGGCGGCGGGGCGGCGAGGAAGAGGCAGGAAAGAAGAAGGCAACGTGAGAACAATTGATGGATAGCGCTGATCATCTGTTGATGAATTGATCTGCAGGTGCTCGTTCACTTTGGTTGAATTTTTGTGACGTTGGAAGCGGAGAGCAGTATTTGCCCGAGTTGCTAATGCATTACAATCTGGCGAAGAAGGAACTGGAACGATTAGAGGGTCTATTTTTGTCCGGGGCCAAAATTGCCCGCGCCGGCGCTTCTCTCGGCGCCTGACTGTTTGCCTTTTGCGTTCATCTCATATCCATTTCACTGCTCCATTCCGCGAAGCGTCTGGGAAATTCCACATGTGAGCATCATTATCTCAATATTTCTGCTTCCCGCCAAGTTCTTCAGATTTGGTTCAGATACAGTTTTATTCCACTCGCGCCGTTTGGTTGAGCGACTCTGTAAGCAGGCGAGTTTGTATCACAGCAGCTGCCCAAGACGGATGCTTACTCTCGAGCTCCAGAAAAGGCAAAAGAAAAATCATGGCCGCAATCCTCCATGGCTCGAGCCCGAGTCGAACGGGCGGTGCTGCAGAAATTTCCTATTGAACACAGACGCGTCCCGGACGCTACCGAGCCGCCTGCATCTCCTTTTGAACTTTACATGTCTAGGTAACACAAACGTTGAGAACCCTTTCTGAAACATCGGAGAAGCAATGACTCGATTGCTCCATCTTTTTTTCCCGCCTCTGGTGGGGACGAGACTTGAGGCCTGTATACAAATGTTTTCAACTCCGCATTCGGCGTTGTCAAAATCGCCGCTCAGTTGTTCTTTGTCTCGCCGTCAAATCCACAGAAGAGAAGACAGATCGTCTTGCGAGATGGTTTAAGCGCGGACGCCACCGAACTTTCTTGCACATATTTTGGACCACGATGTTCATTCTTTTTTAGACGAAGGTTGTGTTGAGGTCTGTGCTTGTACCGCTTCACCGGATATCAGGTACGTGGAGCACATGCAATTAACACGACGGTCACCATCTTGCTGTCCTGCTGAGGTAAGCTCGGAAAGCCAACCGTGCGGAAGTCACCCGGCATTCCCAATCCCTGATGACAACCGTCGGACTAAATTTCTCCGTCTGACCCAGGTCTGATAGATCGAATTCAAACTCGTAACGAATGCCAGCGGTGTAAGCGGCTGAACGGCGCCTTCGCGTCGTGGTATAAATCGAGCGCCAACTCAACCAAACTCAATTGCCAATAAACCACCACACTTCATGTCTTCCCCTCGTATCGTCACCGTTTTTGGAGCCACTGGTTTACAAGGTACTCATTTGGTGCTTCAGCAATGAGTCTCAATGTCTGAATGAGCCAGGGACATCCGTGGTCAATGCCATTCTCGCGGACGGCACGTTCACTGTACGCGCCGTCACACGCAACCCCACCTCGGAGGCTGCGAAGAAACTCTCCGAGCGCGGAAAGTATCGCTAGTCGAGGCAATGAGCGGGAGCGAGGCGGTCTTTACGGTCAGCATCGATGCTTCCCTAGGATTTCATTCGTGCTAACATCGATATCAACACCTTTATGCTCCAGGTAACAAACTACTTTGACGCGTCAAAGTTCCCTGCCAAGGCCCCCAGCGAAATCCAGCAGGGAAAGAATTTGGTAGACTCAGCGCTGGAGGCGGGAGTCAACTTCTTTGTGTTCAGGTAAGCTTGTCATGGGGTTGCATGCATACGAGACTGCTGACTTGTGTAAAGCGGACTACCGAGCATAAGTAGACTCACGGGCGGGAAGTTTACTCGCGCCCGCCATTTTGACAGTACTACTTATTGTCCAAAGTACAAATGCAATCGCTGACGGCTGTGCCACCAGACAAGGAGGTCATCCAGGAGTACCTCCAAGCGTCCGGTCTCGCGAATGCCACGATTCACCTCGGCGGGTTTCTAGAGAACTTCTGGACGTGGGTTGCCACGCCCATTTTCTAGTGCGACACTGACGATTGAACTCTTGAAAAAACAGTATGCGCCTGCTCAAAAAGACGCCCACGGGTTTCGACATCGGTGTGCCGATGTTCAAGCGCGAGTCGCCGTACAAGTGCATCAGGAAAAAAAGCCACCACGACATAGGACTACATAGCATATGTAGCACCTGTAGCCGCGTTGAAAAGTACCCCTTTATGTAGCCTCTGTAGCCGACCGGCAATGCTCTGTAGCATCATGTAGCCATCTGTATCCAAGGGGGCGAACACTGTAGGCTATGTAGCGAAGCGGTAGACTACAATTTCAGTGATATTCCACAGCGAAAAAATGTTCCCGAACCCCTTTACACTCAACACTGCTACTTGGTGATCAACTCATTTCGTTAATCTCTTACTATTGAATTTGATCCTCAAGGCATTCAATTTGAATTTAAAGAAGGTGTTAGTGGGGAATCGAACTGGAGACCTCGCGAGATCCGAAAAATATTTGAGAGACGTGAACTATCTAAGTAGACTAAAGTGCTGTTTCAGCTTCATGGGTTGTCGCGCACATGTGATGTTGGGTTCCCGTTACATTCGGCATTGTTCTCTTCGACTGCCAAGCGTCTTCTCATTTGTGCACATGTACGGTAGCGAGTCATAGTCTCAATTGAACAGAAGTGAATGGTTGGTCGAATAAAAATCCCTACTGTACCGAACTTTGCTGAAAACAGAACAACTCCCGTTTTTATATTGGTTAACCTTGGATTGGATATGAAGTACATAGGGAAGTCATATCGTACCATGTGGGCTCCAGAGTCCACAGAGGCTATGTAGCATCCGTACTGGATACAGAACACTACATCGACTCCCTATCGGTTACAGATGGCTACATTGGGCTACATAGACCCTCGGTTGGCTACAGGTGCTACAGGGACCTACATGGAGTCTGCCTTGACTACGTAGGATTTAGTTTTTCCTGATGTGGACGTGGGTCAGTCGCGACCTCGGCGCAGCCATCGCGTTGCTCAAGAGCTACAATGACCCGGATAAGGGCGTGTCTGGGAACGTCTACCCCGTCATCAGCGCGTGCCTGACGTACCCCGCCCTCGCAGAGCTCGTTTCCAAGGGTACGCGCTCTGCTTTTTGAGCCTGGTGCTTGAACTGTGCTTACCGAGATGCAGCGCTAGGGGCCGAGGTTACGTTCACGACCAAAGAAGCACTGGGTGTGGAGGAGCTGGATGAGATGGTCCGTTCTTCAGCTCGCACTCTTGAGTATTCTATAGCTAATCGTCTTGTCCAAAGTTTGAGGCCCAGTCAGAGTTCGCATCAGACTTCATGAAGGGAGTCACAGTTCCGAACTCAGATCTGGTCGCGCTGGGCGGGAAGTTTAGCTCTATAGAGGAGTTCATGGAGACCGAGATAAAGACCAGGTTCAGGGCTGCAGGGAGGGCTTAATGCAGGAAGAGTAGTAAATAAACTTTGACAAGTGTCCACCCGTATAACAGCATACGATATGCGATTCAGATCAGGAAAAGTTGTAGGGGCTGGAAGCGGAGTGCGGACCTTGAACTGATTTTCAGCTTCCCCGTCGTACATAGTATCGGGATGTTGTAAGAGGAGTTTGATGCAGGACAAGGAAAGATGTCGAAAACTCAAAGCGGCGGGAAAGTACAGTAGGACTGGTTTTGTCCAGACACTAGAACCATGTCCACGTCTTCGGAGTCCGTCAGCTTTGTTCGAATCTTGTCTAGATTTTCCGGGCGGACAGATACGTTGCGCGAGTAAGCAGCAAGTCTCCGTTTAGCCGTCGATACTAGAGGCTACGAACGCGTGGATAAGCACTGGGCGTGGGTAAGATGTAGAGGCAGAATAAAGCGGAGGAGGGGGTATGCCCAACCGCGACTTAACCTAAGACGTAGAAAACAACAGCCAGGATCAGCACGCGCCGTCTTGAACACAGTAAACCAACTCACGAATTTACCCATAAACAACCCTCCCCTTCCGTCCGCTCATTCAAACTAGAGGGGACAGACACCGCATTGAAGGGGAATAACCCGCACTAGGCCGAGGCGAAAACAAAACAAACAACAGAAAATGGAAAGCTTGGGGATATGCGTACGGAATGGGCTAAGGACAGGAAGTTGCGGATAGCGTGTAGATAGCGTGTGGATTCGGCGCGGATAAATAGAGACGAGACCTATACGCAAATGAGTCAGCGCACGCCCTCTTTACAAACCCAAACATAAGCCTGAGAGACTCACCCATAACCCAGCCCGAGGAAAGAAGACTATGCCGCGCCCGCCTGAACGACGAGCCCCACCAGATTCAACATCACGTCGTTGAAGCTCGCCAAATTCTGTGTGCCCGTAGTCTGGGCCTGTGCACTCGCACTCGGCGACGCGCTGGCCGACTGCAAGGCGGAGCTGGAGCTGGGACGCGCAGATGACGAACTCGGCCGTGCGCTGGAGCTCGGTTTGGCGCTCGAGCTGGAGTGCGTGCTAGACGTCGTGGTGTGCGTGCTGCTCGTAGTCGTGTGTGTAGAAGTGGTAGAATGCGTAGTCGGCGTCGGCGTACTCGTATGCGTCGTCGTCGTCTTTTTCTGCGTGCTCGTCGTCGTGGTGGGATCATCCGAGCCGTCAGAGAAGGACCAGGAGCCGTAGAATTCCCCGATGCCGGGGTCGCCGACGAAGAACTCGAAGAGGCCTTGGGTGAGGTCGAGGGAGCCCCAGGTGTCGCAGGATGCGCACTGCGCGACGTGATTTTCTGGGCAAGAGGTAAACAAAAAGAAGTAAACGCACCTCATCCACACAGGTCGCGACCGTGCTCTTCCCGTTATAATCAATCCGGAGCTGCTTCCCGCAGCACGCCGAGCCGTCCCCGTATTGGTTGTAGTTCATCGCTACGAACTGTGCGCACAGATAAATTTTCATCAATTCCTTTCTTTTCCAAGTTAAGTAGGCGAGGAGAGGAGACGCACCCAATCACTATCCTTATGATTCTTCCCCGTGCACGCATCGGGCCCCGTATCGGTCGGGTACCACGTCATTGCTACGCCCGTGTATGAATCTCTCTTCTCCATGTCCGTCCTTCTCTTCTCCGCCATCCCTGTGCCATTCGTGGGCCCGCGCAGACGCACAGCGAGGTTGTTGTGCGTGCGCGGCGCAGCGGGGAGGCGTGGTTGTGGTTTCGAGGCCGTAGCGCCGGCGGCGCAGATGAGCAGGGCGCTGAGGAGATGCATCGTCTCTCTCTTCTATGAGGGTGAATGGGCCAAGTCTATCGTGTGGGTATCGGGTCCAGCGGGGGTAACCTCTAGTAATTGCTGAAGTAAGAATGAGGCAATGAACGTCCGAAAGAGCGAGCGTGTGGAAGGAGAGCGAGCCCAGGGATGGCAGGGGCGGGCGATGAGGCCCAGTGAGAATCCCCTATGCCGAGGTTTGCCAAGAGCCTCCCAAAATTGCCCACCCAAAGTACAGCAAATGTGGGCAAATGTGGGCAACGAAATGAGCCTATGGCACATTGGATTTGTGGTCAAATTTGCTCACATTTGCCGCCATTCGCCAAAGATGGCTGCATGCCGCCGATATTTGCCCCATTGCATTCCAGGCCACATTTGCTTTATATTCGCAAATTCATATCATTCTTGTACATACGACATGAGCTAGATACTCTCGAAGCTGGATACTCTCGACGGCTGCCGACCATGCGCTCCGCCCCCGAAATGCTCTCCCTTGGCGCTTGGGCGTCGCGCCGTCGGATCCTGGTGGGTTGCAGAAGCGCGAAGATCGTCTACGTGTGCGATGGCGAGGAGATTTGTGTACGATCAGTGTCGTGGCTAGAAAGACAGATATAAACTCACCAGCATGTACAAACAGCCAGCTGGGAGTCTCTGGTAGTAGTCCAGGATGCGATGACGCTTAAAACAGTCCATTAATTGACAGATAATAGTAAAAGCGGGATGCTGGACGCACCTTTGGACGCGATGCGACACATCTTCCCTGCCATGAAACGTGGCGATGTGGACAGGGGACGGGGACGAGACAGGGTCAACAGAGGAGGGGGGGGGTCGGTAGGTCCGGGCAACGGCCTGAGTCAGAAACAGTTCATGTGTACGCACACCTCTACGTGCAATGTAAGCATATGAGCGCGCACGCCATACAGACGACGCACCTCACCAAAAGCGGTAGATAAGGTCCCTAAATCCCGCAGTGTGAGCCTAGAGAACCATTAGTACGGAGGTATACATTGTAGAATTGTCTTGAACACCTTTTCGCTCGCAAATGTATCTAGGTCTACATAGATCAGAACAAATCAGACGACAGATCGTGCATGTAGATGACTCACCCGAGGTAGGGGATGCTATGGAACGAGACTCAGCAGCTGCTAGCGACAGAAACAAGCCAATCAGTGAAGGTGTCCAAGTCGATGCGAGTATTCACGTCTACCGAATCCTTCTTGACACGACGGCACTAGCAAGGGAGATTGGGGGGCTGCATCGTATAGAGAAAGCGCGCAGGGGAGCAAACCAAAGGGGACGATGGGACGACGAAAGAGCGCAGGCGGAAGCGAGGATGGTGGTGGTAGGAAGCAAGAAGGGTTTCAAACTCCGCCCGCGGCACAGCATCTTTGATGGCAGATGCTGGACTTGGACAAATCTCGGACGGCGCCAAAACTGCACACAGAATTGGAAGTAAATTTGGGTCAGTTCTCAAAGATCTCAAGTTTTCAAAAGATTTGGCGAGGTGGACACATTGCAGCACATCTGGGCAAAAGTGAGCCTGATTCGGGCAAACGGCGGCAATCTTCGGCAACTCTCGGCAAAGAGGATTCTCACTGGGGATGAGGAGGAGCAAGAGAAAGGCAACGAGCGAACGTGAGAAAGATTGATGGATACGACGCTCTCAGTTGATGTGTTGATCTGCCACGTGCTCTGTGGTTCAACTTCTTGGTTGGATTTTTCGTTTGCGACTAAGGTCCAGGACGGGTGGAATTGCGTGCAATACGGAAGCCGCAGGCTGTTGGCAAGCCCGGATGACTCTTCGGGACGAAATCGAGGAAATTGCCAGGAAAATTGGACGCAACGGAAGAGCGATCAGATCTAGAGCGTTGTTGAGGTTCTATTTTCGTCCGCGGCCAAAGTTGCCCGCGCCGGCGCTTCCTGGGCGCCTGACTGTCTCTTGCGTTCATATGCATCTCATATCCATCTTGCTGCTGCCCGACGAGTCATCTGCGAACTTGAACACCAATCGCGGCTCGCTCATCATTCTCTCGATATCTCTGTGCTTCCCGCCAACGTCGCGCTCCCCACCAACTTCAGGTGTGGTTCAGATGCAGTTTTATTCCAATCGCGGCCGTTCAGTCAAAAGACTCTGCAATCAGGCGAACTTGTTTCCATCGCAGCAACTGCCCAAGAGTAAACGCCTGCCCGTATGCTTAGTCCCCCCCCTTCACAAAAAAAAAAAAAAGGAATTGCGTCGAGTTATGGCTCGGGCCTGAATCGAACAGGCGGAATCTGCGGAATTTTCCATGACGTTACCCGACTGAACGCAGATGCGTGCCAAACGCTACCGAGCGTTATCACTCTTACCCACACCATCGCCATTCTCATATGTCTTGTCAACACGGTGAGTATCGAATAATCAGCACATGTTGAGTTGGGAAGTTGATGAGTCCTCCCGACTGTCAGTTGCATCCAACTACAGCATCCGACACAAAAGTTGCTTTGTAAAGGACGATGGTTCGGGCCCGAGTCGAACCGGTGGGTCTGAGAGATGTTCGCAGTCGCATCAGGAAGAAAGGCAGACGCGTCCCGGACGCTACCGAACCTCTATCACCTACGCTCAGCCATGGCCCACGATCATCTGTCCTCACATTCCAGCCTTCCGCTTGTCACCCAAGCCTCATCAAAACTGTTTGTGCAAAAGAAATTGCCAGATGTTGGGTTTCCGACTTTAATCGACACCCCTTTTCCTGCACACCGGCCAATACCAGGCTGTACAGCGTTCTGACCTGCAGCAACAAGGGCATCCCGCTACAGAATAGCGAGAAAGCAAAATGTGATGTCCAATAACGCTTATGGCTCGGGCCCGAGTCGAACGGGCGGTGTCTGCATAAATATTCTTTTAACCAGCCATTGAAAGCAGACGCGTCCGGGACGCTACCGAACCATCATCGCTCCAGCATATTCCCTGCCCTGAGCGTCTTACGGGAAAGAGTAAGGGACACTCTATTTGGACGCGGGTGGATTCTTGGCGGGACCTGTGTTGAGACATCGATGACGAGATTCCCTTTCGGGCCCTCGGGTTGAACCTATCATTGCAGTCTCAATTAATTCTCCAAACCTCCATTGTCAATGGGCGTTTCTCGCAATCGCCTCTCGGTCGTACCTTTTCCCGCTCCCAAAAGCTCATCTCATTTGTCACAACACGGCACCAAAAACGACTACTCGTGGGATGTATGGCTTGGGCCCGAGTCGAACGGGCGCAGGTCTGGAGAACTACTTCTTCAAGCCGCAGAGCAATGCGCGTTGCAAGCATATGGTACATATACTGTGCAATAATTAAAAAACCAGTCGAGATGACACACAAAGAAAAAATCTCTTCCAAATGACAACACATGACGGAGAAAAGCAGCGAGACGACGGGTCCGAGAAAAAAAAGTTGAAATGCAAGTCCTACAGCGGCTGCTCCAGGGACAGTACTTCCCGTAGCATGGCTCAGAATCTGTCAAAAAATGAACTCCAATCACGAACTCCGTTCAGCAAGCTGGTTCTCGGCAGGTTGAGAGGCCAGTTGAAGCCGGCTCGTGTTTGGTTGACCACGCTTCGACTGATCACTTTTCCCAATGATGAAGCTCCCACGGTTGAGAGTACTCGGGAATAATCCCTAATAGGAGTGAGCTTTGAGTTTGCATGGTCTATGTACAAGGAAGAAAAAAACGTAGACTTGCGCCTCCGGTGGCCATTTACATCCATGGAGTTGTGCTGACGCTCTACCCCCCAGCGCCGGGTTGAATTAATTTGGGCTTTCCCGTCCTTCTCCTCGCTTCCTCCTCTCTATAACAGTCTGGGCTAGGACACATGCACAAGCGGTCAGCCTCTGGAAAAGCAACAGGAACAAGCACCAGGCAACCGTACTGAGCCGGATGTGTCATTTCAAACTTTTCCTCGCAGCTATGCCATTTCGACTATTTTTTCTTCGAGAGATGTCATTTCAACTAAAAGTATTTAATGCACAGTATATGGCCCATACAAGCAGATGCGTCTCGGACGCTACCAAGCCTTGAGCGCTATTCACCTGCTTTTCACCTGGGCTATCCGTGCCTCGATTCTCTGTACTGAAAAATCGCTTTGGAAAGTGGAATCAAAGGGCGGTTGGAGCGCCTGAGGCTAATTACGCTGCGCCATACGCAAAATGTGATCTCAACCCATGTACTTGCCGGTTGGCAACCCATTCCAACCCACCACGGAAACGAGGTGACACCATACGCAATTGATTTATATTTCGCCCAGGGACTCACTTACACACTAGATTCCAACGGATGGTTGAAGCTCCACGTCCACGTGCCGAGGGTTACAAAAGCCGCTGCTGGGTACCTGCACTTAGTGCAAAAAAAAGAGAGAAAAAAAAGGAATGACCTCACATGCTGATGGCTCGCGCCCGAGTCGAACGGGCGGGGTCTGCAGAAATATTGCGGATCCTTTACGCCTATATTCGACGCAGAGGCGTCGCGGACGCAACCGAGCCCCGTTACCTACTTCCCGACCCCCGGATATGCTTGCTTGAGTTCGCTCACGATTTATGCATAACATAGGACATTCAGCGAGTCTCGGGGAAATACATGGCATTTACTCACTTGACTATCTGGTAGTGCGCCGTGGGTGTGGGTAGTCGTGTGTTGTAACGTGAGCTCTTGGAAGTTGACGCGATTCGCAGTTCCCCATGCCAGACCGCGAGAGCCCACGACGGTCGGAAATCCACACTGGTGAGTGGCGTGCAAGGCGAGTGGGACGTCAGCTTATTGATCCGAGACTAGAGCACTTCCATCCGCCCAAGGCAGTCAGTCGCCGCTGTGGGCGAGGCAAAGGAAGAAGCGGACCCATTGGCCATTGGATTAAGCGGCAGTTCAGGAGGGCATGAGGCTGCCTCGACGGAGGGTCCGGCCGCATGCTTTATCTTGACGTTACGTACCGGCCGGACGAGATTCAGATGTTGAATTTGGTTTGCTTTGCTTGGAGGAGGGGAGCGTTGCGTTGCATCAGAGTTCCACGATAGCTTGCCGATGTGCGGGTGATAAAGTACATTGAGGCCAAATGCATTCAATCAGGTTTGCTACCGTTCGCCCAGAGGAGAGGGAGAGGGAGGTGTGGCATCAGCATTAGAGCGTGGCGAGGCATTCGAGCCGTGCATTGTGCGGATCGGAGTAGCAATAGCAGATGATAGGGCGTAGTGGGGTAGTCTTTAATGCTAGCCCGAAGAAGGCGGAGGCGGGTGAGGCAAGAGAGGGGATGCGGGGTTTGGTGAGGGCGAGAGGATGAGGCGGAGTAAGAGAGGAATGGGGAAGATGCGGAGGATGGAGGGGAAAGCAAGGGGGTCTCAGCAAGTGGCGGCGGCGGCGGTGCTACTGAGGGATGAGGAGCAACAGAGAGACGAGGACGCCGACCGAAACTCGGAGGGGAGTCCGCGGGTGGGACTCAACAGGATGGGAAAGCGAACGAACTGCCGTCATACAAGTTTTTTGTAGGAGGAGGGAGAATAGAAGGGAGGTCGACGCACCCAATCACTATCCTTCCGTACACGCGTCGGGATCCGTATTCGTCGGGTATCACGTCATCGCCGCGCCCGTGTAGTCGCTTGCCCATCTCCGTCCCTTTCTCCCAAGCTCTCGTGACTTGTGCGGTGGTGTTAGCAGGCCCGCGCAGACGCAGAGCGACGTTGCTGTGCGTGCGCGGCACGGCGGGGGCGGGGTGGCGCGGTTGGTGCTGGGGTTTGGAGGCTAGGGTGCTCGTGCAGGCGGCGCAGAGGAGCAGTGCGCTGAGGAGGTGCATCGTTGCTGGCTCTAGGTGCTTGCAGGGACTTTTCTAGTGTTCTATCGTGTGGGTATCGGGTCCAGCGGTGTAAGCCTCGGCTACAGGCCGAATAAAGAGCGTCCGAACAAGCGAGCGTGTGTGGGCCGGGCAAGAGAAGGAGAACGGGCGCAGCGACGGAGGCGTGGACGACGAGGAAGAGAAAAGCAACGTGGGAGAAATTGATGGATACGGGCGCTGATCATTTGTTGATGACTTGATCCGCCACGTGTTTCGTGGTTCAACTTCTTGGTTGATTTTTTTCGGGCTGAGATGGTTGTTAGTGGTGTCATAGGCCTGTTGGGATTTGCGAGGATTGTCCTGGAGGATTTCACTGGAATTGCAAGCAGAACGGGCCAAGCGCAGGACCCATCATGTTGTTCAGTTGCTATTCTTGTCCCCGGCCAAAATTGCCCGCACCGGCGGCCCTGGGCGTCTAACTTTCTGCCCCTCGTGCATCCAACAAAGCCACTGCGAAACTCTACCCGAAGGTCTCTTAATTTTTTTCTGCCTCCGCCAATACCTATTACCCAGAGGCTCTCAGCCAAGAACTTCCGTGCTCGGATTTAGGCCTTCCGTGTCTCACGCAAAATTCCTCAGAGCTGTTTGTGAAAAGAGAGTAGCAGATGTTGAATTTTCAACTTCAATCGACATCTCTTTGCCATGCACAACAGCCAATGCTAGGATAGATATCGTTGGTAAAACTATGCGGCGATCCTTGCAGCACTATGGCAGTCTGCATTTGGCGACGGCACGACAACAAAATTTCAAAGCGTACATACACCTTTTATGGCTCGGGCCCGAGTCGAACGGGCGGTGTCTGCACAAATACTCCTCCAACCAAAACCATTGAAAGCGGACGCGTCCCGGACGCTACCGAGCCATCCTAGCTCAAGCATATTCCCTGCCCTGAGCGTTTTATGGGAAGGAATTTTGGACGCGGGTGGATTCCTCGGCGGAACCTGTGTTGAGACATCAATGACGAGATCGCCTTGCGAGCCCTCGGGTTAAAAGTAGAGTTGCGGCCTCAATTGATTCTGCAAACATTCATTCGCTTTTGGTTTTCTCGCAACCGTGGACCTTCTCTCGCTCTGAAAGCCCTCGTTGCGACCACACGGTAACAAAAAGGAGACGTCCCGCTTATTCTGAGACTAAATGTTCAATTCTGAGGTAAATCTGAGGTGAAGCTTCGATGATCGTTCCGACTGGCTCAAGCCCGAGTCGAACGGGCGGTGACCGCAGAAGCTGTATGTTCACGCTGCCAGATTGAACACAGACGCGTCCCGGACGCTACTAAGCCTTATACATACCCTTAAAACCCCGCTGTTAGCGTTGTATTACTTCACCTGCATGCATCAATGGGTCAGTGTTGCGACGAAATCCCCTTGCCCCCTCCCCCCAGGCTCAGCTTCTCACCAGATGTTAGGGTTGCGTTTGGGTGCCCACTTCTCCGTGGCGCTTGCGCAGAAATTCTCAAAGTATCGCAATGAAGCCTAACAAGGAAAAAAAAACCTTCCGTCAATGATATGGCTCAGGCCCGAGTCGAACGGGTGGGTCTGCTGGAATCGTTTACTATGATGCCAAAGCATTGATGGCGGACGCGTCCCGGACGCTACCAAGCCTCCTGCAACTAGTTCCCTGCCCAAGCTACATGGGATCAAATATCTACCAGTTGTACGACAAAATGTGATTGCATTTGACTACTTGCACCACCCTCCGGTCGCCCCAAAAGAAAGGCGTACATAATTTTCATCATAGACTGAGCCCGAGTCGAACGGGGGGAATCTCATACTGCACTTTTCTCATTCAAAGCCCGGTCACCGCGAAGCCTTCCTCTTTCGAACCTGTCCATAGGTTCGTCAATGCGTCTTCAAATGATGACTAGCGGCTGATTTTAGCACGTGCAGCTGGTTTACCGCGTTCTCCTTGTCTGCCTCTGAATAAAACCAGGGGTTGAGGTGAGACCTCATTCAGGAAAAGTGCCAAAAATTGTGTCTGGTTGATTGTACCCCTGCGAGAAAGAAAAAGCGATGTCAACAATCTATGGCTCGGCCCCAGGCGAACGGGAGGGTGTCTGCAGAAGTGAAAGGCTGAAATGCTTGGTTACTGGAAGAAGAGTCGGCGCGACACCACCGTGCCTTATTTGGGTCGTCGGCGCCCAAACGTGTTCGGAGACCTCTGCTGTCTAACTAACTACATGGCATCAACGTGTTGAATTTCACGATTTTAAACGTCGAACGGGCGGAGTCCGCATAAAGGCAATCCCAAATGAATGTCACTGAGCGCAGATGCGTCCTGGACGAGACCAAGCCCTCTTCACAACCTCTTCCTCTACCTACTTTTCAACCACGACTAACTTTTAGCGAACCGTGAGTGATTTCCTTCCTTGCACGGAACTTGTGAAAGTTTGAGCCCCATTTCGCATTCAAGGCTCACTGATGAATATGATTTGTCTACTCCGCGAAAGCCAACAAGGATCGTACCTGTGCGAGTCGAACGGGCCGGGTCTGCAGATCCATACCGATATGCATAATGAAATCTGCTTGCCCGAAAGTTCACAGGCCCCCTATCCGTCCTTGAAGCAGATGCAGAAGGAGTGCCAAAAAGGGCGCTACTATGGCAGATCATGGCTCGCGCCCGAGTCGAACGGGCGGCAGTTATGGGATGGCGGACCATATCACGGTGAGTATGGCGGGAAAATGCGTCCCAGACCTACAGGGCCTATGCCGATTCGTTGCCCAGAAGACATCAACACACCCCACGCGCGCGATTCGAATCGGCGAAGTCCACCCACGTCCCTCATCTCCAGTCATCCGCGAGCCGCTGGCCGCCCCGTTAATAAACCCAGAAACCCAGAAACCCAGGACGATGTTGTTCGGTACAAGGAGTTGCTGAGCGGCATCTTGGTAATCAGAGGTGATGCGAGATGGCGAGTACGTCGATCCAGTCGAGGCTGCCGCCGCCGCCGCCGACCGGTCGTGCAAGTTGTAAGCTTGGTAATCCCAGACTTGCATCGGTCCAGGTGGCGAGGTCCAAAACTGAAGCCAATCCCAGTATAATTCGAATCTCCTCTGTTTGGAGGCGGAGAGTTTAACAATTTAACAATGTGATATTCATCTACGTATATAATACTTAGGTACGGATACCTCGATGAACCCATGAGACGACGAGAGAGAGGAAAACGAGTGTCGTAAGTGTCGTGAAAGTCGTGAGGGCCTCTAAAGTCACTGAAAAACCTTCGCGCCGTAAACCCAGTGGGAACCGAGCGCGAGAGGAAAAGCGACGGCCGAGATAATTATGTTGTCGAGGCTGCGCGTGCTGCCATTGTCCGCTGAACACTCCCAAAAATCCTGCCCGCCAAGCGTATTGCGCTGGTATGCCAATCCGAGGAGAGGTGGCTTGATAGCTTTCGCCTCTTGATAGGATTCGGCAACATCTCCTTTGTGATGTGCTCGCGGATGCTCGGTAATTGGCCAAGATAATACTGCGATATTTTGAGCGGCCAGATAGTTGGATCATCCACGAAGAGGGACTTAGCTGCGAGTAGAATTGCGCTCTGATCGGCGTCTCCAGTGATTCCGGCTTCCACTAACTTCCGCTCCGTTCGCACCACCACTTCTACCGCGGCGTCGGCTCGCCATTCCGCGAAGTGCAAACAGTCCACAAAGATGTGGTGCGCACTTTCCACTGCGTCGCACCCCATTCTGCACATGCATGAATCCAGTTTTGATCGGGCCTCCAGCGTTTCTGCAGTGGGCAGTTGGCCCGATCGTGCATACAGTTGGATGACCGCCGAATGAGCTGACAGTGCTCGCGTGTATGGATAGTCCGGCGGAGGGCTCGTGTCATGCACTTGAGTAAGCATCCGCATTCGGTTTCCGAGGGCCAGCTCGAATGCCGCCGTTTCCGCGAGGAAATAGTCGACGAAACTCCGGATGTTGGACTCAATCCATCCGTCCCCCGCGGTGTATGGTGTGTACGTGTCCATTGAGAATGTCGGCGTCGGTGCAACGGGCACCATGTCCAATAGTTTCTGCGAGCCCGACGCATAGTGGTCAGCTTCCCTATTCAGTTGTGCAGGGAGCGTCAACTCAGCGGAATGGCCTCGCGTGTACGCCATGTTCACGGATCCCTCTTCTACCAGATCCAATATCCAGCGGTAATATGATCGCCCGTTCATGCCGCGCAGGCGAGAGTCTTGGCAGATGCGAGTGCGGATATCATCGAGGAGGTCCACGGAGTTTTGGTGATCGGAGTAAAGCTGGGAGGTCGCTCGCTTGTCCCGAAGGACCAGAGCTATAACGTGTCCCATCAGCTCTCCGTGTAAGATAGATAGATTACGGCCCTCGAGTTGCAAAACGAGTGTCACTGGGCCCGTCGCCGCCGCAGTTACATGCCGAACTTCACTCAGCGTAGCGGACGCCGGAATCATCGAGCCATCTGTGCCCCATGCTTCTGCACCAGCGGCAGCCCGCGACGGTTTCAAAGCACAGGACTGGACCAGATGCCGTATCCTTTCCTCCGCCCAGTGCCGCCGATGCGAACGAGATGCCAGTAGGTCCTGGGGACCGTCGAAGAGCCAGGATGCACGCACAGACTCCACCGCGTGCACGATCTTCTGCCAATTTACTTTTTGAGTTGGTGTCCATCGACCAATCCGACGAGGTCCCCAATCGACTTCGAAAATGAGACAGCCGTCGACGCCGTTGCGCCAGCGGCCCAGGTCTGCGAGTATTCGGATGCCTTTGCTTCGCATTGTCCGCATGGTGTTGCCGTCCGGAGCATCGAGCGCACCTGTGCGATGGCGGTTACACAATGCTACTACGTGAGAAATGGAAACCTGACCGGTTAAGATCTCATGCTGGTCAGTCATTCTGAGCGAGATCGGATCTCGCATCGACGACATGACACCCTGGGCGGTTATCCACGCTGCCGGGATTTTCTTGTAGTAGTGCGTGAAGGTTTTTCTCAGCCCAATGCCATCCAATGGATAGATGCATGCATTGATACTGCATGTCCATTCCGCGAGGGTGATGCGCGCCATTGTTTGGTAAGCCGTTATGTGGTGATTTAGGTCGCGCGAGATGCCATCGACCACAATTCCCGCGTTGATCCTTGCGACGGAAGGGAAGCCCAATCCGTGATGAGATACTGGAAGAGTCAGAATTTTGGAATTCGGCGAAAAAGGCATGCCTAATATGGCATGAATTTTCATCGATATTCTGACGTCCAGCGCCTCTGCATCGGCCTGCTTGATTGGCTGAAGAGACAGCAACGCCCTGCATCTCGAGACGATGTTCTGAGCGACCATCTTGCGAAGCAAAGTTATTGGTAAACGGCCAGTTAGTCTGGGAAACGCGAATGCATCAATGATGTCTTTTAGTTCTGTGAAGCGCACACCTGGGTCATCGACTTTGGCATTCAAAAAGTCGAGGCCAGTCCGAATCACCGGGACCTGATAGCTTTTAACCGTTAACGGGTCGATGCCAGGCTCGTTCGTTATGGAGGGGAAGCTGATTTGCGCGGGGAGAACAGGATCATTGTCGTTGAGGATGTACGCGAACGTCTTGGACCACTGCGTGAGCCACCCGTATGCGAACTGAAAGCGTTCCATGTGAAGACAGAAAACTTGAGCAGCTCGGAGGGACTTAGCAAATATAAATGAATCGTCCGTTGCCTCGACCATGGTCACCAGCACTTGGAGTTCATCCTCAGAGCGGTGCGGGTCTGCCTTGAGCGCGTTGAGCGTCGTGATTACAAGGCCGTCTGGGTCCTTCGACGCGATGTCGTCAAGATACCGGTGGCCCAAACTTGTGGTGTAAATGGCCTTGAGCGGTGACGCGGGTCCACCCTGCTTTGTAACTCCGCTCACGACAATTGGCGACGTGGGGCCGTGGAAAGTTCGTATGCGACATTTTGTGTCTGTCTGTGCCGCTCGATCGAGGTCTATGATAGCTTGTGGAAGCCCGTAAGCAAGCACAGCATCGTAAAAACCTTCCGGTGCGAGGTAATCAAATCCTTTCATCTGATCTCGTTTGAGCGCGACAACCGTCTCTTTGTGTCGCTCTGCCCACGTCTGGATGCTCGCCAGGAAACTCATGAGATCCCGGGTTTGTACGCCTTGCTGCACCGCGACCTGCGTCTCCGGGACTATGCCCATCCGAGATGAATACGCTGTCAATTCCGTAGTGAGCCAGGATACCGGTGAGTTAGCAAGATAGTTCGAGAGGAATAGCCCGCGCCAGTTCTTCAAATTTGTCAACAGTCCACGCTTGTGGAACATGGTTATCCACATGTCCTTCAGGTCCCCAGGGAAGCGTGAGTTCATCACCACATAGTTATGCAGGTCGAGAACAAGTGAAAGTGCATCGTCCGACACTGCTTTCACACACCACTTCTCCCACTGGTCCGGCCCTGGCGATGGCTTCTGGTTCCCTCTTCGCAATAACGCACGAAACTGCGCAATGGAAGCGGGTTTCGGCCACACGAACGGGTCGGCCAGGACACGTTGCCGTACACCCAAAACCGACGGGGTTGTCAGCCACGGCTTCGGAATGACCGCGGGCGGTAAGCGACCGTAAAGCGATGAGAAATATTGACGCGTCTCGTCCATGACAGCCTCGGGATCGGACAAAAGTCTGTCAGGGTCATTGCAAGAGCTGATCGTCCGGGGCAGGGACACGAAGGCCCCAGATGCGACGAGTTTCTTGGTCGAGCCACCGTACAACGCCGCCAACATGCGATTACGATCCTGCAGCTTTGCCCGAGAAAATATCTCCTTCATCTTCTCCGCATACAGATCTTTGTAAAATTGACGCCGCTTTGCAGTCAAGAATACCACAAGGGACTGGGACAGCTCTGACCGGGAGTACTCAGCTTCGTAACCATTCAAAGCCTTCAAGGATGCGAATGACAGCGGCGCGCTCCAATCGCTCTTGACATGCTGAATTGCTCCCCCAATGCGGCGAATGGAGGACACAATCGACTG
Source organism: Mycena polygramma (assembly GCA_029449255.1). NCBI lineage: Eukaryota > Fungi > Basidiomycota > Agaricomycetes > Agaricales > Mycenaceae > Mycena > Mycena polygramma. Next base: position 913,455 of record JARKID010000013.1, on the reverse strand, counting down.
GATTTTGGGAGACGTCACGGAGTGGCCTTTCTTGTATCGGGATATTCGCCCAAAAGCTTCCTCGCCACAAGGAATGAGGATTTTTGTCAGCGCATCATATCTCCTATTGAAGGAGTCATCGTCAATCACTGGTGTAAGGTGCAGTCCCTCAGCTTTGATTCTTCTATCAACTGCATCTTTGAACGTGGTGAACCGATGTTTTTCAGACTTGTTCGGGTGTTTTAAGCGTGGCTGATTGAAAACCTGCGGCACGTCAGGGAACATCGTGAAGCTTCCGTGAGAGTTTGAGGGAGGTGCGTAGACCAGAGTCCCGACAACTGCGCGGTGATCTGTCAAGGGTACGAAATCATTGTATCTGTCAGCGACACCGATTTCCGAATCTATGAGCTGTCTTTTTGACGAGACAATGCGGTCAATAATATTCCCGCCGCCTCTCGTTCCACGCCCGCGGCTAGTCCAGCACGTCATTCTGTTCCGTCCAAGAACATCGGACCACAAGTCATGTCCATCGGCATCCCTCAGGAAACGGGTAAACTGCTGGCGCGCGTCACTCTTGTCAGCGGCTCTCTCGGTAGATGACACCGTCGCATTATAGTCACCGCCCATTGACCAGGAGGTCAGAGTCGAGTTGCAGAACTCAGTCACATCTGCCCAGAACTCGCGTGCATTGGGATCTATATTGTTTATGCCAGGGTCCCACGGCGCGTAGACACCGACGACCCTATGGACAAAACCGCGACCGGAGTCGGTCGGTAGGATCACATCGATCGCCAGCAGCCTCCCCTTCAGGGAAGCCTTGGTGATCTGGACGCGTTGGGAGATTTGCACATCCTTACGGATGCCTATCGCCACACCCCACTTGTGAGATTTGCCATGGGATTGAGGGATGCCATCCTCCTCGAAAATATTGTACTCAAACGAAGGTAGTTTGGAACTCAGCTTCTCATTGGTCTTGGTCTCCGTTATCACGAAAGCATGCGGGGTTCTTTGAGAGATGACGCCGTTGACATGGCTGACCTTGCCGGGTCCTCCGATGCCATTCATATTGAGCGCGTACATCGAGAAACCCGAATTGGCGCGATTCGTAGCAGCGACGACCATGTTTGCAAGTGAGAGTATGATCACGAGAACAAGGAGCAGGGGAGGGGGGTTGTATTGGACATCTGGTAAAGAAACAGATTTTTTGCGACTCGCTTGTACTCGTTCTTTACATCTCGGTAACTCGTCAACTCGCACGAAGCTCAGAACGCCATGAAAACCCCGAGGGGACCATACACGCGACGGAGCCCGGGTCGTTTCGGAACACTTCAAGTGTTTGGCTGAAGAGACATCGCGAGCCGCGATTAGAAGATTGGAAGGGATGGATGAACGAGTAGAGCTCACGGGAGGCGGAGGGTGATGTCCTTCAGTCATCAGATCATCCTCCGGTTTGTCGTTCGTCCCTTTGCGCTTCTTTGATGCCTGCGAGTCAGACGGCGAAGGTGATCGTGAGCGTTCGGGGCGATCCTGGATGCGAGCGATACCGGGCGGGACCAGCGGGGTTTCGATCGCAGAGCCGAGAGTGCCTCCGAGCAGGGCTATAGATTGACCAGCGCTCGAGGCCAGACTCTTCGTCAGCGCCGCTTGCTCTATGAAAAGCTTGGCATACTCAGCTTTCGCCTCGTCATGGTATTCTGGGAGTCCAAACTTGATGGTATTTTGGTGCTGATTCATCGTCATCTGCACCTGGGTGAGCTGAGCGCGAATCGTCTGCTCCCCGGCTAGCGCCAGGAAAGCGGATGCTTGATTGGCAAGACGCTGGCCAAGCACACCCAAGGAGGAGTGGAGGGAGCCGACCGTTTTCGTGACTTCGGAAATGGCACGCTGCTGGGTTTCGTGCTGGACGCGGGTTTCTCGCTTGTGTTCCTGCAACTCGCCGCGGAGAGCTTTGAGACTCTCGTTGACCGAGTCCGCACCGTCTCTGAACGTCTGGGTCATGCTTTTGGGACGCCAGAAGCCCTGGTTATTGAGGGCTACCACAAGCTGCGGGCGATGGATGTTGGGGAGATTCGGACTGAATCTCTTGACAAACTCGTCGCCGGCAGAGAGCAGACGTGAGGTAGCCGACCAGTCTGTCATGCAGACGACAATGCTCTCGCGCTCGTACGGCGGGACGCGCGCACTGACGAAGCATTTCTCGTCCGTCACCGGGTCACGGATATTGCGCACAATCCACTTGCAAAGCGAGGACTGTACGCCTTCTCCCTCCGTGAGACCGGATATGACGACGTCGAAGCAATGGTGAACTTCAATCTGGCGGCAGCGGGAAGCGGTGATGGGGTTGGCAGACACAGTGGACACAGTAACAGCGCCGGCAGCGAGGATGTCGTCGACGTGGCGATGGTTCGCGAGGGTGAGGTACGCTCCCGAGGGTAGGCAGTACGAGTCGGTGTAGGTGATTCCGCGTCCTGCAAGGGCGATTTTAATTTTCTCGAGGGGCGCGCATGCCGACTTATCTCCTTTTTCCTTCTGGAAGCCCGTATCCCCAAATCTAATCGTCATCCGTTTGTCTTTCCCATCCCCTATAGGCTGCCACACCACCTCCCACTCGGGCTTCTCTTTGACGAGGACCACACGCCATTGGTCGAGGAGATCGAAGCGGGGGGTGTCGTCCGGCTCGTCCGGGTTGAAAGGGAGCCGTGCGTAGCAAGCACTGGAAGGCTTAGCGGTGCTGAACGGGGTCAGGATGATGTTGGGGAGCTCGGGATCAGCTTCCAAGAGGCTGTTGATGGTTTTCTGAGCCAGGGTGACGGCGCTCGTCGAGGTAATCGGGGAACCGGCGGTGTAGACACTGCGGAGGAGGAGTGCGCAGCCGAGGGGAACATTGACGTCGTAGTCGTCGTCCTCGTCATCGGGAGAGGTGGCCCGCGCGACTTTCCGAGGAGAGAAGGGAGCCTTCTTCCGAGGGGAATTGACGTCCATCAGATCGGGCTTCTGTCAAAGAAGACGACGGAACGCGGTAATGCGTCGGTGAAAAATTTTCTAAGTCGATTTTATTGGATGCTGTGATCTTGGGGATGCCACAGAACAAAGATAGGAGCACGGGAGGTGCAGAGGAAGGAGAAACGGTCCGGGGGCAGGGGGGCGTGGTTGTTGTTGTTGTTGTTGTTGTTGTTAGTGTGTATGTTGCACCAGCACGCACGAGAGGGGTAAGCAGTAAGCAGTAAGGGTCCGCCAAGTTGACCACGCGGGATGAAACGATAGGTTGCGGATGTGCGGATGTCGAGGTAGAATGAGGAGGAGGAGGCATGGCCGACTGCGACCCAAAACCCAGGAGTCAAGACCTACAACAAAAAAATCAGCTACACTGTCCCATCAAACGCAGTAAATGAACTCACGAATTTACGCATAAATCACGGGCATGAAAGTCGCGAGAAAAGTTAGAAACCGACAGAACGAGGGGACAGACAACAGGATGTGGATACGCGTACGGGTAGGAAGGTGGATACGTGGATAGCTTGTGGATAGATAGAGACGAGACGAGATTAAGGACATGTGCCCGCAGCTCGAGGTGTAGCGTGTAGCGTTGAGAGGTATATAGTAAAGATTGAATCCAGACCTGTACGAGAACAAATCAGCGCACGCCCTCTTTCCGAACCCAATCATAAACTCAAGACACTCACGCATAACCAAGCCCAAGGAAGAAGGAAAAACTACGCCGCGCCCGCTTGTACGACGAGCCCTACAAGGTTGAGCATGACGTCGTTGAAGCTGGCAAGGTTCTGCGCCCCTGTCGCCTGTGCCTGTGCCTGCACACTCGCGCTCGGCGACGCGCTGGCCGACTGCAAGGCGGAGCTGGAGCTGGGACGCGCGGAGGACGAGCTCAGCCGTGCGCTTGAACTCGGCTTAACACTCCAGTTCGAGTGCGTGCTGAACGTCGTAGTATGTGTGTTACCCGTTGTCGTGCGCGTAGAAGTGGTACTATGCGTAGTTGGCGTCGGCGTACTCGTATGCGTCGTGGTTGTCTTCTTCTGCGTGCTCGTGGTAGTCGTATCGTCGTTGCCGTCAGAGAACGACCACGAGCCGTAGAATTCGCCGATACCGGGGTCGCCGACGAAGAATTCGAAGAGGCCCTGTGTGAGGTCGAGGGAGCCCCAGGTGTCGCAGGATGCGCACTGTGAGGTGTGCACGGATTAGTAAAAGTGAAATGAAGGTGGGACGGCGCGTAGAATAGGTAATAATAACAGCTGCAAGCGGTGGTGGCGATGGAGGATGGGGAGGGCAAGAGGGAGGCATGCGAGGATGGCGAGGATGGCAAACGAGGAGAGGAATAAAGCGAAAGTGGGACAAGGTGAAAAAAAAAGGCAACGTAGACGCACCTCATCCACACAAGTGGCGACCGTGCTCTTCCCGTTATAATCGATCCGCAACTGCTTCCCGCAGCACGCCGAGCCGTCCCCGTATTGGTTGTAGTTCATCGCTACGAACTAACCGCAGGATACAGGATAGTTTTCGTGAATATCAGGATCAAATTAAATTGAATCGAAAACGCACCCAATCACTATCCTTATGATTCTTCCCCGTACACGCGTCGGGCCCGGTGTCGGTCGGGTACCACGTCATAGCTACGCCTGTGTACGAGTCCCTCTTTTCCCTCGCCATCGCTACATCACGCGAGGTGGCGTTCGCAGGCCCGCGCAGACGCAGAGCGAGGTTGTTGTGTGTGCGCGGCGCAGCGGGAGCAGGGTGGTGCGGTTGGTGTTGGGGTTTCGAGGCGGTGGCGCCGGCGGCGCAGAGGAGGAGCGCAGAGAGGAGGTGCATCGTCGTCTCTAGGTGTTTGCGGAAAATTTTCTGGTTACTTCTAGCGTGTGGGTATCGGGTCCAGCGGTTGCAGAACCTTGACCAAGGGGTGCTAAGCAAAAGAGCGTACTATCGAGCGAGCGTGTGTGGGCCGGGCACAAGAACGATAACGAGCGCGGCGACGGCGGCGGGGCGACGAGGAAGAGGTGAAGAGCAACGAGCGAACGTGAGAAAGATGGATACGGCTGATCATCAGTTGATCTCTGATCTGCCACGTGCTATGTCGTGGTTCAACTTTCAATGGTCGAATTTCTTCCACGGGTGATCCGGCATATTTCAGAATCACGCACGGATTGGTGGATTAAGAATTTGTAGTTGGGTGACAAGGCGCAAAATGTCGCTGGCAAAACGGACAAAGCCAAGGAACCATCAGACCGTTGTTGAGGTTCTATTTTTGTGTACCGCCAAAATTGCCCGACCGCGCCGGCGTTTTTCTGGGCCCAACGAACTTCCTGCCTCTTGCATTTACGACGGGAGTAAGTATCCATTCATCTTGCCATCGTGTTCACAAATCCACTGCAAAATCACCCATTCTCCTCATGTGCTTCCCCGGCTCCCACGAAATTGAGCTTTCCACAAAATTGTCTTCGCGCAGGCGCAGTTCAGTTGGACAAAGTATGTATCCTTCACCCCAATTACACAGGAGTGGAGCGACTGCTGCCGCGCTACCTGAAAAAATACCACGATGATCTGGAACGGCTCGGGCCCGAGTCGAACGGGGGGAGTCTGCGGATTTTTTTCCTTCTACCACGACCTAACACAGATGTGTCCCAGACGCTACCGAACCTTCTTACTATGCTCATTAGAGCCTTCCCAGAGGAGCAGATTCTCAGAGGTTCTGTCATCGCGGTGCGCATCAAACATGTTGAGTTGGGTTCAGTTCTTCAGTCTGGGATGCACTGACCGCCATACCACATGTTCATTTTTCCGAAGCGCAGCAACAAAAGTTATTTACACGGCCACAACGACCTATGGCTCGAGGCCGAATCGAACGGGCGGAATCTGCAGAAATCTGACCGGCGCTCGCCCAGGTGAACGCAGATGCGTCCCAGACGCTACCGAACCTTCTTACTCTTACCCACTTCGTGCATTCTAATCATCGCCATTCTCAGATGTCTTGTCAGTACGGCAAGTATCAGACGTTGAGTTGGATTGGATTTAAACAGCTCTCAGGCTTCGGATCGTGTGGGCGATAAAAACAAGGATTCTGGCCCCACCCTCGCAGGTGCATTGGAGTACAGCACAGCAACAAAAAAGTGTCCCTCTCACGATCGAGAATGGCTCGGGCTCGAGTCGAACGGGTGGATTCTGCAGACACCTTGTTTTGTACACATTGAATGCAGGTGCGTCCCGGACGCAACCAAGCCTCTTTTAGCTACTCTCATTTACGGACATCTGTCCTCGAACTTGAGGCTACCCCAGATTTCTCAAATCTCTTTGGTCAAGCAGAAATTACCAGACGTTGAATTTCCGACTTCAATCGACACCTCTTTGCCATGCACAACAGCCAATACTAGGATATCGTTCGGGGATTTATGCGACGATCCTTTCAGCACCATGTCAGTCTGCATTTGGCGACGGCACGACAACAAAATTTAAAAGTGTACACCTGTCATGGCTCGGGCCCGAGTCGAACGGGCGATGTCTGCACAAATACTCTTGCAACCAACCATTGAAAGCGGACGCGTGCCGGACGCTACCGAGCCATCCTATTTCAAACGTATTCCCTGCCTTGAGCATTTTATGGGCAAGAATAAGGGTCACTCGATGTGGAGGTGGACGGATTCTTTGGCCCCGTGTTGAGACATCAGAGAAGCAAGGAGCTCTCGGGTTGCAAATTGAGTTACGCTCTCAACTCAGTCCCCGACCTTCCTCCAGTGTTCTCGCACCCATTGTTCTGACTTGCAGCAGTAAGTGCATCTCGCTACAGCACATGTACAGCGACATAAAAAGATGATGTCCAACTTGTGTCCAACAAGGCTTATGGCTCGGGTCCGAGTCGAACGGGCGTGTCGACGTCTCTGCACATGTTCGCTGTTGTTGCTGCGACGCTCTATTGAACGCAGATGCGTCCCAGAGGCTACCAAGCTTTATTTCAAGTACTTTCAACCACGGACATCCGTGCTCTCACCCAATCCTTCCGCTCTCACCTCACAAGTGTTTTGTCAAAAAGAAAATGTTGAATCAGAGAATCTCCTACTTCAACCGACACCTCCTTGCTTTGTACACCGGCCAATGCCAGATAATTCCAGACATTCTTACAGCATCAACGTGGGCGCATTTATCCGCAGCATTTAAAAAATATGCACTCCTCAGTGCTCCATGGCTCGGGCCCGAGTCGAACGGGCGGGGTTTGCAGAGATTCTTGCTATATGGATTGTTTATTGAATGCAGATGCGTCCGAGACGCCACCGAGCCCCGTCCCTATACCTCCAGCCCAAGCAACCCGTTAGCAAAATGCAGGGGCCTTTCTCCTACACTATATCGACAAAAGAACATTTTCTGCGATTTCCGATGCACTACGTGTTATCTTCACTCGAACTCAAGCATAGGGTGCTTCAGTGAGTCGAGGCTTAGGTTTGTGTGAAATTTCTGCCATCAGATTACCATGATCTGCCATCAAAATTGCCCGAACAATAAATGCAGCAATTTTGAACTTGGCAACCAAGTCTCTTCAGGATATTCTGAATCACCCAAATTGTAGTTCTGGATGTGGAGAGCAATTGTACAAGTTGAATCACGCAAAAATATACAGGCAATAATGAGCTATGGCGGCCGCAAAACCGCGATTTTGGTCATTTTTTGATGGTTTTGATCATTTTGGTGCCAAAATGGCCAGTTTGCGAGGGCCACAGCGAGTTTTTGCCTGCATATTTTTCCACGGTTCAACTTGTACATTTCATCGTCACACCTTGGGCTACAATTTGGGTGATTTAGAATGTCCGGGAAAAATTCCGTTGCCAAGTTGAGAAATTGGTCATTTCTTGTTCGGGCGTTTCTGATGGCAGATCAGCGCGACTTGATGGGATCAATATCACACAAACCTCAGGCTCGACTCACTGGAGCTGCCTGTGTTTGAATCTTTGTCTTCTACACCGGCCGGTATTAACAGATTGTCCCCACTACCCGTACCCTGGGATTCTAACAGGGACTATTTCCCAGTATTAAAAAGGAAGAACTCAGCCGATGCCCCATGGCTCGGGCTACATAAATGGTTTGGATTCCACCAATATTGAAAGTAGATGCGTCCGGCACGCTACCGAGCATCCTGCAACTCGTTTCAGCCTCGCTCATCACTCCCCCGAATCGGAGCTTCTGCTCCTTGCCAGGCTAGGTTGTCTGGATGGGATGGATTTGCCATTTGTACTGCAGGTGATGCTGTGAGGACTTAAGACTTGGTTGAAGTCGAACGGGCACTGCAGATACGTTTTTCGGCATAGCGCGCCGCTATTGAACACAAACGCGTCCCGAACGCAACCGAGCCTTCCTCAGCTGGCTGCGAATAAGTCTTGGAGTCAAGTCGTTTTGCAACCCGTTCCACATGACATGAGGAGAGAACATGGCTGTGTGATAACATCTTAGTGTATCAGTACCTATTACGAGCCAAAAAAAAGTGAATCCACGAAGTATTTCGACGAGGCTCGGGCCCGAGTCGAACGGGCGCGGTCCCTGTGATCCACAGGTGTGCCTCGCGCTACTACGCCTGTTGCAACTTTGCTCAACCCCTGATATTCGGAACCTTCCGCTCAAGTGTATCCTCGGACCTGTTTTGTCTACACGGCACTGGAAAATTGACTGATGTTGGGGCTACATTTTGATGTCCACCTCGCAGCTTGTATCTATCGTTCTGGCGGTTATCCATGCAGAGAATCTCGCAGCATCGCAACAATTGCATCTGGGTACCCGACAAAAAGGGATTAACGCAACGAAGACTTACGGCGCGAGCCCGAGTCGAACGGGCGGGTTTGCAGAAGGTTCTTTCTGCGCAACTCGACTCGCGGACGCGAGAGAGCCCCTTCAGAATGTTCGGAGTGGCATTGTCTGAGAGAGGCTTTTGTTATCGGGCTGGTATCCAGGCTAACGCACTGGGAGTCTTTCAACCCGTCGAGAAGGAGCATATTCAGGCCCAGGTACACGAAGTAGAATTTTAAGAGACCGAGGATGTGTAGCTTAGCGCGGGGCTCGCAGTGATAGTGACGTCGCGTATACAATCCAGACGCGGACATGGACATTGGTTTTGTGACCGGTACTGGCACAGTGGCACTTTCCTGGATAAAATTTGGATCTTCCGAGGACCGAGACACAGCGGCCAGTGTAGCAATCAGAGGTTAAGGGAAGTCGGAGGAGCGTTTTAAATAGCCCTTAGAGGATCGTCTTGGAGCTTTGGTGCAGAGGGTGATGGAAGTCGGGAGCAAGCCGGCGTTTGTTTGGTGCTGTGACATTTGGAGGATGCCGTTGCACAGCAGCCTAGGTTCTCAGTGATCCACCATCTCGATTCTCGTTTCCTGGCCTTCTCGTAGCGCAGGCGTCTCACAACCTCCCAGGATGGTTCTAATCCCCACCGCCCCGTCAAGCTCCTTTCCGTCCGAAAATGCGCTGATTGCGCTGCGCGAGGCGGACGGACGGACGACGCGGGAGCGGGAGTGCTGCGGGACATGCATGTCATGGTCGTGTTGCTCACCGTGCGTTCTCTCGCTCACACGAATCCTCCTTGATCTCAACTCCTAGTCTCCAGGCCGGATTCTGTGCAGCACGACGGCGAACACACTTTCGTCACGGGCAGGCGAGAAGAGTCAAGACCAATCCCACGACCGCCGCTCCGCTCCTCGACGCGCTTGTCTGCACGCCTTCATCGGCACCCCCCTACACTCTTAGCTCGACGTTGCTACTGTCGGTGATACTCACGGCACCCAGGGCGATATCGAGCTTCCTCAAGGCTGCGTGTACATACGCTCCTCGCGTGAGCCACCTGCGCCCTGCGCCTTCCTCTCAACCGCCACCTCCACCGTGTTCTCTATACCTTCCTCTCTGCCCCCGTGCTCGACTCCACCTCTGTCTACTATACTACCGGGCCGCGTCACCAACCAACTCTAACATCGTCGGCGTGTGCGTCACCGGGACCTCAGTCGCGCAAAGCCCATGCCGCCGCTGCTTGGGTTCAGCGAGTCGGAGGGAGGGTGGTGGAGACGACTTCCGGTAAGTTTAAGTTAGTTTCTTTGTTTTTTTTTGGTTGCTTTCATTCGCCAGTGCTGGCTGCTTTTTCATTCTTCCTCCCCTTTTCTCTGTCTCTTCTATTGATTCCTCCTCGTTTCCTTTTTATACACAGAGACTTACACGCCCGACACAATCACATCTTCCTCTACCTGCTACTGTCACTGCTCACGATGTCTGCGAGCGCAATGGGTTGCATGTGCTGCTTCTGCCGACGCCGGTCAAGGTGTGCTTGTGTTTCTGTCCTTCTTTCCTCGGGCTTTCCTTTGTGCACTGTGTCTTGCTTCTTCTGGCCGCGTTCGTATCCTCCAATGCCAATATTTGTACTTATCATATCCTCCCTTTCCACTTCGTTTCCCTCCCCCTCCTTCTCACCCTTTGTGGTCTTGTGCGTCATGACCTTGCTAGACCTCCAACCTTCCTCCTTCGACTTCCTTGACCGTACTTCAATATGTACACGCTGCTTCATCCTTCCTCCATCCGCGCACGCCTCCGCCCCCCTCCCATCCCCCCTCTTTCATTTTCCGATTAATCTATCCCGCTCTTCAACTTAGCATCGCTGCGTGCATAACTCCGGCCCTTTTATTTTATCCCAATGCCAATCTACATTTCGTTATCTTCCTCGGGATGGGGATGATTCCCATTCCTTTTGTTGTCGGGATGGGAGACATCTTTTTCCGTCCCTGCTTCGATCCGGACGCGGTGATCGTCGGGGGCGCGCCCTTCTTTCTTCCCTACCCGTCCCCGATTCCTTGACTTTTTGGAAACTACTCGTTTGTTTGCGTTTGCGCTCTCCCCCTTTCAATCCTCGACTTCTTGCCTCCTTCACGTACATCCTACCCCCGTTCCGTCGTCGAAATTCGGCCAATTTCGCGCCGTCTCCTTCCTTTGGTCCTTCCCCCTCCTTCCTTTCACCTGGGGCACTGCAATTGCACACCCTGCCTTATCCACCGTCCTTTACTCTACTTCTGCATCCTGTTCACAATCTTCCTCGCCGCGTACACTGCAATGCACATTTACACGCTTTATGCTTGCCACGCTGATGTCTTCCCTCACGGTGCACGTTCAGGCCAACTTCGCTGATATTCAAGCCACAGTGCAACCCACAGGATGTATTGCCCTATCGCGCACGGTCCTCGATCGCGCAATAGCGAAAATATCTCGATATACCACGAGGGTCGCCCGTTCGATTCGGGCGGGGCCATCATCCAGAATCCCAAGGATCACTTCTTGCTGCTCTGGAGCTCTCTGCATGACCCTTGTTCTGCTCAAAACAACGCACGCTATGTCCACAATCTCGTCCCTCGGCGCCGTATATCGGACAAGCATCCGGCTCCGGTTGGCTTCAACTTGCGCCGCAAAATAGCTACATAGCTATAGAAAGGCTGGGCCTGCTCCGCTCTCGCTGATGTGCTGTTGCTTGTTGAATCTTGCGCGAACGCTACGGTTCGGTTAGCAGTTGATTGGGCTGCTTCGTACTTCATTTTGGAAGCTTCCGCATTAATATTGATCTCACTTGGGAACTCTGGGTGCGAGGAACGCACATCCCGCGAAGCGCGTGAGGATTCCGAAATAATTCATCGTTATGTGCTTCCGACATGGACTGTGCATGTAGGCAGCTGTCGGTCAGTACGACCTAAATTCCAGCCGACTGAATTTGTTGTCAAACACGCGCACGCAGAACCAGTGTATTGCGAAGCACTGCCTCTGTTTGGCCGCCAATAACTTCTGGGAAGCTGCGGCCAATAAGCCAGAAGTTTGCAGCCAATAAGTCCCGCGGTGACAGACTTTGATCGTCTCCACCGAGTTCCCAAAAAGGCGATTGAAGTATCACGATGCGGCGCTGCGATGTCGCCCTGCGAACATGCTGCGGAGTGCGATCAGCCGCTTGTGAGAGGGTGAGTGGATTCAAGAGGACGTAAAGATGATGTTGACGATTTTTCGAGAAAGCTCGACTCGGTTCAAGGGCGATATCCTTCGGCAGTGACTTGGACAGCGGTGTACCGCGGTGGGCCAGACGATGTACCCAGCTCGAATCCAGTCCGGCTGCCGGTACGAGAGAAGACAAAAGTGCCCAAGAAGCGCCGCGGCAGAGAATTAACGTGCGCTGATCGCAAGTCATGGTGGCCGCCGAGCGCGAACTGACGGTTTAATGATCAGACCGAGCGTTCGCGCCCTCGACTGCGGCGCAGCAATATTTCGAAGCAACCATTTCGACCTCGCTTCTCGCATAGGGTTGAATCTCACGAAACTCATTAGGTTTGGGACAAAGGTACGCTATCCGTCCGACTATATAAAGGGGAGCCCGCGACAGAGGTAGCTCACCAATCTGCACTCCCACTCGCCTTCTACATTCTTCCTCGTCTTTTAATCGGTTTCACTAAATAACTCGACGTTTTATTCACATCATCTCCCCCAATTACTCTCCTGCTCCCATAAACTTCCGCAACATGCAATCCTCTCTTGTCGCGGTTCTCGCCGTCCTCGCCACCGGCGTCTGTGCCGGTCCGCTCAACCCACTTTTCGGCCGGGCCACATGTGATGTGAAAAGTACGTCGCTGAGGATTTTCTATCTCGTCCTTACTGATTGTACCGCTCCCGCAGATTGTGTCGTGGCGCTGGCGCCATCCTTCCCCACCGCGTGCGACCCTGCTGCCACGCAGCTTGGAGCCAGTATGTCCCTCTGCTTATCCTCTTCACACGAATCGACTGACACATAATTCAGACACCGCATTCAACACCGCGTGCCTCACTGCCGCAGCGAAAGGCACCGCCGCCTTCGTGAGTGTATTTTCCGAACACAAGGAACAATCATCTTGAATATATTTCTTGCAGCCTACCTCGTGTGCGCCGTGCGCCGCGCAGTTTGGCGTCACCGACCCTGGCAACAAAACGCCGGGAGCCACAAACGGTGGCGCGACAGCGAATGCACCGAATACCAATGGCCCTAATACGAATGCCCCGACTGCGCAGCCTGCTCCCCGTGCGAACGGTAAAAAGGCTCCCCTCGCTCCCCCTGCACCCGCACACCCTGCACCTGCACCTGCACCGCCGGCACCGGTTCCCGCCGCTCCTAAGAAAGGAAAGCCCGCTGCCCGTGCGAACAAGGGTGCGCCCGCATTCGCTGCGCCCGCCCCTCATCCCGCCGCGCCAGCGCCAGGGCCAGGGGCTCCAGCCCCCCCCGCACCGAAGAAGGCCAACAACGGCAAAGCCCCTGCTCCGGCTCATCCCCGTGCCAGCGTTTGCGACATCCAGGGTACATATATTTAACATCATCAGCTCAACCTATCTGACTCATATCCAGCCTGTGTTATCGCCCTCGAGCCGTCGTTCCCTGAATGCGCGCCGGCCGTCATGCAGCTAGGAGCCAGTACGCATCATTCTTGTTCTCGCTGAATTTATTCTCACTGTTTTTTCCATAGACACCTCGTTCAACGGTAACTGCCTGGTTGCGGCCGCCAAGGGCACCGCCCCCTTCGTGAGTTCTTCTGGGTTAAAATACCAACATTCGCGCTGATGTTCTTTTGCAGCCCACCACGTGCGGCGGATGCGCTGCCCAGTTCGGTGTGACGGACCCGGGCTCCAACACGAACACTAACACCAACACACAGTCCCCCGCCCCAGTCGGCGGTGCGGTGCGGGCGTAGCAATCAACTAAACCGTCCCTCGTTGTTTAAATCTCAAATAATAGATGCAGTACTATTACAGTCGTTTGCATAACTCCGTGAAAACGTGTTTTTTTTCTGCGCATCACGTACCTGAGGGAATCCATCCAAAAGACTGCCGAGTGCCTTGAGGTTTTATACAAGGTTGGTTCAAGGATGCGAGGGGTTGACATGCTGCTGAGAGCACTGGCTTGGATCCGGCAGATGCCGAAGCTGCGGAGCAAGTTCCTACGCAACGAGGACATATACCCTGCTTTGTGACTCACAATAAGTGACAAACTCTTTCCTCGGGTTTCTCGGCCTCCCACTCTAAATTCAACGGGTTGTTAAATGTTTTCCCCGATTCTTGCTCGATCAAATCTCTCTGAAGAATGGGACTACGCGGCCAAAAAAAAATGGTGGAGTAAACCCCAACGTCCTCGGGTGGATTCGAACCTCCGTCTCTCCCAGAACAGACAGGATGACGGAATTACATATGTGGGAGTGAGTCTCATGCTCCATGAGAATTTCCTCATCCAACGGCGAGGATAATTGGGTACGCATCTAGACACTGAAACTTGGTCCCAGAGTTTTCGCCACCAAAAAGGACTCGGTAACAGAGACTACAGCTCAGGCCCGGATCGAAAGGGCAATATCTGCGGACGCGGATATAAGTTATAAGTTATAACCAAACGCAGACACGGCGCGCGTCTCAGACGCTACCGAACCATCCTCACCTCCCTATATTCTTCGTGCTGTCAACGTGTTCCAAATGATAACCGCGTTGGTGTCGATTCTTCGCCTCGGTAAGGATTTCCGAATGGCCTAAAAAGAGGACAATCTCTCTCCGAGTGTTGTAAACAGGGTACCGATTACGACATTAAAAAGGTAGGTGACAATATGGCTGTATGGCTCGGGCCCGAGTCGAACGGGCGGTGTCCGCAGAAAGGCAGTTCTTCCTTCCGCACTGAATGCGGATGCGTCCCGGACGCTACCGAACCTCTTTTACCTACTTTCAGCACACATATACGTTTGCAAGCCATGGATAGATCATCTGGATGCAAATAATATGAACGGCTGTCTGTTGGAACATCGGCGAAGCAATGCCTATATTGCCGCGTTTGGAGCCCTGGCGGAAACAGGAATTGCGGCCTGTATCCCAGTCGTTCTACCTCCCCGTTTTGCTTGCAAAGCCGCGCTCTGTTGTATTTTGTCCTGGACGTGAGGTAAAGTACAAAAAACAAGACTCTGTTCTCACATGACTCATGCCCGAGTTGAACGTTCAACGGACGCAGTCTGCTGGCATACATAAGTATCTTGCATCTGAAGCCAGACGGCGACAAGCCCTCCAGTGACGGCGCACGCCCAAGCGTATCGGCTGCAAAATTTCCAAAAAATTATGGTAAATACTTTTCTGCTTCTTCAAAGGGTGCACGCCATATATAACGCGTCCACCTCACTGGCTTTATGCTATTTGTGCACCCCTAATCACTGGGCAGGAAGGCAAGCACATTCGAGCCCCGATGCACAGAGTCAAATTGTCTCAGCCATGGTAAGTTTAACCTGGTGATTATGGGGCAAGTAAGTCGGACCCAGACCAGACCCAGAGTCCCAGACGGGCTTTTTAACTTTTTTTGTCGACAAAATCAGTATATTGGATACCATCCCTTGATTGTAGGAGTCGGGCGAGTGCCGCGTAAGTTTTTAAACCGCCGTAGAGGGTCGTCTTGAAGCATTAGTGCGGGGATGATGGAAGTCAAGACCAAGCCGGATGTTATTTGGTCCTGTGCCGTATGCACGCCATTGCACAACAGCCCAACCTTCTCTTCATCCCCATCACCTTGGTTCTCGTTTCCCTGGCCTTCTCGTAGCACACGGGTCTAACCACCTCCTCCAACATGCCTTGAACTTTTCATCTTCATCACTTTGCCAAGATACTTTCCGTCTGGATCATTGCGCCGTGGCCACCCTGATTGTGGTGCTAGCAACGCGCCCCGGGGCCGATGGACGACGCAAGGGCGGGAGATGGATGCCAGGGTCGTAGCGGTCATCGTGCGTTCTATTGTTTGCACCATGGCCCCAATCCTTGATCGATAGCTTGGTCTCCAGGGCGGATTCACATGCACGCTCCTACTGACTCCCCACGCAGCACGCTGCTCAAGTTCCTCGCGCACCACGGCGCACGGGCACGTAGTTGCGCTCACTCCTTCTCTAGTCTTCCCGCCTCTGGCTTCGTCACACGTCGAGTTTCTGCGCCGCCCCACGTCGAACGCCGCCCTCGATCCGCGCGTTCGCCGCACGCCTCGCCGCACGCGACTACATGGCAACCTCACCACCGCTGCTCGACGCGCTCGTATGCGCGCATGCCCACGCCGTCATCGTCGACCTCCTGAGATTTGCGCGCGGATGGGACGTTGCTGCTGCCGGCGATGCTCACGGTGCCGCGCGATAACCGGGTCGTGCATGGGTGTGCATCGGCTCTTATCTTGCTACGGCCGCGCCTACGCCTATTCTCGTCATGGAAGCCACCCGCGCGCTACGCGCCATCCTCCGGACGCGCCACCTCCAGCAAGTTCCCAACGCCCTCCCCTCTGCGCCGGTGCCTAACCCATCTGACGGCTCTTCTACCGCCACCGGGCGCGTACCCAGCCAAATATCCACCATCGTCACCTGATCGTCTCCCCAGGGCTCCGCCGCGCCGAGAGAGTCGCGCCCGTCGCTGTCTAGGTACAGCTAGACAGAGGGAGGGTCGTGGTGTGTGTGAGATTTTTCTGTGCGTTCCTTCACCCGTGCTGGATGCTCTTCCGTCCTTGCTCATCCTTCCG
Organism: Mycena polygramma; assembly: GCA_029449255.1. Classification (NCBI taxonomy): domain Eukaryota; kingdom Fungi; phylum Basidiomycota; class Agaricomycetes; order Agaricales; family Mycenaceae; genus Mycena; species Mycena polygramma. Next base: position 896,936 of record JARKID010000013.1, on the reverse strand, counting down.
TCCGCACTTGCCTCGGGGGTTTGTGCCCTGTATCCTCGGCGCGTTCGTGTTCTCCGATGCGCATCTTCGTTCCGCCTTTTCCCCTTCCTTTCGTTTTCGTTTCACCCTATGGCTACCCTTCCCTTCCCCCCCTCATATGGTATTGTGCGTCGTGAGGCGCGACTGCGTCCGTTTCTCACTTCACCTCGAACCTTATTCCTTTGGTTCTTTCCTTGTTCGTACTTGAAATGTACACCCTGCTTCATCCTGCCATCCATCCTTCATTCTTCGCAGGCCTCTCCGAGACCTACTCTGCTGAGCCCTATGCCGCCGAACAGACAACGCGTACTTCTCCTTGGTGCGACTGGCGAGACCGGGGGATCCATCCTTCGCGGTTTATTAGAAGACAAGAATTCTTTTGTACCCAGTATTCTATCCCTCGCAGCCCCTATAAAGTGACCGATCCAGGTCGCCCTTTGTCACCTGCACCGGTGCGCCATCGAGATCAGATACTGCCAGTGAGCAGGTCGCGTCGAAACCGAGTCCCTTGACAGCGGACGGCGAGATCTGGGACTCGGAGAGACAAGTCTTGATCGCGGACGATATGCTTGCCCAGATGTTGTTGGTGGACTGCTCGAAGATGCGATGATCTTCAGGATCGCGCCAGGTTTTTGTTTCGACCGTTGAGGACGCGACGACCTTGCCGTCGGCGGAGACCAGAGAGGCACGGGCAGAGCCAGTCCCGACGTCAATGCCCAGGTAGTAGCTTTCACCAGCCATGCCTCTAAGTACTGTGCGCTGAAACGAGGTGGAGAGAGGAGATAGGAGCCCCACACCGGCCCGATTGACCGGAACGTACACCAATCTTCAGGACAGCGTATTTATGCCTATTCTCACATCTCAAACGTTGCTCTGACAATGTCCAGCAAGTTCTTTCTCCCCTCTTTCATTTTGCGAGTTTTATTGTGCGCCATTTCCATCCCACCCTCCCAACTAGCATCCCTCTTCGATTCATCCATTTCTGAGTACTCCTTCAGGCCGAAACAACATCGACTTGCGCAGACAGAATTTCAGTCACCCTCACGAGAACTATGCTCACTCGTATGTCGGCGTCGATTTCCTGGACTTTTATGCGCTCTCATCAAGTTCGCAGAACGTTTGAACAAGGCGTAGTGGCGGGTGGTCCGCACTTGCAATATGTTCGCGACACCCCGTGCCTTACATCTGCAGGATTCGCTCATTCGACTCGAGCCTGCGCCATGTTTACTTATGAGTAAACCCGTTCTTTTTCTGGAGAGGAAATCCGGAATAATACTGCTCTCGTTCCACCACGCTCCGCGCTCGATTGAAACATCGTTTCCCTGTTTCATCGAATGCTGCTCGTTCCACCCGGGCGTGCGCCCCATGAACGTCCGCCTCTCGCTTTTCTTCTCTCCGAACTACGGCGCGCTGTTCATCTTCCCCTGATTGAACACTTGCCGTTTGTACTAACTCCCCCATATCCATATTTCAACACTGGCGCATATACGGAATCCGAACTGATGGTTGGCTCTGTCGGTGGTGCAAATCGCTCTAATCACTCCTCCGATTTTCTTCTGCCTCTTGCTGCCGTTTGAAACAACACCGGGAAAGAGAAAAGTGGGGTTTGTGAACGTAGGAACGGGCTGGTCTGCATAAATGTACTTATCTGTGAACCAAAAAAAGGCACTCTTCGATGCTTACAGCTCGGGCCCGGGTCGAACGGGCGGGTTTGCAGAAGTGTTGCGGACAGTTCATTTATTGAACACAGACGCGTCCCGGACGCTACCGAACCCCCTGCATCCCCTTTTAACCCCGGGTCTCCAGGTGACGCAAATATTGCTGAGTGCAAATTCCCTGTACGGACGCTTGTCGAAACATCGGAGAAGCAATGACAGGATTGTCTCATCCGTTTTTTTTTTCAGCGTCGAGTAGAAAGCAGAGTTGCGGCCTGTATGCAAATGTTTTCCGGTCCGCATGTGGCGTTCTCGAACCGCCTCTCAGTCGTTATGCTGTCAAGTGCACCAACACAAAAAAAAACAGTGTCTTGCAACATGGGTGAGGCCTCGACGCCACCGAGCCTCTTGCAGATGTTGTCAGTCCCCGGTGACCTCCCCCGTGTTGAAGCGGGAGGGCGGCTTGGGGGACTGATGCATCTCGGCCGTAACTTCAACTCCAATCCATGACTTGAAATTAGCTTCAACCGTGAGCACTCAAAAGAGCTTTGCATGGTTCACCGCGTATTCGCCTCCCCTACAAAGATTGGTCTAAGACAACGACAATGGCTGGTGCCCGAGCTGAACGGGCGGGGTCCGCGAACATCGTCTCTCCGGTATGTGTCATGAAAGGCAGACGTGTCCCGGACGGACGCGTCTGTCTTGAATAGGATAATTTGATTCGAGGAAAGTTCTCCAGACTGTCCGTTCGACTCGGGCCTGAGCCATGCAGTTTGAATTGTTCACCTTTTTCATCGCGAATTGGAGGCATTTCCTCCGCACGTAACGACGTTGAGATGGCTAAAGTAAGTGCAAGTATTCACTGACCTATAGAGCCCACGCCGTGCGGACGTGGAGTTTCAATCGTCCATTGGAATTTACAGTGAGTGAATCCCTCGGTGGAATATTGACTAATTGCTATAAAAGCTTTTTTCGCAAAATATTATGTGGTTGATGGGTTGCGGACACAGATCGTGGTTGATCGTGTTCCGTGGTTGTGGTTCAGGTTAGCCGAGGATTCCTTGGGGCTAATCCGAAATCAGCCGAGGGCTCGGCTTTCTAGATGAACCGAGCCAACACAGTTGTAGAGTTCTAACATCTGTGTAGGGGCTCATCCATTGGAATGGCACCGTGATTCGACATTTCTGTAAATGTGTTCGACTTACAGAATTACTTAAGTTCAAATCAGGATATCGGGCCGATTCCGCGGCTTCCAACACTCCTACAGTTTTAGGTAGAACTATTAGCATGAGGAAATAAACTATACTCTAGCATGCAGTCACTCTATAAGGTCGAACAAGAGGCCCTATGAGGCAGAACTAGTACTACAGAGTGTTGTGCAATTTTCGCAACACTCGGGCCGATGTCGTGATCAGGAATGATCGATTATCATTCGGCCGGCCCTCGGCACGTTGTCCCCTACCCTCCACCGCGCTGCCTCCAGTCCAATTCAACCACCGGCCAGGGTCGAATTCACTGTGAAATTCAACCAAATCGACAGGAAAGTGCTCAAAAAGGTCGTTCAGAGACCTCAAACAAATCCAAAACCTCGATGTTGAACCACGAATCGTGCCAAAACCACGGACCACGGACTGCGATTATGCTCGGCCAGACCTCCGTCTAACACCACATAATACTTTGCAATAAATAAGGTCATAAATTGCGCATAGATGCACCGCGTTGCTTGCGTTTACATGAGTTGGGATTACCTTGTGCGTATAGTGGTCAAAGGTCCTCTATCCGAACTGAGTCGGACTGACTTGTTCAGTACGGAAAAGTCACGGATGGCCCGGGGAAAGATTGAATTAATAAGGCTCGGTACGGCTGGGACGTGTCTGTGTGGAATTAACGGGGCGTACCATATGTCTGCGGACCCACCCGTTCGATTCGGGCCCGAGCCATGGGTCCTTTATAGCCACTTTTTGGGCTGCTAGCTGGGGCGCTTGTGACTCTCATCCTCGTGGGATAAGTTTATGAGCAATGGACATTCGAAATTCAACATCCTGGTTAATTATGTTATTCGGCGAGGAGATACACACATTTGAAAGGGCTCGGTCGCGTCCGCGACGCGTCTGTCCGAAATTCGCGGAGTTCCGCACCAGGAATCCGCGCTGAGAAATACTGGTGCTTGAATCGAGGAGCAGGAGGGTTGGTGGAGCGGACGTCACCAAGCCTCTTGCATCTACTTTCAACCACCACCATCGTTCAGCTGGATCCCTGGCACGGAACTCCAAACTTCCCAGTGCTTTCAAAGCCAATCAGCGCAAAAGGGTTTCGTTCCTCACTATATGACTGGTCACTGGAGCGGCGCCAGTCGAACAGACAGGTATGTGTAGGATCGTATTCTTTAGGCCCCAGCGTTGAACGCAGCTACGTCCCGGACCTTTTTATTCAAGTCGAGACACGTCGCGTTAAACCCAACCTAAAAAAAAGGCTCCAGACGTGCATCCTGGCTCGGACCCGATTCGAACGGGCAGTCTGCAGAGATATGTAACCACGACGCTCATTCATTAAACGCAGACGCGTCCCAGACGCTACCGAGCCTCCCGCTCCCAGTTTCAACCACCACTACGTTCCAGTGAACTGTGGGTGGATTCTGCGTGCGGAACTCGGGCGAAAATCAGTGAACAGAAATGGTTTCGCACCTCAATAGCTTGGGCGGCGCGAGTCAACCCGCCAGGGTCTGCGGACGCTGGACACATACTAGCGCGCGTGAGAGTTGAACCAAGATAACTATGTGTATAAAAGCTTTTTTCGCTGAATATTATGTGTTCTGTAAATCTTGCCCGCACGACGTTGTCCGTGGTCCGTGGTTGTGGTTAGCCGACCCTTTCCGGGGCTGATACCTAGCCGAGATCAGCCGAGTCCGGGCGCTTCACGGCACGGCCCAGGACAAAGGCAGGGTTGAACAGGCCACCCTGTAAGATGTATATTCTGAGGACTTGTATTGTTAAGAATTGCCTCCCCTTCTGCTCGCTCTTTTAAGTTCTAATTCGACTGCAGCGGTCTCTCCAAGTTGTATAATGAAAAATGGGTGTAACTACTGCACTGCGAAACTCAAGTTGCGCTGTCGTTGAAGGCCGATGAACCGATATAGCGGGCGCGCTGACGTAAAGAACTGGGGGGATTTTTTCTGCAAAGTTCTGCGAGAAATCGTCGGAGTAATATGCGATCCGGTACCAGATCAATTATTGAGTGATGGCGACTCGGTAGCCTCGGCAGATGGCTTGTAAGCTGGATTTGTATCTTTAGTGCCTGCCAAATTCAACCTCGAACAACCACGATTACCGTTCAAAATACAACGGATATCCCAAGTACTGACCATGAAAGTGTCAAAAAAGTACATTCAACGACGACGAAACACTCACAAACCACGTTCTTCGACCACAAATTAGTAGTGAACCACGGTCCACGAAGAGCGAGTACCGCATCTTGAAGTTAGTTCTCGCACCACATATTATTCAGTGATAAATACTGTCATATATGTGTCCCAGTCACCCTATCCGTGTTTGTGTCGATCTTATGACCTTATTTATCGCTGAATATTACGTGGTTCCGGAACGAGGTTCAGCACCACGTACTCGCTTACCGCGGACCGTGGTTTACGAGTAATTCGTGGTTCAAGAACGTGGTTTCTGTGTGTTTCGTGGTTGTGGAACGCACTTTTTGAGCTTTTCCAAGGTCAGTATCCGGGATATTCGAGGTCTCTCCGACACCCATCGTGATTGTTCGTGGTTGAATTTGGCGGGGTTCCAAGTTACAAGTTCCATCTGCCGAGCATACCGACTCCACATCAATCAGCAATTGATCTACCCAGCGGGCCGAATATCGATCCAATGGGCTTTCTTGGAACTTTCGCAAGACTTTGCAGCAAGATAGTTCCCGTCCTGCGGGACAGTGCCTCCGTTAAGCCCGATTCATGGTATGACTGCACGATCATAACCTAACTTAGTGGGGCACCGGTTGTACTCACACAATGTCAAGGTCGCAAGTGACCTCTGCAAGTGAATTCAAACGGGAGAGGCTAGTACGGGGTAGGCTGGAATTTCAATTACATACTCTACGGTGAAAATGGGCCTGTTAAACCCAGTTCCAACCCAGCCTTCCGGGGGCCTTGCCGTATACCGCACGAATCCGGCCGATCTCGGCTCACCATTAGCCCCGGAAAAGGTCGGCTAACCACGACCACGAACCACGAACCACGAACCACGAACCACGAACCACGTCGTACGTGCAAGATCTACGGAGCACATAATATTCAGCGAAAAAAGCTTTTATACGATCTCCTGTGAAGGACATGTTGAGTTGTGACCAAAAGCAAAAGGGTATATAGCACCACTGGCCCATGGCTCGGGCGCGAGTCGAACGGGCAGACTCTAATACTTCAAGATGGCGGACCATATCAGTCAGACAAACACGTCGAAATCCACAGAGCCTTCCATGTTCGAGTGTGCTCGCTTCTTCGTGCTCAGTTCCTCATCAGTGAGCTGATGTTTTTTTCTTTTCAGATACACATACACATAGGACGGTGATTCGAATCAGCGAACTCCATCTCCCGTCTGCCCTGCCGTCTGGAGACCGTCAATTAGAAATCCAGAAATCCAGAACCAGAATGGTGTTTGGTGCAAGGGTTAGTCCGAGACGGAGAATTCCAGCCATTCCAGTAGACGTCGCAGGTGATCATGGAGCAACAGAAGAAAGCCAGCCACGGGGTCGAAGCGGTGAAAGGTGCAAACTTCAAGCTTGGTAATCCCAGATTCGAGTTGGTGCAAGTGGCGAGGTCGAAATCTGAAGAATCAAATCCCAGTGAATGAGTGGCAGCTGAGTAAGTGGACCCGATCAGCTTCGTTTGAATCTCCTTTGCTTGGCCGGGCGGAGAGTGGCAGTAAGTGTCCGTTGCGCCCGCGCTGGATAGACGGAACGATAGGTTGAGGACGTGCGGGTAAGCGTTGAGTGGTAAGTAAAATGTGGAGGTCGGATGAGGAGCACGAGGCATGCACAACCGGGACCCAGACTCGAGACCTGCAACAATAGGAATCAGCGAAGTGCAGACATCGAACGCAGGAAACGAACTCACGAATTTACCCATAACTAACCTTCCCTCTCCCCCACTCAATCTAGACCAGATAGACGCTGTAAGAGGACAATTGGTAACCGCACTGGGCGAGAGGGAAAGACGCGAGAAATTAAATAAAACCCGACAGAACGAAGGGACAAATCAAAACAACGGGATAAGGATGTGGATATGCGTACGGATAGGCTGGGGATACGAAGTTGCGGATAGCGTGTGGATAGCTTGTGGATAAATAGTAGCGAACGAGACCAAGGACATGTACCTGCAGATAGAGGTGTAGCGTGTAGCGTATAGCGGCGAGCCTAGAGGGATAGAATACGCGCGACTGTTTGAATCGAGACCTACACAAGAAGTCAGTGCACGCCCTCTTCTCGAACCTTCGCGCAAGTACGCACCGCCCAATGAGACAGAAAGACTACGCCGCGCCGGCTTGAACGACGAGCCCCACAAGGTTGAGCATCACATCGTTGAAGCTCGCGAGGTTCTGGGCCCCCGTCGCCTGTGTTTGCACCGCACCAGTCGCGCTTGCGCTGGTCGAAGTCGGCCGGGCTCTGGAGGTGCTGGCAGGCACCGAGGAGGAGCTTGGGTGCGCGCTACTACTCGGCTTCACACTCGAGCTCGAATGCGTGCTGCTCGTCGTATGTGTTGAGGTGGTGGAAGTGGTGTGCGTTGTGCTTGTGGTGGAATGCGTAGTAGGCGTCGGCGTACTCGTATGCGTCGTGGTAGTCTTCTTCTGTGTGCTTGTGGTGGTGGTAGGATCGTCCGAGCCGTCAGAGAAGGACCAGGAGCCATAGAATTCGCCGATGCCGGGGTCGCCGACGAAGAACTCGAAGAGGCCCTGTGTGAGGTCGAGGGAGCCCCAGGTGTCGCAGGATGCGCACTGTGAGGGATGTATTCGTTAGTAAGAGGAGATTAGGATGGCGCGCAAAACCGATAGTAACGATAGCGAGTGGGTGGCGGCGACCATGGAGCAGGAGAGAGATGCGGGGCAAGCTGGGGGAAAGGGAGGGAGGCGAAGGGGGAGAAATGGTCGAGGGAGGAGGGTAAAGGGAAGGATGGAGGAAGAAGACGAGACACAGGACAACGCACGGCTGCCGGCGGCAGATAAGTGCGGGTAGGCAGCAAGGATGTGGGAGGGAGGGATGCAGAGAATGAGGGATCGAGATGAGAAGGGTGGCATAGAGGTCACGTAGGGAGGGAGAAAAGAAAAACATAAAAGGAGATTCGGGCGTCGCGCAAAGCCGGTATTCACAACAATAGCGCGGGCAAACGGTGGCGGCAAACGGTGGCGGCGACAGCGGGGGCAGGTGAGGAGTACGGACGGAACGTGGAGGGAGAGGGATACGCAGGGAGGAGGGACAACGGGAGGGTTGACGGGGGGAGGCAATGAATACGCACCTCATCGACACACGTCGCGACCGTACTCTTCCCATTATAATCAATCCGCAACTGCTTCCCGCAGCACGATGAACCGTCCCCGAATTGGTTGTAGTTCATCGCGACGAACTGCCGTGTGTCACTCGTCACTTATTTCACTCGAAATGGGAAGTGGGGGAGGTCGACGCACCCAATCACTATCCTTATGATTCTTTCCCGTACACGCGTCCGGCCCCGTATTCGTCGGGTACCACGTCATAGCTACGCCCGTGTATGAGTCTCTTTTTTCCACCTCCATGTCCCCAGAAGTGACATTGCCCGGCCCGCGCAGACGCATAGCGAGGGTGTTGTGTGTGCGTGGCGCAGCGGGCGCAGGGTGGTGTGGTTGGTGTTGAGGTTTGGAGGCGAGGGTGCCGGTGGCGCAGAGGAGCAGGGCGCCGAGGAAGTGCATCGTCGTTTCTAGGTGTTTGCAGAGATTTTTCTAGTGGTCTGTCGTTCTATCGTGTGGGTATGGAATCCAGCGGGTGGATACAGAAAAACGAGAAAGAGCGTCCTGGCGAGCGAGCGTGTGTGGAAGGAGAGTGAGCCCAGGGACTGGCGGGACGGCGGGCGACGAGGAAGAGGTAGAGGGCAACGAGCGAACGTGGGAACGATTGATGGATGCGGCGCTGATCATCTGTTGATGATTTGATGACTTGGATTGGGCCTCTTCGAGGCGGGCGCTGAACCTTTGGGTTTCATCGTCCTTCCGAAAGCCTCTCTCAGGCTTTAGATTAGACGGTGATATGGTGGGTGACGAGCCACCGGTGAAAACCGTTGGTTTTCGCATTCTTGAACACCTATTGGCGGGAATGTAAGGCGAAGTTATAGAGTATACGTTCTCCTCGGAACGGTATACTTTGCCGCTGACAGTCGAAAGCGGGCGGGCAAACACGTGTGATAAGAACTCAACGCTGGGCCTCTAGCCCAGCGGGGTTTTCGATGCACCTAACCGGCCGGCTCAGATGGGCGGCTAACCACCGAACCTTTGAGTACTCGAGGCTAACAAGAGGAACTACTATCTTAGAGCGAGCCGCCCACTTCGGGCGGAGCGTTGGTGAAACAGGCGGGCAATCTTAGAAGATAAGATTCTGGCGGGAACTTCATTTACCCGCCGGATCTATAACCCAGGAAGGCCTAGTAAGCTGGCGGGGATTTCGGAGCACTTAATCAGCCGCCCACGCGTGAGGATCCACGATCAAGGAACGATGGTTCCCGGCGGATTGACCGAGGCAGCTTTTCCCGGCCGCTGACTCAAAGAAGGAGACAGGCGGCGTGCCCAGGAAACAAACCAGAATCCAGATGAACTAGAAGATACAGGCGGGGAGACTTGGGCGGGTAAAACTCCCAAGTTCCCTCACCGAGGACGAACGGGCGGGAAGTTGCCACCGGAGGAGAATTCCCCGGGCGGCTTGACAACCTTCTTGGCGCACAGCCGGACCATATGGTTTTGCCCGCTGACTGATACAAGATACCCATGATTCAGAATACCCCGGCCGCCATTGGCCACACCAAAGATCCTTACCCACGTTGTTTTCCGGACAGTTTCCTTTTATCTCCTTTTGTGACCCAGCGGTTTGTATAAAGAGGCTCAGTATTCCCTGTAATTAGCCAGTAGACTATCCCCCCACTTTCGGGCCATATAGTAGACTAGAAGTTTGAACCAGACGATTTGATAGACGGAAGCATTGAAGTGAGAAGAAGCCAACGCGAAGTAGTGTCCGTTGTCAGAGTAAGAGGAAGTCCGCCAGACTAGACCGTCTGCCAGCCTAGCCTTCGAATCCGAGTCTGCCCGGCTATTCCGGCGTGTTTAGTCGTACCGTCGGGTCTGAGTTGAAGACGCCTCGTCAATCGTCTGGCCGCTGCTAGTGTCCCTGGCACGGTCTAGATTAGCCGCCGGTGCCGCTCTCCCTCATTTCCGAAGTTCAACTTCGACCGCCTACCCAGCGGATAAAAAGTCTCCTACGGTTTCCCCGGCCGCAGTAGCAACTAGACGATTAGCCCGCTAGCTTTTCCGAAGCGATTAGCCCGGCCACTTTTGAAATCGAAGTACATTGTCCCGGACAGACTATACTGGTCTTATCCCCTCGAACTCACATACGCGCGCTGAAGCAAAACACTTGAAGCTAGAGTTGTGATAAATATAAATTAGATCTTAGGGTTTTTTTTGGTTGTGTTGTGATTTCATCGCTTCGCTTCTTGAAATCTTGAGTCTTTGATTACACGGCTCCTTTCCAGTGCGCCGTTACATCTGGTGCTCCCCATGAGGGGTAACGAGACAATTGTACAAAGATAAGATTTGTGGATCGCGACTATAAAGAAAATTAGCCCGAGCCATCTAGCGGTTACTTGCCCCAACGAAACAAACACCCCGCCCGAGTGTATAAACTAAAAGCAACCATACATCTGTCGAGCCCTAGCTCCAGATAAGAGAAAGATACTCCCGTTCTACATCGAACTAGACGTGGCTCCGAAGGAAAGAAATACTAGTTCCAACGCACACTCTTCGTGGGTAACTCCCCCGCCGAGGTTGACTAAAAACTCCGCCCGAGCCGCCTCAGACGTTCCACTTAGTCCGCCCACATCTTCTCCCGCTGCCCTCGCAAGAGAGTCAGCAGCCGCTGTCACTAGACAACGAGCACAGGCCTACCAAGCCTCGCAGCTGCCAACTGCAAACCAAGGGTCGTCGAGCCTTGCTCCGCCCACACAACAAAATTCGTTGTTGCCGCTAGGTACAACACAAGTTACGCCCGAATTAGTGACAACCCAGAATCAAAACACACACACAAACCAAACCTTTCTTAGAACAATGACTGACGGAAAGAAGAAAGTACCTGAGTCGTACGAGCGGAATGCCCCTCGTTTCGATGATGAGAAACCAGAAGAGCTTCCTGAGTTCCTAGAACACATGGAGCGAATGATGGAACTTGAGAAAACCCCGGACGGCGAGAAGAATGCCTTTGTTGTGCGTTATGCCCTCCGGCGGCCTGCAGAAGAATGGCGCCATTTCGATACCTATACGGAGGACTATGAGAAGTTCAAAGCTGAGATTCTCGAGAACTACCCAACGGCTAAAGAGAGCGAGCGCGGTTCCATGCGGAAACTCATGAAGTTCCTACGGGATTTTGACGATCATGATATTGGCATCTCTGACCCGGACGACTTGATGAAGCTTAGTAGGGGGATGAACTTGGAGGCGTCAAGGCTGCTGAAGTCAAAATTAATCAGCGACCGTGAAGCTATACCCTACTTCCTTGAAAAGCTTACATTGTCGTTCCGTGACAAGATCCTGGACAACCTAGATAGGGCACAACCTCCCGCCAACGCTGCCGCAGCCGGTGCAAACCCAGCGGTTAATGTTGACGAGGACCGGACGTACACCTTGAAAGAAGTAATGGATGAAGCCAAGCGTCTCATGAAACGAAGAGACCACCAGGCGGATTTCTTCCAGAAGGGATCTGGACATAGCCGGACAGAGAGAAGCCTGTCGCCGAGACCCGTGAAGAAAGAAATATCGGAGAAAGAAAGCCACGATATGCTAGCGGACATAAAGCTATCGGTTGTACATATGATAGACCGGCTGGAAGCGCAGCAGAGTCAGAAGTTGGCGGACATGTCTACCGATCAGAAGAAAAAGCTAGCGGAGCTCGAGCAGTTCTACAAGTCGTTGCCCGGCAAAGTGCCAGGAGCACCGGATTCACAAACTCTGCCGCCCAGGCAGCAGGTCAGATTCCGGCCGGTAACTCAGGACGACTTGTGTCATTATTGTCGGGAGAATAACCCGCCTGGTCACTGGATGAACAATTGCCCTCATCGCCACGCCCATATAGCGTCCGGGGCTTTGAAAGTGATAGGTGGGAAGGACCATTTTGCAAACAGCACCCCGGTGATATGGCGGGTGACGAGCCACCGGTGAAAACCACTGGTTTTCGCATCCTTTGAACTATCAATTGGGCTACGTGAGGCTAAGATGCAGAGTGTACACTCTCCTCGGAGTGGTACGCTATACTGTTGATGGCCGAAAGCCAGCGGACAAACATGAGTTCATCGGTTTAATAATGATACCTCACCGGGTCAGAGTTACTCTAAATGAGCCTTACCGTTGGGCTCCAGGAGTCAGTTGAGAGCTGATTCCTTGTGCGCCGGAGGTGAACAAGAGGAATTACATGGTCCTAGAGCTGACCGCCAGCCGGGCGGAGTCTTGTTGAAGTCGAGAGAACATTATATTCAACTACCGTCAAACCCAGCCGGCCAATAATCCGGCCGCTGGAAATGTTCGGGCGGTGGATTTGAACCACGATGAGAAGTTAGAAGCTGGTGGCCAGTAAAACTGACCGCTGGCACCACAGAAGTGTCCGGTTGAGTGGGCGGGCCGCTTTATGAGGCCATCCGGGCGGACCGATTTGACATGTGAAGTGTTATTTGGGTTAGCCCGCCCGCTGGGAGTCATGCGGAGTGCGAACTGGATAGTTCCCGCCCGATAGATATGCTTTCCGCTGGGCTGTATGTCACCCCGCCCGGACATAAAGAAGTAAAGACGTAAATAAAGAGACCTCCCGCCAGGCAAACTGAGCAGGCGGGAACTCTCTGAAGCCAGAATAACAATATTCTAATTGAGCGGCAGTTGCCCGCCGGCAACTGCTGCGGCCGGAGCATATCAGCTGCTGATGTACTCAGACATTTCCCGGCCGCAGGGTTCAATCGAAGGAGCTCCCGCTGGCTTTTAGAAATATTGGTTGACGGACGATTATGAAGGACAGTTTCTGTGGCAGTTGTTAACCTCCCGCCCACTCCCTAGGAGCGGCCGGGGGAGTTCTACACTCATACGGACTTGAGTGTGGGTCGGCCGGAAGGCTTGGCAAAAAGCACGCAATACTGTCGCAAGATGATGAATCATATAGTTTAGCCCCGCCCGGCGACTATTATACCCACAGAACGGAATGCAGTTAATCTCATTGGATGCTGCGCTCCGCCGGCTGACTGAGATGACTGCTCCCGCCCGGTTTCCTATCTCCGTTTGTGTTTCGTAAAATGTATAAAAGACCCCCGCCTGTACTGTAGATTCCTTAGTCAATCCCTGTACCACCTCCGGGCGGATTAGGTAGTGCTCGCCAGAATTAGACGGAAGAGAAAAGAAGTTGATATACGGTGAAGATTGAAGTGAGAAGCAGCCGACGCGAAGTAGTGTCCCCCGCCAGAGTAAGAGAAAGTCCTCACCAGACTAAGCCGTCTGTCGGGCAGCCTTCGAATCCGTGCCGCCGGCCTAAACAGCCGCCCGCCGGGTCTGAGTTGAAGACGCCTCGTCAACTGTCCGGCCGCTGCCAATTTGGTGGTTCCAATTGAAGTCGCCCGCCGGCATCGTACTTGCTCACTTCTGAGTATCGACCTCGCCGGCGAGCACCCTAAGAAGGAAAATTGAACTCTGAACTCGATCGAAGTGTGCTCCGCCCGCTAGCTCAATTAGCCCGCCCGCTACTAGAGATATAAATAGCTCGCCGCCCGCCAGGTCCTTTGAATTGAACATACACAATCTTGACGGGTGATACGTACCCTACCTCCCCCGAACTCACATACGCACGCCGCAAGGTTAACACCTGAAGCCTGAGTTGTGATAAAATAACATAAAGATCTTAGGGTTTTTGGGTTGTGTTGTGATTTCATCGCTTCGCTTCTTGAAATCTTGAGTCTTTTGATTACACGGCTACCCTTCGGTGCGCCGTTACACCGGTGCCAATGTACGGTCCTAAACCCCGTAGACAGCTAGTAGACGAATACCAGGCCAAGGGGCAAGGAGCTTCACAAAATGTTCAGAATATCTATTCGCAAAACATGTACTCCGGCTACCAGCCTGAAGAACAATTCCCGGCCGAATATGCTGGCGGGGAGAGTTATGGATACTACGACCCAGCGGAGTATGATCCCAGAGACGACGAAATAAAAACGTTGAGGATCGAGCAGGCGAACATGATGCGACAGTTGGTCCAACACCAGCAACAGCAGCAGAATAGGGGTGTTCAACCACCTCTTCAGCCGCCCGCCCAACAGTCGAATTCTCTGGTCGATGTAAACTTCATATCGTCCTTGTTGGCGGCAACTTTGACAAAGACGGGAGCTGCGAACGGTCAGGCGGCGGAGCTGCAACTCGCACAGACTAGGGCAAATCCCTCCCGAACGGGGAATTCCCAGTCGAACGAGGGTTTCTAGACGGTTCGAGGAAGGGGGACAAACGACGGACAAAACCCGCCGGTGCGAATAAGCCCCCGGAGGACCTGACTCAAGAAGACCGCACGCCCACTGGCCGGACTGTTGAAGTAGTCCTAGAGAAGCGTAGACCCAGAGAAAAACCAAAAACGCAGTCGATGCCCAAAGAAAGCCAGCGGGCAACGATCGAGGAAGTAGAAGATGAGGATGATGATGAGCCGCAGAAACCTGAGCTGCCTTACCGGGCAGTTCCTGCGGTTCAATATGCAAAAAGGCCCGTTGATTCTCGTATTCCGCCAGCCGGAGAGAAACAACCACCAGTGGTCGACAACAGGAAGAACTATGAAGTGCGTGCGCCGGTCGAGGAGGACAAAGACGATGCTGAGGAAATGGTCGCAGAGATCTTCAAAAGCATCGAGTATGGAATCCCGCTGGACAAATTGTTTGCAATGAGCCCTCGGCTATTGCGCCACGCAAAGAAGATGTTATCTAAAAGGAGAGTGTCGGTCAACGTGCTGGACAAGTTAGAACGAGCTTTAGCCTCACTTGAACCACCTCCACCCAACCACTCGACAGAACTACCGGGCAGCGGCAGTTTTATGCAGCCAATGAGTTCGTTCATACAGGCGGATGCCATTAGTACCAGGGATTTGCCTTTCTCTTCTGCTCCTTGTGTTCAACAACGGGCGGAGGGATTAGTGCCCAAAGGCGCCGTCGTTATTAACGACCCAGTAGTGCAGTACCTAGCGAGCCTGCCGGAAGGTGTAGCTCCCCGCCAGATATTTGTAGCCTATGCAGATATCCAGCGGGTAGTCGGACCAGACTCTGAGCATCTCCGCGTGGTTTACCCGCTGGTACATGGAGTTGGAGAATTAGAAGGAATAGTGGACGGCGGTTCTCAGATAGTGTCGATGGCGCAAGCCACCGCCATGGAAATGGGAATAGGATGGGATCCAGACATCAACATCTACATGCAGAGCGCGAATGCTCAGGTTGAGAAATCCCTGGGCCTAGCGAAGAATGTTGCGTTTAGGTTCGAAGAAGTGACCTTGTACTTACAAGTCCACATTATTCGCAGCCCGGCATACAAGTTGCTGTTAGGCCGGCCATTCGATGTGCTGGCGGGAACCATGATTCAGAATGGAACAGACGGTTCCCAACTGATTACCTTGACCGACCCGAACACGAAGAAAAGAAGCGTTGTTCCCACTTTCCCCCGGGGAACGGTGAGGCAATTGAAAAAGGTCAGAGGCGCCTCAGTAGATGTTGCAGAGGATCCGCCAGCGGAGGCTCCCGCCCAGGCCAGTACAAATTTTCAGAATTCGATGAATTGATGCAGCATCAAGGAGAGTTCGCTGTACAAATAGAGTTAGATGAGAATCTCGAGCCACGAATTACGGCGGTAATGTACAGCGGCGAAGAAGGCTTCACTTTCGAAGAAACGAAAATGGCTTATCTGCAGGCGGCAGTACCGTACGTAGGAGAAGATGCTCCGGCTGTCCAATTGTTTCAAGATTTTACGAAGCAGGCGGCCGGGGGTTCCACAGAAGTTAAAGACAGCTACGTCGTAAAAGTTGCGAACAGGGGGCATCGCCCGCCTGCAACCTCTCAGCCGGTGGATGTCTTGAATGCTTTCTTAGCCGCCGAGTCAGATGAAGTGGCCATAGGCGAGGAACGTTCGAAGCATACGGCCGGGGAACGATGTAAGTGCTGCACATACGCCGACTGGGTTGTCCCGGGTTTTGAAGAAAACAAGACTCGTACAGATCTCCCGGCTGTCTTTACACAAGAAGAGATTAAACTTGAAGATATAAACCTGAATTTGAAGGAGGTCTTAGTGGGCAAGAAATATAAGCCGGTAGCCCTCAAGGTGCGGCCGGTGTTTGAACCACTGTCAGAAGAGTTCCGGATAGAACGCAACATCACTGGGGATCCGTTAGCCGGGCTAATTCCGCTGGATCCTAATCCGCCCAAGTTCGTTCCCGTGGGGCGATATACCCAGGAGCGAAAAGAGTTGGTAGATGAGTTGCATAATGACGGTTTCCTGAATGAAGTTGAGATGGACGCTGTCCACCAGTTGCTGTCTATCCACGAGAATACAGTAGCCTGGACGGACGAGGAGAGGGGAACATTCAAAGAAGAATTCTTCCCGCCTATCAGGTTCCCGGTAAAAGCAGACCATAAGGTGTGGGTGGAAAGAAATATTCCAATCCCGCCCGGCCAGCTAGAGGAAGTTTGTAAGGTTCTCCGGGCAAGTATTAAGGCGGACATATATGAACCCTCCAACGGGCCATATCGCACTAAATACTTCGGTGTCATAAAGAGCGATAAGAAGTCAATCCGATTGGTACACTCTCTGGAGCCACTAAACGCGGTCACCATCGCGCACTCTGGTGTGCCTCCGGGAGCGGCCGACCTGGCGGAACATTTCGCCGGGCGGTCGTGTGGTTCAACTTTCGATCTGTACTCTGGGTATAACCACCGCCTGATCCATCCGGACTCGCGGGACTACACCACTTTTCAGACGCCCTTTGGTGCGCTGAGGTTGGTTAGGTTACCTCAGGGTTGGACAAACTCAGTTCCCATATTTCATGAGGATGTTACCTACATTCTGAGGGACGAGATTCCACATGTCACCCGGCCGTATATTGACGACGTGCCTGCTCGCGGGCCGCCCACAAGATACGAACTAGGAGACGGGACAGAAGAGACCATTCCAGAAAACCCGCAAATCAGGCGGTTCGTTTGGGAACACCTAAACGACTGCAATAGAATCTTGACGCGACTTGGGTACTCCGGTGCCACAGTCTCCGGGAAAAAGTTGCAAGTTTGTAGGAGTGTGTTCAAAGTCGTTGGCCACGTTTGTACCTATGAAGGAATGAAACCAGATGATGATAGAATTGGGGTGATTGAGCGTTGGGGACCACTGAAGGATTTCCACGAAGTAAGAGCTTTCTTGGGCACCGTTGGAGTTATGAGAATGTTCATAAGGGACTATTCGACGAAAGCCGAACCCATCCAGCGGCTAGTCAGGAAGGAGATTATATTTGTGTGGGGACCTGACCAGGCGGCCTCTATGCGAGCCCTGAAAGACGCGTTAAAAGATTGTCCGGCTCTTAAGCCGCTCAACTATGAATGGCTCTCAGCTGTTGTGTTAGCGGTAGACACTTCCTGGATGGCAGTCGGCGCACATGTTTATCAGTGCGATCCCGTCGACCCCAAGAAGAAGTACTACGCCCGTTTCCACTCCATTCCGCTGAACGAGCGGGAAGCAAGGTACTCGCAACCCAAGCGGGAATTGTTCGGGTTGAAGAGGATTCTCGACGCCCTGCAGTACTGGCTTTTGGGATGCCGCAACCTTGTGGTTGAGACCGACGCGCAATATCTGAAGGGTATGTTGGATCACCCAGGAATGGGCCCAAATGCCACTATCAACCGTTGGATTGAAGAGATTCTCATGTTCCACTTTACGTTGAAGCATGTCCCCGGGCGAACTTTTGGACCGGACGGTTTATCCCGCCGACCAGTCCAGCCGGGGGATCCTGAATATCCCAACAAAGAAATTGAGTTCGATAACAACGACCCGCCTGGTTTACACCCGGAGAGCGAGAATTGGCCGCCCATTCGCGAGTTCGAAGACTTTAAAAAGGACATTGATACACGCGGCGGGTACATGGTTCAACTCACCCAGCGGGAAGCTCGTTGGCCGGGAGATTTCTACGATGAATTGTCATCCGCCCGACCATTGCTGGAGACGGCGATCTCGGGTAAAGATATCCCTCTGGTGGAATCGTTCGCTCAAACCAAAAAGAAGAAAGCCTTGAAATTGGGACCCCGCCCGGCGGGAGAACCTCTAATTCCTGGACTAGAATTAAAGTACGATCCCGAGAAGCGGGAGCCGTATTCAGAAGAACATAGGTCCGAAGCTGGCAAGCGGGCAGATGAAAGGCTGCTGGTACTGCGTGAGTGGTGGAGAGACACTACACACCGGCCGGAAGGCATGAACGATAAGGAATTTCACAGCTTCCTGCGGTTTGCCGCCAGCTTTTTCATAAGCGGCAGCGGCAAATTGTATAAGAAAGCAGCTGAAGGATCCGTTCATCAGCTGGTAGTGGACAAGGACCACCGCATGTACATGATGAGAGCTGCCCATGATAGTCTTGGCCATAGGGGCGGATTCGCGACAAAGGCTTTAATTGAACTAAGGTTCTGGTGGCCGGAGATCGAGCGGGACGTCACCTGGTACATAAAGTGTTGTGAGTTGTGTCAGCTCCGCCAGAAAACCTTGCTAAGGATTCCGCCGGTGGTCACCTACACTCCTTCGCTGTTCCAAGTGGTTCACGTAGACGTGATGGTAGTGGGCACTCCATCTAACGGGTTCAACAAGATAGTTGATGCTCGTTGTTCGCTGTCAAGCTGGCTAGAAGCAAGGCCTATCAAGAATGAGAACGCGCGGACATTAGCGCTGTTCCTCCTAGAAGACATTATCTGCCGGTGGGGTTGTCCGGTGGAACTGGTGACAGACAACGCACCTCAGTTCCTGGCGGCAGTCGCTTACCTGGAATCTAAGTACGGTGTGCGAGGGATTAGGGTCTCACCTTACAATTCTCAAGCCAACGGAAAGGTCGAGAACGGGCACTGGCCTATCCGGCAGACTCTTGTCAAGGCAACGGGCGGGAATCCTGGAAAATGGTACTGGTTCTTCCCGCAAGTTGTCTGGGCGGACCGTGTAACAGTCCGAAGGGGGACGGGTTGCTCGCCTTACTTCATGGTAACTGGCGCGCACCCAACTCTCCCGCTGGACATAGAAGAAGCGACGTGGTTGGTTGAGTTGCCCGGCCGTGCACTCACAACGGCTGAATTGATTGGCTACAGGGCGCAAGCCTTGGCCAAGCACTACACGCATGTTGAGGAGATGCGTGAGCGGGTGTCGGCTGAAAAGCTGGCAGCGGTCAAACGATATGAGACTGTGCACGCTCACACCATCAAGGACTATAATTTCCAGCCGGGCGACCTTATTTTGGTACGCAACACCGTAGTGGAGAAGTCCTTGAACACAAAGATGATGAACCGTTACTTGGGACCCGTTATAGTCATCAGACGGACTGTTGGAGGGAGTTACATAGTCGCTGAAATGGATGGTTCAGTTTTCCAGTCGAAGATTGCGCAATTCAGAGTAGTGCCGTTTGAACAACGACGAGCGATTAAGCTTCCAGAAAACATCCACGACCTGATAGACCTGTCGGCGGAGACGCTACAGGAGATGATAAATGACGAGGGCTTGGAACTGTATCAAGGCCGGGACTACCAGTTCGAGAACGTCCGGCTGGGTGTGAACGACAACTATGTTGAACCGCCCGCTGAGTCTGACGAACCTTGGTTGGAGGACAATTCGGATGAGGATTCTGACACAGAAGACCGTCCAAGGCGCCCCAGAACCCGGGCGGCAGCACAGGCAGCCCGCCTGCAAAAATCATAAACTTTCTCAGAACCTTGAGTCGACCAAACCAGCTAGTATTCAAGAGATTGACTACACAAATAGCTAAAGCTGGCGGCGAAGGAAGGAGGCTACGAAACAGCCGGAAGAAAGTACGGGCGGGTGTCCTAAACGAGTGACAAAAATAGACGGTATAACTAGGGCGCGGGAGGCTATAGACGAGTCCCCTGCTTAAGGAACCAGAGCGTCCACCCCAGTAGCATTGTCCGGGTGAGTACGAAGCTTCTCCCCGATGAACTCGCCTTCCTCAATGAGCTGTTGGCGGCGGATAAGCGAGCTGCGAAACTGCTCGTGGATTACCGCCAGCTCGACCATGATGAAGTACATTCGCTTGCGCATAGCAAGGGAGTTGTTGAGGAAGTCGGTAGACATGCTCTGCACGCTAGTGACCTCTTCCATGAGCGTAGCGGTGTGCGGACCAGTGACGTAGAACTCGGCGGTCGCTAGAAAGAAGGCTTCAGTACAACTGAGGCAGAATTGAAGAAATAAGAATCTCACCGGCCGTAAGAAAGGCGTCTTCGTGAAAGAGAGCGTCGATCCCGGCTACCCGAGGGCGTTTGGCGGCCCTGCCCTTTTTACCGGCCGGGCTGGCCTACAAACCGGGCGGTGAGATGGATCGATATAAAGGATAAAGAGGGCAACTCACAGCGCGCCCACCCTCCTTGGGTTTCTTGCCTTTGGCGGCACTCTGGGAAGCCTTGCTACTAGCCGGCTGGCTATCGTCGTCCACATTCATCTGAGAAATACGGGCGATGACGGCGTCAGTCACCGCGTAAACAGCATCGGCTAGCTGTACAAGACATACCTCGTCAGCAGCAGTACTGTCGGCGACGGATTCACCAACAATCACGGAGACCTCTTCGTCGCTGTCGTCAACGACAACGGGGCTCTTCTTGGCGGCGGTGGAGGACCGAGTGACCTTCTATTAAGAAAGGGGGAGTCGCGTCAGTTGGGCAGCCGAAAGCTTGCAAAACGGGCGGGCTACCTTCTCCTTTTTAGCGGCGGGCGCCGCAGCTGCAGCAGGAGCAGCGGCCGCCTGCTTCTTGGTGCGCTCCGCCTGAATCACCTTGGTGAACTGACGAATGGCCTCGTACCCGGCGGGATAAGAGAAGTTGGGCTTGGCCTCGGGATTGAAGAGCTGGTGATAAAGCTGCCGGGCGGCGAAACATTCCTGGCGGAGACTTTCTTCGGTCTCGTCGAGAACGTACGCTTGCAGCGGCACCAGACGAGCCTGCGTCAAAGAAGTCAGCCGGGGGAAAGAAGAATTCGACGGGTACTCACACCAGCGGCGCCAACGTCCTCAAGCTGAGTACGGCGGGCCTCGAGAGGCGCGTTGTACTTAGCCAAGGAACGAGCGGTGTCGATGGCTTTGACGAAGTCGCCCTTGACGGCGACGAAATCGGCTTTGGACATGGAATTTTTGGGTAGTGAGACGGGGAATAAAAACGAGCGGGAGAAATTGAGATGCGAGAGCACAGAAGTCCCCGCCTGCTTTTATATCTGGTCGGCTATCCGATCCATCGGCCAAGTCCGAGCTGACGAGAAGATAAATCAGGGTTCAGAAAATTTTATCGCCCCATATTCCTCTTGACGGCGGTTACTTCCGCGGGACCGGCTGCTTTCCATATGGTTTGCACCCATGGGATGCGCCCTCCTCGTGGTCCGTTCCGTGGGATCAACTGAGGACAGTTGCCATTTCAAAAGATAGGGGGAGGGGATTACGATAAGGCCCTGCATTTAGCCCAGAAAGGTCTCCTTTGAAACAGAATAATTTATCGATTCTGAACGCTCCGGCGGAAGGAATACCAGGCGGGCAAAAGGAAGAGACAGACGGATTATATTCCTGGCGGGAAACTAGCTACAACCGCATGTTGGCGGGCAAAACAAGCCCGTGTCTAGTACAAAGCACGTCGAGCCGTTCACGAAGAAGGTCAACGACGCTCGACGGGCGGCGAAGCTCAACACAGTTCTGGATGATAACGAAAAGCTCCTTGACGTCGGTGCAGCCGGACAAAACGTGGCGGATGACTTCGTCTCCTTTAGACATCAAGTCGGCGTCGAAGACTTGGTTGAAAACCGGGCGGCATTGAGCGAAGTACTGGTCATCGAGGCGCTGGCGGGCACCTTTAGAAAAGGTTAGCCGCTGGGGATATGAAAGAAAGAAGAGCGCACCTGAAGAACCTGACGGGTTAAGCTCCCGCCCACGAATGTATTCTTCGCTCCAGAGGTCGAATTTGAGATAACAGCAGTCGCGGTTCCCGATAAAAAGGCAACGGAAGCAGGGCAAAGCCCACTGAAGCCAGATACAATGGCGACCATCGGCAGTGCAGCGAACGCAGTCGTTACTAGGCTGTGGTGGGCGGCGTTCAGCTGTGTGGCCAGACGGAACCCGGCGGGAACTTACAAAACGAGTCTGGAGGAGCATGAAGGAGCCATTTTGTTCGCCGGGAAGGCGCAATCCTTCGGGCGGAGACATACGGGTGTCTACGCGCGGGGGAGCAAGATCGAGAAGAAGTGTCCTGCGGGCGGTCGCTAGACCCTGAAAATATATATCTCCGCCGCCCGTTGGTCAGATGTTGCCCGCTGATTGCCCGATGATAAGGATGATCGGTTGGGAAGAATAAAAAGAAGGATCCGCGCCAGGGTCGAGCGGGGTGGAAAAATTCGAGAAGTGATCGAGATTTGATCATTGAAAAACAGCTCCCGCTAGGTACTACTCGAAAGGCGGCGGACTACGGTACCAGCCGCCTGAGACTCCAAAGGCGTTGGAACAAAGTCGGACAGCATAGTTAGGCGACGGGATGCGAAGTCGAACAGGAGCTGGCGGTCTTCAGCCTGGTATACAGAAATCAGCCGGCGAAGGAGTTCCGCGTTCCTGACGGAATCGATGTAGTCCTTGTTGCTGAAGATGAGGCCGATAGGATAGCCGTCGTCGAGGCACCCCTCGAAAATCCAGGGCTGAAGGTCCCGGAAGGAGAGGTAGTGCCAGAGTTCTGCAAAGGCAGCGGCTGGAAGTATCAATAAGCGGGCGGGGAAATGGTCTTGACCGGCCGACGCACGCTCGTTGTAAGAAAACACCTCAGTACCGCCCGGCGGATGCTCCTGGTACCACCACAGGCGGCTGAGGAACAAGCAATTCATATGTCCCTCTTGCCTGCAATCGGCGCACCGAGCCCCCCAGCGGACAAACGTGCAGGACTGCCTGGCGTCCGCACACCGATGGCAGACTAGGTCGGGCTTGAAGACATAAGACGAGAGAAATGGGCGGGCGGGCTATCTGCCACCAGTACCACTCACTACCGTATACAAATGGCGTACCAAGGCTTGACTAGCGGGCGGGAATATTGACTCGTCGATACGCACGTCGCCGGGTGACTGCATGTTGCGGGAAACGGGCGGGAAGCACATGGCAGGCGGCTCAACCCCCTGAAAGAAGTTCGTGACTACTGATAGTCACTGATGAAGAAGATCGCGATGGCTCTAACGGCAGAATCAGCCGGACGGAGTTAGCCGCCGGCTAAAGTTGAAGAACTCAAGCCAGCGGTGAACGCAAAAAAAGAAGGCACTTTTCCCGCCAGCTTTTCACTTAAGTGTCACCCGGGGAAATTTGACTTAAGGATTTTCACACCTGAGATATGTACAAACGGGCAGCTCGATTTAAAATGGGGCGAATACAACCAGAAGTTACTGACTAAGTAATCTACGGTGTACTCTGAGGTCCGAGCATATCAAGAAAGAGGCGAAAAAGACAAGTCAGAAAAGTACTACGGGCGGGGAAATACGAACGCGCCAAGTGCGCGGGCGGGAAAAACAATACGTGCAATGAAGAAAAGACGAAGGCCCTACTCGCCGCCCGAATCCACAACCATCTCGTTGCTCTTGGGCTGGTTCTTGGGTTTGGCCGGGCGCTTGCGAACAACGGGACGTTTGACCTCCCCGACGGCGACGACGTTGGATGAGCCGCTGGCCTGCGAAGGGGCTGGCGGGGAAACCACCGTGTCCGGGTTGGCGTTGGCAGAGTCCCCAGCTTGACGGTCGCGGCGGGCTTGCTTGCGAGTTGGCCGGCCGGCTGCCACCTCCTCCATTTCCTGGCGGGCGTGGTCGCTCAAGTCGGAATCGGAGGAACTCGACGATTCGTCGGAGGCCTCCTCCGCCTCGAGGTCGAACAGCGCGGGCCCGTACGAGTCCCACAGCTTCTGGAGGAATCCAGTCGGGCGGAGACCGGTGCCGTGGGGGAAGGGCGTGCCGTCCGAGTCGCGCGGTGCTGGGCGGGGTTTCGCCTGGCCAGATTCCAGCGCCTTCTCGTAGCGGAGTCGCTTGCGCAAGTCGCTCGAGCGAATGCCGGCGGGAACCTTGCCGTCGTCCTTCTTGGCGGTCTCGAAATCGTTCGCCTAAAAAGAAGTGAAGTCAGAATAGATGAAGGATGAATGAAAAGTGGGCGGCGAACCGTGACTGGAACCCAGCGGGGTTCGAGAGAATCTTCCGCTGAGGCAGGCACCAAGTAGTAGCCGGACGGGTCGAGCTCGTCGCGGGCATCGTCGTAGGTGCGGTAGAAGTCGTACGCCGACTTGAACAGCGGGATGTCGAGATGGAGGTGCTCGAACTCGTAGTACTGCCAGACGTACGCGCGGGTGACTTCGGTGTCGGCGGTGAGCTGCTGCGCCATCGCCAGGCGGAGAAGCGTCTCGCCGGTGGCCTTGGGCTCGAACCGCTCCCAAAACTCTTGCGCGTTGAGTTCCCGGCGGGCGCGCAGAATGACCACCAAGTAGTTGAGAAGGTTGAAGTGGTACTCGGCGAGGAGGTTGGTGCGGGCGGACTCCAGGGACTCGAGTGCTTTGTACGACTGCCCGAGGGTCTCAGTGGTACGCTTCCAGCCTCCGGGAAACGAGTCAGCAAAACAGTGGGCGGGCAAAAACGCGAAAAACTTACTTTCCGACGACAAGTCCGTGTAGGCCAGTAGCGATCCCCACACGTCGTTGTTGATTTCGTCCGGCTGGGTGAGGTTGCAGATTTTGGCGCCGTGCCCGCGAGAGCAGTTATCGCACATGGCCGGGTACCCCCGGACATGGCAGATGCTGCCTCCT
Source organism: Mycena polygramma (assembly GCA_029449255.1). NCBI lineage: Eukaryota > Fungi > Basidiomycota > Agaricomycetes > Agaricales > Mycenaceae > Mycena > Mycena polygramma. The sequence goes on along the minus strand of JARKID010000013.1, from coordinate 871,952 downwards.
AGCTGGCAGACGTTGCAGCGGGGCCCGTACTAGAAAAAGAAGTTAGTAAACGGGCGGCGCTGTAACAGAAGAGAAGAGACTTACCATTGGATCGGAGATGCGCATAACCTGGCGGATAAAGTCGTAAGAGATCTTGAAATATTTGCCGTCGACTGAGCGGGGAAGATCTTGACGTTCTTTGGCCGGGAGAAGCGCGAGTAGTTCGGCGAAGACGGTTTTGTTGACGCGTTTGGGTTCGTTTTTCGTGCGCGGGCGGTTGGCGTTAAACTGCTTAGTGGAGTACACGGGGGGTCAGTTGGAGGCGGGCGGGAAAAAGTAAGAAAAGACTTATCTCCCGCCTGGTAACTTCGACGCCCGTGGTCCGCAAGATTTGGAAGCTGGTGATCTTCTTCTGCCGTGCACGGGAAGGGGGATCCATGTCGCCGTCTTCAGGCTCGTCGCCCGGCTCCGAATCCTCCTTGTCCTGGATCTTCGCCTGTACCCTGAGGTGGGCAAGGGATCCAGGGCCGCCCATGTCCTCTTCGGTGGCGGCGGCCGGGATATCCAGAATCCCGGACAACGGTACGGACGGGCGGGCGCCGGGGACTTTGGAACGCGTCGATTTTCCTAGACGAAACATGATGAGAAAGATGGGCGGGAAAATGAAGCGACCCAACCTACCAGTTGTGGGCGGCTCAGAATCGGAAACCACCTAAAGCCGACTAAACGTTAGTGGCCGGGCAAAAAGGGCGGGCGGGAAAACTTACCAGCGGGGCGCCTTGAGAGCCCTTGGCCTTGCCCTTTTCCTTCTTACCCTTCCCGCCAACGGAAGGTTGAACCGGTTCGGGTTTGACCCTGATGGTGCCCGGCGCAACAGTATTCTAAAGAAACGGAGAGTGTTGAGACCGGGCGGGTAAAAACAAGAAGAGAACTTGACGGCCTTACCTTTGAAGTGTCGCTCGCGGCAGACGGACGGCGGGAAGACGCAGACACGGAGGCGGACGGGGGTGGCGGCATAGCTGAGCTGTCAGATTCCCCGCCAGAACGCTTGCGGAGTGCTTGCGCAGCCTGACTGCCCGGGAAACGGGGTTTGGCTCGACCAGCGGGAGACTAGTGGGCGTAAGCTCGCCCGCCAGTCTCCAAATAAAAAGAAGTAGAAGACGCACCGGTGTAGAACCCCCGGGCAAACTGGCTACCAGGCGCTCGCGTTTGGTGTCGGCGTCCTCCATGAGTATGTCCTCGTCAGGCAGCGACGACTGAGGAAAAAGCGGGCCCTACAAAGAAATTTGAAGTCGTCAGTACGGTTCAAAAAGGGAATGCACTCGTGCTCACGTATGGGTAGTCGGACCCAGGGTACGGCTTCGACTCAGTAGGCGGACGCCTCTGAGCGGGAGCGGTCGACGCAGGCGGAGCGGGGGTTGCACTTGGGCGGGAGGTGGCGTATGGAACCGGCAACGGGCGCTCGAGCTGGCGGGCCTCCGCCCGGGAAAGCGCGGGAGGCTGAGAAGGCAAACAGTCAGGCGGGCGGGAAACTACACACTGAGCAAAGAACGTACCTCAGTGGAAGGGAACGCGTTGAGACGGCCCAGAAACATGTATGGGCATACATCGTGTATTTTTGCGATTCTTAGGCATAACCAATGCTCCTAGGGATAACAGATTGCACTCCTAGGCTAGTGTAATCAAGCCTAGGGTCCTCTACACGGTGATATAAAGGAGAATCAGAGTGAGATCCGAGCTGCTGGTTGTAAACGTCCAAGATGCGCAAGCTAGACTTACTACTAAGGATATATACCAAGCCCGGACTATCGAACGATGAACTTCTATTGCTACAAACGACCGAGACTGCATAGGCATGACTGGCAGGGAATACTAGATGGCCCTAGGGCACAAGATATCGGTACTAGACGCTTGCTAGGCCAGAGCTGGGCTCGCTAGGAACGTTTAATACTTGTCAGGGAGTAGCCTAGGCTGGGCGTTGAACCCCCTAGGCCTCAAGACTTGAAACTGGAATACACCCTAGACATCGAGGGAAGGGTCTAGGGCCGTGTAAAAGGGATGTTGCTCACAAGATTCGAACCAACGAGGGCTCCAAGAGATCAGAAGAGTCAGGTGACAGACGCGTCGCGTCGACACTACAAATAGGGACAAAGCGTGGTTGAATTACGGGAATTACGAGCGCGGTCCCGGGCTGCCGCCTTGGCGTGCGCCCTGCCGAAGTAGAACATGTGGAGTAATGCAGCGAGCAGGTCTTATAAACCAGCGAGCGGATATTACTCACCAGCGATCGAGGTCACGGTTTTGGCGGGTGCAGACCTGCCTTGCCTAGGACATTAGAAAGCACCGACGAGACCATGTGGAGAGCACGAGGAATAATCCAGCGAGGGGATATTATCAAGCATGCCGATCCAGGCACGTCCTAGGGCCGAGCGGCGGGTGCCTAGGGCATTTGGAAATATACCCAATCCAGCAAACCGATCGCACCAAAAGCGATCGGCCGGCCAGACTTCACGACAACTCGACACGGCAGCCGTTTTCTTGGCTGCTGTATGACTCAAGACCTTATCTAGCTCGCTCATTTTCCTGTTATCTCCATATATTACCTGTAACTGTATATAAAGCTGCCTAGGAGCACCGCAAAAACCCAGTTCATTGCGACGAGATCCCCCAGACTTAGGTCGAAGGTTTCAATAAAGTCTGTGGTGTCCTCAGGTCGGCTTCGCGGAGATTCGTTCAATTTCTGTTTGTAGTTGCTCTATAAATTGGCGTTTGTGTGATAATTGATTGAGTTGTGATATAAATTCCACGTTGTCTGACCCGTAAGAAGGCATTCACGTACAAACGAGTCGCTGCAGCACTGGCATAAGCTCCAAGAGGATTGCCGTTGGGTTCTGAGTACTAGACGTGCTGCCTTGCCCCCGGATTCTTTCTGTTGTCTTTTGCATTGGTTGTAGGATTCCACCTGATAATCCCATATATCACCTCTAGTTAGAGGTTACAGATAGTCAATCTGTAACCACTAAGTAGAGGGCGGTTTTCCTTCCATGGAACAGGTCCTGGTAGCCACCGCTCCACGGCTCCACGGCTTCCACCAACTAAGGAGTCAGCGCGAAAATGCTTACCATTCCACCGCTTCCACCCAAATTTGGAGGGGCATTAGATACCTTAACCGGGTCAGTAATTTTTTGTGATCCGTCCTATGCCACGGCTTCCACCAACTGGAGTCAGTAAAATTTGTGACCCGCCTTATTCCATGGCTTCCACCGAAGGCAGTCAGTAATTTTTTGTGACCGGATAGCTGCCACGGCTTCCACCAAGTGGGGTCAGTAAAATTTGTGATCCGCCTTATTCCATGGCTTCCACTGAAGGCAGTCAGTAATTTTTTGTGACCGGATAGCTTCCATGGCTTCCACGGACCCGAGTGGACTTGTGTTCAGTATTTTTGTGATCCACCGGCATTCTACCGCTTCCACGGGGCCAATCAAATAACTGGTCAGTAAATTCGTGATCCTATTGCGTTCCACCGCTTCCACCGACCCAAGTGGACTTGTGTTTTTTTGTTCACAACTCTTGCCCATTTGTCTCGTGTTCCACAGCTTCCACGAACCCCCGCAGACTTTAGCAATTGTCACAGGGCATTCCACGGCCTTCACAATTGCCAGGAAACGAAATAATACATCAAAGACTACTATTACTCCTCCACGACATCCTCCTTGTCAGTGGCCAGAACAAGCACCGTCTCAAGAGCCTCCGCCAAGGTCTCTGCCTCCTGATCAGCTCCCTCCTCTTCAAAATCACTGTCCTCCGTCTCCCATCCATCATCGCCATCCTCGCCTAGCCACGCAAGTTCTTCCGCTGACACAATCTCCTCCATGACATCCATGTCATCATCACTCTCCTCAGGTGCAGCCTCAGCAGCTACCGGAGGTGTCAGACGAACCCCAGGAACCAATGTCCCGGTAAATCGGCTCCCCAAGGCTGCTGCCATCTTCTTGAACCTGTCCATATGGATTTCCTCGAATCGGCCATGACACATGCGGTACCGGCGGACGAAGAATGCGAGGCACGGATCCGTCTCCTCCACCTCTGTCTCTTTTGCTACCAGGAACTCCCTCTCGTCCTTTATATAGGTTACAAAGCGGCGGATTTCAATGTCCAGCCACTGGATCTCCTCCTTTGCACGCTCGATCTTGAAGTAGGTGTCCATCAACTCCCGCGCTGCCGGGGTGGCCCACGGACGAATTGTGGTGTTCGCCTCGGGATCACGGAGAATATCAAAGTCGGCAAGAAATGTGTACTCGACAACATCCTTCCAGGTGAGAACTCTTCGCGGAGGATCGAGTGCGACCACTGCATCGTTGTATCGGGCAAGGGCTGTACGTATTGTGCGCGACCTGGTCTGCAGGGCCTTGGCAATATGGTGACGAAGCTTGTACCCTAGCACAAAGGATCAATACAGCACCATGTGTCCAAACATCACTTACCAGTGCCAGACATGTTCATCTTGGTCAGCTCGAACAGCCGCTTCACCACCAGCTCCTCCAGCCTGTTGACCGCAAGCCGGTACCTACGAGTAGACACCAGCTCTGCTGCCTCCTGCCATTCTCTGCTGTCACTAGTCCACCGCTCCGCCGGGTCCAGCCTGTCCTCCATCTCCATCTCCTGAGCCACCGCCTTATCGTAGTTCTCCCTCGCGTGTCTCTTCGTTGTGCCATTCGCCTTTGAGTTCTCTCCAAACACTTGATCAAAGCGGTGGCTGTTTATCCCGTGGAAGCGGTGGAAGGGGTAAGTGTTTTGCAGGGAATCAAGGCGCCGGTGGAAGCGGTGGAGAAGCGTTAAGGTTGTTGTGACGGAGTTGGGCCGTGGATGCGGTGGAAATGGGTTCCGGTCGCCGAGAATGGTGGAAGTGGTGGAAAGGTGGAAAAGGAGGGCATCAGGTGCTTGTCATAGATTTGAATGCAATCCACGTACGTTCTGTCCTCCAAATTGACCAGCCGCTGATAGTACTCCATCTGGTCCGTCTCCTCGTCCGGCTCTTTGGACAGATTCTTTAGGTAATCCATTTCTTGCTTCAGTCGCTCGACGAAGACCTCTGGGCCGGTAATACCCGCTTGGTCCATAGCGTACTGGAGGGACTCGTCGAGGTCGATGAGCTCAATGGCCTGCTTGTAGTTGTTGACAAGGAACGTGCCTGAGAGAGGAGGTGAGTGTAAATAACGCTGAAAGAAGGATACAAAGACCTACTCAGATTTGCATATGTCTCAAAGGTATCCACATGCGCCACGTATGTCGCAATAGACTGCCGCCGATGGAATATGCTCGCATACCGAGTAGAGCGAGACAAGGCGTTGGACTTGGAGAAGAAGCGCTCACACCCCTCCAGGTCTTCCAAGCCCAGCCCCGGGACATACGTCACCAGATACCTCAGTTGGCACATCCGGTTGTGCGCATGTCCGTGGAAGGCACCGACCAACGTCTTGAGCTTCTCTTTCTTGGCCTTCGGACCCATGAGAGACTCTCTGATGGTCGTTCCAAACCCACACCCAATGTCGTACCCAAGCCCCAGTTCGGGACCAAAGGCATCGAGGAGCGCGTTGGTGATCGCGAGCCCGTACTTGCTCCTTTAGAAAAAATCAGTATGCTATCACTATATGCGCAACACCACTCACAGTTCACCGCTTCGTACCATGTCAGCAACCAGGAGAACAAAGCCATGGCGGCATAGTGCCAAAAAGACTCCGGTCTCATCGAAGATCCCCCACATACGCTCTGTGAGTTCCTCTGACATGTTCTTCCATCGCTCCTGGCATTCATTGTCCTCCTCCGGGTCCGCACTCCGCTAAAGTGAAGGTCAGTTTCATTGGTCTTGGTGCAATGGAGAAACCGCTCACCGGCACATGGACCTGCTGTGCTAGGACCTCCTTCGACCACTTGTCGACCTTCGACCTTGTCATGAAGTAACTTCCCCCCGAGCCCTCCGTCCTCGGATCAGGCCGCTCTGTCCCACCCCGCTTCGGGACACCGTCTTCATCTACCCCTCGCTCCTTCGTCAACACCCTCTTGAGCGAGTTGTTGCCGTCCATCACCATCAGCATCTCAAATATCATCTTCGCCTCCCCCTCCAGCTTATATGTGCATGCGGGGCAGCAGTTCTTGAGGTGCCAGTTCGGCGCATCACGTCCCAGAACCTTGTCCACGCGTTCATCGACGACCTTCAGGATATCAAGGTAGACATCAAAACAGGTCGAGAACTCCTGGGCACTATAGGGCTTGAAAGCGGTCCCATGGAGATCGGCAAGGGTCTTGAGCCAGGCCTGAATTCCCAGTGTGGGGCACCACAGTCGGGCGAGACGGTAGAACTCCAGCAGCCGAGTTGCAATGGCGACCTTAGGCGCCCATGGCGCAGAGGGAATCATCCCGTGGGCAACCAAAGCCGAGCTTATGAAAAGATCGTCGCCTGTCATTTCCACATTTACATAGTATGTGTCTGGAAATCATCGGAAAAAAAATCAGTCAAAATGCCCATAGAAGCGGTGGAAAACCCAACGCACCAAATACATCGATGACCTTGACTCTGTAGGTCATGTCGACGTCCCCAACGTCGGGTACAGTTGGCGGGGCGTCCATCCCAAGCGCTCCTTGTGTTGCCCCCCACTTGACATACGTGTCTGTCATGGCCTGAGCTGGCCCCGGAACCCGAGGACTCGTCTCTGCGTTCTGTCCCACCGAGTCTGTGTGTCGCGGCGCTTCCTCAAAACGCAAGCTCTCAGATTCCTGGAACTAATACGGGAAAATCACAAATGAAACGCACCTTTTCCCCTTAAGCTGCGCTCCAAGCTCCTCCTGCAGCACACCCATCTCTCCTCCACCATGGCTGATGTCAATCTCAATATTCCCTGCCGCAACGTCCTCGTAGTTGAAGTTGGTGCGTTTGTCCTCCCCCTCCTCCATTGTGTCTTCAGGCAAGTCACGAAGACGATTGAGGGCCTTAAGCTTCTCCTTGGATAGACCTACGTGGTGCCCGTCAAATCCGGTTCTTGAGTCTTTGGGATGTTTGACACACCAGCAATACGGTCGAGCATAGCACGGTTTGTAGCATCCTGGAGCTCTGCCAGTTGCCGTGGACCCAGATTGACGAGGGTTGGGACTCCATCGACCTCGACGGCCATGCGGACTTTGGGATGGCGGTGAACAGGGGGCTTAGGCCTGGTGGTTGTGCTCTTCGGCATCTTGGTGAGAGTGTCGAGAAAACACCAGAGGACGCGGCCACGTGAGATATGTTGCCAGGTTCTCACGTCGCAGTGGAAGCGGTGGAGGTCCGGTAAAAAAAAACATATAGAATGCGTACCATGGAAGCGGTGGAATTCTATTGTGATCATATCCAACACTGACCGTGGGAACAGTGAGGAACTACAAAAGATTGCACAAGTCAAGACCGCGTCGTGGAAGCGGTGGAAGATCAAATGCATATAAAATCAAATTGCTTTGTTTCCGCCTCCTATAAAATGCCCATTGTGCCTGGAGTGGCTCCTGAAAGCGCTCTCTCCTCTACCACCACCATCTTGTCGCCTCCCAAATGCCCCCCCGCCAATCTGTTGATGTTCAAGGTGAGCACCATCAACCGGTTTCCTTATTCGGTCCCATCACTTCTCTCTCCTTGCCACCGTCATCCTCAACGCCCGCAGTGGTCCCCTCTCACAGGGGCCACTGGCTGGTGTTCGGTCCTCTCTCTTTCTTTCCCACTCTCTCCTTGTCTTTGTCCCCACCCTGACCTGTTCCAGGCGACACCGACGCCTTTACTTTTTGAGCCACTCGTTCTCGCCGCACGTTCTCACCTTGGGAGGATATAAGCACCCGGACCTTCGATATCGCAGCAGCTGTCTCCCGTAGCTTGGAGCTCAACGCCAGCGAGGAGGAGGAAAGCCTTGCAGAACTCGACACCGGGCCTCCTATCCACGCCCTCCAGTCCCTTTCCCTTGACAATCCTCCTAGCTCTGCACCACCTGCACGTCGCCCCCGAGACAAGCACCAGGCTGAGCTCAGACGCCACTCTGAGCGCAGGACGGGGAAGAAGAAGGCAGACATTCTGCTCGGGAGCCACCCCCACCATCGTCGCCATGTCTCAAAACCGCTGGCTCCTATCAAAGCCACCTTCAAGATCCGCAAAGTCCGCATCGCAGCCACGGGGTGGATTGGGCTTGCGGATCACGGTGTTGCCCCGGAGGAAAGCGACGCCAATGCAGAGGAGGGCGGGAGCGCGCCGACTCACACGCTCGCCGACTTCTTTGGGCCGACAGCGACTATCCCAGGATTTACACTTGTTCCGTACCTTGGCCCGTGCGTCATCATCTCATTGTCATCTCCCTTACTGACCTTCTTTCTACAGTGAGGCCCGCCCCATTGTCGATTCGAGTGGCCGGGTTGTCGCTGTCTTTGGTGGCATGCCTGACGACCCCGACTTCATGGCCAATGTCCATGACCCGGCTGTGGAAGCCATGGAAGAGGCTCGTGCCAAGGCCTCCGTCTCCGAGGAGCGCCAGTCTCATCATCGTGGCCGGTTCATCCAGCTCACCGCCGGCGACTCCTTTGGAGGTGGCCAAGTGGAGCCAGGCGCCCTCGTCAACGGCGTCATCAACGCTGCCATTCTGGCGAGCTTGCTCAGTAGCCACCCCTTCATACGCCTCGCCGGCTTTGCTACAGGTGCGCCTTCGTCTTCATCATCTGACCGTCCTTGCTTACCCCGATAAGAGGGCTCTTCGCCAACTGGGCACCAAACCTCTTCGACTTCTACGTTGACTACATGGGTCGGTTCTACCGCCGCTACACCCACCTCAAGCGCCCCTTCCTCAATGGCATCTTCTCCGCATGCACCTTCAATCTTGGTCCACACACCTGCGCCCTCGGGCACCGCGACTTTGCCAACTTCGCGCTCGGATGGTGCCCCATCACCGCCTTTGGTCGCTTCGACTACAAGAAAGGCGGGCACCTCATCCTCTGGGACTGCCGGCTCATCTTAGAGTTCCCTCCGGGCTGCACGATCATCATTCCGAGTGCCACCATATTCCATTCCAATATCCCCATCGCTCCCCATGAGCGCCGTTACTCCTTCACTCAATACACCGCCGGCGGCCTCTTTCGTTGGGTCGAGCACGGTTTCAAAACGGAGGAGGAGTACCTTGTAACTTTGACGGCGGAGGGCAGGCGGGAGGAGAAGGCGTTGGGCCTTCGTCGGGCGAAGGAAGCTGTTGCTATGTTGTCCACTCTCGACGAGCTCAAGGCTATGTAGAAATCTCGACATCTTTACCGTATTGTTCCCTAGTATAATTAATTTCCATGGCTTCCACCGTCTAGTTATCATAGATAATGTAATGGATTTCCATCGCTTCCACGAGAAAATGTGATCCATTTGAACATTTTGTGACCCAAGAGCGTGATCACCAACTCGGACTGCCTTGTACGCCAACTTGGGACACCATCAGGCCCAAAGATAATATCTATACACCACAGAGTGTGTACATTAAATTATTCTGAAGAGGCAGACCTTTGATTTCGATGGCCAGGTATGTCCCAATTAAATTTTGTAGTTGCTGCATATATATAAAAGCTATTTCAAGTCATGACAAGAAATAGACCACATTAGCACTTGTTTGTTCCGGACGACTTTTGTTCTTGACCACCACCACGACACAACTTTACAGACTTCCACAAATTATGGCCCACAACGATAGGTTGGTGCTATTGCTGCTACCGGATGGTATTAGGAACACCTCTAACATAGTATATAGGCTGGAAACGGCTGAAAGTCCAGGTTTGATGCACATCTCGCCATCTCACACAAAGCTAGCTAGACGCAAGGCGTTGGCCCAGTATCGTGAGAAGTAAGTCGCAGAGTCATCCCGTTGCATTCCTACAGCTTGTCCTCCCAGAAACAAGGAAGAGCTGGCCGAGAAATCCCGGATTCAGATGGCTCGGTACATTGATTCATATGTTGACCTTCTATACTTCTACTAACTATAGTGTGCCTCCACAGCCATCGCGCTCGGCTTAGGGAAGACCCAGTGGCCCTTCTCAAATACCAGGAGCATGCTCGGGAGGCCAGCGCCAATTATGAAGCCAAGTAAGTGTGATTCTTGTAGATTTTATTCTTGTTATTGACCTGCTGTGCTCATCTAGACACCGAGAGTTTCGCTCCTGGAAGCGAAAACTGCAGCGCGATGAGGCTTCATACAAGCGACTTGGGCGTGATAAGCGTTTAGAAGAGACAAGAACTGGACCTCGCGACTACAAGATGGAGTGGGCAGTGTATCAGGAGAAGAGGAAGGAGAAGGAACGAGAGAGGCTTGCCGATGCCATGTACGTCTCCTCCGACCACACCGTTCGCATCGAACGCGACGACGGATCATTTGGCTACATCTACAAGTACTAGTGAAAAATATTGATCAAAGCAAAAATTCCCGTGGAAGCGGTGGAAGTCATTACAATTTTGTGATTCAAAGTGTCAGAGATCGGTGGAAGCCGTGGAAACGGCATTATAATTTATGAGATCATTTCACTCCGACTTGCACGTGACCCGAGTGTTGGTTGATCATTGTCCAATACGCCCACCATGTCTTCGCCGTACTATTGCTCGCCGCCCATCCACGGGGCATCCCGCAACCTCTCCACCAAGGTCTATCTCGTTACCAGCCCTAATGCAAAAGCTCCTGGCCGTGGAGTGTACCCCAGCTGGTGCGTCACAAACCATTCCTCTAATCTTTGGATTCTTATGCGTCTTTGCAGGGAGCCAGCACAGCGAGTGTCGGAGGGCGTGACGCGCGGCGGTGCCGTGAAATACGACAACTACAACGAATCCCTCCCCGCATGGCATGACTGCTGTGATGCGGGCGAGCACAACCATCCCGCCAATCCTCAAGGCAGCATCCCCGCACCGCCGGTTACTCCTGTAGCACCCGCGCCGCCCGTTACTCCTGTGGCACCCTCGACGCCCAGACGCCGTGCACCTGCGGGCCCGTCGACGTCGAGTGCTCGCCCTGTAGCCTCCGCGACACCTAAATCCCGTGCGCCAGCACCGGCAGCTATCCCGCAGCCAGCAGCTGTCGCCGCCCTTCGCTACGCAATCTCTGGCACCGGCATTGTGTACACCGACCTCACTGACGCCCTCGACCACTTCGAGCGCGTAGCCGCCTCTCGGCCCGCCACTTTCTTGACGACCGAGGACTCGCGCTACGCCGCCCACTTTGCGGCGGGTCATTCGGAGACAGAGGCCCGGGCTCTCGCAGATGGGGAGCGTCTTGCGAGCGAGGTGGAGATCCGCTGGGAAGGCGGCAAGGTCCCTTATCCTGCACGGCTCACTGACACCGGACGTCGCCAAGCTCGCACCGCATGTGCGTCCCGGCTCCGCAAAAGCCTTCGTCTTCTGAAAGGAGGTGCAGAGGACTCTGACTCTGACGCGATGTGGGGCGAGCCGGTGGGGAATGGCTTGGATTCCGACTCGGACGTCTACGACACTGATTGATCGATTTTCTTTTGCTCCTCGCTCACGATACTTACGATCTGTCTGCTGCTAGTGTATTTTTTTTTTTGCCTCAATATATCACCCTGTTGTCTGCCCGAACAAAGGCGTGAATGCTTCCACGGAATCTACATCAGGCTATCTACCAAATGCCAAGCGGCATCTCGACGAGCGGTGGGAACCGGATTGCGGGCTCCAAGTGCGTCAACCAATGGGTTTCAATGGTGGGGGCTTCTGAGCCCCATGCGCCTGCTGGATACGAGCGAGGCTCGGGCCCACCGTGGATCTCCGCATGAACACGCTGCCGGATCCTATCAATTGCCTTGGCACACGCTGAAAAAATCACCTGTCTCAAAAAATGGGCAGTGCACGGCAAGAAGTGACGCACCATATGTCTGCCGTTCCTTCAGGTAAGCCACATGCAAGTCCAAGAGGACTTGCATGGGCCAATCGCTCTGGGTGACCATGTAAATCATATCTAAAAAACACAAATAGGTTAATTTAAATGTCTTTCAAGCAATCCGCAAACCTACACTCCATATGGCGTTCATCACGCAACTCCAGGTTGCTTTGGTATGGCGGCATGGCGGTGGTGAGAAGGGAGGAGGGTTTTTTATTGAGGCGGTGGAAGCGGTGGAAATGGCACGTGGTGGGAACATCTGTGTTGATTTGATCACAATCATGACTCTTCCATCGCTTCCACCACCCCTACCACTTCCACCAATTCTGTCGCCTCAAGTAAAAGATGCCAGGTATGTCGTGCAACACGCACCGCTCGCTGCTAATCTATGTTCTTCAGATAACCCAGCTCGTGTGACGCGCTCTACGGCTCCTAGCGTGGCCAGCCGCTCGCTGCGCTCCAATGCTCGGACTGGGAGGAAGCCCCCAGTGAGTCCACGCAGGAATGTGGGTCGCACGAAGGGCTCGAGAGCCCCACTCCCGCCACGGCCGTTGACGGAGGCCGATAAAAACCAGTTGCGGAAGATGATGCCAACTCGAAGGAAACAAGTAGTGGGGGGGGAGGAGGAATCCGATGATGGCGAGGCGGAGGAGAAGGAGGATGAGGGCAGCGACGAGGATGAGGAGGAGGAGGAGCCGGAGCCAGAGCACGAGAAGGGTGGGTTTTTAATCTTGTTATCATTTTCAGGACAATTCTAATGGGTTTTACAGCGATCAACAATCTGGACCTCCCTCCTATCAGCACCCTACCCGCACCTCCGCCCTCGCGTTCTGTCAGCCCCGTCGGAATCAAGTCGCGCTCCCCCAACCCGCCAAAGTCTTTGACCGAGGTCGAGAAGGAGAAAGACGACGACGTTAATGGTCTCGAGGACATCGACTTCTCCGTCGATGGCCCGGCCGGCGAGGAGTTGGTGCTTGAAGATCCACCTGCCGACGTCCCTGGTCCCCAGCAGCCAGATCTGCCGCCTCCACCGCCCACTGAACAGCCAATTCCAGCGCTTCCACCGCTCGCAGTCACCCAGGAGCTAGGGTTGTTCCCCACCTCTCAGTATCCACCGCCACCAACTCCTTCACCGCCTCCACCACGCGTAGAGGTGCCGCCTCCTCCTCCAACGAGTCCACCGCGCGTCGACTCCGTTCCACCGCCTCCACCGCGCGTCGAGGCGCCGCCACTTCCTCCAACGAGTCCACCGCGTGTCGACTCCGTTCCACCGCCTCCACCGCGCGTCGAGACACCGCCTCCTCCTCCAACGAGTCCACGCGTCGGCTCTGTTCCACCGCCTCCACCGCGCGTCGAGATGCCGCTGCCTCCTCCAACGAGTCCACCGCGTGTCGACTCCGTTCCACCGCCTCCACCGCGCGTCGAGACGCCGCCGCTTCCCCCAACGAGTCCACCGCGTGTCGACTCCGTTCCACCGCCTCCACCGCGCGTCGAGACGCCGCCGCTTCCCCCAACGAGTCCACCGCATGTCGACTCCACTCCACCGCCTCCACCGAATCCACCGCGCGACGAGAACCGATCGAGACGCCTCTCCCCGAGGGCTCCGTTCCACCGCCTCCACTGCCCCCAAAAGCTGCGCTCCCACCAAAGCCAGTCGCGCCCCTCGAGAAATTCGCTCTGCAAAATCTGGACAGTCACCATGAGCGCAACCCCGAGCTGCCGACGCAACCGGAGCCAAAGGCTCGAGGCAAGGGAGTGGCGATGGAGAACACTCTTCTGCTGAAGAAGCAGCAGAAGAAGGAGGCGCGCACCGGGCTCAAAGCCGTAGTCGACCTGTGGAACGTGGAGGTCGAGCAGAAGGCAAAAGACCTCGCCAACGAGTTTCATCTCGGGCTCGATGAGGTTCACGCAATAATGTCGGGGTCGTCAAAATTGAAGAAGAAGCGCAAGTACAACCAGTACAACGCCAAGGTGTGGTGGAGAGCTGCAGAGCTCAATGAGGGTGAGTTTTTGTATGGCATGTATGAACGGTGGGCTGATAACCCTTCAGGAAAAGGCCCGGGCGAACGTCTGCTCTTAAAAGACGTGAGGAACATTGTGCTTGCGGAGCCCGAGGGCACTTGGAGCGAGGAGGACCTCATCCAGCTGAAGAAGGACTACGAGAAACACCAGGACCAGAAGGAGTCCGGGCTCCGCTTGTCCAACGCAGAGGCTTCGAGGGATGCCTATCTCACGGGCGGCACCTTGCACGACGAGGTATGTGGAGGCGGTGGAACGGTGGAAGCGATGGAAACTAATTCCAATATTGTAGCTTATCTTGCTAGAGAAGCGCACGGGGGCCCGTTCGCTCCTCATCATCGCCGGCTCCAACGTCAACGACACGATCCGCCCCCAAATTCTCGGCTCCCCGGCGTCCTGCAATTTCGTCGCCGAGGTCCTCAAAATGCCGCCCGCCCAGCTGCCGCAGAAGTTGCACAGGTGGGGGTGCTTCTCCGATGATGTGAAGCCGGTGAAGGGGCAGGACAGACGGACAGAGTCTGTTGACATGTTGAAGAGCAGCCTCGGTAAGTCCAAATCTCTTCTGTTTGCTTGTGCTCCGGCCTTAATCAAATTGCAGGTGCAACTTTCGGCGTTGGACCAGTCAACATGGAGTACATCAAGTACACGGATCGCATCAAGGCGGCCATGGGCGTGCAGCTCATCGGGTGGCCCGAGAGCCTCCCCTTCCAAGCCCTGTCCACCATCGGCTCTGGCGGCGCGGAGGGGATCAATGTTCTTTGGGAGCGCCTGAAGAACAGGACCTGCCGCTGGGTCGACATTGAGCCCGCACAACACAAGGGGCTGCTCGTCCAGTTCCCGAAGCAGGCGAAGAACTGGGAGAAGACGTGGAAGCCCCGCCGGGAGGCGCAGAAGCTGGTTGAAGCGGCAGCGGCGGCGTTGGAGGGGGCACCTGCTCAGAAGGCGGTGGGCGGGAGCGGGAAGCGGAAGAGGAAGGAGAAGGTCGTTGAGGAGGGAGGGGAGGATGGGGGCGAGACGGAGGGGGCACCGGCGAAGAAGAAGAAGGATGAGACGCCGGAAGAGAAGAAGAAAAGGAAGGCGGCGAAGAAGAAGAGCGAGGAGGAGAAGGAGGACAAAGGAGGGGAGGAGGAGGAGATGCAGGAGCCGCCGAAGAAAAGAAAGAAGTCGAAGAAGGCGGTGAAGGAGACAGGGGAGGCCGAGGCCGAGGGTGGGGAGGAGGTTGAAGGGGCCAAGGGGAAGAAGAAGACCTCGGGGAAGCGGAAGCGGGTCGACGAGGAGCAGGCCGCCAACGGGCAGGCGTTCAGGTACGCCACCACTCCTCACAATGGTGACGACGACCCCCCCCCCTCCCACGAAAAAGCAGCGCGCTGTTCCCAAGCCCGCATATGGAAAGCACAAGAGCGCCTCGATAGTGGAGGACAGCGAGGACGAGCCCCAGCACGAGAAGGGATCCGGCGACGACGAGCGGGAGAAAATCCCCGACCTCAATGACCCCAACCTCAATCCCCACGACCGGGCGTTCTTTGCGCACCGCCTGAAGGTCCGGGCGGCTAAACAGGCTTCTGCCGTTACCGACGCGAAGAGGCAGCTGGCAGTCGAAGCGGCCACCGCACGGAAGGCTGCCACCACCAAGATCATCGGTGCCGCTGCGAAAAAAACTAACGTGGGTTCCTCCTCCAAGGCGCAGAAGAAGGTGGCTACAGCTGAGGACGATTACGTCCCGGAGACCGACGACGACTGAGCGCCTTCCTCCTTGCTTCCCTCTTGTCGCTTCTCTCCCATGGGTGGTGCGGGTTTTTTTTTCCTTCTTGCTAGTCACCTACATACACGCAAACGGACATCTACTAGCTTGTAAACGGACATCTACGATACTTTCTATGCTTTTTCTATACTCTGTTTGTTTCCTTGATGAATCTAATGAGGTCTTCTGTGTGTTTCCTTGAATGTGATAGCTAATAGGCTTAGATGAGGGTGATGGAAGCCGTGGAATGGTGTGGACTTCTATCTGAGAAGAAACACAAGTCCACTTGGGTCGGTGGAAGCGGTGGAACGCAATAGGATCACGAATTTACTGACCAGTTATTTGATTGGCCCCGTGGAAGCGGTAGAATGCCGGTGGATCACAAAAATACTGAACACAAGTCCACTCGGGTCCGTGGAAGCCATGGAAGCTATCCGGTCACAAAAAATTACTGACTGCCTTCAGTGGAAGCCATGGAATAAGGCGGATCACAAATTTTACTGACCCCACTTGGTGGAAGCCGTGGCAGCTATCCGGTCACAAAAAATTACTGACTGCCTTCGGTGGAAGCCATGGAATAAGGCGGGTCACAAATTTTACTGACTCCAGTTGGTGGAAGCCGTGGCATAGGACGGATCACAAAAAATTACTGACCCGGTTAAGGTATCTAATGCCCCTCCAAATTTGGGTGGAAGCGGTGGAATGGTAAGCATTTTCGCGCTGACTCCTTAGTTGGTGGAAGCCGTGGAGCCGTGGAGCGGTGGCTACCAGGACCTGTTCCATGGAAGGAAAACCGCCCTCTACTTAGTGGTTACAGATTGACTATCTGTAACCTCTAACTAGAGGTGATATATGGGATTATCAGGTGTAGGATTCCCAAACAAACGTTCTTTGGCCAGACGCTAGAGTCCACTGTTTAAGAAGGTCTTGCAGTGTGTTGGTTTCATAAAGTCCTCTGTTCCCTGGGTCATAAAGTTGACGCCTTGGACCTTGGCATCGATCCTAGGGCTTTAAAGTAAGCTCCTAGCGTTCAACCCGTCCCGGAAAAACACATATAAAACATTTGGTTCATTGCCTAGGCGAGGCATTTCAGTCAGTTTATACTACTGGAAGTTCAGTACAAGATTGTAGACCCCACCCCAACGAGACTTTGTTGCGTTTAGTTCGATTCCAGCTGTCCGCATACTACGGAACGAACCCCGTCCCCGCAACTTTGGTGTGCGCTAATAGTATAAGTGTGTGTGTGTGTGTGTGTGTTGGTTGGTTGGTTTTGTGTTCATTCACGAAGCTAAACTAGTTAGCATTCGTATACCCCATAGTCAAGCGCCCCGTTTCAGCGTCCGCCGGCCAAATTGTACCGTCCAGCTCGTGGTCGTTGATGATGTCCTCGGGAAGAGTAAATACCGCGCGGGAGAGGCCTTGGTGAAAGCTGAGGAGCTCCGAAGGCATAACCTCGTCGTCGAGATACGGGAGGCACGCGGACACACTCGCTCGCTGGGCGGAGAAAAATCAGAACTTGAAGCAGAAGCCGCCCACCGTGTAACGGTGGGCGGGCAAACATAAACCGGCGGACATACCAGCTGGGACGAATAAGTGGTCAACAGTTGGTGAACATCCCGCGTATCGAACGACTCGACGTTGCGCGGGCAAGCAAGCTCGCGAAGTTGATCCCAATCGTCTTCAGGAATCCGGCGAAGGTGAAGCCACAAGTCGGGCGGCGCATCCGGTACACCAGATGGGCGGCGCGACGAGGAGGCAGAACGAGACGGCAGAGGCATCGCACTGTGAAGAAACACACGCGATTAGTGAGGTTGAACTTACCAGCGGCATAGAAGTGCCTTACGGGCGGTTCATTCTCAACTCAGCAAAAACAGAACAGAATTCAGAAGAGGGTTCAGGGGGGGGCACTCAAAGATGAATAGCAGAAGGATAGTACTACGGGAACGGAGAAAAAGACGGGAAATTGATGGCGAACTCTGGAAAACGACCCTCCTTATATACGCCACAGCGGCGGAGTTCGAATAAATCATTTCCATTCTCCCAGGCAATAAAAATTGTCTGCCGGGTGATGTCGGAGACTCTCCGGCGACCTAGATGGTGATTCTCGGGACCCATAGTGCTATTGATAGAAGACAATCCTGGATTGTTTCCTCGGGATTGGCGTGTTAATTGCCTGTTTTGGCAGTTCTGGCACGGATTGGCCCTCTTTCCGACGATTGGTACTGCGGGACCGCAGCAGGAGAACCTCCGCAGTCAGAACGAGTCATGGCGAATAAATGGGAAAAGAATGTCCTAGAAGTGGCTGTGGGCCGTTAAATGAAATAATACCCACGGTTGAAAACTAGCGGCGCCTAAGATTAAACCGGATCGGTCGGGCCTTACTGATCGACGCCGTTGAGACGCCGTTGATTGACAACTGGTGTCGAACAGAAGACGCCGCCCGCCTAGCTTGGGAACTCAGAATTTACCGCCCGCCAGTCTGAATAAACTGCGGACAGTTGAGATCTTAAGAAAGGGGGAGATGATATGGTGGGTGACGAGCCACCGGTGAAAACCGTTGGTTTTCGCATTCTTGAACACCTATTGGCGGGAATGTAAGGCGAAGTTATAGAGTATACGTTCTCCTCGGAACGGTATACTTTGCCGCTGACAGTCGAAAGCGGGCGGGCAAACACGTGTGATAAGAACTCAACGCTGGGCCTCTAGCCCAGCGGGGTTTTCGATGCACCTAACCGGCCGGCTCAGATGGGCGGCTAACCACCGAACCTTTGAGTACTCGAGGCTAACAAGAGGAACTACTATCTTAGAGCGAGCCGCCCACTTCGGGCGGAGCGTTGGTGAAACAGGCGGGCAATCTTAGAAGATAAGATTCTGGCGGGAACTTCATTTACCCGCCGGATCTATAACCCAGGAAGGCCTAGTAAGCTGGCGGGGATTTCGGAGCACTTAATCAGCCGCCCACGCGTGAGGATCCACGATCAAGGAACGATGGTTCCCGGCGGATTGACCGAGGCAGCTTTTCCCGGCCGCTGACTCAAAGAAGGAGACAGGCGGCGTGCCCAGGAAACAAACCAGAATCCAGATGAACTAGAAGATACAGGCGGGGAGACTTGGGCGGGTAAAACTCCCAAGTTCCCTCACCGAGGACGAACGGGCGGGAAGTTGCCACCGGAGGAGAATTCCCCGGGCGGCTTGACAACCTTCTTGGCGCACAGCCGGACCATATGGTTTTGCCCGCTGACTGATACAAGATACCCATGATTCAGAATACCCCGGCCGCCATTGGCCACACCAAAGATCCTTACCCACGTTGTTTTCCGGACAGTTTCCTTTTATCTCCTTTTGTGACCCAGCGGTTTGTATAAAGAGGCTCAGTATTCCCTGTAATTAGCCAGTAGACTATCCCCCCACTTTCGGGCCATATAGTAGACTAGAAGTTTGAACCAGACGATTTGATAGACGGAAGCATTGAAGTGAGAAGAAGCCAACGCGAAGTAGTGTCCGTTGTCAGAGTAAGAGGAAGTCCGCCAGACTAGACCGTCTGCCAGCCTAGCCTTCGAATCCGAGTCTGCCCGGCTATTCCGGCGTGTTTAGTCGTACCGTCGGGTCTGAGTTGAAGACGCCTCGTCAATCGTCCGGCCGCTGCTAGTGTCCCTGGCACGGTCTAGATTAGCCGCCGGTGCCGCTCTCCCTCATTTCCGAAGTTCAACTTCGACCGCCTACCCAGCGGATAAAAAGTCTCCTACGGTTTCCCCGGCCGCAGTAGCAACTAGACGATTAGCCCGCTAGCTTTTCCGAAGCGATTAGCCCGGCCACTTTTGAAATCGAAGTACATTGTCCCGGACAGACTATACTGGTCTTATCCCCTCGAACTCACATACGCGCGCTGAAGCAAAACACTTGAAGCTAGAGTTGTGATAAATATAAATTAGATCTTAGGGTTTTTTTTGGTTGTGTTGTGATTTCATCGCTTCGCTTCTTGAAATCTTGAGTCTTTGATTACACGGCTCCTTTCCAGTGCGCCGTTACAACGGACCACGGGCATCCCTCAAGCCTCGCGAAATCACAATTTGGTCAGGTAGCATCCGAGACGAAAATAAATTGTGAACAGATGGGGACTTGAATCTACGCTCAGAGCCTCCCATTATGATCTGATTGCGGATTCATTAGCTTGCCACAAAGAAATTGAGCAAATACTCATAGTGAAAAGCTGCAAGATGTATTTTCCCAATTGCCATGACTTGTGCTGTACCAATGGATCCTCGCTGTTAGAGGGGCCGTTTAGCTGCAGGAGACTTGTATGTAGGTGACTCCTGTATTGGAAGACTATTCGTTCTCTACCGTGGTGGCGAAAAGGAAAAACTCGAGGCAAGTATAGTTGTTGACCTTCTGCAGCACGGGGTCTGACACATCGCTCCAGCCTTGTAGCTTGTGTTCCGACATTGGATACCATGCGGCCCCCCACTGATTGCTTGTGTTATGCAAGTGCTAGCCTATGATCGACATTTCCAGCCAAAGTTTGGCTCTGCGCCCTGCGGACATCGAAAGATAGCTCAGCTACAGAAGCCTCACATATGAGGTCTGGGATAGCAGTATTACTTTGGGCTCCGCGGTTGGAGCTGAAAGGGCGGTGGTTTCAACATTCGAACACACTTTGATTCATGACACCGGAAATCACCGCATCCCGGGATGCCGAGCCCATGAAGCAGAAATGACTCATCACGGATGCCTAGCCGAAACACGAAGCAGGAATGACTCATGTCTACTAATCGAACTTAAAGGATTGCTCCGCCCACTGGAAATGAAAATGACCTGTACAGATGCATTCAGCAGGGAAATGGATCAATCAAAATGCTGGTAATTTCCGGTCACGTTTTTGTGTTGCGCCGTTCTCCTGGCAATTTTTCTTTACCATGACTGATGTTGCATGACTAAATTTTGTTTGTACATGTGGACGAAATGGCCCAAACCCAAGTTCCCCAGAGTAGCCAAAACCTAAAGGTTCAGCAATGAGTTGATCTGCCCCGTGCTTCGTGGTTGAATTTCGTTGGTTGAATTTCTTCTACGGGTGATCCCCAGTGAGAAACCGTCTGGGCAGGTACACTCAAACCTGCTCAGATATGGTCCAACTAGGGCAAACTGGTGCTCAACAGATCAGTGTACGATCAACTTCCCAAAATAGTTTCAACCGCCGCCAAATTCCTTCTTGTTCTTTGCTGCATTCAGTCCCTAGATGTAACCATGCGAGACAGCCGTATAGTTTGTGGGTGTGGGGAACAGCAGCGGTGGCCAGATCCGTGACCGCTGATGCCCAGGGCGTAGGGCGATGGAGATGCACGAGAATGAACCCATCTCCATGCCCTACTCTACGACTGCCTCTATTTATCTAGTGTGCCTACAACGTCAGCAGTAGTTTTGTCCGTTAACGGTGTGGGTGGGTGGGGAAAAGAAGATGTGGCGAGACGAATGTTGAGCGTAGGAGATCGCAGTTGGGCCAAGGAGGATGTAGTGGCCAGCAGAGAGTCGTGGTCAGTAAGAGAGGAGCACCCGATCACTCGTCATCATTCCGCTGTCACAAGACAATGCACTGCCTCCGCGGGCTACTGCAGTGCGCCCATCTTGTTCTTTGCTGCATTCAGTCCCTAGATGTAACCATGCGAGACAGCCGTATAGTTTGTGGGTGTGGGGAACAGCAGCGGTGGCCAGATCCGTGACCGCTGATGCCCAGGGCGTAGGGCGATGGAGATGCACGAGAATGAACCCAAAAAGACGCCCAGACGAGGGCATTGTCCAGAGCCCACGGCTAACCCAACAGAAAACGGCGGCTGCAGTTCGAGAATAAAATCCTGAGTCAGTAGCTTGGAACGATTATGGGCTATTCGGAAATTCCTGGGTAGAAGATATTCTGATGGTTGCAGTGTGTCTACAGAGTTTAACGCCGCTTCTTGAGGACGAGACTGGCGGACTCGGAGGTTGTGAACAGATACTCCCGCATTGTGAGATAATGAAGCTTCAGATGAGTTATGCACGTAAAGTGGAGCGAGATAAATGACGGCGCATGATTTCCTGGTACGACCAATCTTGGGAGCACGTACGAGTCCACCAACTGGTGATCCAGATTATTCGAAACATTGATCACCGTGAACGGGTCATCGCCATGATCTAGGACTGGTCAATTTCCAGGAGCGGCATAGTTATGTTCAAGTTATGGCGAATATTTGAAAGCATAAAGTCGGCAGCTGCCCGGAATGGGGCGAAGGTACCATAGTAAGTCTGAGTAAGTGAAAAATATGTGTGACTGTTCAATTTATCGTTTAATCAAGTGCTGGCTTCAGTTGAAAGGTTGAGCGGGTCGCCAGAATGCAACTTGAACATGATTCGCAAAGTGACCGTGAGAGCATAGCGGGAGCTGGAGCACGGTAAGTTTCGGGTATGTGTCCAGTTGAAGTTTGGAACAATTGGGCAACGGTAATTTTAGAGTCAATTCGGTGTAAGATACTCCGTGACTGGGCTATTCTGGATACGCCGCAGCGTATGTACTGACGCCGGGGAGCAGGTGCATGGAAGCATTGCTCGGAGTTAGGCATCAGATGCGACATAGGCGATGGGCGTTAATGGGGAAGGTTTCAGGCCCAATGAACGGCTTGCATCCCCAGAAGTTAGGAAACCCTCTATGTTGTGGGGGCCGAATATTTGTTGTATATACAGAGTTCAACGACCGTGTGCCTGATCGTTTATTGTGGTCTAGTCGCCAACAACGCCAATTGGATAGTGTATAATTAGTTTCTCCAGCGTTGTAGCTCAAGTCTTGCTCAAATCCCGAGATGGGATCGTGTGAGGGCAAATATGTTTTGCCTTGATGATCTATGTTGCAGATTGCAGCAAAGGTCCGTATTGGAAGCACTTAAGGCTCGTTTGAGAACGTAGATTTAGATGCTCCGGTTAAAGAGATGGAAATACACTGAGGATTCGTCAGACCCATGCGGTGTGAAGCGATGACATTTAAGGTTTGAGTGCCCGACAAAGTGAAAGGACTGTGAGGAACGATTGCAGTACGAGAAAATGCCCATTACTGCATCGCATTGAATGGCAAGTAGTAGGTCGGCAAGGTTTACCGCCTCGGTACGAAGTAGAAGGGTAAAGGCAAGCGCTAGCATTGGCCGAAGCACAAATTCAGGTGATGTCTAACATGAGAGCCTCGGCAGGCCAGTAACATGACGGGATCGCTTCTTAGCCTAGTTGTGGTGTGCTGTGGTCTGGGAACTTTGTTTTAAAGCAAGTAGGCAGGAGTGCAATGGAATGGCCGCTGGCCCGGGATACATCGAACAAGGGATCGGGATTTGCAAGGGATGCACGGGTTTTAAGTTGGAAGAATATAACACCCGCCGCGTTCGCGGCGTCCGAATTCCGGGGACAGGTGACAGGTTTGAGCGGGCATTGAGCGCGTAATAATGGATGCATCTTGAGATGTACTGTGGACAGGGTGCCCGGTCGGTGAGTCCGGTAGATCACAACAGATTTCTCCAGACGGTGTAGTGCACATGCCGAGAAGGACCAGAGAAGTATGAACGGAAAACCGAGCTTAAGCATCAAGAGCTACGGGAGACTGATTGGGGGTGTTGCACATAAGCGGATAGCCGGATGCAGGAGGTCTACTTGTAAGGCGATTCACAATTCACTTGGACACAGATGTGGGCTACGACGGTGTACAAGAAACATCGCAGCAGTTCGGAATGCATGGCAGGTGCGGCGAGGTACGGGGGGATTGAACCGAATCGACAATCCCATAAGGACGGTATATCCACGAAAAGAAAACTGGTAAAATTCAGGGACATGAATCCAGTTGGCATGCGCGTGCCGCAAGGAATTTGCCAGATGGGAAAGCCGAAAATAGGGGGATTGGCTTCGTTGTAGAATAATAAGCGCGGATAGGGTAAGTGTAACCGGAGAGCAACACGTAAACGTGAATGAGATCATCGGACTTGAACGGAGTTTTGACTTGAAGGGGAACCTTTCAATGGAATAGATACCCCGAATGCGTTAAACGTGCAGCTTGGATGCGATTTGGAAGCATGCCTCTGAAATTATGACCTTGTGGAAAAAATGTAACAAAAAGGCGGTGGGATTCACGAGCAAGAATATAAGCCCCATACTGGAAGCGAATCTTTCAGATTCGATGGGACATGGTCTGAGGCGACACGAACGCGGCAAATTAGCAGCGACAAGTGTGCGAGATATCTTGCCCGTGAATGGAAACAGCTCGCTGTTAGAGCCAACTTGAAGCCTCAAATAGGACATGGACCTGGGCGCGACATAGAATGGCGCACGATCCGAGTGTAACATAAGCGCGGCGTAAATGTGAATAAGATCGCACCCTTGGTAGAACCAAGATAAAAACATGGCGGGGCACTACCCGCGTGCGACAAGAGCGCGGCTTGAACATGAATGTAATGGGCCCGGTGGCAGAACCAATCCCTTTGATGGGACATGGTCGGGCGCGACCGGGGTATGATATGAGCGCGGCGTGTACTTGAACGTAATGGAATCGGCCCGCTGGTAGAACCAAGCCTTTCGATAGGACATGGTGGGGCACGACCCGAGTGCGACATGAGTGCGGCTTGAACGTGAATGGAATCGGCCCACTGGTAGAACCAAGCCTTTCGATAGGACATGGTGGGGCACGACCCGAGTGCGACATGAGTGCGGCTTGAACGTGAATGGAATCGGCCCACTGGTAGAACCAAGCCTTTCGATAGGACATGGTGGGGCACGACCCGAGTGCGACATGAGCGCGACTTGAACGTGAATGGAATCGGCCCGCTGGTAGAACCAAGCCTTTTGATAGGACATGGTGGGGCACGACCCGAGTGCAACATGAGTGCGGCTTGAACGTGAATGGAATCGGCCCACTGGTAGAACCAAGCCTTTCGATAGGACATGGTGGGGCACGACCCGAGTGCGACATGAGCACGACTTGCACGTGAATGGAATCGGCCCAATGATAGAACCAAGCCTTTCGATAGGACATGGTGGGGCACGACCCGAAGTAACTTTACGCATCGCACGGTAAGCGAGTACGAGGGAATTGAACCCATGTTCTTTACGCATCGCGGAACGGGTTACAGAAGACCCGGCGAATACGAGGGTATTGAACCCAGAATGAGTCTTTACATATCGCGTAGTGGGCTGCAGATGGCCGAGCGAATATGAGGGGATTCAAACCCAGAATGAGTTTTTCACATTTCGCGGAATGGGCTGCAGATGGCCGAGCGAACGTGGGGGGATTCAAACCCATGGGACTTTACGCATCGCGCATGAGGCGAATACGAGGGTATTGAACCCAGTGGGCAGGCGATGCCGACAGGAGGGCATCAACCTCGTCGTTTGATGTGTGCGCGCGCAACGAGCCCGGCGAGGGCGAAATGAATCTATCAGAGGAAAAAATGAGCAACGAGATCTGAGTGGTCCACAAGTGGCACCAAAGCCGGGGTGGATTGAGGATTGCAGTCCCCGAGCAATGCATGATTTGGGCAATCCGACAGCATTGACGAAACTTGACCGATGATATGATGCTTGGATGATATTGCTTCGGGATTTGGATGTGGCAGGGGACAGGATTGGACGATGAGGAATCGCAGAATTCTACGGGAGAGACCGACGGGGCCCGGCGGTCGAGTGTTCCAGAATAGGGGTCGATGGCCGTAAGTACGTCTCGGAGTGAATCCAGCGAGTAGTTGTAACGTTAGTGTCGGAAAAGAAGATGTGGCGAGACGAATGTTGAGCGTAGGAGATCGCAGTTGGGCCAAGGAGGATGTAGTGGCCAGCAGAGAGTCGTGGTCAGTAAGAGAGGAGCACCCGATCACTCGTCATCATTCCGCTGTCACAAGACAATGCACTGCCTCCGCGGGCTACTGCAGTGCGCCCACCTTTCCCTCATTTCTGAATGTCATTCGACTTGGAGATTTTTTCCCAAAATTTCCAGCGAAGCCAGAACGCCTGAGAACGGAGCTTGCCGTCTTGTTTGTTTTTATTGACAGGGCCACGTGATACTATCGATCTTGCCTTCTCCCTCCATTGTCGCGTCCATCGCTCTGCATCGCCGCCACCCCGAGCCCCGGGAACGTCCAGGACAAGTCTCCAGACCACTTCCGTATCGCCTCCTCGCTTTCTGGAGGGTTTTAGACCACGGACGACGCTCCAACGGTCCAAGACGAGCTTCAGCAATATTGGCGCGTCAGTCGGCATTAGTTCCTTCAGAGGTCTTCGTGGTGCTCAAAAGCCTTCATAGACGTCTTTATTTCAACCCCCTGGGTACTCAAATCTCCAACAAGAGGCGCCATGGAGCGTGCAGAGACCGGTGATTCCCCCATGGTGCGCTATTACATGTACAGGTCTCCGTTCCACATGTTAATCATGTCTTGTACCAGGAATTCGACTGCACACGGAGCAAGAGATAGCGGCAGGACAGTGGGAGCTGCCGTAGAGGGAGCAACAGAATGCGGATAAGGAATCACGCAGGTGCGTCTGCTCGACATATGTATCCGCTCCGGCTCTCCCTCCCTTTCATTTATACTTCCGCTTCCTCCTCTTTCGTTTCTTCTTCACTCACATCGTCCTTCGTCATCCTCTACCCATCATCCCCATAGACAACAGTCTTTCCCGATACAATTACTGATGTTTTTCTCTCAGGGTTCAATGCGCGTCGCCGATAACAACCACGGATAGTGCGCGCCGCCGCGCCCAGCCTCTTAGCACCCTCTGCACCCCGATCTCCAACCGCTGAACGAAAGGCGAGTTATTTCACCTTCACCTGAATCCCTCTCACATGTACTTAGGTTTTCGCGATGTGGACTTGACAGACAGTGAGTACACATATTGTTTAATAGATGCTACCCGTTGTGATGAGCTCCTTCTAGTATGGATGCATTCACCGGGGCTTCGTCCACAACAAGCTTGCAAACTCTCGGACTGCGCGCGCGCATCAGGTACATCTTTCCCCTCGCTCTTCTCAGGGGCGCGCTGACGACATGATCCGTTCTGTACAGGTTAATGGTGTTCTTCATTGTCGCCGCGTCCAACGACGCTTCGGTGCGCCGTCGCTTACCTCTCACGGTCCTCGAGCTCGACCATCGCAGCTTTCGCCATTAAGCGCCGCCGCGTCCAACCTCCGTACCCTCCGTACCCTCCGTCGTCTCTTTTACCGGGCCGTACGTGGATGTCGGTGCGAAGGTGTGGGGTACCAATGTGACAAGACTTGGTGTTGGCGCTCGGCACTCGACGTGCGACGCATGTAGTTGATTCCCTGTGTATTATGTAGAAATGCAATATATGCGCCGTTATTACAATGGACTACAAGGAACAGAAGATAGCACATATGAGCAGTTTCAAGCAGGCCTACCCATATCAAAGCATATCGGAGCAGATTGAGTTTCGAAAAAAGTCCAGAAATGTGCTGGGAGGTGCTCAGGTATGTTGGGATATGGGTTCTTCGAAAGAAGCACATTTCAGCAGTTTTGAGCCTAGCTGCCCAGACGGGTTTCTCACTGGGGGTGATCCGCCGGCATAATCCAGAATCACGCACGGACTGTTGGTGGATTACAGCTGTTCCAGAAAATAATGAGACAACTCGTTTTTTTTTTCGGCCCGGCTCCCAAATTGGACAGCCGGGAGTTAGCGCATTCTTCGACTTCGACCATTTTTGCCAAGGCTCTCCAGATATGCCGCAAAAACCTGTCACTACCTATTCTATGTGATCGTACACGATAGCCACGGCGCGGAGAATTATTTTGAGTCGCTGAGAGTCCCGAATGACTATTTTTTGAAATGTGCGGACGACCGGAATCGAACTCGGGACAGCCCGATGTGGCTTTCCAAATTGAGAACCGGGCCGGAAAAAAAATGGTTTGTCTCATTATTTTCTGGAACAGCTGTACGAGTTTGTAGTTGGGTGACAAGGTGCAAAATATCGCTGGCAAAATGGACAAAGCCAAGGAACCATCAGACCGTTGTTGAGGTTCTATTTTTGTCTACATCAGCATCTTTACAAGTCAGCCTTTTTGGGCCTTTTTGTCCTTTTGTAAGGACAAAAAGGCGAAAAGGCCGAAAAGGTCTTGCTCCTTTTTTTCGCCCAGTCCAGTTGCTTTTATAAGGCGAAAAAGGCGAAAAAGGCGAATAAAAGCTCTGGTATAAGCCGTCAGAAAAGGACTCTAAAGGACTTCAAAAAGCTCAGAAAGGCTCGGAAAAGATACCAAAAAAGTATATTCACGCTACTAAAAACATGGCTACATATGATGCGGGCTATTCGGAGGAGTGAACGGGGAAGGTGAGCAGATCACAAGGGGAGCGGGGAAGGGGAAAGGCGGGGAGAAAGGGAGAGGAGACGCAACTGGTGGCGCCCCTCGGGTGCGGGGAGTGAGCCGCACGAGGGAGCAGGATAACGGACACGGAGGCCATTGGGGAGAGCATCGGATTCTGACCCAAATGATCAGGATGAGAGGAATGCAGGTGATGTAATTGATACGCACGATTTCGCCCGTGTGTGGGGGGAGACGTTCAAGAACACAGCACTGGATGGGAAGGAGGGGCATAGATGAGCTGGTTAGTATCTGCATCGCTCGAAGCCATGCCACGCACCCATATCGCGCTATCCAAGAAAACCCCCACTGAGTGTCATCGACAACGGAGAGACAAGAAACAAGAAGAGGTAGAAATGGGGTAGGTTTGGAGATGATTGCGCGAGAGGGATGGTACAGGATTCTTGAGGTACGGCGAAACCAGACTGTGGCTTGAGGTCTTGGCGGTCTTGAGACTTGGTGTGTAAAGGCCTTGACGTCGGGCTTGAGGGGTTCAGACTCGGAAGCTTGAAGGTCTTGAGGCTTGAGATTTGAGGCTTCCAGTAGCGTTGGCGGGCACAGGTGACGCTGGGAGGTGCGGAGAACGAAGGCGATGAAGGTGGGAGGAAGAAAGGAAGGTGACGTGACGATCAACCAACCATCTATCAATCACGGGATTTGATGTGCTTAGCCAAATTCGCTGCACACGTGGCGACTGCACTGCACGACCAAATTGTCCCGTGTCTTTAGATTGCTGCGAATTTGGGCACTCGGTATGAGATTGGTATGTAAGTGAAAGGGCTGTAAAGCTTGAATGAACTTGGGATGTCCCGTTACGTGCAAGATAAGTGTATCCCCGGCAAATTGCCGGTGCGGCCGTGGAAACATGGAAGAAAATATTTGCGAGACCTCTAAGCGGTGATTCGAAGGCAAGATGTACCGAAATCCATGTCTCAAAAACACAAAAGGACAAAAAGGAGAAAGGAGATTTAAAGCCAGCCAAAAGGCGCAAAAAAGGCCACGAAAAGGCGCGGAAAAAGGTGAAGACCCAAAAAGGCGCCAAAAGCTCCCAAAAAAGGACTTGTAAATTTGCTGATGTAGATCTACGGCCAAAATTGCCCGCGACCGCGCCGGCGCTTCCTTGGGCCCCCAACTTGAACTTCCTGCCTCTTGAATTTACGATGGGAGGAAGTATTCGCTCACCTTCCCATCGTGTCCAAGAAGTGCCCTGCAAAATTACCATTCTCTCCATGTGCTTCCCCGGCTCCCCTGGACTTTCCATACAATCTTCTTCGCGCAGGCGCAGTCTACGTGGGCGAATCTGTATCTATCCTTCACCTAAATTACACAGGAGTGGAGCGACTGCTGCTTGCTACCAAAGGAGAAAAACACGATTCTTTGGCACGGCTTGGGCCCGAGTCGAATGGGCTGTGTCTGCAGAAAACTGAGGAGCGTTGCCCAGACTATCAAACACAAACGCGTCCCAGACGCTGCCACGCCTTGTGCACCGTCTCTCAACCACGAATGTCCGTGGTTGGCTCTGTGCCATTCCCCCCAGGTTCTCCTTGAACCTGTTTTGTCAATACGGTATTAAATAACCAGCAACTGTTGAGTTGGGAATTTCCATGGTCGTCCCGACTGGGATTCATACACCGATTCTGGAAGCGCAGTCATATGTTTGTTTGAGTCCGGCACAGCAACAATAAAAAAGAGAGCGCTCACTATCGAATAGCTCGGGCCCGAGTCGAACGGGCGTGTCCGCAGAAACGTTCCTTTCACGCTGCCAGATTGAACACAGACGCGTCCCGGACGCTACTGAGCCTTATACATACCCTTAAACCCCCGATGTTAGCGTGGTGTTGCTGCATGTGTCAATGTGTCATAGCGTCGAAATCCCCTTTCCCCCCGCTCGGCCCGGATGTCAGGGTTGCATCTAGGTGTCCACTTCCCCTTCTCCGTGGCGTTTGCGCAGACATCTTAAAGGTATCGCAGTGAAGCCCAACAAAGAAAGAAATACAATTTTCGGTAACGGTATGGCTCAGGCCCGAGTCGAACGGGTGGGTCTGCTGGAATCGTTTTTCTATGATGCCAAAGCATTGATGGCGGACGCGTCCGGGACGCTACCAAGCCTTCTTCACTTCGTTTGAACCCTAGTCATGTGTGCCTGAAACCGAGTCTTCCCTGCGTATTCGCAAACCTGTTCAGCAGAGAATTACTTGATTCAGGGAGGCTTACGCGCATCGTTCAGGCTGGTATTGACGCACGGATTCTGGCAGCGTTGCTTTATTTGCACGTGGCGGAGCGAGTTACCTTCGCGGAACTCCGTTGCGCTCCAGAGTGTATATTGGCTCTTGGACAAGTTATTTCTTTCATATTTGGACGATTGGAAGAATGCTAGCCTACAGTTGTGTGGTTGGAAGCACGAAGAGCGTCCATCGAGGCTAAGCAGAGTCGCGAAGGTCCAATCCAAGCTTGCCTGGACAATTCCTGTTCGTCATTGGAGCATCGTTTTCGAAGAACATAGTTCTGGGCGAGAGACCGCGTTCGATTCGGGGGCAGGACCTAACAGCTTGTCAAGCTTCTTTTATTGTTTATTGGGCCCGGAGTGGTGGCGTTTTTTTTTTTTGATCGAGATTCGCTGCCGTGGGCGGTCGGGCTAGTTACCCATGGATATCAACGGTTCTTCAATCGGAATGGGACGCGAACGCGGGATTGGGCATTTAACTTAGGGATGAGAGATAAGCCACCTCAGCTTGGAGGCGTTGAACACACCGCAAAGCAGTCCCAGTTGCACGGCACGCGATCTCATCCGATGCCATGGCCGAGCGGCGAAGAGCCCCGTTCGATTCGGGGTGGGAGTTTTCGAGATGCGTAGATGTTTTGATGGGATTTCGGCGCGGAAGCGGAATCAAGGAGCAAGGGGGGAAGCAGTGTCTCATTTAGGCCACCATCAGCTTTGTTCTCCAAGGTGAAGTGACGTCTTTTGAACTTTGAAGCAAGATAGAGGGAAATCGAAGGGTTACACATTCGAGCCCAGGTGTAGGCGGTGAGTTTCCTAGACATTGAAGATGTATCTCAGGGCGGGCCTCGGAGTCTTAGGCTCGTTGCGTATACAATCTAGATTCCCTTCTCTGGCGAAGCCTCGAAGGACTTGAAGCACAGTGACCAGTTGGTGACCAGTGTTCTTTTTGATCAAA
Organism: Mycena polygramma; assembly: GCA_029449255.1. Lineage (NCBI taxonomy): Eukaryota > Fungi > Basidiomycota > Agaricomycetes > Agaricales > Mycenaceae > Mycena > Mycena polygramma. The sequence goes on along the minus strand of JARKID010000013.1, from coordinate 840,772 downwards.
TTGGAATGTCCTGAGGGGCCGGTGTAGCAGTCAGAGGTCAAGGGAAGTCGGCGGAGCGCTTTAAACAGTCCTAGAGCATCGTTTTGGAGCCTTGGTGCAGATGGTGATGGAAGTCGGGAGCAAGCCGGAGTTTATTTGGTGCTGTGACATTTGGACGCCGTTGCACAGCAGCCTCAACTTTCTTGATCCACTGGCACCATCTCGATTCTCGTTTCCTGGCCTTCTCGTAGCGCAGGCGTCTCACGACCTCCCAGGATGGTTCTAATCCCCACCGCCCCGTCAAGCTCCTTTCCGTCCGAAAATGCGCTGATTGCGCTGCGCGGGGCGGACGGACGGACGACGTGGGAGCGGGAGTGCTGCGGGACATGCATGTCATGGTCGTGTTGCTCACCGTGCGTTCTCTCGCTCACACGAATCCTCCTTGATCTCAATTCCTAGTCTCCAGGCCGGATTGTGTGCAGCACGACGGCGAACACACTTTCGTCACGGGCAGGCGAGAAGAGTCAAGACCGACCAACCCCCCGACCGCCGCTCCGCTCCTCGACGCGCTTGTCTGCACGCCTTCATCGGCACCCTCCTACACTCTTAGCTCGACGTTGCTACTGTCGGCGATACTCACGGCACCCTGGGCGATATCGAGCTTCCTCAAGGCTGCGTGTACATACGCTCCTCGCGTGAGCCACCTGCGCCCTGCGCCGTCCTCTCAACCGCCTCCTCCACCGTGTTCTCTACACCTTCTTCTCTGCGCCCGTGCTCGACTCCACCTCTGTCTACTATACTACCGGGCCGCGTCACCAACCAACTCTAACATCGTCGGCGTGTGCGTCACCGGGACCTCAGTCGCGCAAAGCCCATGCCGCCGCTGCTTGGGTTCAGCGAGTCGGAGGGAGGGTGGTGGAGACGACTTCCGGTAAGTTTAAGTTAGTTTCTTTGTTTTTTGGTTGCTTTCATTCGCCAGTGCTGGCTGCTTTTTCATTCTTCCTCCCCTTCTCTCTCTCTCTCTTCTATTGATTCCTCCTCGTTTCTTTTTTATACACAGAGACTTACACGCCAGACACAGTTACATCTTCCTCTGCCTGCTACTGTCACTGCTCATGCTCACCATGTCTGCGAGCGCAATGGGTTGCATGTGCTGCTTCTGCCGACGCTGGTCAAGGTGTGCTTATGTTTCTGTCCTCTTTTCCCCCGCTTTTATTTTTGTGCCCTGTGTCTTTTGCCCGCGATCCTGTCCTCCAATGTCAATATTTGTACTTATCATATCCTCCCCTTCCACTTCGTTTCCCTCTCATCCTTCCTCCATCCCGCGCACGCCTCCGCCCCTCCCATCCCCCCTCTTTCATTTTCCGATTAATCTATCCCTCTTCAACTTAGCATCGCTGCGTGCATAACTCCGGCCCTTTTATTTTATCCATATACCAATCTACATTTCGTTATCTTCCTCGGGATGGGGATGATTCCCATTCCTTTTGTTGTTGGGATGGGAGATATCTTTTTCCGTCCCTGCTTCGATCCGGACGCGTCGATCGTCGGGGGCGCGCCCTTCTTTCTTCCCTACCCGTCCCCGATTCCTTGACTTTTTGGAAACTACTCGTTTGTTTGCGTTTGCGCTCTCCCCCTTTCAATCCTCGACTTCTTGCCTCCTTCACGTACATCCTACCCCCGTTCCGTCGTCGATATTCGGCCAATTTCGCCCCATCTCCTCCTTCCTTTCACCTGGCGCACTGCAATTGCACATCCTGCCTTATCCACCGTCCTTTACTCTACTTCTGCATCCTGTTCACAATCTTCCTCGCCGCGTACACTGCAATGCACATTTACACGATTTATGCTTGCCACGCTGATGTCTCCCCTCACGGTGCACGTTCAGGCCAACTTCGCTGATATTCAAGCCACAGTGCAAGCCACAGGATGTATTGCCCTATCGCGCACGGTCCTCGATCGCGCAATAGCGAAAATATCTCGATATACCACGAATGAATCCAGCTTAGCCAAACTCGAGCCAACAGCGTCTCGACGTGCGCTCGGCTCGAGTCCGGCTCGAGTCACTCGAGTCGCTCGAGCCATGTATCAATTCACTTTCTATTGCATGTCGTAGTAAAGGTTACCCCGTTTTCCGCTCGAGTCCTCGAGCTGCTCGAGCCACGTTTGCTCGAGTCACTCGAGCCACTCACCTGATTCGTCTGCTCGACTCGCTGATCTGCTCGAACCACACCCCCGCTCGAGCCACCAATCCGCTCGAGCCACCAACCTGCTCGATTCTGCAACGTGCAATGGATACTGCATCTCACCACGACATCCTGCTCGGGCTCAAGCCACTCGCTCACCGAACACGCATTATGCAAAGATAATGGTTGGGTTAGCGGGATCCGCATATCCAGAGGTAATTCGTGCAACTTGCTGCAAGCCGTAACTCTCCGATGCCCTAATGAACAGGTCAACAGCCCGCAAAATGAACGGCCGCACCGATAATTTTGATTTTAAACTTCGAGTAATCTGTTAGCAACGCTCGGAGGGGTCACCCGCCTTCCAAATGGCGAATCGTTGTGATGCGTTGGCGATGCCACCGTGACACTCGGTCGGAAATTCCACCTTTCGTTTAGAGTCTACCAAGTCGGCAACCCTATAAGTAAGTGAATTTCAGTGGAGAACAGCCTCTGAACTGCACTTACCCATTCGCCTGAGGGGCCCGGGGCAACTGGAGGTGTGTGCACTCGGGAAGTCGGCGTGGCGAATCTGTCGATATCCAGAGAGCTTGACAGTTTCATTGACATGCTGCACTGTGGAATCTGTCTTTGGCCGTGAAATGGATGCGAAAAGGGTGGCACGCACCCTGTGGACACCGGCACCCCCTGCCTCTCTGGCCAACATCTCTTTTCTTCGACCTTCAGACGACACCGAGGAGCTCAGAAGGGATGGGCGTTTGGAGGACGCGTGTTCCGGCTTCAGGTTTAGAGAGGTGTGAGTCAAAAAGCACGTACGTCGACACGATGGCGGCTGCGCCGTCCGCACTGGGCCCTTACGGTCGCAAGGGCAGAAGAACGGGCTGCAGGATGGACCTTGGGGAATACACCGTGCCATCGTGCCACTGTGGTCGCGACTCGGGAGTGTGGACTCTACCCAATGTTGGTCTCAGACTTGGAAAGAGGCTGTCAGGTGTATCTTGTCGGCTGATGGGATGGGTGTCGGTATAGGTACATACGAGGGATGCGGCCGGGAGACACGCGAGAAGGTGGTAGTGGGAAGGACGGAGGAGTAACGTCACGCCGCCGAATGGACATGCGAATTGATCCGGCGGCTTTGTCTTTGTTCTTCGGATGTTCATTATGTTCATCAGCATTCTGGCTTCCTTAAACACTTTAAGGACTCAGTTCAATACTCTTTCCTTCTTCCACTATCATCTCCGGCCTGCATTCTGAGCCTCGAGGTATGTACATAGCCAACAGTAACGGTGCTCAATCCCCCATTACGCAGTTGTCGCCCGTAATTACTACCTGAGGCGTAAGTTAGCAAGGCGCAATTGGTGCTGATTGGTGGCGGTATCAGTTCGCTGTCGGTATTCTCTCGCTTTTTCTCCGTTCCTTCAGTGCTCTGAACCTCCTCCTCCTCCTCCCGGTGTGATTCCATCGCTCGTGTTGTCTCAGGCTGGCGTGTGCACGCGCCGTCGGTGCCGACAATTCGTCGCCTTGGTTTATGGCAGCGGAATCCGCTTTTAGGCGAAATATCTTGTCGATGCGTGGCTCCCATTTTAGCCATTCTACATCCTTGTGACCCCTTCAAGGTTACTGCGGCCGTAAAACTCTCCAGATGCGACATCGGCGTCACAGCCTGCCTCTTCCGGCTCCTTGGTATCTACTCACACTCAGCTGCAACAGCCAGCACATCCAGGAGACACACAGCCCTCGGTTGAGCTATCCTTGGATGATTTCGTTCATGGTGCGATGGAGGGTTCAATCGTCGGACTATTTCTGTCCTTTGTGATCTGGGCGAAAACAGGCTAGCTAAGTGTTGTTCCGATCCTCTATCATTGTCCTTTCCACCACATCTGTCTTTTTTCGCATCTACCACGGGGACTAAACACCAACGATCCGTCATATGCTTTTCGGTCAAAGTTCAACCGTGCCAGAGTGCTATTTTGATCTGGGTTAGCCGCGCAGTCCGTCGATTTGTAGACCACATATAGATTCTAGTTGAAAGTGTATTGTCGGATTATTTTTATCTCGCAATCCCTGCCATCCCCACAATGTGGTCATAATTTCATCACTGAGACGGAGATCAAAGCACGTTGTATTTGCGTTACTCCGAGGTGCCCAAGTCTCGGTTTAAGTTCGACAGTTGCCAGGAAACATGGCAGATTCTGTGAGGGGCCCGTTCAGTCTGCCGACGTTGGATGCCTAGAATTGTATAGTGTCCTTGTGGTTAGTTTTATCTTTCCGTTCTGATTACTTTGCATGGGGAATACTGGTTACCTTGTGACGAAATTTTCCTTGGTTAATGCTACCCACCTACCTACCTACCTACCTACCTATGTACCAGGATGGGCCAATGGACTGTCAGAAGGCAAAAGGCAACAGCCACTTACCAATTGGGTGGCATGTAAACTGGGTTTGTTTTCGCATGGGATGACTTCAATTTTTCTTACTGTATATCATATGTGTCTCTCCGATTTGCGAGTGAATTGGATTGTAAAAAAGTCACCCTACTGCCTCCGGTTTTATTTGAACAATCTTCACTTACCAACCCCATGTGTACTAACTCGACCTTTAGTTGCGGACTGGACAGTGATAATTATTTACGGCCCTCGATGCGTCCCTTCACGGCAATTGCCGGCAATTGCTCATCAGTGCGATTCACCAATCTCACCGCACTCAACTTGTACTAGGCACATTCTCTTTCAATCTAGGATCAGCCCTGCTCCTGTATAAGTCGCGATGAAATTTCGGTCGGCTCACCTATTAGCACAGACTGAGTACTACCCTCGCCTGTCTAGATGGCGAAGTGTCCCAGGAATTGTCGGGCTACTCCGCAAGTCCAAGCTTCGTGAGAGCTCAGCCACGTTCAGCAGGTGCCGTCCCATTAATCTACACGCCCGGCCGACTTGAAGTTTTGTTTCAACGCGTGCCGTCGCACGCCAACGTCTCTTGACCCCGATTCCCTTTGGTCACGGATTTTGCGGACGAATATAGCAAACTACAGTTGCTACAATCGGGCGGTAAAGTTTAACCGAGCCCATTTAGCTGCCTACTCTGATGGAGATCCTCAATCTGAATGCCAAATTTGGCATCCGACGAGCTTGTTTGCGAAATTTGTGAGGACTCCATGCCGGGACGAGCAAGCATCGTGATTCGGAATGTAGATCCTCGACGGTTCCGCGGAGACTGGGCGTAAAATACTTGATGGTTACTGCATTACCTATCGAGCATTGCGGAGGTTGGATCTGATATATGTTGGCATGGAGCAATACTTGAACCGGCTGTTGTATCTTGCAAAGCCAGTCGGTGTGTTTGAACAGAGGTCTTGTGCAACTGTACACCGTGACTGATGGGCGGAGCTGCGTGCGATAAACCGAGTGCGTGGAATTACATGTAGATGCATAATTACTGGCTAGTGGAAAAGCAGACTGTGATGCGCCCGGAAACAAATCTGGAAAGAGTTACTTAGCCGCATCGATGATCGAAGTTGAGACAAAGTCGAGGAGCGGTCATGTTAAGGAAAAGAAGGGTAAGCGCGGGGCTGTTTTACCTGGGTTCATTTCACTTGTGATCTCAAGCTTCTGGCAACCAAGACTCGCAACGAGGGTCGACAAGGCAAAAAATAACAAAGCACAGGAAATCAACCGGAAATCCGGCAAGACCCGAGCGGGAGTCAACTGGCTTACCATGCCACAAGTTCCGAGGTTCCACCGCATATTTACGAGTCCGAAAGTATTTATAAGCCAGAGACGCGAGCTCAGATCTTAGATCTAGAGTGTTGGTGGGAGTTGGGTGACGCTGAAAATAAAAGACTCAAATCACGCAATGATCCGCTATCAACACAGCCACCCCACCTCTTCCGTCCTGCCACAACAGCTTCAAGACGCCTCGCAGTCCACCGGTCGTCTTTGCCTCAATTCTCTTAGATACCACCTTAGAAGTCCTTACACGATGCCCCGCAAGAGGCGGGAGCACCGGTGTCGACCCGGTGCGTCGCCGCGTGCCACCCTACACAGATGATATGCCACCGACGGTGTCACCCCCCTGAATCTCGGCAGCTTTGTCGCGCTGAATCCTGATGTTGGACGGCCACAACGGGTGGGAGCCGTTGTCGGAGGCCGCGGCCATTGCAAGGTGTGTGCTGAGCTGTGCTCTCATATATTCATTTTGTTTCTGTTCTTTCTCCATTTCCCCTTTGCATCCTACTTGCTTCCATGATAGATCCTGAGACACTCAAACTTCTCAGTGAAGTGGCGCCGCCCGACTCGTGCACGACAGGCAGGCCATCGTCAAATTGTCTTCTGGCATGTCTCAGAACGATGCCCCCTTGTTATCTCCAACCAAGGTGCTTTCATTATATCTCATTTGACCTCAATTTGACTGACCTGTGGATCCTTTTCTCAAGTCCAACTGCGGCGCGGGTCACGATTGACTGGACATTTGCACCCCATACATTATTTTCAACTAAGGTGTGTTCGTTTCATTTTATTTGACCTTGACCACTCGACTGACCTGCCCATTCTCATTCAAGTTCAACTACAACAAAGGATCACATTTTTGAAGATCTGGATAGGAGGGGTCTTGGTTCGGCCGCGGGTGCGTCGCATCTACCTTTGACTTGAACAACTTTCCTTGACAACTCTTTTCGGATGACTCCAAACTGCCCTCACCGCGCCTTGGAACGCCGGGGTTCTCTTTACATTGCTAGGTACGTTTTATCCAATGATCCGAGTTATCTTACACACCTCCATAAACAGACGACGGTCGCATGCATTTGGCTAGGTGAGTTGTTGTTCAATGTCAAACACTTAGCCTGACTCGGGTTGACACCTGACCAAGCTCCCTCGCGCAATACACCTCAGAACGATGCCTGCCCACATCCAAGGTACGTTGCATTAATTCAGCTTGTATTCGGCCTTCCCTCATCTGACTTGCATATTCCTGTTCCGGTTCAACAACGTCAAAGGCATTGAATTGTAGACATCTGGGCCGGGCACGGTGAAAGTGCCGCCCCGTGCCGCCCCGTGCCGCCAACTGCCGCCCCTGCCGCCCCCCAGACTGTTTTGGGGGCGGCACTTTCTGTCACGCTGCCGCCCAATGAAGTGACTGCCGTTAGACTGCCGCCAGCTGGTGTTTACGTTGTATTCATGACTTCCAAGTTCATTTATAAGGCTCCAACCATTTAGTTTTCGTGTATGGATCCGCTCAAACTAAACGGAAACGGTTAATAAACAGTTTTAAACCGTTTAAAACTGTTTAAAACGGCATTTTTCGCAGTGACCATCAATAAAGGCGGGAGCGAGGTGAAAGAGAGCGATAATCACTTCGGCACACACGAAGAGTCTTTGCTTTAGTTATGGATTATACACAGTCATTATAGTGAGTGATTACTTGTCCTGAGGCTGCACTGTACCAAGATTAATTGGACAACCGGTTAATGGGTAAGCGGCGCCAGACTCAGAATAGCTATGTAGTACCCATCGAGCAATGAATCAGCCATTGGTTCAAAGTTACATATTGAAATGAGACGTTACTCGTTACTTGTGTCATCGAGTTCAAGTTGGCCTTTCAGGGTGGCAGATCATTGTTATCGGTTGGATAGTTCTCGAACCTTTTTTGCAAGTTCCTCCACAGTGTCCAGTAGTAATATGGGAGGCCGAATTGAGGCCCACACCACCAACACACCACCCAAAAGCGCGCAGAAACCTGGCCAGAACTGCCGAGTCGGGGGTTTTGCCGTTGGTAACCATTTAAACCGTGTAAAATGGTTTGTAAACCATTTGTAGCCCTGGTCAAATTAAACGGAAACGGAAACGGTTAAAACTGTTTAAAACTGTTTATACACGGAAACGGTTGGAGCCTTATGAATCATTTAGTTACGACCTGCTTACATGACCACGAAATAGGTATACTCAATGATGTACACAAATTCGGAGGAAGACAGAGAAGTTGCCGAGTCAGCAGGCGTGTTGGCGGGCTCAACGACAACACAGCTCGGCAAGGCGCTGAAGCGCTGAAGTCGAAGGTTTGGACATGATACAGAGTTCTGAAATTTCAGAATAATGCGGCAAGCAGAAAAGGAACCCAAACCACATTTAACTATTCTAGTGTAAGAGGGTACTACATCGTCGCGTTCCCGATGATGATCTTTATTCGCAGGGATTGAGCATGCAGGTTTATTCAAGTGATTGAGCTACCCAACACTGATATAGACCGGCCAGTGAAAAAAAATCGGGATTGATTTTTATACCTCAAAACAATGTATCGAACCCGACAAAACCAACTAAGATTGTTCCGACGGTCTGAAAACACCTCGATGGTGGGCAAGTTGTATTTGTCGTGCCGCCTTTTGACGCCTGATGTCACACATTGGTCACACTCACACGGGTAAAGTGCCGCCCCCAACATTGCTGTGCCGCCAGAGTGCCGCCCCCCCAAAAAAAAGTGCCGCCTTCCGTACCGCCCCCAGTGCCGCCCCTCAAGGTCGACTGCCGCCCCATTGGCCGCCCCCAATGGTCTGTGTGCCGCCCTTAGGAGCATAAGTTTGACGACGAAGTCCTTCATTCCGAAGCATTTGTGGTCTGAGACACTTGTTAATTATCATATTCACGCGTCTAACTAACCGGTTCCACGTTCTAAATATCCGTACAGCCAAAGCGAGATAAAGTATCGTCCGAGTGCCGCCCCCACTGCCGCCCTTACCGCCCTGGGCGGCACTTTGCGGCACTGGGCGGCACTTTCACTTTGCCCATCTGGGCCTCAGGCACATCTACATTAACCATTTTTTTTTTCATTTTGTGTCCCTTTTGACTTGTATTCAGGCGCAGACTCCACGCCGTGGCGCAAGGCGGATGTGTGGTATGTAGGTCCGTTTGACAGCCCGGTAACAAATGATGTGCTTAGGCTTAATGTCACAGATTTTCTGAATTCACTCGCAACAACTGCAGTGGACTTTGGCCGGGGAGCGTGTGTTCCTCTCGCGCGTCCTGTTATTGTTCAGACTGTGGTGATCCACATCTGTTCATCCACTGCCAGGTCCAGCGCCGGCAACGTCGACCGACTTTTCCCAGCTCAATCGGAGAACGAGGGTCGCATCGACTGAGTCATATTTGGGGCTCGAGTGGGTGACTCGAGCCCGAGCGGGCGAGTGGAAGACGGAATCGGGCACTTGATCCTAGGCTCGAGTGACTCGAGCAGATGGGTCGCTCGAGTGACTCGAGTGGGGAAATTAGTATATAGTTGTATCCTGCGCTGTACATACTAATAGATCGTGGATTAATATATGGCTCGAGCGGCTCGAGTGACTCGAGCCGGACTCGAGCCGAGTGCACGTCGAGACGGTGCTGGCTCGAGTTTGGCTAAACATGTGACAGACCACGAGGTTCGCCCGTTCGATTCGGGCGGGGCCATCATCCAGAATCCCAAGGATCACTTTTTTCTGCTCTGGAGCCCTCTGCATGACCCTTGTCCTGCTCAAAACAACGCACGCTATGTCCACAATCTCGTCCCTCGGCGCCATATATCGGACAAGCATCCGGCTCCGGTTGGCTTCAACTTGCGCCGCAAAATAGCTACATAGCTATAGAAAGGCTGGGCCTGCTCCGCTCTCGCTGATGTGCTGTTGCTTGTTGAATCTTGCGCGAACGCTACGGTTCGGTTAGCAGTTGATTGGGCTGCTTCGTACTTCGATTTGGAAGCTTCCGCATTAATATTGATCTCACTTGGGAACTCTGGGTGCGAGGAACGCACATCCCGCGAAGCGCGTGAGGATTCCGAAATAGTTCACCGTTATGTGCTTCCGACGTGAACTGCGCATGTTCGGTCAGTACAACCTAAATTCCAGCCAACTAAATTTGTTGTCAAACACACGCACGCCGCGGCAGAACCAGTGTATTGCGAAGCACTGCCTCTGTTTGGCCGCCAATAACTTCTGGGAAGCTGCGGCCAATACTATATTTGACTTCGCAATGCAAAATCCTCTAGAAGTGAAAAATACAGCTCGCTTGGACTCAATTTCGCACCGTTTGCCTCCGGATATGGCCCAACTGAAACCGACATATGCGTACCCTTAGATTGCCCGCAAAGAATCAGCGAAATTGTCCACGAATTGAGTATTATGGACATGCCGAATCGACTGGTGCTTTGATGGGGCACTTCATCGACATCTCAGCAATCAAAATAAATTCGTACTTCGTCTCCCATTTCTCAACCAGTTCGCGGCCGAAATGGACAAATCTTTTTACATAGTCCAATAGTGAACAGGTGTCGGTTCAATTTCCGCTCTCTCCGAAAGCAAATGGCCAAGAATTGAGTCCAAGCGAGCGACATTTTTCACTTCTAGAGGATTTTGCATTGTAAAGTGAATTATAGTAAGCCAGAAGTTTGCAGCTAATAAGTCCCGCGGTGACAGATTTGATTTTGATCGTCTCCACCGAGTTCCCAAAAAGGCGATTGAAGTATCACGATGCGGCGCTGCGATATTGAGTTGTCGCCCTGCGAACATGCTGTGGAGTGCGATCAGCCGCTTCCGCGTGTGAGAGGGTGAGTGGATTCAAGAGGACGTAAAGATGATGTTGACGATTTTTCGAGAAGGGTCGACTCGGTTCAAGGGCGATATTCTTCGGCAGTGACTTGGACAGCGGTGTACCGCGGTGGGCCAGACGACGTACCCAGCTCAAATCCAGTCCGGCTGCCGGTACGAGAGAAGACAAAAGTGCCCAAGAAGCGCCGCGGCAGAGAATTAACGTGCGCTGATCGCAAGTCATGGTGGCCGCCGAGCGCGAACTGACGGTTTAATGATCAGACCGAGCGTTCGCGCCCTCGACTGCGGCGCAGCAATATTTCGAAGCAACCGTTTCGACCTCGCTTCTCGCATAGGGTTGAATCTCACGAAACTCATTAGGTTTGGGACAAAGGTACGCTATCCGTCCGACTATATAAAGGGGAGCCCGCGACAGAGGTAGCTCACCAATCTGCACTCCCACTCGCCTTCTACATTCTTCCTCGTCTTTTAATCGGTTTCACTAAATAACTCGACGTTATTCAGGTCATCTCCCCCCATTACTCTCCTGCTCCCATAAACTTCCGCAAAATGCAATCCTCTCTTGTCGCGGTTCTCGCCGTCCTCGCCACCGGCGTTTGTGCTGGTCCGCTCAACCCACTTTTCGGCCGGGCCACATGTGATGTGAAAAGTACGTCGCTGAGAATTTTCTATCTCGTCCTTACTCATTGTACCGCTCCCGCAGATTGTGTCGTGGCGCTGGCGCCATCCTTCCCCACCGCGTGCGACCCTGCTGCCACGCAGCTTGGAGCCAGTATGTCCCTCTGCTTATCCTCTTCACACGAATCGACTGACACATAATTCAGACACCGCATTCAACACCGCGTGCCTCACTGCCGCAGCGAAAGGCACCGCCGCCTTCGTGAGTGTATTTTCCGAACACAAGGAACAATCATCTTGAATATATTTCTTGCAGCCTACCTCGTGTGCGCCGTGCGCCGCGCAGTTTGGCGTTACCGACCCTGGCAACACAACGCCGGGAACCACAAACGGTGGCGCGACAGCGAATGCACCGAATACCAATGGCCCTAATACGAATGCCCCGACTGCGCAGCCTGCTCCCCGTGCGAACGGTCAAAAGGCTCCCCTCGCTCCCCCTGCACCCGCTCCCCCTGCACCTGCACCTGCACCGCCGGCACCGGTTCCCGCCGCTCCTAAGAAAGGAAAGCCCGCTGCCCGTGCGAACAAGGGTGCGCCCGCATTCGCTGCGCCCGCCCCTCATCCCGTCGCGCCAGCGCCAGGGCCAGGGGCTCCAGCCCCCCCCGCACCGAAGAAGGCCAACAACGGCAAAGCCCCTGCTCCGGCTCATCCCCGTGCCAGCGTTTGCGACATCCAGGGTACATATATTTAACATCATCAGCCCAACTTATCTGACTCATATCCAGCCTGTGTTATCGCCCTCGAGCCGTCGTTCCCTCTATGCGCGCCGGCCGTCATGCAGCTGGGAGCCAGTACGCATCATTCTTGTTCTCGCTGAATTTATTCTCACTGTTTTTTCCATAGACACCTCGTTCAACAGTAACTGCCTGGTTGCGGCCGCCAAGGGCACCGCCCCCTTCGTGAGTTCTTCTGGTTTAAAATACCAACATTCGCGCTGATGTTCTTTCGCAGCCCACCACGTGCGGCGGATGCGCTGCCCAGTTCGGTGTGACGGAACCGGGCTCCAACACGAACACTAACGCCAACACACAGTCCCCCGTCCCAGTCGGCGGTGCGGTGCGGGCATAGCAATCAACTAAACCGTCCCTCGTTGTTTAAATCTCAAATAATAGATGCAGTACTATTACAGTCGTTTGCATAACTCCGTGACCCTATATTCTTCGTGCTGTCAACGTGTTCCAAATGATAACCGCGTTGGTGTCGATTCTTCGCCTGGGTAAGGATCTCCGAATGGCATAGAGAGAGGAAGATCTCCCTCGGAGTGTCGTAAGTAGGGTATTTATTGCGACTCAAAGAACAGACGACAGAATCGCGGTATGGCTCGGGCCCGAGTCGAACGGACGGTGTCCGCAGAAAGGCAGTTCTTCCTTCCGCACTGAATGCGGATGCGTCCCGGACGCTACCGAACCTCTTTTACCTACCTCCAGCCCAGATATTAGTTTGCAAGCTGTGGATGGATGCAAATTATTTTAGGGGGGTGTTGAAACATCGGAGAAACAATGCCTACATTGCCTGACCAGATTTCAAGCCCCTGGTCGAAGCAGGAATCGCGGCCTGTATCCCAGTCGCTCTACCTCGCCTTTGTGTTTGCAAGGCCGCCGCTCGGATCTCATTTTTCCTGGACGACGTGAGGTAAAGTACAAAAAGCAGAACTCTTTTCTCAAATGGCTCATGCCCGAGTCGAACGGACGCAGTCTGCTGGCATAAGTATCTGTCATCTGAAGCCGGATGGCACCGAGCCGTCCACCGCGCACGGTCCAAGCGTGTCCGGAATCCTACTGGTTACGGCGGAGGGTGGAGGCAAGCACATTCGAGCCCATGTACATAGAGTCAAATTTTCCAAGCCATGGTAGGTTTAGCTTGGAGATCATGGGGGCATAAGAGTCCGACAGGTCCCAGACGGGTTTTCACTTTTTTTTGTCGCAAAATCAGAGGGTTGGATATCATCCGTTGAATAGTGGTTGAGGGGCAAAAGGGAGTCGGGAGATCGCTGCATCAGTTTTAGTAGAGCGTCGTCTTGAAGCATTAGTGCGGGCCTGATAGAAGTCAAGACCAAGCACTTGCGTACTTTCCGCCTCAAACGTAAGCCCCCGATTAGGGAATTATCTTCGGCAGTTCGGCATCTTCTTCTGTTCTGCCGCACTTGCCGCCGCACTTAGCAGCGACATACAAAAGCTCTCCGAGTGCATGCCCGACGCGCGCCTACCGTCGAAGCCGTCTGTTTTGACTGGTCTCACGATGTACAGATCCATACAAAAGAAGTGGGAAGCGCGGTATTGGATTGCATCGCATGAATCTACAACCAGTAACTCCATTGCCAAGTGCAGATCGAACGCGGCGCGCAGGTAAACCAAAAATGCGAGGCACACCGGCACGCAGCGAGCGACATGACGTGGAATGGCATTCCGGCGACACAGACTGTGTGTGCGCCGGCGTGACAGCCATGGCGCATCTCGCGATATAGCTGTGATTGTGCAGGGTACCCCACTGCCAGCTCAGAGCGTGTGGGGTGTTGGGCGGGAAGAGCGGTCATAGAAAGCGGTCGTCCCGCCTTGGCGTGGGTCGCATATGCAGTAGCGCAGAATCGCAGACCAAGCAATCCTGGTAGACAGCGTTCGGCAAGCGTTCGGGAATCGGTGATGGCAATATGATGGCGGCGGTTACGGACGGCGGCGAGGGGGAGGCAAACCGAAAGGGACGCGACAGCCAAGGCGGGCAGGGCAGCGAGGTGGGGGAGCGAGAAAGAGTGGGGCTGTGGCTGACAGCACATTGTTTGCGAGGAGCAAACAGAGTCAGCGGAGTCCGAATACTGCCGAACTGCCGAAGATAATTCCATAATCGGGGGCTTACGTTCGAGGCGGAAAGTCAGGAGTGAGACCAAGCCGGATTTTATTTGGTCCTGTGTCATCTGGACGCCATTACACAACAGCCCCAACCTTCTCTTCCTCTATCACCGTCTCGATTCTCGTTTCCCGGCCTTTTCGTAGCACAGGAGTCTAACCACCTCCTCCAAGATGGTTTATGACACCTTTTCTTCGGCGTAAAACTGTTTTCCGTCCGCGCTGATTGCAGGGCTGGCGATGCGCCGGCGACGCGCAGCGTGGACTCCGTCGGAATACACTGAGTGACTGACCGCATCGTGGCTACGTTGATTGCGGTGCTGGGGAAGCGCAGGGATGATGGACGACGCGGGAGCGAGACATGCATGCTAGGGTCGTAGGGATCGTCGTGCGTTCACTCGTCCACACGACACCCACTTCCTTGGTCTTACTAATTACCCATCTCCAAGGCGGACTCTCGCGCACATAATCTTATCCAGACTTAGGGACCTTCTGCGCAGCACCACGTCGACCCGTCGCTCCCCATCCACACGCGCTCGCCGAAGCTACTGCTGCCGACGATGCTCAGGCGCCCGTGGAGCGCGATACCCGTATCGTGCATGTCGTGGATCCGTTCTGTGCTGCGCCAGCGGCGAGGTTCTCTACGGATGCGCGATATGTGTATCCCGCATTCTCCGACGATTAGTGCATCGCTTGGTGTTGCTGAACTCTCACTTTTCCGCAACGACCGTGACAGATTGATTAATACGGCGCTGATCTGCTCCAACTTTTGGCTCTTGAGGCTCTACTCCCGGGTCCCTCCCGCGCCGATCTTGCTTGCTCATGTGTGCTAGCAATCATCGTGACATCGCCACACATCTCTGTTCTTTCTCTTCTCACCCGCGTCTCTCAACGCTCTTGCCCAATGTTTCCTCTTGGCACCAAATTGTCAACCGCTTGCTCGTGCCTGGGTAGCGCATGCGCACTTAGGCTCGCTTCTTTGGGACGCCGGAAGTCGACTGGTCCGGCTTGGGTTTTGGCTTGGGTCCGGCTGCAATTTTACAAGAATTTTCTGCGGTTTTCAGATTCTTGGCATCTCTGAATTATCGGCGGGCTTGGCTTGGGGCTCTGGTTCTGCGCTGGTTTGAACTATAGATTCCTCTGAGGTCACCTAGGCCATGAATTGAAAATTTTTAAATGGCTTGTATCAAAAACGGAAATGTCGCTCGCTGATGGCATCGCGCTCCTGCTTCTTACGCCCACACGGTAAATACCCCTGTGACGACAAAGATCCCTGAGCGAAGAACCCAGGGGATCTAGACCACGCACTCGGATTACACTTCCTGACTGCCCATCGGGCGCTTCTCCTCGAGGCAATCGAGTACGTTAATGTCCCTCCCTCATTTCTCCAGCATTTGCAATGAGTGAGTGAATAATCTACCCAGCTGTATACACCGCCATCGGGCCGGCACGTCGCAGTCAGCTGTGCCGTATATGCTGACAACATGCTCGGCCCAGCTGGTCACCACCGCGCAGCCAGCTGGATGCCAGCCTACGTCTCCTATGGCCACAGACTGTGCCCAGCTTAGCTGGTGTCCAGCTGGCCGCCTAGCTTGCTGACAGCTTAATAGAAACCTGATTGATATATGTTTCCTCCAGCCGTACTGATTTGAGATTTATTGCGGGCCAAAAAATCGAATTCTAGTAGTATGGAGAACGCGTACAAACTGACAGAAAGGAAAACTACGCGGTCGTCGCAGCATTCACAACGTTGGCATCAATCACATCGTCCACCTGCTGCTGAAAGAAATCGGCAGTCTCCTCTTCGATGGTGTAATCCTCCTTGACACCGTGCTTCTCTTGATCGGTAGTGAGGATGTGACGGAACGCCCTTGGGAAAAAATGTCAGCCAGACAAACCGAATGTGGTGCAAAGGACATACCTGACAAGCTTCTTGCTGTCCCCGGCCGCCTTGTTCCGAATTTTTGCCAGATCTTTGTCGACGGAATCCCAGAATTTCATACTGGGATCCTCGAGGAACGTCTTGCGCTGCAGAATGATTAATGCGAGACAGAAAGAGCAGATGATACATTGCTTACCATCAGAGCGACGCGGGCGCAGACAGGAACATTGACAGAGCAGCGGGTGCCCTCGACGAAGAGCTGGGTAAGTTCGAAGATATTGAGCCGCTCGGCCTTTGGTGCGATGTCAGGGCTTCTAGTGTCGTTGGGCTTGAGGCTGACAATAATCTGAACACAATGAGCCAATGAAAACGAGCGAGGCAAAGGAAACTCACCAACTTCTTGAACTTCAATCTCTTCTGAGTCAGCGCCTCTTGAACGGCCGCGATGACCTTACTGTAATCAGCGGGGTTATGTTCAATACCGGGGGGAAGGTCGAAGCGATGCTGCTTCAGAATTTCCTGGAAGCTGTTAGCATGCAGAAGGTATAAACAGGAGAACTCACCATCACGATATTTATCGGAGTGGAACCTTTGTACGTGCGGATTTTGCTTGAAAGGAGAACTCCCGCAACGTAGTTCTGAATATTTTTCTAGGGCGGAATGAGCAGTACACAACACAAGTCGACAACAGAAACGTACAAGGATATCTGCCGACGGCTGCCAAGGGGCAGTCGCGGTGATGATTTTTTCGACCTGGTTTTGGACGACCATGAGATTGACCAGCAACTTGGCCTCCCGAAGCTGAGGGGGATCCTGTGAACATGATGTTAGAACACACAGATAATCGAACCGGCACAAACTGACCTGGAGAAAGGCCTCCACTTCCACCTTCTGCTCCGCCTTGACGCGCTTACGGTCCGCATAGCGAGTCGCTGCAAGAACGACATTTTGATTCGGGATTGGGGCGACTTGCAGTGTAGTGGGGTTGGGAGGGTCGTCATCGTCATCGTCGTCACCGGGGTCGACGGCAGTGTGGGGCCTTTTTGCAGGACGAGGAGGAGCAAGGGGAGAGCTTTGGGCCATTGCGCCGAATACGTCGCTCATGGAATCATCTTCGGGGGTGCCGGAGCGAGAAGACATGGGGGTGAAGAGGGGTGGCGAGGTTTTTGAGTCAGGTCCATCCAGCTTTTAAGGTGCGGCCGCGCGTCGTCGGAGAGATCTGCCCGAGATTAGTCTGGGTGCATTGTGCAATTTGAATGAGAGCGCCGTCGGCGACGCGTTGCTGGGTGACCATGCAAGGGAACATGCTGTATGCTGATGGCCCTAGTTTATGCGGCTCAGGACCCGGACATAGATAATCACGGGCTTTGAAAAACGGTGATTCCCCTTCTTTCCAATGCCGCCCAAAGGATCGGGTGCAGCTCTTCGCGAGGAAGGTGAATCTTGAGCTGAGAACACAGAGAGCGCAACTGACAGAGCATCAGACTTCCGTCACAATGAGGAGAGAACCAAGGTTCAGTGCAAAGTATGTGCAACTGGAGTTCCCGACGAGCTGCGGGTCTGGATGGCACCGAAAAGTGCGGTGAAGCATCTTGCGTCCGATGACCATAAGAAGTCATTGGAGCTTCTGGAGGACTTGAGGCGGAGGCGACAAGAAATGGAGCGGGAGAGAGAAGCCGAGTCTGCAGCAAAGGACTTGCGCGCCTTGGCATTTGCGGTGCCGTCGAATGTGCAAGGACCTATCGCAAGGCAATCATCCTCCGGGCAGAGCCTTGCTGAGAAGGAAATGTGGGCGGATTATGCCGCTAATGGCGCCGAGTTCGATGCTGGAGATGATGCTGAAGACGAGCACAAGCAGCAGGAGAGGTTGCGAGACGAGGCCCGCACTTTTGGGCTTTGGAATCCAGAGAAGGCTGCAAGGGAATTGGGGCTGGGGGACGATGATGTGGCAGGCGAAATAGTACGCGAAGACGAGGAGGAGGACTTCCTCGCAGAGATTATACGGATTGCAGGTGAGTGTATCGACTTCAAGCGGTGGATGGTTTGGTTTGGGCCCGATTGGGACGGCACAGCCATAAGCACAGCCACAAGAGGAAACCCGTTTCCGGTCACGTTCTCCTGCTTTCATGGCACCCGTCGACTGTGTGCACTGGCCTCAAAAATCCACTGTGCAATACCATCCATTCAATCACGCTGATCTATATTTTATTCAGGTCTGCAAGAACCTGAACCAGAAAACATTCTCGGTGGCGCCCAAAAATCAAGCTCTCCAAATGCCGAATGGCACCCATACCCTTCGAGAATAGTACGGTCAGGTCATTCGTTTTGAAACTGACTCACATATATATTTTTTAGCTATTTCTACTGGATATACTGGATAATCTCCCAAGATTACGCATCTCCAGTTCATTGATGCGTGTTTTCCTTTGGATTTTGAAGGAATCTGGATGCAAGGACGTGCCTTCTTTTGATGGTTTGCGTCGCACTCAGAAGAAAATTCGCTCCGAGATCGGGATTCCGTCCATTCCATGCATGTCCCCGCTCGGTAATGTCTTCTTTATGAACGATCCACGGGCCATTGTGGCACAGGTAAGCACATTAACACCCTTTTATACCCGAGTTTTCATGTAATGTGCACTAGGACTGGGCTAATCCGACCACCGGACGGCTTATACATGTCTATCCGGAAATTCCGGAGGACGGTATAATTCGCGAGATTTGGCACGCTCAAAAATGGCGCAAAACCATGGATCTAGATTTTTTAAGTCCCATGTGGGACGGAGGGATCTCCCATTATTATGTCAACGAAGTATCACGGCTGAAGAATGGGACCTTTATTGTTCCGATACGCTGGGTGAAGTTCAAAGGTAAAGTTTATTGTGATGCATTTAGTGTCGCGTTCGACGAACAGGTATGTTCCCAGCTCCATTCCGTCGCATGAACTACTTGCTGAAATTTCCGGTAGAACAATGCTACCATCATGGACCACGAGACGTCGCTTGTATCCACCGATGATCTGGCCGAGAATTATTTCGGTCTTGAGCAAGCGGGCGCCATTCCGAAGTGGTCCGGTAAGACTTTCTCCTCGACGTTCATTGTGATCCAAGAATCTCACCTTGTGCCCGTAGAAGCTACAACAGAAGCTGGGCATCCGAGCCGTATGCCGCATCCTAAGCGCGCAATTGCGGGTGGTGATCCCATATACACCAGTTTCGTTGACTACTTCGGGGATGATGTCTCGGGAAATCGAACGAAGTCGTGGAATAAGCATTGGAACGCGTATTTTACGCACAGGAACCTACCCCGAAAACTTCTTCAACAGGAATTCCATGTCCATTTTGTGTCAACTTCCCCGAACGCAAGTATCTCCGAACAGTTCCGGGAGTTCAAAGCAACAGTCGAGTGAGTAACCCGGGCAAAATATATATGCATGTCGGCTTACAATTCAGATCCACGCATACTGAACCAGTTCGGGTCGAAGATGAGAACGGTCAATCCACCCGCTTTTGCATCCATGTGAACGCTGGGCCATCCGATAATCCCATGCAGAGCGAAGTGACCGGCCACATCGGAGGGAAAGGTAACCGCTTCTGCCGCAAATGCGAAGTCGGTGGAACTCAGAAAGAGAAAGCAACGGACGAAGGGTACCACGCTTTGTTTGAGGTATTTTCCCGCGTCTTTTTACAACGTAAGCACTGCCTCACCTGTTCATCTTAGCCCGGAACTCCTCGTACAAAGGAACGGATTATCGTCGAACTTCAGAACCAGGTAAAACTGGCATGTTCTGGTGTTGCGTCCCATGTCAAGGAGTCACAAACCCGGACTGGCGTAAAAGACGTGTATACGCAGCATTGGATTGACGGCTTGATCTCCCGCTTCAAGGAGTTGAAGCGGGACGAACCAGATCGAACTGACGAGGAGATTCAGACTGAGTTGGTTCAATGGACCCTCGACAACGAGGAGAAGATTTATAGTGCATTCCTGACAATGAAAGGTGAGTGCTCTTGCTTTCGAAAGCCGCACACATAATTGAAACATTCAGGTTTCGATCCTACAACAGATACCCCAGTCGAAATACTTCATACCATCCTCCTCGGAATTGTCAAGTATATTTGGCATGTTTCGCACACCCCTTGGACGGCAGAGCAGAAGGCAACATATTCGGTTCGCCTTCAAGCAACGGAAACCGACGGACTTTCGATCCACGCCATCCGCGCGAACTACATTATGCAGTATGCGGGGTCTTTGATTGGACGGCAGCTGAAGACGATTGCTCAAACCAACGTGTTCCATATTCATGACATAGTTTCGGAGCACAAGTTCATGGCGTGGAAAGCGACAGGCGAGCTCTCTGCGCTTCTGTGGTTCCCAGAAATCCGCAATATTGCAGAGTATCGGGTACCGTTGATTTTTTTCGCAAATGCAGATGAGTTCTGATTCACCGATGTTTAGCGAGACCTCAAGGTCGCCGTTGCTAATGTCCTCGATATTTTCGCGATGATTGATCCATCTAAGATCATCACGAAGATAAAATTGCACCTCCTTGCTCACGTCGACGACGACGCCGTCGGTTTTGGGCCTCTCGTTGGCGTTGCAACCGAGATATACGAAGGGTTCAATGCCATATTTCGGTACTGCTCCATTCTGTCCAATCACCTCGCTCCAAGCCGCGATATTGCAGCCCAGCTCGGCGACCAGGAAGGCTTGAAACATCGCCTCACGGGTGGGTGGTGGCACTGCGATGGAGATGCCAACTGGACGCGTGCCGGACCTGGAGTTCGACACTTCCTGGCAGCTCACCCTGTCCTACAAAAGCTTCTGGGATGGAGCGACGGAACGCCGTTGAAACCTGGTCTGTTTTATGCCTTTTTGTCTCAAGTCATTCGCTAAAAAATTCTTAGGATCCGTAAAGTTGAGCCCCATACCGCGTGGCCAGAAGGAGAGGGTTAATCACCCTCTGCGAGACACTGCTGCTGCCCGTGCACTTAACTATGGATTCTATGGTGCGGATTCCACTTGGCAAAAATGTGTGTCCTGTGTGGGACAGTCGCAGGATGAATGTTTTGTTGGTTCATGGGTTTTCGTCGAAATGTCGGAGGTATGTTTCCAGCATCTGCTGAATTTTCAAACAGTCTATCCTCATCATCTTTCTCAGGGCCCCGTAAAGACAGGACGTGTCTCGGACATCCTCGCTGACAAGGGTGGCACCGGGATTGTCATTTTAGAGCTATTCCAAGTTCTATCGACTCGCGACGAAACCTTCGGGATGCCAGTTCTCGTGCGACGCGACTCTGAAACCACATTCTTGATCACTCCTGTGAAGGTGAAGTTTGGAAGTACGAATTCAATCCTTACTGATCCGGCACTGTCTACAGAGTGTCATGTTCAAGGTCAACGTCCAGCATGCCTGTCATACTGCTAAATGTGCAGCAACCGGTATACGCCAACAAATGCAAGAGCGGCTCGCATCCGACAACACAGAAAAATTCATTGAGCATAATTCACTCGACCGCTTCATCATTAATTCCCATGCCTTTCACAACGCTCATCTTCTTCGTGCAACCCTTCCTCGAGATCTACTTGCTCCCATTCCTTTGTTTGACGACCGAAAAGGCAAACACGATGAATTGGCGGCACAGCTTCGCGACAAACAGGACACCCTGGTGGCGAAACGGAAGCGCAAGGCGACCGAGGGTGAAGCCGAAGGCCCCGAGAAGCCACGGAAGCGCCAAAAACGAAAGCCGAAAAAAGCCCGCGAGCCTGCGCCAGTCATCCAAGGCTTGGTTGCTGGGCGGCCAAAGCGGGTGATCACGAAGACGGCAAGGGCAGCTGCACAGGCAGTAGCGGACATGGTGTCTGAGTCAGAGTTGGGGTCAGACGACAGCGAACTGTATCAATTCTCGGACGATGCCTCGGACTGATTATTATACTACTTTTGGGCTTATATTTTCTTAATACAATTTATCGATCGTGCAATCCAGCTTGTTGTCAAACGTTACCGCTATCTGTTTATCCAGCTGATAACCAGCTGTGTGAAGGCTGGGTGCAAGGTGCGCGTCACAGCTGGTACCCAGGAAGATACCAGCCCATACCAGGTTTGGAGACAGCCGACCACCAGCTGACTCAACCAGGTGGTGGCCACATTCTGGCACTTTGGCGGTGTATGTCGCTGAAAGACAAGAAGGTCGACTTGAGCCTTGCACGATCCAACTGTGTATATGAAAAGGACTTGCAATGACGCCGTATGGGCGATAGGACGGCACTTTGGCTGTCTGGAACAATTCGATTCATGCTAGCCTGCCCGATGCTGCGCACGTTCGCAGAAATTGCGATAGCGCGTCGATGAGGGCCCGGATCTCCTCAATCTCGGGTCAAGATCTTTGGCGGGCGGTGAAAGGACGCTGCCTTGAAGGTGTTCCACTCGACTGGGTAGGTTCGATGCTAGCAGTATCGAGCGAGCGAGCCCGATACCACGCACGTTTGGGATAATTTGAGTTAGCGTATTGATGAGGTTTTTGGTAAGTGGACTCTGTTCTTGGACGGCTGAGGTTTGTTTCGGGATGGCGGCCCCCTTCGATGAAAACGGACCCGAGGAGCCCGAATCCGTCATTTCTATTCGAGGAATCAAGCCATCGCAGGTGAATGAAGTGCGTCTGGCAGTGTGGATAGTGACACGGGTGTCGCTTCCAACCGGGACCCGCACCCGCCCTTTACCCGACCCGTGGGCGCGGCTGGTACCTGACCCGTCGATAACGGTCAGTCCATCGATACACCTGTTGGAACAACACAATCAGTTTTCGACAGTTGGGACTAACACTCCCAGGAAACATCAACGTCGACTTTTGAAACCCCTCCGTGCTCCAGAAACCAAGCAAGAAGATGTCTCACAGGCCTGCCCCGGATCGAACGGGTAGACTAACCCGTATCCGTACCATACCCGCGCAGACAGCAATACATCCTCGGTGCGATCCTCAGAATGAAAATTCGCCTCCGACGTTCCGCCCCGCGGGCCGGGCCTTTTATATCCCAGGGCTTTCTATAAAAGCTGGAAGAGGTCGACCTTGTTCTCCAGTTGTCCAACGAGCCAGCTTACTTCCCACCATGCATTTCTCTGAATTAGTGTTGTGCTGGCTCTGGCTTCAAGCCAGAAGCCAGACATACCAAGCCATGGTTTCGTCAAGCCAGGCCAAGCCATCCCGCAGGCTTGATCTGGCTCTGGCTTCTGGCTTGAGATTTCCGAAGCCAAGCCAGGCCCGGCAAGCCATGGCTTCGCTTAGCATCAGCTGTTCCGCTAGCAAGCATATCTCGCACATATGAAGTAAGTTTCAATGTTCAGAAGTGGCCCTATTACATTCTACTCACCAAAACGTCAACATTTCTCCAGAAATGTAGGTGAATTAGGTGGTTTCCCCGACCAAACAACCAAATTGGGATGTTCCGCTTTCGGACGGGGATGTTGAAATCGTGCGGATTTGGCCTGGAATCAAACTATGTGAGCGTTTCTCACAAGGGCATAGGTAAATCTTGACTTGGTTAGTGTTTATGATGGCTATGGCACGTTGGTAATGGCCCAAGGATTTTCGCCTTCAAGCCACGGCCCAAGCCAGTGGTTTTGGCCTGGCTTGGCTTGCCCTGGCTTTGGCCCTGGCTTCAGTTTACCCAAGCCCGAGCCAGACGAAGCCAAGCCCAAGCCATGGTTTCCGGGCCAAGCCAAGCCAGCACAACACTACTCTGAATTCGTCTTTTCTGCTCTCGCGCTCCTCACCGCGGTCTCTGCTATCCCTGCCAACGTTGTTCACGATGGAGGCGCGTCTGGCGTCGAGCTCACTGTCCGGGACGACAGCTTGCCTGCGCTGGTCTATACTGGTCAAATCGTCGCCCTTTTCGGCGACGTAAGGAATGTTACATACGCGGGAAATATACTGTTAAGTCCCGTCGCGATAGTCAGTATCCTCTTTCCTATACTTGATGGTGCTAACTCGTTTGATACCAGCAAACTGTTCTTACAGTTCTCACGGCAGCCGTTCCCCCCTGCACGGCGGCGTGGAAGGTAGGCGTTGCTGTTGTAATCCCGAGAAAATAATGCTAACTTATTAATAGACCTCCCCGCCCTTAACTGAGCCTCAACAGATGGCTGTCGTGGGTTTCTCTCAAGCAATTGCACAGCAGACCAATGATACGTATGGGTATCTTCTGCAGGTGAGCAATCCTCGCACTCTATCTCGACCGTCGATTGATTAGCTACCACCTAGGATTCGTTTCGGGCCGCTGAGAACATCGCCGACCTGTACGCGTCACTCAACCAAAACTTCGCTGCAATGGCTGCCGCGACAGTAATCAAGGTTACGGTGAGCCAGATACCCTTTTCGCGCGGTTAATCCTGCTTATTTGATGTCACAGATTTCCGATCTTTCAGTGCAATATGCCGTTTTCACGAACCAGACGAGAGGCACCTTGGAGAAGATTATTAAGCTGATGAGCAAGCAGTAGCATAGCTTTTCTTTTGGCTCGGGACGGGTGGGATACGGAGCTGCAGGCTATTGGTGAGCTTGTACCAGTTGTCTGACAGAGTGGCAATAAATTGCAGGGGAAATGGGACGAAAGTTGAATCACGAACGGAGGAACCATCAGAACGTTCCTACGGTTCTATTTTAATTTTTAAATGTGTGCGTCCAATGGCCCGCGGCCGCCCCGGCTCTTGCCCCGGCGCCTACATAACTCTTTGCTTCTTGCAGTCACGACTGGAGTAAGTATCCGTTCATCTTGCCATCGTGTTCAAGAATCTCCTCCAAAATCACCCATTCTCTCCATATGTGCTTTCCCTGCTCCCCTGAGCTTGAACTTTCCGTACAATTTTTCTTGCAGGCGCAGCCCAGTTGGTCGAATCGGTATGAATTCTTCACCCGAATTACACGACTGCTGCTTGCTACCCAAGAAAAACAAAACGCGATGATCTGGAACGGCTCGGACCCGAGTCGAACGGGCGAAATCTGCAGTGATTTTTTTTTTCGTTCTACAGTAATCAACGCGCCCCAGACGCTACCGAGCCTGTTTTATCCAATCCCTACCACGAACATCCATGCTCGGATTTGAACCTCCTTCCCATGCAAGACTTTTCTGAACAGTTTTAAAAAAGAAATCACCAGACATTGGATTCGCCTCTCTTCGCCCAACAACACCTGCCAATACCAGTCTGTCCATTGTTCTGACTTGCAGCAGTACGTGCATCTCATACAAAACAGCGAAACAAAGATGATGTCCAACAACGCTTATGGCTCGGGCCCGAGTCGACCCGGCGGGTCGGGAGAGATTTTCGCAAGGCATTGGATCTAAAGTGAAGCCAGGGACGCAACCGAGCCTCCTGTCCGTCCTTCAAACGTCAGCTATCCCAGTACGAGGGAAGCACGTTCTGCGTTATGGAACGATAACTGCATGGTATAAAAACGGTCGGCTTCGTCGTCAATGGCTAGGCCCGGATCGAACGGGCGAGGGGAAGGAATTCCGGGATTCGTACCCCACCAGTATTCAAGGTTCAACGCAGATGCGTCCGCTACCGAGGCTGATACACTTTCTTTCAACTCCCCCTATCCGTGCTTGGATTCCGGCCCTTCACTCCCCGCTCGAACGTATTGTCAGCCATGGTTGTCACGGTACCAAAGATTACCGGATGTTGAGCTTGCATTTCGACTTTGAGGTTTGTATGCTACCGAACCTTCTCCTCATTCACTCTTCACTGTACCCTGTGCGATGAAACCTGATTTCGACGATGCATTCTACACTGATAGTACCAAACAAAAAAAGAAAGGGTGTATCCTCGCACACTCCAGCCATTTCGGACCATCCAAAAACTCACCAGCTCCTCTTCTCCTCCCCTTCCCACGCAGCATCCCACCCCAGCGCACCCCGATCCCAATGGCCCTCCTCCCCACCATACGCGACCCACCCCAGCGTATCGCTCACCACACACCCGCCGCCCGTACAAACACCGTCCCGTCCATCTGCCCCCGCCTCTCCTCCCGCTGCCGTCCCGCGCACCGATCGCCTCCCCGCGCCCCGTAGACCCGTAGCGCACGCCGCAGTAGTATAGCGTGCGCACGACCTTGAGCACATGTGCATCCTTGTGGTGCAGCGCATTCTGGATCATCGCGAGCCACGGGTTCGTCCCGCCGTCCGCGCTCGGGTCCCCCAGCGCCGCGCGCCCACTTGGCACCGCGTGCTTCGGGGGATGCGGGACCTCCGGATACGACATCAGCAGCGGGATATCGATGCGCGGGCGCCCGCACATGAGCACGAACAAAGCGCTCACGCACGCGTAGCCCTGCAGCAGCTGCGCCTTGTGCACCGGGTCCGGCAGCACCGCGAGCAGGCGCGGGAGGCACAGCGCCGCGGTCAGCACGTGCATCAGGAAGAAGTCGAGCCGCGGCGCGCGGTTGGGGCGCCCCGTTGCGGCGAGGAGGAGCGTGGCCTGCCAGAGGCATTCTTCGACTTTGTCGGCAAACTTGCGCGCAGAGTTAGCGCCGGTGAGGTCGGTGTCGATGGACCATCTGGCGTAGATGCGTTTGAGCTCGGCGCCGATTTCGGGGTTGGAGGCAATTTTTTTGATGCGGGTGCTGAGTACTGTACTATTTTGACCGAGTGTTCAGGTGACGCGTGACGCGACCTTGTGAACTGAACACTTTTGGTGTTGGTGACGGTGACATTCAACTTTTGAGGCCTAAATAGGTTGAAAAACGCCAAAATTTTGCGTCCGGCAGTTGCCGGATTACCATTTATGGGAATTTGCTCGTGATTGCCGAGAAATGAACACCAAGAAAAGTGAACACCTATGGTGACGCGTGACATGCTGTGAACACTCGGTCGAAATAGTACAGTAGTGCGTTCCGAGTTTAAAAATTTATTTTTAACTCGGTTATGCACAGCTTTAGCGCCAGAGTAGGTGTTTTTCGCAGCGATGACGTTGTTCAAAGGTGTTGGAAACTTACCCTAATAAGGGAACTATCGTGTCTTTTTCGCGCTCAATGCGGTTACTTTACTGTTTTGTCTGACCATTCGCTGATCTTTTAGTCATCTTTAGTCATCCCGGCCATACACTTAACCGTTCTCAAGTGAATTGGGGAGTCCAACAAGTTTTCAGTCTTTGGCTTTCAATTCTTTTTGCCCGGCGAACTCGAGCCGAGCGAAGCTCGGGTGAGGGTGAGCAAAGGCAATTCCTTGGAAAAAAGCTCCTATCTTGGACTTGAACTTGACTTGAACAAGTTGAACCTGCGAACTCGAGCCGAGCGCAGCTCGGGCGAGGGTGAGCGAGGCTATCATCTATGGGCATAACGTGGCATTGTGGTAATTACTGATGCCAAAGATGTGAAGAAAAAATCTCTCATTGCCCCGCCTCGATGTTCACCTCTGTCTGCACAGTGAACATTGAAAATTTTCAAAAAGAACCAAACTCGGTCTGCCATGCGCATGCAATGGCCTCAAGCCCAAGTTGGCTTTGTAGGGGAGGGCGGT
Source organism: Mycena polygramma (assembly GCA_029449255.1). Classification (NCBI taxonomy): domain Eukaryota; kingdom Fungi; phylum Basidiomycota; class Agaricomycetes; order Agaricales; family Mycenaceae; genus Mycena; species Mycena polygramma. The sequence goes on along the minus strand of JARKID010000013.1, from coordinate 813,136 downwards.
TTGAGGATGGTTGAGTCGTAGACTTCGCGGAGAAGTGCCAGGAGTGTGACTCCCTTTGACGTCCTTTGCGAGTTCAGGCAGCCCGGATGGTGCGTCGAGGACAAATTGGGATGTGCCCGCTTCCGTGACCGCGGCCATAGCGAGACCTTCGTCAGCAAGAGCTTAACTCGAGGAAAGCCGTATAGGCGAGAAGAAGAAAGCATGAGAAGCAGCAGACTGTGTAAGATGCTGGAAATGACGAAGATGACCAAGAGGGGAGATTGGCGGCCCTTGGGTCCAGCGGTGCAACAAGCCTGACGGTGAGAAGACAACGACCGAACAGGTTAGGTTGACGCGACTGAGAAGGAGTGCAATGTCGGGGGAATTACAAGTCAGGATGCGGGTGGCTTGCAGGCGACGAACCAAGGAGCCCTCGTGCAAATATTAAGCACGAGATTGAGATAAGAATCGGAGCGCCGAGTTCGAGTAGTCTGAGGAGAAGCTTGAGGGGATACAAGGGGGTCAGTCAAAGACAACGAGAAAATTGAGGATGCCGAACGTCCGAGATCCAGCAGCCACAGTAGCCACAGCCGTCTCTGGATGCAGTCTGTGCTGGCAGGAGAAATGGCAGGAGCAGGGATGGGGATGTCGACCAAAAGGACAAGGGAAAAACCTCCAACCTAAGGGGCCCGATATCCGAGGGTAGCTGGCTACTGCGTAAGACGACGCCGCGTGTAACACCAACGACGACGGAATATCGTCAATGCGAAGATATGGAGCCGTTGAAGAGAGGGCGATAGAATGTCGTATACGGCGAAAGCTAAAGCAGGAGATACTTGTTGTCATCTTGCGCCACGGCCTTCGATCACAAAGTGCTCGATGTTGCCCAGCATACGAAGAATTGCCTCCCAAGTTTCTTGATTTTGACTTCCATCGGAATATCCAGACTCGCATCCCGGACGTAAGGAACGAGATTGGTGTAGCAATGCGAGTGCTCGGTCAAGGCTGTCCCAGCCAAGGTCCCAGCGAAGAGATATACACCAAAACAAACGACGCTGACTGGGACCTACAAAGGTCCCGCGCAGCCAAGGAACAAGCTGGTAAGCCCATCGTTGATAGATGCGACATTCAAGGACCGCAGAACACGAGCGAGATATGAAAGCGGTTCGCACTACCCGCCAATACAAGTTCAACCATCTGTCGGATTTCTTACGAGGTCCGGCCAAACTGTAGCCGAGTTAGTCAGCACAAGTTCGGCAGGAGAAAAAGAAGTAAATCCCTTCCTGATGGCGCAGGCTCGGACCGAACGAGCAGCCAGCGTACCTGCAGATGTCATCAAACGAGCATCGCTGGCAGGCGCAGAAATCCGTCGCTGTGCCTCTCTTGGACGCTAGGGAAGCTCGCGGCGACCGAATTGGCTGTCCGAGGCGAGGCAGGGGAGTAATTGAACATGTGTCTGATGTCAGTCCCATTCGGACAATGATTACAAAAAGAGGGAGAAGATCCTCGAATTGAGCGCGGAGGGTGTTCCAGATGCAAAAGCAAATTCCGTGTTTCCGTCCAGAAAAAAAATCAAGTTATCGCTCGTACAGACATGGCCCAGGCTCGAGTCGAACGGGCGAATCCTGTATGGATGGGCTTTGACCACATCTATTGCAGGTGGCGGGCCACCCGCCACTGCGCCTTGATCGAAGGGGTCGGTGAGGTTGTACAGAGCGACTGAGATTGGTCAGGAACTTGGCGGTATCTGTTGAAGGCGGCCACATAGAAGGCACAGTAGTTTGCGAATAGGTGCACCTCGAATGCCGCGTCCTTGTTCCACGAGCGCGCGAATGTGGCGGGCGCAGTTCGTACAGCTCACGGATATCGGTGAGAACGCGGTTGTGGTCAGGTCTGCCTTGAGTTCTGGGTAACTTTGACTGTTGTAGATTTAGCCGAGAGCTGATTTAGCTTTGACACTTGCGCTGTTAGGCGACTGGGTTAAAACTCGTAAGGAGCCTACTGCTAAACTACTACAGCTTATATACCTATTAGAATTGTATCTAGAATATTCTACTACAGTCCAAGTCCTTCATGTTGCTGACTGAGGAACGTCGGGCTGACTGATGTCGGCCGATCGCATCACTAATGATTGACACACCATCAATCTCCAACATTGACTGTGCGAGTGGGGCTGGATGCAGCGGAAGACCTCAAGGAGCGATTGCGTACTGGCGCCGGCGAGAATGCCGGAAAGAACCAGGTGCATCGTCGTCTTCAAGTTGCTCCCTTCTTATCCTTCAGTGGACGGCTCAGGGGTGCAGAAGAGGTATAGAGAGCCTCAAACGAATCAGAAGGAAGGACTAAGGCTCCAACCATTTAGTTTTCGTGTATGGATCCGCTCAAATTAACGGAAACGGTTTTTTAAACAGTTTTTAAACCGTTTAAAACTGTTTAAAATGGTATTTTTGAGGGGTCCATTCAACAAGGTATGAGGTGCCAATTACTCACCGCTGTGGCCTTCCACCGACCTTGTTTTGCAATTCTGCAGGGCACAATGTACATGCCTGCCAATGTCCCACTCACAATGGAGCACAAATGCAAGTCCAAAGCCAGCTGTGGTTTGCGACGAGTCTAAGCGGCCGCGGGAAATTGGCGGGAAATGTGAATCATGTTCGGACCGGTACCCGGAAGCGACAGGAATCTATCGTCGAGGAGCCATCAGTGGTCTGAGTGCAGTAAGTAATTAGTTTTACTCGCAGTTGAAAATCTCATCGGTCAATTGCGCGACCTTTCACAGGGCAACCCGGATTGATCTGTACAAGATCTTCAACATCGCACAGCCCGTAGGTTTTTTGCTTGCTCACAATAGCTGAAATGACCATAAAAATTAACACAGAACACTCATTGAGACATACCTCGGCCAAAATTGTGTTAAAGATCGGGATCTGCGATGCCCCGCAGCAAGTAACCTTTGAACCGTTTAAAAAACTGTTTGTAAACTGTTTGCCGCCTGGGGTCAAATTAAATGGAAACGGAAACGGTTAAAACCGTTTGAAACTGTTTATACACGGAAATGGTTGGAGCCTTAGGAAGGACGGAGAGCCTGAGAAGCGGCGTCGGCGTGTGACGGTCGACGTCGCCAATGGGCGTGGGAGATCACATCAAATCACGGCATGGCAAGATAGGAGCATACAACGTGTCTTTTGCCAGCAACCGTCATGCCTCGAAGATGACTCTGCTTGACTCTGGCTGGCTGTGGAATTTTGCGTCTCCCGTTAGCTTGCTGGTCTGACGGCGCTTGCGCTGTCTGCCACTTTCCCGGGCTCTCTGCGCGGTGACACATTTTTTCTTCAAGTTGGTGGTGCATTTCTCCGATATTTTTCGGACGCGCTCCCCTCTCGATCTCCTCGACTAGGCTCTCTGTCGAGTTGCTTTCAATCCATCCAGTCCATATGCCCTCTGCCCTCGCGCTCCAGCTCCCCTTCGAAGCAGCGCACTCCTTGCCTTGTGCGGGCAATCTGCGTAACGGATACCGGATTTTTTTCGCGCCCGATCTGGTCGGCTTCGACACGGGCTTCTATCAATAGCTGCATCCTGCGAGTGTCTCCGTCTGCGGTAACCATCACACTCATCACAGGCAACATCAATCCAGGTGTCCGGGAGAAATTCCATACTCTACGAGGGAATATTCACTCCTTTGCAAGCACACTTCAATTCTCACCTCGCTCTGCGGTTAGCGACGGACTTCCTTCGCCACGTCAATCCCCCCAAGGATGGACAAAATTACTGGAACTATTTTCGGCGTCGCGTCGGTGTGTACCTACTAACGAATTCACGGCTCACCCCGATGGAAGATGCCGTGCCCTCAATACGGACTGATCAACGAACGCAAAAAGGATGTTCTACGAGTACAGACTAGTACGGCCTCGGGTGGATTCGAACCACCGACTTTCCCATATTTTTTCTCCGCGCCGGCAACCACTAAGCGGGAGCGAGTTCCATCCTCCACGAGAACGTAGCATGCGCTGCTGCGAGAACAATAGGTGCGCATCTAGACACACATACTCGCTCTCTGCCCTTCACTGCGTGGCCAGGTGGGCGTGTTCCTCCCGAGAACTTGACAGTTTTTCGTGATCAATCACAATGCCTCCACGGACTGATCAACCGAGAGCAAAAGTTGAACAAAATGGACCAGCTATAAGGCACGTTCTCGGGTGGATTCGAACCACCGACTCTATGCACGCCTCTTCACGCTCAGCTGATCAGTGGGCAGAAGTACGAACCAATCAAACAACTTAAAAAGATGAACAAAGTGGATCAGCTGCAAGCCACGTCCTCGGGTGGATTCGAACCACCGTCTCTCTCCTAGCACAGACAGGATGTCGGAATTACATATGTGGGAGCCAGTTCCATACTCCACGAGGACCTATCCACGCAGCTCCGACGCCGGCTAGGTACGTATGTACTAAACCAACCCAATCGAGTGGACTGCCCGATTTTAAACCGTCGCTGATTGAAATGTTGCTGGTGACTTTGCACGGGGCTAACCCCGACAAAACAAACAGAAGCCTGAAATGTCCAAAGGTCCCCGGGTGGGGTTGAACCATCGACTCTCCAAGACCAAACGAACTACGCAACCGCAAATATCAGAAGCGAGTGCGTACTCCACGAGGACTTCCTCATCCAACTATGAGGACGAACTTTCCTCACCTCCCTACATTCTCCCTGCTGTCAACGTGTTCCAAGTCCCAAATGATAACCGCGTCGGTGTCGATTTGTACTTCTTCGCCTCGGTAAGGATGTCCGAATGGCATAGACAGAAGACAACCTCGCTCTGGATCGGAGTATCGTAAGTAGTGTCTTCATTGTGACACAAAAAGTAGGTGACCGTTAGTATCGCAGTGCTGTGGCTCGGACCGAGTCTTACGGGCGGTGTCCGCAGAAAGGCGGGTTTTTGGTCCTCACCGAAGGCAGACGCATCCCGGACGCTACCGAGCTTCTTTTACTTACCTTACAGCTCAGATATTCGTTTGCAAGCCGTGGATGGATGCAAATTATTTGAACGGGCCGTCGTGTTGACACATCGGTGAAGTAATAGCTATTTCGAGCCCCTCGTTGAAACCGAAATTGCGGCCTGTATCCCAGTCGCTCTACCTCGCCGTTGTGTTTGCAAGGCCGCCGCTCGGATCTCATTTTTTCCTGGACGACGTGAAGTAGTAAAGTACAACAAGCAGAACTCTTTCTCACATGGCTCATGCCCGAGTCGAACGGACGCAGTCTGCTGGCATAAGTGTCTTGCATTTGAAGCGAGACGGCCAAGCGTATCGGCAACCGAACTAATTACCGATGGTTGGAGGCAAGCAAATTCGAGCCCATGTGCACAGAGTCAAATCCAAGCCATGGTACTAGTAGGTTTAGCTTGGGGGCATAAGTCCGACAGTCCGAGGTCCCCGACTTTCACTTTTTATGTCAACAAAATCAGGATGTTGGATATCATCCCTTAAGGGTAGCGATCGAGCGGCAAAAGGGAATCGCGCGAGTGGCGCCTTAGAGAGGGTCGTCTTGAAGCATTAGTGCGCCGGGGCAACGCCGGGGCTAATGTTTTTCCTTGGTTTTTCCCAAGAAAATCAGAATGTCAGACGAGGTGGCAGCGGCCCGTGTAGCGATCCAGAGGTAAAAAAAGAGTCAGAAGTGGGCCGCCTGAGTTTATGCCGCCCCAGAGGGTCCCCTTGAAGCCTTAGTGCGATGGTGATGGAAGTCAAGACCAAGCCGGATCTTATTTGGTCCTGTGCCATCTGGACGCCATTGCGCAACAGCCCCAACCTTCTCTTCCTCCATCGTCTTGCCATCATCTCGTTTCTCGTTTCCAGGCCTTCTCGTAGCACAGGAGTCTAACCATCCCCTCCAAGATGATTTTCGATATCTTTTGTTCGCGTCGAACTGTTTTCCGTCCGCGCCGGTTGCGGGGCTGGCGATGCGCTTGCGACGCACAGCGTGGATTCCGTCGGAATACATCGACCACATCGTGGCTACGCTGATTGCGCTGCTGGCGACGCGCAGGGATGATTGACGACGCGGGAGCGAGACAGGCACTGATCTGGAAATGCCTCTCTACTATCCGTGTCTATCCGGTGTCTATCGGCGTCTATTTGGTCTATGATAGACTTCCCCTGTCTATATAGACCGGATAGACACCAATAGATATTGGGCATTTTCCAGATTGGCATGCTAGGGTCGTAGGGATCGTCGCACGTTCCCTCGTCCACACCAACCCACTTCTTTGGTCTTATTAATTACCCATCTCCCGCGCACATAATCTTATCCAGACTCATGGAGCCTCTGTGCAGCACCACGTCGAACGTCGCCCTCCATCCACACGCGCTCGCCGAAGCTACTGCTGCCGACGATGCTCATGGCGCCCGTGGAGCGCGATACCCGTATCGTGCATGTCGTGGATCCGTTCTGTGCTGCGCCAGCGGCGAGGTTCTCTACGGATGCGCGATATGTGTATCCCGCATTCTCCGACGATTAGTGCATCGCTTGGTGTTGCTGAACTCTCACTTTTCCGCAACGACCGTGACAGATTGATTAATACGGCGCTGATCTGCTCCAACTTTTGGCTCTTGCGCTCATCTCGGCCAGCAGAGGCTCTACTCCCGGGTCCCTCCGCTCCGATCTTGCTTGCTCATGTGTGCTAGCAATCATCGTGACATCGCCACACATTTCTTTTCTTTCTCTTCTCACCCGCGTCTCCCAACGCTCTTGCTCAAGTTTCCTCTTGGCACCAAACCGTCAACTGCTTGCTCGTGCCTGGGTAGAGCACTTAGGCTCGCTTCTTTGGGACACCGGAAGTCGACTGGTCCGGCTGGCATCTTACAAGGATTTTCTGCGGTTTCCAGATTCTTGGCATCTCTGAATTATCGGTGGGCGTGGTCTGGGCTCTGGTTCTGCTCTGGTCTGGGCTGTACATGCTTCTAACGCCCACAATGGATGACGTGGAGAAAGGTGCACCGCCTATAGTAGAGGAAAACGGTTAGTACTAGGCTCCCGTGGCAGATCTCCTCACTGATACAAGGGCAGACCCATCGATTTCAGACATTTCAGACATCCCCGAGTCGGTATACACCGCAAAAAGTGACAAGGACAACCCGGAGCACGAGGCGGCCGCTGCAAAACTATGGGCGGTATATGTGTCAGAGGTAGAGAAATATGACAGGGTCTGGTGGAATCGGTCGTCGCGGCCAAAGCCGATTTGAACCAAAAGACGAGTCGGGTTGAAGTCGAGTGGTTATGGCTCAGGCCCGAGTCGAACGGGCGAGTTCTGCAGAAATAGTATGGGTGGTTTACTCCGTGATTCAACGCAAACGCGTCCCCGACGCAACTCAGCCTCGTTATCTACCCAACTCCGGATACCGTAGTATTTCATTCAATTCAATAGTCACACGTCACGCACCCCTGTATCGATATCGAAATTTGGTCGATGTCACGCGTCACCCGGGGTGGTATCGAATTGGTCCAGAGGTTCGAAAAATGGCCAAAAAATGCAACTAAAATCGTAGATATATTAGTGAGCCTTTACCAGCCATTGTTCAGTCAGAAACAACACAATTTCCATCCAGCACCACCAAATCACCGTTCCAGCACGACTTCTGGCGTGAAATCTTGGTCAAATCTCGGCAGGAAAGATGCGAGAATAAAAATTATTGAAGGTCGTTGAGCACATTGGGTGACCGTGCTGGGACAAAGTACTAATGAAGGTGCATCGTTCCGCCCGATTATCGAAAATTTTGTCCCTGTCACGCACCTTTCAGCCGCCTATCGAAATGTCGAATTGGTTGAACAAGTCACGCGTCACGCTATGGTTCGATTTGAACGAAATACTACGGTATGCTGCTTGAATTTTGTATTTTCTGATTCGCATCATGGTCGTCTCTCCAATTTGTGTATAACATAGGACATCTAGTGAGCCTCGGATACTTCACTATCCGTTAGCGCGACGTGTGTGTATTTGCATGTGAGCCCTTGTAAGTTGACGCGGTTCGCAGTTCCCCACGCCAGCCCGACCCCGTTGGTCAGAAATCCAGAATGGTGTGTGGTGTGCGAGACGTGCAGGAGTTAAGCTTGATAATCCGAGACTAGAGCCCTTACATCCGCTCAAGCTACCAGTGGGAGGACGTCGATCAGTCGCCTAAGGTCGCCTTAACCGCTAACGTGCCGGACGAGATTCGGATTGGGGGTATCGACAGAGTTTGCTGAGTCGATGAGATTCAGTTGAATTAGGTTTGGGGTGCTTCTCCGAGCGCAGATGAGAGCGAGGTGAGCGAAAGAAGTCGTCCGCGCTGAGTGGAGGATGGGACGATAGGCACCAACCGACAGGGAGACAGGTTACTCTAGTCGTAGGTGGGGGATGTGCGGATGAGTAGCGACAGATAGTGAGCCAGCAGCAGTGAGTAGAATGTGGACGCAATGAGTAGGATGCGGATCTGGATGCGGAAGCAGAATGTAGTGGTACGCACAACCACGACCCATGGCCAACGCCAAGACCTATAAAGATAGAATCAGCTAAAATCCGCGCGGGCCCTACACAGAAGCCGACCCGTTACTTTCAGATAAACGCCCAGAGCTACTGCGGTGCCCGCCCAAACGACGAAAGTCAAGGACCTAGAAAAACCGATCCCAGACCTGTTGGAATATCAACCGAAGCACCGCCGCACTGCCTGTCAGGCTATGCCGGCGCCGACGTGGTAGTTCATCTCCACTGTCTGTCGCACTCATCCCGACTCACTCATTTGACGGATACGACTCATATGGACTCTTGCGCGCTGTTCTTCCGTATGCTCCCCTCTTCCTGACTCTTACGCGCGCCGTTTCTTATCCTTCCCCTTTGGTACTAATTACCTGTTCATGTGTATTTAAGCCGTAGTTATTCATTCGAGACCTCTGCGGTTTTGCAGAGGGTCACTGTGCACTCGGGCCGATTTCCTACAAGACCCTCACACAACGAACTCGCCCGAGGATTAACCGATGAACAAAGTTTGAAAACTCGACTACTGCGTCGCCTGCACAACGAATCTCGTCAAATTGAGCGCTCTTGAGCTATTCGCGCTCGGCGTCGAACTCGGTGGTGCGGTCGACCCAGGTCGCGCCGAGGAGCACGATTTCGCAGAGGTAGTGGAATAAGACGCGGTGGTACGTGCGTGCGGTCGAATGCGCAGTAGGTTTGGGCGTCCTGCTTGTCGATTTCGGTGTGGTGTGCGTAGGTACAAGGTGGATCACTCGCGTAGATGCGCCAATCCCCGGGTTGAGCAACTGGAAGAGGCCCTGTGGAATTTCGAGGGAGCCCCAGATGTTGATGGATGCGCACTGCGGACGGCACTGATAGTGCGCGGTAATGCAGCTTTTGAAACGTGCGGCGGGAGGGAGAGAGGAGAGGAAGACGGGATGAAGCAAGGGAATGGAGGAGGAGGGGGGGCGAGCAAGGAGAAAACGCATGAATACCACCAAGCGGCGGCGATTAAAAGGGATAGACGGCAAGTTCAAGTTGGGAGCATGCGAATGGAGCGCACGGGGAGGGAAGGTGGGGAACGATGGAGAGGGAGGGAGAGATGGAAAGCGGTCACGAATACGCACCGCATCCAGCCGTGCTCTTCCCGTGTACGCGTCGGGCCCGTATTGGTCGGGTACCACGTCATCGCTACGCCCGTGTATGAGTCCCGCTTTCCCATCTCCATCCCGTTTCCACTAATCTCGCGCGAGGTAGCGTTCGCGGGCCCGCGCAGGCGCATGGCGAGGGTGTTGTGCGTGCGGGGCGCAGCCGGGATGTGTGGTTGCGGCTTCGAGGCGAGTGTGCCAACGGCGCAGAGGAGCAGCGCGGAGAGGATGTGCATCGTCGTTTCTATTGCGGATGATTTTCTAACGTGTGGGTATCGGGTCCAGCGGGTGCAGGAGTCTTGAGGTTAGAGCAACTGAAAGAGCGTTCGAGCGAGCGAGCGTGTAGGGGGCCGGGCAAGGGAACGAGAACGGCGACGGCGGGCGGGGCGACGAGGAGGAGGTGAAGAGCAACGAGCGAACGTGAGAAAGATTGATGGATACGGCGCTGATCATTTGTTGATGGCTTGATTTGCCACGTGCTCCGTGGTTCAACTTCTTGGTTGGATTTCATCTTAGCTGGATTTCATGGGGTGGCGTACGCAGCGAGTAAGTAATTTAAAGAAATGCAGCCTGGGAGCAATCATCACATTGTTACGGTTCTATTTTTGTGTGCGGCCAACATTGCCCGCGCCAGCGCTTCGACGGACGCCTAACTGTTGCCTCCTGCGTTCATCTCGTATTCATCTCGCGGCTGTACTCAACGAAGCCTCTGCTAAACTCTAACCTCTCGACTTCTCCTTGCGTCCTCCGAACTTCCCCTTGATTTGGTTCAGATGCAAGTTGTGTTCCAGTAACAACCACCACTCACGCCCTTCAGTCGGACGACCCCGTAATCAGGCGGCCTGGTTTACATTGTCGCAGCCCATATGCGTAGTCCCCCGTTCAAAACAAACAAGCGTATAGTCCATGGCTCGGGCCCGAATCGAACGGGCGGAATCTGCGGAATCTGCGGCAATTTTCTCATTCAATTGAACGAAGATGTATTCCAGACGCTACCGAGCCTGCTTACCCTGTTCTTAGATTCGAGCTTTCCCTCTTCTCGGTTGGCGTTTCAACATGGGAAGTATCAAATATTTTCTATACCGAGTCGGGTTGGATGTGGACAGCTGAGTCTTCGCATCGTATGCGTTGTTCTAACCAGATCCATAGCCTCACGCGGTCCACAGGTGCATTTGAGTAAATCACAAAGGCAAAAAGGTCTGTAGCATACTCGCGCTTGATTGAATGGCGCGGCCCGAGTCGAACGGGCGGACTCTGCAGCCATATTGTGTTGTTCACATGGATGCAGGTGCGTCCCGGACGCAACCAAGCCTGCTGCCCCTACTTTGAGTACCCCACATACCCGCGCTCGGATTTCAGCCTGTCCGAGTGATTCCGGCATCCGTTTGTCACAGTGGTTCGAAACGAAATTGCATTTCAGCTTCAATCGACACCTCTTTTGCCCCCGTGGGATAAGTCCTGTGATTTTTGGAGCAACATCGCAGGTGCATCGGGCTATAGCAAAAGAACGAAAAAAGAACGACAGATATCAACAGTTACGGCCTAGGCCTGATTCGAACAGGCATCGTCTGCGGAGATATCCTTCGAGAGTCGACCCCTCAAACGCATTGAACGCAGATGCATCCCGACGCCACCGAGCCATTCTAGCTCAACAATATTCCCTGCCCTGAGCGTTATATGGGAAAGGGTACAGTACACTCAATTGAGAGGTGGGTGGGTTTTTGGCGGGAGCTGTATTGAGACATCAGAGCAGTAATGAGGTCTAGGGTTGAAATTTAAGCTACGCTCTCAGCTCAGTCCCCAACCTTCCCTTCCGAGAGTTCACTTTTTGGCTTGGCCAACTGGCTTGCGCCCGCGCCAACTGGCTTGTTTCGGGCGTGGGCGTGGATTTTGGTGGCATCACAAGCCCACGCCCGGCTTTTCGGCTTGCAAGCCAAAATGTCGGCTTGGCAAGCCAGTTGGCCGGCTTGGCACCAGCCAAAAAATAAAGTGGCTTGTGCACATTACTCACGCTACAGAGCAATTGTTACAATTCTGTGTAGCCCACATGTCTCTCCTGACTCCAATGTTCCCGGGCGTGCACTTTTTTCATGGAGTTTCACATGTTACTGCCATAATGTCGATTTAGCGCGACAACGACACCGGGCGATGACGCCAATGTAGTGCAAGCCTGCGGGCTTGTTTATGTCAGTACATTTCTGTAGAACATCTTAATGCTTGTACCAGAGCAATAATGTCCGGAACAATTATTCATGGTGCTTTGGGCTGTCGACATAACTGTATACTGTATGCATGAAGAATTGAGGTCGAATTTAGATTATATTCTGTACCAGCACACAAAGTGCCAGGCCATATCTTTTGTACTGACACCATAAGTCTACACTATGTTCCCTAGCCACTCCTCGTCCTCAAAAATCGAAGCACACAGATCAACTTGGCACACTTGCAAAGTTGAACACCAAAGTCCTTCGCCTTTATCCAGAGAAATTGAGCTCAATATCTGGCTCACAATACCTTCGTAGGTTGGAGATGTTGGAATCCATGTATTCCCCCTTATATCGCGCAGAATTCAACCGGTATTGGTAATATGATTTGGCGTGTTTCGGTGCGCGTTGGTACACGTACAGTCAGAGTTTTGGTGCCTGAAGGTCGAATAATCACCAAGAGGATAATCAGAAGACCCTGGCGGTTTATACGCAAGCAGAAAAACCCAGTTGAGCTCATTTTGAGATCCGGTTTCTCTCGGGCGGGGGCTTGAGCCAACTGGCTTGTGTCACGTGCCGCAAGCCAATCTGCTCGGCCGATTGGCTTGTGCTGGCTTGCGACCAGCAAAGATATTGGGATTACCACCGAGATAGGTGCGCATTTCCGGTGCAATCCACTGTATTGCAATCATACACCAGCAGGCATCGATGTTGTAGATTTAGCCGAGCTACTGATTAAGCTTTGACACTTGCGCTGTTAGGCGACTGGGTTAAAACTCGTAAGGAGCCTACTGCTAACTACTACAGCTTATATACCTATTAGAATGTTATCTAGAATATTCTACTACAGTCCAAGTCCTTCATGTTGCTGACTGAGAAACCTCGGGCTGACTGATGTCGGCCGATCGCATCACTAAGAATTGATGCACCATCAATCTCCAACAATCGATGGACATGGGAAATCCCGCAGCCGTTGTCAGTAGATCGGCGGGGGTGTGGGGCATGGGCTTGCGCAAACTGGCTTGGGCGTGGCTAATTGGTGTGAGGCTGCGCCAATTGGCTTGGTCGCAAGCAAACTGGCTTGTGGGCTTGCGCAAAGTGGCGTGTGCAAGCCATATATGTCCAACAGTCCTGAGCGTGTGCCGATGTGGTATTGGTCTAATTGGGTTGAGCCTTGTGCTAGTATGTAACCAAAGACACTTGGGAGTCCAACCATCCTATGTATCTCCAGTGGCTCATCTTGAAGCCTAGAAATCTCGATTGATATAGGAAATACCGCGGCTGTGGACGGTAATCGAACACTGAAGTGGCGTGTCCGATGGCTTGCGCAAACTGGCCGTGGCTGGCATGAGCGTGCGCCAATTGCCTTGTGCACGAGCAAACACTGGCTTTTGGGCTGCATAAGTGGCTTGTGCAAGTCACAAAGGCTGCGGCTTGGCGGGCACAAACTGGCTTGGACGTGGGCGTGAAAGAATCACTTGGTATAATCACAAAATGTTGAACGGGGTTTAGCGTGTACGTGAACAAGTTCGCGTGAGGCACTTGTTTGTTTGCGCAGAGACTTGGGCGTGACGAAACCAGCCTGGCTTGCGGGTTGTTTCTTGGTTCTGTCAGACTTGGATAGGCTCGGCCGTCGATGCCGCCAGCGGTGATTGCCAGCGGTGATTGAGTGCTGCTCGGCAAACTCTTCTTCTCTCCTCACTAGTGTTGCCGCGGCTTGGCTCAGCTCCGTAAGCCGATCGAGCCGAGCCATCATTTAGCCGAGCCGAGCCAGCCGATTGGCCCGCGGCTTGACACGGCTCGGCTTCAGCTCAAGCCGGCTTCAAAGTCGGCTCAGCCGTGGCTTCAATTGGCTCAGGCATACTTTTCAGAGGTGCTGCTACCTTTCCTATCGTCTGCATCGTCCGAGGCTCCTTTGCATGTTTATTGGGCCCAAACTCTCCCTCCCACAACGGCAGTACTACGAGGCCAACTAACGGCCAATTCTCAACCAATTATTCGCCCTGTTGTCTCAACTGGCACCATTTTATCCCCAGTGCCTTGTCCAGACGGAATACATCCCCTTTCGACGCATCGAATGGGGTTTTCAGGTAGGTTTCTCATTCTGTGTGATTTATCTACCCGATTTCCAACCCTTTTCTTGGCGACTTTGACAACCACCCAAGTTGGCAGTGACCCAACAACCACCGCGTTGCTTCTGTGAAGATATTATTATCATATCAGTTCACAAATGCATTCGGGTGTCTGGTTCCGGAACATTCAATCGTGGATGCTGTCCTCAGTTGAGCTCAGTTGCATGCAGGAATCAAGAACACGATGCTTCGATATTCACGAAATACTAACGTACAACGAGTGTATCAAGAAGCAAAGTGTATATGTACTTCCCGCGCTTGCACAACCGCCGTGCCCGTAGCACCGCAGTCAAGCTTCCACTGGACCGGTACGATTCACAGATCGTGTCGTCGCTCCGCAAATACCGTCTCTCCATGGTACGCAGGGCCCAACCCGGTCAGGCAAGAATTCGAAGACAGCGACATGCTAGCTGTATTTCGAAGCACCGACAATATTCAGCAGTCAATCTAAGAAGCCGTTAAAGGGGTAAACAGATGAATGAAGGGTAAAAACCTCTGGGATAAGTTGGGTATCCTTGACTCTGGGCACCACCTTCAGATGCGTGTGACTGGCGATGAGTTCACTGCGGGATAGGCCTGCGCATGGAGTGCCCACACGTCAGTAGGCGCCCAATAGGAAACGGGGGACAGCGACGGCGGCAACGCACTCATCGCTTGCCAAATAGGCGGCCGGCCGGCGCTACAGGGCCGAGGGCGATGTCAGTGACAGACGGGTGCCCGATTTGTCGACAGCCGACAATACACTACGCGCGGTTGCGTAGGGCAGCGCTTGGAACAAGTAGAAGTCGATCTACAGCATGCTCGAGGGCGCGAGTGGTGCAGCGCAGTGCGACCTGCGCGAACAAACAAGAGCAAGAAAGAAGAAGCGTGCGCACCGATTAATCGAGCCGCCCGGCGCATACACCTTGCAAGCTTGACCACACACTAGCGTCGATTCACTCCACCCCTCGCCGCAGTCGCATCGATGCTGCATTCGAGGTGAGCGGTCTTTCGACCGACAGTAAGACGGTGCTGACCTGAATCGCCCGGGCACAAAGTCGAAGTCCAAGTCGGCGGTCACTGCGACGTTGTGCAGCGGACACAGTGACCAGTGGCCACGCTCGCAGCCGCGAACGGGAATTTACAGTCTGAAGTTGTTCTGAAGACTGGGCGCAATCTTGGATCTTGAGAGTACCTCAGCTGGACAGAATTTCGTCGATTCGTGTCTCCGATGGCGGCGATGGCGGCGATGGCAGAGCGGACGGGAGCTGGGTCGAGGCCATAGGACTTGGAGGAGGTCGAGAGATACTATGGAACACAGGGCAACGGCCTGCGTAGTGGTGGAGATGCGCAGAAACGCCAGCGAAGCAAATTGTCGCCAAGCCACGGCTAAGCCGAAAGCCGAGCCGAAGCCGTGGGAGCTAGCCGTTTAAAAATGGTTCGGCTCGGCTTTGGTCGTGATGGCTTCCTAAGCCATCACAAGCCGAGCCGAGCCAGCCATAGCCGAGCCGCGGCAACACTACTCCTCACTGTCCATTTGCCGTTCCCACCAGCTCTCCCTAGCCTCCATCTACTCGCTCTGTGTACATATCTCTGGATGTCCACGAGTTCAATCTTGATCTCAATTGCTTGGCCGACGGACTCGTCCGCCCGGGCTCCTCTCTAAGCAGTGTTTGTCTAGAATCAGCGGCGAATCAATCTATCTCGTTCAAGGAGTCGAGAGAAAGAGTCGAAAGGAATCTAAACTTGTATGGCGCTATATGTTGTGGACCTTGTACCTCAACTGTAAGTCTGTACCTCGTATCTTGGACTCCGATTCTCCTTTGGCTAAGGAACCAGCATTGTACTGGGGCTCACAAGTGACTAGCCTGAAGCATGCCGGCGTAACAATCCGTGCTCTAGTACCTCCTCAACCCGTCCGTCGATCACGTCCTAAAAAGGTAGTCGCCAGTAACCCTATTAGCTTTGTTTAAACAATGCGATTTTCAAAGCAAATCAGGTTTTAAATTTTGTTCAGTTTAATCAGTGATGAAACGCGGTTTAAACACCGTTCAAGGAGGACATAAAAAGAAGCGCAGATAGCAGGGATTGAACGTACCACGCACAAATCTCACAAGTGAGAACTGTAGTGCTGTGTACCACTAGACCAAATTACCGTCTCGAGGCGACTTCCATCAATTAACATGTCCGGAATGGAACATGACTTGGTCTCTCCGCCCGGAGTCCGCAACATGTTGAGCAGCTGCTGGCCTCTGCCTCCAGGCCATGGTCTCTCGTGTTCCCTGTCCCAAACAATGTTCAATCATGGAAGTAAATACAGGGTTTTGCATAAGTTCGTGAAAACCCAATTTTTTTGCGCGGGGTCACATGTACAACCAAACCGTTCCAGAGCACATTGAGGCAAATTAGGGGAAGCTCCTATGTGTAGTAAGGGACACCTAATGCTCAAGGGTGGCTTGTAAGGGAGCGAAACAGCTGCAGAATGTTGATTGATCCCACTCGGCAAATACCGAGGTTGCGGCATCAGTTCGGCATCCTGTTTTCAACATGTTTTGCGACTATAAAAAGACAACTGAGGGTCTTCTGAAGTAGACCCGTTCAATTCGACGTAGTTCTATGCCACCACATGGGTTGGAATGGCCTTGCATTCCTACTTGCACGTGACCCCGTGCAAAAATTTCGCCGTTTTCACGAACTTATACAAAACCCTGTAATGGTTCACCTCGCCATTGTCATGCTCAACTTTGAGTGTATAATGGTCACTTTGCAGATTCACGCGTCGGAGGGTAAGCTAGGGGTCCGTCTTAGACCAAGTATCATAGAGCAGTAGCCGCTATGACAACACGAAATGTTACATTCCCTTTTCAAGTGCGGTACAGTGGCTAAATGGGTTCCGGAACAATGGTCATCTCTGGGCAGCGGATAGTGCTATACCTCCAATTCTTCTCATAGGTAATCTATGATGTCCTTTCTATAGCCCTGCACGATATCAACTCAAAACCCTGCACCGTTGTTGCATACGAGACAATTCTTTCTGATTGGATCAGAATCCACTGGCAGTGTGGGGCGGGCCGAGTCAACGGCCCAAAAGGTTTGGCCGACTTGGCCGCTTTGACCGGGTTTGACCGGTCTTGACCATTTTTGGCCTTTTTTTGGACCGTGTCTGTAAACCGCTTTTCTTGCACGCAGAAGTGTTTTTGACTCACCCTTGATACTTCAAATGGTCCTACAGTGATGCTGCCTTGATGCTATGCCATGCCCTATGCGTCCTGGCCTATGGAGTTGTCTTTTCTCAACACGTTTTCACGACACATAACTTCAGGACTAACAATTACTTGCCATTGGGACTTTATGAGAGCTGGTAGGAAGTGTGTGTGGTCCCTTGGCTTCCATAACATCCATTCTGTCACTGCCTTGACTTGGATAACCTCATCTGAATTTTCAGGAAGCCGACTTCAATTTTCTTTTTGGCTGTGGTGTGAAGGAGTTTCTTGCTTGTGTACGCTGTCTACTAGGATACAAACAGTCAATTGAACACAGAACTTGCTTTTTCAGTCTGCCTATTGACTCGGCATTGCTTGGTTGTAGCACGGAGTTTAATGCGGTCAAATTTCTAAACCAGTTCCACACTGGCATGAAAGAGACACAATTATGAGTGAGTTGGCAGTGTCGAGAATTATCCTGGGGGCTGCGAGCAAAGAATGAAATGATGTCTCTATACCATTGAAAATTTGAAACAAGTCCCTGGGACTCCGAGTCAGGAGGAACATGGTCAGAGTAGACCTCCCAGCAGTATGGGAATTTGAGTCCCATGATAGATGGATCGGAGTCACCACCTATTTCTCAAATTTTCCTGATTAGCATGCGGGTTAACATTGAGGAAGGGCAGGCCTAATTACGAGTTCACTGCGGCACCTTCTCACACTTGATTTATTGAACAGGTTTGATCTCTTATTATACCGTATATGGTCCAATATACATTGAGGAGGTTCAGGCAGTAGGGTACCCACTATGCATCCCTCAGCAGTCCAGTCTTGAGGCTAGTTGCACGTTCAAATTGTGTTCAAAGGTGATCTGCAACACTGTAAAGAACATCTGGTTCTTACTTGGCTGGAGGCTTAGTTATGTGAATCATTGATGCATATAATAACATACATCTATATTCCTACCGTCTGTGCATCGGCACACACTTTTGGATGGGTTCCGAGGGTTTTACGGATGGTTGTCCAAAAAAGGAAATTGGGTTGACGAAACGGCCAACCGGGGTCAAACGGCCTTGACGTTCGGCCAACCCCGGCCAAACCCGGTCAAGCTTCACACTGGAATCCAGGATCACAATCACAAAAAAAATGTTTTTCAGTGCCGGTGCTGCAGCACTGGTTGACTGACCTGCTGTGCCATGTATGTCGAGTATTAGGGGTGCGGTAGATGGCCCCGGGTGAGAAAAGACGTGTCAGGCCATAAAGTCATGCAAAAATCATTTTGTTCCGGAAGTGGTAATTATGCCAAAATCTTTGATCACCTTCGCCCCCGCTTTACTGGGTGTCAAGCCATGCTATGACCTGGGGAAAAGTTGTAACCCATGCTTTCGAGGTCGTAGAATTCGAATATGCAAACAGAATCCCGGTATCATGTCTCATTACTTTGTTATCTGTGATTTAGTGAACATTGTTCCAGAACCCATTTAGCCACTGTAAGTAGGTGTGGTAATTGGTATGTTTTTTTTTCCAGCCCGGCTCAATCCAGGCATGGGTTTTCCCTTTCCAAAGCATTCATTTTGATGAAGGTGGGCCGATTTCACTGTCTTCAACAACAAGGTATCACAAGCTGGGCTTCTCTTGGGTAACACCGACAAGTGCCCAAAATGGGGCCAAGCCGTGGCAATTTCAATTCTACTGTCAGCTTCTTGGTGCAGCGGTTATCCCCCTGCTCTTGAGTTCTTTCCATCTTCCCCACACTACGCTCTCTGGTTCGAATCCGTCCGCATCCAATTTTTTGGCATCGTATGTTGAACGATGCTTAACGATGCTTAAACGCTGATCAATGAACGGTGATTAAACAATTTTCAACCACTGACTCACGACTGTTTAACCCGTTGGATAAACCGTGTTCAAACGCGTCGTGACAGACGTCCGCATCCAGCTGTCGACCATTCCAGGGCCCCAGGGTGACTCGGTGACCCTGTTTAAACTGAACAAAATTTCAAACCTGTTTTGCTTTGAGAAGCCGTGTGTTTAAACAAAGCTAATATAGATTTATTAGTCGCAATCATTCTCGATCGTAAATCATATGGTGTGGCCGTGCTCTTTTTTTCATCCGTCATGTTCCAGCGCATAAAGCGATTCTTCGGGCTGGGGAATACCTCACAGCCTACGGGTGCAGCACCGTATCCATATCCGCAAAACAATGCTTATGGGCAGCCGCCCGGCGCCCCATATTGTGCGTCGCCAATCCTATCATTCGAATTCATTCTCGCAATTTCTGACCTCGTCAAAATAGTTCCTTCACCGTACGGACAAGGTATGTCCTGTTTGGTGTCTTTACCCTTTCCGTTCTGAATAGCGAGCAGCGCCATGGATGTATCCCATGTATCCGGGGATGATGAACGCTGCACCCGAGCAAGGAGGTGCGAGTATCACCTTCTAGTTTTTCTGCTGGACTTGCTGATCTTTTTTATAGGATACCCTCCTTACCCCGGCTTCCAGGGCGTCTGGTGTCCACCAGCTCCTCCGCATGGGCTTCCGCAGGGCCCATACCCGGCCGTGTATCACCCGCCACCGTACCCGCCGCCTCAAATGTACTCTGCACCCCCGCTCGCACCTCCGCAAAGTCAAAACTCTGTCCACGGCTATCCCGATGCCATTCCGCCACCCGTGCTTGCGCAGAGGGTGAACGAGGACTCACCTTCGTATCAGTGGCCCGACGGCAACGTCAAACTGGAGTGCACTAAGGGACACGAACCGGATCCGAGGGCTGGGACGATCAGGGCTGGATGTGGCGTTCTTCTGGTGCTCGCAAACAGGGACTTCCAGAAGGCGCTTACAAAGTCGACAAAAAGAACTGCCTGGGCGTCTTTCATTGTTCTTGCAAGTCGGATGCCGGCGATTTCATTCGTTTCGTCCGACCAAGGAAGGAGAAAAAGGCGCGGACCAAGCAGCTCTCCGAGACATGCCATGTCTGCCATTCTACGCTCACTTATGTTTCTTGTGCGGCTTCGTTGACTTACTACACCTACGCGGACCACAACGGCATCGAACACTCTGCGCGCCAACACGAGGGGCGTCACGAGCATGGTCGTCCTCCAATCAGGGTTCTGCCCGAAGCCCACCGTGCCGCGCTTGATCGCCAAGTCCGGGAAAATCCTTCACTGACTGCTCAGCAGCTGCGGGCGGGCGCGGGTCCAACCCAGGTTGCTCTAGGGGATATTAATCCTATTCTTCTCAGCGCTCGCAAAGCTCGCACAGAGGTTGAAAACAGCAAAGTTCGACAGGGAATCATTGCTCCGGCTGCAACACGAAACAGCGGATTTCAGCTTCTTGATTCACTTGATTCGCTCCAGGAGGCCTTCGAGACGCCCTGGATCGTCAAGTCAGATCTCATGGATGGCCGGTTCATTGTGATGCAAACTCCCTGGATGCGCGACGTTCTTCTTCGGGACCAGATCTCCTCATGGCGCGAGGAGAATCTCGAGGCGGAGAGCGGTCGCCATGGGCTTGTTACAGACGGGTCTCATGATTTTTTCACCCAAGGTATTCTCCTTGCCTCCCTCGTTTTTCCGCGGATCATAATGCGCTGGACTCCCATCCTCTTCACCTGGATTGGGAAACTGGACGAGCGACACCATAAGGCCCATTTCGACCAGCTCGTATACGTGATTGCGGAAGTGTGCACGACGGGACTCGGTTATGCATTCGACGAGCGTCTGTACAGTGCGGTATGTCTAAATTGAACATACTGATTTGTCTTCCGCTGACCGTTTTGCGCGGCAGGTTCTTGATTTTTCGACGGCACAGAGGAACGGATTCATATCGGCATTCGTTGAGTACATGTGTGCTCGGATTCCGGGTTGGAATACCCTCAGCGAGGCCAGTCGCGCTGCAGAAGCCGCGGCACTACGCGTCCGGGCCGAAGCTCTCATCAAGGGTTGTATCGTTCACTGGAAGCGCTCACTCCACAAGATCAAGGCCATTATCGGGGTCAAGCATCTGTTTCGCTTCGAGGGTCTTATCAGCATCCTCGAATCGGAAGGGACTACTGCCGCAGAGTTCCTCCAGGCTGTCGAGCAACTCCGCGCGGAATTCCCCGAAATACGCCCCTGGCTAGCGTGGTGGGTGCTGCCCGGGAACGGCAGCATGATCTTTCCTGCGATGCACAAGATGCCGGTTGAGTTGCGCGCGAAGCTGCCCGATTCCACGAATGCGAGCGAATGAATCCGGTCACTGGTTGCTCTATCGAGCTGTCGGCACCAAGTTCGATCTATTCGAAGGAATCCGCCGGTTGTATCGGTTTCAACGCGAAACGGAAATGTTGTATGCCGCCATAATCGGTATGTGTTCCACTTAAGTCTCCCTCAGGTAACTCAAATATTTTCTGTTCCCCTTCGAACAGCCGGTCACGTCGACGCCAGATTCCAAGGTTCCAAGCCGCGACCAAAATCGCGCATTAATTGGCATGAGAATGACGGACGTGCCCCGGACACGCGCGAACGGCTGGCGGCTGTGCAGCAGATAGAGGATGAATTCAACGCACGGAATTCAGCCCTAACTGACGAAGAGAGATGGCGTGCGTGCAATTCAGCCTCCGTTATTCCCCCCGCTCCCCAACCACCATCACCACCATCGAAGTCCAGCCCGCCCTCTCTGCTCATGCGCCAGTCCTACGTTTGGGAGAACAACTCCTGCTTCATTGATGCGCCTCTGGAAGCTTATTTTCGCGTTTTTGTTGCGATGGGTGATATTGTTCGCGGGGAGCTTCTGCGCCGAATTCGCACGGAGGCGCCTGATACGGGTCTTCGGGACGTCTTCGAGCACTTGTGGCTGCGCGGACTACTCAGCGGGGCAATCATATCTCTCAAGTCCACTGTCAAGGAGCCCGACGCAACAAAGCTTGGATATGCGCTACAGGCCGGTCAGCTCAATGTGCAGCGCCTGGCGACCAAATGGTACGGAGACAAATTCACTGCGGGGATGGCGAGCTGCGCTCGAACGTGGTTGAACAAAATGACTGTTGTGAGTTGTGTGTACTTCGAAAAGGGATCCGAGCTAATTGCGATTGGTAGACCGATACAACGCGAGGCATTCAAAAATATTTCGGTATAGCGCACACTGTGCATTCCACCTGCACTTCCAACCATATCACAAAAACGCTCGCCGACGTCACCATTGAAAATGGGATACACCAAGGCGACATCTTCATCGCACAGAGCCACATCCAAGAGGGCTCTTTCCGCCCCTCGCTCACCGATCTCTTGATGCACGCCATCCCCCGTGGAAGATCGGGTGCACATAAATGGTCCCCCCTGCATCGCGGCGGGCCTATTTCCTGCTCCCACCATGCATGCGATGCAGAGGCGGCCGTTACTTCAATTTCCACTGAGTGGCCGTTGATTCTGCGTCTGGATCCGATTCTGCGCGCGCGTAACATGGCCTTCGATCCCGACACACAGGATGTGGCCTGCCCGTTGAACATGGTCTTGGATGATGTTGAGTATACACTCATTGCCCGGGTAATCTACCTTCCGCCAACAACGCCAGGTACAATCGGTCATTATTTGACCAAGATGCGACTCAAGCACAGCACCTATATGTACGATGACTGTCGACGGGGCGGCCTTGTCACAGAACTTGGTCCTGTACATCTCCTAGAGGACTACGAGGCTAAGACGTCGTTTGTGCTGTACCTGCGAACGTCTAAATCTTCGGTTGGTGGTTGTGCAACTCCATGAAGAATGACACTGATTTTCCCCCGCAGAGGACAACGAGGACAGTCGAGGAGATCGAGTCCGATTACACCATGATACCCATCCTCCCTGAGGAGGTTATCGATATTCCCGACGACGCTGACGCTGAAGTCAACCAGCTGCTGATCGACGCCATAACCTCCTCCCCGCGTAATTCGTCGCCTGGATCGGACAACTTCTATACGCCTGAGCAGACCCCTGTGCCCACACCTCGCAATGCAGCCGCAGATATCAGCTTCCCAGAAACCGACTCCAACACGCCGTGCCCGGTTTTCTGCATCTGCGGGGTCAATGAGCCTGAAGGTGATGACGACCCCGACGAGGTTCAATGCGAAAGGTGCAGATATTGGTCGCATTTCCGCTGCTATCCTGGGGTAGACTGGCACGATCCCGACAACCGTTTCCTTTGCAGGGGATGTCGGGTCGAAGAGGAGGCTACATTGTGAGTCTCTTCGCGCAGATGTCGTGTCCTATGTCTAATTCGTGGAATAGTTGCGAAGTCGGCGATATTGTGATGCTGCCAGATCTGTCCGGCCAGAACAAGGATTGGGCGTCTCCCGATGTTCTATGGTACCCGGTGCAATTCGTTCAACATCACCGGCGTCGTCCGAACCAATTCAACGAATATGAATTCCGGTGGCTAGCGTGCAACGACGGGACCTTGTATATCTCGGGTGACTCGATGTTGCCCGTTCTCATGCTCCAGACAAACTTCCGTAGTCGCAAATTTCTGCAGGAAATCAGGGAAGTTCAACTGGCCGAGGAACAGGTAAGTCTTATATTTCATGCGTTCAAAGTTGCACTGACCACTTCAACAGATTGGCCAGATTCGCCTCCCATTCTACATGAAGCCTGACTATCCTCGCCATAAGAACCCTGTCCTCTCTTCGATATTTGACGCAGCACTTCCCACGGTTGCGAAAATCCTGGCGGACTGGCGCAACGGGAACCGCGCCGTCGAAGCCTTCAATGATTGCATCTCTGGCTCGAAGGGCATCGACATGCATCGAAAACCGGCCTTGTTCCTCGAAGCATTTGGCTTGATCCCAACGCCCGAGCTTGAGGCCGTTCTTTTCGACCCTCTCTCCCGCTTGATGAAACCACATCCAGAGCTGGAGAACCTTGCAGAAGATGAATGCAACCGACGGGTGATGGGTGTCGACTCCGCGCTTTTTCAACTTCTGGCAATCCAGCACGAGCTTGGGGAGCCGTTGAACCTCAACGGTGACCTCATCAGCGATCTTTGGGAGGAATCCGTTGTCCCAGACCGCATGGATGGCACGGCAGCGCTCACTGCTATGTTTGGGTCCATCACCTTGAAGGCCAACATCCCGGTGGACCAACAAATGCTGAGGTTCAATCGCGACCACACGATTTACGACAGAAACTTTCGCCCACCCTCCTTCCGGCGCATGCTCCCCTCCATTCGTCCTCCCCGCGCGCCAATCGCCGTTGTTCTTCCAGGCGAACTAAAGCGGGCTGGCTCGTCGTTGTCCGAGGACGAGAAGCCACCTAAACGGCAGAGGAAGGAAAAGACTCACAACGACATGGAGGCCGAGGGCGTGAAGAAAAGGCAGCCCAAGAAGAAGGCTGCCGGTGGTAAACGCCGGGCCAAAACGCCACCCGTGAACACCGGACGTAAGCTTCGTTCTGGAAATGTATCCTAGATTGTGTGGGGGTATAGCGAGTAATGTTCATTGTGTTAATTCTTTGGAGTCGTGGTGTCCATCTGGGAGTAAAGTTTACTAGTTACAATAGGGGGAGTCAGAGTTGTCGATTCTCTGTCGATTCTGGAGGTCGATTCTATTTCGATTCTGCGTCGATTCGTGACTGGGTCGGAATCGATTCAAGAATCGACCGAGAATCGACGCAGTTCCTCCTCCCGAGGAGGAACTGAATCGATTCTGACCGATTCTGCACTTCCGTTTCGATTCTGGCTCGATTCTAGTTCCAGAATCTTTCCAGAATCGATTCCAGAATCGACGCTGAATCGTTAACTCTGACTCCCCCTAATGTGTGAAGTAACTCAGATGTACGATATATCCTGAACAAAAAACGGGAGAGCGAGAAGCCCAGAGAATCATAAGTTGAATCGTGACTTACTTGAAGAATTGCCTGTTTCAAAATAGATGTGCAATTGGGTAGACCAGTTGTGTTTAAGCACTAAGATGCAACATGTCTTTCCTGGGCCTCACAGATGCCAGGAGCGCACTCGTCGAGGGTCGTATTCAACCCATGGGAGCAAACATTGACAAGCCTGTCTTTTGGCCTGTCCGGTTGCCAGAGGGGAAGGCACGAAGGTTCTGGGAGTCCCTTGGGAGATTGTAGACGATGGCGAGGCTTCAAACAGGTGTTATCGATGAACTGGCTACAGTGGCGAGGCTTGGTGTAAGCGAGCACAAGCCAAGCCAAGCCATTCACGCCCACGCCCACGCCCGCCAAGCCAAATTCAAACTCCGCTAAGCGGCGCAAGCCAGTTTGGCAAGCCCATCGGAGAAGTCTGTCCCAGTTCGACTTCACTCTCCATCATCGGCCAGGTGCCTTGAATCGCAAGGCAGACCTTCTTTCTCGTCGAGCCGACCATGACCAAGGCAAGGATGACAACAGGGATGTTGTTCTCCTCAAACCAGAATTCTTCCGAGCCACAGACCTTGTGGTGGAAGGACTTGATGAAAAATTAATCGCAGAAGTCAAGTCTGGAAAACAACTCGATACCAGTGTCAAGATGGCGCTCGAAAAGTCACTGCCAGATTGGAGAAAAGAAGGAGACCTTATCCTTTATCGGAACCTGGTTTACGTGCCAAGAGATGGAGATTTGCGAGACCGTATCATTGCTCTGCATCACGATGCCACTTTATCCGGGCATCCAGAGGAGAATCGGACACAGGAGCTTATTGAACGGAACTTCTGGTGGCCAAGAATGGGAAATCAGGTCAAGGACTATATCTGGAAATGCGAAGTTTGCCAGCGAACCCGCACGCGGAGAAAGACCAGCGGCTTGTTGAATACACACAAGATTGCAAGCCTTCCCTGGGAAATAATCTCCATGGATTTAATTGGGCCACTTCCACCCAGCAATGGCTTTGATGCAATCCAAGTTTGGGTTGATACCTTCACCAAGACTATTCATGCCGAGCCAACAAACATGGAGATGACAAGTGAAGGTGTTGCCAGGCTGACACGGGACCGAATAATACGATATCATGGCATTCCAAGGAAGATCATCAGTGACCGGGATACTCGTTACGTCTCTGCATTCATGAAGGAGCTCAACCGTCTTCTTGGAATCGAGATGAACCCCAGTACTGCATATCATCCGATCACCGATGGACAGACAGAGAGGATGAACCAGGAGATTGAGCACCATCTTCGCATCTATGTCAACTTCCACCAGTCCGACTGGGCAGAATGGCTCGCCTTAGCAGAGTTCGCCCATAATGACAAGATCAGCTCTTCGACAAAGACGACACCCTTCTTTGCAGACCATGGTTACCATCCTTGGAAAGGAATCGAAGGCCGTATGGAGTCCAAATCTGAGTCAGCAAAGGAGTTTGCTGATCGGATGAAGAAGGTTCGCGATGAAGCCACTGCTGCTCTAGAAAAGGCACAGAAACGGATGAAGAAGTACTATGATGCCAAGCGACAACCCGCACCTGAATTCCAGCCCGGGGACAAGGTCTGGGTGGAAGCAAGCAACATTCCACAGGATCGACCGACTGAGAAGTTCTCTGATCTCCGTCTGGGACCGTATGAGATCATCAAGAAGGTCGGAGCATCTGCATATAAATTGAAGGTGCCTGGCAATGGTCGCAGACATGCAGTCTACAATGAAGGTCTTCTTTCACGGTACATTGAGCCCCCAGCTCATCGTCGGGATCCACGCCCACCACCTGCCATCATTTCTGGACACGAGGAATGGGAAGTCGAGGAGATCCTGAAATCTCGAAAGAGAGGAAAAGGATATCAATATCTCATCAAATGGAAAGGCTTTCCGCATAGCGGAGATACCTGGGAACCGGCCAAGCATATCACCCATGCGAAGAAATTGTTGAATGAGTTCAACAAGAAACACAACATTTGTACCCGTGCTATGCCCATTTTCAAAGCCGGCCACTGGGACTATCTTATCCAACGGTTTAAGCCTACCCAGCAAAGACTTCCTTATCCTGCCCGCCGACTCTTCGATCCAGAAACCGGAACTTTCAAGGCCTTGGTCTTAAGGAGGGGGTAATGTCACAGTCTGGCCATTTGATTCCATCGCCGATGCCATCAAAGCCTGTGATCCTAATGATCCTAGATCACCCACTTCCCACAACTCCGGGACTTGTGCCTGATGTGGCCTGAATGGCCATGTGATCGAGTCCTTATTGTTTTCTCCATTCTACATCAGCAGGTGAACGAGGCTGTGTGCTACTTATTGTTTCCGGCATTTCCAACTCATATCCTTGGCGATTCATATCGTTGCCTCTTCTTTATTGTTATTTTTGTTCTAGACAATGTTTCAGATCATCCGCAGCTTCTGCTTCTTATTGTCTCTATAGTTTCAAGCCTAACCCGATTCTACTAATTTCAAAAATAGTGTACAGGTATATAAGTAGCTCTAGTTCCACCCTTGTACCCTAGTGTTTTTATTCCATCAACTTTACGATCTGTTCTTTCTTCACTCTTAGTCTTCATCTTACCGAAGGCCCGCCCAGATCCTTTGATTGATCTTACGGCGTCATTGAGTGTGGGAGAGGCAGCTTTTCTGTGACACCGAACAGTCGAGGGAAGACGAGGGAAAAAAAAGATGCCCACTCACAACGCATGACCCAGCCTGGATTCGAACCAGGAACACCCGCGGAATTCTGGTTGCAAATCCGATCCAAGCAACACGGGTATGATATATTTCACCACCAGGCCTTGTCTTACCTCGTTTCCGAACCCGCATTCCTGTATATCGCAAGTTATTTTAGCTCTGCTTTTTTTGAGGTGAGGCGAATGAGAATGTCCAAAGGAAAATGCAGGAGAATACAGATCCGACCACTGAGCGGCGATGCCGATACACAAACAAAAAAGTTGAATCAAATGGAATTGAGAAATACGAAAAATTACATTTACAAGCTCCTTGTTTGCGTTGGCTCATCCGAGTCGAGGGACAGCCTAGTAGAACCCAACCGCCAGCCGCTGATTGTGGCTCGCGATGTCGGGCGTGCCGGTCCCGCCCGTGATGTAGGCCTTGTGCTGACCGACCGCCTTGTTAAGGTAGTCGATAGCGGTGTGGTTAGGTCCAGCCATCCAGTTGCCCATGGTGGACGCAATACACTCGACACCGTCCTGACGCTTCTGCTTGGCTGCGGCGGGAGCCTTCTCGACGATATTGGCTGTCGTGAACCCGCCCTCGACGTTGGTCCCGTCAGTCGACGCGATTGTCGCAGCCCCGTCGCACCCCTGCTCGAGACTGATGTCCCCATGCGCGGCGTGGTCGTTGTCCGCGCTGAGCTGGAACTCGGCCCACGTCGTGGGCTGCAGCGTCCCCCTCTGCACGCGGCCCTTGAAGCTGGCAGGAAGCGACACAAAGTGCGTCTCGCCCGGCTTGAGCGAGACCGACGTCGACGGCTTGTCGAAGTTCGCGCCCGCGGTGCCGTTTCCATTCCAATAGTTGGGGTAGAAGAAAAACTTCGTCTCCTTGTGACCCTTGTTAGTCAAGAGGATGCCTGGGCCGTCAGCGTGCACCGTGGCGTCGGGGGGCTTGACCGCCATCCTGACCGCGACGCCCTGAACTCGGTGCGCGAGATGCGGCGCGGCGTTGTCGGGGGAAGCATCTCCGTCGTTGTACGTCAGGATCAGGTCCTTGCTACCGTGCGCCGCGCTGCTCTGCCTATTGTCGCCCGCGTCGCCAGCGCTGTTGCCCCACGCGCCGACGCCGATGTAGACCTGACCCTCGGCGAAGGTGCGCACCCACTTCTCGAGGTCCTGGTTGCTCTTCGGCGCGTCAATGCGCTGAGGTACACCGTGCGCGTCGAGGTGCACCACACCCTTGAGCTTATTCTTGAGTCCGGCGTCAGCATTAGCCCACGCCGCCCTCAAGCCCTGCATGAAGGTTGGGTCGCCTTTGCGCGTGCTGGGGTCGCCGACTTGCTGGATGGTCATATTGCCCCCTACATATCCGGACATTGTGATTCAGGCTCCCAAATGCTCGAAAGAAATAATTATGCTGACCTGCTCCGACGATGACCGATATATCGAACGTATCGTTCCCCTGCCACCCGTCCTTCGTTATTTCGGCCTGCTCGCCTTCGTGCCCGTCGTGCAGGGCGATGATAGCCCCGGATGTCCTGTCAGGCGCGGCAATGGTGGCGGTCTGCCCCGCCTGAACGACGATGTTCTTGTTGTTGTTGTAACCGTGAACAGTATAACTAAAATAAAGAAAACTACTTACGACGATTTCACTCCAGAACAAATTAATATGTTAAAACAAAAAAATATTTACTTAACAACTCATTTAACAGCTGCTGATTTAAGTATCTTAAAAAATTTTGAAGAATTTAAACATCCTTTAAGTATTGTAAATGGACAGTTTGTAACTATAATGCCCTTGAAGGTTTTAGGTGTTAGCTTACATATTAGAGATACTATGATCGAACTCCTGCGGGTGGTTTGACTTATTGTGGATGTGGATGGAATGCATGGTGGGCAGTGTGCGGAGGGAGAGAAGCAAAGATGTTGTGAATCCTTGTGGCGTGTTGTGTGAATGGTATAACAGCAGCGAAGGTCCTCTTTATATGTCCGTTGGCGCTGCTGGTGCGTGCAACACGGCGATGCCGAGATGCTGAGATGCATGTCATGTAAACGAGTAATGAATCAGTGGTGAAACGAGGTGCCGTAAGTTGAGTGAATATGGCGCGAAAGATGATCCAGCACTGCGCTTCAGCTGGACGGCGATGAGAACGGACGAAGAATAATATTGATATCGCGAACGACGGAGGCCCGTACTGGATTTTCGTCATCCAGCGACCAGAGACCGAGCGACGAGAGACAAGACTAAGATTGAACCAGACGGCAAAGTTAAGAATAATGGTTGATTAATTGAAGTTCGAGGAGACGGCTGAGAACTGCCGCGAGCAGCCAGAAGAGAAGGTACCCAGCCCAGTTATCGACCGCACGATCTCCGAGGAAAGAAGTATTGCCGCTGAGAGAGCCGAATAAAATTGGAACAGAGCTTTGTTCGAATTCCGCGCGACACGGGATGGGCGGGCGTAGCAGATTACCGATGTAATGAATTTCAGGCGGGCGCCAGCATGAGACACAAAGAAACCATATGGCCAGCCTACAACTGACAGCCGAGCCTCCGATGAGACCGAAATCGGGGTGAGAACCATTGCTGACCAAGGTTGAAAGTTTCAGGCGGCTGTACAAACGACTCATGATGGTGAGAGGAAAGAGGCTGAAAAGATCCGGCATGCCGCTTGGTCATATGATTGCCGGGTGATTGCCGAAAAACGAACACTTCTGGATGTTTTCAAATTCATGGCCTAGCTCATTCTACCCATCGTGAAAATAAATTCTGCTTCTTCATCCCCACCCCTGTCCTCTGTAACCACCGCAATCCCGAGCTTTTGCTGGATGTCGAGGCAACTGGAAGGGTTACAACTTTCAAGGGGACTTGAAACTCACCGAGCTTGCCTTGTACTTGAACAGTTTAGGTGCGGGGTTCGCTTGGGAAAGAGTTTACGAGAAACCGAGTGTAGAAAGAAGGACGGAAGTCGGCAGCGAACGGGAAGAGAATGATTTGGATCATAATCATCGTGTTCATTTTGGTCTCTCCATTTGCCGCTATGCATGAGGCACGGAGCATAGAGTGCGGCATTGGAGAGGTGTACATCTGACCATGGTGAATTAAGCTGTACGGAGAAGCAGGGAGTTTAACCAAAGGAGGAAATCTCCTCAGCCACACTGCCGTGCCGCGATTCGAATTTTTGGAGCTCACGCAATGGCCGGGACCAGAACGTCCTAACATGTCAGAGTCCAACGTTTGATACTTAGCTGATCTGCACCCAACAGGCCAGCTTAACTTACAGTGATGGCGGATCCCGCTGATATGCCATCTAGCCTTCAAAATCCATGACGGTCGACTACCCGGGTCCTCCTTACGGAAGCGGAGCTACTGACGTGGAAATTCCACCACAGGGGAGGTGGTGGTAAAGCGCAGACAGGTACAGGTCCACCGGCATAATATCTTGGAGCCCATGTTCGTGATGCACAGAACACAATAATATTTACCAACAACCTCTGCTTAATCGAACTTCACCATTTCACCCTTTCGCCTAACCGCGATCCCCGGGCATAAATTTGGCTGTGACAGTTCGGACTCTTCTGACCGAACCTGTGTACGTCCATCACTTGTTTCTAAAATCAAACCTTGTCCGTTCGCAACGGAGATGAGGGGAGGCGACAAGCGAGTATAAGAACGGAAAGAGTCAGCGCATAAATGCAAGAGCCTAGCAAACCCAAGGTGACTTCCCTCACCCCAAAAACTGGATCCACGATATCATGAGGATTCCTCTCGCCGCCTTTGTCCCGCTCGCACTCGAACAGTTCTTCGCTGACACGCCTTCGGTGCAGCACGGACCTGGGAAGCGCGGGCTGGCCAGGCCCTACTACAACGGCAAACTCGATCCCGGACGGCTTAATGACCGCCAGGGAACTGTTAACCTGATGTGCGTGTTTGAAATTCGTTTGTACTTAAGTTTTTACCCCACATGCAGTTACGATTACGAGACCTACGCCCCTCCGTCCTCCAATGCAAACCACGGCCTTCACTTCATCGGAATGCAGCGCTGCCTGGACTGTGACTCGTCTCCCATCTCCCAACTGGCGGCGCGTCAGCAGCAACTCAAATTTTCAACCATCTTTACGCTCAATGAGCCAGATCTGAACGGAGCCCGGGTCAAGCAGCGGATTGGTATAAGCAGCATATCAACCACTTGGTTCGTTGATTTCGCCTGAAGCTGCCATCCAAATCCTTCATCTATTTGTAACCAGGCGATCAAGAAGGCGCTCCCCGCTGTAACCTCGTCAAACGAGGGTGGAAAAGGCCTGAATTGGGTGCAGCAGATGGTCAATGCATCCGGTGGCGGCTGCTACTTCGACTTAACCTTGTAAGCGATCACAGCCACGTTCAACTGTGCCGTTCCTTGATACTATCTGTAGCACTGGTACGGCCAGAACTTCGAACAGTTCAAGGCGCACATCAACGACGCCCACGCCCGCTTCCCGCACAACAAAATTGTGATCACCGAATTTGCGCTCCAGAATCCGCGCGGTGGTCAGACTGACCAGTACGCATTCCATCGTCACCTCTGAATTAAGATCACCAGCTGACGCTGAATCCTTTCATTCAGGATTAACTTCTTCAAGCAAGCGTTCGCCTTCCTCGATTCGGCGTCCTTCGTTGAGATGTATTTTCCCTTCGTCGCAAGGTCGCCGAGTCTGTTCAAAACCCATGATCCCCAAGGCGCCAACTACGTTGGTACGGGCTCGACGTTGTATAACGACGACGGTTCGATTAGTGCGGTCGGCCAACTGTTGCTCAGAGCGTAGATACCCGCAGGGCCGCAGTTATACAAGTAATGCACCGATCACCTAGCATTATCACGAGCGCGTTGCAAAATTATCACCTGCACCTTGAAAATTTGAACTGGGAATTGATTGTGTGAGCAATTGACGCAGGAACGACGATCTTCTTTTTGAAAAAGAACAATTTCGAGAAAAGCTAGGACCGAGCCTGGATTCGAACCAGGGACTCCCGCTGCCTGTCATGGTGCATGCGGGTGTGAACTTGGTGTGAATCATCCACCACCGGGTCTAGTGGCATTAATACCATGCAAATACCATGTCATTCTTTTGCACTCCATGAAAGGACAATAATCAAACGCCAATGCATCTCTCTAATTGGATGGTGGTATCAATATTGAATCACAACGATTAAGTATATTCGACACGAATCACGGTCCGAGGTACAAAAGGCCACGACTACATGTAGGAAACTCCATCTCGCGAGAACATTTCCAAACATCATCCGTATTACAACGGTGAACACTCAGAGGGTAATCGGGAGGCAGTTGATGGCGATGAGACCACCTGCAGCGAGAGCCAAGTTAGTGTATGTACTGTGAAGGAAGATGATCAATCAGCTACGCACCCCACTCCTTCTCAGGCGCATCGCAGTTGACGGTGGTGCCTCCGCTGCAAGGAAATGTAAGTCTGGGTATGATACACGAGCAGAGAACCAATTTACCAGTTGTTTCCAATGACGGTGATGGGCGAGCAACTCAAGCCGATGGGTACGTCAAGCCCACTGAGGTCAAGGCCGAGGAGGGCTGCCACGGCGGAGACAGCCGAGCTGGAGGTGGACTCCACGCTGCTGCAGCACTGGGGGGAGCTAGGAGGGGTGACCGGGGGAGGGGGAGTGCCTCCGGGAATGGCGGCAGCAAGGGTCTGAAGTGGGGAAAATGTTAGTTCAACATAGGAAGAACAAGGGAGGGCCTCGCAGCGTACGATGAGAGCAGAGACGACAACGACGGAGAGCTTGGAGAACATATTTGTTTGACAGGGAGCTTGAACTACAGGGGGGATGTGTTCGAGTGAGGCACTTCCAGTTCACCGGTCTGCTTTTATCCTCTTCGCCTACAGGTACTCCCGCGAGCGCACAGGATTGCGTATGGTGTGAAGCGCAACAGGAACGAAGTGGAGCTGTGGAGTCGTTGAACATATTACGAAAGCAAAACCTTATGAATATATGCAGCACATACATACCGCTTAGCGGAGCCGAATCAGAAGAATGTTGTAATATTCCCTAATATTCCCACCGGAAGTTGGATGCGACTGTCGCGCGAATATCCCTTGATACGTGTCAGTACATCCTAAACTCCACCGCTCACCAAGAACCCTTATACGGATCGGGATTCTAAACCCACGAACCAGTGTTTCCCCCGTATTGCAGTCCATTCAAGCACAGAGTGGCGACCTCTCAGGACCTCTCCTCGGCCCAATGATGCAGCATCATGTTGGCTTCCTGACAGAAATGTTCCGGCGGTGACAGAGCGGCGTCGTGGAGAACGCAGTTAAATGAAACACATCAGTTTTCTACGCCGCACCTGGAAAATGTCGTACACGGAACGGATCGACGTCACTGAACCCTAACGTTGCGGTACTATTGCGGTCCCGTCAAGGTTGGAAGTACGGTTGCCCTCCAGGGTCAAGGTCTGTTTTGCGTGATATGATCAATGTTTCGTGTGATTTCGTGTTGGGGTCCTCCTCGGCACTATCTGCCGGGTGTCACAGCGTTATGCTGACATGGGTTAGGCGAGGATACCATCACGTGACCGTGCGGCAACGCGTCGCGTCGCACGGTTGCGTGTTTTCCAGACCAACGCAAAGTGGCCCACATAGTCATAGGGCCCCGCAAATTAGTGTAGGGGCAGATTTCACACGTCCTCTCGCTTTAAAGCTTGGATTTTTCCGGGCCGGACCTTGTTCTCTCTCGCATACGAGGGCCAAGTGTTTTCTACGCATGGTAAATTTTGCTGTCCCTGTTGTCGTTTGGGTCCGATGCTAGGTGCACGTGTAACACAAAACTAACCCTGACAATTTCGGAGGTGGACGTACGTCAGACCGCGGAATGCTAAAGAGTCAGTTAAGGAGCATATGAAGTCAAGTTAAGGGCGTACTTCATATTCAACCAAGAGCTCAAGTTGAACCAGCCGCTCCATGTTTTTTCGACGTGTTCGCAGCGGTCTACTCAGAAAAAAAAAAGGTAAGCCAGCCAAGCAGAATATGAACCAAGTAAGCCAGGCGGTCCACGCACCTGAATCCAACCAACACTTCGTTGTAATCGATTCAAGTCACTCAAGTGAAAGACATTGTAACCAACGAAGCCACGTACGTTGGACTTACCAAAGTTCCACCAATTTCATTCTCGCGCTCGCAAAGTGCCTGGAAAAAACGTCAGTCAAACGAAACATGAAGTCGAGCAAGCCGTGCACCCCGATGTTGAACCAAAGTTGAACGGATCTGAAGTTATCCTCACCTTCGGCGTTCCCATCCGAAAAAAGGTCAGTGAAGCGCGAGAGATATGAGACAAGCAAGTCACGCACAGGGAAATCAACTAAAGTTCAACCAAACGCTCGCCGCCATCACATCCGGTTCAAAAATATGCGTGGGCGCGGCCTTCATGTGGTTTGAGCGGCGGAGTCGAACGAGCGTGGCGGAGCGCTGGCCGTGTCAGGATCGCGTTGGGGGCGGCGGTGCCGCTGAGAAATGGCGAGCGGGGGTCTGAGAACATGTCAGCGATGGAAAATAGACTCGGCGGCTGTACACCCCCTCAAACGAGCCGCGTGACCGAATCCAATTAACTGAGCTCCTGCGTTCCATCGGACGCCGCGGGCGTGGTTCAGGAGGGAGGAGGCGGGAGGAGGCGGGACCCTGGGAAAGTATGAGTACCAATCGGGCAAGATGGTTGAACTTGCGAGTGGGTGGCGCGCATTGGTTGAAACGCCGGGAGCACGTCGGGAGGTATGAGCCAACCGTGCACGTTCAATACACGGATCCGACGCATTTTCTGCAGACTGACCTGCGTGCATGGATTCAACGTAATCAGGGCTTCTGATTAGAACGGTGCGCTTACGTCTTGCAATCAAAGAGCTTCGAGCAATTCTTGAATCGTGTAGATTGGACCTCGACGTCAGATAGAAGTTTCGGACATTTCGGGCTTGTTCACCCAAAGTTTTTTTTTTCGTTGTCAGTGTGATGGTTTAATGTTAAGAAGAAAGTGGCGATGCCTGTGGAAGAAAAGTCAAGGCAGTTCAAAGACGAGTCCCTTCGCCGTCTCGGGACATTGGCTACAGTACAAGAAGAATTTCAAAGAAAATGCGAGTGTACACCCTTCCCGTGGATCAAGACACTGGCAGCGTTTTTGGCTGTTTATGAGATGTTGGTTCTCAAGGTGAGGAATTGAAGCATTATTCCGAGCCGAGTGTGGCACGCACTCGCAGGTTCGTGCTGGCGCGCCGGCTTGAACCACGCAAAATAAACTGCAACATCCGGTAAAAATGTAACCGTGAGGCTGAACGTGGAGCGATCTTCAGGAGTCATCTCGTCGAGAACGTTTCACGTTAGACGCGGGGCGAGGCAAGATCGCAGTTTCCTGCTGAAAATGTGACCATGCGAGGTTCTCTCCCAAGTGAGCTGTCTTACATTTTATCCCACGAATTGGAATTTTGCCCGCCCACCTTGAAACTTGATCCATCACGTTCTTCCATGCCATCGCAGGGGGCTCGTACATATCTTGAGACTACCTTATCATTCAAATAAAAAGGGACTGAGTTGGTCAGAGAAATTCCGGTGAATTGAACAGTGTGTTTCGGGCATCTCGGGCTGTCTAAATGTCTCCCGAACCTTCTCACCTTGTGTTCATTGAGGTCTTTGTGACTTGCCGCACCATGTAGAGTCTGAAATAAGCTGTCGAAGGTAAGGCTGGGGCTCGCGGATGCCGTCGTCAGAGGAAGAAGAAGCACAAACGAGACTCGGCATCTCGACCTAGTTTGAAGGTAACTACTAACATCTCGCACTGCTCAAGACTAAAGAGACCAGTCTGTGAGGCCGGTAATCATTCTACGTATGTATCCAGGAGATCTGCAGTGACGGAGATCGGTTCAAACTGCGAGTTGTCTCTGGTTCAACATGTACAAAAAATGAAATACCTTCGTGTCCGGCCACCGTCTCCACAATTGAAGTGCCTGTTCGCCCTGGAACGTCGAAAAATTGAGGAGATGAGATATATGCATCAGACGTATTGACCAATGACCTTCGAAGGGCAAGGGTGCATCCGATCGACGTAGCGGGCGGTTTGATGACTAGTACTAGAACGTGTTGAAACTTTTGGTGTTGGAATTGATCAACCGCCGCACGGCAACAAGGAAATACTAATCAGTTCCGCTCCTACCTTCAATTGAACGCCGGAAGTACCTTTAGCCATACCCACGAGACTTGAGGGGATGGTAAGACCACGGTGCCAATCCGAACTTGTGAGGCTCCGGTCCAACATAGGGAACAAAAATATTTCAAAACCATCGGGTCCTCCGTCTCTTCGAGTGAAATGTCCATTTGTCTAGCCCCCCCCAAAGAGCAGAGGATACACACTATATGCATCAGTCAATTGACCAGTGGCGAGTGTGCATCCGAGTACCGGGCAGCTATCGGGCAGCTTAAAATATATTACACGGGACACGGGCCCAAAATCACTCAGGTAAGGTTGAGTGCGAATCTCAACCGAATGAGCCTCAGTCTTACTTCCGTTGCCGGGTACTACTCAGTACGGCAGCTTTTCCCGGTCACGCAGTGCCAGGACCCCAGCACACCGCATAGATGGCATCAGTTGGCATCACATAAATTGACACAATTGCCTAAAACAGACCTTGACCCTGGAGGGCAACCGTATGGAAGTCTCCCAGAAAGTCGCGAATAGCCCGCGGCGGATATTGACGTAGATATGCCCGTCCATGTCCGCTTTCAAAGATAATTGTCAACGGTGCTGTTTGCCGTCGATCCAATTAATTTGCGCAAAATAGGAAGGTACATGGATCCAGAGATGGGAAGAACTGAGAACAGCATACACAGTGCTTTCCCGCGAGATCCGCCGTCTGTTTAATGAAATTCTTCAGCTCGTGGTGTTCAAGAAGAACGTGGTACCTGGAGGGTTATGGAACTCAAAATTAGGAGGCAGATAAGTATTGGGTCAAGGAGAACCCACGTTCGATCTCGCCTGATATCCGCTGCGCAATAAACACATCAGCGCGACTCCAGAAGTCGATGCCCCTCAGAACCCCATTCGGCCACTCGTGGGGCCAGAATTTGAGCGACAGCACGACGAATCGCGGGTCATTGCTAGGGATGAGGTCCAGTACTACGGATCCCGGATGAGGCGCAGGACTCAGAACAACCAGGGCGGTGAGAAACTCGCATACGGTGAGCAGATGCGAGCACATAGGTAATTGATGCAGGCCGCTCAGTGCGAGATGAGTGAGGTTCGGAAGGCCGGCCAGCAGGTTCCACCGTGCCCTGTGTTCGGCGGGAGAGCGACACCCGAAGTCGATTTCGCTGATAAGCTCTAGATGAGTCAGATGCAGCAACGGCGGGACGGCGAGCGTCGTCACCGATCTGAGATTGTAAAGGCCGTCGAGGTCGCAATGGAGTCGCCTGAGCGATAATTCTTGGAATCCAGGCGGCGGGGACGGGCCCGACAAGGAGTAATATGCGATCAGAACGAGGTTCTCGACGCCGCGACATCTGCTAAAAATGGTTTTCATCATGTCTGACTCCACGCCCACGGCCAGCACATTGCGCACTGAGACCAAGAGCTGCGGTTTGGTATCGACAATCTGGTTGAATTTCTCATCGGGGCAGATGGGAAGACCGTCCAGCTTGTCTGCGCCGATGATGAGAGTGCGATATAGCAGGGGTTCAATCCTACATGTGGAAGGACTGTCAGATTTTTTATACGCAAGGGGGTTATGCTACCACACCAGATTTTGACGCGCCATGCAACACGCATCATGGTAGGGATCGAAACCGGGCGAAAAAGGGCGGCGAGCTCGAATGTGTAACGCTCCAATTCGAGTGGCAACGTGGGCTGAGCCTGCATCACGCCTGGGATCCCACTGGAAAGGCTTCCGTCTTGTTGGGGCGGGGCCATTGCGGTCGAGCTTGAGGCTTGCAATGCCTTCTGGCACACAAGGTGAGCTGAATGCGGGCTGGATGCGAGAGCGAAAAGGAAAAGCGACGCTCGGCTGTCCGGCGTCGCTCGTTGCCGGTGATGTTCCCACAACCCACGTGAGTGTTGATCACTTTGTTGAACTTCGGATTGTATGAACTTTTCTTTGGGTTCCGAGTACACATATTGGCAGAGAGGCGACATTGAATTCCTTCCCGCCAAGATAAAAATTCTTATCCCCCCACGACCCAGCCTGGATTTGAACCACGAGGAGTCTTTAGTCGTTCGCACCGCGCGGAATTATCAGAGGCGTAGGGTACGTCGAGACCAATTCTCCACATCTTCTGAGCAGTTGTAAAAAGGCTGAACTGTACTTGGGATATCCACCCCCAATTTTGGTAGCTCGGGATCCAAGACGCATACAAACTAATAAGATCGACTTTCGCCAATCGAGCCCTCTGCCTGCCCAACCCAACCCAAAAAAGGTTCCGCCACTACTGTGGGCACCGCGTGCACCAGATCTGCTGCGGGCCGCCCGTGAAATCTTCCCAAGTGACCTATACAGATATGTCTCAATATAAGCCACTCTCCATGACCGTAAGGAGGGATGATACTCACCGGGTGCGGCTGAAGTCCTTCCTGGGCCGGCCAAGCCGTCAACACGGATTGAAACAGGGTGTCCCGGATACTGCCTAAAAATGGGCGAGAAACGCTGAACGAGTCTATCTAACGTACTGGGCGGTGTTGACGG
The DNA here is from genome assembly GCA_029449255.1 of Mycena polygramma. Classification (NCBI taxonomy): domain Eukaryota; kingdom Fungi; phylum Basidiomycota; class Agaricomycetes; order Agaricales; family Mycenaceae; genus Mycena; species Mycena polygramma. The sequence goes on along the minus strand of JARKID010000013.1, from coordinate 773,748 downwards.
TGAGGCACTCCACTGTGGAGTTCACCGGCGATGCCACAGTTGCTGCTTGTGTCAGCCGAACCATCCCGGTGGCCACGGAAGACAGAAAAGGGTCGGGAGAATTTGCATTGATGATAAGAAATGTGTCGTTCGTTGCGGATGATACTGGAGTGAACAACCACTAAGCGCAAGATTCAGTCTGTGTAATCTTCAATATTGTGATGAGTGAATTTACCTGCTGATTCGCCGTGGTGGGAACGTTCCTGGGAAAGCCGGAAAGTTGTTGGCTATACTATTGCCATTGCCGATGCTGTCGAGCACGTCGCCTTGGAAGTCGGTGATATGGGTGAAGCCTTCTGGTAGACACTGGATGGCGGCCATTTGGAACTGGCTATGGTTTACGAGGCAGCGAGGCTACTTATATACTGTAGTCATCCGTGTGAATGTATGGCCCAAGTGCGATGGAGGTGCGGTGTTCGTTCCTTGTATTGAAGGTGTCAGCGAAGGAACATCGGCAGGAAGTGTGCCGGTTCACTCAGTTCGTTCCGAGCTTCTGTGTGCCTTGCTTCCCTTTTCCATCCCTCGATGTTGCCGAGATCCCGAAAGAAGGCAGGATTAAAACTGCAGTTTACTCTTCCTCCATAGCACTCTGGGGTGGGGGGCATAGTACACCATGTCGCCAAGAAGGACATATAAACCTTTCAACTCGCGAGAAGGCGTGATCCCTTTTGTCTACAGTACTAGTGCGCTATGTGTCTGAGCCACAAGTGTTCTCATTGAAGAATGTTGAGCTTGACAAGATGGTTATCAGTCGCAAGTGCTTCGTGCCCCTGATGGCGTGTTGCGATTTGAAACGAGAACCTGTGGGATGGTTTGGAAGGACTGCGTATGCCCTGAGTCGACATCAGCCAGTGGTACAGGTATGCCAAAAATTGAGCTACTGCAGTTGAGTTGTCCCAGTCAAAAACTCCTCGGTGCTACTAGCCCGGGAGGGTTGTGCTCACTATACTATTTACTGGGGGCGGTGGCGATCTCGATTGATTTATCAACTTGAGTCTTGTTATCAACAACTGCTTAGGAGATGGGGCGGAAGAAGCCGTAAACAGCCACTGACAAGATCTTTGAGTTGTGCAAGGATTGTAAGTGAAAGTAGATTCAGCGTTGAACTCTAATTCTGCGAATGGCACAAAGACGGCAATTGCCGCCATCATGCTGTGCCGCGATCGGCAATCAGGTGAAACACGATCACGCTGTTACCTGGGTCACAATCATTTTCGCACTCTTTCCTTCAACCCCCCTTGGCCTCCCCCACCCTGACATGCACGTGACCTTATCAGTCGCGCGGGTTCAAGCCCGGGCAGTGCAATTCTTTTTGCATCTTCATATTTACTTTCTTGTCTGAAATACTTCCCCTTTCACATCGAAGGAGTCCTGACCCTCACCTTGAGCTCGATGCCCACCCGCCTTTATTGCTGTTCGCATTAAAGTCGGTGGTCACGTAATTTTATCAACTTTTTGGACCCCACCTTGCGCCATAGCACATTACATTAACCACCGCTGATTCCCTTGGTGTCTTAGTACCTTGAAATTGTCTCATTGAGGGTAATCACTCTTTATAATTATGGCTTTAAGTGTCCCAGGTCTCGCCACATTACATCAATAATACCCAAAGCTGTGTTTTGCCTTGAACTACACTTCTTGCACTTGCAGTGAATATATGGTTTTCGGCTCGCACCACACGTTGGATCCCGCCCGTCCCCAGTCCGAGCGCATACGCGGCGGGGGAAGAAAAAGAAAAGGCGAGGGCGAGAAGCGGAAAAACACTACCGCACGGAATCGATCCGCTGACCATCAGAAGGATGGGAGAAACACCACCGTAACCGTTACACCATGGAGACGATGGAAAGAGCCGTTGCTCGTGGTGCCAAGATCGCCAGGGGCACCGGCTTTCCGCGGTAATCTGTTCACATCAATCAAAGATTGATTATCTATGCCTTAAAAAGCAATGTCAGGGTGGGGGAGCCGTTGGCCAGTTTTTCCTTCCTCTCTCCCTCCTTTGTCTCTCCCTGCCATTTCTCATCTCGGCCCCTCTCGTTCCCTCCCCGGTATCTGGCTTTCACTCTCGAGATGGGACTGCTTTTGCCGGTAGCAGGAAATGCTGTTTTCCCCAGTGCCACTCATCTAGTGTTGTTCGGGTCGGGTCGGTCCTGAAAGCCCAGGCTTGGGTCGGGTCGGGCCTGGGTCGGGCTTGGGCCTAAGCCCTGGCCCGGGACATCACTACATCCCGGCCACGCTGATGGCGGTGCTGCCGACGCGCGCAGGGCCCATGGACGAGGCAGGAGCGGGTTGCGCATGCATGCTAGGGATGTGGTCATCACCGTGCGTTCTTTCGTCTACACGAACCTACCCACCCTTTGATGCGAATTATCAATATCCAGGGCGAATTCACATTGCACACTCTTGCCAGGCTTCACTGCGGCGCGCACATAATGGCACTGAATCCGTCTCCCCGCCTCTGGTCTCGAATACTTTGGTCTTCTGCGTAGCATAACGTCTCTACCCACGCGCGTTCACCGACGCTGGCACGCTGCTGCCGGCGATGCTCGGCGCTCGACCGGCGTGATATCCGCATCGTGCGTTCTAGGGACAGTTTCTCTAACGCTGCGGTGGTGAGGCATTCAAGGATGTGCTATGCGCGTGTCTGGATTTCCCTGCACCATCTGCGCCGCGACCCTTGTCTGCTTCAAACTTGAATTCAAGCTCTAGGCGGCCGCCGCTCCTCGTTGAAATGAGCCACGCGCTGCACCCAACACGCCAACGCAGCCTCTACCCACCTACTACCCGCCGAAATATAACACCGTCGGGGGGAACGTCTCCTGGCTCAGCCGTGCCAATACCATACAGCACCACAGACGGAGGGCTGTGGCGAGGACGGTACGCCTTTGGCGAGTCTCTTATTTTGTTGGTTCCTTTCTTTTGCCCGCCCCGGATTCTTTTCCACCCTTTCTCGTCTCCTTTTGCTTCTAGCTTCACCAATACCCAATCCGCGTCACACAGTTATATCCCCTCTCCCCGTGCTCGCCCGCTCTGGGAGCGCGACGCTGCATGCACTGTTTTTGGCCACCCCATTTTATCCTACCGCTACCTATATATTTTTTCTCCTCGGCGGGATGCAGGCTATTCCCGTCCCTTTTATTGTTGGCAGGGGCCAGATCTTTAAAGCTTGCACGTCATTCCTTGCCCCGATTCCTTTGCTTTTCGGAGGGGAATTCGCCTGTTTGCATTGGCGTTGTCGCCCGTTCAATCCTCGACTTCTTGCCTCCTTCACGTACATCCTCCACCCTTCCGTCAATATTCGGACTAGTTTCACAAATTCGCCCCATCTCCTTCCTTCATTCCTTTTCCCTCCTTCCTTTCACCTGCACTGCAATTCCACATCCTGCCTTATCCACTGTCTTTCATCCCACTTCGGCATCCTGTTCCCGATTTTCTACATACACGGTTCAATGTACACAATTTCCCCGATTTCACCTCGCCGCGTTGGTCTCTTCTCTTCCCGCGCTCGTTCGGGGCCAAGCTCGTCGATATTCACGCCACAGTGCAACTCAAATGTAACGCCCCGTCGATATACTGCGAGGTTCGCCCGTTCGATCTGGGCGGGAGGCATCGACCATAAACCCAAGAATCACCTTTTTCTGGTCTGGCGCCCCCCTGCATGAATCTCCCTCTGCATGAACCTTGTCCTGCTCAAAACAACGCACGCTATGTGCAGAATGCCGCCCCTTCAGCCCAGTATATCGTATGACCATATGGCTCGGGATAGCTGCAACTTGCGCTGCAAAACAGCGAGAAAAGCTGGGCCTGCTCCGTCCCTGCTGATTTGCTGTCCCTGTTGGATCTTGCCCAAAACTTCAATTTCGCAGCTTCTGCGTGCAAATCGGTGGAAAAGAATTTAAAGGCACAGTTGCGAATGGTTCGTGTTCGCAACCAGCATCTGGCTCAAGATCTTCCAGGCAACTGCTCCTCGGTCGATTCGAGAGGTTCTCGGGTCCTCCTCAGGCTGAACAACATCCACTCTCCTCGGACTCAACCGCTTCGTCGGGAACCTGACAGCATGGGAGCTGCGAACCTTGTACATGGCGCGAGTAGACCCATCCCTCATTGCGGGCGGCGAAACCTGCCTCGATGTGAATCTCAAGAGCTTGAAACTGCTGGAGGCAGTGCAATGCATGTTTATACGCCGAATGCCGGGAGTTGGAGCTCGGTCAATGCGTGCGGTCTTGTTTTCAGAGACAGGGATATGGCCTATCAAGTACTGTCGTGTCTACCTCGCTTTGAAAAATCTCTGCTACCTTATAAGCCTGGAATCCACGGATGGCAGCCCCCAGAGACCGGCGTGGAATGCGTTACAGCAGTCGCTCACCCTTGCCCGAGCTAAGAAGATATCCTGGTTCAATGACCTCCGAATTGTTCTGTCTCAACTTCATCTCCCTGTGGATTTTGATATCTCTGGAGATGTGACAGTCAAAGCAGTGGAAGAAGTTATGAAGCTGGTCAAACTCTCCATGGAGGCATGGATCAACGACGAGATTGAGAACTCACCCAGGACTAAGGATCTTCTGGTCGGACAATTGGAGTTTAATCCGGACACGGGGAGCCTCATCAGGAAGGCACTGGATTTCCGACACTACCTCAGAATAACATCTGCGAGCCACAGGCGCGCTCTCACGAGGATGGTTTTGTCGAGCCACTCTTTGGCAGTAGAGCGGCGGCGCTGGAAAGAACGTGGGAAGCCAATAGTCCCCCGTGAATGGCGCCTATGTCGATTCTGTTGCACATCTGTGGAGGATCCGCCACACGCCATGTTCATGTGCAGGCACCCGCCGCTGATGCAGATACGGGAGGTCTTCTTGGCCAAGCTGTATTCTAAGGTTCCGGACGTCAAGGGCCTATCCACAACACCTTGGGGATTTTTCCGCGAGCTTCTCCCACGGCGCAAAATTACACCACTGTTGGCAAAGCTTGCTTATGATGTGCAGAAAATCTTCGACGAGACCCCATGCTTTTCGTGAACGCGCCGCCCGGTGCGCTTCCTTGATCAACTTTCAATTACTTCACATGCATCCTGCAAAGGGACGACATGCGACAGCTTCTGTAAACTGGTGGACACTGGGGAGTTTTGCCGGGGAGGAGGGATACTCCTCTCGTACACCAACCATTTAGTTGAGTGGCCAGGTCCCACGAGGTTGCACTCAGTGGTCCCGCCCATTCAGGGCCAGCCAGTTTATCGAATGTGAGCGTCTTGCGTGATCTCACCCCTGGAATGGGTGTGTGTTCTGTTGACATTGTGTAGATATTTGTGGAGATAGCCACCTCTACAGTACTACATATTTGTCTTCAGTAAACTCGTAGTTCAGCACTCGGACCACGCGAGTATAATATATCCCCCCCCCCTAAGGTTCCCCAGGGGTAGAGGTAACCTCCGGAGGTACCATCAAAGGTACACGGAGGTAGAGGTAGAGGTCGGGCGATTGTGAAACCTCCCAAACCTTTGACCTTACCTGGGAGGTCGAGAGGTCCAGAGAGGTCCAGCATATACTCACCTGGATATCAGTTTTCAACATGCCTGTGTGGTGCAGTTGGTCAAGTCCACTCATCTCCTTGCCCTTCTGAGGCCTCAGGTTCAGTTCCGCTCCTTGCAGATATTTTCTTGCCACTATCCGTAAGCATGTTGCTATTTATACATTTGATGGCACTTCTCGGCACCTCATCTTGTCCAGAATAATACAAGAAAGGTTAACTAAGAGTAAATATATTGTTCTAGCTGTTAAGTATACACTATAGATACTATACATACTTGTTCCAGTGATCTCTGATGTCCAAATAATGCAAACCTATGAGCAAAACCTCCAGGTCAGACCTCTGGGGGTCCAAAAAGAGGTAGCGGAGGTATACCTCCAAGGTACGGGAGGTAAGTAGGGGTATACCTCCAGGAGGTCGGAGGTTTTGGAGGTAGAGGTAGAGGTCGGGCCCTTCGTACCTCTACCTTTACCCCTGGGGAACCCTACCCCCCCCCCCCCCCCCACACCACCACTCACGCACATAGAATTCAAGTCACCTTTGCTAAAACCTCCATCTCTGGTTGTCGTACTCGCAGACCGTTCGAACAAGGCGCAGTGGCGGGTGGTCCGCACCTGCAATAAATTTGGCTTATGTCCAATAACTTACATCTGCAGGATTCGCTCGTTCGACTCGAGCCTGCCCCGTGGTTGACGTGTTGATGGTTTTTTCCTTACTTTCTTTTGGAGGGGAGTGTAGACGCTACCGAGCCTCCCGCTTCCACACTGCGGGAAGTAAAAGGACTTAGTCTGAGTACCCCGAAAGTACTCAGACGTAGTACCCAACCTACTCATATGTAGTACTTCGAGGTACTACGATGTAGTGCTTTTTGGCAGAATACACACCTATTTGTAGTACCCCGGGTACTACTTTTGAGGACTTTTCCACAATACAATTGAGTGCTTTAGGGTACTACATACTAGCGTCCGGGTACTCATATACAGTTCCTTACAAGGTCCCATGTAAATTGCAATAAAACCCATATATTCCACCACTAAGCTACACAAAGTGCTACATATCGAACATCTGACGACGACAAGGGCTTACCAAGTGATGGAAAGTGGACCGAGCGACCAATGACGACTGTGAACCTCGATCGAGAGCCTACATCGACGAAGAACAGAAGTCAGACGATATTCATACCAGAGACAAATATCCCTGTACCTGTTGAGTAGAGGACGACTAACTGGAAACCGAAACTTTCGTAGGTCTGGAGGACTATCAGAAGAGATAAATGGGAAGATGAACGGAACACAAACCCGTGTCCTTGGAAAAAGAAACCGGTCCTCCTCTTCAGGAACATAGCATTAATGTCGCCAGTCGAGGACAACGGGAAAGGCATACCTTGGCAGAACTCCGCGCGCATAGTCTAGCATTGGATCCGACCGACGTCCCGGTGGTTGCGATTCCAAAACCAAACGCTGAGAGGATATATGCAACGTATCCGTCACAAAGTGCGCTAAATGATGTTGAGTCAATGCGGACGAAGAGAAAAAGTCGATGCTCACGGGTAAGATAGTTGCGCGAGGGGTACAGGAGCGAACCAAAATATGGCACGCTGTAGAAATAAGGACGTTGAAGTGAAATGGTGAGTATATGTAGATTCGAACGAGAAATTTGCAGCAGATACACACCAATCATACCACAGAGGCATTGGCATTGGAGACCGGGTTAACAGGAATGGGCGTCGGCACTGCTCTGGGTTCAGAGACTTGACGGACGGAATAAGAGAGGAATGACGTACTGAGTACTGAACGGAATGGCGCAGGGATATCATGATGGACCGGGATTCGTGAGGGAACCGGAAGGTGGGCTGATACATCGTGTGATCCTGTCCGTGCGCACTATTCGACAAGAGAGAATTAACGAGAGCGGCGAGAGAGATATGATAGATGAGCGTGGTAGGCAGAAAGACGGCAGGGTGGAAGAATGTTCGTGTAGAGGGAAAACGGGTGGAGGGAATAAAGAACACGATGAAGACTCACCGACGACAATGGCTTGATCCGGCACATAGGCGTCCCACACTGCTTATCCGCCGCACCGTTTTCGAGCTGGTGCAGGAGGGCTGAGGAAGGTGTCAGCTTTAGGAACAAATGGGAGGAGGGAGAGTGGAAGGACAGACAATGGAGGAAGTGCAAGTAATGGATGAATTGAGGTGAAAGAGGGAACGAATGAGCCACAAATGGTTCAACGGATTGCTAACGCACACACCCTGGCTCCTTCACCTGTTGCTCCTCTTGTTAGGGTTTGCGATGGTACAAGCGGTGTATAGGAGGATGTAGGAGAGGGGATTTGTGGGAGAGAAAGGACGAAGTGAGGGCAGGGAACGGATAAAGGAAAGGGGATGACAAGGGGGAGCGTGGAGGACACGAGGGTGTGTATACGAGATGTGCGGGAGATGGCAAGTGGCTGCGCGCGCAATGTGGCATCTGATACGACGGTAAGGGACGGAAAAGAGGGACACCAGGGTCAAGCACGCACCTGCCATTACCTCTGGGAGCCAATGATTAACTTGCTTTATCATCTTGGATCCATTGTCAGCCCACAGCGCGACTCAGACGAATTGACGGCCTCTGCGTGCTCCGCGGCAAGTTGCGATGAGAAATTGGGTACCGAGGGGGTCAGATAGGAGCACTGAAGAAGGGTTTTGAGTACTTTGAAGGATTTGAAGCAATGAACATCGACTTACGCGTCGATATTGGTGAATGTGGTGTTTGACCGTTGTAGCAGCATCGGTTCGACGGAATCCTTCAAAACGCGGGGATATGAGACAGATGAGGCCTGGAAACCTTCCTGGGTCGGTCCGAGGGCTCGAGGCGGCGGCGATGGTCGGCGATGGAGAGAAGACGGAGGGAGAGGATAAGAGCGATGCCATCACGTGATTATGTAAACAAGAATAAACAAGACCCAGACGCGTTCGTGGGGAGCGCTCACCGTGCTGTGCGCCCTACGAGGAGGCCCCGGCTCAAAACATAAGTACTTCTGGTCCTACAGCTGCAACTCAGCTTATCCGAGGTGCATTTTTTCAGGGTTGCAATGATGGAATTTGTAGTTCAATTATGGTTTCGTCACTCAATGCAGCAAGTAGGGAGCACAGTTGGGAGAAGCGAACGATACAGTGCGTAAGGGATACAACGATTCAGGAGATTCAATTTATACACATTTCAGGTGAGCTTTTTCCAGCGGAAAATAGTAGTCGGTCTGGTAGGACTTTCCTTCTTTGAAAAAGGGATTCCATGGTTTTGGGATACAATGTTGCATGAGCGCGAATATTAAAGCATGGTCGAGGTGCTCTGGCAGACGAGAAATTGAACGAAGTAAGTAAGCACGGGGTCCGTTTCAGCGCATTTAAGAGGGCTGTCGCTGAACTCATTGCGCGTGGTGCGACGACGGCCGGCTGTACAATTCGGAGGTTGGGGATCGAAAACGGACAGCATTGCGAGTGCATACCAATGCAATTCGCTTTGAGAACCTACCTAGAACATAACAGGTCAACCGCTGAGCCGGCCAGTAACAACAGCAAGCGTGTCCTGCAGTCGAATATTACAGAAAGTTGAACTTGACCTTGAGGTCGAGATTGGGCATCCAGGACTGGCAGGCAAGTGGAATCAAAACAAGCAATGGGCTCAAACAGATCGGAAGATAGAGCATACTGTTCTGTTAGGTCTTGACGTTGCGTGCAGGAAGGCCACAGATCGATTCAACCCGGAGAGTGCGATGTGTCTGTGGCAAAGCGCAGACGAAAAGCTCACGTCCAGTTCAACTACTGAACATTAAATTTGGAAGTGGACCCGAGTTATTTGGGGATTCGGTGTCTGAGTGCGCAGCTCGAAGCGCTGTGTGCTCCGGAGACCAGAATAAAAGAGCCTATATGAGGCACAACGAAATCGTAAGGTCCAATTCATCTTGTTATTGAACACGCAATTTATGTGAAGCCCCATGTTCGAACGTGAAGGGCGGGATATCATGTATCGCTTCACAGAAATTAGAGATCTAAATCAAAACGAACCTCGCATTGTCCGTAAGAGCTAGATGTCCCAGTGTGCAGCCCGCATTGCACCAAACATTTGATAGCGCAGCACTTCGCCCTCAGGGAGACCGGTAATCGATTCAACACAGCTGTCTTGAGGACACAGATCAGAAACATGAACAGATACAATGTGACCCCAGGAATACACCCACATGTATAGAACAGTGAGCCCCTTGCTTGAGAACCCGCGCCGAATGAAGAACCAAAGAAGGATAGTGTTCGGATTACTTGAGAGCCACCGACTGCTTTTTTCTCGAAAAGACGGAATTCAAGTCCTCAGTCGTACGTGCCAGTGAAACATGAATGTGGGATCTAGTGCTGCGCAGCGTCAGTCAGAGAGCGTAGAGCCCGTCTGTTGTCTGGCTTGATTACATGTCAGGACTTGGCGCTATTTATCAGTCGCAAGGGCAGGTCTTGAGAGCGGATAAAACAGACTCACACAGAGCCGCAGGGCGGGAAAAAGTGTGCATCGGTGGCCCCGCGTTGGATTTGACGCGCACGGGAAGAACCGACAGTTACTTTTGAAAGGATGAATCCATGATATGGGTAGCCGCCGCTGCCGTCGACGATGAAGAGGAGGAACCGGACCCGGATTCGGATTCGGATGGCAAGATCTTTGGTGTAATGATCACGTCGTGTCCCTCCCATGAGTACTTCCCCGCAAAGTGGTTTACAATGACAATAGCGTGGTTTTTCAGTTGATTCTTCGGCCAATGTGTCAGCCAGGGCGTCATCGCGAGAGGTGGGCATCCTCGGATGGGACTAGACACCGGATTTATATTTGCTATTCTTGATGAAAACATTTTGCGCGCACGACTCGCAGCACGTATAATGTACTTGGTGCGCAGTCCTGGATGCACAGAAAGTTGGGAGGGGCAGGGAGCTAAGATTACCACCAAATGTGACGAAAGAAGCTGCCAGGGGAACTACACGGCACAGATTTTGGGCGGTAAGTCCGATGAATTTTGGGCAAGGGGAAAACTTGGAGGCCAGAGAGTCCCGGAGCAGTTCAAGGTGATCAATTGGCAAGCAAGGCGGAATGGGTTGGGATCAGGAAGGACGGACTGGGCTAGTGATGTTCAGGGCCCGGCTTCAAGCCCTGAGCCCGACTTGGGCTTGAAAAATGCCAGGCCGCGGGCTTGGGCTTTGAAGCCCGGCGATTTAATTCGGCTTGAGAGCCGCTTTCTGGGTTGTTTCGTCAGTCTAACCTCACCAACATCACTGCAGCACATACTCTGGGCACTTTCAAGACCTAACAGCGCTCCAGGGAAAGTTTCGAAACCGAAATGTGCCAAGCCCGAGAAAGCCCGGGCCTGGGGCTTCAGGCCTTGGTCGCGGGCTCGGGCTTGGGCTTCAGAAATCTCAAGCCCAAGCCCGCTGAAGCCGGGCCCAAGCCGCGGCTTTCAGGCCGGGCCGGGCCCTGAACATCACTAGGTCACTGGGCCTCCGGATGAGCGTTGGCGCCAAGGGGGTACCGAAAGAAAAAAAAAAAACCTGGGGCCGTATTTTTTCAAACCGACCCTTCGCCTTGACCCTCCCTACCACGTGACATCCAAATATGGTAATTTCCCACGTAGATTTGTCTGGACAACATTCGGAAAATGCCGTCGTTGTGTTCAACGTGGCCGCAAAACCATCTGGAACTCCTCAACCACTGCAGAACAGCCCTGATGCTTTTCTACCGGCATGATACAGAATTTTGAACAACCCGCAGTATTTATTCAACCAAAGTCCAACCAAAGTTCAACCGTTCGATGGTTCAACCTGAGTTTTAACCAACTTGAAGTGATCGGCTCTTGGCCAAAACAACCTCGGTGTGATTGTGTCGTATCAAGAGTTTTTATTGAGGCTGAGGCTGCCTTTCCACCTTTCAATTCACGTTAACCCTCCTCCAAGCTCGGATCACGGCATGCATATATGCCCAATCCTGGCTGAAACCAGGTCTGTTGTCCGCTCTAGACCTCAAAAAAATGAAAACAGCCTCCAAAGTAAATGCCCAGGGGGATCCGGACCTCCTTTGACCACCGAAAAAATATGGCATTATTTTTGTTTCTCGGCCTGGCGGCCGACCCACCCTCTCAGCCCCCGGTCACGGTTTGACCGGCCCGGACCCCCTTGGTTGGCGCCGGTATGCACGAGTGTTGAAGTCGAAGCGGGCAGCGCGCCGTCGTGGTAAAGAACAAGCAGCAGAACCCCTGTATCAAATGACAAACAACTGTCTAAATACCGGGACTAACAGCCTGTGATCAGTTGTGCACGAGCGTAGGTTCGGAGCAAGCCTGTCTCCGGGCCGGCGAGCCGGCTATTCTCGGAGAGAGGCTTGGAACAAAGTAATCAAAACAGTGGGGATCTTTGGTTTCAATTTCCAACCTCGTAAATTGTTTTCTTCCAAAACCTGGGAGACAAAGTTGTCAATTGTATGCCTAATACACATCTCGCGTATTTCCCGTATTTCTTCTGCTTCAATCCGGTACACTGTGAGCGCATTGATCGACCACTGATGGAACTCCGAAGCCACAAATCTGAACAGTTCTACTGCGGCATCACCCAGATTTTATGGACTCGATGATAGCAGAAGCATATTTTTTGAGCTTTGCTCTCTTCAGAAATTTTCAGAGTGTCCCTACGACGCGTCAAAACCTCTGCTTTATCTTTCGCCAATGAGTGTCACGGCATGTCACACTTTGACGTGCATTCCCGAAACAGAAATGGGATCAGTGTTTCCCTTCGGCTAAGTGCTTGGACCAGAAATTGGTTCAGCACGCCGCCCCCTCCTCAAATTTCGGCCATTCAATGGCTGGAGGACGATTTTCAACCAAAACCAAATGACTCTGCTGACTCAGATATGTAATTCGTGGCCAGAGGAAAACAAAATGAGTGAGTTAAGATGGGACTTAAAAGTTGAAGAGTGTGCAGTTTGGATGCGTTCTGTGTGTTCTTGAGGTCTAATCTTCACAATCCGAGTCGGCCAAAGTCTAAGTGGTTTTAGAATCAATGTACTGGGTATCCGCGGAGGAAGAGAACGAAAAAGGAAAGAAAGGGGGGAGAAAAAGAGAATTCATCGTACAACACGGCACATTCAAAGGGAGCATCTCAGCTTCGAATTGAGTTGAAAATTAGATAATTTTTCTGTGATACACAACACCAACTGCAAACGGGGAGATACATCTGTACGGGATCGATGTTCATGTACGATACAAACATTTTCCCGCGCCGTGGGCATGAGTCAACTGGTGATAAGGTACGCACGCGATGGGAGCCTCTTGACGCCGCGAGCAGATTGCGAGCGGTGATCGCGAGGTGGACGCGCGGCGAGCTGCGAAGCCGAATAACGTGTTCGAGGTGTCGGGGTTCCAGATGCGATGTAGCAGCATTTTTTTTCGCAGCAGGAAACGCTGGGTGGAAGGCAGGGGCACAAAGTAAGTGGTCCTTGCGGACAGGGAACAGTAAACACATTGCGAGCCGGCCGGCCGTGACCACTGACCAGGGCGCTCGGAAACAAGCACTGGCAAAGGTACACTTGGGCTTGCATGCGTGTTTGGACGTGTCGAACTTAAGGGGTATGGGTCACTGGGTGCGCATATCAGGACCATTAAGTGATAGGGTCGCGTAACTGACAGATTGGGAGTGAGCATGAAGTTGGAAGTGGGAGTGCAGTGGATACACGCACTCGACGAAGAAACGGCGGCTAAACATCGGTGAAGCGGGAGGCCAACTAGCGGTACCAATTCCGAGCAGGCGCCGGGGTTCCCAGCTTCTTTCCACTCTTCAGCTCGGGGTTTTATTCAGTGCATTGACAATTTTGGGGGACCCGGTTTTCCGTGGCATTTATTGGCTATTGAGCTCCATTCTGAAGAGTGTACTGCTGCTCAGGAGGATGATAGTAGAGTGAAATAGGTTGTCGTAGTGGACCAAGGGTGTGGACCAAGGAGAGCGACGAAAGCGACGTGGACGTCGGTGGATGGCAGATATCTGTGACGTGACCGAATTATCTGCCAGTCACGCAGTTATCTGCCATCTCACAATCCAAAGAGCTAGCACACATATTTTAATCTTCTGAGTACATAGAATGTTTTATTATTCCTTAATACGGCTCCTGTATTATTTTCGGGGATTTAGAGCCGGTGAGGGTGAAGCTCCAGGTCGCCGTGGCAGATAACCGTACAGCCACTGGCAGATAATACCCAGCTGATCTAATCATAAACCGTCTAAGTTGACTAAAAATGAAAAGATGTTTACATGTGTCCCAAGTGATTCATGTACTTCTAAGACTTGGGGTCCTGCCCTTTTTCCTGATCTTGGCTCAAGCCTCTTCCATTGTTTTGCCCCAAACTCAGCCTGCATCAGCAAACATTGGAACGGCAGGCTTGATCCGAACCTAGCACGAGCGTAAGGGAAGGCGTCGGGTGCAGGCGTATGCGGCACTTCGATCTATCAGCGGACATCTGATGAGAGGAAATGTCACGATACATCACGACCTCTAAGCCAGAGGTGGTTCCGATGTATCAGCTCACCTTGCGCGCAGCGCAGCGCTCCGGGGCTCCGTACGCGCGCCCACCGCTGGCGCGCCTTCCGCCTGTGCTGGTCCGTGCACAAGGTGCATCTCAATTAGGCAGGTTGTTTACATTTGTTACTACCCCATCACCTCACCTCCCTCCTCCCGCCCCTGCGCGTTCCGCCGCCTATTGGCCCTACTGGGCCCTGCTCTTCGCAGATCGACTCTTTCTGGTCTTCTCTTTCGTCGTATCGCCTCCGATTTCCTCCAATTCCCCTCAATCGCCCGGCATTGCGCTTGCATTTACCCTGCTCCTGCACCATAATCCGCGTTAATCCACCCCGCGTTGCTCCTGCTCTCTTGCTGCTCTAGGACACCTTAGCCTTATGTCATGCCATCGGCCTCCCTCACCCAGGGCTTTCAAACCGCACTCCTGCGTCCGCTATCGCTGCCGCGCCCCCCTGCGCCCCGTACCGCGCCCCCGTTCCGCTCGCCATCCAGGGTGGGGATGCCTGGGATCGCCTACTCGCGAACTGCACTGTCTTTGGCGCTGTTAACCGCCCTCGGCGATGCGTGTAGCCACCGCCGCCCCCCGCACCGCCCGTACCGCGCCCCCGTTCCGCTCGCCATCCGGGGTGGGGATGCCTGGGATCGCCTACTCGCGAACTGCACCGTCTTTGGCGCTGTTACCCGCCCTCGGCGATGCGTGTAGCCGCCGCCGCTCCCCGTGCCCCGTACCGCGCCCCCACCGCTTCCCGCCCCCGTTCCGCTCGCCATCCGGGGCGGGGATGCGTCCTATTCGTCACTAGCGTCTTCTATTACCCACTACTTTACCGTTTGTCCGCCCCTGCCTTACTTTACTTACTCGGTTTTCAAATTGTACTTTACTCGTCGCATACAACTGTCTTTTTGTAGCAGTGATCCAAATTCATCGCTTGACACAATAACCCATTGTACAGTGAGATGTAATGTGAAATTTAAGGTTACGACGATGTACACTGTTGATCATTTTTTGCCAGAGCCCTCGGATGAGCGCGCGCGCTTGGGAACAAGATGGCGAGTACTCAAATTGCGAGTACTGGTGGCAGTGGGACCTGCGAGCGCCCAGAAGCGCTCCACGCTTTCACCATCGGTAACTCCAGCGGTCCCGGCAAGGTAAGGACTTTCGAGGGCGCAGCGTGGGCTGTGTGCGGCCGCGTGGAACGTTGGGAGCGCCGATTGTCTGGATGCGGTTCAGCAGAGAGCGGGGATGAGGCCGCAAGATATACGGGAGGGCGGTGGGCGCAGTGTCGCTCATGACAGAGAAAGGAGAGGAGAAATGATCACAAAATGATTCAATAAATTATATTCATTTGGCCGATCGTTTTCACGCCACTTACCACTGTCAAATTGGCGCCCAACAACGGCGCCTTGGTCGATACGTTAAGGAGAGCGGCAACTCTGGTTTCGTAATCCGCTGCAGATCCTCTGTATGTACAGGAGTTCGAGACCCCAAGGCGCCGTCTTTTTGTCTTTTTGATCCCTTGCTCTTTCCCTCAAAGTTACAAGTCCATCATCCGACCTCACAGAAAGAAAAAAAAGAACAGATTAGAAAACGTATGGCATAGATCATATTTTTGAGGCTACAACACAAGTTGCTACGACAAACGGAATAGGTAATTGAATATCGAGCGAAACGGACAGAAGCATATACGTAGGTATGATTGAAGACGAAGGTGGCTGGGTGAGCAGTGACGAAGAACGGACCAGCTGGTTGAACAGCTAACCGACTGGTTGGGCAGCCGCGTCTACGAGACAATATGAAGGCCGGGAGCCTACGCTTTGTGTCTGTGAAGTGGATATATCAGTAGATATCTAGTCGCGAAACACAAATCACTAACTTTTTGACGACCTTGCCAGCCGCCTGAGTCGTCGCCTTCCTCTTCCCCGCCGCCTTCACCGTCTGAGGTGCCATGCACGCGAGCAACGCAGCCTCCGTCGCGCTGTGCTTGTTCACCTTGGGCACAGTCCCATCGGCGAAGGTGATGGGCTTCGGGGGACGGCGCGCACGCGTGAATACCACCGTGGTGGGGCCGCCACCCTTCGTCGTGTCGATCCACCCTTTGGCCGCCTGCCTGGCCGTCGCGTCCGCCGCCTCCTTCTCCAATCCCGCCTTCTCGTCCAGCGCCGCCTGACGCGCGCGTGTTCGATTATTGTTGGTGATACTCGTGATCTAGACAGGTGCGGCGGGGGCTGCCTCCGCGGCGACGGCGTCCGAGTTGGGCGGTGGGGGGGCGTTTGTTGTTTCCGCCAATGGCACAGGCACTGGCTTGCGGGGCCTTCCCCTGCTCCGCTTCGCCACTGTCTCAGCCGTCTCAGCCATCCCAGCCGCCGCCTCCCGCTCATCCGCCTTCGCCATGGCGACTTTCTTCTTCCCCCCCGCCTTGGCCCCCTTCTTCGACGGTGCCTTCGCCACCGGAACGGGGTTCCCCTGTGGCCGCGACCTTGGTACATCAACGGCTGGGGCTGCAGGAGCGACTGTCGGCACAGGGAGCGCGGGTGCGGGAATCGGCGTCGGGGCAGGCAGCGCGGGCTTGGGCGCAGGCAGCGCGGGCGTGGGCGCCGGCAGTGCGGGTGTAGGCGGCGCGAGTGCGGGAGCCGGCCGCGCGTCCAAGGCGAGAATCGCGGACAATGTTTGTGCTGCCTTGGTAGGGCCCGACTGGACGATGGGCGAGCGCGATTGGATCGGCGCCCCGAATAGGTACCTTGTCTTCGTGTCGGGCATCCCAAAGGGCGGGCACGATTGGATCGGTGGGAGGAATAGGCCCGTCTTCTGCGTGTCGGGCAATCCAGGGTGCATGCTCGATGGGGTGCGCTGGAAGGCTTGGAAGAGCTCCGTGCGCTGATAAGGCGAGGGTGCATGCAAGGCGGGAGGCGAAGCCGACGCAGACGCCGACGTTGTAGCAGGAGGCTTCGGGGTCGAGGAGGACAAGGCGTCACTTGTATGCAACGTGGGGGACGTCGACATCACAGGGAAATTAAATCCGTTGACCTCGCTCGTCGCGATAGGTGTGGCCGGCTCTGAGACGACAGGGACGACAGCGCCACGAAACGTGGGGCGAGGCTTGGGGCGCACCAACGCCGCAGGGGTCGGTGAAGCGGGTATAGACTCGTTCTCGAGCTGGGGATCAATGACAAAGGCCGAGTGCTCGACGCGCGGCTCCATAGCCAACGTCGGGCCAGGGCCACCGCCGCGCACACCTCCTCGCTCCACCAAAGCCAGAGCAGCGGCGGCGGCCGGACTCAATGGCGCGGTCATACCAGGGGGCCAGCGCTGGACACCGCTGCCATCCTCGATATCCAACGCAGATCCAAAGACATCGTTGTCAGAGCCAGCGTCCGGCTCAAATCCAAAGACATCGTTGTCGCCAGCGTCGGGGTGACACAGAGATGAGAAGTCGTCCAGAGTGCCGCCGGGAGTCGCAGATGGCGTTGAGACCAAGCTGGAGTCCAAAGATGAGCTAAAGATATACACAAGTCTGGCTGTACTGACCTAGCCGAAGTTTCGTCCATGTCCGTGTTCTCAGACTCGTCCCAGATGGATTGATTGGGTGATTCGAGGGAAGCAGATGGAGTCGCTGGAGCGGCGGGAGCCGTCGCTGGCGCAGCAGCGGAAGCTGTCCCTGGAGCGACAGCGGAAGCCTTTTTCTTCTTTTTCGACGCAGTTTTCTTGGGTTTTGCGGCAGCCGCCGGGGCAGTGGGTGGGGGAGCAGGTACGGCCATCACGCGCGCAGCGCGCGGGGCATCGGTAGCGGTAGCAGTAGGTCGAGCTGGGAGTGCGGACGAACGACGTTGTTCTGCGGCTGCGAATGTTTTTATATCAATTAACAAATACCCGATTTAAGAGAGAACTTAACTGTAAACCTGGCGCATGAAGCCTTCGAAGGACTCAACTACATTCTTGTCGAAGTTGACGCAGGAATCTTCAAAGTCGTTTCCTGCAGGGGTCGAGCCGTACGATATGCTGGGAGAAAGAAAGAAGCACAGGTCAGCTGACTCATCAACCATTGTCCGAAAGCGGAAACGTACATCTTCAAGCTCAATTCACCGCCCATCCTGGGGTTTGGCCCGCCGATAATGGTCATTGAAACCCAGTTAGAGCCCTTGAAAGCAGCCTTCTGAACCTCGGAGAACACGGTCTCCGAGACGTCAATACCGCTGGAAGAAATGTAGGTCAGTTTTGGCGACTCGAAACAAACGGGAGAAGGCGTACTCTTGCAACTGCTCCGGCGTCTTCTCCTTGTTCTCGTCCTCCAACTCCTTCTGACGCAGCTCCTCCTTCTCTCGCTCGATCTCCTCCTCTATCGCTGCCTTCTCCTCTGGTGATGCCGCCTTCCACAAACCTGCAATGACGCGCGTCCGGAGCCGCATGAGCTCGGTTTTCTTGGACTTCGCGAACGCTGCGGCAGTCCTCGACGATTCGTCAGTTCAGTCGTCAGGCTCATCAGGCTCGGGCTTTTTCTTCCTCAGGTCATCATACCCAGCGAGGGTCAACACCTTATTGATGAGGTCGACGTTGCGCAGCTGGAAGAGCTCGATGTGCTGGTGTGCGCGTGTGCTCTTCGTGTTGATATTGAACAGGCTGCGTATCATCGCCGACGTCGCAGTGGTGGCTGAGACAGTGCCAGCCTCAGCGGTCCTGATCTTCTTCCTCTGGTACCTGAACCAATTCTCGAGTTTCTGTCGAAACCAGTCAACGTTGGCACTTCGACAGTCATAATGTGCACGACTGACCTTTTTTCTCGACATGATGGCAGCTCCCAAGATCGCTAGCTCGTCGGGCGTGAGTGCGCGCGCGTTAGGGTCGCTGGGAAGGGGCAGGCCCAGCGCGGCTTGCTCGGGATTTTCGGTAAACCAAGCCAATTGCATCGCCGCCCAGAATAGATGGAGCTTGCGCTCCGCCTGCCTTCGTATGAAGTCCGGCATCCAGCTGAATAGCAATGCCTTCTGATCGGGGGTCGCCCATTCTGACGGCGCCATAGTTCGCGAGGACGATGAAGATTTGGGAGTTGGGTTCGAGAGAGTGATGATATGTGGGGGCAGTAAAACAGGTGCGACTTCTGCGATCTCGTTTCATATATAACACATTTGCAGCAACTCAGCATTTTATTCTAAATAGTTCCAGTCGTGTTTGAGAGATTTTCCAGATAACTGCGGCCCTTTCTAGATTGCCTAACCGCGAGCCCAGTTCGTCGTTTATCCCAGATTTTCCCCTCACTAAGGCTAATTTCCTCGATCAGTGTAAGTATTTTACCGGGTTTCTCGTAGCCCAAAGGAGTGTAGCCCAAAGGAGCGACTACTCCCGGTGCGTGATTCGGAAGTGATTCGTTCAGCTGACGAATTATTCCATCAGAATATCCCGCATGGTACTTAATCTGTGAAACCACCCTTATCGACAACCCATCTCCCTTTCATCTCGATCACCCTCACGATGACTGACGCCCTCCGCAACTCGACCACTGCCGCCACACCCGACCAGGAGATGACGGCAATGGTCACCGAGCTCGCGGCGTTGTCCAGGCTTGCCCTCAAGATGACCCATCTCTGCATCGACCTCAACGGTAAGGCCACATTTGCATATTGATCCAATTTCCCTCTGACCTTCAATCAGAGACTATCCCCCGCGTCGTCCAAGCGCAGGTGGATGCTAAGGTGGCTACCGCGCTTGCGGCGCTCATCCGTACGTCCTTCACTGGCGGCAAAATATTCCGCTCACCTTCCTCCACAGCCTCGGGGCCCGCCTTTTATCGCAGTGCCGGTCCGACGCCCCACGAGCTAGATGCCCAGTTCCCCCCCGGCCGCGGCGACCACCAGGAGTGGCATGTCATCTGCATTGGTCGCAACCCCGGGTTGTATGCCTCGAGGTTCGTACTTTCTGCTTCTTGGGCCGCGAGACCATCTGGCTGATCGATCCTCAGCACGGAGGCCGACGAGCAAGTTCTGGGTGTTCCCAAGCAGGCCCGCAAGAGGAAGGACAACCGCCAGGAGGCCCTCCTCTACTATCGCACCCAGCACGGCCTCGGCGAAGTCATGCGTGTGTCCGAGACCCCGCCGTCGTCGTAATTGGCTTCAACACCGTTGAGTACGTAGCTCCCCCGTTTTTTTATTCCTTCTTCACAATTCCCCCCAGATGTCCTCGTGCGTAGTTTACGGATTGATTGTACTCGTGTTCCCAGTTCAATGCATTCTCCTTTGCCGCTCCCTTTGCTTGCCTCACTCGAAATTGAAAATGCCGTCAATGGATCTGATATTCCGGATAAGGATTTGAGACATATGGGTTTAGATTGCAAACGAGTAGAAACGACATGTGAACGAACAACAATACCATCAATACAACGCGCGTCGCCGTAAGGTCGCCTCCGCAAATCCCCGTCGCGCTGCCAGGTCCCAGTCGGTGTCAT
The DNA here is from genome assembly GCA_029449255.1 of Mycena polygramma. NCBI lineage: Eukaryota > Fungi > Basidiomycota > Agaricomycetes > Agaricales > Mycenaceae > Mycena > Mycena polygramma. The sequence goes on along the minus strand of JARKID010000013.1, from coordinate 753,185 downwards.
ATTCCGGGTGCCACCTCCAACGGCAGATGTGCTCCCACCGCTGCGAGCTCAGGAACGGCGCCGCGATCACGACAGGTGGATCAGGATCCTCTCCCCAGTACATCTCGCACAACTCCACAGTTGTGATTTGGGCTTGCTGAATATCAGTGAGCGGGCCGATCACCCCGAGCTCACGTTGAACCTTCTTTTGAAGCGGGGTTGCGGGAGACACATACGGCGGTAACCGCTTCAAATAACGGGATTTGTATCCCCGGGGTATGCTGACCGCTTCCTCGTTGACAGCAGAGACAGAAGAATGATGGGAAGGCGACGCGTCACTGAATTTTGGGGTTATCAAGATCATACTGACAAGGCCAGAAGACCCGCACCTGCTTAAATGATTGGCCATTTCTAGGACAGAATCGACGCCGTCCGAATTGACATACGGTTGAACGAAAACCGGACAATCGTACGCGACGGGTGAGATTCTTGGCGGTCTGCCAAGATGAGTTGTTGTGTGGTACCGTACGGCAGGATGAAAACATACCCGTATTTCCCTGTCAGGGCGGTGATGCTCTCAACCGCGTTGTCGTCGATCACGCGTGTGTTGGCCATGTCCGTAAGGACAGCGAGGGCAAAGTGTTCAGCCGATGTAAGGGACGCATCCTCGGAAAGTTTGGCTTGTGTTTCGACGGGGACAGGTTCATCTTCGTCAGAGTCAAAGTAATCATCTTCCAAGTCCCCAGGTGGGTCCATACGCGGCTTGGGAGGAGGATCCCACTGACGCCGACGAGCCTTGACTGCACCCCTGTAGCCTTCGTAAAATGTGTGGGTGGCTGTCACCAAATACGACATACCGTCTTCTCGCTACCCGAAGCCTGTCCTTCTCTAGCACTTCAGGTTTTCTGGATGTATGTTGAATGAGTCCTTGAGGCCTCCGAGGAATGAATGCGATACGTACTTGCGATATGCTGCCATCCATTCGCGGCGTTTTTCGGACCTCTCACTGTTCACAAAACACTCGAATTATTGCTGGTTGACCGGCTTTGAGTACAAACCTACCTCTGCCCCGGCGTCTCGCGAGCTTCATGACGGATGGTTTTCTTCTTGCGTTTCGACATCGCCGTTGAGGACGAGATCAGATTGATTGGAAACGTGGTCACGTGCACAGCACCTCTCCCTCGTAAACCGCTGCGCCGAGCGACATCTTCGCGCATCAGGGCTGCTGGTGCTTCCAGTTACTCGTTGTTACCCATTGACTCACCCCGGCCTAGTTTTAACTACCCCACGGGTGTGTAACAACCTTGTTTCGATGATATGCATTGAACATTCGACGCCCGAGAGATAGAATAACCTGGGTCACATTCATACCACTCCACATAGGCCTTTTAAACAATATAAAGTCTTCATATAACCTGTGTGATGGATTTTCAAAAGCAATGCCGCAAGTCTTTGTTGATTGTTACAATAAGGTCAGCTATGTTGGAATTGCGTAGGATATATCTGCACTTGTACCTTTATCTCGTCACCCTTTTGCGCATACGCTCGTATTCCAACGAAACAGTCCCTACTCACATCGAATTGACTTCCTTCCTGTTTGTACCTCTTCCAACCCCTACCATATGACCATTGTCGACTTTAATTCCTTCTGTTTCGGATATAGTGGCTGCTGCTTGGCGGCGTAACGGACAATTGTTGACTTTAAAATTATGACCGTTGCAAAAACTCGTCACAGGAGCTTTGGCTCGTAGAAAGGAAACTTTCTGTGTCTTCAGAATTGCGCCTGAGGGCCCAGGTACTTCGCGCCAAGTGCACCTTTATGTCCGAACTTCCCAATCCGGCTGGGCGCCTATCCAGCGCCTAATTGACTGTTCATAAAACTCTCCAGTTTTGAGCACATTTTCACCCATATCCTTTGGCAGATTGAGGCGATAGGTTCTGTCGATTCAGAAATTGGATATCACCTTTTTTCGTCCTCCGCGACACCACTCTTGCTGTCCGAACTTCCCAAAGGAGGCTCATCATTGCGGCACGTGCCATTGCAGCGCAGTCGAGTCTCTTCCTTTCCACCACCATCTACTTGTTCTACCACCACATCGTCGTCGTTTGTCCTCCTCCTGCAAAACGGCTTGGTTTTCGGCATCCCTCCAGCCAAAGCCCCCGATCCTAACTACCCTGCCTGTTCCGCCAAGTTTTTCCCCGACCTCGCGTTTGCCGGCCTTCAAAAGTACGAGTCGGCGGAGCAGGCGCCACCCGAGTTTGCTATCTATGCTTTCTATTTCTTTTTGCCCACCCCCAAGGACAGGCGTGTCTTCACCACTGCGTGAGTTTTCTCGTATCGATCTGCTAAGTACTGCACTAACTACGATGCAGCATCCAAGCTGAAGAAGCAGCCAAGGAGCTCGGCATCTCGACGTCGCGCATCTCTGTGCACCGCCGTCTCCTCCCCACTTGCAATGCCATCTACTCGTGGTGCAAGGAATCTCACGATCACCCCACCCCCGAGCGTTGCTCCGACCGTCGCAAGAGACAACTCGGGAGCACTCTCACCACATACGACACGGACCTCCAAAAGGAGCGCATCCAGCGTTACCAGACTGAGTATGGCGTGGTTCCTCCGCCTCCCACCCGTGGTTGTACTACCTTTGCGAAATAACACGATGCGGGTCGGGGTACCGTATTACAAAATATGGCGAGAGTTCTCGGGCGTGGGAACATCGATCAACGGCTTGTTTAAGTGATGGCCCGGCATCTCTGTATGCTTGTGAGCATACCAGCGGCCGCACGGCAGCCCCTGCAGCCATCAACACCGCTCGCTTAGCACAGGGCAGCTCGCTTGGAGCTCTGTAGGCACTTGTTTGGCGGCGCGGCAGCTCGGCGAGAAAATCACAAAAAATCCGCTGAGGTAAGTCGCCCAAATAGGACATCCTATTTCTAAAAGGAGCTACTCCTCATCCACCTCCTCCTCCCCCGATTCCGCACCCATGGATCCGCCTTCTTCGTCGAGTAGCACAACGGCGTCCTCACCGTCGCCGTCCCCCGCCAGCACGTCGCTCTCCTCGCCATCGTCGGGCCCGTCGTCATCCTCATCCTCGCCGTCGTCGCTTTTGACCTCCGCCGCCGTGCGCTCTGCTTCCACCTCCTCCCCCTCCACCACCTCCAGATCCTTGATGGGGGCCCACAGCTTCTCGAACACCGCTGCAAGGTCCGTGAAAAGGGCTCCCTGCTTTGTAGCATACGCCGTGGCGCCCTCCAGTTGCTCGTCTTCAAATCCCGTGGGGAATCGGCGCTCCATCCACCACGCTGCCTTGTGTTGCAGCGTCACGGGCACACGGCGCATCTCCTCCCGGAGAAGCCGCACCTCCTCGGTCCAGCGGCGTGTGCGTGCCCATGCCTTGCACCATTCGACACGCAATCCTATACAAAATACTTTAGTACAAATTGAAATAAAATGCATGAACCTGATTACCTGTTAGAACGGCTTCAGAGGTAGCCGCGGTACTCGTATCTGCACCCCGTCTCTGCCATCCTCGGCTGTTCCTGGCTCCCCCGCGCCCCGTTTTGCGCCCTTCCCCCTCCCCTTCTTCTTTCGAGCCCTGCCGATCGCGCGGTCCTCGTTGCTGTCCATGCACCTCAAATCCTTTTTAGGATCGAGGCGATGCCATTCCACCGCCGCTTCCCCGACCAACGCGCGCTTTGCCTCCCAGGCGGCGACGTACTTCTCCGCCTGCACGCGAATCCGCTCGTCATTGCGGTTCATGAGGCCTCGCGTGCGCGTTGTCGCGCCTTGGTGCCGTACCTGCCCACCCTTGTACGTCTGAAAGCGCGACTTGACGTGGAGGTGGCTGCGGATGTGGTCGAGCGCGCTACGACATTGGGCATCGCGCAGCCGCAGCTCGATGTCGACCACACCCTTGTTGCATCCCGACGCCCGCAGCTCCTCGGACAGCGCCGACGGCAGCAGCAGCGGCACATTCTCCACCAGCGCCGCCGCTGCCTCCTCCTTCTCCCCCTGCGGAGCTGGTTGATCCGCGAGTGCTTGCAAAGCACCGGGCATGTACACTGCTTGCAGCTTACGGAAGCGCGCCGTGTACCGCGCAAGCTTGGTCCGCTTCTCTACGACGTCGGCCGACTGTTTGGTCGATCCGTTCTTGCTCGCCGCTGCCACCGCGACCTTGATGCGACGCCTGTAAATGCAATTAGATTTGGTCTATACTTTGAGCTGCGCACTTACTGCTGCTCTTCTAGATCTAGCCCTGCGAGCATGAAAGCACTGGGGCTCACATTGTGTATGGGAAGTATCCCCGTCGCCTGCTCCAGAGCTTCCTCTCGTGCCAGCTGTAGTCGCACGTCGTTTTCGGTGATCCCTGAAACACGCGTGTTAGCTGTATCCCCGTCTCGTCCTTGCCTTCTCTCACCTGACTTCGGCAGCTCGTACGGGTTGGGCTTCGTTGCGTCCGCCTCGAAGGTCTCGACCATGGCCTTCCACCCCTCGACGTGCTCGGCCTGGTTCTCCGTGAACGTCGCGAGCGAGTCGCGCTGGAAGTTCCGCTCGGGGATCGCCCGCAGCAGCCGCTTCATTAGCAACACGCCAAGCCCCACCAACTTCAGCCAATTCCAATGACCCCAGTGGTCATCCAACATGTCGTGACGCGACCCCGGACCCATCTCTACCGTGCTGGTCGACACAGGCCCGATGTTCGCCCACGGCCGCTCGATCCCCTCGCCATCGGTGCGCGCGGATCCCGGCGTGTAGTTGAGGGAGTAGGAGACTTGACAATGGACCGAGTTTGGGGATGAGGAACGCGCACATGGCGAGCACCAGGGTGAGTCGGACGTTGACCGGCAGCTCCTGCAGGCGCTCGATGACATGCTTGCTCCACTGGCAAGCGATGTCATACGAGAAGTACTTGAGCAGGAGTTTGTGGTGATGTCGCAGTAGGGAAGCCAGTACGTAGTCCATATTGGCATATCTGTCCTTCGAGTCAGCGCTGCATCCTCCATACCTGTCAATGAAAGTAACGTACCTCTCTCCCTTTTGCAAATCCGCTGCGCCATTCGGCTGCACAAACTCATGGCGTGCGCATATGCCGAGCGCGACGCCCGTGCTGCCATACCCGCGCGAGAACTTTGTGTTCGCGTAATCCAACGCCGCAAGCCCGCTACACGTACTCATCTTTCACAGCTCGTCAGCTATCACGCTCCCTTGTCAGCCTGCAGCACGCACCTCCTTTTGATCTGTCACCGTCAGCAAATACTGGCGAAACGGATGGTCTTCCATGAAATAGGACAGTCCGGTTCCCAGGCCGGGATCCTTCGCCTCGCTCGAAACCAGCCGCCACTTCAAACGAAAGCAGGCGTCGATGGCGATGAATAAAATATATAAGTACCTGTTAAATATATATCAGTTGAAAGCCATGCGCGATCCCCAAGAATGGCGTACCGTTGTTCCCCCGTTGCTGACTCCCAACCTTCAGGCAAATTGACCCCCGGTTGCGGACATGCCGGGCAGACGACCGCCAGTTCCCCTGGCTTTGTCTCCGCAACCAGACGATCGCCGTCGTTTGCCCTCCCCGCTCGCTTCATCATCAGGAGGTGGCGCCACTGCCGCATCGTGCGCATGAAAGATTTATACCGCTCTTGTAGCCGTCGTTAGCCGCATCCCCTATTGAATAGCTGACTTATAGCTCACCGGCACCTTCGTCAAGCCCGTGTTGTCGCTGAGCTTTTCAAGCCCAGAATAATAGTCGTAAGTCGTCACCTTCCCCTCGAGCGTCATAATATGAAATGTCTCGACAGCCACCAGACTTGAGCAAGTCTGAGGCTCCTTCGAGGTCGCCGGGTATAAACGGCGCCGTAACAACTGCTGGCGTCGGGAGCCAACGATCGCCGCCTCCTGGCATCCACAGAAGTCGACCGCGACCTTGTGGATCGAGTTGCTGTGGATGGCCGTGAACTTCTTGTGGCCCGCCACAGGTGACTTGCACACTTCGCCGATGCGGTGCCCCAGCTGAATGCGAAGCCCCATTTTCTTCAAGGTGACGCGTTTGAAATGGGTCCCGTTCCATTCCTGTGTGATACTTTGATTAATTCCTTGCTTTTTTTCGACCCACGCTTTCGAGACGCACCTGAATCCGGTCGAAGGGACGGCGAGCATGGGCGTCAAGACAACACTTCTTGCAGAAAAGATCCGGGATGAAACAGTCGATACACCGGTAGCGTGGCGGCTCTCGCGGTGTAGTCGCAGGGCATGTCGGACAGTGCGTCGTGCACACGTCGCCGCGCCCTTCCAGTCGAATCACCTCAGCGAGGTACTCGTCCTGGAGAGGGATCCACCCAAACAGCGGCCGGTCCTATTAGCAAGGGAGTCAAGGTAATAAAGTGAGATGAGGGATCCGACGCGACAGCTTCACAGGACGTACAGATGACAAATACCGCTTTGCCCGCGGCTTGAACGGAGGCGTCGACGTCTGAGTTACGGGCGGCGCTGCCAGATCTTCGAATACATATTCGAAGCCATCACCAGCATCCGCAAAAAAGTTGGGTTCCTTGGCCTGACAAGCCCTTTTCTTGACGGGGGAGGGAAGGTCGAATGGGTAAGTCGTTTGGTGAGTCCGGCGGCCATCGCTAGAGACAGATTGCACGGTGAAAGTCGCCGGTGGGTCGTCTCCCAAGAGGTCTGCCAAAGTGACTTCTTCGAATTGCGTGTCAGCCGCCTGTCGTTTATTCCTGGACATGACAGCGGAGGCGCTGCTAAGAAGTTTCGAGTCACTCAGTCACGGTGTGACCCCATCTCCGATGTCTTCCTCCGACTCGAGTAGGTGTACTAAACTCAACGTATCCGCCTTATTTACTTTCCTCCAGAATGCGCCGACCTTCAACTTGAGAAGGGGGAAAAATTTGCCAACATGGATTATATTATCACCCGGTATGGCGCTCCGCACCTCCACCGATCCTGCACTCACTCCCAGTCTGCAGAGTGCCGAGGGGAAGCTCGCCAACATCCCTGTTCATGACATACGACCTCAATGGCACCTTCCTCGAACGCCGACGTTTCCCCCCTGATTTGGCCTGGCTTTTTCCCCAGGAGGCGTCGTCTTCAGATCTAAAGGAAGATCTCGATGACGTACCTGATCTCATCCCGGACCCCAGCTTCAAAAAACCTTCCTCTACCCGCGCCAAATTGTAGCCTATCGATACCTTGCAATCCATTGTCCATTTCGTTGCTGTCTCGCGTGGTTCCCATGATCTATATCTTTTTTTTTTTTCTTTCTTTTAATTGGCCTGGCGCGAAGTACACTGCGTATTGGTATTTCAATCAGACCGAGTCCGAGTCCGGTCCTCCCTTCGTCCTCTGGGGGAAGCTCAACCCATCCCACGAGTAAGTCACCTTCGTTTCGTTGGCGCGGCTCGGGAAGTCAAACGCTATCCCATTTTCCTCCGGAAAGTGCCGAACTGGAGACTCCTGCATAACCGTTATGCACTCCGGGCACTTCCAACTGTGTTCCAGCCACATCCGGATGCAGACATAGCAGTGGCTATGTCCACATCTGTACCTTCGAGAAAATCAGAACAGTCGGGGAAGGTATGCGATGTCGACTCACGAAACTGGGTTAGATTTCACTTGGCGACACACTGCGCACATTTGATGCACGCGCTCCTCGGTTGTGACCTCTGCGGGACGCTGAGTTCCAATGTACAGTTCGTCTACCTTGAGGCGTTCAGCGCGCGGAGCACGCCAGCCCTCATCCCATTCCTCGTCCGACAACGCCAGGACTTCCTCCGCAGGCACAAGGGCGGCGGTTGCTCGAAGGTGCGTCCTCAAAATTTCCTCCACGCGCTCCCGTGCGCGCAGGGTGGCCTGGGCTGCGACAATTTCCGTAACGCTGATGCATCTCGCCAGCGCGACTCGTGCGAATTCCGTTCTAGCACTAGCTCGTGTTAGCTCCTGCAGCCGCGCTTGCCTCTGCAAGTGCGCTCGTTCAGCTTCTTGTCGTGCATGCGCACGAGCAGAAGCGCCGCGGATTCCTGCTTCGGCCCGAACATGGGAGGGTGGAAGCATAATCCTGCGCCCCGGTCAGTTCTGATCGTTCCTGGAACAAAAGGCGCTCACACTGGGAGGAGGGTGTCGAGTACCTCATTGTACACGACGGGCAATGCGTCGTTTACCCCCGGCATCTCATCCTCGTGGTCTTCGTCTCCATCCGGCACGTCCGGCACGACACTCGTGCTCGCGGGGGCGGGCGCAGGGCGTGCCGCCGCATAGGCCCGCCTCTGTTCGTCCCACCGCAACAACTCCTCGGGGCCTGTGCCGTACTTCCATGTCAGTGCCTGTCAAGGCGGAACACGGGGACCCACTCCAGCCTGACACCAACTGTCGACGCGCTTCTTGGGCGGCTGTGCGTGGTCCGTTCGTTGACATCTGCAGAGAATTATCCAGCCCAAGTCAGCCTGAGACCGAAAATCACAAAACAAAGTACAAATAAATACCTTTGCCGCATTTGGCTCCTGCCCTCGGCTAAGCACTGGGTATGGGAAACTGGCGGTTGCGTTGATCAAACCCGCCCCATTCCCAAAAAGAGTGGAGACACGGAGACAGGCAATACACGCTGCCTACCCCGAGATCCTAGAGCGTGCGCGTCAAATCCCATGCGCCAAATCGACAATGCCTAGTGGGGACCAGAAACTCACCTGGTTTGGCTAGAATTGACCATAGGACGTGTACGAGGTCTGCAGAGAGAGGGTAGAGGTTCATACTTCCTTGTAGCAGCACCCTTGAGATACCTGGTGCCCATAATCATGTCCCACAAGTCCTAACGATCGAAATCCAGTTGCTGTTAAATACTTTGAAGGCACCTGACAGCGGTTTTTCGGAGGTCCAGCCCAGATAACACCATTCTATCCAAGCGCGTTGGAAAAAAACGACTAGGAAGTGGTGGAGTGAGCCTGAGTCGCAAATAAGAGCTTTGGCGGATGTCGGGAGAGTATGTTCCGGGACGGGCCGCGGGATCCGGAGCGACCCAAAAAAACTTGCACGTCGCGCGGGGGGCTGACCGAGTGCCCGAAACTTTTTGTGCGGCTGCAGATGTGTCCTCCCTACCCCTGCCAAAGAAAACCAACTCAAGTATCAGCTTTGCCGGGCGGGAAGAGCGCAATAGTTGTGAAAAGTAGTTTTTGACGTGGATTGCAGACATTGAGACAGCATTGCGGGGTCAAGGGCGGAGCTAGTTGCGCGGCATATATTTTTCTATGCTACTGTGGATGTCTAACAATGAGTTACGCAAAAATTTAAAGAGTGGTCTGGCTTTACCATGAACGTATGTCAAGTTCCATTGGTTCTTTTGAGTGGTCGATATCGCAAACATGAAAGTGAACCAAGTAGTCCCAAATCACCTGCAAAAGACATATGTGGCAGCCAAAGGCAATTGAAAATTTTGTGCCTACTCAAAAGAACGGCTTTATAAGAGATGAGTCGACAGCGGACGTGCCGGGTGGTCAACAAATATAAAATACGATTTTGCAGCAACCGAACGGTGAACGTGCAGGGCTAGAAAGTTGGGTTAGGACTTGAGGACCAGAAGACGACTCCATGCAATCACTCAACATGGCAATAACACGAAAACTGGGCCTGGATAGCGAGGAGGGGAGTTCGAGTGCTCATGGAGTGAGAGCAACAGCCAGAGAGTTTCCCGCACGCACTTGAAGACAGAATATGTGACATAGTAGTAGGATGCAGAAGAAACGGGGGTTCCGAAAGCCGTCGTGGCTCGCTGTCGCAGAGAACACGAGAGCGCGTTTAGAGGGTCATTAGGCCGAAACGGGAAGGAGTCACGCTTGTCACGGCATCTCGACCGATTGGGATGATTAACGGCATCACTCTTCTTCTTCATCCTTTCTACGATGGACCCCCTCAACGACTTGGTCCTCGCCGCCTCTCAGCTTAACCTGGGCTTTCACTGCTGCGATCGCTGCTGCAAGCCTCGCTTTGTCTTTCGCCACGGGGACCCTTCGGAGGCGGAGCTTTCAGCGGCAAGCAAACACAAGTTTTATATCGTGAAGAAAGGAGCTCCCAATTCTGAGGCCATCTATACGCACTGGTAGGTGCTTTTCTAAATTCTAAGGGATTCGACTTCTGATGTGTACAGGGATTCCGCCAAAATTCACGTCCTGGGTATCTCTGGAGCACTTCACGAGTCTTGCCCCACCGCCGACGGAGCGCGAGAGATCTGGGCCCGCTACTGTCATGAGAACCATCACCACCATGTGCCTCCGCCGCCGCCTCAACCTTCATCCTCGTCCCGACCACCGCGTGCCGCCACTGCTGTCCCCCGAACAGCGCCGCCGCCCTACAGTCCAATGACGCCACCCTCGTCTCCGAGAGCTCGCCAGCCAGCGACGCCAACCAGGCCACGCCCAAACGTCGCGGCCACCCCTGAACGCCCCACCCCGGCACGTTTCTACCGAGTGTCCGGCAGCCCGCGGGTGCTAATAAACTCGTGAGTGATCGCGCATTGAGTGATTGTGGATCTCGCTGATAAAATCTGTTCAAAGGAGGGATGCTGAGCGGGAATTGCGCGCCGCCCGCAACGGGAGTCTGCTGGTGGGAGACTCCCTGAGCGATGTCGAGGACGACGATGAACCCAGTGTGGTCGGCGCCGTGCGTTTCTATCGCGTCTTCGGCAGTACACGCGTTCAAAGCAACCGGTGCGTGGTGCCAAGAGTTGCCTTTGTTGCCCTGCTGACTTAGAAACAGGGACGCCGCCCTATCGGAGCTCGTCGAGACCGCTGCTGCGGGGCTGTTGGTGGGAGATACGTTGGACGAAGTCACGCCCTGAATCGTTTGTACTTTACTTTGCCTGGTCCTGCATTTTTTGTTACATGTATTTTATCGCGGTGTTTGCCAAATGTATTTTATCGTGGCGTTTGCCAATGGAAAACTTTCACAAAGACAATGGATCGAGCGGAAGCAAGTAATTCAGGGATATTCAAAAACAATACAAATTACTACTGTGCAAGGTACTCCTCCCAGCCATTCCAAAGACCGGTGTAGATGCTCTTGGAAAAAGTGCAGGGCGCCTCGGTGAAAAAACGCATCCACGCTTCTTGGAGGTGCGGCGGCGTCGAAACGGGCATGGAAAATTCGGCCCATGTGGTCGGGGCGGGCTCGAGAGGTTCTCCGTCTTGCTGGGGAAGGAGCGCCCAGCTAGACTTGATCCCCTCGCCGTCACTGTTAAGTTATTAAGCGGCAGTTCGCGTATCAGAGAGATAACGCACGGCAGGGCAGGGGCGGGGGAGGCGGGTGCACTGCCAAGAGATGAGCCACAGCAGGAGATGGAAGGCAGGATATCGTACAGATTTTCGGTCCCCGCAGGTGAAGGATCCCAAGGCAGATCGCCCCAGCCATTGTTGTCGCTTGCGGGGCCCCACGCAGCGTCGCCCCATCCGCCACCGGCCCCCCAGCCAACAACGGGCAGCGGAGGATCCATAAGAGGGGGGTGGGAGGGCGTTGCGAAGCCACGCGCGGCCTGGGAGGGTGAAAGTGGTCAGGAAAGGCGGGGGGAAGCGGGAATGAGGACGTACGAAAGACGTTGCGGGAATAGCGGTGCCGAGACTTGAGGGCGGAGGGGCGGCTTGAGGCAGCTAAAGATTGCGATCAGACTAACAGTAGTAGGGAGGGACGGACGGACTTACGCATGATGTTGGGGAGGGAGGTGGGAGTGAGGATGAAAGAGCGACTGGCTTGTTTGTGTTTGGATGGCGAATTGAGCGATCGATCACTTGGAAAATCGCGCACGAGGTCACTATACCTACCACTCCAAAAGCAACAAACAACCAATGGTGAACGGGGACAGCTCAAAACCGAAGAAAGTAAAGGGGGAGGGCAAAGTGGGGAATCCAGGCAACTTCCACGGAGCGCGACTCGCGTTCCTGGAGGCCCAACTTCCCATTTACCTCTCGCAGAAGGGTCAAGGGAAAGTTACGGAGTTCTTCGAAAAAGTGGTGGCGCTCTGGTTCTCAAAATTCCCCTGGTACGAGGGGTACAGCGCGGATGGCAAACCGCTCCCAAAGGCTGAGAACACGGTGGGCAAGCCGGGGCAGGGAAGCACGACCGCTTCCTCAACGGCTGCAGATGCGTCACGTCCTGCAGAGGTAGCGGGGGCTGTGGTCGCGCCAGCACATGCGCATGTCAACGCGCCGGGCGGCGGCAACGCCCCGGCAGACGCGCCAGCGGGTGATGGGGACACGCCTGCAAATGTGGCGGGTGGCGGCGACACGTCTACAAATGGCGGGGCGCCGGCGATGTGGAAGGCGACTGGAGGCGTGAATCCGGCTTTCAGGGACAAGATCAAGGCGGAGGTCATCGGGGTATGGTATTTCTTTTGAGATTACAGACGTAGAACTGACGATCGCTCCTGTTGTTCATAGCAAGTCAAAGGGTGGTTCTCCCATAAAAAAACAGCGGCCAACCGCGCCAAAAAAAACCCGTTCCTCGAATGGCTCGAAGGCTTTGAGCGTCCCGCTTCAGCCCCCCGCAAGCTGCCGCTGAACAAATTTTATATGCAACACGATGATTACGCGGATGGGGTCGAGGAGCTCTTTAACAAGACCTGGGCAGACGCGGGGTTGGAGTCCAGGTTTGCATTGGACTTTCGATGCAAATGTGCGCAGGAGTTGTTGGGGAAGGAGAGCGAGGAGACACGGGCGGCGTTGGCGAAGGAGCAGGATGAGGAGCACGAAGAGGCGCTGCGACGTTACAATGGGCAGAGCAACAAGATAGGCGAGCCGGACGAGCCCAACGCTGAGAAACGTGAAGCGTAAGTGGCAGCATGAATGGAGGGGTCTGAGCGATACTTACATACTGGTGATAGGTGTCGCACAAACATGGCACAGGTGGTTCAGCCCTTCCTGGACGGGCTCGCAAAGCTGACAGGGTTGCATGTCACCTTGTTGGCCGGCGCCGCGCCTGAGCAAGGGGATGACAAGTTCATCTTGACTGCGTGAGTGGCAACGAGCTATGAATATCATTTGTGAGATTGAATGATTTTGAAGACTGCATTCCGGGCGTACCTTGAACATAGGCGGCGCGCCGGGGTACAAATTCCATGATTGGGATCCTGCCGGCTTCAAGAAGAATGTGATGGGTCAATGGGTGCGCTTTCTAGCAGAAACGGCCGAACGTAAGCAACAATTTGTGGCCGTATACACATACATGGACTTACCGAGATAATAGACACAGCTACGCATGTAGTGCCCGGCACCGGCGGCGTGAGATGGGAAGTACCTGCGGCGATGGCGCCTGGAGTGGAAACACCGACTCCGGTGGAGGTGGAGGCAGGCATCGCGGGCGTCGCAGGGGCTACAGGCACGCCAACGGCAGGCACGGAGGCAGAACAGGAGAGGGGACGTCATCGCGAGCGCAGGGAGAGGACGCCGGAGGAGACACCATCGCCGGCGGTGTCGCGGAGATCGTCGCGAGACAGGACCTTGAGCCGCAGCCCAACTCCCGACCGCCAGCGGACACCGACACCCCCGCCATCTCGGAGCGTCACACCGGAGCTGCCAGATGGCTACGTCCTGCTGCCGGCAATGCAGGAGGCTCTGGGGAAGATGACGCGAGGCGAGCGGCACCTGGAGCTGGGAAGGCTTGGAAGGATGCATTTGGACGCATTCAATCGTGAGAACTGCATCGCGAGGAACAACGCGTTGCTTGACCAGCTGAAATTACGCCAGGCAACGTTGCAGATCCTAGGTCCGCGCCCGCCGCCACCTTCGCCTCCCCCTGCTCGCCGGCTGCCGCGCCCACGGACGGATGGACCCGTGAGGAAGTCCTCGCGGCTAGCAGCAGGAGCACGGGCGCCTCATCGCAGCCACGGACACGACAGCGACGGCGACGATGACATGGACGAAAATGGGAGCGACGACAATCCGATGCGAGACGATGACGGTGAGGGAGACGCGGGAGAGAGAGAGCGCGACGGCGAGCAGCCAGCCAAAAACGGCGCCGAGGAGGTGCGCGCCGCGGGCGAGGGAGCGCGCACAGTGGGCGAGGGCGAGCAAGCACACGTAGAGGGCGAAAAAGAGGGCGGGGGCGAGCAAGCGCGCGTAGAGGGCGACAAGGACGGTGAGGGCGAAAATGAGAGTGAGGGCGAAAAGGAGCGGCGAGAGGACGAAGTGAGCGGCGAGAGGGGTAGGTGGCCGGAATGGATGCGAGAGGCATCCACCATCCTGGAAATTTGTCCCGCCCAAGGCGTCGCGGACTGGTGATCCCTGGTGACGACGTGGACGCTACTGGAGGAGGCCTACGGGTTTCAGAGCTCGGTGAGACTTGGATTATCGCGCCTGATGAATAAACGAGCTTACTGGTTATTCAGTCAGCTGCCATTGGTGCCAAAATCACAAAACCGGGTGTTAGGCCGTCGGAAGTCGGGCAGTGGATCAAGCACGGTTGGTCGACCACGAGAGAGACAGAGGTCAAGGATCAGGAGACACTGGTCACGAAGTGGTGGGACTGGTGGAAGGTCCTCAGCCCTGCGTGGCGAAATGTCGATGATGCTGGGCGGCCAGCGGCTGGGGACGTGGCTGGAGATTGGGGGGTGCTTGTTCATCCCGGCGTGAACGGGATGCTTGCAGTGATGCTACCGCTGGTGTGGTGGAGATTGGGCGAAGAGGGCGCGCCAAGCAAGGACTGGCTGGCAGCCGTTCACGACGTGGCTTTCGTCTTGAAGGGCCTGCTGTCCGCGGCGAAGGAAGTTCCGTTGTGGGTCCCCTTCTTCTCACACGATGACAAGTGCTAATCACCGCCGCGGACCCGCTAACCCATTACTCAGGAAGCGCAAGCGCGGAGAGGATGGAAAAGAACGAAAGTCGCGTAAAAAGACGCGTCGTTGATTAGAAATTAGGAGGCGTGTCGTGTCGTTGTATGAGACAATGGAGTATTTGTCCGCAACCCCCTTGCCAAACAATCATAACAAGAAGAGAGAAAAATACACAAGCAAAGGAAACAAATACACACAAGCAAAGGAAACAAATGCAGCTGGACGGCGAGATGCATACAAGAGTGGACGTTTACACGCGGGAAGAACAAACGATTCAATGTTTGCTATGGGCCCCTACGCCAAGCAATGATGGCATGTCCCAAGACGGGTGAATCTGATGGTACCCAGAAGGGGCATGGAGAAATTAAAACTCCCACGGATAGCAGGGGTAAGCGGGCGGGGACACTACGCGAGGCGGTCTGAGAACATTTTCTGGTACGCGAGGCCGCTTAAAAAATGCCGAAAAGCCGCCCAGGAAGCGATTTGGCGATATTCCCACGCCCGACAACTCTCACGATATTTTGTAATTCGGCCTTCCGACTCGCGTCGGTATATTACACTATTATACTACAGCATTAGCTGCACCTCCCCACGTCCACCGCCAGAGGGAGAGGAAGCGCGTGGTGTTGCTTGGGCCCCTCGACGCCGCGGAAGCCGCAGCCGACACGCTCGCAGCCTGGAAGCGCGCAGGAGCAGTGTCCCCTTCACCCCTGTCTCCCGAAATCGCCTGCGCCGCCGCCACCCGTGCGATGATAGCCGCCGACCGCGGACTCTTGCTGTGGGACTCACCGCAGTACCAAGAACCCCTTCCCGCAGTACCTGTGCCCGCAGCAAAACGTTCCGCGCCCGCAGCGTTCGCCGACCCAGGCTTCCAGCCCGAAGCCCCCATGTCGATCAAGCGCCGTCGCTTCCAGCCCGCCCCGTCGTCCTCCGGCGCCCTGGCTCAGAAAACTTTGCCGTCGAGCGACAGGGTGCTCGGTGCCGACGAAGGGCCGTCGTGCTACGTTCTCCTGACTACCCCGAGCAAAATGGCCGCCGCCCCGGCTGCTTCGAGCAAAAGCGCCGCCGCCCCGGCTACTTCGAGCAAGAACGACGCTGCCCCGTCCGCAGGATCACGCGGGTGGTTTGTCTTGTCCAATGGCGAAATTTTTGAGAGCGGGTAAGTTATTTTTCCCTCTCACCTGTCTACACGACACTTATTTTTTCAATCTAGCGCCAAAGCCGAAAAGATTATGCTGAGTGAGAATGTCAACGCCAAATTCGTGCCGGATCTGGAGAGTGCCCGGGCCTGGCTGATATCCATTGCAAAGTAGATTAACTCGCTGTCCTGAAGACTGGTGTCGTTGTGTGTATGTATACATTGCACTGTTCCCTATCGTGTACCTTTTCTATGATGCAAATTGAATCAAATCACTGTGTTTCAGATGCCGTGTGATCGTCAAGAACCGCCCAGCCGTCCAACACATCTCTTATCTGAACCACAACGAGCCTTCACAACCCGCATGCCTGCTACCCCCAATCCTGCGTCCAACGCGGCGGAGGATAAAGCTTTTAAACAAGGTAAGCTACCATTTACGCCGTACTCATACCTCTCACTCACGACCGTCGTAGAAGCCATCCACAACAAGGGCGTGGCCGTGACTCCCGCTCTCAAATCCTGGCTTCTCCACTACGAAGCCATCCCAACACCCGCACCTACTGAATCTTCAGACGACATCCACGAACGCAAACGGGCCACGCTTAAAGCCCGCGTTGGCGCCCGGAAGGCCCGCGTGGACAACCTCATGACACTTTGTGCACGCGCCATCAAAAATACTGCGCGTCTTTGGCCGCCCGCCCGATGCCAGCCGCACCACAAGGAGAATATGGATGCCGCTGCGGCGAAGCGCCGGGAGGAGGAAAGGCGCAAGGCCGCCGCCCACGCTGAGGAACGCGAGGCGGCAAAGAAACGGGTTGACCATTTGATGCGGCTTCGCGCAGCTGGGGCGAATCGCCGTCGTAAACACTAAATGTGGCTTTTGAAAATTTATTGGTCCGGTTCCCGACCGGTTGCACTCGCCTCAATTCGGAATCGCTTAAGACCTGCTTCGAGAAATTGGCTGAATCGGGACGATCAGTGGCGCTGCTCACCTTTGGCGGTGTTTGACTCGGCACTCTCTTCGACTTCTTCAAAACCAGCGCGTATCGTCAAATGGCGAAGCTTCCCAATGGCCGGCCCCACGATCACGGCTGACCTCTGCTGGCAAATCACATGGTTCTGTCCCTACGACACCCTCCTGGAACTGGTCCGAGTCTCTGCTTCCACTTACCACGTCACCCTCCCTCTACTCTACAACGACATCACAGCTAGCCACCGTGCGACGAGACTGGTAAATTCGCTGGCCACCAATTCTGCTCTTCCAAAACTCGTATGTCGCTTGCCTTTCTCTCTGCCCCACATTCTTAACCTTGTCTGTCCAAGGTTAAAATACTCGAAATCATGGCCCCACCCGATGTACGCCTCGACCCCGTGCAATGGGCCGCCGTCCTGCCGGCCATGTGCAATCTCCGCTGGCTGACTGTGTGCTCCAGCGTCTCGTTCCCGGCGCACATCCTGCCCTCTATCACGTTCCGGCTTATCACCTTTGGCTCGTTCTCGACTGTGGTCGGCGATTGGGTCCAGCTCATCGCGTCTCAGCCGTCGATCGAGGAGCTTCTGTTTGTTTCAGACTTCTACGCCGCGCCGCCGTCGCCCCGAGAGCTGCCAAACCTGCGCGTTCTCCGAGGTCGACCAGCCGACATCGCCAGATTTTCCATGCAGCACCCGTTGGAGGATTTGTGGTTTTTCCGCGGGCCACCATTCGAACGACGTGCGCTCAAGGGCCGCGACCTCACTTTGTTTGCTGCCTCGCCCTCCCGGCTTCGGACAATCCGCATCTCCGCGTCTCAATTTCTAATCCTGCTTGAGGCCGCCCCAAACTGTTGACGAGTCTCCAGCATATCGTGCTCGACGAGGAGGAGACATGGACTGACTTCATTGCTCACCCCAGCTCAAGGATGGTGCGTTGTTGTTTAAAATCATATTCATGTGTCTGATTGATTTATAGCATGGTAGTAGCCTCGAGACTTTCGCCGCCGCTGCCAACCATCGCTTCCCCAACCTCGAAAGCGTCCTTCTCGCGTCCGTTCAGCACCATGCCGATCCCGGTCGCTCCCGCCGCCTGTTAGTGTGCGCCGACGGCCCTTATTTCGCCAGCATCATGAGGCCGCTATTCACCGCTCCGCACTTGAAGATGTTCCGTGTTTTGGCGATCGATGGCGTCGCCACTTAGAAGGATATGGTATCTGATGATGTATCGTACACGGAGGCTGTCTCCATCGTCCACATGCGTCAGTACATGTGTCTCTTCGGCTGATTTGTTCCAATCCAATTTGTTTCAACGCATATCTACGTCCGAGTCGGTCCGATACCCAACCTGAACAAATCAGATCAAGACACGCCCGATCGTGCATCCATATCTCTTCTCTCACCTTGACAACTTTCTAATGCCCCTTCGCAATTTTATGGCAAGTTATGTCTGCTTTGCGGGATCTTGTCTGAACTGCACTACAGACAGCCCCATCTGCCATTTGCGCGCGCTGCTCCACCGCAAATCCCCGGTATCGATACCAAGCTTGTGGGATGGATTTATGTGGTGCGTGCATCGCAACTGGTCACTTGGTCCATCAAGTTCAGGTACGCCATGTGAATTTACTCTTGATCAAATTCTCATATTGCGAGCAGATTTGGACGGGTACGTCCTTTGAGCGCGTCACCGCACAACAAGCCGGGATGCGACTACGACTGGGCCATGCCCAGGGCCAGCAGTGTCCGCACCTTGACCTTCAACAGGGTTTCTGCCTCCTTCACAACTCGGGAATCGTCACCGTCGATGTCGAATTTTGCGGCTGCAATGGTGCGGCGTCGCGAGGGGTTCAACTGATTGCGGCCCATCTTGTTCCGTCGGGGATGGTGGCTCCGACCATGGCAGTGGATGGGAGATTGATTGTGCAGATGTTGGAAGGCGGCACTGTGCAGGTCTAATTATATACAGAATCTTTCCCTGTTGGACGCAGTTTTGCGAAGGCTCCCTTTCCTATTCCTTCAAGTCCGAATGAACAAGAAAAAAAAGTGTTCTCGTGAGTGCGCATAACCTCTTGCGAGGGCAATATTTGCTGACAATCCCTGGACGGATAGTCTTGCCCCGCGGCGTTTCTCCTATCTGGCCACCACCAGCCTCGATTTCAAGTAAACGGTGTTCGCACGCAGCTCGCAAGGACACCGCTCCAGCCTCCCTCCCTACAACTGAGGACACCTGGCAAGCCGCGATGGCAGAGCTGTCTGGCTTCCCTTCGCAATGGGCTAAAGGGGAGCTGGACGATGAGTGCGATACTTTTTATTACTCGTGTATTTCTATCTTGACATTCATTTATATCACAGGAACTTCCAGCTACTGCCGACGGCTTCGAGCGTGCAGTCACCCCCGGTGGAGAGTTGCGATGTCGATGATGAGTGCGTCCCTTGCCCAATATCCATCCTTTCACTAAACTTTGCTGTAGGTACGTCGACATGCCGCCACTCATGGCGTCCCCCGACTGCGTTGCTCAGTGCTTTGACACGCCGTTCGAGCCGTCCCCCCAACTACTGCGGCTCGAGGAAGCACTCCAACGCACGGGCCGCGTTGACGGCGAGACGATGGAGAGGCTCAGTCGGGAGACCATGGAGTTGGAGGCGCAGGAAAGCGAGTTTGTGAGGAAGTTCAAACTTGCGCGGCGTGCCTGGGAGGAGCAGGAGTTGCGAGAGAGGGAGATAGCGAGGGAGGCCGCTCTTGCGTACGTCGTGGCTGCCATGCGGGAGCCCGATCGCCGCAGGTGGGTCGAGGACGGCCACAGGCAAGAGGCGATGGAGGCGAGGGAGGCGATGCCCGGCCTCAGGTGGATCGAGGAGGGCCACAGGCGGGAGGCGCTGGCTGGCCGCTCGCCACCCATGATGGGTCCCGGGGTCAGGCGATCCCTTGACGACATCTTCGACAATCCGTTTGAAAGGAGGGGGCGCGCGAGGAGCCCGGTGCTTGCAGGCGATGTTTCACAGGCATCGTGGCGAGACTACTCAACGGGGTCTGGAGAACTTGAGTATGTAGATTAGTGCTGAATGAATGTGCTTTTTCTCTCTCAAATCTTTCGCCTTTGTTCGTCGTGGTGAAAACTCAATTTATTAAGTAGGTACTTGACTACTTAAAGTTTGGCTTTCAGCGGGCGGCAGACGCTGCAGTTCGGACGGCAACAACGCTGGATACTGCCATCACCCTCCAATTCGGGCAGTTCGTCGTCGCCGTCGTCCAAGGCCACCAGGTCGGGCATTTCGGGGTCATCTCCAAGACCGTCTGTTTGGAGAAGGAGAGGAAGCGTCTCATTGGCGATCTCCCCTAGGCGTTTGAGATGAAAATTGGCGTCAATACTAGAAAAGGTGAGTGCGAGGAATATAACTGAAGCTGGGAAACGCACGAGAGGTACAACGCGAAAACAAAATCAGAGTTACGATAATACTCTCCTTTTTGAAGGTCATCAGTTGCTGCATTAAAAGAGTCAGTCTAATATTCAAGACTGGGAGGAGAACACACCGTTGGTCGCCATTTCTGAGGTTGAAAGAAAGTTGTACGCGGCGGTAACGTTAAATGATTGGCGCGACTGTTGACAATGTTCGTCGGGGTTACCGAAATACGTTACCGTACGTACGGTCTTCGAGGAGCTGTGGGCGCGTTGACAGATCGTGTCGAGATTTTTGTCGGCGGTGGTGGGAGTTGAGAACAAGGTCCGGCAAGCGCCGGTTGGTTGACAGGGCACGTGCAGCACTGCCTGCGTACGCCATGTCTGGCGTTGTCGAACGCCCTCAATGTCCAATGCCCCAGGCTTGTCAACAACGACCTCAACGATGCCCGACACACCCTCAACGACGCCCGAGACACTCCGATGGAGGCTCGAAATGTGAAGACCCGTACCTGGTCAACGCCTGAGATTCTCCGATGGAGGCTCGAGCGTGGAGCGCCGCGCATCGTCAACAACGCCCGAGACACTCCGATGGAGGCTCGGAACGTCGAACTAGGGTGTGCCTGTGTGCACTGTCCTGAACATGCCTTGTCTGGCGGGATCATCAGCTCGGCGACAACAGCACACGTGCCCACTCCCCATGCGCTGCTGGCTTGCTGCGTTGTCGCTTTTTTTGCGCACCCTTCTCAAGCCATCCACGGCCTGGCACTGGATCTTCATTTGCCCATCGTCTAGTGCGTTTTTTTCCCTCGTCACTTGTATAGTTTTGTCTAATATATTATAGAATGTCGAAGCGCAAGAAAGGGGCGACCACGTATCATTTCGGGGGCAGCACTGCACCCACGCCCGACATCTCCACGCCCGCCGCACTCGCTGGTCCGTCCACCACCGGCGTGCTTCGCGAAAAAACCAAGATTCGCCAATCCGACGGCCATGTGCAGCAGACGAGGACTGTAGTCGAAGTCGCTGCCGAGGTGCCGCCCCCAGCAAAGGTCCACCCTGATGTCCCCAGGGAACGCGCACCCATATACGATCTGTACAACGGCGGCGACGAGGGTGCACCCGATGTGGAGGAGGACGACGGCCCCCGCGAGGCTCGAGAGTCTGTGAGTGCGGTGTTCCTTAATTCTGGCTCAAATCTGACGTGATTGCGATGCTCAGGACGACCCCCTGCAGCAATGGGTGGACGACCATCTGCCCATCTACCTGGCTGAGGTCCTTCGTCTCGAGGGCCGCGGCGAGCATGCCTTGCATCAAAATTGCCCTCGCTGCACCACAGAAACGCCAGAATTCCGCTGTAACGACTGTCTCGGCGGCGGGGAGCTGCTGTGCAAAGCCTGCCTCGTTCTGGCACATAAGCAACTGCCCTTCCACCGCGTCCAAGTGAGTTACTCCATTTTAAAAACATTGCTCGAAGCTGACCTGCGCATGGACAGCAATGGACAGGGCAGATGTTCAAGGGCGCCAAATTGAAGGATCTCGGTGTACACGTACAGCTAGGCCACTGGCATGGCGCGACCCGGAGTTGCTCCGTCCCGGTGCCCGCGAAGAACGACGACTTCGTAGTCATCGACGTCCTCGGCGTGCACCAAATCGGGCTCGACTACTGTGGCTGCGGACAGAATGGCCACCCCACTGTCCAGCTCCTTCGTGCAGGACTATGGGCGGCGACGACCACCAACCCCAAGACCGCGCGACTTTCACGGTGCTCCGAAAGTGGCACCTCCTATCCTTCGAAGCCAAACTCTCGGCGCTGGAGTTCTATCGGAGCCTGGCCAGGGAGACGGACAACACGCTCCACAAGCAGGATAAGGTTTGTCTTCCTTTTCAATGCTGCATGCAACATCGCATTGAGCTGAAGAATAACAGGACCGCTATCACGAGTTCTTGCGGATGACGAAACAGTGGCGCAATGTTCGCATGCTAAAACGGGCGGGGTGCGGACATGATCCCTTAGGCATTGCAAACACACAGCCGGGGGAATGCGCTCTGCTCTGTCCGGCCTGTCCTCAGCCAGGGATGAATATGGCACCAGATTGGGCGTCGGCGCCGGAGGAGAAACAGTGAGGTCCTTCTGCATTCCGACGAAACCCCCTGCTCACTGCGCCCAAGATTCTTACATGCCTTGTTCCTGGCGATTGACGCCAACTTTCGTCTCAAACGGAAGGACGTATCTACAGAGGAAAAAGACCCAGGCCTCGGGAATGGATGGGCTTTTTTCTGCGAGGTGAAGAAATACATGACGCACGTGAAGAAGTTCTGGAACCAGAAGCAGCCGGTGCGTACACTTCATCATCTCGCCCTTGGCTCTCCGGCTGATGTACAGTAAAGAGAAGCCACTGTGTTGCGCACGACGCTGTCGACAAGCCGGACCGGGAGTCGCGGGGGACGGCGTCGTCTGGAATTGGTGCAGTAGACTGTGCTCGCCACAACATGAAGCGGCCAAATGCTGTAGGGGACCTTCAGCTCGGAGAGCGGTAAGTGCGCGCAAGCTTCACCGGATACAGTATCTGATTGTTGTCAGATACGTGAATATGGATTACCTGTTTTTCGGCAGCGTGGCCGATTCGTCGCTGGTGCGCATGTTCGTTTCGTACGACATCGCGTGCCAATGGCACATCAATATTTGGATCCGGATGCATGCCTACAAGGACACTGAACTCACCATCGCTGGCGTCAAGTACATCACCTTCTTGGTGCCCAAATTCCATCTTCCCGCGCACATCGAAGCCTGTAACCTCAAGTTTTCGTTCAATCTAACCCACGACGTCGGACAGACGGATGGCGAAGCGCCCGAGCGTGGGTGGGCGAACGCAAACCCTCTGGCGGGAAGTACGAAGGAGATGGGTCCGGGCTCCCGACGCGACACCTTGGACGACCACTTCAACGATTGGAACTACAAAAAAATTATCGCTCTGGGTAAGCAAACAGCAGTTGGGCGCAATGAAAGAGCTGACCATTCGCACAGGCTACCTGTTACGCACAAAAACCGAGAATGCCGTCCCGGAGATGGTCAAGACCAAGGAGGCGCTAGATGACATGGAAGGGTCGTTGGGCGAGAACGTCGTGCGGGAATGGACGGCCATGGCGAAGCTGTGGGAGGCAGACGACACCCAGCCGAACCCGTTCGAGACCATGCTCAAGGACATGCACGTCGCGAAGGTGCGAGCCGAGCTGGCGGAAGAAGCGGCCACCAGGGAGGCGGCAGGGCTGCAGGACGCGGGAACCGTGCGCGGTGACATGCACCTCACGGAGCTCATCGGAATGGGGCTACAATTGGAAAGCCAGCAGTAAGTCTTTTTGCTAGAAGCAGACGAATGCGCGCCTAACCATGATGTAGGCGAATCCTAGCTTTCGACGTTGCCGCCACTGGGTTGCATCCGACCCCGGGGCAACGCCGCGCAATGACCGAGCGCACCGGCAAGCTACGGCGCAAGATCGTAGCCTGGATCGACGTGCAGGAGAAGTTCTACCCCGGGCTGAAGAACACGCGCGAGCTGGAAGACGCGGCGCGCCAGCGCGCTGCGGAGACGCAGCCCGTCCCCGGCATCAATGTCTACGACATCAAGTTATGGCTACCGTCGGCCATCGCGCGCGTGCCATGGGCTGCCCTCGAGGGAAACCAAGTCAAGACTGACTCCCACATGCACGAGTACCGTCTGCGGGTCGGGCAGGCGGAGGAAGCGCTCCACGAGTTGCGCCGGCTGCTGCTTGTGCGGACGCACCTGTACCAGCTGAAGGATGTGCATGCGAGGGGGGTTCGCGCCAATATGCGCTCGCAGGACAAGATCGCGGCGCTTAACGACCAGGCCAAGCGATCGGCGGCACAGTATCATACCACGCGCGAGGGCCTGGTAACGCTTGGGCCTCTGGTGAAGCGTGCGGAGTAGCAGCGGACGCTGCTGGAGCTTCACGACGCCGATATCAGGGGCCTGCCGCAGTCCCGGTTCCATGACCCGACACGGAAGAAGATGAAGAAAAGGAAGAGGAGGAAGCGGAGGAGGAAAGGCCATCTCCCGCCGTCCTGGATTTGGACGACTACAGGGGCGGAGTACAATCCGGCTGACGGCGCGGCGATGAACGAAGGTACGCACCGCGATTAAAAGCAGATCGAATTGTGCTGACACCCACCGTTAGCGGTGCGAATCGAATGGGCAAAGATACGCGCGCGCTCTCATCGCTGGAGGGAGGAGGTTGATCTCCTGGAAGAGGAGATGGCACGGGTCGGGCGATACTTGCGGTGGCGGTCGACCTGGTGGACACAGCGGGTGGACGGGAGGATGCTGCCAGCCGGAGCACAGCTGGAAGGGGAGACATTGTACGCTCTGCGACAAGCCGCAACGTTCGCAGCCCTTGAGGAGCGTTACGCAAAGGAGTGGGAGGCTTTACCCGGCTTGATCCAGCGGGGAAGGGCTGGAGAGCTCGATGCGGCGGACCTCGAGGGGTGGGTGGGGGTGGAGGTGGTGGAGGTGGAGGAGGCGGGGGCGGAACTGGACAGCGACGATGAGGAGGAGGAGGAGGGCGAAGACTACGTGGATAGCGAGGAGGAGGCGGCAATCCCGGATTTGCCTCAGGGGACGATCATGTCTACGTATGTGGACGAGGTTTTGGTGATGTAGATGGTACTTGTGGACGTGGATGGACACCGTATCGGTAGCGCTACGTACCTTTTTTTCTCGTATTTTTACTGTATTTTTTTGTAATTTTTCCTGCTCATCGTCGCAGACGACGTCGAGGCCCCCTCGACGTTGTCGCCCAAAATGGAAATTATTTGATCGCTGTCCTCACTTACGGCTGATTGTCGTCGACAACGCAGAGCATCCCTTCGACGCCGTGCTGGCTCTATTACATATGCCCTCTACCAAAGGTGCGCTGATACATCATATTGACCTCTAAGCTAGGGGTTTTAATACATCACCATAAAACCGCTGATTAGCGGTTGGTGATAGATCATACTGCCATACTAAGGTCTCGGGTGATGCCGAGACGTGATTGGCGTCAGATATGATGCCATCACGGTGATTTGGTTGAAAATCCGGAGAAAACCTGGAATGTATTGTATTTTGAGGTAGTACCTTAAAAGCACTCGTGTTGAGTACCCTAAAAAGCACTACAGATTGATGCTCTCATTCTGAGTGCTTTTTTGGCGAAATTATTGTGTGGGTACTACATTTGAGTACTTTTACTTCCCGCAGTGTCCAGTTTTGACCACCGGTGAACTGTGGGTAGATTCTATGTGCAGAAGTCAGATGTTGTGTAAGTTGGAATAAAATTCAAGGCTGACCGATGAAAGTGCTTTGTCTCCCCTGCGAAGGGCGACCAACAGAAATGGTTTTGTACCTCATTATCGCTGGCGCGGCGCGAGTGAAACGGCCAGGGTCTGCGGGTATGGAGCTCCTGTGAAGGACATGTCGAGTTTTGGCATAAAAAAGACTGCCAAGATCATCAACACATGGCTGGAGCCCGACTCGAACGGGAACTACGGGATGGCGGACCATATCACAATGAGTATCAAATTAGGATGCGTCCTAGACCTATAAAGCCTTCTTTGCTCGAACGCGCACGTTTCTCTGTGCTCAATTCGTTGTCAGCGAGTCGTTGTTTTTTCTTTAGAGAAAATATACATTGCAGCGACATAAATCAATCCGCGACATAAATCAATCCTAGGTAGATAGATGGACGGTTTCATGAGAAGACGAACACGACTTACACGACACAGTAATCCACCTCAGTGAATCCGTGGCAGAACCGCCTCCCTGTGGAATAACCTGACACCAGCTGGAGAATTCGACCGGAACAGACCGTCCAACCCGCAAACGGCATGACCAGACAGCAAGATCTGGGCCGCTCCTGATTCAAGTGATCAGACGCTAAGTACATTCAGTCGAATCAAGGTTGGCCGAGTATAAGTTGCGTTGCACGAAGGGAGTTGTCCAGGTGATAGCTATAGGTTGCATGCGGATGTGCGAGTAGGAAGTAAGAGTAGACCCAGTCGCCCACGGCATTGCTTAGCTCAGCGCTCCATGCCGGAAGAGATTCACATCCAGTTAAATTACGTTCAATTTGCTTGACCGAGCGGAGAATGAGTTGCACAAGATCGCGCTCGCTGACTGGATTTTGGAACGATAGGCGACAGATTCCGGATGGGGTGTGGATGCACGCACGAGCAGCGGCCATTGAGTAGCGAGCATCGGGCGGTGAGTGGTGAGTAGCGTGTAGGATGGAGGATGTACAGAGGCGGTGGAAGAAGGACGAAGATGCATCAAGTCAAACCTACGGAAAATTCAGCACAGGCCCTCCAATGAAATGACACCAAACACACCGAGGAACCGGGTGAATAAGCCCACGACTACACCGCCCAGAAGAGGAACGAAACGAATCAAACCGAGGAAACGACAGAATAAGGATAAAGATGGGGTTATGCGTACGGGTAGGAAGGTGCGGATAGCTTGCGGATAAATAGACGAGACGAGAGGTAAGAGGCAGAAGGAGGACGTGCAGAGATGGGGTGTAGCGGGTAGCGTGGAGCGTGAAGCGTGTGGTGGTGAGCGCAGAGGGATATATAGAATACGCGCAACTGTTGGAATCGAGACCTATACACAAGAAGTCAGTGCACGCCCCCTTCCCGAACCTTCGCGCAAGTACTCACCAATAACGCTGCCCAAGAACGAAAACTATGCAGCGCCGGCTTGAACGACGAGCCCAACGAGACTGAGCATCACATCGTTGAAGCTCGCGAGGTTCTGTGCACCCGTCGCCTGAGCCTGTACACCACTCGAACTAGGTGTGGCGCTGGCCGACACGCCGGAGCTGCTTGGGCGCGCAGAAGACGAGCTTGGGCGTGCGCTCGAACTCGGGCGGGCAGAGGAGCTGGAGTGCGTGCTAGACGTGGTGGTGTGCGTGCGTGCTGCTCGTAGTCGCGTGTGTCGTACTGGTAGTCGAATGCGTAGTCGGCGTCGGCGTCGGCGTACTCGTCGTGGTAGTCTTCTTCTGCGTGCTCGTCGTCGTAGTAGGATCACCCGAGCCGTCAGCGAAGGACCACGAGCCGTAGAACTCGCCGATGCCGGGGTCGCCGACGAAGAATTCGAAGAGGCCTTGGGTGAGATCGAGGGAGCCCCAGGTGTCGCAGGATGCGCACTGTGAGGTGTGCACGGATTAGTAAAAGTGAAATGAAGCTGGGACGGCGTGTAGAATAGGTAATAATAACAGCTGCAAGCGGTGGTGGCGATGGAGGATGGGGAGGGCAAGAGGGAGGCATGCGAGGATGGCGAGGATGGCAAACGAGGAGAGTAATAAAGCGAAAGTGGGACAAGGTGAATGGAGAAAGAGGCAACGCAGACGCACCTCATCCACACAAGTGGCGACCGTGCTCTTTCCGTTATAATCAATCCGCAACTGCTTCCCGCAGCACGCCGAGCCGTCCCCGTATTGGTTGTAGTTCATCGCTACGAACTAACCGCAGGATAGTTTTCGTGAATATCAGGATCAAATTGAATTGAACCGAAAACGCACCCAATCACTATCCTTATGGTTCTTCCCGGTGCACGCATCGGGACCCGTGTCGGTTGGATACCACGTCATAGCTACGCCCGTGTATGTGTCCCTTTTCTCCATGTCCATCCTTCTCTCCTCCGCCATCCCCGTGCCATTTGTGGGCCCGCGCAGACGCAAAGCGAGATTGTTGTGTGTGCGGGGCGCAGCGGGGAGGTGCGGTTGGGGTTTCGAGGCGGTGGCACCAGCTGCGCAGAGGAGGAGCGCGCTGACGAGGTGCATCGTCGTCTCTATTGCGGATGATTTTCTAGTGATTCTATGGCGTGGCTATCGGGTCCAGCGGGGGAAGCCTCTGCTTATTGCTGAGCTAAGGCTAAGAAAAAGAGTGTCCGAGCGAGTGTGTGTTGGCCGGGCACAAGAACGAGAATGGGCGCGGCGACGGCGGCGGGGGTGACGAGGAAGAGGTGAAGAGCAACGAGCGAACGTGAGAAAGATTGATGGATACGGCGCTGATCATTTGCTGATGGGTTGATCTGCCACGTGCTGTATGGTTCAACTTCTTGGTTGGATTTCTCTAGGGGGCTGGGACGGGCGATACAGCGAGTGTGGGGTGAGGCAGGACCTATGACAATCCCTTTGGAGGCTAGGTCCCGACGTCGGCCGATCGGCCCATTTTTGTCCGGTCATGTTTTCGTCCTCGACGCCCAATTTTTGTCCGGACAGGACCTAGCCTTCCCAAAAAAAACGTTTTTTCCTCCCCGCGGGGCGGTAATACCCTCCGGAGCCATCTACATTGCCTTCGGGACCTCCTCTCGTGTATTTCTCGGTGGTATTCTAAAATAAATTACATGTCCTCCTCGTCATCATCGTCAGATTCAGCCCCAGCCCCGGTAGTTTTCTTTCCCCGCTTCCGAAACAGTGTCATCGCGGTATTGAACTTGTCCAATCCCTGAGAAAGCTTCTTGAAACGATCCGAATCCTCGGCACCTAGTTCAAGACCAGTGGGGAGGAGCTTCGGGATGGACGACAGCACACAGAGAAAATTAATCGGAGGGATGTGTGCAAACTGTCTGGTCTGCAATACCGAGGTTGCTGTGGGGATGGCGTGGAATTGAGTGCCATGGATTTTTTCGAAGAGCTGGACCGAGATTTTGGACAAGGCAGAGATGTTGGATGAATCGGACACTGGTTCGTGCCTGCCGTACTTTCCCCCGCCTTTGCAATGCATTCCAAAGACTGAGAGAAAGATTATGAGCGTATTATTATATATGGGTATGCAGACGTACTGTGACCGATCATCAAGCCACGGGCAGTCAGGACGACGCCATAATCACCGAGGTGGAGTGGGCAGAAGAGTGTCACCCGGGCATGGATACTTTCAGGTAGATTCGGCACCCGCGCTTTCGTGAATACGTCCTTCCGCTTCGTAGCAGCCTATCACGGAAGGAAGATTAGCACACAATCATACTCTGTCCACTTAAGAGAGCGCCGTACCTTTTTCGCAAGCGTCGTGGCTGCCAATGCGGCGTTGGCAGAGTTCCCAGCGGTAGTGGGAACATTACCTCCGCGGCCGCCAGGAGCCGGCACAACCCAGTGGGCCTTTCGGACAAGCCCAGTCCCCGGCGCTATTTCCTGCTCTGTTCCCTCCTTCAACGCAAGATGCAATTTTTTGATAAGTTGTTGGCGCAATGAAGCATCCTTGGCCTTTTCAGAACTCCAGTCCAGCACCCGAGTTCGTACACCCCGAGCAGCCTGGACAGTTTGGTGATGACGGCGCAATTCGACCAGATAATCAAAGTCGATGGTATCGGCCGCTGCGGACGCCTGACCTAAAGGTTTGGACGGTTCTGATATGGACAGAGTGGGGATGGCGTCTTTTAAAGCCTGAACAGCACTGTGCTCCTCTGCTTCGACTTCGTCAAGAATCTCGGCTTCATTGTCGTTCGAAGTATGACTGCAAGGAGGAGTCAGTAAGTTTTGCCCTGTGTAATGAACACCACATTACATCTTGATCATATCGTCAGCGGTCAGAGCGAGTGCGGCAGAGGTGAGATTGAGGAGCTCCTGGGTTTGTTTGCGAGGATGACGGGCAGTAGTATCCTCCACCAGTTCCTCGGCTTGGTCGATGAGGTCCTGTAACTGCTGGGCCTCGGAGATGCTGCCTGAATCCGAAGCAGAGTCCTCGTCCTCAACGACATTATACCAGGAGTCGATGCTGGGAAGGACAGGAATTGAGGAGACAGCACCGGGGTGCAAATGAGACGGCGCCAGCCCTAATAACGCAATCAGGCTATCGGACTCCTCAGCGGCCTCGGCCGCGGCACAGTCAATATCATCGTCAGTGGGGAATGTGGAGAGGGCGAGGATGTCGAGGCCGGTGTTATCGAAATAAGTGTGACTATATCCTGCGGCTCGAGCCTTGGGATCCGACGCCTTGGCCCGAAGAACAGCTGCCCGAATTTTGACGCGAAGTTTGGGGATCATGTACAGAAAGTCCAACATCGTGAAATCCTTGACAATCCGACGTGACTCGCCGAAAACATGCTCGCACGCCTCGCTGGAATGCAACCAAGGAAGGAGGGGGAAAATACCGTCGACGCTGTCGCGATGGATGTAGACCAGCGCGAGATAGCCTTCGATGATAATGCGAGCGATATCGACGGCCTCGCGGGACAGGAAATACAAGGATTTGTTGTAGCCTGAGATTTCGAGGGACGCGCTCCATGAGTCCAAGACGTAGCGGGCACGCAGAACGAGCTTCACCCGCTCCGCATGCGATATAGATCGGTTCTGATATGCGTCAATTAACTCCCCAAAAATGAAGAGGTAGACAATTTCGCCGAGATATTCTGGATGGTGATCGGCCAGATACTTGAGGGTATCGGCTGAGAAGAGCCGGGTCGCAGCATTGTCATCCTGGCGATCCAGCTTTTCAACGTCTCGATGAAAGAGTGGAGAACCATCAGCGAAGGCCATCTCACGAATTCGCGAGTAGATCGCGGTGTAACTCCCCAAAGCTAGAAGTTGTGCACCAGAGAAAAGGTTGTTGCGAAACGTCTTCAGCGCATGCTTCGAGTCCTGTATCATGCATATAGACTGCCCCCGAACGACGGCTATAATGATTGTGAGCGGCGGACCCTTTCCACGGGGATCCTTGATAACGTGCTTGATTGTCTCGTCGGCCTGCTTGACGAATAGGTCTTGAACAGAACGCTCGATCTGCGTTCCATCACAGGCATACAAGACGACCTTTATCTTGTGATCCAAAAGACCATTGACGACCTGGACGAGATAGCGCAGGAGGACATCCGCTTTGAGGTCATTCGCAATCGGAAGTGCCGCCACAATTATCGGAGTGACGCCAGGGACAGGAATTGTCAAGCACCAAAGCCGAATCTTTGACGACATCAGCCAATGCAATAAAATCCCACCAGAACTCACCTTGGTGGCCTTCTTAGCCTTCGCGGTCGCAATGACACTTTTTACTTGCTCCGGATCCGCGACTCGTAGTGGACCATCGGTTCCGCCGACCAAGAAGTGGGATTTCTTGTCGCTATCCCAATACAGCCGAAAGGAGGGAAACAGCTTTGTATCGTCGCAGCTGAGATTTACGGGACCATCGTAGTTCAAGGCGGCGAGGTGTTCTGCGGCAAGCTTGAAGTTGCGGTCGGATATGTCCATGGGAAAGCGGGGTTCACGGGCCTCTTTCGCGCTGATTTATTGTTCAAACTTGTGGTTCGCATGGACAGATACAAAAAAAAAGACTCACCGAAAACTGCGCTCGCTTCGGCCAGGAAGATGCTCTTGGAACGCACGATAAGCAGCGGGGCTGCTGATTCGAATTACGTTGCAGAATTCATCGTACGCAGGAGCATACTTGAAATTTTGCATCCCGACCCCGCGCTCCTCCCGGTCTGCCTTCGTTACCATCGCTTCAACCAAGCCGTTGAAAACCTGATTGTTGTAGGTTCCCTCAAGAACTCCTTGGGCGTAACGAACACAGGGAGTATTTTTTGCGTTCTGGAGAAAATTAGCAAAGCTACTGGTTTCACGTGTACTAATGTACATACCGGCTGTTCAATGATATCTTGTAACCCAATGGAGCGCCCATAGATTTCGCCGAGAAGTTGGTTTTTGTATTGGGCGTTGGTGTAGATATAATTCTTGGGGTCCGGCGCCTTCTTTTTGAGAGTTTTCTTGAAAGATTTGCGGGTCAATAACGCCGAGCATGACGAGCAAGGACATGCCCGAGGGCCCCTGCACATCACAGTCTTTTTGCAGTCCGTCGAGAAAACCCGTAAGTTGTGGTGGTCATTTCTCCACATCTGTTCGTGGTACTGGGTGTCCTGGACCTCCTTTCGGCGCTTTGTCCCCAGAGCACTGAATGCCTTGCTGAATTTTTCGGACGCGATCTTGAAGACAGACCGGGAGCCGCCACCCATCGCTCCGCTACGTTTCAGATAGGCTTCGACGTTCGGGATGTCGTTTTCCGTGATGCCGGGGCAGGGCTTTTCGGTGGGAACAGCAGGATTACTGTGAACGGGTTTCGACGGCGTGGCCCCGGCAAAGAGGCTCGTTAGTGTAGACATCCCCGCGCCACGGTGAGCGGCGCGGCAGCCTTTCGGATCCCTGGCGTGCGCTCTGAACTGTGACACTTCGTAAGGCTGCTTGCCCTTGACAATCTTGCCGCATTTTGAATGCCGAATCGAGCGAATATCGGCAGTGTTGGCGTCGCCGAGAAATTCGGCGTGAGGATCGAGGTCGCGGACGTCCCTCTTGAAGTTCTCGTACCTGACGGGGTCGACAGTGAACTCTCCACTCCTCAGCTGTTTCATCACCGCCTGCGATGCCTTTGCGGTTCGACTGATACCGACGTTGGTTGGGGTAGCCGAAGTTGATGCACGATCCGATTTCTGTTTCTTCATCGTGGGAACTGTGCCAGCGCTGCCATCCACGTCGTCGGAGTGTCGTCTTTTCTTCTCCTCCTTCGCCTTTGGCACTGCGGGCTTGGATCCTGCGGAAGCGAAAAACCCGAACAAGGAAGTCTGTTTCGTCGCCTTCCTAGATTTGGATTCATCGCGAGCTGGCGGCGCAACTGGCTCGTCTGGCGGAATATCTACCTCCATAGCCGATCCAGCGTCGTCCAGTGAGGTCGATGGGCCTGCCTTCGTCTCCTCTTCGGCTACGGAAACCTCAGCATCGCCCATAGCCGACTCAGAGGTTTTGTCCCAGTCCGCGCCGTCCACCCCACTGCTCGTCGCGAAGGACATGCGATCGGACGCCGCTGCCTCCGATTCGCTTTCCTCGTCGTCCCACGTGGCTCTCCCGAGAAGGACATCGTTGTCGGAGACAGCGGAAGAGTCTGACGTATCTGCAGAATTGACGCTCCGAGCGGACGAATCGTCAGGCGGGTTCAGAAGGTCGTAAATGGAGATGTATGAACGAGGAGCAGGAGCTGGCTCCTTGACTGCCTCGAGGTTTACTGCCTCGTCTTCTGTAGAGGTGGGTCGAATGTTCTTCTTGGAGAATAAGTATCCGGGCGAGACACAAAGGTATGATGATATGCGTACCGGCTGTTCAACTTTCTGATGTTTGACATATCTTAAAAAGCGTTGAACCCGCGCGAAGACAGCCATCCGCGGAATCCACAGCGGGGTGTCGGGGTACAGGCGCCGCTCGGCGGTGTTGGGGGCGACGATTCCGCAAGAATAGCCGTCCCTTTGAACGCCATGCTCCAGTGCGTCGTAGTCCCATTGGAATGTTATGCCGAATTGGCAGCGACCCCAATTCTTCAGGCCATTGATCAGGTTCTTCGGCGGCTGAAACAATCCTGGCATTGGATTGCCTATGGCGTATGAGTATATCTCGTCAATCTGAGAATTCGCATGCTTACCGAAGCCAATAGTCTCATTCTTGAAATCCATTTCGCCTGTGACCCAATGCTTGTTGCCGATGTTGACAGGGAATATAATTTTTTCCTTCCCTTCGTCCTTCACCTCGCGCTCATACTGATGCAGTTCCGGAGCCCAATTTTTTGTGTATTTCCCTTTGGCGCGCAGAATCTGTTGCGAAAAGGAGAGTCGAACAACCAGCACCTTCGCCCTCAGTTCAGGATCAGACGCGACTCGATCCGCCAAGTCTTCCATCATCATATCAATATGCGTCGTTCCGAGCCAGACACTGCCCAGAAAGTCGGCGAGATCCATAGTCGAAGTCGACCCACGGTCATAGGTGAGCGAAACCTTCCATCCCATCGTCTCGAGCTCAGCGCGCACATGCTCCAATGCGGCCTTGGTATCTCCATCTTTGCATTTCTGCCGCTCATTTTCCACCCATTGAACGCCTCGCTTCCAGGTACCCTGCTGCTTGATGATGTCGGCCATCTCCTTCCAGAATGAGAGCGTCCCGAGGGGAAACCGATCCTTGCCGTCGTTGAATCGAGGGTCCGCTATAGATTTAGCTCCATCAAGCCATGCCTGTCCTGACTTCCGACCCAGGAGATCCAAGACAGCGACCGGTGGAATACTCCGTCCCTCTAGAAGTGAGATATCTGTTGTCGGTTCCTCCTTGCTAAACCACATTTGGCTTTCCCCGTAGACAAGCTCCGAGGAGGTACGAGGTAGAGCCAGGTCACAGAATTTCGTGACAGAAAGACTTCCAGGAGGGATCAGTTCCGTGGCTTGCGCGGGAAGTGCGAATACGGCGTTTTTAGCAGCAATGACCGCAAAAGGTGCGTCCGAATACTGCTTCCCCTTGCCGATCCAATCAGCGGGGATGAAGGGGGCGTCGGTGTCGATCTCCATATCCAGCGCCAGTATAACTAGCAGGGGAGGAGGGCTGGGCCGTCTGTGGAGGAGCGAAAAAAATACGTGATTTGTGATTATTTGTGTGGCTAGGGCTCCGAAATATAAATAATTCCTTAGCGAGGAGAATATCAAAAAACGTCGCGGCGCGGCATCAGCCATTTGACAAAAAACTTGTAACCTTTTTGACCTTGCGAGCTTTTTACAAGCTCAAAAGGTCAAAAAGGTCGCAAGGCCACAAGCTCGCACTAAATAATTTCGGGTATTTAATAATTACATGGGAGGGTATGTAAGCTACGACAGAAACTCGTGCATATGATGGTCTGCGTAAGGATTAACGAAATAGGTATTAAATGCATCAAGTGAGTCCGAAAAATGGAAATCCTCGGGAAGCGCAGCCGTACCGTACACCCCAATGAGATGCGCGGCGCGGGCGATGGAATCGACGGGGATGATGGCCAGCGTCGGCGCGGCATACGGCTGTCGCTCCAACTCGACAACCCACATTCCCGTATCGGGATCCGGCGTATCGTTGACGGGAACGAGCCAATTGACAAGGGCGCACTCGAAGATGTGGTCCATGTATACGAAGGAGAAGAAGAGCAGGACACGGCCAATGACAAGGCCGTGCATCACTGCAGCTCCCACGTCCACCAGGACCGTGTCACGCCGGGCGTAGCCGTGCCAATTGGGATTGGATCGGATTCGCTCGCGGTACATCCCGCCTGCCCCACCGAGATCACTGGGGGCGTAGAAGCGGGCGATAGCGGAATGGTGAACAGTGATCCGGCCCTCGAAGATTGGGCAGGCATCGATGGGAACGGCGGGGGCATCACCATCGGGAAGGCCGTTGACCTCCTCATGCAAGAAGCGCCGGAGGAGGTCGGGGAGCTGTGGCTGGTGGATGTGGGCAGCCAATGCTTGCAGTGCCTTGGGGTATCCGCGCTCTATCATTTGTAAGTCAGTTTGTGCTTGTACAAAAAGGAAATAGTACACGTTGTAACGGCGCACTGGAAAGTAGCCGTGTAATCAAAGACCCAAGATTTCAAGATGCGAAGCGATGAAATCACAACACAACACAAAAACCCTAAGATCTAATTTATATTTATCACAACTCGAGCTTCAATTGTTATCCTTTCAGCGTGCGTATGTGAGTTCGGGGAAGTAAGACCAGTATAGTCTGTCCGAAACAATGTACTTCAGTCTAAGAGTGGGCGGACGCTTTCTTTATGAAAAGCTAGCGGGCGGCGCGTCTAGTTGCTACTACCGGCCGGAGCGAGTAGAGACTTTGCTTTTCGGGCGGACGAGAGACTTGAACTTCTGAAATGAGGGAGAGCGGCACCGGCGGTCAGTCTAAACCGTGCCAGGGAATTAGCGACGGCCGGACGATTGACGAGGCGTCTTCAACTCAGACCCAGGCGGGCGACTCTTTCACTGAAAAGCCGGCGGCTCGGATTCGAAGGCTAGGCTGGCAGACGGTCTAGTCTGGCGGACTTCCTCTTACTCTGACAACGGACACTACTTCGTGTTGGCTGCTTCTCACTTCAATGCTTCCGTCTATCAAATCGTCTATTCAAATCCTCTTAGTCTACTATATGGCCCGTAAAGTGGGGGGATAGTCTACTGGCTAATTACAGGGTATACCGAGTCTTTTTATACAAACCGCTGGGTCACAAAAGGAGATATAAGGAAACTGTCCGGAACACAGTGTGGGTAAAGATCAGTAGTGTGGCCAATGGCGGCCGGGGTATTCTCATCCGTGGGTATAATCGTCTCAGTCAGCAGGCGGTCCATGTGGGCCGGCTTGTGCGCCAAGAAGGTTGTCAGGCCGCCCGGACGAAGCTCCGCCCGGTCGCAACCTTCCCGCCTGCTCTTCCTTGGTGTGGGGACTTGTGCGTCCGCCCGCTCAAGCCCTCCGGCCGGTATCTTCTAGCTCATCTTGTGCCTCGTTCGTGTTTCCTAGGCCCGCGCCGCCCGTCTCATCTTGGAGCCAGCGGCCGGATCGAACCATCTTCTGTCAGCCGCCAGGAACAACGATCCTTGATCGTGGATCCTCATGCGTGTGGGCGGCTGATGAAGGTTCTTAGATCCCAGCCGGCCGGTTGCGTCTTCTCGGATTTATCGGACGGCCGAATGAACCGTCCGCCCGAATCTTATCTTCTAAGATCGTCCCGCCCGTAGCTAGCACTCCGCCCGGTAGTGGGCGGCTCGCTCTAAGATAGTAGTTCCTCTTGTTCGCCTCGAGTACACAAAGGTTCGGTGGTTAGCCGCCCCTCTGAGCCGGCCGGTTAGGTACATTGGAGGCCCCACTGAGCTAGGGGCTCAGTGTTGAGTCCTTTGAACGCGTGATTGCCCGCCCACTTTCGACTGTCAACAGCAAGTATACCGTTCCGAGGAGAACGTATACTCTACAACTTAGCCTTACATTCCCGCAAATAGGTGTTTCAAAGGATGCGAAAACCAGCGGTTTTCACCGGTGGCTCGTCACCCACCATATCATCTCCCCCTTTCTTAAGATCTCAACTGTCCGCAGTTTATTTATAGCTTGCGGGCGGCCGTACGAGCTCTCTAGTCAGGCGGGCGGGTTCATCTGTTCGACAGCCAGTTGTCAATCAACGGCGTCTCAACGGTCGATCAGTAAGGCCCGACCGATCCGGTTAATTCTTAGGCGCCGCTAGTTCTCAACCGTGGGAATTATTTCATTTAACGGCCCACAGTTACTTCTAGGACATTCTTTTTCTATTCAGTCACTTCGAGTCATCCTGACTGCGGAGGTTCTCCTACTGCGGTTCCGCAGTACCAATCGTTGGAAAGAGAACCAATCCGTGCCAGAACTGCCAAAACAGGCAATTAACGCGCCAATCCCGAAGAGACAATCCATGATTGTCGTCTATCAATAGAACTATGGGTCCCGAGAAATTCTATCTGGGTCGCCGGAGAGTCTCCGACATCACCCGGCGGACAGTTTTATTGCCTGGGAAAGTTTTAAAAGATTATTTCAAACTCCGCCGCTGTGGCGTATATAAGGAGGGTTGTTTTCCTGAGTTCACCATCAATTTCCCGTCCCTTTCTCGTTTCGCGTAGCACTACTTTCCGTCTTTAAATCTTTCGCGTTACTTCCCATAACCCTTCCGTCTAATTCCGCTGGTTTTGCTGAGTTGAGAATGAGCCGCTCGTAAGGCTCTTACGCCTGACGGTAAGTTCAACCCCACTAACCGTGTGCGTGTGCAGCACGATGCCTCCGTCGTCTCGTTCTGTGTCGTCGTCTCGCCGTCCGGCCGGGTTGCCCGCTGCACCTCCCGACTTGTGGCTCCACCTTCGCAAGATCCCGTCCGGCGATTGGTCTCAAATGCGCGACCTCGGTTGCCCCGACCTGCTCGATACGTTCGATCCGCGAGACATCCTTCACTTCCTGACGACTTATTCTTCTGAGTTGGTACGTCCGTCTATTGTTTGTCCGGCCGCCCACTGTTACACAGCGGGCGGCGCGTCTTTCGCACTATTCTGACTTATTTCGCCCAGCGTGCGAGCGTCAACGCGTGCCTCCCCTACATCGATGACGAGGTGATGCCGTCGGCCTTGCTCAGTTTCCACCAAGGTCTCAGCCACGCGGTCGCCTCCCTCGACGAGGACGCTGTGATCGACAACGGGTTGGACGGTGTGAGTTGGCCGCCGGACGCGTTTAGTTCTACCACGGTATGCCGTTTATTTTTGAACCGTCCGTCCGGCCGACTTATCGCTCCGCCTAGCCCCTCTCTTTGACCAAAGCTGAAGCCCGCAACCTTGAGCGTCCGCACCCGAAGCCTTACGCTACTTTCAAGGCACCGGCTCCGCCTTCCTCGTCTTCTTTTGGGATGCCTGGCTTGCGGCCGCCCACCGCGCCTTCGTCTTCGTTCCCTGGTTCAGGTTACCCCTACGTGAGTCCTATCCCGTCCTGGTGGGCGGCCGGCCGGTTTTTTACAATTTTAAACAAGGGCCTCTTCTTCCGCCCGCCGACGTCGAAATGGGACCTCCCGAGGATGCGGACGCGAAGCGCGACCGCCTGATGGCAAGCCTGAGCAGCGGGCCCACCACCCCGGTGAGTTTTTATCTCATCTTTCTTCAGGATGCTGGCGGGCGAGCTTACGCCCACCAGTATTCTTCTTCGCCGAAGCCAGCGCCACACCGTCCGGGCAGCCGAGCTGCTCAGGGCAGAGGCGGGCGGTCGGCCGGGGAGTCGGACAGTTCAGCCATGCCCCCGCCGTCATCCGCGTCGGTTTCAGCGTCGTCCCGCCGGCAATCGTTGGCTAGCGACACTTCTAAGGTACGTCTTTCTAATTCTTTTCCCGGTTTTTCCCGGCCGCCGGACTTTAATTCCTGCAGGCGACCGTACCAGGGGTTATCAAGGTCAAGCACGAGTCCGGCCAGCAGCCCGCCAGCCAGCAGCCCTCCGGCGGGAAAGAGAAAGAGAAGAAGAAGGGGAAGGGCAAAGGGACTCAGAACGCGCCCATGGTTCGTCTCCGCCCACCTCCTTCTTGCTCCGCCCGGGTTCTGAGACATCTCAATTTTACAGGAGATTTCCGACCCCGAGATCCCGCCCAACAGTGAGTGCCGTCGGCCGCTCCTTCTGCCTAACTCTTCGTCTTATTCGTTTTTCTAGCGAAAGTCACTCGGTCCCAGGTCCCCGGCGCAAAACCGGCCGTACCGCTCAAGGAAACGCTCGAGCTCCCTCCGCACGCCACCGAAGAGGAGGCGGGCGGCGCTGGTTCCTCCAAGCGTAAGGGGAAAGCGGCGAAGATCCAGGACAAGGGCGAGGGGGAGGGGGAGGACGACTTCGACCCCGTCCGTCAGCGCAAGATTACTGGGTTCCAAATCCTTCGCACCGCCGGGATTGAACCAACCAAACGAGAGATAAGTATTTTTCGACACTTGCTCCGCCCGCTTCTGACTCTCCCTTACAGCACCAAGCAATTCGCCGCGGACCGCCCGCGCAAAACCGAAGAGGGAAAAAGCCTCAACAAGAACATTTTCAGCATGCTCATCAGCCTCGTTCCGGACCAAGCCCGTCTGGACCTTCCTCGTACCGACGACGGCCGGTACTACAAGATCACCTACGACCTCGTCCGTCAAGTCCTGCGCATCGGCGACCCTCACGTACGTCCTTTCTATTTTCTTCTACCTCCGGCCGGCACTAATTGTCTTAGTTCGGGCCTAGGTGCAACTTCTGTCAACTGTCGGGCGGAGTGTGTCGCAGCCGGGGGTCCCCTGCGATGTGCGACGCCTGCTCCCGCCTGCACGGAACGAAGATCTGCAACCTCGACCAGCCGGACGAGATCAACAGCGACGCCTGGGGCGCCTTCATGGCTTACACCGACATGTCTTCCGACCGTAAGCGCTTTCTTCTTTCCTCCGCCCGCTCGTTTTCTCATCCTTCTTTCCGGCCGCAGGTTGGAGGCAGATCACTGAGGGCTTGACGCGCTCGTTCGGTGCCCTCGAGTCTTTGGAGGCCGCCCGCACCAACCTGCTCACCGAATATCACTTCAACTTGCTCTCGTTCCTGGTCATCATCCTTCGTGCCAGGCGGGAGCTCGCCGAAGTTGAGTTCTGGGAACGCTTCTCGTCTCAGGCCGCTGGCGAGATGCTACTCCGCGTTGCCATGTCTCAGCAGCTCACCGCCGACACTGAAGTCACCCGCGCCTACGTCTGGCAATATTACGAGTACGAACACCTCCACCTCGACCTCCCCGCGTTCGAGTCCGCGTACGATTTCTATCGTACGTTCGACGACGCGTCTAGGGATCCTGACCCGGTCGGCTATTACCTGGTACCAGCGTCAGAGGTTGACGGTGTGGAGCCTCGCTGGGAGCCCGTTTCGGTGCGCCGCCCGTTTTCTTCACTTCTGTCTATTTATTTTTCTGACCCGGCCGCCCGCAGGAGGAAGAACTTCGCGTCGTCAATAAAGACAACAGCGTCGTGCCCGCCGGCGTCCGCTCGAAGGACATTCGCCGCCGCCTCCGTCACGAAGCTGCCCTCGCCAAGGGCAATGCCACCCCTGCGCAAGGTCCTCCGTGACTCGGACGGTACCCAGTTCCCGCACGGCACCGGCCTCAAGCGTACCGGCTTCCTCCACAAACTTTGGGACGCCTACGGCCTGCAAATGTTCGACCTCGAGGCGGAGGAGGGTTCTGACGAGTCCAGCGGCTCCGGCGACTCTGAACCATCCGACGCGGAATCGCTCCTCGACTCCGACGACTCAGACGTGGTCGACATTGTGGCCAACCGGCCGTCGAAGAAGGAGGCCCGCCGCCTGCGTCGCGACGCTAAGGCCGCCCGCACCGATCTCGTCCTTCCGCCGCCCGCGCAGTCCTCAGGCCGGCAGCTCGTCCCCGGTCGTCATCGAGGGAGAGGTCAAGCGTGCCGTCGTCCGTCGTCGCACCAAGCCCAAGACCCAACCCAAGAGCAACGAGATGGTCGTGGACTCGGGCGGCGAGTAGGGGCTTCATCTTTCTTTTCTTCTTATTGCATATCTGTCCGTCCTGCCCGCGCACTTGGCGCCGTACACCGCTAGCTAGTTTGTACTTGTTCGATTCTTTCTTGAACCGCTCGGACCTCAGAGTACATCCCTTTAGTTTACTTAGTAGTATACTTCAGGTTGTACCCGCCCAGACTTGTTAATCGAGCCGCCCGTTGTACATTTCTCCAGTGTGAACTCCTAAGTAAAAGCTCGTCTAGTCTCTTTTTCTTCTTAGAGTAATCGAGACACGGGTACTTCTGTCTTTTTGCGTCGGCCGGCCGCTTTTCAGCTTTTCAACTTCCACCGGCGGCTAGCTCCGGCCGGCTGATTCTGCCGTTAGAGCCATCGCGATCTGCGTAACCAGTGATCATCAATAGTCACGAACTTCTTTTCAGGGGGTTGGGCCGCCCGCCAAGTGTCTCCCGCCCACTACCTGCAACATGCAATCACCCGGCGACGTGCGTATTGACGAGTCAATCTTCCCGCCCGCTAGTCAGGCCTTGGTGCGCCATTTGTATACGGTAGTGAGTGATATTGGTGGCAGACAGTCCGCCCGCCCATTCTTCTTGTCTTATGCCTTCAAGCCCGACCTAGTTTGTCATCGGTGTGCGGACGCCCAGCAGTCCTGCACTTTCGTCCGCTGGGGGGCTCGGTGCGCCGATTGTAGGCAAGAGGGACATATGAACTGCTTGTTCCTCAGCCGCCTGTGGTGGTACCAGGAGCATCCGCCGGGCGGTACTGAGGTGTTTTCTTACAACGAGCGTGCGTCGGCCGGTCAAGACCATTTCTCCGCCCGCTTATTGATACTTCCAGCCGCCGCCTTTGCAGAGCTCTGGCACTACCTCTCCTTCCGGGACCTTCAGCCCTGGATTTTTGAGGGGTGCCTCGACGACGGCTATCCTATCGGCCTCATCTTCAGCAACAAAGATTACATCGATTCCATCAGGAACGCGGAACTCCTCCGCCGGCTGATTTCTGTATACCAGGCGGAAGACCGCCAGCTCCTGTTCGACTTCGCATCTCGTCACCTAACTATGCTGTCCTGACTTTGTTCCAACGCCTTTGGAGTCTCAGGCGGCTGGTACCGTAGTCCGCCGCCTCTCGAGTAGTACCTAGCGGGAGCTGTTTTTCAATGATCAAATCTCGATCACTTCTCGAATTTTTCCACCCCGCTCGACCCTGGCGCGGATCCTTCTTTTTATTCTTCCCAACCGATCATCCTTATCATCGGGCAATCAGCGGGCAACATCTGACCAACGGGCGGCGGAGATATATATTTTTCAGGGTCTAGCGGCCGCCCGCAGGATATTCTTCTTCTCGACTTTGCTCCCCCGCGCGTAGACACCCATATGTCTCCGCCCGAAGGATTGCGCCTTCCTGGCGAACCAAACGGCTCCTTCGTGCTCCTCCAAACCCGCTTCGTAAGTGTCCGCCCGGTCCCTCTGGCTTCATTCTGAGCTCAGTTTGAAACAGCCTAGTAACGACTGCGTCCGCTGCACTGCTGATGGGCGCCATTGTATCTGGCTGCAGTGGGCCTTGCCCTGCTTTCGTTGCCTTTTTATCGGGAACCGCGACTGCTGCTACCTCAGCTTCGATCTTTGGAGCGACGAATACGCCCGTGGGCGGGAATCTAACCCATCAGGTTCTTCAGGTGCGCCCTTCTGTCTTTTCATCTTATAGCGGTTGACCTTTCCCAAAGGTGCCCGCCAGCGCCTCG
Organism: Mycena polygramma; assembly: GCA_029449255.1. Lineage (NCBI taxonomy): Eukaryota > Fungi > Basidiomycota > Agaricomycetes > Agaricales > Mycenaceae > Mycena > Mycena polygramma. The sequence goes on along the minus strand of JARKID010000013.1, from coordinate 710,321 downwards.
ATGACCAGTACTTTGCTGAATGCCGCCCGGTCTTCAACCAAGTTTTTGCGGCCGACCTCTTGTCCAAAGGGGACGAAGTCGTTCGCCATGTCTTGTCCGGCTGTACCGATGTCAAGGAGCTTTTCGTCCTCATCCAGAACTGCACTGAGCTTCGCCGTCCGGCGAACGTTATCAACCTTCTTCGTGAACGGCTCGACGTGCTTTGCGCTAGACATGGGCTTGTCTTGCCCGCTAACATGCAGTTGTAGATAGTCTATCTTCCGTCTGAAATACAGTCTTTCTGCTTTGCCCGCCTGGTTTTACCCTTCCGCCTGAGCGTTTCAGAATCGATAAATTATTCTGTTTCGAGGGGATCCTTTCTGGGCTAAATGCAGGGTCTTATCGTAATCCCTCCCCCTATCTTTTTGAAACGGCAACTGTCCCCAGTTGATACCATGGAACCGACCACGAGGAGTGCGCATCCCATGGGTGCAAATCATATGGGAAGCAGCCGGTTCCGCGGAAGCAACCGCCCGTCAAGAGGAATATGGGGCGATAAATTTTCTGAACCCTGATTTATTTTCTCGTCAGCGGCGGACTTGGCCGATGCATCGGATAGCCGGCCAGATATAAAAGCAGGCGGGCGGTGGGTGCTTCTGCATCCAAAATTTTCCCTTCGTTTTTATTATCAGTCCTTCTACCCAAAAATCTACCATGTCCAAAGCCGATTTCGTCGCCGCCAAGGGCGAGTTTGTCAAGGCCATCGACACCGCCCGCTCCCTGGGCAAGTACAACGCGCCCATCGAAGCTCGCCGTGCTCAGCTCGAGGATATTGGAGCTGCTGGCGTGAGTCTTATTGCACCGTCGTGGCCCGGCTGACTTGCGCTTTGAACAGGCCCGCCTGGCTCCGATGCAGGCTTACGTCTTGGACGAGGCTGAAGAGGCCCTCCGCCAGGAGTGCTTCGCCGCCCGGCAGTTGTACCACCAGCTCCTCAACCCGGAGACCAAGCCCAACTTCGCTTACCCCAGTGGCTACGAGGTTATCCGTCAATTCACCAAGGTGATCCAGTCCGAGCGCACCAAGAAGCAGGCGGCTGCAGCTCCAGCTCCCGCCGCTCCGCCCGCCGCCAAAAAGGAGAAGGTAGCCCGCCCATCGCACTTTTTCTGCGCAGCTGACACGGCTCCCCCTTTCTTACAGAAGGTTACTCGTTCCTCCACCGCTGCCAAGAAGAGTCCTCCCGTCGCTGTTGATGATAGCGACGACGAGGTCTCCATCATCGTTGGTGAATCCGTCGCCGACAGTACCCCAGCTGATGAGGTATGTCTTGAACAGCTAGCCGATGCTGTTTATGCGGTGACTGACGCCGTTATTGCCTGTGTTTCTCAGATGAATGTGGACGACGACAACCAGCCGGCCGGTGGCAGCAAGGCTTCCCAAGGCACTGCCAAAGGCAAGAAACCCAAGGAGGGTGGGCGCGCTGTGAGTTGCCCTCTTTCTCCTTTACCTTTCTTCGTCTCACCGCCCGGTTTAAGGCGAGCCCTGCCCCTAAAAAGGGGCGGGCGGCCAAACGTCCTCGGGTAGCCGGGATCGACGCTCTCTTTCACGAGGACGCCTTCCTTACGGCCGGTAAGAATTAATCTGTCTGTCTGGGTTTCATATTTACTGACGCCCTTCTTCAGCGACTGCCGAGTTCTACTTGACTGGCCCGCACACGGCGTCGCTCATGGAAGAGGTCACCAGCGTGCAGAGCATGTCTACCGACTTCCTCAACAACTCCCTCGCCATGCGCAAGCGCATGTACTTCATCATGGTCGAGCTGGCGGTGATCCACGAGCAGTTTCGCAGCTCGCTTATCCGCCGCCAGCAGCTTATCGAGGAAGGCGAGTTCATTGGAGAGAAGCTTCGTACTCACCCGGACAACGCCACTGGGGTGGACGCCATGGTCCCTTAGGTAGCCGGCCGGTTCAGCCTTTCTACACCCCGCTTCTTAACCATCTAGTTTTGTCACTCGTTTAGGACACCCGCCCGTACTTTCTCCCGGCTGTTTAGTAGCCCCCTTCCCTGTCGCTAGCCTAGCTGTGTGTAGTCGTTCTCTCGAATACTAGCTTGGCTTGGTCGACTCATTGTTCAGGGGAAACACCGTTTACTTTTTCCAGGCGGGCTGCTTGTGCCGCCGCCCGAGTTCTGGGGTGCCTCGGCCGGTCTTCTGTGTCAGACTCTTCCTCCGAGGCGTCCTCTATCCATGGTTCGTCAGACTCAGCGGGCGGTTCGACATAGTTGTCGTTCACACCCAGCCGGACATTCTCGAACTGGTAGTCTCGGCCTTGGTAAAGCTCTAAGCCCTCGTCATTTATCATTTCTTGTAGCGTTTCCGCTGACAGGTCTATCAGGTCGTAGATGTTATCCGGCAGCTTTATCGCCCGCCGCTGTTCAAACGGTACTACCCTGAATTGCGCAATCTTCGATTGGAAAACTGAGCCATCCATTTCAGCGACTATGTAGCTCCCTCCAACAGTCCGCCTGATGACTATCACGGGCCCCAAGTAACGATTCATCATCTTCGTGTTCAAGGATTTCTCCACTACGGTATTGCGTACCAGAATAAGGTCGCCCGGCTGGAAGTTGTAGTCCTTGATGGTGTGAGCGTGCGCAGCCTCATATTTCTTGACTGCCGCCAGCTTTTCAGCCGACACCCGCTCGCGCATCTCCTCAACATGCGTGTAGTGCTTGGCCAAGGCTTGCGCCCGATAACCAATCAATTCAGCTGTTGTGAGTGTCCGGCCAGGCAACTCTACCAACCACGTAGCTTCTTCAATGTCCAGCGGGAGGGTTGGGTGGGCGCCTGTTACCATAAAGTAAGGCGAGCAGCCGGTTCCTCTCCTCACCGTGACGCGGTCCGCCCAAACGACTTGCGGGAAGAACCAGTACCATTTTCCCGGGTTCCCGCCCTGTTGCTTTGACAAGAGTCTGCCGTATTGGCCAGTGCCCATTCTCGACCTTTCCGTTTGCTTGAGAGTTATAGGCTGAAACCCTAATCCCCCGTACACCGTACTTAGACTCGAGGTAAGCCACGGCCGCCAGAAACTGGGGAGCGTTGTCTGTTACCAGTTCAACCGGACAACCCCATCGGCAGATAATGTCTTCAAGGATAAACAGTGCTAAGGTTCGAGCATTTTCATTCTTAATGGGCCTTGCTTCTAACCAGCTCGACAGCGAACAACGGGCGTCAACTATCTTGTTGAAGCCGTTCGAAGGGGTGCCCACTACCATCACATCTATATGAACCACCTGGAACAGCGAGGGAGTGTACGTTACTACCGGCGGAATCCTTAACAGGGTTTTCTGGCGGAGCTGGCACAACTCGCAACACTTGATGTACCAGTTGACGTCTCGTTCAATTTCCGGCCACCAGAACCTTAACTCAATTAGGGCCTTAGTTGCGAAACCTCCTCTATGGCCGAGACTGTCATGCGCGGCCCTCATCATGTACATACGGTGGTCTTTGTCCACTACTAACTGATGAAGAGAACCTTCAGAAGCCTTCTTATACAGCCGGCCGCTGTCGCTTATGAAAAAGCTGGCGGCGAATCGTAAGAAGCTCTGGAATTCTTTATCATTCATGCCTTCCGGCCGGCGAGTGGTGTCTTTCCACCACTCCCGCAGTAGCAGCAGTCTTTCGTCCGCCCGCTTGCCAGCTTCCGATCTGTGGTCTTCTGAATATGGCTCCCGCTTCTCGGGATCGTACTTCAATTCTAGTCCAGGAATTAGGGGTTCTCCCGCCGGGCGGGGACCCAATTTCAAGGGCTTCTTCTTTCTGGTTTGAGCGAATGATTCAACCAGCGGAACGTCCTTGCTCGAACTCGCCGCTTCCAGCAACGGTCGGGCGGAGGATAGCTCGTCGTAGAAATCACCCGGCCAACGAGCTTCCCGCTGGGTAAGCTGAACCATGTACCCTCCACGCGTGTCGATGTCCTTTTTAAAGTCTTCGAATTCACGGATGGGCGGCCAGCTTGCACTTTCCGGATGCAGGCCGGGCGGGTCGTTATTATCGAACTCAACTTCTTTGTTGGGATATTCGGGATCTCCTGGCTGTACTGGGCGGCGGGATAGTCCGTCCGGTCCAAACGTTCGGCCGGGAACATGCTTCAGTGTAAAGTGGAACATGAGAATCTCTTCAATCCAACGGTTGATTGTGGCATTAGGCCCCATTCCCGGGTGATCCAACATGCCCTTCAAGTATTGTGCATCGGTTTCAACTACAAGATTGCGGCATCCCAAAAGCCAGTACTGCAGGGCGTCGAGTATCCTCTTCAACCCAAACAATTCCCGCTTAGGCTGTGAATACCTTGCCTCCCGCTCATTGAGTGGAATGGAGTGGAAGCGGGCGTAATACTTCTTTTTGGGGTCTAGCGGATCGCATTGGTAAACGTGTGCGCCGACTGCCATCCACGAAGTATCGACCGCTAACACAACCGCTGAGATCCAGTCATAGTTGAGTGGCTTGAGCGCCGGACAATCCTTCAATGCATCTTTCAAGGCCTGCATAGAGGCCGCCTGATCGGGTCCCCACACGAATATAATCTCCTTCCTGACCAGCCGCTGGATGGGTTCGGCTTTTGTCGAGTAATCCCTTATGAACATTCTCATAACTCCGACGGTACCCAAGAAAGCCCTTACTTCGTGGAAGTCCTTCAATGGCCCCCACCTTTCGATGACCCCGATTCTATCGTCGTCTGGCTTCATTCCTTCATAGGTACAGACATGGCCAACAACTTTGAACACACTCCTACAAACCTGCAGCTTCTTTCCGGAGACCGTGGCACCAGCGTACCCCAGTCGCGTCAGGATTCTATTGCAGTCGTTCAGGTGTTCCCAAACGAACCGCCTGATTTGCGGGTTTTCTGGAATGGTTTCTTCTGTCCCGTCCGCCAGCTCGTATCTCGTGGGCGGCCCGCGAGCAGGCACATCGTCAATATACGGCCGGGTAACGTGTGGAATCTCATCCCTTAGAATGTATGTCACATCCTCGTGAAATATGGGAACCGAGTTAGTCCAACCCTGAGGCAACCTAACCAGCCTCAGCGCACCGAAGGGTGTTTGAAACGTGGTGTAGTCCCGCGAGTCCGGATGGATCAGGCGGTGGTTATACCCAGAGTACAGATCAAAGGTTGAACCACACGACCGCCCAGCGAAATGTTCCGCCAGGTCGGCCGCTCCGGGCGGCACACCAGAATGCGCTATGGTAACCGCGTTCAGTGGCTCCAGAGAGTGTACCAATCTTATTGACTTCTTATCACTCTTTATGACGCCGAAGTATTTAGTGCGATATGGCCCGTTGGAGGGTTCATATATATCCGCCTTGATACTTGCTCGGAGAACCTTGCAAACTTCCTCTAGCTGGCCGGGCGGAATTGGAATATTTCTCTCAACCCACACCTTATGGTCTGCCTTTACTGGAAATCTGACGGGCGGGAAGAATTCTTCTTTGAACGTTCCCCTCTCCTCGTCCGTCCAAGCTACTGTATTCTCGTGGATAGACAGCAACTGGTGGACAGCGTCCATCTCAACTTCATTCAGGAAACCGTCATTATGCAACTCATCTACCAACTCTTTTCGCTCCTGGGTATATCGTCCCACGGGAACGAACTTGGGCGGGTTAGGATCCAGCGGAATTAGCCCGGCTAACGGATCCCCAGTGATGTTGCGTTCTATCCGGAACTCTTCTGACAGTGGTTCAAACACCGGCCGCACCTTGAGGGCTACGGGCTTATACTTCTTGCCCACTAAGACCTCCTTCAAATTCAGGTTTATATCTTCAAGTTTAATCTCTTCTTGTGTAAAGACAGCCGGGAGGTCTGTACGAGTTTTATTTTCTTCAAAACCCGGGACCACCCAGTCCGCATAGGTACAGCATTTACAGCGCTCTCCGGCCGTATGCTTCGAACGCTCTTCGCCTATAGCCACTTCATCTGACTCGGCGGCTAAGAAAGCCTTCAACACATCCACCGGCTGAGAGGTTGCGGGCGGGCGATGTCCCCTGTTCGCAACTTTTACAACGTAACTGTCTTTAACTTCTGTCGAACCCCCGGCCGCCTGCTTCGTGAAATCTTGAAACAATTGGACGGCCGGAGCATCTTCTCCTACGTACGGTACTGCCGCCTGCAGATAAGCCATTTTCGTCTCTTCGAAAGTGAAGCCTTCTTCGCCGCTGTACATCACCGCCGTAATTCGTGGCTCGAGATTCTCATCTAGTTCTATTTGTACAGCGAACTCTCCTTGATGCTGCATCAATTCATCGAATTCTGAAAATTTGTACTGGCCGGAGGAGAAGTGTCCTTGGGCGGATCGTCTGCAATTTCCACCGAGGCATCCCTGACCCTTTTCAATTGCCTCACCGTCCCTCTCGGGAAGGTAGGAACGACGCTTCTCTTCTTTGTGTTCGGGTCGGTTAAGGTGATCAGTTGGGAGCCGTCCGTCCCATTCTGAATCATGGTCCCGGCCAACACATCAAACGGCCGGCCGAGTAGCAATTTGTACGCCGGGCTACGAATAATGTGGACTTGTAAGTACAAGGTCACTTCTTCGAACCTGAACGCAACATTCTTGGCCAGTCCCAGGGATTTCTCGACCTGGGCATTCGCGCTTTGCATGTAGATGTTGATGTCCGGATCCCATCCTATTCCCATTTCCATAGCGGTGGCTTGCGCCATCGACACTATCTGGGATCCCCCGTCCACTATTCCTTCTAATTCTCCAACCCCGTGCACTAGCGGGTACACTACTCGAAGGTGCTCAGAATCTGGTCCGACTACCCGCTGGATGTCCGCATAAGCTACAAATATCTGGCGGGGCGCTACACCGTCCGGCAGGCTCGCAAGGTATTGTACTACCGGGTCGCTGATCACGACGGCTCCTTTGGGCACTAATCCCTCCGCCTGTTGCTGGATACAAGGCGTGGAAGAGAAAGGTAAATCCCTAGTGCTGATAGCGTCCGCCTGTATGAACGAGCTCATCGGCTGCATAAAACTGCTGCCGCCCGGTAACTCTGCGGATAGGTTGGGTTGGGGCGGGTCAAAGGAGGCTAGTGCTTCTTCTAACTTGTCCAATATATTGACCGACACCCTTCTCTTCGATAGCATCTTCTTTGCGTGGCGCAACAGCCTAGGGCTCATTGCAAACAGTTTGTCCAGCGGGATACCAAACTCAATGCTCTTAAAGATCTCTGCGACCATTTCTTCAGCATCGTCTTGGCCCTCCTCTACCGGCGCACGCACTTCATAATTATTTCTGTTGTCGACCACTGGTGGCTGTTTCTCTTCCGCAGGCGGGATACGAGAATCAACGGGTCGTTTTGCGTATTGAACCGCAGGCACCGCCCGGTAAGGCAATTCAGGCTTCTGCGGCTCTTCATCTTCTACTTCCTCAATCGTCGCCCGCTGGCTTTCTTTGGTCACCGGCTGCGTTTTTGGTTTTTCTTTGGGTTTACGCTTTTCTAGGACTACTTCAACGGTCCGGCCGGTGGGCGTGCGGTTTTCTTGAGTCAGGTCCTCCAGGGGTTTATTCGCACCGGCGGTTTTTGTCCGTCGTACCCCTTTCCTCGAACCGTCTAGAAACCCTCGTTCGACTGGGAGTTCCCCGTTCGGGAGGGATTTGCCCTAGTCTGTGCGAGTTGCAGCTCCGCCGCCTGACTGTTCGTAACTCCCGCCTTTGTCAAAGTGGCCGCCAACAGGGACGAAATGAAGTTTACATCAACCAGAGAGTTTGACTGCTGGGCGGGCGGCTGAAGGGGTGGTTGAACACCCCTAAACTGTTGCTGCTGCTGGTGTTGGACCAACTGTCGCATCATGTTTGCCTGTTCAATCCTCAGCGTTTTTATTTCATCATCTCTGGGGTCATACTCCGCTGGGTCGTAGTATCCATAGCTTTCCCCGTTCTCATATTCGGCGGGGAATTGCTCTTCAGGCGGGTAGCCGGAGTACGCGTTTTGTGAGTAGATGCTCTGCACGTTTTGCGAGGCTCCTTGACCTTTTGCCTGGTATTCGTCTACTAGCTGTCTACGGGACTTGGGACCATACATGGGCACCGGGGTGCTGTTCGCAAAATGGTCCTTCCCACCTATCACCTTCAAAGCTCCGGCCGCTATATGGGCGTGGCGATGAGGACAATTGTTCATCCAGTGACCAGGCGGGTTATTCTCCCGACAATAATGACACAAGTCGTCCTGAGTTACCGGCCGGAATCTGACTTGCTGCCTGGGCGGCAGAGTCTGAGAGTCCGGTGCTCCTGGCACTTTGCCGGGCAACGACTTGTAGAACTGCTCGAGCTCCGCTAGCTTTTTCTTCTGATCGGTAGACATGTCCGCCAACTTCTGACTCTGCTGCGACTCCAGCCGGTCAATCATATGTACAACTGAAAGTTTTATGTCTGCTAGCATATCGTGGCTTTCTTTCTCCGATATTTCTTTCTTTACCGGTCTTGGCGATAGACTTCTCTCTGTCCGGCTGCGTCCAGATCCTTTTTGGAAGAAATCCGCCTGATGGTCCCTTCTCTTTATGAGACGCTTGGCTTCATCCATTACTTCTTTCAAGGTATACGTGCGGTCCTCATCAACATTCGCCGCCGGGTTTGCACCAGCAGCTGCAGCAGTTAGCGGCCGGCTGCGCCCTATCCAAGTTATCCAGGATCTTGTCACGGAACGAAGAGGTGAGCTTTTCAAGGAAGTAGGGTATGGCCTCTCGGTCGCTGATTAGTTTTGACTTCAACAGCCTAGACGCCTCCAAGTTCATTCCTCTGCTGAGCTTCATCAGTTCGTCCGGATCGGAGATACTAATGTCGTGGTCGTCAAAGTCCCGGAGGAACCTCATGAGTTTACGCATCGAACCGCGCTCGTTTTCTTTAGCCGTTGGGTAGTTCTCGAGAATCTCAGCTTTGAACTTCTCATAGTCCTCCGTATAGGTATCGAAATGGCGCCATTCTTCTGCAGGCCGCCGGAGGGCATAACGCACAACAAAGGCATTCTTCTCGCCGGCCGGGGTCTTCTCAAGTTCCATCATCCGCTCCATGTGTTCTAGGAACTCAGGAAGCTCTTCCGGTTTCTCATTATCGAAACGAGGGGCATTCCGCTCGTACGACTCAGGTACTTTCTTCTTTCCGTCAGTCATTGTTCTAATAAGAGTTTGGCTGGTTTGTGTGTTTTGGTTCTGGTCTGCCACTAATTCGGGCGTAACTTGTGTTGTACCTGGCGGTCGCAACGAGTTTTGTTGAGTGGGCGGAGCAAGGCTCGACGACCCTTGGTTTGCAGTTGGCTGCTGCGAGGCTTGGTAGGCCTGTGCTCGTTGTCTTGTGACAGCGGCTGCTGATTCTCTTGCGAGGGCAGCGGGAGAAGATGCGGGCGGACTAGGTGGAACGTTTGAAGCGGCTCGGGCGGAGTTCTTAGTCAACCTCGGTGGTGGAGTTACCCACGTAGAGTGTGCGTTTGAACTGGTATTTCCTTCCTTCGGAGCCACGTCTAGTTCAATGTAGAACGGGAGTATCTTTCTCTTATCCGGAGCTAGGGCTCAACAGATGTTGGTTGCTTTTTGTTTATACACTCGGGCGGGGTGTTTTTCTCGTTGGGGCAGTTGACCGCTAGATGGCTTGGGCTAAGTTTCTTTATAGTCGCAATCCACAAATCTTATCTTTGTACAATTGTCTCGTTACCCCTCATGGGGAGCACCAGATGTAACTGCGCACTGGAAAGTAGCCGTGTAATCAAAGACCCAAGATTTCAAGATGCGAAGCGATGAAATCACAACACAACACAAAAACCCTAAGATCTAATTTATATTTATCACAACTCGAGCTTCAATTGTTATCCTTTCAGCGTGCGTATGTGAGTTCGGGGAAGTAAGACCAGTATAGTCTGTCCGAAACAATGTACTTCAGTCTAAGAGTGGGCGGACACTTTCTTTATGAAAAGCTAGCGGGCGGCGCGTCTAGTTGCTACTACCGGCCGGAGCGAGTAGAGACTTTGCTTTTCGGGCGGACGAGAGACTTGAACTTCTGAAATGAGGGAGAGCGGCACCGGCGGTCAGTCTAAACCGTGCCAGGGAATTAGCGACGGCCAGACGATTGACGAGGTGTCTTCAACTCAGACCCAGGCGGACGACTCTTTCACTGAAAAGCCGGCGGCTCGGATTCGAAGGCTAGGCTGGCAGACGGTCTAGTCTGGCGGACTTCCTCTTACTCTGACAACGGACACTACTTCGCGTTGACTGCTTCTCACTTCAATGCTTCCGTCTATCAAATCGTCTATTCAAATCCTCTTAGTCTACTATATGGCCCGTAAAGTGGGGGGGATAGTCTACTGGCTAATTACAGGGTATACCGAGTCTTTTTATACAAACCGCTGGGTCACAAAAGGAGATATAAGGAAACTGTCCGGAACACAGTGTGGGTAAAGATCAGTAGTGTGGCCAATGGCGGCCGGGGTATTCTCATCCGTGGGTATAATCGTCTCAGTCAGCAGGCGGCCCATGTGGGCCGGCTGTGCGCCAAGAAGGTTGTCAGGCCGCCCGGACGAAGCTCCGCCCGGTCGCAACCTTCCCGCCTGCTCTTCCTTGGTGTGGGGACTTGTGCGTCCGCCCGCTCAAGCCCTCCGGCCGGTATCTTCTAGCTCATCTTGTGCCCCGTTCGTGTTTCCTAGGCGCGCGCCGCCCGTCTCATCTTGGAGCCAGCGGCCGGATCGAACCATCTTCTGTCAGCCGCCAGGAACAACGATCCTTGATCGTGGATCCTCATGCGTGTGGGCGGCTGATGAAGGTTCTTAGATCCCAGCCGGCCGGTTGCGTCTTCTCGGATTTATCGGACGGCCGAATGAACCGTCCGCCCGAATCTTATCTTCTAAGATTGTCCCGCCCGTAGCTAGCACTCCGCCCGGTAGTGGGCGGCTCGCTCTAAGATAGTAGTTCCTCTTGTTTGCCTCGAGTACACAAAGGTTCGGTGGTTAGCCGCCCCTCTGAGCCGGCCGGTTAGGTACATTGGAGGCCCCACTGAGCTAGGGGCTCAGTGCTGAGTCCTTTGAACGCGTGATTGCCCGCCCGCTTTCGACTGTCAACAGCAAGTATACCGTTCCGAGGAGAACGTATACTCTGCAACTTAGCCTTACATTCCCGCAAATAGGTGTTTCAAAGGATGCGAAAACCAGCGGTTTTCACCGGTGGCTCGTCACCCACCATATCACCGAACCGTGCGTTAAGGAGGGCCGTAACTGGGTGGCGCCTCAATAACCGGGGTGGGATTCCGTCCCGTACATGCCAGTGCTCTCGCTATTTTATACTGTACACTATAACGCTTACACAGAGAGAATTACAAGATTGCGGATAAACGGAGTAGGGGTGTGACAGACGATCGGGTATACATGTGTTTAAAATGAATAGAAAAACGAGTCATATCGGTAGCCAAGCAGTTACAGTTGAAATAAGAAAGATTAATGAAACTCCTGAATGTCCATTAGTTGCCTTGGGACTTCGTGTGGTGCTGGAAGTCGAGATTAGTCCCTAGGTTCTGAATAGGGCCGTGCCCGTGAATAAGATACTCAGAAATGGATTCTACATGTTCGTAGCTTCCACTGAGTACCCCGCACTCCCTTGTGAAGAGCTTGGAAGACCAAGTTCCTGGATTGGAACCTTAATCTCCCCGTTTTGAGAGTCGATCGCGATTTGATGTGATCATGTCCGGATAATTCCGTATCGGCCTATTCGGAACATGATCTCGGGCAAGTACTGAGCTGGTCACGTGGTCCATCGCGTATCCCATTTCGATGCAAAGAGATGTAAACAAAGGTTTCAATCAAGCGTCCGGCGTCCTCAAGACATAACCGATAAATCCCCCAGATGCCCACTAGGTACGTTATGAATAAGGGAGCTCTCTTGTACAACCTGAGCGTCTGTAAGTTGACCCAGTTTTAATTGTAACCCGTACAACAGCGCTAATTCAGTATGATCTTTCTGAATAGCCCCTGCGGGTGGACTTATTATAGTCCCCATTAAGAGTAGGCTCAAAGCATAACATCAGATATGATATTATGCTTGAGACGCGCGTTAAAAAGAACAGAAAACGCGAAAAACGCGTGAAACAGGCCTAAACCCGATACACGGCTTATCAACGGTTGTATCCACACCGTGGACCCCATGCATGGTATGGGTGTATGATTTGGCGTGGTGTTCTGGGATTGGTAGACCTCTATTATTGTGCGTGTCCAAAGTTTTTCCCGCCCCAATTCCCTTCTCATCGCGGACTTCGAGCTGAAACCCCCCAAATCTCGTGCCCGAGAGCTTTGGATTTTTTTTGGAACCCAGCGCTATCTCGGTGTCTGGCCGGGCACTCTAGTATGTGGTGAGGGTCTTTTTGAAACGATCTGCACCATGTTTTGGGCCGCTACAACTGCTGGGCGTGCCGAGGGTCCCGGATAGTCGGGGATGGGTCAGCCCGCACGCTATTCTGCGATAATACATCGTTTTTCTCTGCTTTTATATATCTTGTATGTCGACAATAACTATAGAAAATACTCCCTAGACACCCCCTATACTATTCCCGAAGCAAACCACCGGAAGCTTTTACCTACAGAGGCTGATTGACGGGGTGGCCGGTTGCCCCGTGTTTGGCCTTGTTGGCGATGCCGACGGAAAGAAATTCCTTGCACCATCAACACTGGCACTAAATTCATAGAAATTGTATCAAAGTATCTACATGATATCAGGCTTTATACGGGTGCACCATGGCCTGCATAGCTACAATAGGGCTGTCAAGAACGAGGGATAAATGCTAAGGTGGCCGTTTAGCCGGTCACAAATAGAAAGCCAGAGCTGGGGCGGCGCAAGATTTTGCTCGAAAATCACCACAGTATCACATTTTCTATCTCTCGAATGGAACTTTGAGATTGAGCTTCAACTCGACATGTATAGAAATTCGAGCTTCGGACCCAAGGGTAAGAATGAAAGCAAGGAGCTTCAAAACGACTAAGAACAGAATATATACATTCGCATTCCACTTCCAATGTGGCGCGTCCAAGATACGCAGTAGATCACTTCGCCCTTGATTCGCATTCACATCAGTACACCGATATTTCAGAAATCACCGAGCTCCTCCCTCCACTGCGCCCGTGTCTTCGACGCATGCGTCGCGACGGCTTTAGCGACGGCAAGCGCATAGTTGTTCAGCAGGGATAGATTAAGACGATGACTTGTATTCGTCGCTATTCAATACCCTAGGGGACCTGAGTTTGGAGTTCCAACTTCCATGACTCCGTAACAGCTGAGTACAACTCCGTAAGCACCTGACCATGGTTCGTGACAAATTTAGCTTGGCCGTTAGTATTGTGCAAGGCTTGTCAAGCTTCGCGCCTCACACCGTTCCGTACTGAGTACATGACGCTAGCCTGTTAATCACACGGTTCACACCACCAACGGAGACAAACATTGACAGCCAAATGACAGCTGGGACGCTGAGGGTCGCCGAGTTGATTGCGGATTCCGGCTTCATGTTGAAGCATGGCCGTAAGAGACGGTCATGAGTATGTACAGCCCAGAAAAAAACGCACAAGCGCATGAGGTCACAAGTATGCGCTGCAACATGTGGAGCTAATCCGTCCACGTTCGCTCAAATATTTCCTTGTGTTGGCATTTGCGGGATTCCCACGGTTGAGTTCGGTGGCGATGTTCTTTCTTTATACTCCGCTCCAACTCCGCCCCCGCTCACAGCTTCTCGCCGTCCTGCGGACTTCGAGCTTTACTCAACGGCACTATGTCGGAAAAACCAAGTTTGTCTGACAGCTCCTGACCAGGGGTTATTGGTCATTTCTGAACCTGATCACCGGAGGGGGTGATTGACGAGGCCTGACAAGGCCTGATAAGTTCTATCAGGCTGGGTCAGGCTGTCCTGACCGAGGCTGATCAGGCGGCGTCAGGCTGATCAGGTTCGAAAATGACCAATAAACCTTTACCAGAACCTATCAAGCAAATTTGATTTTTCCGACATAGAAGGATTAGTTCAAAACTGATACGGGCAGCCTTGACTCCACCGGTCTCATCACGGAAACAGGTGTCCGACTCCTTGGGGTCATTGATGGGGAGGGTGCACAATAGTAAAAGAGCTAGCCTCCTACTTTTCCAGAGGACGGAAAGATTGAGAGCCACCCACGATATCGAAGGTGGGTTTTTCTCGAGCCTTTGGGTCAAGGTGTCCACACCTTGCCGGCCAGATTCATGGGTGTCCAAGGGGGATCGAACTGCATCAGAGCTGACCCCGAGTTGGACGGTGGCCTTCCACCCACTCAAGTCAATAAATCTACACCCGCGTGGGATCCCTTGGGTGAGTCTGCCAGTGAAAGAATAAGGAAGTGATGGCTGCAACTGACAAAACATCACAAGGCCAAAAGAAAATTGGCAAAAAATCTACAAGTCCGTTCCCCCTTTCGACTTGGCGGTTTTTAGCCATTTCTTTCCACAAACTACATAAAGCCTCGGACTTTTCATCCTCTCACTCCATTGACTTGGTAAACTTGTCTAAAAAAACACAAGTCCATTCCCCCTTTCGACTTAGCGGTTTTTGCCATGCATTTTTGAAACCAAAAATTCCAACAAAGTTCCTGTAAGCTTCTCCCGTTGAAATGGGAAGAGTTTAACGTCGTAAAAAGGGCAAAATAAGTGACCACCGCAGGGGTCGAACCTGCAATCTCCTGATACGTAGTTACGTAAGTCCGTCGTAGTCAGACGCGATGCCATTTCGCCAGGCGGCCAATGAGGGATATTGCCTTGATGGTTCTATGTGGCCAGGGGTCAGGATAAACTGGGAAGAGAAGACTCACCCAACCACAGCACTCAAAGTATGCCGCGAGCTCATATTGGATCATATCAGGTGGGACAACACATTTCTTTCTGATTTGTTGCAGTGACAGCGGCGCTCGATATATATGCTATTAGTACTATGGACGACACCGAAGTAATTGTTAACCACCTGATACATCTACTCTCCCCTTTTTTCCCCCGTTTTCTCTCTCTAGAATTATCCTATCCCACCGGTTTACCGGTCCCGAGCGGGTGCGGCATGAATACCAACACCGACATATTTGTCACCCCGCTGTGAGGGAGACGTTGAGTTATTATTATTAAGGCTTTGCATCGAACTCCAATCTCAAGCGAATGTAGTGAGCGCGGGAGACAGTAGAGAAATTCATGACTATTGACAATACAACTTATGATGAACCTCATGTCGATGTAGTCGAGCCTGCCTCCGTCCGCAAAAATGTCCTATAATCCTTCAACTCGGGGTACTGCTCTCGCAGCGCAGGGATATCAACCTTGAAACCGACGTCGTTGAAGAACTATACCGGCACGCTCAGCATCAGAGCCATAATTCACAACGCAGACACGGAACGCACCTTGAACATAAGCCGCAGCTCTTTCACACCCGCGCGGACCGCCCATGCTAGAGCCGTTCCGCCGAGCATCTTGGGGCGCAGCTCGACGCCAAACACATCTCGCCAGCCCGCGTCGAGGTCATCCCGAGTCAGCACGTCCCCAGCGATATCCACATCCCTCCCGATATACCTATGCGAGATATCATGTCAAGATTGAAAATGCCAAGTAGCCTGTTTACGTACCTTTCCGGGTTTGCGAGCACAAGCGCGGCCACGCCGCCGATGTCGCTGCAGGCGACAAATTGTAGGCGCGTGCTAGGCTTGAGTTGAGTGAGAAACATGATCTTGGTGATGCATGCGAGGGCCGAATCGGGGTCCGCATGGACAAGCTCGTCCATGAAAGTCACTGGGCGCAGGATCGTGGTGGGCAGATTGGGATGGGCGGCTTTTAGGTGAGCCTCGGTCACGCGCTTGGATTCAAAGCTACAATGTATAAGTTAAGGTAAGTACACTGAAATTTCCAGACTCACTGTGGGACGTATGTGTTATCCACTCCACCGAGATTGACGCTTGAGTAGACAAAGTGCTTCACGTCGTGCTTTGCCGCGGCGTCTGCAAGTGCGTTCGCCTCAACGATCTCTTGGGCGACGCCCTTGGGGTTGTCCATGCTTTGCTGCACGGAGAACACCGCGTGGACCGGACCCGGTGCAGAGGTGAAGAGAGCCGCCGGATCTGCGGGAGTGCCTTTGTGCAGACGCACACCACGCAAAGATTCCAGCGCTTTACTCTTCGCAGAGGCTGGGTCGCGAGTCTGCGCGAGGATGAGCCAGGGAATGGCGTCCGACGGAGCAGCTTCGTTGCCCTTGGCGAGCGCTGGATTTGGTCTCAGGTAAGTGCCAGAGCAGGCGCTGGAAAAACGCAAACATACCACGCACGACTGCCCCTCCTTGCCTTCCTGTAGAAAGCATAACGATGACGATCTTGCCGGAGGATGGAGGCTCTGCCATTTTTGAGATGTGGGTAGAAGGAAAGAGAAGTAACGACTCCATCTGCCCGCTTCTCAGCCTTCTTATAACTGGTTTCGCCTCGAACAGGTACCGAACTCATCCCCTCTTCCGCCTTTCCGAACCGTGGTAACATTTCCCGCTGATCTCGGGAAATCAAACCGTGATGTCTCACTCATGGTCATGGACCCGGAACACCGCTCATCTGGACGAGTGTCCACTCGCCATGACCTGTGCCGCAATGAAAATGGTGGCGCGAGTGGATGCTTTTTTTGTGACCTTCTCCTCTAGAGACTTGTGGTCCCCGGATTGTTTACTATCTCTCCAACTAGAACTGGATCAACATTGGCCGGCGCGACGCTGCCTAATGAGTTAATATTTTCAGGCAGATTCCTCCGTCAATCCCAGGACGTACCAGCACGCTGGCAGCTAAGACCTTCCTACCATCCCTGGCCAGTACTGTGATAACAGGATCACAGCGATTATCAACAAGGTCAGTACCCCACAAAGGAAAGCGCGGATCCATCTGGTTATTATTGCTTCCAATTAATCCAGAAATCACATTCACCAATGCGCTACGCACCTCTCGGCACACGACTCTTCGGGCTCCAAATCACCCTCAGCGGTGTCGAAGCTGGTAGGCCAATAATTCTGAAGCTCGACGTCGAGCCTGCCCGCATGGCTTGGAGAGTTACTCGGCTCTCGAGTGGGAAGGCGTATGGTCATCTGGTGTGAATGAAAAGCGGGGATGAGAATTATGGTTTTCGCCCTCTGGCAGCTTACAGCTCTTTGCGGAACTTAGGGCGCGGGCCGTTTTTTTCTGTTTTCTGCTGTTTTGGGTAGAACACCTGCCCTGGGTTCAGTTTTAGTCCGATTTCTTCGGCGTAGTGCGCGTTGGAATCGCGCTGCAGGCCCGCAGTTCCCTGTATCCACGACTTTGTATTTTGATGCCATCATTGAAATTTGACCGAAAAACACCGTAGTCCAGTAGGACACTGGTAGCCTTGACAATATAGGTCCAAATGACATAGATTTTTTATAGCACATACTTCATTATGTTACCAAGTCAACTGGCATATTTACACACTCACACATAATCAGACTTGTCTTCACAGTGCCCTCTATTCAAAGGTGAAATGTCGTACTCGGAAACTGTCACACTAGATTGAATTGAGGGGGGGAACCACAAATCGTATGAGCCCATCAACTAGAGAACATACCAAAGTACATACCCACAAAACCTCAACCCTATAAGAATAGTTTTGACCGTGCTACAGCTGTCCTACTTGGATCGGGACTTTTTGGGTGAAAATTTTATGATGGCATCAAAATACAAAATCGTGGATACAGGGAACTGCGGGCCTGCAGCGCGATTCCAACGCGCACTACGCCGAAGAAATCGGACTAAAACTGAACCCAGGGCAGGTGTTCTACCCAAAACAGCAGAAAACAGAAAAAAACGGCCCGCGCCCTACGTTCCGCAAAGAGCTGTAAGTCCCGAAGCTCGTCGTTCTCAATCAGTTGATTTCCCCAGGACTTGCAAATCGAGGAACGCCGGGCTCCACTGTATGCGCAGACATCAATCATATGGCGGAAGTTATAATACCGTTGGATAGAAAGACTACGAATTTGGGAATACCGTTGGCATACGCCGTCAATTTCTCCAAACTCACGCGGCCTTGTTCTTAGACTTGTCCCTTCAACGACGCGGAGCCGCGGGGGAAGCGTGGTGAAGGTCGGGCTTTGTCTCATCAAACTGATCGGACTTGATCCAAATCCCTCTCTGTCGGCGCGAGCGGGGACACCTTGATATAATCCCATTGTCCATCTCAAGCGGGAGAGGTAAAGTGGCCATGGCGAATGATAGTGAATAAACTCATTCGCATACAAGTTATGCGGAGCCTGGTTTCGCGGTCGACCCTGCCTCCGTCCGCAAGAACGTCTTCCAATCCTTGAGCTCCGGATACTGCTCTCGCAGAGCAGGGATATCGGCGTTGAACCCGATTTCGTTGAAGAACTATACTCGCAAAACACTAAGCGCCAGGGTTTCAGGCGCGGACAAGGAACGCACTTTGAACATGAGTCGCAACTCTTTCATACCCGCGCGCAACGCCCATGCTAGGACAGTTCCGCCGAACATCTTGGGGCGCATCTCCGTGCCGAGGACCTCCCGCCAACCTGTCTCGAGGTCACTCGGAGTCAACGCGTCGCCGGCCAAATCTACATCTTTCCCGATATACCTGAGTAAATCACCCAATGTTATTGGATCTGAAAATCACAATTAATTAGCGTACGCACCTCTCCGGGTGGGCGAGCACCAGCGTGGCAACACCGCCAATGTCGCTGCATGCAATGAAATGTAGGCGTGTGCTGGGCTTGAGTTGAGTGAGGAACATTAGCTTGGTGAGGCGTGCGGTCGCCGATGCAGGGTCACCCATGACAAGCTGGTCCATGAATGTTACCGGCCGCAGAATCGTCGTGGGCAATTTGGGGTGAGTTGCTTTCAGGTGAGCCTCAGCTAGGCGCTTGGATTCAAAACTACTCTTTATAAGGTCAGGAACACCGCGTCATTTCCTGGGACTCACTGCGGAACATATGTTTTATCCCCCTCAGCCCCACCGAAATTGACGCTCGTGTAGACAAAGTGCTTCACGTCGTGCTTGGCGGCGGCATCTGCAAGGGCATTCGCCTCAAGCGTCTCTCCCGCAACTCCCTTAGGGTTGTCGACGCTCTGCTGCACAGAGAACACCGCGTAGACTGGGCCCGGTGCAGAGGTGAATAGCACCGTCGCATCGGTAGGAGTGCCTTTATGAAGATAGACACCACGCAAGGACTCCAGCGCTTTGCTCTTGGCAGACGTTGGGTCGCGCGTTTGCGCAAGGATGAGCCAGGGCATCGCGTCTGAGGGGGCAGCTTCGTTGGCCTTAGCGAGGGCTAAACATTCATCGAGGATAAGTGCGAGAATGATCGCTGACGAAAGGGTAACATACCACGCACAACCGCTCCGCCTTGTTTCCCCGTCGAAAGCATGACGAGAACTATCTTGCTAGAGGACGGAGGCTCTGCCATGTTGGAGGTGGTGGTAGGTGGTGGTGGAGAGGAAGAGATGTAATGCCTCCGGCTGTCAGTTGCTTCCTGCTGCTTCCCATGATTGATTCCGGCTGACATGAGTCAGAAACTTTCCGCCGGAAACTTTCCACGTGCGTGACGATAGCAAGATTACGCGGATTTCCGATCTAGGAGCGATATTGTTGATCGACATGATGGACAACATGAACGCGACGTGGATGCTGCGGTCTCTATGCTGGAGATAATCGAACTTGAATCGAACGGTACTTTTCTTCGAGGCATCGGGTTCATCCTGGTGGCTTCCTTTCCTCGAGACATGCAGTTCTTTGCGGCAGATACTAATACGCATGGTCATGAATCAGGTCGACATTACAGGGAAACAAGATTGAATGGCATATAAACAGACTCATTTGAGGGATGAAGTGTCGGATTGTCGCGATGGCACCACCGCCCGTTCACTGAACAGAGCTTCATAAACTGTTCAGAACGGCTTTGCGATCGGTGGATAGACTGCAACCGCGTCGACCTGCAAGCACTCACTCAGTCTTGCGCAAAAAAAAATCCGACATGAATAGCCCACTCACGCTGGCAGTCAATTTTTGGAGGCTCCGGATGTTGACTTTGAGCCCGTCAGCCTCCAACGCGCGCAACGCCTCCAGGCCCCGTTCTAGCAGTGACAAAGGGGGAGCGGGCTCCCAGTCCGGGTTGCCCGCCATAACGAGCTCGAATGACTCGAGCCGCGAAGTCCCATCCCCGCGCTCCTGCCGACGCGACGCCAGCAACGCCGCCAGGTCCTCGTAAGGAATCTCCATGACGCGACGGCAGGGGTTGAGCGACAAGGACCGCACGTTGGGGAGGAAGTCGGGCTTACGGAGGGCCTCGAGGAAGTTATAGCTGTTCCACTTGAAGTCCGTCAAGTGGACTATAGAGAGAGTCGGGCACGCGCGGAGACAATCCGTGGTGGCTTGCAAATCGCCCGGTGCCATGATAGTGATGGAGCGCAAAGAACAGCCCGAGCGTGTAATGAATGCGGTGAACAGCGCCTTTATAGGGTTTTCTATCCCGAACTCGTGTCTCTCGGACATCGCCAATTCGAGATGTGTCAGAGCCGGGAGGGTAACATGAGCAAGGAGGGCCAGGTCTCTCTGGTACTTCTCGAATTTCAGCGTGTGGAGGTGTTCCAGCCGCGCCGGCGCAAGCTGCACTGGCTCGTCAAAGATGTAGCCCACAACAAGGGTCTCGAGACGGGGGGTCTGGCGCAGAATCTCGGCACATTCGGTGGTGGTTTGCCCGTATAGCTGAAGATACGTCAACTGTCCCCACGGAAGAGTAATCGAAGGCAGCACGAAATGGCCGAGGAACACCGCGCGAAGCTGGGGTGCGTCTTCGAAGCAAGTTACGCGGAAAGGTGGTACATCGTCATTTCCCTGCTTCGAGAAGGTAATGTTGAGTGTCCGCAAAAGTGGGGTACGCCCGCGAAATAAATCGCTGGGGAATGTATCTGAAGATTCCACCGAGCAGGAGAGAACCCGTAGTTGGGGGAGGCGCGGCACGAGAGCGGCACACAGGGTATCTAATCCCCGTCGCCCGAGATCCACCTCCAAGGGATGATTGCCGGTACGAGGAAGCCAACACTGGAGAAGCTTCTCTGCAGACGAGATTGCGTTCTCTGTTGGCGCAATGTGGAAATTGGACCAGATAGGTTGGAGCGAGAGCGCAATTCTGCGCCATTCACGGCAAATGCTAGCCAACAACAGAGGGCCGCAGGGGGGTATCCAACCCAGAGGATGCGGTACGTTTGGATCGCTCCCTCCGATATCTGCGCGGGTAAAATACTGCAGGAAGATTTCAGCAGTGAGTTCGACGGGTAGGGTGAGCACTGGGTAGACGACGTATTTCAAGGCCTCGACAAGCGGTTTCCTCTCTCCGGCCAGACAAACGAGCCTGGCCTGGAGGTTGGCCATTTCGGCGTCAATGTCAGCGACCCGATTCCGTATCGCACGGGGTGAGCTGTTTGCGCTAGTGGAAGAAACCGCGCGGGGCTCCAGTAGATCGCCATTGCGAGACGACATGGAAGACGAAAACAGGAGGACCGACGATGCAGTGACAAACAATGCATCACGTGTATCATATTCGCACGGTGCGGACACTGACAGTTACTCCTGTGACACCCTTCACACCCAACCGTCATCTCGATTCTGGATGTCCGCTCTTCCTTGGCTTTTCCTCTGTCTAGCTTGGAACGATGGCGATTGTATCACCCTGATAAACCTTTCTCGACGCCGCTGAAAGCGTCGACCACGACTCCGCCTTAAGGCTGCGACTCGCCGCCGGCACTGGGCCCCGCACAACTTCGAGTTCGAACCTCCGGCCTTTCTGCGATGCGGAGTGAATCGTCGGCAGCTTAGTGCTCAGTCTCTCGCAGCCAGATACTCTGACAATGAATCTCGTACCTCTTGTTAGACGTGGTGCTCTTTAACGCAGACGCTGCCGGTCTTATCATTTGCAGTATGGATGGAGCGCCTGCTCGACCCCAGCTACGTCCTTTTTTTCCGCCCGCCCGGCTCGATAGCCCACACAAGCAGCCCTCTTCAAGAAGCTGAAGTATTCATCTCGATGCTGGCATGCTTATACTGCTGTACACACCGCCACGACGCCGCTGCGAGATTCCTTGCCCTTTCTCGTCCGCGTTTACTACGCGCACCGCACCCTATGTCTCGCTGCTGCGTATTCCACGCTGCCGCCGATTCAGCTCCTCCCGGACGCCGGTTGATTGCTCCCTACCATTCGCACACACGAATGATATACCTTGGGCATACTCGAGCTCGGTCTTGCTCTTGTCTTCTTTTTTTTCCGGCACACGGCTTTCGCATCTGTGTCGACTCCTAGTTTTTTTTACCGCACTGAAGCCTTGACGGTCAACAGCCAACACCAGCTATGTACGCGGTCTCGTTGGCCCGGCGATTCTAATTATGTTTCGTGCGTTTTGTTATTTCCCCTCTGCCACAGCTTTCTGATCCCGCGTTCCTGTGGTCAACTTGTCAACCAATCTATTGCATCGTGCTCGGCTGCCCCAATATTTTGAAACTGGCGGATTGCCTCGTTTGTGACGCAACTATGTACGCGCCGGCTCCAAGGCATAAATCGCGTTCAACTTTGAGAGGCGAGCTTGCTCACTCACGCAATGACAGTTCCCTCACCTGCTGGTCATTTGTTCTCTGCAAGTCGTTCGATGACCTGAATGAATCGTGCACCCTGTTTTCTGTGTCCGTTACTCTTGCAAGGCCTGTTGATTCATCTTTTGTGTACCGGCATACCTATCGATGAATGCTGAATTAACAGACCCGCCCGTTCGCTCGTGCTTGTCAATCGACATCCGCTTTGTACCCTGCTGCAGTCCTTCTATGCCGTCGATCACTCAAAAGCTCCTCCTCCGTGAACCCACAGGATTGCGGGAGCGAGCCAATCGTTCAAAATGGCACCACTTCGGCAGTCGGGCAATACGGGCATCTCGAGGGTGGTAAAAAAAAAGATCCCGAGACAGGATGAGAAATTGACTCCGATATGCACATTGCGTTGTCTCAATCCTCGAAAAACTCCTTCCCCGCGAATCCAGATGTGAAGGGAAGTCTGGATATGCAAGATAGGACGGGGTGAATGCACCGAAGTGGGAATTGCCGCATAGCACAGGTGCGAGCGAGTCTTCCGTGTCCGACCCCTAATCAGTATGTCGAGGTTCAGGGCAATTCACCATGGTGAAAGCGCAGGAAGGCGGCGTAACTATCGGAGGATATCGCTCTTGCGATGGTAATCCAGTTTCTGTCTTCGTGAGCGCAAAATAATCATTGATTTCTAGGAACGATCCTCGGACTACGCGGAGAGATAAAATGCTGTTCAACCTAGAAGATGCACGTTCGTACGCATCTGGGCCCACCGCGTTTCAGGCGGGCGGTGCCATCCAGGATATTTCAGTTTGCAGTTTCTGTCTTCCTGAGCGTAAGATGATCATTCAGGGGATCATGCGGGAATTCGGTACTGCCTCGCAGAAGCCAAGGAAAATCAAGCAATCAAGGGGTGTCGAGCTGGCGTAGCGCGGACAAGTCTTGATAATGGAAACGAATTTCCAAGACGTTTGAGATCAGTCGGGGACTCGGGGTTCTACGGCTCCCCGAATTGTCCTTTCACGTACGCACGGCGTGTCATTTTCCAGGCGGACGGCGCTTCAAACCGTGTGAAGACCAAAGGCTGTGAATGGTGAAGCCGCCGCATATCAGATGGTGATTCCAGACCTATTCGAGGAGGCCGGCAAACCCGGCAGCCTATGCTGTGGGTGCTTATTTTAATCCCAGTGGACCCACACAGGCAGTCTCCCTCGTTCTCCCCTCATTGACAATGCTCCTCGCTGTCGCCTCAACCGCTGCAATCTTCCTCGTATACCGTTTCTGGTCAGGGCTCGCGGTATGTTGAATTTGGTTGATAGTATTGGACGCCGACGATTTTCAGAGCGTTGGCTATGCGCCCGGAATGCGGCCGTTGTTCGCGCCGCTGGGGCTTTTTGGCGCCATAATCCCCACCTGCTGGTGGAATCCCGGTCTGGATTGGATCTGGCAGTGGAGAAAAACCAGTTAGTGAACCGTTAGCTCGACGAATTTTCCGTCTGCTGAAAATGACTCGCCAGCGTTCTTCAATTACAAGTATGATGTGATTTCGCTCGTGCCACTCCTCGTCGGAGACCCTTGCTATTATTCCTCTTCCCCCGACGTCCTCAAACAGCTGCTCAATAACGAGGGCAAGACCCACTTGGTAAAACCTCGATGGCTCACCTCCCCGTTGCTGTAAGGTCATAGCTTGACGTTTATCCAAAGTGCTCATCGCGTGCAGGCTGTGGGGCGACAACCTCGTCTCTGCAAACGGCGAAATGTGGAAGCGTCATCGCAGACTTATGGCACCGGCCTTTACTACCAATACGTATGCAATATTCACTTCCTCGGCTGCACGAAGCCTCTAACCCGGCCATCCGCATCCAGGTACTCCATGGTCATCGCTGAGACCATTGCGATATACAAGGAGATGACGGCTGCAGAGGGCTGGGATGGCCAGGACAACGTTGCAGTCACGGACAACCACATTCTACATAAGGTACGCCCGCAACTTGAACCGTCAGACGTCATACAATAATCGACGCGAAGCTCACCCTCATCATCATCGCTCGCTGCGGATTTGGCATTCGTATGCCGTGGTCTGATATCCAAGGCGCGAGCGGAGAGCTGTCGTTTGGGGATGCGTTGGCCCAAGTCACCAAAACTTCGATCCTTCGACTCGTCCTGCCGAAATGGGCTTATAAACTGGGGATCAAAAAGTAGGCCTCATGTTTCCTGAGCTCGTACATATCTTAACCATCTGCAGATTTGACACCATGAACCGGGCTTGGAACGGCTTGGCGGCGTTCATGCACGACTTTGTCGCAACTCGTCAAGAGGAACTCAACGGCATGACAGAGGAAGAGGGGCAACGCGGCGACATATTCTCTCGCCTGGTCGCAGCGATGAATGCGACCGGAAAGCTGGGTCTCGAGGAGCAGGAAGTTGTAAGAAACCGAGAGCGCTCTATATCCCATTTCCTCACCCTCGTCCAGATCGGAAATACCTTCACACTCCTCTTTGCCGGCCACGGTACGAATAATTCCTTCTTCGTTATCGGCTTAAACTCAAGTTGATGCAGAGTCAACGGCTTGCGTTCTGGCTGCCACTCTTGGATACCTTGCTATTTATCAGGATGAGCAACAAAAGGCCTATGAAGAGATCATGAATACCATCCCAGCCACTCGAGACCCAGTGTGTTCGCATGTCGTCCTGCCGTTGTCACTCTAATCGCTACCAGAACTTGGACGACTTGTCCAAATTGCCTCACCTACTCGCTTGCTTTCACGAATCTCTCAGGATGTACCGTGAGTCCTGGTTGATACTTACCTCCGGAATTCCCCTGAATATTCCTCTAGCTGCGCCCGTGATGCTGACGAGGGAAATGACCGAGGATGTTCCCATTAACGTCGCGCGTCCGGTAGAAAAGACGATGATTCTCAAGAAGGGGTCTCTTATGGTCATCGAACTGGTTGGCGTCCGTAAGTTTCTCCGGAATAGCGCAGCGAGTCCGTTGTCGACCTCATTACTTAGAGCATAACCCGCATTTCTTTCCGGAACCCGAGGTTTACAAGCCCTCGCGATGGTACGGCGTCCCAGAAAGTGAAATCCCGCTCTTTGGTTTGTGTCACTTTCCCCGCTCGACTGTGAAGGTCGCTGACGAGTCCACCACAGGCATGGGGCCCCGTGTATGTATTGGCAAAAAATTCAGTCACACCGAGGGCCTGTGCTTCCTCTCGTTGCTGCTTCGTGACTGGAAGTTGGACATCCCCCTGTCGGAGGGCGAAACTCGGTCTGAGTATGAAAAGCGGGTCATGGGGCATGCCTCGAGGGTCGGAATGGCGTTTGGCTGTGGCCCGATGAGCCTGAGACTCAGCAGACGGAAGTAGCCGCAAGAAGAGATAGATCACTTTTGAATGTGACAACTAACGTCGCCACGAATGGCATATACTGGTATTTTTGTTTTGTGCGATGACTTGCGTATTTTCAGGGGAACTAGAATCCTTACCTATGACAGCTCCGTTGATGGCTGCCGCGAGTCTGAACGGATGGCTACAGCGCAGCTCACCTCAGGCTCTCCATCTTTTACGATCCGAATATTTTCGCGGGCACTAGAAGCCTGGGCTATGACAGTTCACCCCCCATCGCGCACGGCATCTCTCATTCGCCGTTCATATTCCACATGGGTCGAAACGGAGCGCCGCACCTGACGATAGACTCAATCACCGGTCTGCCACCGTTTTCCATCACGAGCAACCCCATGAGTAGTGCTCCCCGGAATCGCCCCGAGAGTTTAGATTACTCTAGCCTACAGCGTGGCGCCGGAGGTGACGGCCGTGGTTCCTATCGTTTCTTGGAGCATATATAACCAAGTCCAATACACGGCCTCTTACTGACACCCTCATAATCATGTCTCAAGAAGCCGCGCTCGACGAGCTTTTCACTACGCTTTCGCAAACTCGGCAGACGAACTATGTCTTGAGTACGTCGGCAGTTAATTCCTGTGGTGTGGTAGATTAGGTGTTATAACCAACCCTTCGCAGTCTCCGCGGTTACATTCCTGGCGTACGATATCTGCATCACTTTCGACCAAGAGGTTGGCATTCTGTGACTTCGAAACACCAAGTAACCAATGGTCCAGGTCAAATACATCTGGCAGTACGTGTGCAGGTCACATCACCCCGCTGGCGCCTAGGGGGTCACTGCTGCCGCCTTGACGATCTGCAGGAGTCAATTTAGTTGGTCGCTAAAGCGGACTTCTAGGGAACGGTGGTCCCTTCCGAAGGCGTTGTATCTTTTTGGCAGATATTATGGGCTGTTGGATCTCCTGTATTTTTTTTTTGTTCCCCTACTTCTGGTTCAATACTCATTGGTCATTTCCAGAATCCTCTTGTTCGGTAAATCCTTCAGCTGGGTCTATACAGCGGTGCTGATTTATGGGCAGTCTGCACGCGTGAAGGCCTCTCCATCGAGGTAATCACCGCTCCGGTTGTTTCAGACACATTCACTAACTGTCAATGATAACCATTAGGAGTGAGATTCAACGTTTTAGAGACCGACTACCTTCACTGAGTACACTCAGCTGCAAGATTTACTATGGATTTTACGGCGCGTGAGCACTCTGTTCCTTGATGCAATCGGTACCCGAAGAGGACTGTCCACAGAGGAGGACCCATCTTGTTCGTCACAGCACTCAACATCCTGTTTATTCTTCGGATTCATGCCCTCTACAACCGGGCCACAAAGAGTGCGTCATGTTTCACCCGTCCATCACAGCTGTATCATTATTGTATTCTCATCTCTCTTCAGTGCTTATGTTCTTGATCGCTCTTTTGTTTCGTTCGTTTTTCTCCTCACAGTCTCCCTGAATTAAAATCATTGAGGGACACCACTTTTCAGTGGAGTTTACGGTGCGTTTACAGCAGTCACTGAAGCGAAGTAATTTAATTACCTTCAGACTGAACTGGTCATCATCATCAAAGAGACAACCGCGACGGTGCACAACACATTTGAACCCCCAAAGGGTGTTCATTGGCCTGGTTGCGCTACCACCCCGTCCAGCTTTTCGGAACTTGTTGGCTGGTAAATACATGGATACTTCTCATCCGCACCCGAAGCCCCTGACATGCATATACAGGGTGCCCGCCATCTTCGTGTCGTGTACGTGCATCACACAGATATGGGTCTTGGTAAATCCATAGCTTTCAGTGATGTTCTTCATCTTGACCATGGTCAAATTTGTCCTTGTCTTTCGGAGCGGCCACCGTGAATGGAGCCTCGGGAAGCTACGAGAGGTCAAATCCTATTCTCCGATTCTAATGGCATTCGTCCTGGATGGGACGGTCTTCTTCCTGATGTTAGTGTCCTTCTGACCCGGCCAATTTTCCTCATCGATTGACTCTGGTCCGGACAGAATATTCTGTGGGCACTGCATTCTCGTGTATCTGCCCGATGAACTAATGATGTCTAGCCACGGTTCTCGTTAACACGATAACAAACCAGGTGTTGAAAGGACCGCTTTCGGGAATAGCGATTCCGTGAGTCACAATGTACTTCTTGCTTTGACTTTCGAAACTAAAAGCAGGGGTAGATGGACAACGGCAATATACTCTTTTTCGGTAGTGGTTTCTATTCGTTTCCTTTTCTAACAGGTGCTGAAACTACTCGCCAAGGCCTCGAGGCTCGTTCTCAACATCCGATCCATTGGTGTACGAGGAAACGAGACCACGGTCACGGAATCGATCAGTTTACAGTTCCGCACCCCAGGGGCTGGTACGGGCTTTCAGAATACCGTGAATACGGATGCGGGGGAGATGTAGTAGGGACGGCGATGACTCATATGTATGTTGCAGTGAAATGTGTAGTCCCGGTTCGACTTCACACAAACAATGGCAATTTAAAATAAGACAGAGCCATTATCTGTGAACTGACCGAATCTCAGGACGAGTATGTGGCGTCCGGTAGTCAGACAACGAAACTTCTAATATGGAGAGATGCAGCGCGGCTGTGTCTGACAAGGGGCGGCAAAAGATCTGAGTTTAGCGGCGGTGCTCGGGACTCTGCATTTATTTGTACGATACGTGTCGACACCGCGGCCTGAGAAGTTGAGAGAACTCTGGCCCACTAAAACCGTGTATTGAGAGTGTCGAAGTTCAGCGGCGGTACTCGGGCCTCTGGATTTATTCTTATAATTATGGTACCCCCTGAGAAGTTGGGAAAGCTCTGGGACTCAAACTGTGTATTGAGGGTGTCGAAAGAAAATCGTGCTTCTGGCTCTGACTGAGATATATCCGTGGGTATGTATCACATCGGTCGCTGGCCGTCTAAAGCCCTGCGACGAGGGACTACATTTGAAAACACAGTTGAATGGCCGGCAAATGGCCGGTTGGCAGCGACGCGTTCTGGCACCAGAAGAACGGCGCGATGGTCCGGGGGCGACAAGTTACAACCCCGAGTCAACCACATTTCTGGGAAGAATTCAAGAAGAATCAGTGAGTCAGGATGGTTTCAAGGATACAACGCCGCCGGGGACCATGTGCGCGCCGTTGCGAGACCCAGACTCAGCTCTTGTCGTCGATATAGCCGTCTGCGCGGCGGCCGGCAACGGCCGGCTCACGAATTATCTCTCGGGTAGAACCGAACCGGAAAATCGGCGCCCACAATGGTGGCAGTGCCGATTGATCGATAAGAGCATCCACACTCTTGTTCTCCCGAGCCGTCATGGCGCTCCGTTTTCACCCTACAACGCCAGTCCGCTCCTACGAAATGCTCTTCGGAATGCTGGTATGGTTTTTTTTCGCGAGCCCGGCGGAGAAGAGGAGTCGTCGGCGGCATCATGACAAGGCGCGGAGCTATCTGGCGGACATGGGCAGTGGGAGAGAACCGAAAGTAGACTCCTTCGTTCCCACCTCATCATGACTTGTGCTTATCATTCCAAGAAGCACGGAGGATTACCGTCTGAAACGGGGTCGTGCAACTCAAGACGATGGCGGGAACTGACACAACCCATCGCTAAAAAAAAAAAAGAAACGCCTGGAGGGTAGTAGGAAGATCCGCGGCCGGTCAGGATCAGCAATGCCGGTTCCATCTGCCAAACGAACAGGAACGCGGAGGCTATCCATGCGGTGGACCCACCACAGATTAGTGCGGAAGAACTGTGATAACGAACCTGTGTGTCCCGCGCGCTTCTCCAATGATAGATGTGACTATGCACATTTTACAACACTGGAACTTACCGCTGTCATTTGATGGTCGTTGATGTCAAGGTCAGACGACGCCCACACACGACTCTCTAACCTCCCCCCCATAGCAAACAGAATGGCCGACCTTGCAGAGGACAAGACTGTCCATATGAACACCACCCCAGAAGACTCCTCCTCTCCATCGAATACCCTGCTCGAGGGCAAAAAGCTGGCAATCGTATTTTGGTCAGTGCTTGTGTTGTGCGATTCGTTACGAGCCACTGACCAAAAAAAAAATTGGCAGCGCGTTCGTCATTGCATTCGCGTTGCTGGCTGTGGATCAGACAATTGTGTCTACTGCGCTACCGACCATCGCATCCCATTTTCAGGCAGTCTCGGATCTAAGCTGGATTGCCAGCGGTTATTTCTTGCCTCAGGTTGTGCAGCAGCGTCCCGCGCTCCATTTGATTTCTCATGCTCCCTCTGAAGGCTGGCTTCATGCTCTTTCTGGGAAAACTACTCGCCATCACCGCACCCAAACCCGTGTTCCTCGTGTCGATCGCCATCTTCGAGCTCGGAAGTCTGTTTTGCGCCATTGCCCCGTCTATCGACTTCTTGATTTTCGGACGGGTGGTGGCGGGTGTCGGTGCAGCCGGCTTGTGGGTATCAATCATGACCATCGTCGCCCAGGTTTGTACCTCGAATTTGACCATGCGAACAATGCTCCTGACTTGACTTTTAGGTGACGACCTTGAAGCAACGACCGCTGCTGATGGGTTTGTTCGGTGCGGTCTTCGCCGTCTCATCTATTGTCGGTCCGCTTCTGGGCGGTGTATTCTCAGGTAATGTACCGCAACGGTCCAATGTCAGTGTCTTCACATAATATATCCTCTAGATCATGTCAGCTGGCGGTGAGTGCATATACGATGGCGACGGAAGAACTCTCATTGGCCGGCATGCTAGCTGGTGCTTTTGTACGTTCGTCATTGCCACTTACCGCCTTGCCTCTCATATTATCCGGGCTCAGACATAAATCTGCCTGTGAGCATTGAGAGTCCATGCCGTGCCTCTTGGAAATGACCCCTTCGAAAGCTCGGCGCCGTCGCTATCGTGGTCACGTTGCTATTCCTCCCCAATAATCGTGCTGTTGGATCCGGAGACAACAAGTCACGGTTCCAGCTCTGGCGAGGATTGGATTGGCTCGGCGTATTTCTCAGCTTCTGCGCTGTCACCTTGCTCTTAATCGCTTTGCAATGGGGCGGGAACGAACGACCGTGGAATGACCCAGCGGTCATCACGTTGTTGGTTCTGGTAATACTTGCCTCCCAATTCAATACCACCCCGACTGACGACGTTCACCACAGTTCGTTGTTCTCGCCCCGGCCTTTTTCCTTTGGGAACATCGACAGGGACCCAACGCGATTCTACCCTTGAATCTGTTGGTATCATGGAGTGTCATCGGCATCTGTCTTGAAACGGTTGACCACCCTTCCCTCTTCCATGTTTACCCCGCTCACAAGATATGTACAGTTTTTTGTCAATATTTGTTTCATATTAGGGGGCGTGCGTCGTTTCCGTTTCCCCTTCCCCGCCTATATAACTGAGCTTCGTTCCAGTATTACTTGGTAACGCCGTCTTTACCTCCGCATGCGCTTTGCTCAACTATCTTCCGAGTAGCCGTTCTTGTACCAAGTCAGAGGCCATTCCGCCACACAATCAGGGATCGATATCCTCCCGTTCATGGTGTATGTACCGTCGCCGAATTGCCTTCATCCGCGCTGATAGTGTTTGTTAGCTCCGGAGTCATAGGTAGCACTCAGACAGACCTCCGCGACCTCATTTCTAACCGTAAACTTGAAAGCCACCATATCGTCCGGGGGAGTGATCACGGTGTGTGCACTATAGCGCCCCGACGGTCGAGCCTCGCTCATGATATACCTAGATTACTGGGCGGCCGTGGCCATTCCTTGTCCTGTGCCCGCCTTTGGCCGCTACAGCATGTGGCCTCCTCTATGGCACATCCGCACAAACCCCTTCGGCCCACATCTTTGGGTTTCAAATTCTTCTGGGATTTGGACTCGGTGGGGCCATTCAGAATACGGCAAGCTGCACACATTGCTTCACAGACAAGCCGCGCTTAACTTCCACACAGCTCGTCGCCATTCAGGCTGAATTTGCTGGCAAGCCGGATTTGATCCCACAGGCGAACTCCATCGTGACATTCACACAACTTATCGGGAGTTCTATCGGTCTCGCGTGCGTCGCCCTGTTTATTTTCCATCCGAGTCTGACCCATCCAACGCAGCGTATCCGGGGCCGTATTCTCGGGACAGTTGCGGGAGCAGCTCCGCATCCTGGCCCCTGATCTCCCACAAGATATTTTGCAGACCGTCCTGTCGAGTGTCAAAGCCGTCGCCTTTCTTCCTTCTCCCGAGAAGGAGATCGTCGTCACGGCGTACAACAATGCGATCGACCGCGTCTTTCTCATCGGTATCCCTGCTGCTGCTTTTGCATCTGCCGCAGCGTTGCTGATCCGGCGCCAAAAAATGGTCCCCGCTGCCACTGTTCTTTCGATGTAGCTACGCTATGTATGGCTGTACTGGGACCGGATCATCCCATCGCCTAGCTATGAGACTCTAATCGGGCTGTATTTTCCTGAGGACACTTGTCATTGATGCAGGACATTTCCATCTCAGTAATTCGCTGCTAAAATCAATCAAACGCGGGCTTTTCACAGCCTCATGACCCTTCTTGGAAAGCCGCGTCCCAAACATGAGGAGATACCCCTTCCACAGGTCCGCGGCTTGTGCACCGGTGATTGAGCCCGAGCCCGCGTCCAGACAATCTCGATTGATTTTTTTTTTCCTGCTGCTGCGTGGATCTTCATCATTCCACTGGTCGATGGACGTGCCTGCATCTCCGTGTTGCCTGGGCGCTGGATTTGAGCACTGCCGTATTTTTACTATCTCTTTTTGGTGAAGGAGAAGGTTCGCGCACGCCTACCAATGCACAGCCATCCCTCGAACCGTTGAAAAAAGGAGTCACCGATAGATTGACCAACAAACACCCCCTGCTTTCTTTCCGCCCACGACCTGACACAATGGACCCCTATCCCATTGCTTTCGGTGTTGCGCTCATAGCCGGCGTATTGTTTTACGAGTCTCGCCAGCCCGACCCGTCTGGGATTCCCTGGGTTCCAAGCCTTCTGCCATGGATTGGATCTGCCCCCAGGTACATCCTGGGGCCCACCGCATTCCTCAAGGCCTGCCGGTTCGTTATTTTGCTTGCTTATTGGATATAAAACACGCTGACCTGAGATTCGACAGCCAGAAGTATGGTCCCGCCTACAAGTTCGTCCTCGGTGGACGCACTGTCATCATCCTATCGACCCCGGAGACCATTTCTTCCTTCTACCGACAGCCGGGGCTGGGGAACGAATTCGTGGTTTCCAAAATATACAAGGCGCTCGCCGGGCTGGACAACGGCGGGTATCTGTACGAACTCACATACCGAAAGCTGTTCCCGCTCATTACCGAATATTTGGCTCCACACCGACTGGACCAAATCTCGACCCAGTTCACCGAGGAGCTGTTTCCACGCGTAGACAATGTCTCCACCGGCATGTTCATACACCTCTCCGACTTCTCCGGCCGCCACCTTTACGACGCCACAAACGCGGTCCTGTTTGGACCGCACTTCCCGAAGGGAACATACACAGACTTCTTCACGCTCGATGTCGAGGCCCCAAATTTAATCAACAATTTCCCCTTCACAGTGCAAAAGGGGCTCACTGCTCGGCGTCGCCTGCTCGATGGTATCCAGACGTTTGTTGCAGAGGGCTGGACGGACGTTGGAGATGGAAAAATCCGCGGAGCATCATCTATGATTTCTAGGATGGTGCGGCAACTCAAGGATGCGGAAACGACCGATGGCGACATTGCGGGGCTCCTGTTGAGTTTTCTCTGGGCCGTGCACGGAACTACTCTGCGGGTCTCGTTTTGGCTCATCGCACATCTTCTGGCTCGCCCAGATGTGATGCACGAAGTCTGCACTGAAATCAGGTCATCCCCCACCATCTCTCTCCACAGCCTTTCGACCCTCGGTGCGACCCAACCCAGGGTTCTTCTCGGACCAGAGTTTCCTATCCTAGATTCAGTGCTGAAGGAAACGATCCGTCTCGTTGCTTTGTCCACGTCCATGCGGGAGGCCGAGATGGACGTTCAAATCACCGGGGACGGGATGACCTATGCCGTGAAGAAGGGAGAGCTTGTCATGGGGGATGTTCGAGCCATCCATCAGGACCCCGATATGTTCCCGGAGCCTGAGACCTTCCAGCATGACCGGTTCATGGACGACCACACCGAGGGCGGGAGGTTGAATAACCCTGCCGCTCTCTTGGCCTGGGGTGGAGGCGCACATATGGTACGTGTTCAGGCTCGTCTCGGTAAACGACTGACGATTTGATTTACAGTGCAAGGGTCGGCACTTTGCAACCTACGCCATCAAGCTGTTCCTGGCAAAGACCTTGGAGGAATACGACATTCGGCCTCTGCCGACCTTCGCGTCTGGCATCCGTGTTCCGAGTACCGACCCACGCAGCATCGGTGTTACCAGGACGGCTGAAGACATACTCATTCGTCTTCAACGACGATCCGGATCTCAGTAGGGTTGCCTCCTCGGGGGCCCTACCTATACTGTATATAGAGCGCGTGTACTGTGGTATTTATTCTGAACAACGAAACGGATCAATTGTTCTCGCAATGGGCGTGTGGGCGCCTCTGATAACGGGATTTGTTTCTTTCTGCTACTTATCTTGAGCGGATGCTGCGATTTGTTCGAATCAACGAATGAGCGGTAAGCCCACTGTTTTGCTCGGAACAGGTCTGAAGCATGGTGAGTGCATGTGAGCGAAGTAACCACGCAGATCCGCACAGCTGGAACGCTCGCTCTGCAGGCGGAACGCTGCAGCGCGAGTATATATGGAGATCGGACGCTCGGCCCTCCAGAGCAAGTCTCGTGGCGTGCCGCGCACATCGGTCTGCTCACCTTGCACGCGGGCGAACTCCGAGTCACTCGGTGGACACGCTCGTAAGAGCGAAGAAGAAGAGCGCTCGGGCATACCGTAGTATTACGTTCAAATCGATAGTCACGCGTCACGCACCCCCCTATCGATATCGAAATTTTGGTCGATGTCACGCGTCACCCAGGCCGATATCGAATTGGTCTGGCGGTTCAAAAAATGACGCTAACATGCCAATAAAATTGTGGGTGTGCTTGAGAGTCTTTCCAGTCATCAGAAAGACAAAATACGGGCTCCTCCTTCATTTTTCGTGTCTAAAAAGTGTTTAGACCAGGTTTCCGGTTCAAAGTGGGTTCAAACTGGTGGAAAAAAGCTTGGGAATAAAAATCTTCAAGAGGTATCGTAATTCCAAATGATATGTTCAAGGACTCTGCTGGCAGTAATTACTCACAAACCCAGGGCTTTTGCACCGATTATCGAAATTTTCGGCCCTGTCACGCACCTCAGACGCGATTATCGAAATATCGAATAGGTAAAACAAGTCACGCGTCACGCATGGGTTCGATTTGAACGA
The DNA here is from genome assembly GCA_029449255.1 of Mycena polygramma. NCBI lineage: Eukaryota > Fungi > Basidiomycota > Agaricomycetes > Agaricales > Mycenaceae > Mycena > Mycena polygramma. Next base: position 674,956 of record JARKID010000013.1, on the reverse strand, counting down.
AATACTACGGTATAGCCCTTCCAAGTTCCAACTTGGTTCCAACTTCCAAGTGTTCCGGCGTTTGTGGACGATGCAGTGCACCCATTCACCCAAGCAAGCGTAATTTGCGACTCGCATTTGCAAGGTGCCGCGGAGGTACCCTGCATTGTCGCGGCGGAAAGAGGAAAAACTCAGAGTTTGGTGGGGTTTGATTCGGGCGAATGCGGCGATCAGATTGATTCCGGATCAGCCCGTGTTCTCCCGATGGTCCTCTTCAGCTTGTGGTGATACGGCGTGTGCGCTGCAGTCTCTCAATCCGTCTGCGCTCTGGGTGGGCAGGCTCTTCTTATGCCCACAGGATCGCCGGCGCAGTCCGGTGTAGCTCGCTCCTGGCTTGCTCGATTAGTTCCCTCCCACCTTGCTCCCACCCAAACCACTAGGGCCGGATCCCCATCGCCAACTAGTCTCTCCTAGACAGACGCTTCAACACAATTAGCTCGTTCCTCGCTTGTTGAAGTCTGTTAGTTACCACAGGGCTCCGATGGGGTCAGAAAATTGCTGACCAATCATTTTTCGCGAAAAAACTGTGCGGGATTCAAACACATACAATTCATTCTTGCACCCCCTGAAGTTGATTGCCTAACGTTGCGACCGCGCCATGAAGTTGCCGAACCTTTTTACGGTGTGTTTTGAGAGGGCTAGAAATTCTTTTCTGAAATTGATGGCAATTCACGGCAAATGCCTCGTAGCCTTATACGCTGTATTTCTGGGCAATTCTGGTCATTCTGAGGAGGCAGAAGGTATTCTTGCCCATAAATATACTCACCTGGAGCCTCTCCAATTGAGAATACAATGTTGTGTTGAACCGCGACACCAGGTAACATTTCAGACTCCGATCATTGGTCAGCAATTTTCTGACCCAATCAGACCCCGGCGGTAACAACAGGACTAATCGCCAACTGTGCTCTACTGTGATCTTTCTTGCGGATATGATCGATCGACAAGGAGGGAATATGCCGCGCCGCAGGCTACAGAACAGACGGGAGCTTAATATATTTTACATGGCCGTGTTGAGCGGCAGCGTTACCCGTGGGTTTCTGTTTGTTTTCTGTTCGTTAGATCCTCATATGTATCTCAGATTCAGAATATATTCTACCGTACCTCGGGTCGCAATCTCAGTTGGCCTTCAGGCTTACTGCCGTCTCTCCGACTCACATGGGTCTCATGTTCAATTCATTGCGTGTTCGACTCGCCGCTCGGGGACGAGAAGTCAGCATCCCTGTTCGCCAGATTGTGGATCGTGTGTATTCGGTATGCATCTCCCCTCTTTTTTTAGTCATTTCCCTTTGCGTTCCCTTTGCAGGGAATAAGCTGGAATGGAAACTGCATCGAGATGGTTAGCGACCGCGTGTGGATCAGGGAACTTCCCCGTTCGCCTCTTCCCATCCATCCAAGGCGGCGGCTCCATTTATCATCCGCTTGAGAGTCCATGGCGGCGGGCGCATCATCGGCCTATATTTGAGGGCTTGATTGCATTGATTTCACTCCGGCGCATGCTTTTGCTGTGTAACTTTTGTTGTGTAGCTGAGCTGTCCTCATTATGCCGCCGAACCGTGGGAGTGAGTTGATGCAGTGTCCCGCCAGCCAATCTGGGTATCCAGCCGTTTGAGTGGTCTGTACCACAGCCAAGAGAGGACCTCAATTGTAATATAGAAAGTTAGATGTTCCGCTGGTGGAATGATGAAGATCCACGCAGCAGCAGGAAAAAAAAAATCAATCGAGATTGTCTGGACGCGGGCTCGGGCTCAATCACCGGTGCACAAGCCGCGGACCTGTGGAAGGGGTATCTCCTCATGTTTGGGACGCGGCTTTCCAAGAAGGGTCATGAGGCTGTGAAAAGCCCGCGTTTGATTGATTTTAGCAGCGAATTACTGAGATGGAAATGTCCTGCATCAATGACAAGTGTCCTCAGGAAAATACAGCCCGATTAGAGTCTCATAGCTAGGCGATGGGATGATCCGGTCCCAGTACAGCCATACATAGCGTAGCTACATCGAAAGAACAGTGGCAGCGGGGACCATTTTTTGGCGCCGGATCAGCAACGCTGCGGCAGATGCAAAAGCAGCAGCAGGGATACCGATGAGAAAGACGCGGTCGATCGCATTGTTGTACGCCGTGACGACGATCTCCTTCTCGGGAGAAGGAAGAAAGGCGACGGCTTTGACACTCGACAGGACGGTCTGCAAAATATCTTGTGGGAGATCAGGGGCCAGGATGCGGAGCTGCTCCCGCAACTGTCCCGAGAATACGGCCCCGGATACGCTGCGTTGGATGGGTCAGACTCGGATGGAAAATAAACAGGGCGACGCACGCGAGACCGATAGAACTCCCGATAAGTTGTGTGAATGTCACGATGGAGTTCGCCTGTGGGATCAAATCCGGCTTGCCAGCAAATTCAGCCTGAATGGCGACGAGCTGTGTGGAAGTTAAGCGCGGCTTGTCTGTGAAGCAATGTGTGCAGCTTGCCGTATTCTGAATGGCCCCACCGAGTCCAAATCCCAGAAGAATTTGAAACCCAAAGATGTGGGCCGAAGGGGTTTGTGCGGATGTGCCATAGAGGAGGCCACATGCTGTAGCGGCCAAAGGCGGGCACAGGACAAGGAATGGCCACGGCCGCCCAGTAATCTAGGTATATCATGAGCGAGGCTCGACCGTCGGGGCGCTATAGTGCACACACCGTGATCACTCCCCCGGACGATATGGTGGCTTTCAAGTTTACGGTTAGAAATGAGGTCGCGGAGGTCTGTCTGAGTGCTACCTATGACTCCGGAGCTAACAAACACTATCAGCGCGGATGAAGGCAATTCGGCGACGGTACATACACCATGAACGGGAGGATATCGATCCCTGATTGTGTGGCGGAATGGCCTCTGACTTGGTACAAGAACGGCTACTCGGAAGATAGTTGAGCAAAGCGCATGCGGAGGTAAAGACGGCGTTACCAAGTAATACTGGAACGAAGCTCAGTTATATAGGCGGGGAAGGGGAAACGGAAACGACGCACGCCCCCTAATATGAAACAAATATTGACAAAAAACTGTACATATCTTGTGAGCGGGGTAAACATGGAAGAGGGAAGGGTGGTCAACCGTTTCAAGACAGATGCCGATGACACTCCATGATACCAACAGATTCAAGGGTAGAATCGCGTTGGGTCCCTGTCGATGTTCCCAAAGGAAAAAGGCCGGGGCGAGAACAACGAACTGTGGTGAACGTCGTCAGTCGGGGTGGTATTGAATTGGGAGGCAAGTATTACCAGAACCAACAACGTGATGACCGCTGGGTCATTCCACGGTCGTTCGTTCCCGCCCCATTGCAAAGCGATTAAGAGCAAGGTGACAGCGCAGAAGCTGAGAAATACGCCGAGCCAATCCAATCCTCGCCAGAGCTGGAACCGTGACTTGTTGTCTCCGGATCCAACAGCACGATTATTGGGGAGGAATAGCAACGTGACCACGATAGCGACGGCGCCGAGCTTTCGAAGGGGTCATTTCCAAGAGGCACGGCATGGACTCTCAATGCTCACAGGCAGATTTATGTCTGAGCCCGGATAATATGAGAGGCAAGGCGGTAAGTGGCAATGACGAACGTACAAAAGCACCAGCTAGCATGCCGGCCAATGAGAGTTCTTCCGTCGCCATCGTATATGCACTCACCGCCAGCTGACATGATCTAGAGGATATATTATGTGAAGACACTGACATTGGACCGTTGCGGTACATTACCTGAGAATACACCGCCCAGAAGCGGACCGACAATAGATGAGACGGCGAAGACCGCACCGAACAAACCCATCAGCAGCGGTCGTTGCTTCAAGGTCGTCACCTAAAAGTCAAGTCAGGAGCATTGTTCGCATGGTCAAATTCGAGGTACAAACCTGGGCGACGATGGTCATGATTGATACCCACAAGCCGGCTGCACCGACACCCGCCACCACCCGTCCGAAAATCAAGAAGTCGATAGACGGGGCAATGGCGCAAAACAGACTTCCGAGCTCGAAGATGGCGATCGACACGAGGAACACGGGTTTGGGTGCGGTGATGGCGAGTAGTTTTCCCAGAAAGAGCATGAAGCCAGCCTTCAGAGGGAGCATGAGAAATCAAATGGAGCGCGGGACGCTGCTGCACAACCTGAGGCAAGAAATAACCGCTGGCAATCCAGCTTAGATCCGAGACTGCCTGAAAATGGGATGCGATGGTCGGTAGCGCAGTAGACACAATTGTCTGATCCACAGCCAGCAACGCGAATGCAATGACGAACGCGCTGCCAATTTTTTTTTTGGTCAGTGGCTCGTAACGAATCGCACAACACAAGCACTGACCAAAATACGATTGCCAGCTTTTTGCCCTCGAGCAGGGTATTCGATGGAGAGGAGGAGTCTTCTGGGGTGGTGTTCATATGGACAGTCTTGTCCTCTGCAAGGTCGGCCATTCTGTTTGCTATGGGGGGGAGGTTAGAGAGTCGTGTGTGGGCGTCGTCTGACCTTGACATCAACGACCATCAAATGACAGCGGTAAGTTCCAGTGTTGTAAAATGTGCATAGTCACATCTATCATTGGAGAAGCGCGCGGGACACACAGGTTCGTTATCACAGTTCTTCCGCACTAATCTGTGGTGGGTCCACCGCATGGATAGCCTCCGCGTTCCTGTTCGTTTGGCAGATGGAACCGGCATTGCTGATCCTGACCGGCCGCGGATCTTCCTACTACCCTCCAGGCGTTTCTTTTTTTTTTTTAGCGATGGGTTGTGTCAGTTCCCGCCATCGTCTTGAGTTGCACGACCCCGTTTCAGACGGTAATCCTCCGTGCTTCTTGGAATGATAAGCACAAGTCATGATGAGGTGGGAACGAAGGAGTCTACTTTCGGTTCTCTCCCACTGCCCATGTCCGCCAGATAGCTCCGCGCCTTGTCATGATGCCGCCGACGACTCCTCTTCTCCGCCGGGCTCGCGAAAAAAAACCATACCAGCATTCCGAAGAGCATTTCGTAGGAGCGGACTGGCGTTGTAGGGTGAAAACGGAGCGCCATGACGGCTCGGGAGAACAAGAGTGTGGATGCTCTTATCGATCAATCGGCACTGCCACCATTGTGGGCGCCGATTTTCCGGTTCGGTTCTACCCGAGAGATAATTCGTGAGCCGGCCGTTGCCGGCCGCCGCGCAGACGGCTATATCGACGACAAGAGCTGAGTCTGGGTCTCGCAACGGCGCGCACATGGTCCCCGGCGGCGTTGTATCCTTGAAACCATCCTGACTCACTGATTCTTCTTGAATTCTTCCCAGAAATGTGGTTGACTCGGGGTTGTAACTTGTCGCCCCCGGACCATCGCGCCGTTCTTCTGGTGCCAGAACGCGTCGCTGCCAACCGGCCATTTGCCGGCCATTCAACTGTGTTTTCAAATGTAGTCCCTCGTCGCAGGGCTTTAGACGGCCAGCGACCGATGTGATACATACCCACGGATATATCTCAGTCAGAGCCAGAAGCACGATTTTCTTTCGACACCCTCAATACACAGCTTGAGTCCCAGAGCTTTCCCAACTTCTCAGGGGGTACCATAATTATGAGAATAAATCCAGAGGCCCGAGCACCGCTGCTGAACTCAGATTTTTGTATTTTCATGCATCTTGTTTTCAACGCATCTTATTTTCCTCTCACGCATAGCGACTACAGGCACAACTCACGTGTCCAGCCGGGAATGGCGCCACTCGTAACATGAAATTCATAGCGATGTAATACATGAAGAGCATGATACAAAAAAAAAATCCTCAGGCACTGGAGGACGCAAAGTCCGTGTTGGTGTCGGTCGTGTATGGGCGGCGTGCTTGGATCCGTATGGTACTCAGTGGGATTGACTCCCCCACAGTACTCTCATTTCCTTTCAGTGCGACATCCCGGATGTTCAGCACAAGCCTAGAAGCCTAAGAAAGTTTTAATTTTTAAAATTGGATGAAGCGATTGAATCACAGACAGAGAAAGAATATATCGCCGTGGCCCATCTATGTGGTGTACCGTTGAGCATAAATTGCATACTAAGCAAAGCACTCACGGAAGACCGATTCCCGCGAATGGCCCATCCAGCACTTGATTCGTGATCGTGCTAACGAGGACGGTTGCTGTAGGTGAGGGATTAACAAACAGCTGTGTGATGGGGACAGGTACGTACAGAAAATCCTGGAACAGCGGAAAAGTTAGACAAAGTCATCGAAACCCGATAATCTTTTCTTACAAGAAAAAAAAGACTGTCCCGTCCAACACGAATGCGACCAAGATTGGGGAAAAAGACTTGAGGTCTCTGAGTTGAACAAGGCGCCATCCCCTGTTGTGGTCGCGGAAAACCATAGCAAATTTAACCAATGTCAAAATGAAGAACGTCACTGAGGGTGTGAACTCCTTTACTAACTGCAATTTCAGATTTGAACCTACAGCAAACGAAGAGGGACGGAATCCTTGTCATTGTCAGCTCTAGTACGAAGAGAAAGCGGAGTAGCATATTCACCAGCCAACAAGGGTAGAAAAAGTTGTAGGTATAGTGACACAACCGGGCCAATGGAACCCAGGTGGCGGCTCGAAAACATTGCCCATCGTGGCCATCGTGTCTTTGACAACGATGATGAGCTCACCCTACGTGAAGGTCGGATAAAGCTTCGGCTACTTTTCTTAGCACGTACGGCGAGTTCCACTATAATCAGGCCATGAATATCATCAGTACGTGGCGGCAGCACGATGGGGACAATTTGGAAACTGACAGAAGAAGAGCGACAGAAGAAACATGAGCACTGGAGAAGCGAATCAAAATCTCGCATCTTTGAATGATCTGGTAATGCGCACTTTTGTTGCTGCGATTGTAGACGGCGTGGATGCGCAGAACGAATAATATGTTCAGCAGCGTGACAAATATGATTGGGCCTCCACTGTCAATCGAGAAAGGTCAACCAATGCAGTACGGATAAAGATCACCCACAATCCAAAGAATCCGAAGTACGCGCGGCAGCTAATTGAACCATCGTCATCGGTCTTGCTCCAGAAGTCACAGCAGTGTAAGTCTTACGCCTACACAACATGTTCAGAAGTTGGCGGGCGGACTAAATGAGGATTACCTTCAAGGACAGTTCCTCCCGGGTGGATACTTAGAAACTATCAATCTGATCCGGCGCCCGAGTGCACACAAATCAACCTCACCGGCAAGAATGACACTGTAACACGATTTAAATCGATCGGACGAGGACTTCGTGATCACCTACATCAAATCCAACAGACCATAGTACCTTCCGAACAGGTAGAGTACCTTCGGGAGCGACCAGCGTTCCCTGCAAAGCAGAGATTTAGTCGGGGTACTAGACAGTAGAAGAAGACGCCAGTATTACTTCCAGATGTATTTGACCTGCCGAAAGTCGTGAATGGGTTGAACGTCAAGAAGAAACGAGAGAGTACCTCTTGATCAAATGTAATACATATGTCGAATGCGAGGAAGGTGAGAGCGGATGCTGGCAGAAGGAGGATGAAATTAAGATCAAATTAGACAGAAGGCGAGGAATAGACTCGCCCAAAGAATAATTCGCCTGGCGTGTCTGCCACAGCGTCTCAATGATCTCGCTGAAAGCGTCGGTTTCAGACGACATGGGAGTATAAGCTACCGTTGCTGTTAGTCCGCCAACCTTATGTAGGTACCGGACATTGCGATCCGGGTGCATCCGACCACCAATTTGATATGTTCTCCCAGGCGTCTCTACGGAGTTTCAGGGCCATCAGGGCGGTGAGCCAGCACCCGACACGTCTTCTGAGGGCAAAACCCGAGTGATGGATCAGAAAACTCGGGCGATGAAGCCCCAAACAAGATGTGGCCCCACGAAGTGACAGGATGGTATAGACACATGTCTGCGAACTTAGCAACAGGGAGATACTACCCAGCGGAGGACAGATTGACCTCGGCCACAGTGCGAGATTCGAGTGAAGATTGCTGATTGGATTGAACCACTTCGAACCCTCAATCTATCTATCAGCGGTGATTTTCTAGGGCGAGACACGACCGCCAAGTTTCAGCTTCGACCGGAGTTAATTAGTTCTCCGCTGCAGAACAAGACACTCTAACATGGAAGCTCATACCTCGCCTGGTAGAACAGAGTACACCGAACATCGATGGGTGAGAATTACCTGCATCTGCAAACACGTCACAGTGGTCTGTATGAGACGAGACGGAACTGAAGGTTGGACAGTAGTAATGGGTCGCGCCCGGGCTAACGGTTCCAATCAGTTCGACAACCAGAGTTTCCTTCTTGAGAATTGTGGTCATGATCTCGGTCTTGTCTTGGATCTTTTGTCTTCTCCCTAAGACCCACTGCCAACCGCATGAGTTCGGGATGAGCTACATACTTCTTTTGTGAGCATAGAATTCCGCCGGTTGGCGGTCGAAAAGGGTGGAACGATACGGTCCGGGTGAGTTCAGCCAAATCTGGATAAGACCCACAATCAATTAAGAAATCAACGGAACTGTCATAAGCTCATTACCAGCCGTTATCGCAGGGAGACAGTGACGGCGGGCAAGTACCGTAGTATTTCGTTCAACTATCGATATCGAAATTTGGTCGGTGTCACGCGTCACCCAGGCGAATGTCGAATTGGTCTGGGGCTTCAAAAAATGACGGTAAAATGCCAGTAGAATCGTAGGTGTGCTTGTGAGTCTTTCCAGCAATCATAGAAAGAAAATATGAGCTCTTCTTTCATTTTCGATGTCTACAACCCAGTTTCTCGTTCAAATCGGGTTCGAAATAGTGAAATAAAACTTGATAGTGAAATTTGTTAGAGGCGTTGTAATCCCCAGCTGTATGTTCAGGGACTCAACTGGCACAAATCACTCACAAGCACATAGCCTTTGCGCAGATTATCGGAATTTTCTTCACTGTCACGCACCTTGGACTCGATTATCGAGATGTCGGATAGGTTGAACAAGTCACGCGTGACGCACAGGTTCGATTTGAACAAAATACTACGGTATTGCAAGTATTACTTACAGCACAATAACGGTTGGTACGAGCCAGAACTGTCATAGGTACTTAACTTCACAATCAAAGTCACGGCGAAAATATGTGCCATTCGTGGCGACAACAGTTCGCAAGAGTGATCTAATAAGCTCTCGGGGCGATTCCGGGGAGCACTACTCATGGGGTTGCTCGTGATGGAAAACGGTGGCAGACCGGTGATTGAGTCTATCGTCAGGTGCGGCGCTCCGTTTCGACCCATGTGGAATATGAACGGCGAATGAGAGATGCCGTGCGCGATGGGGGGTGAACTGTCATAGCCCAGGCTTCTAGTGCCCGCGAAAATATTCGGATCGTAAAAGATGGAGAGCCTGGAACAATTGTGGGCGACGGTGTGATATGAACTGCCAGCGAGGTGAGGTGAGCTGCGCTGTAGCCATCCGTTCAGACTCGCGGCAGCCATCAACGGAGCTGTCATAGGTAAGGATTCTAGTTCCCCTGAAAATACGCAAGTCATCGCACAAAACAAAAATACCAGTATATGCCATTCGTGGCGACGTTAGTTGTCACATTCAAAAGTGATCTATCTCTTCTTGCGGCTACTTCCGTCTGCTGAGTCTCAGGCTCATCGGGCCACAGCCAAACGCCATTCCGACCCTCGAGGCATGCCCCATGACCCGCTTTTCATACTCAGACCGAGTTTCGCCCTCCGACAGGGGGATGTCCAACTTCCAGTCACGAAGCAGCAACGAGAGGAAGCACAGGCCCTCGGTGTGACTGAATTTTTTGCCAATACATACACGGGGCCCCATGCCTGTGGTGGACTCGTCAGCGACCTTCACAGTCGAGCGGGGAAAGTGACACAAACCAAAGAGCGGGATTTCACTTTCTGGGACGCCGTACCATCGCGAGGGCTTGTAAACCTCGGGTTCCGGAAAGAAATGCGGGTTATGCTCTAAGTAATGAGGTCGACAACGGACTCGCTGCGCTATTCCGGAGAAACTTACGGACGCCAACCAGTTCGATGACCATAAGAGACCCCTTCTTGAGAATCATCGTCTTTTCTACCGGACGCGCGACGTTAATGGGAACATCCTCGGTCATTTCCCTCGTCAGCATCACGGGCGCAGCTAGAGGAATATTCAGGGGAATTCCGGAGGTAAGTATCAACCAGGACTCACGGTACATCCTGAGAGATTCGTGAAAGCAAGCGAGTAGGTGAGGCAATTTGGACAAGTCGTCCAAGTTCTGGTAGCGATTAGAGTGACAACGGCAGGACGACATGCGAACACACTGGGTCTCGAGTGGCTGGGATGGTATTCATGATCTCTTCATAGGCCTTTTGTTGCTCATCCTGATAAATAGCAAGGTATCCAAGAGTGGCAGCCAGAACGCAAGCCGTTGACTCTGCATCAACTTGAGTTTAAGCCGATAACGAAGAAGGAATTATTCGTACCGTGGCCGGCAAAGAGGAGTGTGAAGGTATTTCCGATCTGGACGAGGGTGAGGAAATGGGATATAGAGCGCTCTCGGTTTCTTACAACTTCCTGCTCCTCGAGACCCAGCTTTCCGGTCGCATTCATCGCTGCGACCAGGCGAGAGAATATGTCGCCGCGTTGCCCCTCTTCCTCTGTCATGCCGTTGAGTTCCTCTTGACGAGTTGCGACAAAGTCGTGCATGAACGCCGCCAAGCCGTTCCAAGCCCGGTTCATGGTGTCAAATCTGCAGATGGTTAAGATATGTACGAGCTCAGGAAACATGAGGCCTACTTTTTGATCCCCAGTTTATAAGCCCATTTCGGCAGGACGAGTCGAAGGATCGAAGTTTTGGTGACTTGGGCCAACGCATCCCCAAACGACAGCTCTCCGCTCGCGCCTTGGATATCAGACCACGGCATACGAATGCCAAATCCGCAGCGAGCGATGATGATGAGGGTGAGCTTCGCGTCGATTATTGTATGACGTCTGACGGTTCAAGTTGCGGGCGTACCTTATGTAGAATGTGGTTGTCCGTGACTGCAACGTTGTCCTGGCCATCCCAGCCCTCTGCAGCCGTCATCTCCTTGTATATCGCAATGGTCTCAGCGATGACCATGGAGTACCTGGATGCGGATGGCCGGGTTAGAGGCTTCGTGCAGCCGAGGAAGTGAATATTGCATACGTATTGGTAGTAAAGGCCGGTGCCATAAGTCTGCGATGACGCTTCCACATTTCGCCGTTTGCAGAGACGAGGTTGTCGCCCCACAGCCTGCACGCGATGAGCACTTTGGATAAACGTCAAGCTATGACCTTACAGCAACGGGGAGGTGAGCCATCGAGGTTTTACCAAGTGGGTCTTGCCCTCGTTATTGAGCAGCTGTTTGAGGACGTCGGGGGAAGAGGAATAATAGCAAGGGTCTCCGACGAGGAGTGGCACGAGCGAAATCACATCATACTTGTAATTGAAGAACGCTGGCGAGTCATTTTCAGCAGACGGAAAATTCGTCGAGCTAACGGTTCACTAACTGGTTTTTCTCCACTGCCAGATCCAATCCAGACCGGGATTCCACCAGCAGGTGGGGATTATGGCGCCAAAAAGCCCCAGCGGCGCGAACAACGGCCGCATTCCGGGCGCATAGCCAACGCTCTGAAAATCGTCGGCGTCCAATACTATCAACCAAATTCAACATACCGCGAGCCCTGACCAGAAACGGTATACGAGGAAGATTGCAGCGGTTGAGGCGACAGCGAGGAGCATTGTCAATGAGGGGAGAACGAGGGAGACTGCCTGTGTGGGTCCACTGGGATTAAAATAAGCACCCACAGCATAGGCTGCCGGGTTTGCCGGCCTCCTCGAATAGGTCTGGAATCACCATCTGATATGCGGCGGCTTCACCATTCACAGCCTTTGGTCTTCACACGGTTTGAAGCGCCGTCCGCCTGGAAAATGACACGCCGTGCGTACGTGAAAGGACAATTCGGGGAGCCGTAGAACCCCGAGTCCCCGACTGATCTCAAACGTCTTGGAAATTCGTTTCCATTATCAAGACTTGTCCGCGCTACGCCAGCTCGACACCCCTTGATTGTTTGATTGCTTTTGGCTTCTGCGAGGCAGCACCGAATTCCCGCATCATCCCCTGAATGATCATCTTACGCTCAGGAAGACAGAAACTTCAAACTGAAATATCCTGGCACCGCCCGCCTGAAACACGGTGGGCCCAGATGCGTACGAACGTGCATCTTCTAGGTTGAACAGCATTTCATCTCTCCGCGTAGTCCGAGGATCGTTCCTAGAAATCACACACTTTCATTGAGCATTTGCAAAGCTAAGTTTATGAACAGTTTTACAGCGCCCACATGTTTTTAGGTAGGGGGTCTTCCACCTCCATCGCCATCGGGCTTCCCAAAGACCCTGCCACCGACGGCCCATGCGATGATCTTGGAGGCCAAGGGTTCCGCGTGAAGCGCCCTACGATACTTACTGTCCAACATGTGCGATCGAGCGCTTCCGAGTGTACGATATTCCTCTTCAGTTCCGAGTCATCTCCCTGTTCTTGTACAATTTGGGTGAAATGAATATATGCAGTTTGACCTCTCACCCAGGTTGAAATGATACTCGGGCTCAGCCAGCCGTCTCCCTTGCCATGACGCGCACGGGCTAGAACTGAAGCTGAACTTGGTGGTGAGGAGGGCGGAGGCGAGACGCACTCGAAGGGGAACCGGACTACCAAGTACCCGATGCAGAAAATGCCCTGGGGATCCCGTGATAAGAGGAGTGCGAAGAACATGCTGGAGTACATTTTACGCACTGTGAGCTAAGGACGCGGGTTTGGATGGCGATGGGCAGCCATGTCACGCGTGTCTTCGAGACCGAATCCAGAAATGGCGGGCGATAAAGAAGAAGACAGACACGCACAAAGGCTATAAATATTATCCGTTGGTGCGGCAAATCACTAAAACGTGCCATACACACCTCGCAGACTCGGGGAAATCGTGTGGCTGCCATGGAGCGAGAGGGTGAACTTTGGGAGTTATACTGGCAGATGTGGAGCTAGAATTCATAAAAATGGAGAGGCATTTGTGGATTCAAGGCAAGCTGGGTGTTAGCTATCTCCAACTCTCCAGATTCGACTGAGACGGACTGACTAGCAAGACAGCGGAGCCTCCGAGTGGAATCTCGGCTTTCAATCCCGGAGGACTCCAGAAGGACCAACCCAACGTAAGCCAGAGAGGATGCAGTCAGAGTGCAGGGCGGACCCAATGCGGACCAACGAGTCGCGACAGTGGCATACTGTGGGCCGGGGTGGCAACACGCGCTGGGGTTACTTTATTATTCAGGGCCAGAATCCGCGGGCTGGATGGTGAAAGCCCGGTTGTATGATGGGTACTGTTTCCACTAGTGGAAGACACCACGGGGGTCCAAGGGAGATCGTCCTTGCAGTTGCGAGACGAGGACGACGATGCTCTGACAAACAAGCAGCACCGCCACGGGTCACGTGTATGATCTTCGCACGGTCCGACCGAGAAACTTTGAATTCAGGAATTCAGTGCGACAAGCTTCTTGGAAAGAATTTGGGCTCCTCTAAATGCAGTAAAGAATGAAGGATTCCTCGGTGGAAGACCCTGCATTCACAATCGTCACAATGCTTCCGGACTCCTACTACTTACTTGCAGTAAAGAAAGCCCTCCACCCGAATTCAAATCTTCTATGGGAGGACCCTTTGGAATTCACCACTGTGGTATCGTAGGAAGGTAGGCGAAACCTTGACTCGCTGCCGAGCGCTTGTCTGCCCTTGCGCACCCTAAACAGAAACTCAACGACGCTCGGGACACCGGCCCGTGCCCGGATATGTCCGTGGAACTCCCACGCCAAGATAACCTGCTCGTCATCGATGATCTCATTTCTGCCCTGCCGAAGTATAAAAAGAGTGGGTAAACGATACGGCAGGAAGAAACACCACCAAACTCACACTCACACTCACGAACTCACGAAATAATGCCGAAGTTGGAAGCACCGAAAGCGCCGCCGACAGATGCTGAGCGCAGGATGGGGATTACTTGGGATATTCCGTGCGTGTCTGAGATATATTCGATGGCTTTGAGCTGATTTTTTGAGGGCAGAGTTTTGTTTGGGATCATGTTCATACTTGCTACGGCGGAATTGGGGTTCTGCGTCGATACGTTCCAGTACAAGCATAAGACGCATTCGTGGGACTCGAGCACGGAACGATCAAGGTGGCTATCTCTTTCCATTTTCATACTGGTCGCAACGTTAACCCGGACGCAGAATAGCATTCCTAATATTCTCCGCCGTGCGCACGATGGCGCTATCCTCCGGTACGTGTACCCGCTCCCCGGGTGGAACTTCCCTCTGACGAACGAACGCAGTATACATCGGCTTCCACTTCGCACGAAAGATATTCTCCTCCATGTTCCACACGGTACGCCCTTTCCTCCTTCCTTCTTCCCACCTACCAATAAATCTCACCGATCGATCGGCGAATCAGATATTCGTGGTCATGTCGACCATCTTCTGGATCGTCTCAGGGGTCCTGATCCACACGCTGTTTGGGCTCATCGAGTGCGGCGGCGTCGGACAGGCGAAAGGCGGGCTGAACGAGTGCCACGAGCTGAAGATCATTGAGATTCTTAGCTGGGTGCTGGCTGCCATGGCCGTGGTCAGCTCGGTACCCGTGGTTATGCGGGCGGGGGCGGCGCGGAAGAAGCAGCTGGAAGCGAAAAAGAGGGAACATGATATGGAGAAGGGGACGGCTTATGCTTGAATGTGTATGTATCAAACAATTGTAGCATATACCCTGCATTTATCAACGACATTCATCTTTTCTGGTTCGTTATTTGCGTTTCACAAAGATCGAGATACGGGCAAATGTCTTCGCGGAGCAATCACATTACAGAGAACAAACTAAAATCGCGAACGTTGGGTCATCTAACTTGAAGATGAGCGGATAGTTTGACTCATATCTCCGCACGTACATTTCAGTAGCAGCGGAACGCGTTGTCTTTACGTCTCCCCCGTAATCTAGAGGCCCAGTTAGAACAGCACTCGAAACCATGTAAGGTACAACCATACGTACCTTCACACATCGGCATCCCCGCCCACAACCTTGCAGCAGCTGTTTGGGGGGCACGTTCCGAGCGGGACCACGCAGGGATCCGAGTCAGAGCCGAGCGGAGCAGCAGAAACCAGGCCAAAGGTGACGCATGCGACGAGGAAGAGTGCGAGGGCGCGGCAGTGCATTGATCGTTCGTCAGGCTAAAGTTTGGGTGGGTACTAGCAGTGAAGAGGAAGTAGAGTTGGTGGGGCGATGAGCTGAAGCCTGAAGGTATGGAGCCAGCTTTTGTACGCGTACTGTGCGGGATAAAGGTGGGACGATATCGGAGTCAAAGGCGAGGATAGCTATGCAAGAGCCATTTCGAGCAATAGTGAAGGTGGTGCGTCGATTCAACGGGAATGGAAGCCTCGTATGCGCGCATTGGCGGGCCGCGGCGCGGAACTTGAATAAGAAGTTTAGAAGTTTAGAAGGGAAGATGCGTCGTGATAAGGGAAGGGAAGGAAAGGAGTCTTCAAAGGCAACCGCGCGTCTGACGGTTACTAGATGTGGGATAGAATTTCAAAACCTGCTCGCGTGGCCTCAACGCGTCAAGCAGTTTATTGCCAGAACATGGACAAATGTCTTCACGGAACGACCACAGTACATGACAGGAAGACTACGCGGAACTCGAGGGATGATAGGTCATCTAGGACTCCAAAGTTCAGCAGATGTTCTGGGATAATATATCCAAGCATAACTCACATTCTTGGCCACAGAGAATCACCCGCTTTCCTGGATCGGGGTTCAAACCTCAAAGGATACACATCTGAATGATTTAAAAGAAAAAATTCAGCCTGGCTCCCAGTATTGTGGTTGTTGCTTACCCCGTCCATGCACGACTTGATGCCAAGAGCCTGGCAGCACTGGCTGATGTGTGTGCACGGTCCACCGATGCCGCTGCACGGATGAATAGGGTCGTGGTGGGGAGCAGCGGAAATCATGGCAGTGCATGCGAGGACGAAAAGTGCGAGTGCGCGGAGCTGCATTGTAGACGATGACGATGAGCTGAAGGTGTGGACGATAACCTGAGGCTTTCGACGCAGAGCAGTCGTCTTTTTGTAGACTTTCACCGGCACTGCAAGGCATAAACAGTCCCGGGGACAGACGGACCGAAGAAGAGAACCCTGTGAACAATTACGCAAGGAGGTCAATTGAACGAACCAACGCGTGGGCCGAATTGTCTTCGTTAGCGCTATAACCGGCAGTTGAATATCTGATTCGAGTTCAGGAAAATTGATTTACCCCTCCGATGGTGCCATTAGACAAGACATCTTTGAGATAGGGAGTTGAACACGCACTGTTGGTTGAACGCCGGCTTCGTACATATCTCGAGCACATGGCTCGAAAAATCTTCGAGACACGTACTTGAACACGCGCTGTTGGTTGTAAGTCGGCTTTTGCTTATATCTCGCCTTATATCGGCGTAAGAAAGAGGTGGCGCCACCGAAACACCGCCCATACAAGCAAAGCAAAGACTTGACATAGCCGTCGTTGAAAGTCGTAGCACTTGAGAGTCGAAATTGAGTCCGGGAAAAGAAACTGTGGTTCGGTGGAGTAGTCGGATAGACAACGGTTAAGAAAGGGTTCGCGCAGCTGCGGACGGCGTTAAACCTATAGCCCGACCTTTATCGCATTCGAAGACATACTCGTGCTGCAAAGACGTCTCGAACTTGCGATGCGCTGCTTCCCAAGAGAACGAGATACCGGCCCATCGTCCCGCGAGGCCCGAACATCCAGGCTGATCTCCAAAACGAGGCTCATCGCCCTGCGCGAGTAACACATCTCCCATTCTCGCGTGGTACCCAATCTCGTCGCCACGTCGCCCAACCGCTCGATGCACATGGTGCCCAGCTTCGCAATATCGAACGAGCGCAGGGTGTCCCGGCGCGATATCACCAGCCACAGCACAAGTCCCCAACCTACCAATCCACGTAGATCGCACTACGTAGAAAACAGCAGCTCTACGCAGGCAAAGAAACGCAGCAGTCGAACAATACGTAATAGATAATTTGAATCGTACTTTGGTGGTCTACGCCCTCGTCCCTCCTGTACATCCTCACAACAATGTCCTACGTTCCCGTTCATGCCCCTCTTACAAACCCTGCCGCCGGCGGGCCCTGCATCGCGCGCCTCAGCACGCCAATATTCACTGCGCAACGCAACAGTTAGCATCCTGTCTCATCCAAGAGGCGAATTAAGGAAAAGAGAGGAATTAAAGAGAAGGAGAAAGGAAAATAAAGATGCGATAGGAATCAACGAAAATAAAGAAATAAAGCTGCGTAGCACGTACCAGGTCTCCTCGTCCACCCCTTGGCGCTCGCGTTCCGCGCGCCGGAGCCCTTGAGCGCGAGCGCACGCTCGGTGAATTTGCGGACCTTGCGCGAGGGGAGCGTGGCGGGTGCGATGGGGGCCGTGGATGCGCGCGAGAGGCGGAGGGTGCGTGACCTAGGGCGAGGGAAAAAAATGAGCAAATGCGTAGCGTAGGGATGTCGGACAAGAACGAAGAACGAAGAAAGAGACGCACCCGACGACGATATCCTTCGCCCCGGGCGTCCTCGTGCGCTTGCGTCTCCGCGTCGTCTTTGCGTCTGTTTTCGCGCCAGACTTTGGGGCGGAGGCGGCGGGGGAGGCGAAGGCGGAGGCGAATAGGTGGTCGGGGAGGTGGTGCGCGGTGGCGGCGTCTTCGTCTTCTTCAGAGGACTCGTCTTGCTCGCCCGAATCCGAGGACATCTCCTCGTCCTGGTCCTCCCCGCCGGCTACATCTTTATCGGGCAAGTCCCCGTCCCCATCGCTGCTCTCTTCGCCCGCCTCCCGCATCGCGCGCTCCATCCGCGACTCCACGTCTTCCTCCCCGCGCACATCCTTCTTGTCCGCACGCCCCTCACCCGCCTTGGCCTGCGCCCTCCTCTCCCGCTCCCGCTCCCGATTCCTCTCCTTCCTCCGGTCCTTTTCGCCCTTCACAACCGCCGCCCGCGCCGCCTCGCGGCTCTGCACCTCGCGCTTTGCTTGTGTCTGCGGGATCGCGATGGGCGCGGCGTTGTCGTCGTCGGACTCCGAGTCTGAGTCAGCGGTGGGGCGGGGCGGCATGCTGGATTCGTAGGTGGGTGGTGAGAGTGGAAAGCAAGGAAGGGGAGGGCTGGAGGCGGAGGAAAGGAAAGGAAAGGAAAGGAAAGGAAAAGCACGGTGTATGCGCATGTTTGGAGTCTGAGTGATTGCTCCTTTTGGACACGGCAGGGCGGCACGGCGACTTGCGCCGGCCAAGTAGTGTTCATATTGTGTTCAAACATACTTGGAGCCCCAGGCTCGGAGCTCAATTCGCTGGCTCACGCCCGTAGGAAAATTCCATTAATCCCGACCAAATCCCGGCACAGTGTCTATGAGTGAATCACTTGGAGTACTTGTATATACCTTGTTCAGTTGTCAGGAAAATTTCATGCCAAATTTGCTTGGTATAGCTCGATTACTGCTCGTAAGTTAGATTGAGGCTCAGGAAAGTAATGTTTTCCCGGATTATATAGTTTTCAGACGCATTTCTTGAAAATTGAACACTTTCTGAAGCGTCCAAAAACGTATGGAGGGCTAGTACGAAAGCGACCCGTTGAACGGGTTGCTTACTATCAAAACCCATCCCGGGCTTTATGTAGAGAATCCATCTCTGTCTCCTGGGTCATATTCACGACCACTCCAACGCTCCTGCTGCCAGTGCTATTGAACGTCTGTGAATCATTGATGAGTGATCTAGCCCGGCTCGAACGAAAGGGCCCCAACAGGAAGTTCTTGGTCGAGGTCACGCGTGCGGTGAAGGTCCTCTCGGAGGGATTCCCGCCGGTTGAGCGTCTTGGGGCAGAATCAGCACACCTGTCGGAGTCGAGATTTGACCATTTCACCCACCGACATCAATGTGGTCCTATGAATAGTGAATAGTTAGTGTTGCGTCATTATCATACAACCACGCTTGAACTACGCACGTATATATGCGACCCATAGGCTAAGACGCGTGCGTTGAGAGAAAAAAAAGATCCACTCGTCAGAGTGCCGCTAGAACATAAAAATGGGATGCGCACCACAGAAAACAACAGATGCAAGCCGGTGAGCGGGAATCTCGTCTAACAAACATATGAGATCCGATGTTCAATCCGAGAAGAGTATCGGCCGCATACGAAAGTGACCGCAATCATAATCTATCCCGTTCGTAAGATCAACAAGGGTTCCAATTCAATGAACAAAACCTACAGCAAACAAAGTCGCCGCCGCCGCGCTCTCGATAGCAGATCGAATAAGGCGCGTGATAACAGTATTCGTTCCTTCCAAACCGAGTTAAATAATTGCCGACAGGAAGGGCAGATACGAACTAGGGAGACCCGTACGACTGGCGTTCAGACAGAATACCAGCGCCACGCTGCAAGTTATTAAGTATCTTTTTCTGGCTCCGCAGGAGTGTTCAGGACACGTACGTGATGGCCAAGTCGTTGGCGACGCTCAAGCCCAACCAGGCATCCGCCACAGGCCGCACCTCGTCGATATATTTACCAGTGAAGCTGGATCCAGACTTGTAAACAGATTGGCCGAGTGAAAAAACACAGTGAGCACATACGTTTCTGCCCGGAAGGTGTAGACGCTAGTTACGATCCCGAGAGCTGCCTGGAAAGTCGACAGGGTATTTAGATTTAATGTTCGATTGGAGAGAAATATGCTCACAGTGGCGAGCGTGAGGAGAACGAGCGCGGCAGATGTGCCTCGCGAATTCGATAACGAATACACGCGGTACACGAGGAACATCTGTATCGGGCCCGCAGATCTGCGTACATGAGCAACAACACACGAGGAGGGAGGAGAAATAAATTTTACACGGCAGTGAGACCCGGAACCGCCGCCAATGGCCACGGCACGGTTTCCAAAAACGCCACGTTCAGAAAATTGTCGACCATGTACTGCCAAAGAAAATAAATCGCGGTTATGCTATGGACGGTGTCGACGAGTAGCTCCCATGCCACGAGGTATCTGTGGGTTGAATTGAATACACTGTGGGGAAAAGAATTTGTGACGGACCGTGTGGACAGTGAATCTTCCAGTCGCCGTTGTGAGGTGTAATAGTTTACAAATTGCATGACGCAGACGCCATACAGGAAGGTGTTGAGCTGGAAGTCCGGTTAGCGATGTTCAGAAAACGCGGCTCTGCGCTCACAGATACACCGAGCAGGATTGGGCCCAGTAGAAGTTTAATGACGGACGTGGACATGGTAGCGATCGGAGCAGTGGGGGAAACTGGACAGGCTGTACGCACACGCACCAATTTAAATAAACAGAGCCAGTGTGTCATAGTCTGTATACAAGTGTAGGTCCCCAGTAGGTCCACCATTCAGGGTCACAGGCGCTCCGCTCAATTCGAACCAAAGTCCCAAACACTGGTGGGAGAGCCGAGCCAAAGAAGGAGAGTGTGTCACAGTCTACCTTCCTGCTCGGCGCTATTCTGGGCGAAAGTGTGCTGGTGTAGGTCCCGAAGGTATGTGC
Source organism: Mycena polygramma (assembly GCA_029449255.1). Lineage (NCBI taxonomy): Eukaryota > Fungi > Basidiomycota > Agaricomycetes > Agaricales > Mycenaceae > Mycena > Mycena polygramma. The sequence continues at coordinate 654,341 of JARKID010000013.1, read as the reverse complement.
ACCATTTTGATTATTCCACCCGACGCCTATTCGTAGAACTCAGGCAAATTTGTCACATGGTATCTGGGAGAATCGAAGGAGTTCCATTCTTGAACAAACCGTCGGCTCACGATGCTTGTATAAGCGCCGTCATTTTCTTCTCACGCAGTTGTGGGAGCCAGGGCCCAGAATCGGGCCAAGCAGTACGCCACTAAGATGGTGTGGGTCCAGCCTTTGATTAATTTTCGCCTAGGGCTATTTAGTTCAATGTCGCACTAGTTTCCGCGGGCGACGTACCGGACAACTAAACAAAACAGGGATTTGCTTTGTCTCACACGATACGCTGGCTGATCTTGACTGAAGTCAGTGGGCACCCGCGATTTCGCGTATGGTTGCGGATGATTGGAGATTTCGGGAGGTAGAAATAAACCAAGTGGACCGACTTCACGGTGAGCCCAAACGCATCCGGTCGCGTTGCCAACAGAGACTTTTCTAACGCGGGGTCGGCGGCCACACACCGCGGCTGCGTGTGAATTGAACAGTAGCAATCTCAGGAACCATACACTAGTTCCTTCTTGATGCTGTTTATGATGCTGCGTAGTAAACGATGGTGGACCCACAATACTTTCGCCCCTACTACAATGTAGGCTGCAGTAACTATCTCCTCGGTAGTCGCATTTTGATGTGGGGTACGACACAGAGCAGGAAAAGAAAAAGAGACGAGAAAGAATGCACGGCGACGCTACTCCTTCACCACTGTAATATGGCAGTGTGAGCGATCTGTTAAATCTGTTGATATCAGCATCTAAGGAACCGTGTCATTACTTCTTGATGGTGATGTGGACGGTTTGTGGGCGGTAGTACACGACGCTGGACCCACAATGCCTCTCAGCGACTCAGAGGAAAGCTCAATGGCTCAGTCAACTCCACCAAGAAAAGAATCCCGAAAGGTAGCAGAGCAAATCTCCCTCCCTGCGGAAAGGATCCCAAGTGCAACACGGTGTCTGACTTTTACCTCGAGGTTGAACCATTACGTTACCTTCGGCAAGATCCGGACCGAAGAGGCTCAAGGCTCGCATGCTAATTGCTGGGCTATCGATTTAATGAACCCGAACTTGAACTGCAACCGAGTTGACAGCTCATGAAGGGGGACGCCAGGGGACGCCTCGCTGATTTTCCCTCCTTACTTTTGCACCATGTCGACACACTCAAACGCTCTGCGTGTGATTTCTCTGACCGTTGTCCTGGGGTCTTTTGGCTTCGCGTGGCATAAATTCTGCACGTCCTCTCCCCCGTGGATCAGACAGTTGGACGTCCTGGGCCAGGCAAGGAAGCAGATGCTCCCAGGGACAGCGATTATCTGCGGAGGAAGGTATCGTACACCGAAACATTCCCAGACATGTACTGACCAGTTGAAAGCATTGCCGGAATTGTTGCCGCACGAATCTGTGCCGACCATTTCGAGCAAGTCATTATAATCGACCCCGAGCTGGAAGAGTGCGAAAAGCCCAAGACGCGTCTCATGCAATACAAGGCAGTTCATGGTTAGCTTGACCGTGCTGCGCGAAATATAATCACCCTAATGGGCTCCAGGTATCCTTGCTCTCTTCACTGACGGCGCACGACGACTATGGCCCAATTTTGACATTGAGATGCACGCTGCCGGTGGCAGGTGAGGCGGACCTAACCGATTCTTTACATCACTCAAACGTGTTTTCAGATTGCGCCAGGCGGATCTGCACTATTCCGGAGTTCTATTATTGAACGAAAATCCAGCCGACAAACCTCCACAGGCTGTAAACTTGGTGATGCGAAGACCGAGTGCACAGAAGCTAGTCGAGCGACTTTTCTTCCAGCATCCCACTTTAACGAAGACGACTGTTCTTCGCGGGACTGTGAGGAGTATCCACGCATCACAAGACGGGGCATCCATCGGCGCGGTCACTGTTCGTCTGCTCGGCGGCACATTTGTGACTCTGGACGACGCGGCTTTGGTTGTCGGTGAGTGGGCATCCTAGCAGTATTTTGGCCTCTAATGATCTGTCTCCAAGACTGTACCGGGGCGGCGCAGACCGGGTTGAAGTGGCTACCGGCGGCGGGATTCTACGTCCCGAGGAGCATCCGTTTGCGATACGACGGAAATATACGATACTTGTGCCTAGCATTCGACGTCTCGCCGGCCCTTTCCGCGAAACTACCCATCCCAGCCCCTCAGAGGGAACTTGCATGTGTATACGTTTACGCACCGCACGTTGATGAGTATGCCGCATTTGTGATGCTCGCCATTACCGACAACGATACTAGTGCGTGCTGTTCTTACTTACACCTTCCCGAGTTTGACCTAAAGCTTCATCTGTACAGTGGAACTCGTGGTTGGAAATACATCTTCTGGAGACTGGCCACAAACGGCTTCCGAAGTCGTTCCATTCATCGCTGGATTCCGAGGATGCAACATCCCCGTGCCGTCGTGGGTCCTCGAGACCATCAGACTTCTTTGCGACCACGGCAATCCATCTCTTAATGTTATAAAGCTCCGTATGTCCCTTCGTTTCCCACCTCTAACCCATGTTCACCGTGATGCAGCGACCCAAACACTTGTCCGATACGATAGTTTGCCTGCGGGCGTCCTACCCTCAAACTTTGTCGCCGTGGGTGACGCGACGTCGCAATTGAACCCAGTCCACGGGTGCGCTTTATCACTTTGTCGAATCAATTCACGATCTTATCCGCCTCTTTTCATAGACAAGGATTTGCCAAGGCGATACTCAACGGAATCACCTTGAATTCCCTACTTCATAGCGTGAAGCAGGGTTCGCCGTCTCTTCCCAGAGCCTTTTCAGCACGTTATTTTAAGACTGGTGCCCCGGCCCTGGAGGCTCTCTGGTGAGCCCAGCCTTCAAATTCCCTCCATGTTACTCAAAAATCTGCCGTCTTTGCGCCAGGGACGCCACGAGACTACACGGTAAGCAAGCCGCGACCATGTCAAGGAAGGGGTCTTAAGCAGTTGCTATAGATTACGGATCCCTAAAATGCGGACCCATGGACGGAGAAACACGGGATACCGGCCGCTTTGTGAGATGGTTCGAAAGGAAACTGCTCACAGCTGCGACTCAGGTGCGTTTCGAGTTGTACAGCCAAAATGTTATCTATCTCACGCGATGCTTTAGGATGAGGAAGTTGCATCGGCCCTCTGGCATGTTCGCCACATGCTCGCGGCCGACAAGGTTTTATTTGCACCGACCGTCCTGTGGAAAATCCTCCGGACTCGGTCTATTTTTTTGATCCGCTCAAGGCGTTCTTGCCCTGGCTCAATCTCTGCGAGGGGAATCACGGTATTGAATGACCAGCCAGCAACGAGATATACAGTTGCTCACGCACCACACTCGTGTTGTTACCTGCGAGTTCACGATAATGATAAAGAGATCAATAGAGCAGTAATGCACCTCATTGATAGCTTTTTGTGGTTGACGCACATTTAGCCTGCAGTATGTAAGTGCCAGTGCACACGAGGAAGACATGTCGTGGGATGAACTGAAGCCGGTAAATACCAATAAACGCAATCCCATTATCATGAACTTTTGTCCGGCAAAGTAATCATCGAACATAACGCAGGCCCAGAAAATTATTGAATTCCACTCTTTGGGCGGTCGGCCGTTTCGGTTAACGGAGGAACACTGTCGGGCCGCTCCGTCCTGCCCTCGAGTTGACTTCTGGGACGAGCGACGTCCTCTGCTTGTGCTATATTCCAGGCGGGTCGTCAGCAGAATAGCGGAGCCAAAATAAGCATGGACGCACGAAGAATCTGCGACTTATCCCCAACACCCATGCCGCCCGCTTTCTCGCTCATCGCAGGAACGCTCCCGGGCTGCGCCGTGGTTTGCCCGTGGAAGAACAAGTCCGCCTCGTGGTCGCGCTCCGCCCCGCCCACGTCCTCGCCGTCCAGCTTGTTACACCACCCCGCCGGAACTGCACGAATGAATTAGCAGAATAAAGAAGGAGGGGTGTGTGTGACGCACAGAAATTTATGAGCCACCGGATGCATGAGCTATCGCTGCTGTGGTTGCACACCGCTGTAGTCGCAGAGAGTTGCAGCACTGTACTACGGCGAAGAACGAAACGGACGCACAGCAACACATGCAGCAGGAGATGAGCATTCCGCAGCAGTCGTTGGCTGACATTGTAGGCCTGCCTACTGGTGCGTGAAGGGTAAGTAGAAGATAAGTGCGAGAACAAGGGCGTCGAAGCTTTTAGGCGAATCAAAGCTGTGCCCGCAGCAACCAAACTGTTCATCTTCGCCTGCCGCAATGCCGCAACGAATAGGACGCCGGGACGGGCGGTAGTGCCCGCGTGGGCGAAACTCACGATAACGGTGGTTCCGGGTAGAAGATATGATTGAGTCATTCGATACTCTTCAAAAATGCGACTAGATCCTGCGCGAATATCTCGTGGATTCTGCTCGTCGGATGCAAGTGATCCCGCCAAACCGCACCGCCCGCGCGAGTGAGATCTTTCTTCGGTATGCCGTAGTCTTTCGGATTATCGAGGATGCGGGTAAAGTAATCGAGCGCGGAGAAGGTGATGATCCGCGCGTCCGGGTGGGCGTTGGCGAAATCTTGCACTGATTGGCGCAGAGTGGAATTCCAGTTCATATATGTCGCGCTTATATCGGAAGTAGCCTTCGCGCCTGGCTAACATGTAGCATTCCAAGGAGAAAACCTCATCACGGACGCACCTGCTGGAGTCCGTGCGATTGGTGGAACATCTATGAATAAAAATATACGCGCCCCAGCCGCATATAGTTTTTCTTGGAGGCTGAATAATTTTTCGAGCGTGTCTTCGTGCGTCTTTGCATAGCTAGAGGTATTGTTAGCACGGTTCTAAGCGAGCCCGAGATGTACATACGCGCAATCGTTTATGCCGACCCATGTCACTGCGCGCAGATAAGCAGGGCTACGGTGATGGGCGGGCGGGTCTCACCGAACAAAGAATCGGCCGCATCCCACGGCAATCCGCCGGCCGAGCGTTCCATCGCATATCCCTCTAGGAAATTTTTATTTACCTGCGTCTCGACCGCGCCGCCTCGACCGAGGGCCGGAACGCGTGCGCCGCCCACGGCGTAGTCGTGGACAAGTAAATCGGGATGCGGGTCATGTTGCGTGAGTAAATACCCGACCCAGTTGGTGCCATCGATGTCGGCATATGTCAGAGACTTGTATGGAACAGAAGTCCGGTCTATCTTGGCCGGAGGAGGAAGATTCGCTGCGAATCCGATAGAAGAGTACGAATCGCCGCTAAAGGCACCGTCATTGAGGCAGCAGCAACGAAAGGTGAGACCATGACCGACAAAATGAACAGATTCTTGACGGCGTTGAATCCAGGCCATGGGGAGTCGACATTGAACGACATGTTATCTATCTTCAACAAGGGGCCTGTCGAGGGTGCATTCGTGCTGCCACCGCCGCTGTCTGTATCGGGCTGAGCTGGCACAGGCTTCCGCTGGGTGCGCGAGTGAGCGGGACATTATGGGTCGCAAAAAACCTACAGATTTGGTAAACAAGTGGGTTATCGACATTCGCTTCATGGAGTCAAGAAGGAAGTCCGTAAACGCCCAAATAAGCGCCCATAAAAGCCACGTGTAGATGTGACTTGTCACCCGTCACTGGTGACCTGACTTTCTGCTTACCACCACCATCTTCTCCGCTCTACCGTCTTTCAAGAATTCTTCTGGAGCAAACTCGTACTTGGGATGAGCATGCTGAATGCTGGAGCCAGCAATCTTCTTCTGGCGGGCCGCGCGACACCTGATAATTATTTTTCTGACTTGCATCGCGCGACGCCGCAACATCGCTGGGAATACCGCTGTGCATTTGTGTCGCAAAACTCATGCATCACTCAATGTCATGGAGACCCACGTCCCCACTGCTTCACCTCCGAATCTAACTGAAACGAGACGAGGAATTAAATTGCTTGATTTGTATCACTGGGAGTCGTATTCACTACGGCCGCCTCGAGTCGTCATTGCTTAACCCACGCATTTTCGCATTCAACTCAGCGTACCTTGTCCCTCTCATGCCTAGTTCTTCCGTTCCCCTATCCGAAGCCCCGTCCAGGAACGTTGCGGAAGATGCGTTCGTCCCTGGTCCTGAATTGATCTCAACTCACGTCCATCAATAACTCCGAATAACGACACTGCATGTAAGGTTTAATTTGGAGCGATGCTTATATAGTAACGACAGCAGTGCACCTAGCGCCGTTAAGAGGTCCGAGAGCGAGTCCGCACCTCTCTTCCTCCTCCTCTTCGCTGACATCTCGCTCCCTCACTTGTATAATATCGCCTCTCTTCTAATCGCTTCATTTTCCTTCTCCGAGGCACAGAGAACGTCTCAACGGGCTCATGGTGCGTTTCATTGGCATCGGAAATCATCTGGATCATTGAACTCCGCCAGTCATCACAATTGCTATCGAACGCATCCGGGTCGCACAGTTCTTTTGTAGTCTCGTCTTCCGCCACTTCCACACCCATTTCATCGCGGTCCGTCTACTTTCATCCCCTCTCCGTGCCCGCTCATGGTAAAAAACCAGAGCTTCTCTGTCTCAAGCCACCTCTTCCTCCAGACCGTCCTCTTCCCAGGCCCCTTTCTCATCTTCTATGATCTCATTCACTCCCTCGTCGACGCCACACCAGTCCATGTCTACTTCCTCGACACCCCACCAGTCAATATCTACGTCTCCTTTCTCATCCCACGACCTTCCTTCCATATCCCTTTCCATTTCCTCAGCCTCCAGCTCCAGCTCTGCGAACCAGGTGAGCACTCAAGTAATCATTTGTGGTCCTCCAGTTCATGTAATGAATCATAGGTCCCTTCTCTCGCAGCTATCGCTGACGTTACAACGACGCCTCTATCACATCGGCCTGGCATAATTGCCGCTATCTCCGCATCCGTAGTCGTCGCCGCTCTACTTGCTGTCGCTCTCGTCTTCTTCCTATATCGTCGGCGCCGGACACGGACACGGCAAATGCAAGTCGGAAGTAGCACCTCCTCGCATCCCATCATGCACGAATATCCGGCCGAGGCTGATACCACTCTCCGGTACTGGCCAACAACACCGGATTCCACTGCCAGTGCGGGATGGCCTGAAGACCCCGCGCGGCCGATCCCGCTCCCGCCCGGGCTCGGGCAGCGGCACCAAAGCCTCTCGACAATGGCGGGCAAGGCGCCGCACTACACAGTGCGCTCGCACGCGACTATGACCGATGTGTACGGCTTCGGGCAGGATGTTGCGTGGCAGGAAGCGCATTATGAAGATCCGCTGCCGCATCCACATCCATTGGCACAAAATTCTGCGCAAATACAGCCGTATGCGCAGCCTATGATCGACGTCGTCCCGCCGACGCCGCGCACCGGGAGTATGCAACAGGTCGATCATATGCCCACGGCGGCGTCTGCGGCCCTCTTGCGCAGCGCATCCAGCGCGACGGCTTCCTCGATGGCATCAGAGTACTCGACCGCGTCGATGGTGTTGCCCGTACCTGCGGTGCCGCCTGAGAGGTCGGTGGTACTCCACGACGGAACGGACGACCAGCATTGGCTCGCGCGTCCACTCGATGCGCAACACCAGACACCGCCGAGACGTCTTGCTTGACTAACATATATCTCACGACCAGACTCGGTTCCCCCATTCTCCCGATATACACGCTAGACTATAATTAATTTATCTATCACTGTACTGTTGTGTATGTATAGAATCTCCGTCGAACCTTGTACTTCAACATGACTTTGGCCCTTAAGAAGATTTCCGCCACAGATCATCTGCAATCGATATATTATCCTATTGTGTTTCTTCAGAAATTCGATGTGAATAATTGCCAGCAGAAGATTAAACCCATGTCCTTGGTCCGAGTCTCCGGTACTTCGCGTAGCTACTGTATTTATTCTGATCCCATCGTAGACGGTTTGAAATTTATGGTGGAATTTTAGGTGTGGCTGGTGTAGTTAGCAAGCAACACACGAATGTTCGCTTCGTCATCCATGGTCGAAGATGCTGCACGCCTCTATCCATCGTCTCAGATACTATCTGTGGGGTGACCATTTGCCTCTGCCCCCGGCGCAACCATTCAAAACGCGTGAGTCTTACAAAATTCGACAAGAAGTCCGTCTCTTTGGCCGTCGGCGCGCTTACTCCATCTTTCACCCAGTTGGCGACCCGTCCCCGTCCCCTCACCTGAAGAGCCGTGACAGCGAAACATGAAAACGCCGCGCTCTCCCGTTATGTGCGCCAGAGATGCAAGCAACGCCCAAAACCCTGTCCACCTTCCTCGGTGCCATGAAACTTGCACAAAGGTACACCGTGATGGCCGGGCTTCAAATTTTATGAGGTTCAACTGTCATCTCATTTGGTATCTTTGCGCACTTCCTTAAGCTTGGATTTCCCTCAAGTCCGACTGCGTCGGCCATGTAAAGCGTACGCGGCGTTGGTACGTCTGCTTAGTGGAGTACAAGTGCGGCTTGAATGGACGGAAGCTCTCGTCTCTTCGAACCGATGTGCGACGGCGTTTCTTTCTGGGTACCCAGAAGCCACGACCCTTTCTGCCGCAGTCAGGCATCTGCCGCAGTCAGGCATCTGCCGCAGTCACACTTGGAGAATTTCAACCTGAAACATTCGACTCCTTGCCGGCGGACGCGAAAGGTATAAAGCAAGTCGTGGTCAAAGGCAATGGTCCATCCGCTCCTTCATTCGTTCATCCACTCGTTCATCTCATCTGCTCGAACCATGCAATTCCTTGCCGTTCTCCTCGCTGCTGCCAGCGTCGCCTTCGCGCAAACCCCCTCCATTGTGTCCTCTTTCGGCGAGGCCAACTGCACCGGCGCGGCGCTTGCCACGTTCAGCGGTCTCTCCGAGGACTCAGCCTGCTTTCCTACGGGCGCCGGTCAATCCCTGAGAATCATTCGCGGAACGGCCCAGTGCGGGATGACCATCTACTCCACTTGTGAGAGCATATTTCATGCATGCATTACGGCTGTACTTACATGCACCCACCAGCCAACTGCGACGTCCCTGCGGGCGGTTTCAGTGAGACTGTGCCTCCCACTTCTGGCTGCTTTACGTGAGTGAGCGAGTTTGTTTGTCGGTTCAAATGCTTACCGTGAATGATATAGGTCCACTGTGATGTTCGAGTCCGTTCGCATTGTCTGCACCGATTGAAGCTTCCGCTGCAAGGGATGTGGAGTAGGAATTACTTAAAAGCAATCATAGAATAAATGTGGTCATCATCCTTTGGGCTCATGTGTGATACTTCTTCCAACGAAGGGTTGAGTCCATTCAGTTCACCCAGGGGTCACCGCTTGGCATCATACATACAGCGGCTCTGTGAGGATTAGTGGATGAGTCGGATTGGGGTTTTTCACGGGTAAGTCCGTGGTTTTTGCCTGCCACGTTCAACTTTTTGGTGCTTGTTCGAGTCGACGTAAATACCACTGAGTACCCCTACCATAGTCACAGGGCACTTGCTGAAGACTAACGTACTCGGAAATAATGTTCCTATCATTTTAAAACTCGATGTTGAAAATCTAAACTCAACCACGTGCCGACGCGACGCGCCTGAAGCGGTACAAAGAGGCGTCAATAACGCGCCAAATGAGGCAAATATGAGTCACCGTGACTGATGATCAATATGTGATTACCATCTTTACTTCCTGCGTCCAGCATCCCAGCAGGATGTGCAGAACTGTGCGTTAAATACTGCCGCTGAATATGTCTTTCAACTGTGGTGGCCTAGGAATGCTTATGTCCCCGAAAACCGCGACCTTCCACTGGTAAACGAGCTGGATGACGCCTTGACCAATGACTCGGAGTCTGGCGTTCTAGGCCGAGCCGTTCTCTGAAGGAATCGCCCTTGGTTTGGCTCCTGTACATGGGGGTTTGAATGGAATTACTTACTCTGCCAATTTCTCCCTCTTCACCTCTCCGCACGAAATTCAAACTCCTTGATTTCTGACGCAATGGGATTGACGAGCTGTTTACAAACAAGGTCGGTCTGGTCGTCTTGGTCTTGGGCAAACACACTGCACAAACATCTGCCAAGCATCCGTCTCGTTATTACTGTCGTTTTTGATTCGACACCATCATTTTGGGTACTAGAACGAACTAAGTAAGCTTGTTTTCTTCGCCAAGACACCCGTATTTTCAATAACTGACCACGTTCAGGCAGATCAGGAATAGCGCAGCAATGGGATACCGAATCTCCTTCACTGAGATGTAGGTCCGAGATGGATGAACGAGACTAACTCAAAGCGAAAGGTTGCCGGTACGTTTTCCCCACTTCGTTTTCACCTCATTTAATTTATTATTCGAATGGTCGACGGTTTGGCCAGATTTCTAACAGTCCTCAGTTGGCCAACAAATTGGATAGCAGATCTTTTCCCCCTAAATTGCGCGGCTCTCATTGACGCTTTGAAGCTCCGAAAATGGATGAATAAGACTGGAAGCATTGCTCAAAGCGCAAAGTTGCCGGTGCGCATTTTCAGGGTACATTTATTCACCCCAAGTCACAACGGCTCTGATACACCACGTACCTCTACCTCGCTGCTGTGCCGGCGGCAAAGAACATTTCACGCCTCCCCATCGCAGTCACGTTTCTCGACGCGATCATTCCACCCAAGCTTTGGCACTATTTAACCGCCCACAAACCGAAGCGTGACACATTCTCTTTCCCTTCCTCTTTCCGTCTTGACGATGTTGTACCCTCAGTCCTCTTACCCCTCCGCTCCGACCGTCGACTCAGGCTTGACCCCTGCTGGCTGGGAGTCAAACTTTCCTGCATGGGTCGATGGCACGGAGGGCCAGAGCTTTCCTGAGGGGTGAGTGGCTTCACACTTTACTCGTCCCTTCTCCTGATATTCTCCTCCAGTTGGACAGCCCAGGACGAGAGTCAGTGGCACTGGCACTCCCAACCAAGGGCCACCCCGACCTACACGACCTCCCTTGATGGCATGGACCCGGCATATTTTACGCAGAGCGCAGACGTCGTGTAAGTTCCTGCCACCCTCCATGCATTCATCGGTGACACTCGCTCCCTCAGGCCGATGTATCCCCCAAGCCACCAAACTCTCGACACAAATTTCTACTCATCCTCCGCCGCTGCGTGCCACCCCACTGTATATTACGAGGAGCAGAGCGTCAGGTGTGTCTTCCAGCTTGTATATATCTTCCCTCATTGGAACTGACATATTGTGTCTCCAGCCAGTACGACGCGACTGGGATCCTCGACGCGTCTTCCTACGCGTCGCTTGGATCTGCGGAAACTTTTGTCGATCCATGCATGCAGCAAGCGCTTTCCGTGTCACCGCGAAACGCTTGGGAAAACTCTGGCAGGTAAGCCACTCCCCGTATTTTCTCCGCTACTCTCGTTTGATGCATCGCTTCAGCCATACAGAAGCTCTTGACGGCGCGAACATGCTCCTGCAATTCTCCATGTCGGCGGCGGACATTTGGGACAGCTCTGCCAGGTACGCGGCTCGTGTATCTCTTCTGCGATCCACGTTTGACGCGTCGCTTTAGCCAACTTTTGCCATCGGGCGCCGACGCTTCGTCGGCAGGAGTCCAGGAAGACTATTGGCAGGGGCAGGCACCGCGTCAGATGTACGACGCGTCCTATGCGCCAGCGAGCTATGATCTTCGCGCGTCTCCCACCAACGGTCCCAATTCCTTTGGGTGGCCCAGATTAATTGCGGAGGGCAGCGTGTCTCCAAATGCCCTCACCCACACTCCTTCAATGTCTATGCCACCGGTCAGATACGCGCCATACTTCAGGCCCTCCGCGCACCAGCCTCCCCCGATGGCCCCGAATGGCTGGCGGAGTGCGCACTTCTCTCCGCCCTCATCCGCCAGCAGCTCCCCCGAACTCCCCGGTGCAGCGTTCTTCCGCGGCGCTAATCCGTGTCCGAGTTCTACCACCACGACCCCGAGCATCCACTCTTACTCGCTGCCGCCGTCACCCATGCCCATCGCGGGACCCTCTGTTCCGTCGTCCAGTGGCCCCGCGCGAGTCACGCGTGGCACTCGCAAGGCTACGAACAAGAAGCCCACGCAGTACGTCCGAATTCTCCGCGATATCACATCCCGCGTTGACCTTACATTTCCCAGATCCCCTCGAACCGAGCCGTTTGAATCCCTGCAGTGGTGTATGGTACTCCCCCAGGAGGTGCAGCGACACGAACGTGTACAGACCCGCCCTCACGCCCGTCCTCAGCCTTGCCCGACCGCGGGAACTTTTTCCGAGGACGAGGTTACCGAGAAGGTAGCTGTTGCAAACAAGCTGCGCGACACAATACCGATCAAGTGCGACTGGGACAACTGCACACAGACCGTTGCGGTCGACGACCTGTTGGAACATCTGCGGTCAGCGCACCGTGTGCCGAAATCAGGGCGCACGCTGTGTAAGTGGGGCTTGGGTGCGGGCAAAGAAGGCGGCTGTGACGAGTCCAAGGCGCCGATGGTGGCGAGTGGGGTGAAGAAGCATCTCCTCTCGAGCAAGCACCTTGCTGGACCACTTCCTTGCCCGCTGTGCGGCAAGGTGTTTCACCGCTCGGATGCGCTAAAGTTGCATTTGCGTGGACGTTGAACCACAGTGCTGTGTTTCATTATATAATAAGGTAATCTAATTCAGATCTCAGAACTTCTCATCTATGCGTATGTCTATGCCCTATGTTCGCCTACTGTAATATCTCTATAATATCTTCTCTCTTCTCGTCACCCCAAGTGGCAATTTGGCTGAGTTTTGGTTCTCACTCCGCATCTGGTTGTTTGTTTTGGTGCAAAAGTCCGCCCGGAGATTGAATCGTTAGACGGCCGGCTCTCGTTCTATAGACATGTCTGAAACAACACCATGCCTCGTTCAAGAAAGCGATTTATGGGGGAAAGGCGAAGAGAGATAGTATTGGGAGCGCACAGTCCAAGTGGAGGTTCAGAAAAAAGCAAAGAAGCGAAAAACAGAAGACCCGAAACCCCGAGCAGCACTCAAGTGATCGTGAAGTCGTCTTGCGTGCGAACATAGGCGCAAGTTGCTGTGACCTGAGAGGCGGGAACACTATCACAAAAGACATAGGGTTAATCCGTTTCAACGGACTTTGTTGCATAGAGAGGCGGGATCAATGTCAAACCGCTGTGATAATGTAAAACATGCTATAGCATAACGATACCGGTCTCGACTCGTCAAGTCTGCGGGGCGACGGCGCCTATAACGGGCATTGGTTTCGATATAACCATGTACATTTGTTCATGATGTATTGTTATTATACTCGCGTGGTGCACAATATGAACAACGAGTTTACCGAAAACAAACAAGCAGTAATGTACGGGTGGTTATCCACACGTGTGCTCGACATCTTGCTCATCAGTGCCATGTGAAGAGGGCATAGCTCATTATCAAAAAAGTTCTGGTCCAAACACAGCGCATATCCGTTGTTCACTGGGTCCCAATAAGCATTCTCGATACCCTGCTAAAAACTGACGCAAGATAAGCCCGTTTCCTGAAGTAAAGAATTGCATTGATATTACCGATATGTTACCGCCGCTAGGAACCACTATTCGGTCCTCTCCGATCGGTCGACGATCAGGCCGGTGCTACAGGCCGCTGCAAGGCGACGCTCGACGTCACGGTCAAACTTCCTTCCCTGTAGTGAGAGGACGACTGATCGAAGAGCCGGGAAGGCACTCGCAGGCTTCCTCCGGTGAAGACAGAGTGATTCGGCCATGTCCGCAACGGAAGTGCCTTCAAATATGTCGGCGAAATCGTTTACGCACAGACGTTGAAGGTGCGGAAGAGTGAGGCGATGTGAGGTGGACCCGGGATCGATGGTGAAGATGTTGGAAAACTCAACATCCAGCCAACAGAGATGGAGCGTGAGTTCGCGAAGTGTCGGGAAGCGGCGCAGCAATTCGAGGAGATCGTTCGAAGGCATGCTACATTTCCTCAGCACGAGGCGCCCAAGCCTGAAAGTTGAACGATCATACAGCTCCGGTAGGATGAGCGGTGACCATCCATAAGCATCGATGACCAAATCCTGTAAATTTGGAAACGAAAACGCCTCGAAGAAGGCGGTGGGAGCACGGCTGTCTCTGAGGCGAAAACTGAACACCTGGAGCTCGGGCAGTTGCACTGGGCGCTCCACGCTATCCGCCGACCAGATACAGTCCGAAATTCGAGCTGTTTGCAGTCTTGGACACAGGCTCAGGATAATCTGCGCATCGCGGAGACTGAAAAGCACCTGCAGTGCCAACTCAGTGAGCTGCGACCAGGGCAAAGTGTCCGTCAGCGAGTGGGAATCTTGAGGAGGGCAGTTGGACTTTAGAGATACGGTTCGAAGGCATGGCGCCTTGCTGAAAGTGCTGAGGGCGGAGGCGATGTCAGGTCCTCCATCCGTGTCCACAAATGTGATTTGCAGGGATGTGAGAATCGGGAAAACTGTATTTTGGTGGAGATTATGGGGAGGGGAGAGATGGGATGGACGGATATCCAGCGTAATGGCCTTCAGCCTGGCGTGCAAACCCAGGCACAAACCGAGGACCGGCTCTGGATCCAATGCCAATCGTGACGCCGGGTGGGATCTGGTGACCCGCACAGACAGAGGAAAGTTTGTGGATCGAGCCAGCAATGTTTCCGCATGCGGCAGGTGAATCCCAGAACCTGCTGTGAGATGGAACTGATCCCAAAGGAGCGGTGTCCCATGGCAGATGGATCGCCACCGCGACGAGACTTGTCCGAGGACAATCGGCGCATTTCGGGGGTTAGCAATGGAGTATCTGGATCTCATACTGTTATTGCGACACAGCACGAAGATATGGGAGACGATTTCAGGAGGGATGCGACGTATTGGGGAAAGGGCACCCTGCACGGCCATCGCGGCTTTATGAGCAGTGAGTCTCTGGCATTGCAGCTCGGAAAGGACAAGCGAAAGCTTTAGAATGGTTGTGTCGAGATGGGAAACCTCTGAATTCATGGCAGCTAGCATGCGACGAATCTCTTGAGACTGTAGATCGGTGGGAGGGTAGTTTCCGCAGTGGATGACTTTGGTAAGCGCGGCATCCATCGCATCTACATCGGTAAGCGAAGAGGTTTGGTCGGGCACGAATAGACCTACCCATAGGCTGGCGAGTAATGTATCCAGCTGGTGTATCAAGCTGGTGGGAGACAAGAGAGGGGCGGCCACAATATTGGTAAACAAGAGCCACTACGGCCACCATCATCACTGATCAGCACTGCCTTGCCGTCTCACCATTGCGGATTTTTTCTGTCGCAGCCCGCGCTCGACGTACCTTCGTTGCTGCCCAGATGTCTCTTCCCCAATAACAGCCTCCCGAAAGACTGGCGACCCAAAGCAACTGGCGACAAACTAACGACCTTGCTTGGGGCCTAGTGACTTCCAAGTTTCTTGAAGAGGGACTGTAGTCTGTAGCTCGTTGGAAGCTTCGAGCCCCAAATCAAAATCCTTCCTGCCTAAGCAACCCAGGAGAACTGGATGCTGCACGATCTTCGATCCTCGTCGACTTAGCGGTCATTGTCCAGGTCCGCACGGCGGCGCAGCTCGAGCCTCCACCCAGAACGTGCATTTGAGCAGTCCCTCTGAAATCACTGGTGGTCCACAGCGCAAGCTAGAGCGCGCCCGTAATTTCGCCAAATTTCTGTTTTTTTCGGCGCTTTTGCTTTCTCTCAATTCCTCCAACATAAAGACCAAAATTTCCTTGTAAGCTCATCCAAGATGGCTAACTATTTATGCTACTCATTCTTTGAAGACCTTTACACGCGGCTCGATTGGGCCGAACTGCTTCTCCGCAGAGGCCGCGGCAGGCACTCCAAACGGCATTATTGCAGTCGACGTCCAAGTCGCCGGAAGACCCCAGGTTTTCTGGATCTCAGCAACGAGCTCGTCCGAATAGGCGCCGTTGTGCTGCAAACTGGCGCCCAGCCCCTCCAACGTCAACGCCGTCCACACAGCATGCTGCAACATGCCCGTAGCGTTAGTGCTCCACACCGGGAGCTGCTTGCTGAATCTATTTTTTGTCGTCGATGAGTTAAATTCCTCGGAGGCAATAATAAAATGAACACGAACTGGGGCATTTTGGCGCGGATGGCGTCCACGACTGCCTGGTCCTCGAAGAAGAGCACGGATCCGTAGCCTCCGCTGAATGCCGTCAGCCTTCCCTGGATCGTAGCCTTCATCTCTCCTAAAGAAGCGTGGATCAGTCCGGTTCTTGTCGGCGACAAAACTTCAACTCGCCTTCCAAGCCTTTGAGCGCGGATTCGCTGATCATTTTCCACAGTTTTGTGTTGCCTTCGCCGAGGATGAGAACCGCACGGCTCGACTGTGTGTTGAACGGAGTGGGGGAATGGAGCACGCAGTGCTTCACAATGGCCTCGAGCTTCTCGTCGGAGATGGACGACTTGGGCGTGATGGCATAGTTCGTGCGGCGGGTGGCGGTGGCTGCGAGGAAAGCGTCGGACATTGTTGTGAGTGAACGTGAGTGGGAATGTCTGTTCTGTGTTCTGCCTCGGAACGCGTTCTTTTATATTGCTCACCGCGATCCTGGTATTACCAAGATCAAATGCTGATCCAATTACGATTAGCAAATACCCTCGTACACACGATTGTGTGTATGATTGCATGCATTTAGACCAGACAAAGAAATCGTGCTGAATGGCTTTGTCAACCACATTGCTTACACGACATATTACGCATTCCACATTAGGAATCTCTCATTTGTCGCCTCGTATGTCAAATCCCAGTTTAACACCCTTCGGAAAGACCTCGGAACTGTCATTCATATTTGTCTGTCACAGATCATGCATGGCTAGCTCTCCTCGGATCCCGCTTCGACGCTCTATTTTATTCATCTGAATTTGGGCCAATTCTTGGTGAGAAAAATGGGGAAGAGATAGCGTTTTGACTCATCACTCGCACTACAATGACAATGCGTCCACCAGGCTAGCCCGTGGTTGATGGTAGATTGGCGACGAACAAAGGACTCACTGCGACGAGGACGTGCGATTTGATTCTCACGCCGCCGCGAGTAGATGCACTTTTCGGCCTGTGGAGTCCGATTTGACAGAATCCACCGTCACGTTTTGATTTTCAAGACAGATAGAGCGCTCTATGGCCCGAGTTAATTATGTGCGTGATGACCAGCCTGAGAAAGAGGGACATTGGAAACAACGAGTTGCCGTGTCGGTTCAACGCGGTCATCATTCCGCAAGCGATCTTATCACTGATGTGGGACGGGTCAACACGGGTAGCCGCAGTGATGCTGTCAAGCTGAAACAGAAGTGACACACCTCCTCCGTGCCTCCTCCAGCAACGACGCAGCGGTCAAAATTAACGCAGGGCCCAAGGATTCGCAGGCCACTATGCGGGACATGAAAACGTTTTGACCCGTTACCTTTGTCCTGCCAGGCTCACGCAAACACTCGCACGGTATCGCATACGACGCTGTGTAGAGCAAGAAATCGTCTAACTCCAGAAGTTGAGATCTCTGAGCAGCCGAACCACACTCTCCCTGGAAAATTGGTCTTTCAGAATTTCTACCCATTATTGTTTCGCCTCTGCAATCGGCCTGAAGCGAGACGAATTGCAGGACAGGACAGGCGTGGCCGTTTTCACAGAATAACATTCCTCTTGCTCTCCGCATAACACCACGCCGCTTAGATTGCTTTTCTACACTGGCGGCAGTTCAAGCGATCCAATTCACCCTTCGGGCCCCATAATTAAATTACCAGCACATCGGCTCCTGCTCCAGTGCGTGGTTTCACTTTTCTCATACATGCAGCAAAGGTATATCTTCGCTCGGGAACAGCGCGTAATCCATGATATGATGGGCACTTTCCTATTAACTTGGCGTAGGGATCGTTGATTGGAACGATCTGGACCCTCAGCCAACGCCCATATCCTCCGGCTCCAGTGTCCAAACACCGAGTCCCCAGCTCCCTGAGCATTCTCCGCAGGATTCGCATCATTCGTCAAAACTCGGAGCCGCATGCTGGCCTGTCAGCATCCTCAACGCGTGCCGAGAGCATGGCTGGTGCGCCTATTTAAGACGAGTGCGTTCATTGTTCTCTCGCGCCCACGCCCAAGTCTATGCTCACCGGTCCTCCATGTTCTCCATCGCCCCCCACCCCAAAAGCCGCGCAGCTGCGCCAAAGGTGGGCAGTATTTCGGCAATTTAATTCATTCTGACACTGTTGTACAGAGTAATAATCATAATATGCAGACGCCGCGGGGCTTCGCTGTGCGAGTTTTCAAAGGCCCTACCTTTGCGAGCTTTCCGTACACCGCTACGGCGAAGTTCGACGTCGGGTACAGACCCACGGCAAACAGCAACCCTCGTCAATCGCAAAATTGGTATTCTGCGGGAACCGAGCTCGCCCGACAACCACCAGCAAGCTCTAGGGAACCTCCCAAACCTGGATCCTGGACGGAAAATCGCGGCGGTAGAGACACCCCGCGTCCCTCTAATTATGCAGATTTTATCTATGAGCCCTCGCTCTCGTCAAAATCCGATATATATTCCGAAAACGATACGTCGTCCACCACGACCTTCACCCCTTCGACGACGTTCTCTCCCCCTCTTTCGGCAAATAGCAGCATGACCTCGACACCATCCCAAGTTCCGTACCAGTCTCCCACGACTTCCGCGTCCACTGTTACCGCTTCCTCGCCGCGGCATCCCTTTCCCCTTCATATTCCGGCGCTAGCGCAGGCACAGTCTGCCCTCCGCGGTCTCTTCGTCCACCCCAACGGTGATATAGGGCAGCAGCCCCGTGATCCCTCCCCGTCGCCGCCCGTCCCCGCCGCGCCCGTCAGTCGCCCCGCAGACCTTCCCGCAAGCAGCCCTCCGCGCTTCTTCCCTGCGGATGCATCGGCGCGCTCGACAAGCCCGACCCGTGCCCCGCTGACCGAGTCGCCTCAGTCTATCTCGGCCACACCCGCGGAATACTTCCCGCCCCCGGCGTCCGAGTCCGAGGTCGGCGAGGCTGAACGTCTCGCAATACTCAACGCGCAGCAATACAACAGCGCGTCGTCCGCGTACTACCAGGCCGGCCTGCGTGCGAGCGACAACGGGCGCGAGCAAAATCGGGAGAATACAGGATACAGCAGCGCCGTAAACGATTCTCGGACACGAGGCAGGGAACGGTCACCGGAACGGGCAGCACAAATGGGTTCGAGCTCCAGGAGCCTGGCATCCTCGTCAATACCGACGGACAGTATCGACTCTCAAAACCACATTGTGTACGAGTCATCAAGCCTTGCTGAGAACCCCCCGACCTTCATGAATATAGCCGCTGACCCGACGCCTATTCGCCTTTCGCCCACTGCGTCGCAGCAGCAGCCACGCGTCGCGTTCGCCGGCTCAGATTCGTCTTCAGTCACCGCAGTGGAGTCTGATGTGACCCGCTGGCGCGATTCTCACCGAACCGTTCCCGTGTCCCAGTTGGTTGAAATTGGCAGTCCCACCCCTGCAGACCGGGAGCGCGCGCGGGTGATGAGCGATCCGGGCCGATACGAGGAGCTGCGTGGGTTGAACATCCTGTCTGAGCGGCAGCGCGAGGCGTACGTCAGCGCCTTTGCACCGGGAACGCAACTCAGAGGCATCCCAATGCCTGAGATCCCAGCCGTCGTGCGCTCGGACAGCAGCGGTGGTGGTGGCGACGGCAGGTCGCCCACCGTACCGCAGCGTACTCGGAGGACTTCTGGGAATCTGTGGAGTTCCCTGTCGGGGTTACCTGACCAACGATCCCCGGTCCAGCTTCCTTCGCGTCCCTCAAGTACACCGCCGTTGCCGCGCATCGATACTTCCAGAGTGTCTGTTCAGCTTCCACCGCCGGAAAATCGTCCAGCGGAGAATGTTACAGGTCGCAGACAGCAGTCTCCGCCCCGGCGGGAGGTACAGACACAACCGCAACCACCACCGCCACAGACAGCTCTTGCAACCATCTCAGCTCGCACATGGACGCCTGTCGCGGGACCACGCGTACTTCCTGCAGAGCCGCAGCGGCGCCGCTCAGACGGTGACCAGCCTCTCAATGCCCCGAGCCTGCTTAAGCGCACCTCTGCCATATTTCACCGGTCGTCGAGCCCGGAAAACGCGGTCACGCGTGCAGCACCCGCCCCGCGCCCGTCTCGCCCTGGCAACCTGCCGCTGGAGCCTCAGCGCAGGCGTTCCGATGGCTTTCAGTCAGTCGTGCCTCCTCGCCCTCCTACGCCGGCGGGTGGTGCAACTGCCCCACGCAACGTGCGGTGGAACGAGAATCTGGTGTGTCCGTCGCCCATTTTCCCCAGCCAACGGCGGAAGGGGTGGTTCAACCGTCGAGGGTAAATTTGATTCTGTATTCTTACGCGCCATACTAACATAACCCGTTGCAGCGATCAGCTCTGGACGAACGACGGTGCGTATAAACCGCCGCCGCAAGGTCAAGAGTACCCGCCAGACTTGCGTGATTACCCACCGCATGGCAGCGGCTGGATGAACGAGGACGGTGTGCGTATCGACATGGGTCATCGTCTCGTCCCCAAGGCGCCGCTTCGCTCTGCGCTGAAACAGACGCAGTCCCGGGGGCCGGTTATCCAAGTCACCAACGGCAAATGACGACGCTATTAACCGAAGTTTAAAGTATCTTTCTTTCTATTGAGACGAGGCGTCTAAGTTATTTAACTTATTCATCCATAGCGCATGTAGCCGTGATCTTTATCTGGGGATAGAGGCGATTAATTTATGGGCGGGCGCAGCCACGCTATCTATGTATTCGCGCTGCCTATGGGGGCATCTGACTGCATCTTCCCAGAATATCGAAATCACTTCAACAGTATCTACTTTCAACGACTCGGTAACGACTTACTTACGACCGGCTCCTCCGCATTCCCATTCACCTCAAGGCATCTCCACATTCATTACATAGGCCCGCTTTCATTATGTTGTCCCTTCATTTGTGCATAGTGTACTGCCGAACACGTTTCTTCTTACCTCAGCTTGCCGAAGTGATTGCCAGGAGCTATGGGCGCGCGGCACAGATCGGCTGACTATGCATCACGGCAGGTGCCAGTGCCGTGCTCCGCCGATTTCCAACAAATCCAAGATCCGCTGTGCTGAAGCTTTCAAATGCCACAAAGTCGTGCTCCGAGGCCGAAAACCTCACAGCGCTCAGTGTCGAAAAATACGGAACGATATGTGTCTGTGTGGCCGCTCATCTCGTGTATTCAGGCTGTTGGGTGTTGTACCGGCATTGGAAAACTAAAGCCCTCTGAGATATTTCTGCGAGATGAATGAACATGCGACGGATGGTAGGACGAAACCGCATATCGTCCTCTACATTCAAACGAGGGAGGTACGAGCTTCATAGGCTAGTATTTTGAGCTTCTCGCTGCCTCTGCTTCGAATTCCTGAGACAGACAACCACTGCGAGATAGTGAGGGCTTCAAGGTCCCTTCCGGTCACCTCATCGGAAGATATCAGAAAGCTCAGCCATAATTTAGGTAACCCCCGTCGAATCACCGCACATTTCGCATGTCAGGTACTCATTATTTTTGTGCGTGTGACCTTCCCAAGACCAGGCTTCTGTAACGTGTTCACCACGCTTGCTCTCCTCCATGTCATACCTACGCCTCGACGATGTCGAGAGAGTGGCGCGCGCCACAGTCACCGCATTGGTGAGCGCCGGGATACGAAGCTGCCTCGTCGGCGGCATGGCGTGTTCGATTTACGGGACCTCGAGAGTCCCCAGCGTACGTCCCACTTGGCTCGTGCTATCCGACCAACTGACAGAATTGAAACCGCTCAGGACGTCGATATCGTTTGCCTGACGGATGAATACACGCAGGCGGAGCTCAAGGCGATCCTGGTAGCCAAGGACTCCAATTTTTACACCGTGGCGTCCAAAAATCCATCAGCGACGTACCGCGTCCTATGGTACCGCATTGGCTTTCGCCGCCAATGCAAGGTGGACGTCCTGTCCCCCGGAATAATGAACATCCCCAGTGTCCCAGCCCCTCGCATCGCATGTAGAAAAAGCCGCAGCGACCTACCGCTGATGCCATTTGTTCCCCTTCTTCTCCTGAAATTGCAGGCATGGATGGACCACGGGGAGGCGGCCAAGCTCTACCTCAGGGAAAAGCAGCACGTTGACGTCCGGGACATTGGCGAATTGCTGGAGCTCGCCGTGGCAAAATACGACGTTGATTTGCAGCGGGATGGGAAATGGCTTCCAGACTCGTTCGTCCGGGCAGCTTCCAAGCGAGTGAAGGCATATGTGAGGTGTTTCCCGGACTCGGCGGACGAGTGGCGCGAAATTGGCTTTAATGTATAGGTCCGGTCGTACGAAGTGAAAGGAATGGTATTTGGATGGACCAGGTGTCCTGTACATACACTGTACATATACTGACACAAGTCATATCCAAGCCAAGGGGCGCAATAGATTCGGAAGAGATGAAGAGTGGTATGTCGATATTGGGCTTGGGCATAGATCTCGCGGGAATCGGCGTTCTCCTCGAGGAATAACGTCTGGGAGCGACGATGTGATTCAAAATTTGCGAGAGCGAAGAAAGGATTTCGTGCTCCGCACTTCGGGTTCAGGGCCAGAGTCGGATCCGGGGTCGTCCGAGTCAGCAGGCTCAGAGCCATCCGAGTCCTCATCAGGCTCAGATTCATGCCAGGCATCAGGCTCACAAACATAACCTAATATACCAATGAAGTCGGAGTTCTGCAAAGAAGCCTGAGAGTTACTCACTTGTGGTCATCCCCGAACGTCGTTGTTCTACCAACTGCTCCGCACGAACCCAATAATCCACACCTCCTTGGGCACCCGATGCCCACTCACCGAGGAAATCAGAGACATAGACCACCACCAATCGCGGGTCGCCAGCGGCGACTTCTGAGCGGTCTAAATGGGAGTCTGTTGCGACGATTACCAGTACCTTTAGTGATATACAATGGGTCAAAGCGGCTTGACAGAGCACATTGCTGATATTGGGGCTATCGTGAAAGGAGAGGTGGGAGAGGTGAGGGATCTGTGGAAGGCCGGACCAGTGTTCCCAGTCTCTTTGCGTGCTCATCGGAGTCCAAACATCGAGATGCGTGATGGCTGCAAAGAGCGAATGGGTGAAGTCTCGGGCGCAAGGAGGAGGAAAAAGCAGCTGCAGGACGACGGATAGGCGTTCCAACCGCAGCACGCTGAGACGGGCCAGATGAGAAGGATGTCCGACAAAGAAAAGTAACAAGTTGCTGATAGCGTCGCATTCGGAGAGGATTTTGGTGACCACTGTGTTGTCGCAGCCCACAAATGCGACATTGAGAGCATGCTCTCGCAGCACTGTGGGTTCCGATGTCGCCAATGTGGCGAGGGCATCCAAAGTCAATGCATGGGGGGAATTTGCCACCCCATAGGATCCAGCCTTCGATCCACAGATGTAGAGCGTTCTGTACCGCGAAGCCTCGACCCTGAATGAACCCACATCCGTTTTCAGGATCGCAAACAAAATCGCAAGAAACGTGTGACGAACCATATTTTTACGCGGCGAGCAACCAGAGCGAGCGTTCGGATGGATTCCGGGTGTAACATTGCGGTAGTTTCAAAGATTTCCTTCTCCAGGCCGGAGGGAAGAAGGGGGGCACTTGGGGCGAGGACAAGTGGCGAGGACATGGTGGTTGTTGACAAGCTTGTGGCACGCGTGGCTGTGCAGTGCCAAAGCTCACCAATCCAACAACAAACAACTTGCCAAACAGAGGCGCAACTTTGAACCAAACACAATTATTTTGAAATTCCAATTGGGAGGCAGGCGGAAGGCCCTGAGATACCTCTTATTCGTTGTCGGATCCTTGGCTTGCAATACCGTAGTATTTCGTTCAAATCGATAGTCACGCGTCACGCACGCGCCTATCGATATCGAAATTCGGTCGATGTCACGCATCACCCGGGCCAATGTCGAATTGGTCCGGCGGTTCGAAAAATGCTCTTAAAAGTGGTGATAAATTCGTAGATAAATTTGTGAGTTCGTACAGCGCTTCAAAGCACCGGAATTCACACTGTTTTCTTTCCAGGAGGTGCTCATGGGCGTAAATCCTCGCTCCTGACCATTTTTCAGCATCTTTCTGCCGCCGAATCTTGTCAGAAAGATTTTGGGATAAAAATTCTGCAGGGCCACGTAACACATAGCTATACACGGTGGGATTGTTCTGGCAGTAAGTGGTAACGAAGCTGCAGTATCTCTACCAATTATCGAAATTTTGCTCCATGTCACGCACCTCGAAGCGGAGTATCGAACTATCGAATTGGTTAAACATGTCACGCGTCACACCCATGTTCGATTTGAGTGAAATACTACGGTAATGGTCACGACGACGATGTCGCGTAAGTAGTGCAACTTGTTGAACTCAATCTAACTCAACCGCAGCCCAACCGCAGCCCAAATATTCAACCCGGGCACCGCTCCGGGGCACAGAAACAGATCTGACATCAGTAGTGTGAAGTTTCGAACCGACTATCAAGAAAACAGTACATTGGTAGTAATAAATCGGGAGTCTTATAGTACGTTATAGAATAAATGAAGTAGCTGAGGTATGCCTATATATTGGAGAGCGTTCGAGTACGAAGGAAAAACTCTCTCATTGTTACCATCATTTCCCAACGTTGCACTACGATTTCCGGGTCGTAGACATAGCCTGTTACAACAATAAGCGCTAGGTTCCGTTGCCGTGACAATTTTAAGGCACTCACTTTCCATCTCATCCGAGTTCCGGATGTCGACCCACACCTCTGCGCGTTCCCAATAATCCACGCCGCCTTCGGCACCCTTTGCCCAGTCCCCCAGGAAATCGGAGACATAAATCACCAAACGCGCGTCGTGGTCGGCGGTGTCTGCGCGGTCTATATGGGATTCTAGTGCGATGATTACGAGCACTTCCAGCAATTTACAGTGGTTCAAGGCGCGTTGGCAGAGCGTATTGGTGATGTTGTCACTGTCATGGAAGGAGAGGTGGGAAAGGCGAGGTATTAGCGCCAGCCCGGACCAGTGTTCCCAGTTGTGATCAGTCGTCGGGGTCCAGATGTCCAAGTGCGTGAGGTTAGCGAATAGCGGGTGAGTGAAGTTTCTTTCGGTGGGGAACAGTAGCTGCAGCATTACGGAGAGGCGTCGCAACGGCAACGCCTTGAGGCGTGGCAGATGGGTGGGATTTCCGACAAAGAAGAGCATCAAGTTGTTGATAGCCCCACATTGCGAGAGGACTTTGGTAACTGTGTCGTTCCCGCATGCCACAAATGCCACATGACGGCCATGCTCACGAAGCACTGCGGGGTTCAACTTCGCCAAAGTGTTGAGCGCATCCGGTGTCCATGTATGACGAGGATTCGCTGAGCTATAGGATTCGGCCCCAGGTCTGCAGACAAGGAGTGTCTGATACCGGAGGGATTCAATGCTGAAGATAAACCGACGCCTTCAGAGACCTGAAAGGAAGAAAGATAGGACGTTCAAACGAACCATAGTTTTACGCGCCGAGCAACAAGGACAAGCCTTTCCATGTCGCAAAAGGCTCTTTTGGCCTATAAGGGCTTACGAAGGCTTACAGGCTTATAAGTCGCTTATACCCAACTTATAAGACGGTTATAAGCGACTTATAAGTACTTATAAGGCCGTATAACCTTGTTACCCCCTGGGCGATATTTTGCGACACCTGAGGCATGCCTAAGGCAATGCTGAAACCTGAGGATGCCCGAATTGCGATTCAAAACATAAATTCAATCACCGGCGCGCAACAGCCAGTCAATTATATCAGCTACATCGTCTGAATGCAAGGCGTGTTCTTCCTCAACAGACACCCAAAACAATTAATCAAGTGAGCTCGTCGTATAAAGTATCGAGGCAAGATGGACAACAAGTTCTCGCTGGCTGCCAACGTCGATGCGGACGAGGAAGCGGAAGAAAGTTGAGGACATGAACGAGGACTCCGAGCACAACGGTGGCAGGGACGACGACTCTTCGTAGAATCGTAAGTAGCTTAGTTATCAATTTCTGAAATACAAAACAGATTTATTCCCAGTAGACGACATACATGTAAGATTTAGTGAAGCGACACAGATTGGTGAAAGCGTTTCCTTGACTCGCGCTTCTCCACCAGCTGTTCGAATGCGCCCAAAGATCTGTGCAGACCAGCTATCTGCCTCCCTACATCCTCCTGTACGTCGTTGTCAAAAAACACTCAGCGTGGCGAGACTCACGAGAGGGCACTCCAGGACGCCTATTAGGGCGCCTCCCCCGACGCATTTGTCGGCACAGCACCCTCGTGGGGCGGGGCTGGAGGAGCCGCTGCTCAACATATAAGTAAGTCTATCTCTGGATGCGACAACGACACACCTTTCAGTGCGGTACGAAGCTGCGCATTAAGATTCACAATCTCCCTTTCGACACGTATCGAACGTGCTTCCAGCCCGGAATGCGGCTCGAATTTCGCAGATGCGATGGCCGCGTTGGAACTTGACCGGTCTGAGAAGGGGGCGTGCGCTATACGGCGAGCTCGTCAACGCACGGAGCGCGTCACTACGTGCTTGTCCGGCTGCTGCGAGTTTGCCGTATGGGTGAATCGGATCGAGCGGCCTCTCTCTCGGGCTCTGAATGAGAGACATTGGCAGTATCGGGGTCGGTTCGACGCATTGGAGACATCGCTGGGCAACGGAGAGCGCGAGCAGCAAGTCAGCCGAGACCGTTTGTGGAGCGGTGATGTCATGGTCCAACCGTCCATATATAAATCACGGCGATGTGACGCCGTGACTCCACTCCTCTTGCCTTCAACCACCACCACCACCACCACCACCGCCCTCTCGCCCACTGACACCATGGTGTCCCTCACGTCGGTGCGTTGCTCCTGTATCGTCCTCTTACCTGGTCTCATGTGTGCGCCCCGCCGTAGTTGTTGAGAGCACCTGGGCGACGGCTCCACGCGGGTGAGCCCCCTCGTCCCTTTATCTTTGGCATCCCACTTAACGTTCTACAGCAAGTTTTGGTCGCCACGCCCCAATTGCCGATGACTCCATTTGGGTCAGTGTTTTCCAACCGCCATTTCAACCCATACTGACATCGTGCACAGTCATTTTCATCTAATGTTTCTTCCCCGTCGTTATCGATGGTGCGTGCTCGGGTCTGTATTGCAATTAGCCATGGGTGTACTGTAGTGTAGCTGTGAATGAACATCTTGCTTACTTCTTCATTGCGTGGATTGGTGAATATAGTGAGGTGGATCGGAGCTCGGCGATAGAGCTGGTGGTAAGGACTTATAAGCTTCAATAACACCGCGTAAGGGCTTATAACCCTTATAAGTCCCGTAAGTCCTTATAACCCACGATAGGTCGTTTCTGAATCTTATAGACCCCCCAAAAACCTTACGAGCCTACGAGGGCTTATAGCCTCTTATACCGGCAGATAAGCCAAAACGGCCTTTTGCGACACATAGATTCTGAATGCACAATTGCGGTCATTTCAAATATCGCCCTCTCCACGTTCGAAGGAAAAACGGGGCCAAGTGGCAAGGACATGGTGGTCGTCGACAAGGTGTGAGGTGGCTGTGTCCGTTTTGAACAAAGGTCGCCGAACTAACAGCGAACTAAGAGACAAGCTCATCAAAGGCTTTCTCTCTATTGCTTCTTAGGCGAAAAGCAAGGACTTGAACATTTTTAAGCAGTGATTGGTTGCCGAATTTCTGAATTGAATTTTTCACCCACCGTGTGACTATTATCCACGTGACGCGTGGCAGTACTCCTTGTTTGTCAAAGCATCGTCGGACCTTCTGTCTTCCTCTTCCATGGCGACCCGCAAAGACGATCTGCTGGAGCCCCGCACGGTGTCTTCCACCAAGGAAAACAGTTCCCCCCATGCTATAGCAGATATACGCCATCGGATCGCCGACATTGACGCTGAAATAGCCAACCTCCGGGCCAGGCTCGTTCGTCTGGCTGCTGAGAGGAAACCCCTTGTCCAAGCCTTGGAATCTATCGTCTATCCGGTGGTCACTCTGCCCGCCGAAATCACAGCCGAAATATTCCTGCAATATTTTACCCGCGCAGATATCGGAGGAACCGATCCCAATATCCCACATGGTCCGGGTTGGATACCTCCCTGTGGCCCGCTGCTTTTGGCCAGTGTTTGCCGCGCTTGGAGGGAGATCGCACTCCATCTGCAACCCATCTGGTCTAAATTTCACCTTGTGCCGACACAGAACGCGATTCCATCCACGGAGAAGCTTCTTCAATGCTGGCTACCTCGTACAGGAAACCATCCATTGGAGGTAGATATCGGGAGATGGGGCATCAGTGCCTTGTGCGCCTCTTTGGCGCCGTTCTTCCACCAACTACAGTTCCTCTCGTGCTCGGTGGATACTCCCGATACATTGCCGGCCGATTTATTTCGCGGCCGTATCCCACTTCTAAGAAGACTGGACATTACCGTGATTGACGATCTGCCATTTGCCCCAATAACTGCCTTTGCCGATGCACCTCAGCTGCGCGAGGTAGTCCTGGGCGATCTCTCGCTCCCCTGCATTACTCTTCCCTGGGGACAGTTAACACTGCTCCATTTCTACGGGCAAAACATCACTCAATGTGCCGAGATTCTGCACCAGACCTCCCGTCTCGAGACACTTGTCGTTGACTACGTATCACCCGATGCGACGCAGCTTTCACCGGTGCGGCTCGAACACCTCCACACCCTGAAATTTCACCAGCTCCAACCAGACATCAATCTGATTGACCACCTTACCCTCCCAGCTCTTAAACACTTTGAATTTCCGATGCCTCCGATGCCCCGACACACGTTGTTAGAGAATTCTGCGGTGCAGCAGTTCACCACCTTCATCGCGCGATCGGCCTGCTCCTTGTGCTCCATCACTATCATGGCACCAGCTGACTTTCAAGCCACGACCGCTTGTCTCCGCGCTGCCCCGACTCTTGCTACCGTTCGTATGAAGGACATACAGTGGGGGATCGGAGCCTTCCTCCAGGTCCTCCGCAAGCCGGACTTCCTCCCCAACGTGCGGTCCTTGTCGCTCAACCCCTGCCGTCACGTCATGGAGATTCCTTACGATGACCTGGCGGCGTCGTTGGCTTCGCGTCGGCAGGAGCGCGGGGAAGGGACTTCGCGGCTCCAGTCATTTGAGCTCGTTATGGCGGGCAACGCGGACTGGGAGCCCACTCCGACAGTGGCGGAGCTGGAATACGGCCTGGAAGCGCTACGGGCCCTGGAAGCCGACGGGCTCAAGGTGAATATCCGAAATTTGCAAAAATTGACGCCCAACGTAAGTAGGCTGCCATACCGGTTGGTGTTTCACCCTGACTCCAAATTTTCAGGTCGATGCTATTGCAGTTTATCCACCGAGGGCAGAGCTGCTTTGAGCACGTCGTTCGGAATACCGCCATGGTTCCAATATGTTGCTTGAACAGACCGAAAGCATATATTATAATACACAGATACTTACACAAAATTATACACACCATTATCTGTAATGTATCCCGGTACGCCATGGCCTACGCACACTACTTGCGCTACACCAACGTGCCCCGATCCTTCTCCAGGCCCTCCACCGCGTGCGTGCGCTCCAAGACACGGAGCCAAGCAAGCACTGCTTCCATCGTAGCTGATGTTGAAGTGAGGGTGTGAGTAAGAGTATTTGGAGGTGGAATCGGAAAGGACAACAGGTAAAGAACAAGAAAAATAGATATACTCACGTCTCTCCCGCCAATCCTGCCTCCAACAAAACCCCACAAGCTCCCACATCGCATCCGTCATCTGCGGACTCTGCTCCATCGGGGGCCGCGGCGGGCGCTTGCCCTCGACGACGCGCATGACGACGCCGGCGGCCCATATGGTGGGGGCGAAGGGGCGGGCGCGGGTGTGCATCTGCCATTTTAGATTTGAATTTCATTTATCACAACGAGGGGAGGAAAGGGGAGGGAAAGGGAGAAAACGAACCTCATACGAAAGCATACCGAACGAATACACATCGCTCTCCGGCGTAACCGGCAGCCGCGCGTCCGGCGTGAGCCCATCCTCCCCGTCAAAAGCGAGCTCGGGCCGTAGCGACGGATCCATCACCTCCGGCGCCATCCACCTTGCATCATCGACGACGTGGAACGCCCAGTCCGGCGGCTGTGGGATGCCTGCGATGCCGATGTCGGAGAGGAGCGGAGTGCCTGTCGGGGAGACGAGGATGCTTGACTGCAAGTTTAATGCCAAGTGAGTACTTATTATTATTACTGTGAAGGGGGTAACAGTGATAGGGACGGACTCACGCATTTAAGATTCCCGTGCACAATCGGCGGCTTTTGAGCGTGGAGGTATGCTAATCCCGCTGCCACACCCTGCATCTGCACCATTGGTTAGTCTTTTTCAGGATGCCACGCATAAGTATAGGATAGCCTGGACCCGACGCACAAGAAAAGCGACGTCGGCATGGGGATCGTCCCGCAGAAGCTGATTGATGGTGCGGTGCGCCGGCACCACGAGGGCGGGGAGGTTGGCGATGTGCAGCGCCAGCCCGAGGACGGGGGCGATGTTGGGGTGGGCGAGCGTGCGCCAGCGGTCAAGCTCGCGGGCCAGTCGCTGTATAGAATAATATAGATTTTATCAGCCTCGAGGAACAAGGATTATTCAAAGACGGGAACCTTGGTAAAGAGAACGCGGGATTCCTGCGTGACGACCGCGGCGTGCCACTGCTTGAGCGCGACGCACCGCCCGCGATACTGCGCCGTCGAGACGACGAAGGTGTTGCCCGAGTTCTCGGGGGTTATGTGGGTGATTTCCGGGGCGGGGATCACGTATTTCGAGCAGTGCTCTGCGAGGTTTCGCGCCTTTTCGCAGCGCATCTCAGTTAGTAGGACATACGAATGGAAGAAAGGATGTGACACTCACATCTGCCGGCCGTTCCCAATTTGTCATTGTGTATATCGTGCGGAGAGTAAAGTACCAGGAGGTGAGGGCGACGAGTGTCAAGAGGGCGTCGTACGTGGAGAGAGAAAGAGACAGAGACATAGACATCCTTTAAGTACTGTGCGCGCCCACGCCACGCCACGCCACAGTGTTTACCAGTTATCTTGCCTTATCGAGATGCCTTGTGTAGGACACGCGAGGATGACAGCAGTTATCGAGTCAATCTGGGATGCAGTGGCTGTGACGCGCGGACGCCGGATTTGTACCCGTGGAATGCAGAGCTGTGGAAGAAGTCTGAGGTCGGTGGGCGGTAGTTTGTGCATCCCGCATGCCTTTTATCGTCCCTGACTCGAGTCTATCGGCCGGTGCTTGATCAGCGCCAGCTGCGCCACGGTGCTAGCCCGGGGAGGAGTATGGCCCACACGGGCCTACATAGAACGGAACTAAATTAGCGCGTTTGGGTTCAAGTTGGCCGAACAATGCGAACAATGCGGGAGGTTGGCGGGAGGGAAACGCCGAGCCAAAATGATTCGGGAGATAGAGAACGGCGTCCAGGTACACCCTTTGAAAGACCTTGAACGCTGTTGTCTGCAGTGTCTTGGAAAAATATGACGAGCATCGCCTTGAGAAGACCGCTGCGGGACGGACCCGTGTCCGAAGTAGCACTGCCTCACCCAAACGTGTCGCATCGGTTTTCGTCCGTAGATAGACAATACCAGCGTTGAGTCAAAGAGGAAGCAGACAATAGGGAACGAGCACTGCCAGTAAGAAGCCCTAAACGGGAGGACGTGGTCTTGACGTGCCAGTGGCCGTTCGAGGCAAAAGGGAAAGATCATGTGATCAGGCGTGATCAGGCGTGATTAGCAGGCGGGCCAAATAAAGAAATGGGTATCTTAGGCGAGGCGGGCTTTGTGGGCATCTGACCGCTCTTGACCGGAACCACCACAACCTCGAATCTTCCACCGGGCGCGACTGGTGCAAATAGTCAGTTGAACTCCCCCTAGCTCCCGCCACAAGCTAGATACACCTCAAAGCTTGAGTCTATCAGCTTTCCCGGAAACAGAAATCCCGCGCCCTTGTATTTATTCATAACGCCCTCCGGGCACCCCTGGTACCTCCTGACCGACCAATACCTTGTTGCTAGTCCCCAGGATCCAGTCGTATTTGACTCGTATACAAAATCAATTAAGTACAATTCCACCCAGTCGTACGCCGCTCAACCACTCCGGCATAACAATATCAAGGAAGCATTATTCAGCTGAGTTTGACCCTGATGCGACAACAGGTTTGATATGTACAAGCTGCCTCAGCCGGGCATGACGACTCAAGGACGACTCCCTGCATTGCTTTTAGGACAATCAAGTTGTCATCGAGGCAATATCGAGGCAACATTCTAAACAGTTGTTGAGTTCACACTGCACAGATATAATGTGCAGGACGCCGGCATGATCGAGGGGAATTGGTTTTGACGTTTTGGAGGTCCGGATGTGTGGCTGTGGGCGGTAACCAGAGAAGATGCCGTCATGATCGAGGCAAATTGCATTTTTCAGGTTTTGGACAGCGGGATGTGTGGCTATGCTCGGATATCACCGACGGCATGTCTCGGATCTGATCAAATGGGAATTTTTTTCGGTAGACCTGGTCCCTAGGTCGGTACCAGGAATTCAGCATGATGTGGGATCTCGCTGGCGGTGGCCACGCCTCGACGCAGAGTGTAGCTATGCCAGTGCCATCGTATGTCTCTCCAAAATTTCCCGCCAATTGAACTCACCCTGATTCCTTAGCTTGTTGTCTGTGCCGTATGTGTTCACAGAATTGGTCTGGACTCTGATACTAACTGTAAACAGACAAAGAGACCATCGCGCTCGCCCCTCGAGCGTCCCTGGGCCGCCGACGCCCGGCTGGACTGTCTCGAGGGCGGGCACACCAGTCCCGCCCATGCTCGCTGTCCCAGCGTCATTCTTGTGAGTGGCCTCGTCATCGATTCGGATTTTGCTAATTGATTCGCACTTGAAGAAACTCGGATCCCGGGTGAGTTCTTCGAAATTCAGATGGGGTGCCACATCGCTGCCCAAAATTCTGCGTCCCCGACTGCAGTTGGGGCGAACAAGCCGGAGTCTTACGCGCGAGCGGCAGTTGGGGCAAATGAAACGCCCAATATGGACACGGTACCATCTACCCCAGCCCTACTGACTCACTTCCCAGCCCATACCAATACGAACCCGTTCCCCGGGGCGTGCACTGGTCAGCCTCAGCCCAAGCGCCGGCGCACCACCACCACGCATCACCTGCACGACACCACCACCACCACCACCACGCCACCGTGGTCCAACTACCGGTATCCGCGCCCCGCCCCCTGGTGCAGCAGCAGCAGCACCACCACCAAGCCCCCTTTATGCCTGCCATATCGCCGCACTTCCAGTACTCCAAGTGCACAGGCCGCCGGCGGGCGCTCTGCGTACGCCCCTCCCATTATATATGAGACGCGCTTAGTGCTAACCTGATGTGTGGTAAAGATCGGCATCAACTACCGCGGGCAGCGGCACGAGCTGCGCGGGTGCATCAACGATGCGAAGCACGTCTTTAGCTTCCTCGTCCGTGCGTCCGTTCAATCATATCTGAAGGAAGTGTTACATTTTAATTTTGACCTGCGGAATATATGCAGGCCACGCGGGGTACAAAGCAGAAGACATCGTGGTGCTGACGGACGACAGCCCGCACGCGCGCTCGCAGCCGACACGACAGAACATCATCGACGCGATGCGGTGGCTTGTACGCGACGCGCGCCCGCATGATGCGTTGTTTTTTCATTGTGAGTCGCGCTCTCTCGTTCATGTACGATTAAACAAACACGGTTGATAGACTCCGGCCACGGCGGACAGACACCCGACCGCGACGGGGACGAGGTGGACAAGTATGACGAGGGTGCGTGCCTCGTTCATAGTTGCCTGCTTGACACTAGGCCAAATCTTACTCTCTCTCTTGCTCCGATATTGATCTACGCTCATCACCCTCGTAATCGTGCTTACGCTTTGCTACCCCCAGGCAATCCGCCGCCAAGGCTCCTCCGTCGCCACTTTCTTCTTCTCTTATTGTTTTTCGCTCGCGCACGGACCTCTAAATATTTACAGGTTGATTAGCGGGTCACGGGCGAAAAACGCGTTTTCGAGGACCCCGCGATGCCGTTTTGCTGGTATCTCTCAGGCTTGTGGTAGGTAAGTAATTTACTGACTACTGACTACCGGTCGCTTGTGTTCAAAGTCTTGTTAGGGTCAGAAGTCGCCTTTTGAAGGCATTGGGTCACAAGAGTAAGGGACTCACTCGCCTCAGACTCTTGTATCCCAACTAAACGCTCCGCAGCGGAAGAGCATTGTAACCCTAATCGTCAAACATGTCAGAATCCACGTAGAAATTGAATACACTCACCTTTCCCTGGCTCCTTGGCCATGCGCCCGCGGCCTCCCCAAAACAGTACAGACCCACTCCTTGTTTCCAACACTCCAGCGGCGCGAAAAATGCGAATCGTGAACTGGAAACATGTCAGAAACAACGTGGAGAGGAGCTAAAGCACTAACCACAGAGCCGCAGGCGGATCTTTTTGAGGTAGTATTCAAAACTCGCTCGCGGGACGCCGAAATACAAATTTTGAATCCGGGGTGGGCGCCTGCGGCGAGAAAAATAAGATAGTTTGAGCAGTGGGTGTGACTGAGAAGCACACCCGTCGGGGTGTCAAGCGCGCCTGCGGCCCGAAAAAAAATGGGCTGGCATTGGCGCGTGCAGGGGAGGGGATGGCTCGGATGAGACGCTCCAATCCGACAGCGCCCGCGGCGAAGCCGCGCTCGCGGGGCCTTCAAAAATGGAATTTTGAAAGCGAAGCCAATAATGACAATCAAGGCATAACTCACTGCAAGCAGTCTCGACGCATCCCCCACGTGGGGGAGAGGACGTACCGGGCTGAACATGCCGCTCGCGGGACGTTGATACGTCGTCTCGGCGATGTCGGCGCCGCTGCGCGGCGCCTCCGCAGCCCAAAGGCAACGGCAGTGAGGCGCGATGGACAGACACGGCGCATTGCAGTTGTAGATGGGGGTTTGCCTGCCGGCGGCCAAAAAATCTGAAAAAAGGGCGTCAAAAATGCGTGAAAACGCAGCAAAGGATCTTGGTACATACCATGCGCAAAACTCGGTTCGCGGGGAGCCGATACATCGTCTCGGCGCAAACTTTGCTGGCGGGAAGAGGTGCAAAGGGAAAAGCGGGGGAGATGGTGGTGGTAAGGAAGGAAGGAACGGGTGGTTCGTATCCAGGTACGTGGCTGTTTGGCAGCGTGGAATCAGACAGATGAAAGATGCGGTCGTCGCGGGCGTCGCGGCGTTGGGATCCTCATTGGGATATAAATTTCATCCCTCCTCCGTTTTTGTCTCCTTTAAACTTGGGCTCACCCTGGCTACCTCTGTTAGTTAGGCCAGGATTGAGTACCCAGTGGACTAAATAAAACGATTATGAAAGTGAGGGGAAGCCAGAAAATTGGCAACACAAATTCTCGCGTATCTCTGACCCTTGTTTCACGTCGCCGAGTGAGATCGGCGGTGACACTAATTATGCGCTTACGGTAAGCCCAAGGTGAGCTCGAGAAAAGAGGGTCAGATCTGCGCCTCTGAGTGTGTTTAGGTTGTAATGTATAGAGTAAACACACCTTCGAAAATGTAATCTAGCTGAGGAGGGATGGAAAGTGACTCGGTCTCGCGCGGGGATTGACCCACATCAAAATGTCAGCGACGCAACAGGCGAGCGGCATGCACGCGAGACGCATGTTGTACCGCCGGTGCCTTGAAACTAATTCAATGCGGCAGCAATTGTGGACTCTCAGCACAGTGTTGCGGAACATCGCGGTGGAGTTGTTGTCAAGGGTAAGCGCTGCCCGACGGACTATCTGCCCCGGAAATTCGCACACGGTATCGGTCTCGTTGGGGATTAGTAGTGCCCTCATTATCTCCGCCACACTCGTGCGCCGGCATTCGATGCGTCCACGGCGGTCGTTTTTTGTTCAATGTTGACATTTTTGTTTTGACGTTGTGGGAGCAGCCGCAGCCGCACGGCGCCACTTTCAGCCCCATTTTGCGCATTCTTCTCATTTATTTTGCCCCCAAAAACCTTTGAACTGGAATTTTGCCGAACGGCAAAACCCTTATCCAGCACTACGCCTGTGTCCATATATGGGAATTTTGCGTTGAAACCCACCAGCATCGATCTTGAACCTTTATCGAGCAAATTTTAAAGTTCTCTTGGCGTGGGAAACGGCCTTTCTACGCAGCGGGAGTGCTCAGACGCAAGCTGCGCGCCTCAGGACGAGCGCAGCGTCTGCGGTTGAATTGACGTTAAATTATCGTAGCTATTGTTCTAACGTCGCAGGCACTCATTCAATTCCGCCAAGAAATCACGTGTGTGTTTCAATCTATTTCTAGATTGCGTTTCAGGACACGCAGACCGCATGGATGCACAGGGACGCAGCGGTATGCGAACACATGTTCTCCTGAATTCCGTACCCTGAAACTCACGGTGACTTCGGTACCTATCCTTATCATGTGTGGATCTTATTACGTTGTGGTTGCGATGGCCCGTAAGGTAGGCGCCAAACGCATCCATCAAGTCACGTGGTCCGAAGCGTGACAGCGCCTTCCCGCCCTTACTTGTCGGGGCCGTCGGGATAAGAGTCCAAACTAAAACCTAGAAAACACTTAGTTTCACTGTTTAGAGGATCCCTCGGTCTCAGATTGCCAATAAATATGCTCAAAAAAAAGTTATAGACCTTTTTTTCTGAAAGTGCTCAGAACTCAAAGAGAGATCGCCCGGCACTGGAATGTATTTTGGAGCCCCAAATTTCGCGCTTCCCAAAGGGGAAATTTCACGGTCACGTGGTCACGTGAGCGACTGCGGTTGGCTCCTTATTTCACCTTTCCACCATCATCCACAACACCTTACTGCTTAAGAACTGTGCCAAAACACTCCATCTGCATGCCTAGATCAAAATCAAAGGGCAGAGCTAAGAATCTCGGGGCTTTTGCCCTCAAGGTTGGTCCTGAATGACTGAAAATTCAAGTTCGCACTGACCTTACCCTGTTTCTTCAGCGAAAGCGCAGCGAGGCTATTAGCAGTGACGAGGAGGACACAACCAAACGCCTCAGAGGCCAATCTTCCCACTCAGGATCCACAAATGAGGGTGCTGAGCCTAGCTCTGACTCGGAAATGCCACCACTGGTCGTAGACAGCGACTCTGATTCTGACGTCGACGATGACGGACGCGACGACGACAGCGACGATGACAGCGAAAGCGACGACTCTGACCTCGAGATTGATGAAAAGGATGATGTTCCCCATCCAAAAACTCACACAGATCTCGCAAATTGGCTGCAGCTCACCGATGGACTCTTGGCTTCCGTGCACACCAGTGCAGCTCCGGTGCGTCGTGGTGCCTATCATAGCACCAAGGTCGGACAGGCACTTTCAAATCGAAGGGAACAGGAGCTTCGAAAGGCTGAGAAGGAGAGGGCGGCAAGAGAGAGCGAGGAGGACTTGCGGCTTCGGGTGAAAAAGACCCGTATCAATGATTTCTTTGCGCCTAAAAAACCAGTCCCCCCTCTGAGCCCGGAACCCCAGACACCTCCCCTTGACCAGCAGCCGACATCCTCGACTCCGATCTTGGACCTCGACTCCTCCGATGAAGAACCATCGCTGCGCACCCAAGAACCACATGCTCTCCCCAGTACAACCGATAATTCAGTATCTTTGGGCCGGGCTTCGACATCCCGGGTCACAATTGAAGAGGTGGAGGACGAGGATGATCTGTTGGACATTCAACCATGCCAGCTTAGCCCAGAAGCGATGGCAGAGGAGGGTCTTGACGACTTGGTTTGGGATCCCGCACAAGATATTTCTCCTCGAGCTGTTGATTCTCCGGCACCGAGCGAGCAGCTGCCAACATCTCCCCCTTTGCAATCTGTCGATCCTCCCCCACAGCGCGAGCCGCCATCCACGCATCGCTTGCCACCCGGGGCAGCGGCGTATTCTTCGGGTGAACAGGGTTTTACAATGCCAAACCATCCGCGCCGGTGGAAAATGCCTACTCCATTGCCATCCAATGCAGCTGTCGACACTGCGATCGAAAACTTGCAGAATGTCCTTCATCCGCGACGGTCAATGGGACGCGGGCATACACAGACCAAATTGGATCTTGTCACCTCCGCGCGACTGGAATGTGTCATTCGATTCCTTCGACTGTACAAGACCTCTGGCTATTCTGGGTGGACATTGCACTCTGAGTCTGTTGCAAGGGCCAGCGGAAAGACCGGCTCAAAGACGTGGCTTGGCAGAAAACTTCGGGAATGGGCCATTAATTTTTGCGCGGACAGCAAGAATATTCCAAACCACATGTATGGGCGCTTCAATGCTTCCATCATGTCGGACGAGGATATTGCGGGCGACATTCATCTCCATCTGCAGTCGCTTGGCAAGTGGGTTTCTGCCAAAGAGATCGTCCGCTACGTTGCCACTCCGGATTTCCAGGCCCGTCTCAGTGTGAAGCGCAAGATCACGATTCGGACGGCGCAACGGTGGATGAAGAAGATGGGTTATCGGTGGAAAAGGGAGCCGAAAGGCATGTACTCGGATGGCCACGAGAGAGACGACGTGGTGAAGTACCGCCAGACTGTCTTCCTTCCTCGGTGGCGGGACTTTGAGTCGAGATCTCGCTGGTACAGTGGGACCCAAACCGACGAGCAGGTTGATTTCGACGCACGGATGCGGGCTTACATGAGTTCCGCAGTCGATGCGCGAGTCGTGGTGATCTGGCGGCATGACGAGTCGACATTTTATTGCAACGACCGTCGAGACTTGCGCTGGGTCCACAAATCTGAAAAGGCGACAATCAAAGCCAAGGGAGAAGGGGCCAGTCAGATGGTGGGAGACTTCGTTTGCGATGTTTATGGGTGGTTGAAGTCAAAGAAGCCAAACATGGATGGGTACGTTTGTATTTTGAAGCATTCCCAGTGATCTAAACTCAGATTTCAGTCAATTTAAACGGGCTCGAGTTCTGTTGAAAGCTGGGAAGACTCGCGAAGGCTATCAAACGACGCAGACAATTATTGACCAGGCCACCACAGCCATGGATATCCTCGACGAAGATTATCGCGACGAAAAACATGTCCTCGGCTACGACAATGCGACGATCCACACAGCCCGTGCCCCGGATGCCCTTAGTGCCCTCGCCATGACCTTGAACCCATCAGACAATTTTAACAAGGTGAAGGGCACAGATAGTGTTTCGCGGTGTGTCCGCATGCGAGATGCTACATTCCGTGATGGAACACCTCAGTGTCTTTATCTGCCGGATGGTCGTTTCAAAGGAATGAAAACCCTCATTCTGGAGCGACGACAAAAAGGCCACAACCTCCCTGATCCCGACGCCCCTGCCCCTGGCTCGACCTCTCAAAGGAAAATCAAAGCTTCCTGTTCCAACTTCAAATGTCGCCACACCACATCTACGCAATGCTGCCTCAAAAAAGCGATGTACCTGGAACCTGACTTCCAAGCCCAAAAATCAATGCTCGAGGAGCATTGCGAGAAGCGGGGATTCGAGGTCATTTTCTTCCCAAAGTATCACCCGGAGCTCAACTTCATTGAGCAATGTTGGGGATATGCAAAACGGGTCTACCGCATGTTTCCCGCATCTTCAAAGGAGGAGGATTTGACGCGGAATATGTTGGAGGCACTGGATTCTGTGCCTCTTGCATCCATGCGCCGATTCGCTGCCCGGTCGTCAAGATTTGCTGATGCGTACTTCCGCGGACTCGATGGAGCGGATGCGGCGTGGGCCAACAAGAAGTACAGAGGCCATCGGACTCTCCCTCCTTCTTATCTCGAGGACCTTAGACTTAGAAATACTACCACAGATTGAATATTAATCGGTGAATCATTCGGATCAAGAAATCCATCGAGTGCTCGATGAAGTTGCTTGTAAGTGTCCTGCCCAGGGGGCACCGGGGTATTGTTGAGAAGCCTATGGAGCTTTTCCGTGTCCCTCGGGGACAAGGAAAGTGCACATAGGCAATTTAACTAAAGGCCGAGAGGCAGGGTTCAGGCGCGGGACAAAAGAAAGACTGCAGCCAGGTTTGAACTGACCTCATCCAAGCAAAGCAGAACAGTGAATACCGCTAGACTATCATGTCGATGATACTAGGTGTTGTTTAAGTTGTAAACCAAGCTTTTCTGAGTACAACTGAGAGATTCTTGAATCATTTTTCCGCTCCTCCAGGCTCAAAAATAAATCGGGCGAAGGAAAAACCGATATAAAAAAAATCTCAATAAGATTTCGCGCTTTCCCACGTTACTGTCACCCATCAGTCACGTCCACGTGACTTGATGGATGCGTTTGGCGCCTACCTTAGGCCTGGATACTGCGCTAACGCCGACACTCGTCGCCTTGTCAATATTTCCCCCGAACTCACTTCTCTGGAATACTTGGTCAGGCTTGCCCTTGCAGCGGAGTGTATACCGCTGGGATCCTGCATCTGAAAAATCAAATCTTTGAATCCCAGTTGGCTACGTAGCCTGCCCCAGACCCAAATGTTTCCCATGCAAGTTCAACATCTCCGGTTTCGGAATGACTCGCGCCCGTGTCCGCTCCACCGGTATCGCGGGAGCGCTCGCTTAAGCTTGAATCAGTCAGCGGCTCTCCCACGTCTCGGCTCAACTCTCAGATATAAGTCGCCGCCCTCTCACCTCATCAGCATGTCCGCCCACTTTTCGCCCACTTTCTCCCGTCCTTGTCCTTGCTCGCTCGAAGGCACCGGCATCTCGGCATTCACATATTGCACCCTTCGATGTCATTCTCGGCCTTCACGTCTGCCCTGCGTCCTCGACGACTTGCTCCTTTTACGCCCAAGGACGACTCCGGCATTCGCCGACGCCATCAAGCCAAGACGGCATCAACTTCACACGTTGCCTCTTCTTCATCAACCACCACCACCCGCGTGCGCCCATCGGTCCAGCAAGGTAAACCTACTCCATCTGAGTCGGTTCAAGGGTCTCACTGCTCTCCTCACCCTATAAATTTTCCTTCTATGCCATCTAAACTTCTTCGTGGCCACGTCGACCCACGTCAACCCGCAAACTTCGATACTTGATTTTTGGTCCAACGGTCGCAGGGTGAGTAACATTTTCCATTCTTGCTGCATACCTTCGTTGCTTATTATTCTTTGAAGCCTTTTCAAGCCATTCAACGGACCCCTCTGGAGTGACTCTCGTGCGGAATCAGCTTCTATCCACGCAAGTCTCTGCGGTCCTTCATGTGTCTTTTTTTGTCTCTGTGATTTTTCGTCACAATGATCCCCAAACTCCTCACTAGGGTCAGTTTTCTTGCTCGAAGCTGCCTAGTATAGTACGCAAGACTTGACTCGAGTTTCTCACAGACGCCGCAAATCGCTCACCTGTCAAATCCCTCTGCTTACTCTCAAATCCCTCAACACGTTCTGCAATCTCGAGTCTCCCTTCTCAATCTTTACTCTAAAATCACCACTGGGTGCTCAAAACCTGTCTCGATTGACCTCTCGGGCTTTTCGGCAATACCGCAGATTTGACGTTCGCTACTCAAATTCTCAAGTCGTACTGTAATCAGCAACGCTTCAATGGTTCTCGCTTCAACTCCACGCTTTATGCACGTCTGCGTACTCGCTAGCACTCATACTCTTACTTGGTTTGTAGCACTGACCCTTTTTACATTATTCTATTAGACTCGTAACCAGTCTGCATTCTACGGCAAATCTTTAGTGCAAGCACTATGCCGTAGGCAGACTGGTACAACTCGGGCTAAGCGAAAGGGCTGAGCCCGGAGTTTGAATTTTTTTCTTCTTGGCTAGGTTCAACCAATTTCGATTGAATTTACAAGGGCCAAAGACAAGATCAAATTGGAGGACCTTAATCCTTCATTTGGCTGGTTCAGAATCTCACCGGATGCCATGGGTGTTGAGTACCGCGCACCCGATTTACATGGGAAATGATGGCTCTGCGCAGCCACCGTTTGATGCCGCGGATCGGCACCGCTTAAAAATTCAAACTCCGGGCTCAGCCCTTTGGCGTGGCCCGAGTTGTACCAGTCTGCCTACGGCATAGTGCTTGCACTAAAGAATTGCCGTGGCAGACTGGTTACGAGTCTATTATTCTATACTTTCGCGCTCACATCCCCAACAGTAACTTATCATTTCATTTCTTGTGAGTGCTTCCATTCGGCTTCTGGGTCCAATCGCTTTCTACTCACGCTATCTCCTCGCAGATAATCCTGTTGGTCTGTTCTACGATCGCGGCGCGACATAAGCATTCAACTGATGAATCGTCACATTTCTGTCCCCCATTATCTGCTGAGTCTACGTTTTGACTCGCACTATCTCTCTCTGGTTTTACTGACCGATTCTCAGCACTGTGTGCGCATCAGCGCCGTTCTTGTGAGTCGTCTGCCGTTCAACTTGCAAGTAGATTTTTCGCGACCTGATCTGACCTTATATCTGTCTCCGGGCTTTATTTTGTAATCGTCGCCGAGGCCAATGGTAATCATTTCCCTGCCTTAATCTCGTCTCGTCCAACTGACTGTCGAATGCTACAGAGATTCCCCTTGTCGCATCACGCTTTGTCCTGTTGGTGCTCAAGGTAAGTCGAGTACGAAGTCCGTTGATGCTGACTGAGTTCAAGGGTTTGTCAAGACTAGTACTCATGATCCATGGCTGTTCCCTCCCACTCACAACATGGCTTACTCCTAGGTTGCGTAGACTCTCTTGAGCGTGACAAGATATGGCATTCGATCGTGATTCGGTCCTGTTCACTGATACATTTTCGTTCGATCAGTCGTTGCCATGTCCGGACTCGTATCAACTTGAAGAGCTCAAGTCAGCACCGACCAGGTACGTCGCAGTCCAAGTGGCCCTGGCTAATTATGATTATCTCCCCAGATTCGATGTCGCAGATTTTGTTCCCAAGTCTAATACATGTATCATTCGTGCTTCGACTCGCGCTCAAGTTGCAACGTGGACTGACCGTTTACCAGATACATCCATTCAAAGACTCATATTGATATTAACGTCCCATGGACTTACTGATTACCACGCATCGTTAGGGCTCAACGATCTCGCACGTTGAATTAGTTATCACTTCAAGTTTGTTTTTTTTGCTGGATCTAGCTTCCGGTTTGGCTGACTCGTTGCAGCGCTTCGTTAGCTTTTTGACACTTGAGTTTTGGATTGGCTATCGGATTGTGTCTTGCTCACGCTCGAAGAAGGCAGTACGTCGCTGCAGTTATGATCTCTCCAAGTTCAACCGACTCATGTTCTTGCAGCTATGGTCTCGTACATTTCACTCACGTCTTGGATTGTGCGAGGCCGATGACTTGCTACACCCAAGTCCAACCTCGGTGCGTCTAAACCTCACTCAGTCGATCTTTTCCTTGCTGACTATCTTTCGGGCGCGCCAATAGCTCAATTTGCATTCAGTCCTCACCCTCTCTCATGTACTCTAATTACCTCAAGGCCACGAGGCTCATTCAACGACTCCTCAGGTTTGGATCCGTTGAGCACATTCCAGCTCGCGATTCACGTAACTGACCTTGCGCAGTCAGATTCAACCCAAAAATCCGCCCATACATTCGTGGTGTATTCGATTTTACATTCCTGTTAACATTACACTACGCTGACTTGACGGGGATTCATCTGCCAGGTTCCTGCGCAAGTCAAGTACACAGATCGGCTACATACATCGAGTTCCGCCCACCGAATCTCACCAGACTCCGTTTCCTGTGGGTACTCGCACAGGCGCGTCCGTCTTGCCATTCCATCTTCCACTAACTATCACTTGCTTGCAATCCAGCTCTCGACTCGCGCAATTCAGCGCGATGTTTTCCAGGCAGCCTCGTGCGACATTTTTCATTTGGGGTTCTGATTGTCTTGTCAAGGTGCGTGCAGCGAACATGAAACTGCGCGTTGATACTGAGTTGATCGGTCGCCAGTACGCACAGATCGATTGGCGAGTGCAATGTCTTTCTTCCTGATGTGTATGTACTTACATCCCGCAGACTCGCGGCGTATTCTCGCAACGAGGCAGGTGCGTTGAGATGAGCCGTTGGTTTTGGTTGTGACTTTGCTAATCGTGCGGCAGGTTTTTGGGGATGGAAAGGGCGATGTATTCAAGTGTGGGATAGACACAATACATGAAAAAGCGTCGTAGACAGCGTGCGAGTAGGTATTGTGGCCGTCGTGTAGGTATCGAGAAGGAAGGGAGGTTGAACGGGCGGCTCGGCGAACGGGATTGGGAAGGGGATGGGCGCGAGGGAGAGGGGAGGGCAAGGGAGAAGGGGGTAACGGAGGCTAGAAGCGCCGCGGCGAGTGCGCCGCTGCGCGCCCCACGGGCGGACCTTTCCGGTGCGCGGAATCGAGAGGGGAGCAGGGAGGAAGGCAACGGAGGCGAATAGCCCTGCGGCGCTGCTACGGCGAGTGCGACGAACGACGCACGCGGGCTCAGCGGGCGGGATGGGGCGGAGGAGGGGGAGTACGCAGGCACGAGTCCGTGTGCAACGCTGCGCACTACGGCCAGCGGGATTGCGCAGAGGAGGAGGGGATCGGGGGCGAGCGGGAGAGGCTGGAAAGAGGGTGGGGGATGCGCGAACAAGGCGGGGCAATGCGTGGGGGCGACAAGGCTGTATAGCGCAGGTGAGCGGGTAAAGTCGACGGAGAGTGACTGCGACACACGCAGATACAGCTTGCGATATGAGACGGCGGGGTGGCAGGTGAGCATCGCCTTGAGAAGACCCGTGTCCAAATCCGCACTGCCTCCAAACGCGTCGCATTCGTTTCCGTCCGTGAGTGGACAGC
Source organism: Mycena polygramma (assembly GCA_029449255.1). Taxonomy (NCBI): domain Eukaryota; kingdom Fungi; phylum Basidiomycota; class Agaricomycetes; order Agaricales; family Mycenaceae; genus Mycena; species Mycena polygramma. The sequence goes on along the minus strand of JARKID010000013.1, from coordinate 609,508 downwards.
AGCAAAGTCCAGCCAAAGAGGAAGCAGAAGCCATGGAACGCAAGCACTGCCAGTAAGAGGACCTGAACGGGAGGACGTCGTCGTTCGAGGCAAAAGATGTGATCAGGCGGGCCAAACAAAGCAGCCGGGTATCCCCTTCCGGCGAGGCGGGCTTTGTGGGCATCCGCGTCTGTCTCACCGCTCTTGACCGGAACCACCACAACCTCGAATCTTCCACCGGGCGCGACTGGTGCAAATAGTCAGTTGAACTCCCCCTAGCTCCCGTCACAAGCTAGATACACCTCAAAGCTTGAGTCTATCAGCTTTTCCAGAACCAGAAACCGCGCGCCTGTGTACTTATTCAGCATGATGTGGGATCTCGCTGGCGGCGGCCACGCCTCGACGCACAGTGTAGCTATGCCAGTGCCATCGTATGTCCCTCCAAAATCTCCCGCAAATTGAACTCACCCTGATTCCTTAGCTTGTTGTCTGTGCCGTACGTGTTCACAGAATTGGTCTGGACTCTGATACTAACTGTAAACAGACACAGAGACCATCGCGCTCGCCCCTCGAGCGTCCCTGGGCCCCCAACGCCCGGTTGGACTGCCTCGAGAGCGGGAACCCCAGTCCCGCCCATGCCCGCTGTCCCCGCGTCATTCTTGTGAGAAGCCTCGTCATCGATTCGGATTTTGCTAATTGACTCGCACATGAAGAAATTCGGATCCAGGGTGAGTCATAAAGTTCTTGTTTCTGCGTCCCCAACTGCGGCTGAGGCGACGAAATCGGAGTCTTACGCTTCGAGCGGCAGTTGGGGCCAAGTCGGGGCCCCATTGTCACGGTACCGAACCCAACTGACTCAAGTCACATTGAGCTCGGATGGCGTCCCAGACTGCTGCCCCAATTTTTTGCGTCCCAAGTTTGCATTGGCAGCTGAGGCGGAAGCGGACTCTTATCGCTTCCAGCGGCAGTTGGGGTAAATCGGAACTTTGAAACGCCCTATATGGTCACGGTACCAACTACCCAAGCCCTACTGACTCGCTTCCCAGCCCATACCAATACGAACCCGTCCCCCGGGGTGTGCACTGGTCAGCGTCGGCCCAAGCGCCGGCGCACCACCACCACCACGCATCGCCCACACGACACCACCACCACCACCACCACGCCACCGTGGTCCAACTACCGGTATCCGCGCCCCGGCCGCTGGTGCAGCAGCAGCACCACCACCACCAAGCCCCCTTTATGCCCGCCATATCGCCGCACTTCCAGTACTCCAAGTGCACCGGCCGCCGGCGCGCGCTCTGCGTAAGCGCCCCGCTGCACGTACACGCGCGCTAACCTCGTATACGCAGATCGGCATCAACTATCGCGGGCAGAGACACGAGCTGCGCGGGTGCATCAACGATGCGAAGCACGTCTTTAGCTTCCTCGTCCGTGAGTCCCTTCTCCCTTCGCCCTTCCTTCAATCCTCCTTTCCGGAAGAGGTGTAATTATTTATGCGTTGTGGGTGATTCACAGGCCACGCGGGGTACAAAGCAGAAGACATCGTGGTGCTGACGGACGACAGCCCGCACGCGCGCTCGCAGCCGACACGACAGAACATCATCGACGCGATGCGGTGGCTCGTGCGTGACGCGCGGCCGCACGATGCGCTGTTTTTTCATTGTGAGTCGCGCTCTTTTATCTCTTATTCGATTTGAAACAAACCAAACGCGGTTGTTAGACTCCGGCCACGGCGGACAGACACCTGACCGCGATGGGGACGAGGTGGACAAGTATGATGAGGGTGCGTGTGCCTCTTTTCGTGGCTGTATGCATAATGCTTGATCGACCGAACCTTACTCTCCCGTGCGCAGTGATCTACCCCCTCGACTACAAGCGCGCCGGGTTCATCGTCGACGACGTGCGTCACTCACTGCCCTGCCCTCTGCTCCAATCCGTTTTTGCGAGGTTTAATGTTTAATATCTCACAGGAAATGCACGACATCATGGTGCGCTGTCCTTGCGCCGCATTGTCATTTTACTCAACCAAACATGTTTCGTTTCAGGTGAAACCCCTGCCCGCGGGGTGTCGACTCACCGTGCGTGCCCCTCCCTCTTCTCATTTACCGCACCGATGCTAATTATGCACAGGCGCTGTTTGACGTATGCGTGTCCTTTCTCGCGTTGCTGCGGAGCTAATTACAGAACCGTATTATCCCAGTCGTGTCACTCTGGCACCGCCCTCGGTGAGCCTCACCTCCCACCCCTCTTCGTGCCTCTCTTGTCCTACATGCGCTCATCCGCGCGCAGACCTCCCATACATCGTGCGTCTTTTGTTTCCTCACAGAAATCAAAGCAACAAAGATTTGATATTGATATGGGATAGTACGACCACCACGGGCGCCTAAAAGGCCCCCACGTGAGCCAGCGCGCGCGCGCGCGCAAGGCGACGCCGGCGGACGTGATCTCGCTTGCGGGGTGCAAGGACGGGCAGACGAGCGCGGATACGTTCGAGGGCGGGGAGGCGGTTGGGGCGGCGAGTCATGTAAGTGGTGTTTTCCTGTTTCCTTTTTCTAAAGCGCAAGTGCACCTTACAATGGACGGCTGACATATTTGCGTGGGTGATAGGCGTTCATCAAGGCGATCGAGATGCACCCGAAGCAGTCGTATCGCGAGTTTTTGCATAATGTCCGGTACGCCTCTCTCCTCCCCCTTCCCCTCCCCTCTCTACTCTTCTCTCACACACACTGTTATTTTGCCAGCGTGATCCTGCACCCGAAGTACAGCCAGAAACCGCAGCTCGGGAGCTCGCATCCTATCGTTCGTCCCTTCCCCCTTTCATTTTTTTAATCTGGAAGGTGCTGATGAGGGTCTAGGATACGTCGCTGAGGTTTATTATGTGATGCCTCCAAGACGCGAAATATGTATTCGTCAAGCAGTGTTTTTACGTATTCTCCAGCGTTATCCTTCGCCAAATATCTATCATGTAGCTCCGTGTCTCTCGCTATTATCTTGCAGCTCTCCCATACTGATGTAATTGTAGCTTATTTCTCATTTACTGTATGGACAAATATATTCTAATGGTGTACTCTTCACTTTTAGTGACGAGTGTCAAGGCGTGTGTGTGAGTCTCCGAGCAAGATAGCGGTAATGCCAGAGATTGTGAGACGGATTGATTTCTTTTGCACCGGAGTCGAGTCTCAGTCTTCTCGACAGCGTCCGTACTTGTTGTCCAACTCATGCGATAGCCGTGAGCAGAGCAATAAAACGGTATCAGAATGTCGCTCACCAGAGTCACCACTATCTCCTCAATCCCGCACACTCGTCAAAGATCATGCCCGTGGTGCATGCGGCAGCCAGCCGACGCTCGACGTCGCTGTCGAATTTCGGGCCTTGCAACGAGAGAAATACTGATTCAAGTGCCGGGAAGGCACTTGTAGGCCGCCCACGGTGGAGACACAGTGATTCGGCCATGGCCGCGGCTGACGTGCCCTCGAATAGGTGGGAGAAATCCATCACCGATAGACGTTGAAGGCGCGGAAGCGTGAGCCGATGTGAGGCGGAACCATGGTCGACAGTGAACATTTTGGCAAAATCTGTGTCCATACAACAGAGCCTGAGTGTCAGCTCCCGGAGTGTTGGTAGGCGACAGAGCAACTCCAAAAGATCGTTCGAAGGGATTCGAAACTCACGGAGCACGAGGAGCTCGAACTGCGAACGGTTGTGCAGATTGAGTAGGATGTCTGATGAAAAGACACCTGCAGAAATTTCCAAATCGCGCAGACTTGGAAACGGGAATGCCTCGAAAAAAGTGGCGGCTCCGTCTGCATCTAAGCTGTCGGTGTCAAAGTAGAATGTCCGCAGATCCGGGACTTGGATTGTGCGTTCCACGCTGTCCGCTGTCCAGAAACAGCCGGAGATCCGAGCGGTTTGCAGTCTCTGACATAGACCCAGAATACGCCGTGCATCACGGAGAGTGATACGCATATGCAAATCCAGGTTCGTCAGCTGCGCCCAGGGCAAAGTCTCCACCAGCGAGTGGGAATTTCGAGGAATACAGTGCGAGAGGAGTGATACACGTTGGAGGCAGGGGGCTTTGCTGAAGACTTTGAGGGCGGACGCGACGTCCGGCTCTCCGTCCGAATCCGCAAGTATAATTTCCAGGGATGCGAGGACGGGGAAGTCGTCAAGCTGGTGGGTGTTATAGGGAAGAAGGAGATTCGCGGTAGGGATTTCCAGCGTGACTGTCTTCAACCTGCTATGCAAACCCATCAGTACCCCAAGGGCGGGCTCTGGAGCCAATTCCACTGGGCATTGCCTCAACATGCCTCCATAAGGTGTCACGAGCTGGGCAAACACAGGGAGGTCGTGGGATCGGGCTAGGAGTGTTTGGATGTATGGGAGTTTGGGCATACCGAGAACCGATATGAGACGGACGTTATCCCAAAGAAGCGGTGTGCCATGGCAGATAGATCTCCAGCGCGACGAAACCTGTCCGAGCACTATTGGGGCCTCCCGCGAGTCAGCAATGGAGGATGTTTTTGATACCATGCTATTATCGCGGCAGAGCAAGAATACGTCGGTGAGGATCTCTGGAGGAATGCGACGTATTGGTGCTAGAGCACCCCGCAGCGCAACCAATGCTTTCCGACGACTGGATTTCTGAGACTCCAGCTCGGAAAGGATAAGCGAGACTGCGAGAATCGTCGAGTCGAGCTGCACAACAAATTGCAGCACAAGCTCCGCATGGCTGGTAGCTAACATTGGTCGAATCTCCCTGGATTGTAGATCGGTGGGAGGAAAGTCCCCGTGGATAACTTTATCAAGCGCTGGATCCATCGCTTGGTGCTGTAAAAGTTGGAGCTTCAATGCCAATGAAGATGTAGTCGGCGGAGCAAGGGCCGACCTGTAGGCTGTGGCACAAACAAGCCAGATGCTGCGGTCGTGGGAGATGAGAGCGGTCAGACCAGACCGTCCGAGAGATTCAACGGCTGAGCCAGCGCCAGCCTGATACACGATGGCCCGGGGAGTGCAGCAAAGGTAGATGTGTGGCAGTGTCGATGGCGGTGGTTCTGTTGCTACTTGTTTCACACGGCCTTCGCCACCTCTCTTCTTGCTCTCTTCCATCCACGGCGCGTCTCCATCGCTGTGTGCCAGTGTGTGCTCCGCCGTTTCCAATTCTCTACCCTGTTCATTAGGACCATTGTTACGTGGCTGAGCCTCTGCCCGGTATTCGGTTCCTTGACTTGCAAATCGCACAAAATTAACTGCATCCAGTGAACGCGGTCGTGCGGCCGCGCGTCACGCACGAGCCACCGCATCGCATCGATGATGTTCTGTCTCGTCGGCTGCGAGCGCGCGTGCCGGCTGTCATCCGTCAGCACCACGATGTCCTCTGCTTTGTACCCCGCGTGGCCTGCATATAAATTGTAAATCATAGAACGTCTTTGAATTATGATTGAAAGGACGCACGGACGAGGAAGCTAAAGACGTGCTTCGCATCGTTGATGCACCCGCGCAGCTCGTGCCGCTGCCCGCGGTAGTTGATTCCAATCTGCATATATGAATTCAGCACTAAACGGGCGTCTACTTGGAGCTCGGCGCTTACGCAGAGCGCGCGCCGCCGGCCGGTGCACTTGGAGTACTGAAAGTGCGGCGATATGGCGGGCATAAAGGGGGCTTGGTGGTGGTGCTGTTGCACGAGGGGCCGGGGCGCGGATACCGGTACGTGTACCACGGTGGCGTGGTGGTGGTGTCGTGTGGGCGATGCGTGGTGGTGGTGGTGCGCCGGCGCCTGGGCCGACGCCGACCAGTGCACGCCCCGGGGGACGGGTTCGTATTGGTATGGGCTGGGACGCGTGTCAGTAGGGCTGGGGTAGGTGGTACCGTGACCAGATAGGGCGTTTCGAGGTTCCGATTTGCCCCAACTGCCGCTGGAAGCGATAAGAGTCCGCTTCCGCCTCAGCTGCCAATGCAAACTTGGGACGCAAAAAATTGGGGCAGCAGTCTGGCACGCCATCCGAACTCAATGGGAATTGAGTCAGTTGGGTTCGGTACCGTGACAATGGGGCGTTTCAAAGCCCCGACTTGGCCCCAACTACCGCTCGAAGCGCATGACTGCGATTTCGTCGCCCCAAGTGCAAGGTTGGGGACGCAGAATGTGGAGCAGCGATGTGGCAGCCCGTCTGAATTTTGAAGAACTTTATTACTCACCCTGGATCCGCATTTCTTCATGTGCGAATCAATTAGCAAAATCCGAATCGATGACGAGGCCACTCACAAGAATGACGCGGGGACAGCGGGCATGGGCGGAACTGGTGTGCCCGCCCTCGAGACAGTCCAGCCGGGCGTCGGCGGCCCAGGGACGCTCGAGGGGCGAGCGCGATGGTCTCTGTGTCTGTTTACAGTTAGTATCAGAGTCCAGACCAATTCTGTGAACACATACGGCACAGACAACAAGCTAAGGAATCAGGGTGAGTTCAATTGGCGGGAAATTTTGGAGAGACATACGATGGCACTGGCATAGCTACACTCTGCGTCGAGGCGTGGCCACCGCCAGCGAGATCCCACATCATGCTGAATAAGTACAAGGGCGCGGGATTTCTGTTTCCGGGAAAGCTGATAGACTCAAGCTTTGAGGTGTATCTAGCTTGTGGCGGGAGCCGGGACACCTGACCGCGATGGGGACGAGGTGGACAAGTATGATGAGGGTGCGTGTGCCTCTTTTCGTGGCTGTATGCATAATGCTTGATCGACCGAACCTTACTCTCCCGTGCGCAGTGATCTACCCCCTCGACTACAAGCGCGCCGGGTTCATCGTCGACGACGTGCGTCACTCACTGCCCTGCCCTCTGCTCCAATCCGTTTTTGCGAGGTTTAATGTTTAATATCTCACAGGAAATGCACGACATCATGGTGCGCTGTCCTTGCGCCGCATTGTCATTTTACTCAACCAAACATGTTTCGTTTCAGGTGAAACCCCTGCCCGCGGGGTGTCGACTCACCGTGCGTGCCCCTCCCTCTTCTCATTTACCGCACCGATGCTAATTATGCACAGGCGCTGTTTGACGTATGCGTGTCCTTTCTCGCGTTGCTGCGGAGCTAATTACAGAACCGTATTATCCCAGTCGTGTCACTCTGGCACCGCCCTCGGTGAGCCTCACCTCCCACCCCTCTTCGTGCCTCTCTTGTCCTACATGCGCTCATCCGCGCGCAGACCTCCCATACATCGTGCGTCTTTTGTTTCCTCACAGAAATCAAAGCAACAAAGATTTGATATTGATATGGGATAGTACGACCACCACGGGCGCCTAAAAGGCCCCCACGTGAGCCAGCGCGCGCGCGCGCGCAAGGCGACGCCGGCGGACGTGATCTCGCTTGCGGGGTGCAAGGACGGGCAGACGAGCGCGGATACGTTCGAGGGCGGGGAGGCGGTTGGGGCGGCGAGTCATGTAAGTGGTGTTTTCCTGTTTCCTTTTTCTAAAGCGCAAGTGCACCTTACAATGGACGGCTGACATATTTGCGTGGGTGATAGGCGTTCATCAAGGCGATCGAGATGCACCCGAAGCAGTCGTATCGCGAGTTTTTGCATAATGTCCGGTACGCCTCTCTCCTCCCCCTTCCCCTCCCCTCTCTACTCTTCTCTCACACACACTGTTATTTTGCCAGCGTGATCCTGCACCCGAAGTACAGCCAGAAACCGCAGCTCGGGAGCTCGCATCCTATCGTTCGTCCCTTCCCCCTTTCATTTTTTTAATCTGGAAGGTGCTGATGAGGGTCTAGGATACGTCGCTGAGGTTTATTATGTGATGCCTCCAAGACGCGAAATATGTATTCGTCAAGCAGTGTTTTTACGTATTCTCCAGCGTTATCCTTCGCCAAATATCTATCATGTAGCTCCGTGTCTCTCGCTATTATCTTGCAGCTCTCCCATACTGATGTAATTGTAGCTTATTTCTCATTTACTGTATGGACAAATATATTCTAATGGTGTACTCTTCACTTTTAGTGACGAGTGTCAAGGCGTGTGTGTGAGTCTCCGAGCAAGATAGCGGTAATGCCAGAGATTGTGAGACGGATTGATTTCTTTTGCACCGGAGTCGAGTCTCAGTCTTCTCGACAGCGTCCGTACTTGTTGTCCAACTCATGCGATAGCCGTGAGCAGAGCAATAAAACGGTATCAGAATGTCGCTCACCAGAGTCACCACTATCTCCTCAATCCCGCACACTCGTCAAAGATCATGCCCGTGGTGCATGCGGCAGCCAGCCGACGCTCGACGTCGCTGTCGAATTTCGGGCCTTGCAACGAGAGAAATACTGATTCAAGTGCCGGGAAGGCACTTGTAGGCCGCCCACGGTGGAGACACAGTGATTCGGCCATGGCCGCGGCTGACGTGCCCTCGAATAGGTGGGAGAAATCCATCACCGATAGACGTTGAAGGCGCGGAAGCGTGAGCCGATGTGAGGCGGAACCATGGTCGACAGTGAACATTTTGGCAAAATCTGTGTCCATACAACAGAGCCTGAGTGTCAGCTCCCGGAGTGTTGGTAGGCGACAGAGCAACTCCAAAAGATCGTTCGAAGGGATTCGAAACTCACGGAGCACGAGGAGCTCGAACTGCGAACGGTTGTGCAGATTGAGTAGGATGTCTGATGAAAAGACACCTGCAGAAATTTCCAAATCGCGCAGACTTGGAAACGGGAATGCCTCGAAAAAAGTGGCGGCTCCGTCTGCATCTAAGCTGTCGGTGTCAAAGTAGAATGTCCGCAGATCCGGGACTTGGATTGTGCGTTCCACGCTGTCCGCTGTCCAGAAACAGCCGGAGATCCGAGCGGTTTGCAGTCTCTGACATAGACCCAGAATACGCCGTGCATCACGGAGAGTGATACGCATATGCAAATCCAGGTTCGTCAGCTGCGCCCAGGGCAAAGTCTCCACCAGCGAGTGGGAATTTCGAGGAATACAGTGCGAGAGGAGTGATACACGTTGGAGGCAGGGGGCTTTGCTGAAGACTTTGAGGGCGGACGCGACGTCCGGCTCTCCGTCCGAATCCGCAAGTATAATTTCCAGGGATGCGAGGACGGGGAAGTCGTCAAGCTGGTGGGTGTTATAGGGAAGAAGGAGATTCGCGGTAGGGATTTCCAGCGTGACTGTCTTCAACCTGCTATGCAAACCCATCAGTACCCCAAGGGCGGGCTCTGGAGCCAATTCCACTGGGCATTGCCTCAACATGCCTCCATAAGGTGTCACGAGCTGGGCAAACACAGGGAGGTCGTGGGATCGGGCTAGGAGTGTTTGGATGTATGGGAGTTTGGGCATACCGAGAACCGATATGAGACGGACGTTATCCCAAAGAAGCGGTGTGCCATGGCAGATAGATCTCCAGCGCGACGAAACCTGTCCGAGCACTATTGGGGCCTCCCGCGAGTCAGCAATGGAGGATGTTTTTGATACCATGCTATTATCGCGGCAGAGCAAGAATACGTCGGTGAGGATCTCTGGAGGAATGCGACGTATTGGTGCTAGAGCACCCCGCAGCGCAACCAATGCTTTCCGACGACTGGATTTCTGAGACTCCAGCTCGGAAAGGATAAGCGAGACTGCGAGAATCGTCGAGTCGAGCTGCACAACAAATTGCAGCACAAGCTCCGCATGGCTGGTAGCTAACATTGGTCGAATCTCCCTGGATTGTAGATCGGTGGGAGGAAAGTCCCCGTGGATAACTTTATCAAGCGCTGGATCCATCGCTTGGTGCTGTAAAAGTTGGAGCTTCAATGCCAATGAAGATGTAGTCGGCGGAGCAAGGGCCGACCTGTAGGCTGTGGCACAAACAAGCCAGATGCTGCGGTCGTGGGAGATGAGAGCGGTCAGACCAGACCGTCCGAGAGATTCAACGGCTGAGCCAGCGCCAGCCTGATACACGATGGCCCGGGGAGTGCAGCAAAGGTAGATGTGTGGCAGTGTCGATGGCGGTGGTTCTGTTGCTACTTGTTTCACACGGCCTTCGCCACCTCTCTTCTTGCTCTCTTCCATCCACGGCGCGTCTCCATCGCTGTGTGCCAGTGTGTGCTCCGCCGTTTCCAATTCTCTACCCTGTTCATTAGGACCATTGTTACGTGGCTGAGCCTCTGCCCGGTATTCGGTTCCTTGACTTGCAAATCGCACAAAATTAACTGCATCCAGTGAACGCGGCAGCCTGGTCGCAATGGATCCTGCAATTGTCAAACTCATTGGGAGCAACCTGCCTCCTACCGATCTGCAGCTTCGGGAGATGCGATGCACCCTGGATTCCAGCCGAGCCGAGCTTTTGGACCTCGAGCAAACTGTTTTAAAAGTTTCGCTCATTCTCTCGGAGCTGGAGTGCCAGAGATCCATTCGTCGCAAAGCCGTGGAGGCCTTGTTGGGGGCTCTATCACCAATACGGCGCATACCCACGGAAATCCTCTCCACCATCTTTTTGCGGTGTCGCGATAACAGTCTGCGATCGTGGACCTATTGCATTGCCGACTCGCGGGAGGCGCCCATGGTGCTGGGACAGGTCTCATCCCGCTGGAGATCCGTCTGTCATGGCACGCCGCTTCTTTGGGACCGTGTCTGTCTCATGTCAGGGTACGGTCAGCCTATGCCTGGACTCCCGCGAATTCAAAGAATACTGGCGTTATCCCGAAACTCGCCTGTGGCTGTGTGGCTCGCTACAAGATATGGAGATTCGCTAAAGGATCGTCCCGTAGAGTTGGCTCCGGAGCCGGCCGTCGGTCTCTTCACTGGATTGCATAGCAGACTGAAGGCGATAACGCTCGATATCTGCACCTCAAATCTCCTTCCCCCCCATAACCTCCACCAGGATAAGGTTTTCCCGATCCTCACCTCCCTGGAAATTACATTTGCGGATCCAGATGGAGAGCTAGATATTACTTCTGCCCTCAAAGTCTTCAGCAACGCTCCCTGCCTTCAAAGCGTAGAGCTCATCTCCCATTGCCTTCCTCGACATTCCCCGGTTAACACTTTGCCCTGGGCGCAGCTTACGGATCTGCGGCTGCACATGGTCATCAGCCTCCGCGATGCGCGAGCTATTCTGGCTCAGTGTCAGAAACTACAAACGGCTCGAATCTCCGATTGTACCTGGTCGGAGGATTGGGCGGAGGGCGCAGTTGAGCTCCCCGACTTGCGGTCATTTAACTTTCACATGGTTGGCGACGAGGATGACGGCCTCATCGCCTTCTTCGAGTCCTTCTCGTTTCCAAACCTCCGCGAGCTGGTCATTTCCGCGTGTGGTTGGTCGCCCCTCATCCTACCCAATCTCCTTCATCGCTCCCAGTTCAAACTTGAATCCCTCGTTCTCACGGACCTTCACCTCGCCGCGCACGATCTTCTCGAGTTTCTTCGACGCCTCCCGACACTCCAAGACCTTACACTCAGCTATTGCGCCATTGACGACGAGCTTTTCGGGTACTTCACCCTCGATATTGACTCTGTTCTGTCTCGACTGACTCTTCCGCACCTGCGGCATTTGGGTCTGACCGAATTCACCGACATGTTCGCCGGAATTTCGGTTGCCAGCATGGCCGAATCACTCTGCCTCCACAGTGGGCGGCCGACAAGTGCTTTCCCAGTGCTTCGATCAGTGATGCTCTCACTGCATGACCAGAAATTTGACGCCGACGTCGAGCGGCGCCTGGCAGCCGCATGCAGCACGGGGCTAATTATCGACGACCAGGCTCGAATGAGGATATAGGCGGTGCGTAACATGTCAATTCTCGGATGCTTATATTCGTGTGAGCAGGCTTAAGGCTTACCTTCGTCGCAGGAAGCCGCACCTTTTTCGTCCTCCCTATTTCATCAAGTCGGCTGATTGTGCCGAACCAGTTGGAAAGCCGTGTTCGACTGCTACTACTGGTAGCTCGTATGTCCTCGGTGTTCAGATGAGGGGGTAAATATGGGTGCAGTACAACAAACCAGAAGGCGGGATAAGAGGACGTGCGCGTGGAGTCGGAAAGACATCAGCGGCCGCGGACGTCGGAGATCACCTCCATGACCACGCATAGGACTCTGGTTCAACCCTGGTCCTGGACATCCATCTGCGTCGGAGAGAAAACTTGCGGTATGCGAAATGCTCGGCCGTTAACTTTGATCGCTGTCAACTGTGTAACGAGGACTGCCTGGGAAGCCGTGACACGAATTTGGAGTCCCCGAGAGGATATGAGGAGTAGGCGGAGTCATCGGGAGGAAAACCAGGATATCTTGAGACTGCGACGCATAGAAGGCGTCGTGAATGCGCAGCCTTGGGCGTGTAACGACTACGACTTGGGCGCAATTGAGCGGCAATCGCGGTCGTGTAACTCCTGCGATGCCATCGGCGTTAGACGACGTACATAAGGAGGGCTGGTCCTCCGACGGAATCATGGTCGATTCCGCAAGTTCTGGTGTCCGACAAAGTGGCAGGTCGTCGGCGTATCTACACAAGGCATGCATGAACTGCAGGTGAGCGTGAATCACCATTCAATTAACTGACACAAATCCCGACACAGACAGCGCAAAATTGTCTGTTTTCTTTTGTTTTCTAAACCTGCTGCTCACTTGGTGCCTTGTAGCGTTGTGACGGGGAGAGACCCGTTTGTCGTCGATGTCGCCTTCAGCCACCGAGGTCTCTCAATCCGTGCAAGTACTCACATGCACCGGTCGGTGGCGGCTCTTCACAGGAAATGGTCGCCGCTGAACAGGGAATCAATGAACTCGAGCAAGACCCGTCCACAATATTCCTCTCGGATCCGTATTCGAGCCGAGGTGGTGAACCTGACGACAGCACAGTGGTCGGGGAGAATCCGTTGGATACCCTGTCGAGCGCAATTGAGGTATCAGTCTTCGTTGTCTTAGCCATGCTGTGCACTGAACATTTCCAAGGAGCCACACGAGTTGACCATAGAGTTGTGCGCGATGTATTTCCCGTGATGCGGCCCCTCCTGACAGGGACTACGCCCAGGATGGACATATTCTGCCATCACTTCGCGGGATGTCCGTTATTCTTTTTAGATCCCGCTCCTTTCCAACAGTCAGCTCTGGGCCGTCCAGATCTACTACCCCGCGGTCTCCTCAATGCCGTGTCACTCTGGGCCACTCGCCTTGCCCCACTAGTCAACGTTGAAAGCACATATTCAGAGGAGGCATTGTTGGGTCGCACGGTGTACCATCTTGCGCGCGACATTGCAACAGTTGATGGTCCTCGAAATCACCAGCTCATCCTCCTCATACAAGCCGAGGTCCTTCTACCGCTATACTACCTGGATGCGGGAAACCTGCTGCAAGGTGACTATCACCGCGTAGGTGCAACGTCCCTGGCGTTCACTGCGGGTCTGCACGTCCCACCATCGCAGACCTCACAGCCGTCCCAACTGCTCTCAAACACGCTTCCGGAGTCAGTGGATATGGACCGCAGAAAGGAACTAGTAGGTGGATTCTGGAGCATTGTGATTTTGAACAATTATTTTGTCGCGGCATCTGGAGTACCGTCGAGTGTTCCATGCGATATTCTCACCGCACGTTGGCGCACGGTGAGTCAAATCTTCATCTTCGTACCTCCATCCTCTAAATTGTATCTTAATGGACAGGATATAGTTCCTGGCAGTGTCTCATCGTCAGACCCCTTCTTCGATGGGAACGATGTGCATAACCATTCACCCCAGACTATGTACATAAAAGCCTCCATTCTCCTCGCATGCGCCATCCCCTTCGCAACACGAAATCCAGGTAAGTATTCCTGCCAGTCCAGGTTCACCGAAGTTCACTGTCATGTTCCCAGACCTTCCGCACCCACCCGAATTCTGGACAATGGACCGCCGACTAGAAATCTTCCGCAGCCAGATCCTGCCCATGGATGCTACCGCGCCCACAGACGGACTGGTCCTGGTGACCGATGTCCTCGTCAACGCCGCCATCCTTCGCCTCCACGCGCCGTTTAGCGCCACGGACGAGGCATCGCGCTTTAAATGTTTGACCGCTACCAGCTGTGTCGCGGGACGCCTCATCGACGCGCGCATCACGGAATGGGACCACGCCGACCCTATTCTTGGGGTGCGTGATATTTGTGTTTTCTTTGACCATGCACTTATCATTTTGTGCAGTCTCTTCTCGCCGCGTTCGTTGACGTCCTCGTCCCGATCTTGCCCTTCGGCGCCCCGGCAGAAGAAAATTTGCAGACCATCTTGTCCGCAATGCACACCCTCGCACAATTCAGTCCCCTTATCCGTGCGTCTTTAATACACAATAATTTCAACACACCCTAATGCGCGGTTCTCTACGGGTAGAACAGTGTCTGGAAGCACTTCAGGGGCGATACGTTGCCGTGCAGCAGACTTTTGGCGCCTCCGCTCCCGCCTTATAGACCACCATCCACCGTACAGGATTGGTTCATCATCCTATTCAACCTTCACTGGTGCACTCCCCTAATTCTATCCTTATAGTCATACAGTATAATACGCCCCTATTCGCCTTACAATCATCAGCGCCCACACACATACAGTAGAACAGCTTCCCCACTAAAATTGCGAGACCGGTAATAATTTGGCTACACTGCATCAAGCATTCCACGGCCGCGGGTTGCCTGGGTTTCATTTTGGATGCATCGCTGTTTCTCCGAAACTTGGCGGAGTGTTTTATTCTGTCAGAAAATCCGTACTCCTCGACTGTTCGGTCAATTTACTCGACCGACAATATTTGGGGATTTTCTTCTTGTTTGATTTTCGATGGTTGTCAAATTGTTCGCCGTGGCCACGCATAAGGCTGTTTGACTTGTGTCTTACACGTCCGGGACCCGGGTTGAGTGTCCCGAAACTCCTGGAGTAAACAAAAAAACTGGACACTTTGTTCTCGGGCCTGATGAGACGACTCATAAGAAATCGTCAAAGTTTCTCGCCTTGGCCAGAGGCTCCCTAATTACTGCCTTAGAAGTCGACATTCCTGTTACCTGGGACATCATTGGGGACACCTGGAAGGGAACGGGCAACGAGATCGGCGAGTATACGACTGGTGCCTCGAACCTGTGCTTCCAATTCATCGACGAAACCGAGGACTGTTACCAGGTCGCCTGTGGCCGGACTGGGGAGCATTGCGTCAGGTATAACTCGAAGCAGCCCCAGATCAAGGTCGTCCGCGTCTTCCTCTAACGTCAGTTGCACGGTTTTGTATCGAGGACAGGCTTGCTAACGAGTGATTTCTCGCTTCAGTCTCCTCGACCGGCACCGTCTCCCATCTTCTTGCCAACGCTGTAGTAATCGGCTCATCATTGCGTTGGCATCGTCGTATAGTAGAGGCCGATTCGAAAGAAGATTGTTTTTCCTGTGTGCATTTCGTAGGCCAAGATTTTGGCTTGGCTTTGGCCCTGGTACCAAAGCCAAAAAGCCATGGCTTTTTGGCCTGAAGCCAAAGCTAGAACATCACTAGTAGTCAATCCAGTCTAACGTGAATTATATTATCGTGGAGCAAACGGTTCCACTAGGAAGGTTACAAAGAGTGCGTAACTGCGATTCTGACAGCGAGATGAACCAAAAGCGTGCTGCCCGACAGAAATTCAAAGCCCCGAAAACGATAATTGATATTTCACTCACTGGCAGCCCACTATGTCCTTACTCCGGCCTGTTCGTCATAAATCAGGCCCGTGCTGCATGCGGCGGCCAGACGACGCTCGACGTCGTTGTGGAATTTCTCTCCGTGCAACGAGAGAAACACTGATTGAAGTGCCGGGAAAGCACTTGTAGGCTGCCCACGGTGAAGACAGAGCGATTCGGCCATGTCGGCAGCTGAAGTGCCTTCGAATATGTCGGCGAATTCGCTCATACATAGACGTCGAAGGTGCGGAAGAGCGAGCCGATGTGAGGCGGAAGTGGGATCGACGGTAAACATTTTTGGAAGATCCACGTCTGTCCCGCAAGCCACGAGCGTGAGCTCCTGAAGCGCCGGTAGGCGACGGAGGACCTCGAGTAGCTCGTCGGAAGAGATGAGAAAATCACTGAGTGCCAGGTGCTCAAGCTTGAACTGCGAACGATCGAGGAGATTGCGTAGTATGTTTGGCGCCCAGAGATCTGCACGAATGTCCAGATCGCGCAGACTCGGAAACGAGAAGGCCCCGAAGAACTCGGTGGGGGCGACAAACTCGTCATTTTCCAAATGAAAGTGGAATGTCTGCAGATCCGAGAGTTCAACTGTGCGCTCCACGCTATCGTCCGACCATGTACTGTCTGATATCCGAGCCTTTTGCAGCCTCCGGGCCAGCGTCAGAATAATCCGTACGTCGCGGAGACTGACGGGCATGTACAGCAGCAATTCGGTGAGCTGTGCCCAGGGCAAACTGTCCACCAGTGACCGGGAATGTCGAGGGATGCAGTGGGATATCAACGATACATGTTTGAGGCAGGGAGCGTTGCTAAAGGCACTGAGGGCGGATGCGACGTCTGGCTGTCCCTCCGGATCCGCAAGTATGATGTCCAGGGATGTAAGAATGGGGAAGACCTCGCGCTGGTGGAGGTTATATGGAGGAAGGAGATTGGACGTAGGGATTTAGAGCGTGATGGTCCTCAGCCTTCCATGTAAGCCCATGAGCAGCGCGACAGCCGGCTCTGGAGGCAATTCCATAGGGCAATTCCTCAGCATATCTTTGTACGGGGTAGCAAGCCGTACCGACACAGGCAAGTTATGGGACCGGTCCAGGAGTTTTTGGATGTATGGGAGTTTAGGCATAGCGAGGACCGATACGAGACTGATGTTGTCCCAAAGAAGCGGCGTGCCATGGCAGATAGATCGCCAGCCCGATGAAACCTGTCCGAGGACAATCGGCGCCTCCCGTGGGTCAGCGATGAAATAATAATCCGATTCCAGACTATTATCGCGACTCAGCAGGAAGACGGCTGAGAGAATTTCGGGGGGTATGCGACGTATTGGGGATAGGGCACCCAACAAGGTGTCCACGATTTTCCGAAGATTGAATTTTTGAGACTCCAGCTCGGAAAGAATAAGCGAGACTGCGAGGATCGTCGCATCTAGCTGCACAAGCTCTGCTTGGTTGGTAGCGAGCATGCTTCGGATGTCTCGCAGCTGTAGATCGGTGGGAGGGGAGTTTCCGTGGATGACTGTGGTCAGCGTTGGATCCATTGCGAACTACATATATTTAGTCGGT
Source organism: Mycena polygramma (assembly GCA_029449255.1). Lineage (NCBI taxonomy): Eukaryota > Fungi > Basidiomycota > Agaricomycetes > Agaricales > Mycenaceae > Mycena > Mycena polygramma. The sequence goes on along the minus strand of JARKID010000013.1, from coordinate 592,385 downwards.
GATTAGCACCCATACAATGACTTGGACTGACGTTCCAGATTTGACCCGCTGCTTCGACACGATGGGAGAGAGCAAAGGCTTGTGAGCACTGCCACCGGTCGGCGGCAGTTCACTGCCGAGCCGAGGCCGAAGTTGGGCCGAAGCCCCGTTTGGCTGTCTAAGTCTTTCCAAAATTCAACTTACTGAAGAACTCGCAGGCGAGAAGTTGTCAAGTTGAGAGCTGAAGGAGCCAAAATAAAATTGTTCCCAACCAACAAGGTGAAGAAAGTTCACGAACACGAGCTGGCCGAATTCGCAACTCGTTGTTCAGACATTTGGACGCGATTCAGAGTTTAGGTCGCCAAAAATGAGACAGTTCCTCAAGTACGCTAACTAATAATACAAACTGTAATGTATGTGCTGATTGTGTTGTCGTCTGTTCGCAAGAGGCTCGGGCTCCGAGTTGAAATCTGCCCATGTACTTACGGGCCCGGATAGTATGTTCGCACTTTCTTTCCAAAAGGAACAAAAAGGCTACACCTGCACCTGCGGCGCCATGGACCTAACGAACTTCATTGCCAAGGATCCTGAGGACGTATGTACTATATGTATAATCGTGAACCGCAGGATTGCTGCGGAACAGTTCGGGATCTATTGATAGCGCGAGAGATTGACGCCCAAGCATCGTACGACGTGACCGACTCTCAGGCACACAGAGCCTCGCAGACCATGCTTCCCAGTCGAGCTCGTCAAAGTACAGTCGTTCTCTCATTTGCCAGAAAACCCCAGTAATAGGAGCGGGAAGAGGTACCTCAAGCACGAGCAGCGAAGGCACTGACACTCAGTGATCTGCATGCCCTCGTCTTGAGCCTTGAGGCGCGGCTCGTAGCTCAGGACGAAAAGATCACCGTCCTCGAACGCGAGAACTCGGAATTATGGAAGGAGGTTCATCGGGTGAGCAACGACGATTCGAGACCGTGTACGATCTTTCTTATGATGATGTCCAGTTGAAAGAGCCTCGCTTCCCCCTCGAAATATTCGCCGTGATCGTAGAATCAGCTCGAAACGACAAGAAGGCCCTTACAACGTTTTCCTTGGTATGCAAAAGCTGGATGCCTATCACACGGAATATTCTATTTTCCAGAATCTCGTCGAGTGCGATGTTCTGGTTGGTCAAAATAAAACTGGGGCCAATTCTCAGCGGTCCGCACTGCTCCGTCTTCCCCCACGTTCAAACGATTACCTTCGACGGTAACCTAGACGATGGATCTCCCGATCCGGCGTTCCGAGATGACACCTGGATGGACGACATCCTTGTCCATATGCCCAAATTCACCGCCTTGAAGGCACTCGAGCTTTACACACTGGGACTAGGGGATTTCGATGCCATCGACCGGGCCTTATCCCCGTCGACGAAAAAAGGAATTCAACGGCTGGATCTGTACCATCTCGAGGACCTCACACTGTCAGAAATCGCAGACTTTATATCCAAGTTCACCGATCTCACGACACTCCAATGCGGGGATATGTGCAGATCTCGGGAACAATATGGATCACCGGATTTCGCAACAGACGAGCTATTGGTTGCACCTCCCTCTAGTATAACCAAGCTGGACATAACACCAGACACCCCCGGATACCTCCCGTCAACTGTCCTGGAGTGGTTTACTGAGTTCCATCGGGGGATTATCGAATCTGTTATTCCAGGCAATCTTCCAGTTTCACATCCAGCTGAGTTCAAGCGCTTTATTGATCGTTTCGGATGTTCCCTTTCTCATATCAAACTATCAGGTTTTAGCAGCAATGAACACGCAGGTAAGCACCGTGCGGGCTGGAAGCCCATAATCAATCACACTAATGTTGTGTCCGAGTCCAATTTCTCGACTCAGGATATCTTCACACCCTCAGTCAGCTTAAATCCATCGCGCTCGTTGCTCTGGAACCTGCATTCGAGTGCCTTCCACAGATGTTTGCGCAACTGCCGGCGAGTACTGAGGAGATAACACTCTTTTTCACCTACTTCTGGGACTGTGAAGATCTATCTCAACGCGAATGCCCAGCGACCTGGCGTGAAGTCGATCGCACTCTCACAGAGACAAAGTTCTCGTCCCTTCGCTGCTTGTCAATTGTCTGCAATGGGCAATGGTATGCAGACGGGGAAGGAGAACCGCACGCGCAGGATCTTGCAGACATTTTTTCCCCGTGTCGAGAAGCAGCGGCTTCTTAGGATTAATTTCGAACGACTCATCTGGTACATGTACTGCCTTCTCATTTTTCACCTGTCGCTGACGGCATTTGTATATGCAGAGCAAACTTTGCCAACCACAGCACACGGGATAGAAGAATGTATTCGTTCAGTCACCAATATAATATCACTGCTGTCCAAGCGCCGTCCCCTGCTTGTCAACTGTGTCGAACTGTGCAGAATAAACGTTAGTTAAATTTAGTTAAATAAATGTTAGGTACCACTTGGTACCCGAGACTGAAAACGCACCACTTGCTCGTACATCGGTTCGTGCCCAACCATGGCATTCGAGTACGAGCCCCAGTCCACAAGGTGGGCCTTGGTGATCTCCTGGCTTATATCCCAGGAGAACACGTTCCATGTACATGTATGTGCGGCTGGTGAATCCTTTTGTAACTGATAAATTGTCGAACACGGTGAATTGGATTCATTTTCGAGCAAATCAACGGTGGTGGCTGTCTCATTCTGGAGGCCATAGAAGAGAGCGGTGAATTTCCTTTCTCGCCGATGCGGTGAATCTTTGGCTGAACCATCCAACTTATCTGTGTACCAAATGATTATGGCACGGTATCACAGCCCTAGAAGGGAAACCGCCTGGAATAAGAAATTCGCCAGCGGTGTGCGTTCCGGGGAGCTATCGTCGACCACAAACAGAATAACAAAGGAGTCCAAAGAACACGAGCTGGCCGAATTCGCAATTAAACTCGTTGTTCAGACATTTGGTCCAGCGATTCAGAGTTTAGGTCGCCAAAAATGAGACAGTTCCTCAATAGTTAGTGATGCAAACTGCAGTATATGTGCTGACCGTGTTGTCGGCCTTTCCCAAGAGGCTTGGGTTCCGGGTTGAGAATCCAGATCACACTGTGATTTCCGGGACTAACCCATCGCTATTGTCAACAAGGGCCAACAATCCAGGGCGGCTAAACGAACGGATCGACCCACTTTCCGGTGAACGAGAAATTGAAGGTTACTTACGGTGGAACCGTTCGAGGCTGCAAGTGCGGTAGGGAAGAACTGATAAATGCCGCGTAAGGCGATAGTCCAAGGGCGGCGACGCCGGGGCCAGCCACTGCGCGCTACGAGTTGATCAATGCCAGCCTGAGTCCCAGAGCCGAAAATGGGTGAACTCACCGTGAATGGGACCATACTCCGGATCCAGAATCGCAAAGAAAAAGAAAAAGGAAACGGAAACCAAAAAAAGCGGCTGGGGAAAAGAATTGATTCAACGCAGGGTACTCACAACTAGTGTTTTGTATGCCCGACCCCCTGGAATGATGTGTGCTCCGTCGGCATCCTGTAGGTTTGTGTAAGGATAACCACCCGTACATTACCTACCTGTTTGTCTTCGGTAGACTCGTTGTTCAGACATTTGGACCACACGAGTATAATAAATCCCCCCCCCCCCCACCCCCCCCCCCCCCCCCCCCTTAGGTGGTTATCCAAGCATATTATGATTGAGAGCGGGCGAATGAAAGTCGTGATTCCGCTCGTCTGAGGCTGGATAGCTTGACGACAGGGGCCCGTAATTCTGGATTCTGGATTCTGGATTCTTCGCTGTCAACGGGGAACGGGGAACGGGGAAACGACTGGAGGAACGATTAACGGGCCAGGGAGGAACTTGATTCTTCAATATTCAATCCCGGTTCAAACTTCAGAATCTGGGCTACGCTGAATTCATCTGAGCGCTACGAGTTGAATCTTGATCAATGCCAGCCTGAGTCCCAAAGACGAAAATGGGTGAGCTCACCATCCTCCGACTTGCAAAGAAAAATGAAACAAAAAAATGAGGGCGGGGAAGGCGTCTGGTCATTCAGCGACATTATGATTCAGAGAACTTGATGAGGAGCGGGAGTAAGTAAGTAGCTAGCATCTGTTGTCATTGAGTCATTGACAGAGGATGTGGATGTAGATATCCAGAATTACTGTATTACAAACACACTGGGTCCGCGACAGAATTTTTTGGGGCCAGACCAAGGATGGGCTGCAGCATAGAATTCGCCTCGTCATCCCGAGTAAGTACCGTCATTTTCACAGTGCCTTGGAGGAATAAGCGGGCGCACCGATGGCAAGCGCACCAAGGTATCACCACGCGAATGAAAAGTCCAGTTTACTGTGCTGGTTCCCCGCGTCTGAGGCTGGATAACTTCGCGAGACTCGGAGTCGACAACAGGGCCCAAGATTCGGGGTCCGACATTCTTCGTATTCAATGGAGAAATGACTAGAGTGACGGGCTAAAGTGGACTTTGCTTCTTCAATCCGTGGCTCCTTCTGCGCGAAATTCTGCAGGCTGGAATTAAGGACGTGACTTTACACTAAGTATAAACAAGATGAACGCAAGTACCTAAGACTCTGCAGACCATCCCTCCACGCTCCCAAATCACGTCCCCATCCCCACACGCCCCAACATCCCACTCATCACCTCCTCCAAGAAAAGAATCTCATCGTGCCCCGCGTCAGGCACCTCCCGCCACCTGTCCTCTCTTTCTCTTTCTCTTTCTCTTTCTCTTTCTCTTTCTCTTTCTCGTTCCCCCTCCTCCGCCGCCAGCGCTCGCACGACTCGCGGCAGCAGCCCCGTCTCCTCCAGCACGTCTTTCAGCCACGCCCGGCCCTTTACGGGCACCAGTATGTCGTTGGCGCCGTACACGACGTGGATGTCGAGCGAATCGTGCGAATTGGGAGGGTAGAGTTGGGCGATGCGCGCGAAGGCGGATTGGAGGACGGAGGCGGCGGTCGGGGCGGCGCCGAGGGCCCAGATGCTGTCGCGTTCCTCTCCATCCCCTCCATCATCAGGTGATACAGCGGCGGAGGGGGAGACAGAGACGGACACGGTATCGGCCCCGTGCAGACAGATGAGCGCCTCCTGCCCCATCGCGGCGCGGGCCTCCCGTATCCCGCGCGCCATCATCGCCTTTTGTGTCGCGTTGTTGACAGATCGGTAGAGGTACGTGCGCTGGTGCGCCGGTTTGCGTTGCTCGCGCTGCTCCTCGTCGTCGTCGTGCGCGCCGGTGCGGAGCAGCCCCGCACTCGCGGAGAGCAGCCCGCCGCTCCAGCTGACAGCCTGCGCGATCGGCGGGGCGATCTGCAACAAAGAGCCGAGCGCATTCGGCAGCGCATTGGGGAGCACACTCGCGAGACGAAGGATGGCGGAGCCGCTGATCTGCGGGGGGATGAACGGCCCGCTCAATGTCCAGCTTGAGACGCTGAGGGCGGGCGGGAGGTGCAGCAGCGTGTGGAGCGCGTAGAAGAGGCCGTTGGAGTGCGAGATGACGGCGAAATGAGAGATGTGGAGGTGTGCGAGGACGGCGAGGTGCGCGGCGTGGGTCCAGCGGGTGCGCGAGGCGAGGGGGACGGGGACGGTTGACGCGGAGGAGGAGGAAGAGGAGGAGGAGAAGGAACGGGAACCGCCGCAGCCGGGCCTGTCGAGGGTGAGGATCTGCACGTGGTGCGCGCGCGCGATGCCCTCGAGCAGGGCGGCGATGAGGCGGTGGCCGCCGAGCCCGTTGAAGAACACGATGAGCGGCCAGGAGGCGCCGGGTGGGGCGGCGGTGAGCGCGTATGTGACGGTCGCTGGTGTTGGACTCGCTTCGCCCGGGAGTAAGAACTCGAAGTCGAGGGAGTGGTTAAAGCGGGGGAGGGCGAGGTACGCTGAAGGGTCGTCGTCTAGGCCGGAGGGATCTGGGGTTGCAGTGGCCATTGAGTTATCGTCGTCGACGTTCGGGTCCGTGCTTTATACTGAACTATAGCGGGCCAGGACTGAGGACGGTGCAGGTGGGAGAGCAGGACCGATGATTAACCCAACAGAGGTCGGATCCGCAAAATCAGCCTCAAAATGAGTTTTGTCGGGACTTTCCAAATGTTCCCACGCTTTCTGAGGGCGCGGAAATGAATGTTTCAGCAAAACGAACATTTTGGTTTGTTTTTGGTCAAAATTCTGCCAAAATTTTGTCGGGACCGCGGATCCGACCTATATTAGGATAATCACCGGTCCTGGGAGAGCGCAGTTAAGCGCGATCACGTGTCTCACCGGCAAAGTCAATTCTCACGCTTCACGCGAATCACCGCGAAGTTTCGCTTTTCCTTTCTCATCAAAGTCATCATCTCGGAACGCACCACTGATGTATTTCTTATCTCTGGCAACTTCTCCTGTAATCATTTGGTGCATAGGTTTGGATTCAACCAAAAATTCACCGCATCGGTACCTTTCAATGCACTGATGAGAAATAAAAATCAGCGCTCTCTTCCTTGGCCACAAACTCACGGCCTGCTTCGAACGACAGAACCATGACCATTCATTTGAAAATGAATTCAATTCACCTTGTTCAGCCATTTGTAAGGTGCAAATAAATTCACCAGCTGCACACGTTTTGCTGCCTTGTCTTCACCGCTTCGGGCACTTATCACTTACCAACACCACACATGGAGATACACCGGGGGGTTGTAGACGGTTCAAACTCGGACCATCCTATTTGCGAATTTATCACAAGCCAGCTCCCTTTTGTTTAACTTGTGAATTGAACAAGGCACCCTATTGATAAAATGACCAGAATATTGGGGAAGGCAAGTAGAACATCGCTGGCTCCGCTCAACTGTCCCAAGAGCTCAACGTGGAATTGAACCCGGGACCATACATCGGACTCCCATCAAGGCTGTACATTAATTAAGCCAGCTGAGCGGTATCTCGAGTATTTACCAGGTTCAAATCAGAGCAACGCCCGGGAAACAATGACTGCATTCGCATCCATAGGGTATTCCCTGCAACTTCCAACCACTCGAATACCTGACACTGTAAGTTTGCCGTCTGCTCGGATCCTATGCAACGGATTTCCTGGGCGACGCTCGTATCCCGAGTGTTCATCGGACTGCGCGCCTATGCAGACGGGTCCTTGTAGAGCACGAAACCTCTGAGTCTACTGTCTCTGACCTGGTTTATGGTTTATGGTTTGTGGGTGAGCATCCGCCGAGGACATAGCTCGGTGTCAGATGCTCTTTCTTTTGATTATCCGAGTTGAAGGGAAAGCAGACGGAAACCGTCCCATTGAGCTAGCCGCATAGATCCTTACTCCACGTAGCCCCCCCAATGCAGGCTACTCGCCCATTGAATCATTCGGAATGAATCTAGTGGGGGAGGTGGTTCGAATCCACCGGGGGTCGTACATCGGGGTTTACACAACTTGTGCGTGACCTCTCGTACGCGCGCGTACGAGAGCAACAAGACCACGCGAGTGCGCGAGCACGCGCTATGTCAAAATTCTCGCGAGGAGGTCTCTAAGTGTTTCGCGTAGCAATGTCGCGAGACGCACGAGAGCTACGAGAGTAGGCACAAAATATCGTATTAAATTCGTAATAAATATGTACGATAATTTGGCGGCGGAAGGGGTGGTGAATGGCAGGTAAGGACAGGACAGCGCGATAGGTGCACGCAAGAGGAAGGGTACGAAGAGCGAGGCAGTAAGGAGTGACGGGGGTGAGCGAGGTACGGATGTGTACAACGAGAGAAGGGGAATGCGTAGGGGGAATGTGTAGGGCGGATGCGTAAGGGGGAAGGGGGACGCGTAGGGAGCAGACGAGTCGCACAGCTAGGTACGCCCGACAAGGACCATTCAAATAACCTAGAATGTGTCAGGATAGCACCAGAGATATGCGAGAGGACTCACCAATTACTCGCCCGGGGCCCGGATGGGGCTGCTTGAGACATACAGCTCGCGACGGTTCCCAGTCATGGCGGGGGCGCTGACGGGGGTCGGTTGGGACTCCGCGTTGCTGGTGCCGCAAAGCCGGAGGATGACGTCCCACTTGCGGAGGGAAAAAGTCTTGATGTTGGTGGTGTAGTCATCGACGAGGTGGGCCACATTGTCGCGGGAGAATTGCAGGCCGTCGTCGACGTGTTCGCCCGTGGTGAACATCAGGAAGGTCTTCTCGAGCTGTGGCTTATGAGTGCAAGCTGTACATGGGGGATGCTGGTCACGTACCGAGGTGTTGGTCAGAGCGAGGGCGCCGACTAGGCAGCGGAAGTTAAGCCGCGAATTTGCGATCTTTTTGACGAACGGGGAGAGGATGGAAATGACAAATTGAGTTTCACAGAAGCCCGACGCGGGCTGGGGTGGGGGAAGTCTGTCAGCGTCGGAAAGAGTCAAGAACAGTTGACACGTACCACATATCCGGGCTCAGCTTCCTCGCCTTCCTCCGGCTCCTTACCAACCTGCGGGGTCGTGAAGAGCATGAGCCCCTTCGGCTGCAGCGCGATGGCCACGAATGCGCGGACTCTAGCCTTCACCTCCTCCGCAGGGAGGTCCTCGCCCTCGGGGCCCTCGGCCGTCTTGGTAAATTGGGCCGTCTTGAAAAACTTGATCATGACGGACAGCGCATAGATCCCAAACCAAGAGCGACCGTTGTTGAGGCGGTCCCGGGTCTAGAGAAGTAGGTCAGTACCCGGTGAGGGGACAGGAGGGCGGGCATACCCGCTTCAAGACAAGATTTCCCGACGCTTTGAGGTTGTACCCGCTGAGCGGGTAAACGATGCTGAATGCGATAACCAGGTCTTCGAGGCTGATGTCCCAGGGGTCTTCGGCTTCACCCATCATGTGAAGAATGGTGGGCATCCAAGTGCGGTCCCATATGGCTGAGATAAAGGCGGGGATCATGTCGGCCGGGCTTGGTGTGTCGACGATGGAGATCATGCTTGACTGGGCCTGCACGGGTTCAGTCTTGACGCGGATGGTGGCTGGGGCCGTCTTTTTCTTGGGAGCACCGAGCGGGCGCGAGCTGGCGACTGGCTCATCGTCGCTGCTCAGAACGAGGACGTCCTAATGAAGAGAGTGTGAGCCACGTCACGGATTTTGATCGCCATCGACTCACATCATTCGTTCGATTTTGGTTCCGCGACTTGGCGGTTAGCTTGACTCGATGCTTGGGGGGGTAACTGCCTTGAGTGAATGGCCCTTTATTCCCGATATCTCCGTCAGACAGCCCTCCAAATACTGAATCATCGGGAATCTTCGACCCGGATGCCTTGCCGGAGGCGGTCTTCTTCGCGCCTTTGTTCGTCGCATTCGCACTGGGCTTGGAGCCTTGACCGCCGGTGGGCATGTTCCGCCAATCGAAATTCAGCCCTGTGTTCATCCCCGTAGGGAACTTTGACTGGAGCTTCAAGAAGTCGCTGGTACACGTGTATCAGATCAGAACTGACAGGTGTACACAACTTACATCCTGGCAGTGTTCTCTCGGGACTGCCTCATTTCCTCCTTCATCGTCTCCAAGGTATCGCGGACATTGCCTTTTGCGACCTTCTTGCCTTTCGTCGGCCGCGCCGTAGCCTCCACCTGGGTTTGTTTGAGTCAGATCTGAAGGATAATGCACACTGGACTCGACGACAAACCTCAGGGCTCGACGGTGGATTGAACAACGGCTGGCTCATTGGTACTCGCCCAGCGGTGCTCACGCTCTGTCTTGACCCTCCACGGTCGCGTTCGGGAGACGACATTTGCTGAAAAGTGTCAATCATCATATTCAGTTCGTCGTTGAAGCGCGCTCCGATTTGCCCAAATGTATTGGTCGGCATCATGGCGATGCTGTCGTTTATCATGGCAGCATCCTCCGCCTCCTCGTCTGCGTCCTCCTCGTCCATCTCCAGCTGAGCAAGATGAGCCATCTTCAACTGCTCGAGTTCGGCAATCCGGCCACGTATGGCCGCTTCGCTGGCAGCGGCCGCAGCGACCTCTTCAGGTGTACGCTTATTTCGCTTTCTGTCAGGTGCACCAGGGCTTTTGACCCGCGTGGAGCGAGCAGGGAGGGGTGAGCGTGGAGCAACGGGCTTACGGCCGCGTTTGCCACCAGGTCCAGCTTCCTCGTAGTCGGAATCGGCGACCGGCGCCTTTGCCTGCAGATACATTAGTGCCTTTCCCTGGTGCTCATGCTCAAAACTCACTACAGGATTTTTTCTCTTGGGCTTGGGCCTCGGAGGCGCCACAGTCTGCTGAGGCTCCATGTCGGCTTGCTCAGCCTGCGTAGTCACGGTGAGTATTTGTTTCAGGCGTGATAAAAAGGGCTGAAGAACATACCGCAGCGGTTCTTTTTCCTCGGGGAGGCATTAGAGGGGAGACTTTTTTTTTTCGAGTTAGAGACGGTAAGCGGTGCAAGTTGATATTGGGGGCGTGATCACCTGCTGAGCTACCTAGTACTGACTCGGATTAGTCACAGGCTGGAATATGTGTTGTTGTTAAGTCCTCGCCTTGATATGGACCAAGACCTGAAGTACCAGTGTCGGGACTGTCCTCGCTCCTTCACCACGTCGGGAGGCCGCACTCGGCATGAAAATTGCCAGCACAAGACGTTCACGCCGCCTCCGGAGGGCGCCGAGAATGCCCACAAGCATACGAAGATTAGGCACCCGCAATTAAATGGTAAGTTTAGCATTTTTACACAAACTCGATCTGACGACGTGTAACAGGACTTCCGTGCGATAGGCATGGCAATTATCTTCCCCTTGGGTCTCCTCCGCCCCCGCTTGCTCATCTGGCTGGCCAGCCGCCGGGGTCGTTCTCTCCTTCGAATCACGGACGGATTTCGACTTCGCTCACTACCACTTCGTAGAGCTGCGAGCTCCGCTGGCCAAATCAATACAGCACTCGATCTGTGGGCAGCACAAGTCCTTCAGTATGGTGCCGAACCGCCTTGGCGCACCGCTCAAGAGCTATATGCTGCTATTGATTCCATACAGCATGGAGACGCACCTTGGAAGGTTTATCAGATCCGGTACACAGGCCCCCGACCCCCAGTACCTCCGAAGTGGATGTCCGAGACCTATGAGCTCTGCACCCGCAACTCTCGCACTGTTCTCCACCAGCAGCTGGCCAACTCCGACTTTGAAGACAAAATTGATTACGCACCGTACCGCCAATACGACGCCGACGGCAAACGGGTTTGGTCAAATCTGATGTCCGGTGATTGGGCTTGGAAACAAGCGGTACGTGTTTTCCTTTCGATCGCTGAGTGTGATGACTGAGGGGTTTGAAGGACGAGATAGCCAAGGACGACTCGACTCACGGCGCGACCTTCATCCCACTTGTTGCGGGCAGCGACAAAACCACAGTTTCCGTGGCTACCGGGCATCAAGAGTACCACCCGGTCTACCAATCCCCCGGCGTGCTCACCGGAGTCGCTCGTCGAGCACATGGCAATGGTGTGCTTCCCGTCGCTTTTCTCCCCATCCCAAAAAGTTAGGCGGCGCATTTGCCTGTAGGAAATCGGCCCGAGTGCACAGTGACCCTCTGCAAAACCGCAGAGGTCTCGAATGAATAACTACGGCTTAAATACACATGAACAGGTAATTAGTACCAAAGGGGAAGGATAAGAAACGGCGCGCGTAAGAGTCAGGAAGAGGGGAGCATACGGAAGAACAGCACGCAAGAGTCCATATGAGTCGTATCCGTCAAATGAGTGAGTCGGGATGAGTGCGACAGACAGTGGAGATGAACTACCACGTCGGCGCCGGCATAGCCTGACAGGCAGTGCGGCGGTGCTTCGGTTGATATTCCAACATTGCCCATCATGTATCTTTCTGATTTCGCATTTTAGCCACCAAAAAGCACCGCAAGTCCGAAGCTTACAAGCGATTCGTACGCCAGTTGTACCACGCCTGCCTGGCTCGAGTCTTCGAGCCACTCAAGGCCGGAATGACGACACCGGAAGTCATCAAGTGCCCCGATGGCCACTTCCGCCGTGCAATCTACGGTCTCGGGCCATACATCGCTGACTATCCGGAGCAAGTCTGGCTCTCGTCGGTAGTCCAGAATTGGTGTCCCAAGTGCGTCTTTATTCTCATGTAGTTACTCTACTGACTGTTACCATAGATGTGATGCGAAACCGCACCACCTCGACGTTGGCGGAGCTCGTCGACGCAATCATGAAAAAACGGATTTCCTCGTTACTTGTTTTGATCCCGGAATTTTATGGGCTGAGTTTGGAATCCGAGCAGACGTTGTGGTGAGTGATGTTAACTCATGCACGATCCGTATCGCTAAGTACACACAGCCATTCACTCACGGCTTTCCTCGGGCAGACATTCATCAACTCCTGTCCCCCGACCTGCTACACCAAGTCATCAAAGGCACCTTCAAGGACCACCTTGTGGAATGGGTGAATCAATACCTGCATCTACAATATGGGGAAGCTCGCGCTCTGGAGATCATCGCCGATATCGATCATCGGTACGTCGTTTGTCTCGCGATGCTGGATGACGCTAATTGTATACAGCATCGCTGCTGTACCTTCGTTCCCCGGCCTTCGACGGTTCCCTGATGGCCGGGACTTTTCCCAGTGGACCGGGGACGACTCCAAGGCGTTGATGAAGGTGTGTGTACGCTACATGAAGGTCCGCATGAGTTGACGGCAACGGCCCTAGGTTTACATCGCAGCCATCGCGGGCCACGTTCCGCCCCCAATGGTGAAATGTGTCGCCGCTTTCATGGATTTCTGCTATCTGGCTCGGCGCAATGCTCTCAATACGGACGGGCTCGAGGACCTCAAATCCGCCCTCGCCCGATTCCATATCTATCGCGAGATATTCATTCAAACGGGAGTTCGCGTGGACATCTCGCTTCCCCGCCAACACTCCCTCGTTCATTACGAGCCCTCCATCCGCTTGTTTGGAACTGCCAATGGACTGTGATCCTTCATCACGGAGTCGAAGCACATCAAGTCTGTCAAGGAACCGTGGCGGCGATCGAGTCGCTACAAGGCGCTGATTCAGATGTTACGTACCATCTGCCGCCTCGACAGACTCGCGGCCATCCGCGGCGTTTTTCAAAAGCAGGGCATGATGGCGGGCACCACTTCGTCGTATGCCGCAATGGTCATGAGAGGTGAAGAGCCCACGCCTCCCGGTCACGAAGAGGATGATGACGGCGACGACGACGGCGGCGACGGCGGCGACATCCCCGCCCCGCAATCTTTATCGTCAATAGAACTTGGACGGTATCGCGGTACGCACATCCGAGCTTCTCTCATCTGCCAGATGAGAAGCGAAAAACCTCCTTCACAATTTTACCCCAAATTTTCTAGCGGCTTTCCAAATTGCCGGCTTTCAGGGCAATTCGGCCAGATTACCCTGATTTCCGCAGTTTCCCGAGAATGAATTCTTTGTACCCTTCAAATTGAAGTTATTTGCTCATGCAGACATTGCAATGAGTAGGATTCAATTGCCACAACCATCCCTGATGTCACTGGCCATCCTCCGAGACAGAACTGGAAGATGACTGAAGGGCGTACTTCGAATTTGACCAAGTCCATCACGACCGGCCCTAATGTAACATCGCCGTCGGATCAAACACAACCACGTGAGCGTGAAAATGGTTCGTTTTGATTCCGTCACAACAAAAACAAACAGCTCTCGTCCTTTCCCCCAACATCGCTGAGTCTTTGGCTTTCCGCCCTGACTTCCTGACTAAGCATCGCCTTTTCTGGTACGCAGCATCATTTGATCAATTGTTTCGATCTCGGCTGTGACGCGTTACAGACCATCTTCCTTTCCACCACCATCCAACCACCATCCCCCAATGCCACCATGCCCTCGCACCCTCCGCTTTATCCCGCACCCTCAAGCCACGTCCTCCACACCGACACACGCCCCCGGGGCCCATCGAGCACCGGGCTTCGCATCGCTAACGACGTCGTTTGCGCCTCTCGACACTGTCCCGACGCGTCGAACGCGCTCTTCCTCCCCCTTCGCGCGAGCCGCCTGCGTCACTCCGCGTCCCCGCCCTCATACGACCTCTTTGCTTTGCTTTCTGCCGCCTCACGCTCGGCCTCAACGTCACATTGTAACCTTTTACTTGCCACCCTTGCCACCCATTACCTAGTGCCTAAATGTATCGTATTAATAGTTCTTGAATAATAGTCCTTGAATATTTGAATGTTACTGCAATTTTCTTCTGCCCTTAGATGCCCCCAAATCTCTAGTACTTACATGCAATTCGACTCTCGACGCCGATTCCGTTAATTCGTGGTGTGACACGCCGCCGAGATGCCGGGGCTGCCCTAAAAGGGAATCCAAGGGCGGAAAGCGGAAATCTACATCGCTGTGGTCTGTCTCCCATCCTCTCCCTAATTTCCCTTCTGCATACCTATAGCCCCTCCTGCTCGGTGCTCTGGAAACTTCTGTAAGCTTTTGCATGTCATCCCACGCTGTATAAAGGCCGCTTGCTCCCAGCGGCGATCCTGCACGCTGTCGACAGCCGTGCTGCTGAGCCGTGTGCGAAGGTATGTCCACTCTCTCATGCCTCCTTGAGCCTCTCCTGATGCATTTCTCTGCCACGTAGTTTCCACACCATCTACACTCGCGAGCGCTATCGGTTGCACCCACCCACGACATCCGCCGTGATCCAAAATCGATTCAGTATCTATCTGTCAGTCTTGTGTGACTTTCCTGGTGTGTCTCTGCTCTCCGTTGCCATGCATTTGCTCATATAACTGCGGATTTCAAGGGCTTCGTGTCCAGATGTGCGTCAAGTCATATCTTGCATTCGTTCTGCAATCTCACTTTGTCCTTATAAGCCTTGCACGCTGTGCATCAGTTACGTATCTAGGTATGTTTGTTCTTTCATATTTCTCTCTTGCTGACGCGGCCATAGCTGAGCGCTGTCGATTGTCCTACAGCATCTTTGGGCCATTGAACGTGAACGAAGGTATGTTCACTCTCCGTACCCATTCATACCCTTCGGCCCTCCCTGATTTACACCTCCGCGACGTAGTTTCGGCATCGCCCACACCCCCGAGTCTGCCCTGATGCCCCCGGATGCAAAAAAAAAATCGGACGTGCTACTGTACCTGTTTGACAGTCTTGTGTGGTTTTCCTGGTGTGTGTCTCTCCTCCCCGTCATCATTCGCTCGCTCATATGGCTCCCGAATGCTAGCCTTCCGGGGGTTTTCTGTCCAGATGTGCGTGTGTTCCGTTTGATCTCGCATCTTGCTTTGTCTAATCCCTTAATGATCTTGCAGGTAGCGCCGCGGTTGGTGCTACTTCGTGAACTGGTTGCACATTGCTCGTGCCCAGACTAGGACTTGCGTGCGCATCCAATGCACACTGCGGTTGTGAAACAGTGAACGCTTACCATTAGGTCCTCGTTTGTTTTTCGTTCTTCAAGTCCACGAGGTATGTCCCCGCCCGCCCCTTCCCCTTTCACCTTCCTCATCCGGGCTTGTTTAGAATTCATCATCGATGTTGCCCTCGGCTCTAGATTAGAGTCGCGGTGGGTTTCGGCCAATCACTGAGATCGTGTCGTAGTCGTTCAGCACAAGTACATACATGTATCCAGTGTGTAGTGGAGATGCTGAAATGTGCACGAATGAATATATCTGGTTTTGCGAATCATTTGTATGACCTCAGATAGTCAAGTAATAAACACTAACCAAGGTAATTTGGAGGCAAGTTGGAGGCAACTAGATAGCAACGTTACTAGCGAGGAAACCAAGAAAACGAAGGATATTCGACCTAATTTGCCCTGAATTGGAGATAATCTCGGTATATTGCCATGGGAGGCTTTTCCTGATGTGTCAGACACTGATGTTCTCCCCTCCTGCAGCGCGCAATTATCCACGCCATCTCCAGGACCTTGCCGTGCACATCCTCCAGCCCACGTTCCCCCAGCTCTTCCGACGCTACCTCTACACCATCCTCCACCCCGATGCAGACAGTGAGGCGGTGCCCATTGACACCTGCCCCAACTTCCACGGTCGCATCGATGTCTACCACTCCGCCATCGCCCGGTTCTACGCGCCAAGCGACCTGTGCGGCGTCGGAGGAATGCGCCGCGAACGCATCCGGTCTAACCCCAATTGGCACGGATCGTATGCCCGGCGCGACACAGTCTTCATCGAGCTGGACTCGGAGCTGCAGGGCATGCTGGGCATGGTCATTGGCCGTGTCCTCCTCTTCTTCTCTTTCACCACACCGGAGGACCGAAAAATCCATTCGTGCGCGCTGGTCCATTGGTACAGTCAGCACGGTGACACACCAGATCCCGACACCGGTCTGTGGGTGGTTACTCCGGAAATGCAGCACGGTGGTCGCAAGTCCCTGGCCATCGTGAGCCTTGATTGTATCGCGCGCGCAGCACATTTGTTGCCCGTGTATGGCTCCGCGTTATTACCCGAGGATTTTCACTTTGCCTACTCGCTTGACGCGTTTCGGGCCTTTTTTGTCAATAGATACGCAGACCATCATACTCACGAACTCATATAATATTCAATTCTGTAATTATTGTAATTTAATGTGGTTGTTCTCGCCGTCTTGCAGTCTCGTAGCTCTCGTGGGCTCGCATGCGAGCCTCACGCGAGCCCACGAGACATCACAAGATCAAAAAGAGCGCGAGCAGATTGTGATCTTGCTGATGTGATGAGAAGACTCATAATAAGAAATCGTCAAGGTTGCTCGCCTTGGCCAGAGGCTCACCAAATACTGCCTTAGAAGTCGACGATCCCGTTGTCCGGGAGATCACCGGCGACACCTGGAAGCAAACGGGCAACGACCCGGAGATCGGCAAGTACATCACCTCGTACAACCTCCATATTGCCCACTTCAACCCCATCTACGATCGGAGCCTCGAATTCATCAACGCAAAGAACCTGTGCTTCCAGTTCGTCGAGCAAACGGAGGACTCTGAGTCTCTGACCAGGTCGCTTGTGGCCGGACCGGGGAGCATTGCGTCAGGTAGCCCCAGACCGAGGCCGTCCGCATCTTCCTCTAACGTCAGTTGCACAGTTTTGTATTGTGGACAGGCTTGCTAACGAGTTGATTCTCGCTTCAGATTCCTTGACCGGAACCGACGTCCCATCCTCTTGCCAACGCTGAAGTGATCCGCTCATCCTTGCCGTTAGCATCGTCGTATATCAGAGGCCTTTACCTGTGTAGCATGTCGTAGTCAATCCAGTCTAACGCACATTGGATTATCGTGAAGCAGACAGATTGTTGCACTAATAGGAAGGTGACAAACAGCGCGTAACTGTGAGTCTGTGATTATAACCGGCAGCCAGGTGAACGAAAAGCGTGCTGCCCGAGAGAATTCAGAGCCCCGAAAACGACATTGATATTTCACTCACTGGCAGCCCGCTATGTCCTTACTCCGGCCTGTTCGTCATAAATCAGGCCCGTGCTGCATGCGGCGGCCAGACGACGCTCGACGTCGTTGTGGAATTTCTCTCCGTGCAACGAGAGAAACACTGATTGAAGTGCCGGGAAAGCACTTGTAGGCTGCCCACGGTGAAGACAGAGCGATTCGGCCATGTCGGCAGCTGAAGTGCCTTCGAATATTTCGGCGAATTCGCTCAAACAGAGACGTCGAAGGTGCGGAAGAGTGAGCCGATGTGAGGCGGAACTGGGATCGACGGTGAACATTTTTGGAAGATCCACGTCTATCCCGCAAGCCACGAGCGTGAGCTCCTGAAGCGTCGGTAGGCGACGGAGGACCTCGAGTAGCTCGTCGGAAGAGATGAGAAAATCACTGAGTGCCAGGCGCTCAAGCTTGAACTGCGAACGATCGAGGAGATTGCTTAGTATATTTGACGCCAAGAGATCTGCACGAATATCCAGATCGCGCAGACTCGGAAACGAGAAAGCCCCGAAGAAGTCGGCGGGGGCGACATGCTCCTCATGATCATTCTCTAGGTGAAAGTGAAATGTCCGCAGATCGGAGAGTTCAACTGTGCGCTCCACGCTATCGTCCGACCAGGTACTGTCCGATATCCGAGCCTTTTGCAGCCTCCGGGCCAGCGTCAGAATAATCTGTACGTCGCGGAGACTGACGGGCATGTAC
Source organism: Mycena polygramma (assembly GCA_029449255.1). Classification (NCBI taxonomy): domain Eukaryota; kingdom Fungi; phylum Basidiomycota; class Agaricomycetes; order Agaricales; family Mycenaceae; genus Mycena; species Mycena polygramma. The sequence continues at coordinate 574,355 of JARKID010000013.1, read as the reverse complement.
AGCAGCAATTCGGTGAGCTGTGCCCAGGGCAAACTGTCCACCAGTGACCGGGAATGTCGAGGGATGCAGTGGGATATCAACGATACATGTTTAAGGCAGGGAGCGTTGCTAAAGGCACTGAGGGCGGATGCGACGTCTGGCTGTCCCTCCGGATCCGCAAGTATGATGTCCAGGGATGTAAGAATGGGGAAGACCTCGCGCTGGTGGAGGTTATATGGAGGAAGGAGATTGGACGTAGGGATTTCGAGCGTGACGGTCCTCAGCCTTCCATGTAAGCCCATGAGCAGCGCGACAGCCGGCTCTGGAGGCAATTCCATAGGGCAATTCCTCAGCATATCTTTGTACGGGGTAGCGAGCCGTACCGACACAGGCAAGTTATGGGACCGGTCCAGGAGTTTTTGGATGTATGGGAGTTTAGGCATAGGGAGGACCGATACGAGACTGATGTTGTCCCAAAGAAGCGGCGTGCCATGGCAGATAGATCGCCAGCCCGATGAAACCTGTCCGAGGACAATTGGCGCCTCCCGTGGGTCAGCGATGAAATAATAATCCGATTCCAGACTATTATCGCGACTCAGCAGGAAGACGGCTGAGAGAATTTCGGGGGGTATGCGACGTATTGGGGATAGGGCACCCAACAAGGCGTCCACGATATTCCGAAGATTAGATTTTTGAGACTCCAGCTCGGAAAGAATAAGCGAGACTGCGAGGATCGTCGCATCTAGCTGCACAAGCTCTGCTTGGTTGGTAGCGAGCATGCTTCGGATGTCCCGCAGCTGTAGATCGAACATCCGCCGAAGATTGCAGGCTCGGGAGGTACGGCGTCACCAGTGTGGCGTCGATCGTGGCGCCGCTCGAGACGGGCGTGTTGCAGGCTTCATGACCGGCGAGCCGCAACCAACTTGGCGAGCAGGGTCACGGGCACGAAGCTCTCCACCGAAGAATTGATAGGAATTTTCATCGGCCCTCTTTGCAGACGGTAAGTATCTAGTCCGATTTTCCGGGGCCTGGGGACCCGCAGAGGCCGCCGCCCGGGGAACACGGCAACACTGAACGCGGTCGATTCCGCCGTATAACGCAACGATGTTTGCCTCTAGCCTGAGGCTGACGACACGTCGCGCGGTTCGTCCATGTCCGCCCGAAGATTGTGGAACGCGAGAAGGGGGCAAAGACGAGGGACCTGCGTGTGCGGACTCGGAGTGCGGGACCACCCAAGCCCGCCTGAGTCACCGCCGGCGCCACCTGTTCGAACAGATCGCCGCTCCCTGGGTGCCCCCATTCGATGTAGCCACAAAATGATGCGATGCGCGTCATTTGGCATTTAGTGCTCGCGGGCGCTGTAATGCAGACCGCGGTGTAGCTATTGGGGGGCCCAGTATGCCGGGACCAGCGAGCTCTTCGGCTTCGTTCTTTACGATAAGTCGATAACGGTCTCGCCGCGACGAAGCGCGCTCGAAAAAATTGGTGGATCGACAATTCAGTTATAAGCTGCGCGGCAATTTGCCGCGGCAAAACAGCGTCATACAAACCTCCTTGTCCTAGAAAGGCGGACCGAGCACGCAAACACGCAGACAACCAAGGTCCGCCGGGGTGGGAGGGGAGTTCCCGTGGATGACTGTGGCAAGCGTTGGATCCATTGCGGACTACATAAGTAATCGGTCATTGGCACCAAGACGTTGACTTTAACTAAGTGGAACTGACCGTTCAAGATTCGACCTGCTGCTTGGACACGACGGAGAGAGTAAAAGGTGATAAGCAACAGCACTGCCACCGGTTGGCGGCGACAGTTCACTGCCGAGCCGAAGTCGTGCCGAGGGTTCGGGCCGATTCGGCTGTCTTCCCTACTGAAGAACTCGCAGGCGAGAAGTTGTCAAGTCAAGAGCCGAAGCAGCCAAATAAAAATTGATCACAACCAACAAGGCGAAGAAAAGTCAAAGAACACGAGCTGGCCGAATTCGCAACTCGTTGTTCAGACATTTGGACGCGATTCAGAGTTTAGGTCGCCAAAAATGAGACAGTTCCTCAAGTACGCTAACTAATAATACAAACTGTAATGTATGTGCTGATTGTGTGTCTGATTCCTGAGGACGTACAGGGACGTACCATATGCATAACCGTGAACCGCGGAATTGCTGCGGAACAGTTCGGGATCTATTGATAGCGCGAGAGATTGACGGCCAAGCATCGTACTAACGTGGCGTACTTCTTGACCGACTTTCAGGCACTGCACACACAGAGCCTCGCAGACCATGCTTCCCAGTGGAGCTCATCAAGGTACAGTAGTTCTCTCATTTGCCACACAACCCCAGTCACAAGAGCGTGAAGGGGTACCTCAAGATCACACTGCACGGGCGAAGGCACTGACACTCAGTGATCTGCATGCCCTCGTCCTGAGCCTTGAAGCGCGGCTCGTAGCTCAGGACGAAAAGATCACCGTCCTCGAACGCGAGAACTCGGAATTATGGAAGGAGGTTCATCGGGTGAGCAACGACGATTCGAGGCTGTGTACGATCTTTCTTATGATGATGTCCAGTTGAAAGGGCCTCGCTTCCCCCGCGAAATATTTGCCATGATCGTAGAGTCAGCTCGAGACGACAAGAAGGCCCTTACAACTTTCTCCTTGGTATGCAAAAGCTGGATGCCTATCACGCGGAATATTCTATTTTCCAGAATCTCGTCGAATGCAATGTTCTGGTTGGTCAAAATAGAACTGGGGCCAATTCTCAATGGTCCGCACTGCACCGTCTTCCCCCACGTTCAAACGATTACTGTTGGAGATGGAGACGTGTCAGCCCGTCAAGGCCACGTAGGAGGAGACGTGGAGGGTGCGTGCCACGAACGCACCGAGTCATGTTGTCACGCCGGAGCCGGACTCCCTGAAACATGTATTGGGACGCGTCGCGACGCGCCACCCATTGTTTTTCTTGACTCACGCGTTTCAACACTGCCTTCCGTAGTTCACTATTGTTCTATCTATCCATTGTTCTTGTACAGTATAAATACTGGGACTGTAGCCAGAGGAATACACCGATTTTCCGCTCCATTTTCCCATAATTACCTTCGACGGTAATCTAGACGATGGATCTCCCGAGTTCGCGTTCCGAGAGGACACATGGATGGACGATATCTTTGTCCATATGCCCAACTTCACCGCCTTGAAGGCACTCGAGCTTTACACACTGGGACTAGGGGATTTGGATGCCATCGACCGGGCCTTATCCCTGTCGACGAAAAGAGCAATTCGACGGCTGGATCTGTACCATCTCGAGGACCTCATACTGTCAGAAATCGCAGATTTCATATCCAAGTTCACCGATCTCACGACACTCCAATGCGGGGATATGTGTAGATCTTGGGAACAAGATTCAGATGGATCAACGGATTTCGCAACAGACGAGCTATTGGTCGCGCCTCCCTCTAGTATAACCAAGCTGGACATAACGCCAGACACCCCAGAATACCTCGCGTGGGACCCGTCATCTGTCCTGAAGTGGTTCACTGATTTCCATCGGGGGATTATCGAGTCTGTTATTCCAGGAAATCTTCCAGTTTCACATCCAGCTGAATTCGAGCGCTTTATCAATCGCTTCGGATGTTCCCTTTCTCATATCAAACTATCAGGTTTTAGCAACAATGAGCATGCAGGTGAGCACCCTGGAGGCCTATAACCAATCACACTAACGTTGTGTTCAAGTCCAATATCTCGATTCAGGATATCTTCGCACCCTCAGCCAGCTTAAATCTATCGCGCTCGTTGCTCTGGAACCTGCATTTGAGTGCCTTCCACAGATGTTTGCGCAACTGCCGCCGAGTACTGAGGAGATCACACTTTTTCTCACCTACTTCTGGGACTGTGAAGATCTATCTCAACGTGAATGCCCAGCGACCTGGCGTGAAGTCGATCGCACTCTCACAGAGACAAAGTTCTCGTCCCTTCGCTGCTTGTCAATCGTCTGCAATGGTATGCAGACGGGGAAGGAGAACCGCACGCGAAGGATCTTGCAGACATTTTTTCCCCGTATCGAGAAGAAGCGGTTTCTTAGGATTGATTTCGAACGACTCATCTGGTACATGCATACTGCCTTCTCATTTTTCACCTGTCGCTGACGACATTCGTATACGCAGAGCAACTTGGCTAAGCAAAGCAAACGAGATAGAAGTTCTTAGTCTATTAGAAGAATGTATGCGTTCAGTCGCAATGTAATCTGTCCAAGCGCCTTCCCCTGCTTGTGATCTTCGAACTGGGCAAATGCAGCCTTAACTGTGCCAAACTGTGCAGAATAAATGTTAGTTGAATGAATGTTAGTTACCACTAGTGTTGTTCGGGTCGGGTCGGGCCTGAAAGCCCGGGCTTGGGTCGGGTCGGGGTAGGGTCGGGCCTGAAAAATATCCTGAGCCCGACCCTAGGCCCCAGGTAGGGTCGGGTCGGGTCGGGCTTGGGCCTGAGCCCGGGCTTGAGTAAATTTTTCGGAGCCTTGGTTAAGTGAGTTTTTGCAATCATGAACATGTTCTAGGATGAATCCCTCACCTTATGTCGACCCTATGTGTCCTCCCATGCAGTAGTAATCTGAAATTGGCTTGCAACAAAAATCTGAATCACCATCAAAAATCACCCACAAGTTCTCTTTCACTATTTGACCTCAAATAGCCTGAGATATGCTGTCGAAATGTGAAAGTTACACAAAACATCCCAAAATTACTGCTCAAGTTTTTTTTTCTCACCCAAAGTCGGGTGGATAGGGTACACGAACCGACCCGGGCTCAAGCCCGGGTCGCGGGTCTTGACAAATTTCAGGCCCGACCCTAGGCCCGACTCAAAGTAGGGTCGGGTCGGGCCTGGGTCGGGCAGGGTCGGGTCGGGCTTGGGTCGGGCTTGGGCCTAAGCCCTGGCCCGGGACATCACTAGTTACCACTTGGTTCCCAAGATTGAAAACGCACCACTTGCTCGTACGTCGGTTCGTGCCCAGTCATCAGACTTTTGACGTTTTGATTGTGACATTCTATAACGTCAAACAACGCCAAAAAACGCGTGAAAACGCCACAATCTACAATGTCAACAATTTTCGGCCAAATTTTGACAACGCCGAACAATGATCAGCGGATACCGTCAAACTTATGACTGAGTTTCTCGGACTTTATTCGAATGACGGAGCCTCTGCGTGCCCGCTCCCCGAGCGATCGCGGCCACTCCCCCTACGGCCGTTCAGAAACTGACGACGACATCTCGGAGTTGTTTGACCGCACACGCGATCTCGAAGACGCGGGGAAGTCCGCGCGCGATGCGCGTTACGATCTCGGCGCCCGAATCTCTGCTCTCGAGGACGTGTCTGCCCCTGTACCCTCCAACGCCATCACTACAGCCGAGCTGAGCACTGCCGTGGCGCAGCGATTCGATGAAGTCACGGCTGACCGTGACATTCTCAACGGGGAGCTCACAATCCAGGCGCAGACGCAGGCGGCCACTACCGCCGACCTGAGGCACGAGAACCACCTCCTCCGTGGGGAGCTGGCTGCAATTCGGGCAGCCATCACGCGTCTCGAGTTGCGCGGTCCGGCGCCGCTTCGCCAGCGCTCTCGTTCGCGCTCACCTCACCTTTCCACGCGTGACCATAAAAAGGAGCCCAACTCTGTTCGTCCCCACTCGCCGGTGCCAGATCTCCCAGCCAAACGGCAGCGTACCGCGCAAGGCGAGGGATTCTTGCGGCTCGGGCCCTTGCCGCAGTCAGATCTATTACCTCTCGCTTATTTCGACACTCTCATCAAGCGCGTGCTCCCAACGTTCGTCGTCACCGGCCAATACTCCACATCTATGGACCCCGAGCATGCATATCATCTTCGCGTCACTCTCGACTCGGTCTCTCAGATGGCGGCTCTGAAGAAGGCTTGGGACGTGGCGCCTCGTCCATTCGAGTTCCAGGACGTGGTGATGCGCGCAGTGGATGGTGTTGCCGTGATCAACGACTCGGTTTCGCATAGCGGGGCCCAACCGCATGCGTCGTCAAGCTCGCAACGTCATCGGTCATCCCGTCGGGGTCGTTGATTGACGCTGTTCCGATAACCGTACTTTATTTGTACCGTGAACTAGTATGTCTATCGCAATGTGATATTTCTGAACATTCTTCCCGTCCCACTGTCTCTTTCTTGCTGTGATGGTGCGATTCTCTTTGTTCTCGGCTGTGAACCTTTTTCGCAAAGTTGAACACGCTTGTTTCTGTCTTAACATTTGGCTCCCATATCTCGGTCTTCTTCAGCTGTGGACCTTCTTCGGAAGTTGAACACGCTGCGTGAGTCTGTGCATGCATTCTGCAAAGGGACAGCCGTACAAGATGCTACTGGAACTGGTGGATACCGGGGACATTATCACCGTCTGGGGAGGAGGGCCCCTCCTCCCGCACATTTGTGCACCACGAACACTCGTGGTCGGGCGCCCACGAGGTTACAACCGGAGGTCCTGCCTATCGAAAGGTCGGCCAGTTTCCAACTAGTGTTTTGTATGCCCGACCCCCTGGAATGGTGTGTGCTCCGTTGACATCCTGTAGTTAATGTAAGGATAAACACCCGTACGTTGCTGCTTGTATGTTTTCGGTAAACTCGTTGTTCAGTCATTTGGACCACGCGAGTATAATAAATCCCCCCCCCCAGGCAATGCAAAGGAATGCAACGCGATGCAACGCAATGCAGTGCGATGCACCTCAATGCAACCCAATGCAAGCACGAAATGCAGGCTGATATACTGCAATGCACCACCTGTTTGAGTTGCTATTTTACTGCATTCAAGTGACTTGATTTGCACTACAGCTTCAAAGCATTCCCTTGCATCTCGTATAACCACGCGGGGCTACGCCGACCCCCGAATTCAACATGCCGATTGATCGCCGCGTTGCCGTTGCCCATCGACTTCGTTTTCTCGAGATATCCGTGCGTGAACCTCTATGTTCGACGTGAAAGTCACCATCTACGTTTTATACATGTCAGGCCTGATATTTCGTTGAGGTATGGTTTTTTCGACGATCGATCGATCTTCCCTCCAGATTCAGGGATTCAAAAAATGGGACTCGTTCCCCTGTGATTGGTGACGGAATTGAAAAAGCCTCGTCACGGAAGGATTCCCCCGGTCGAAGGACAATAGTCCTCCCTCATAAAGTACAAAGTTGGAACCGATGGGGGATAAATGTGTTCGGCGATGGTCCACGCCGTAGTCATGCCGAAGATACGCAATTGATCGTATCCGTTCGGCTGTACTCGATCCGGTCAGTTTGTGCAATGCAATGCAGGAGTGCCGTTCAATGTAAGTCCCGGTACTTGAGCATTTGCTTTGCATCGAAGTGCACTCGGTTACATGCCAATGCATTGCAATGCATTAGGTTGCATTGACTGCATCGCACTGCATTCGAATAAAGTCCGAGAAACCCCGTCATATACAAACTGGACGCCGATCCCCGCTTCTTTGGACTTCCACAGACCATCGATGACCATCCCGAGCTCTGTGCTCAATATGAGCCACATTCCTTGTCCTCGTCGCCCCCGGGATGAAACATCAAAAAAAACATGAAATCCTTGTGAAATCCGACAATGAAAATGTCAAATTCGTTAGGTTCATATGAAAAGAAGGGAGCCTGGAATATGCTTAGCAGGCCGTGGGGTTGGAAGATACACAGCCGAGCGCACGCATCATCGAGCTTGGCAGGGAACTCTGGGTAGTGTTGTTCGGGTCGGGTCGGGCCTGAAAGCCCGGGCTTGGGTCGGGTCGGGGTAGGGTCGGGCCTGGAAAATATCCTGGGCCCGACCCTAGGCCCCAGGTAGGGTCGGGTCGGGTCGGGCTTGGGTGTATTTTTTGGCCGCTTGCTTGGGGGGGGGGGGGGGGGTATATTATACTCGCGTGGTCCACAGGCTGAACAACGAGTTTACGGAGGACAAACATGTAGTACTGTATGGGTGGTTATCCTTACAGAATTCTACAAGATGCCGACCGAGCACAACATCATTCCAGGGGGTCGTTCACACGCTACCTTTTGTGAGCTGGCTGGCCTCGAACAGGCAGGACCACCGGGTGCAACCTCGTGGGACCTTGTCACTCAGCCAAGTAGCTGGTGTACGAGAGGAGTCCCCTCCTCCCTGGCAAAACTCCCCGGTGTCCACCAAACTCACAGAAAAAGTCGCCGCATGTCTTTCCCTTTGCGGATGCATGCGTACCATCCGTCTCCGAAAAGACGAACCCAAGGACTTCTGGGAAGTGTCGAGCGACACAAGCAGCCGAAGCCGCCGAAATGAGTGGAGCTGCCAGATCTGGGCAGCGAAAGCGTCGGCAGGTCCAATAACGAGGCCAGTTCCGCGCCGAAACTCTTCTCGCACTTATGTACGCTCCCGGACGAGGTGAAATGAATAACGATGCGCACAGATCCAGTCTCGGGGTGAACGAACAAGAGATCCACGAATGCCAAGTGGACGCCAAGCCTAACCCGGAAGCAAGTATGCCGGTCGCCTGAGAGGAAAGAGAGAAATATGGTGAATATCCAACCCGAGACGTGTCGCCAACCACTGGATGCGTTGCAGAGAGACGAAGGGAGGAATACGTAGGCCAAAGTCTGAGTCGGAGATAAATGCAAATGCGGATCGCGGAGTTCCGGCCGAAAGTCCGATGGTCCGTGCGCACCAAAGTGCCAGCATCTGCGCGTCGTCATGGAAGAGGCCCCCCAGAATCCCCCTGCGCGTCGTGCGCGTACCCCGGACGGTACAATGGCCAAACGTGGCCAGCAAAACGAATCCCGGTGCAAGCCGCCACATCGTCCACGTCCCGAGTGTAATCCTTCGTGATGAGTGGGAACAGCCACCCGGAGCGGCCACGTTGTCCAAATATGCATCGTGCATGGTGCCCCGGACAGCACAATCCAATTGGAGACCCAGGATGCATCCGACATCCACACCCCGGACGGTGCTTGTGTTTGCTGAGCCAGAACGACGCCAGTTGCCAATGACCAAAATCGACATGATGGTGGGAAGATGGATGGTTTGAGTTTTTCCAATCACGAACATGTTCTGGAATGTTTCCTCACCTCAGTTTGTCCTCTCCCTTGCGTAGTAGTCTGGAATAGGCTTGCAACGAAGATTTGAACCACCATCAAATTCATCGACAAGCGCTGTTTTACTACCTGACCTCAAATACCTGTGATATGCTGTCAAAAATGTGGTACTACAGCAAGATGCATGCTCTATATCCCAAAATCAGTGCTGATTTTTTTTTCCTTACCCAAAGTCAGGTGAATAAGGTCAACCGAACCGACCCGGGCTTAAGCCCGGGTCGCGGGCTTTGAAAAATCCTAGGCCCGACCCTAGGCCCGACTCAAACTAGGGTCGGGTCGGGCCTGGGTCGGGTAGGGTCAGGTCGGGCTTGGGTCGGGCTTGGGCCTAAGCCCTGGCCCGGGACATCACTAACTCTGGGACAGAATGCGGCGTCCATAAGCTGGAGCAGCGGTGGTTGCATGCAGAAGCAACGGTGAGATGAGTGCGACAAATGCGGAGAGCGAGAAGCTTCATTCTGGGTGGGACCTTAAGAGCGTGAGGTGGTGCACGGGATGGTGAGGCTTCAAGTTTATACGACAGGCAGGTGGCATGTCGGGTCGCCAAATCGCCGACTGTCGATTCTAGTCGTGAGCGAGACCGCTCGAATGAGAATCGATCATTGGTCAACCAGAACCACGGAAAGCAGGGCACCAACCGGCATGACAATGAGAACTCAAGCCTATCAGGAAAAACCTCCCTGACAATTTTCTGCTATTTTTCACGAAAGTTTCTTGTCGGTTGAAACTTTTGGCAATCTTTGCAATTTTCATGAAAATTTCGGCCATTCCTCAAGAGATTGTCGATATTTTAGCAATGTTTGGTAACTCTTTGAAATCTCAGTGATATATCCTCTCATTTCTAGAGGATTCCCCCTCGTCAATTATTCTTCCTTTGACCACTTTTGACGATGCAAATAAAAATTTAAAAAGTCGCGAATCCGCGATACTGTACTTGGGTGTTGCGATCCTCGACACTGTGACAGGCATAGACGGAACAATAGTTGTGCATGAGTTAGGTATATACCCCAACCCAGTCGATGAGGGCACCGTGCTGCGACACCAAAACAATCATTTGGACTTGATTTGGACAGTGAAGTGGAGTGGAATTCGACAAGTCCGAAGATTGCCGGTTGATCACCGGATGACAGCCGCACACATGACGTGCACGTGGACCGGAAATGGTTCGTTTTGATGAGCCGACAATAAGAGCAAACAACTCTCTTCCTTTCCCCCCATCTTCGTCCCACCGCCCCACCTCAATTCTCTGCGGCACATCCTTCCTTGGAACGATCCATGGCTTTGCCATAGCTCTAAGCTCCCACCAATCACCTTACCGTGGCCGTTGACCATCCTTGGTGCCTCGCACGACATCGGTACGTGCCTGCAGGCTTGCGAGACGGGTGTATGCTAATCCATTGTCAATATCCAGACACGCATGTGTGTGGTGCGTAGCCGTCTGTCTATCTGTACTTCTGGTGTGGACACTGAACAATTTCCAGTGTGGGTGCCGCGTTGTCGCTCTTCAGGCCGTTGCTGTGCAAGCTGGATACTTGGTGCGTCCCCTTATATCGTTGTTCCTTTCTCTCGCAGCTCACCCACTAACTATGTATAGCTCTGTTTTCCGTGCGCCAACCGATGCCACCTCTGAATCTCGGTTCCACATAGACCTCTACCCCTGACTTGATGTACGTGTTTTTTCCCCCCCTTTTGCGGCCAATGCTGACACGCTCTCGTCCAGGTTTCCCCAGGTTTCACCTCGATCGTCTCAACGAAGCGGTGCTTGGCCACTGCGGGCTCGACTTCTGTGGTACAAATAAGGTGTGTCGACTTTGCATAGCGTTTTGTTGCGCTGACTTTGCATAGCGTTTTGTTGCGCTGACGTCGTCCGTCGTACAGCGCGCCTTACGCCCTCCTGGTATAACTCCCCGCCGAGAACCCTGAGTCCGTGACGTACGACAAGCACCGTTTCACCGTTTTGCATCGTGTCGTCTGTAGACCCCGCAAGGTGCGTTCTTGCTGCTCTCTCCTAGGCTAGTGCTCATGCCATCACAGCTCGTCGCGCCCTTCCTCATCTCGCAAGGCGGGTCGTCCCCGCATCGACCGCTCGGGGGACGCTGCCGCACCATTCCCTCGTGTTTCGAGTGGTGGATTGGTACCGTGTGTTGGTAGGCATATCCCGTCGGGCCATGGCTGAGTGTTGAGGGTTGGGGGCTGCAGTGTATCACTGGTAGATAGACATGTCGTAGATAGATTTGAATGCATTATGTTCTTTGCTACCTCCTCTGTCCGAACAAATCCCAAGAAATACCAAGGAACATTCCATAATACCGCTGAAACTTTCCACAACTTTTCAGCAACAGTTCGCCAAAATTTCTACCGGTAACATATTCTCGCACAATTTAGAAATTCTTGCAACAACAGCAATTTTTCGCAATTTTTACGCAAAATTGCCAAAAATTGCTGGGGGAGGTTTTCCTGATCTGAGGTCGTTTGTTCGCAGAAAAAGTAGAGCGCTGGCGGGAGTAGTCAGTCTCAAATCACCTACCGGGGCCACAGGGACGTGCGCTCGGTCTCATTATTGAGTATCGAGTTTTGGAACTCCACTGCAGGTCGGTGTCCACACCCGGGAAGTTCGGCTGAGAACCGGAGCTGAGCCGTGGCGCGCGGGGTGTGCATGGATTGGCGAATGTCGACTGGGTGATACTGTGATTTCCGGGACTAACCCATCGCTATTGTCAACGCGGGCCAACAATCCAGGGCGGCTAAACGAACGGATCGACCCACTTTCCGCTAAACGAGAAATTGAAGGTTACGGTGGAACCGTTCGAGGCTGCGACTTAAGTAGGACTGAAGAACTGATAAATGCCACCGCCTGGGCTGTTAGGCGTCAGTCCAATGCCAGCCACTGCGCGCTAGGAGTTGATCAATGCCGTCCCAAAGCCGAACTTATGGGTGAGGTGAACTCACCGTGAATGGTCCCATACTCCAGAAGTCGCAAAGAAAAAGAAAACGGAAACCACAAAAGAGGCTGGGGGAAAGAATTGAATCTTGATTCAACGCAGGGTACTTAGGTGGCCATGGTCATCCACCCAACCATATTATGATTGAGAGCTTCGAGGTTACTTCGATGATTAATATTCCGCTCGTCTACGGTCTGAGGCTGGATAACCTGACGACAGGGGCCCGTAATTCTGGAGTCTTCGCATTCAATTGGGGAACGGGGAAACGACTGGAGACTGAGTAACGGGCCAGGGTGGAACTTGATTCTTCAATCCCGGTTCAAACTTCAGAATCTATAAATCTGGGCAGAGGGGCTGCTACGCTGAATTCATCTGAGCGCTACGAGTTGGATCTTGATCAGTGCGAGTCCTAGAGAAAGCCGAAAATGGGTGAGCTCACCATCCTCCGACTAGTACTTGCAAAGTGCAAAGAAAAAAAAAAAAAGAAAAGGAAACAGAAAAATGAGGGCGGGGAAGGCGCGACATTATGAGAGCTTGATGAGGAGCGGGGGTATGTAGCTAGCAGAGTCATCGACAGAGGATGTGGATATCCAGGATTACTGTATTACAAACATACTGGGTCCGCGACAGAATTTTTGGGGCCAGACCAAGGGCAAGGATGGGCTGCAGCATAGAATTCCTCGTCGTTCTGGGCCGTCGTTCTTACAGTGCCTTGGCGGAATAAGCGGGCGCACCAATGACAAGGGCACCCGCAAGAGGTCGACCGGTATCAGCAGGAGAGTTTGCTTTGATGGTTCCCCGCGTCTGAGGCTGGATAACTTCGCGAGACTCGGAGTGGACAACAGAGGGCCCAGAATTCGGGGTCCGACATTCTTCGTATTCAAGAATCAACAGAGAAATGACTGGGGTGACAGGCCAAAATGGACATTTGCACGGGCACCAGTATATCCTTTGCGCCGTACACGACGTGTATGTCGAGCGAATTGCGAGAATTGGGGGAATTGGGGGGGTAGAGGTGGGCGATGCGCGCGAATGCGTTTTGCAGCACCTCAGCGGCGGAGGGGGCGGCGCCGAGGGCCCAGACGCTGTCGCGTTCCTCTCCATCATGCGTCGAAACGGATGATGATGTCGAAGAGGCGGAGGCGGAGGGGGAGAGAGAGACGGTATCAGCCCCGTGCAGACAGATGAGCGCCTCCTGCCCCATCGCGGCGCGCGCCTCCTTGATCCCGCGCGCCATCATCGCCTTTTGGGTCGCGGGGGTGACAGAGCGGTGCAGGTATGTGCGCTGGTGGGCCGATTTGCGCAGCTCGCGTTGCTCGTCGTCGTCGTGGGACCCAGCGGCGCCGAGCAGGCCCGCGCTCACGGAGAGCAGCCCGCCGCTCCAGCTCACCGCGCGCGCAATGGGCGGGGCGATCTGCAGAAGGGAGCCGAGCGCGTTGGGCAGCGCCGCAGGAAGCGCACTCGCGAGACGAAGGATGGTGGAGCCGCTGATCTGCGGGGGGATGAACGGCCCGCTGAGCGTCCAGCTCGAGACGCTGAGCGCGGGCGGGAGGTGCAGGAGCGTGTGGAGGGCGTAGAAGAGGCCGTTCGAGTGCGAGATGACGGCGAAGCGCGTGGTGTGGAGGTGGGCGAGGACGGCGAGGTGCGCGGCGTGCGTCCAGCGGGTGCGTGAGGCGAGGGGGACGGGGATCGGACCGCCGTTCGAGTTTGAGTTTGAGGAGGAGTAAGAGCGGGAGCCGCCGCAGCCGGGCCTGTCGAGGGTGAGGATCTGCACGTGGTGCGCGCGCGCGATGCCCTCGAGCAGGGCGGCGATGAGGCGGTGGCCGCCGAGGCCATTGAAGAACACGATGAGCGGCCAGGAGGCGTCCGGTGGGGCGGCGGTGAGCGCGTATGTGACCGTTGCTGGTGTTGGACTCGCTGCGCCCGGGAGCGCGAACTCGAAGTCGAGGGAGTGGTTAAAGCGGGGGAGGGCGAGATAAGCTGAAGGGTCGGCGTCTAGCCCGGAAGGATCTGGGGCTGCAGTGGTCATTGAGTTATCGTCGTCGACGTTCGGGGTCGTGCTTTATACTGAATTATAGCGGGCCAGGAACTTGAAGGTGCAGGTGGGATAGCGCAACAAAGAGGGTTACGCGCGATCACGTGTCTCACTGCGGCAAAGTCAATTCTCACGCTTCATCACTTGGGGTGTAGGGCCGTGGCGTTGCCCGGCAGAAACTCGCACTTATGGTTTTTTAGTATCATCGTTCTGTACTGAAATGCCCCGAACTGCTGTTCAATCTAAGCCCACACAGGCTTCAGTTATGAGCTTCTAATCTATCGCCAATTTCTACCTCCTATGTATGTATTCAGTACTTGTTTATTTGCTCGACTTTATGACAAGTTTTCTGCCTTCGATGTACTGTTGCACTTGAACCTACATCGCACTCAAGACCCGGCCATCGTCACGGTGCATCCCCCCCATTGTTTGCGATGCATTCGTGCTTGAATGGTTGGATGGACCGGCAGGGTCTTCAAACTTGATAGACTATAGTATTACTACTCACTAGACTATATAGAGCTCTTTGTGGCTTGTGAGGAGCAGATTGTGTACATAATGCACAGATTGCCTGCACAGAAAAATTGGGCAGCAGATGAGTGGGATCAGCAGAGCCATGGCAGTCTGGGCAAGTAACAAGTCTTTGGTGAATTTGAAATCTCACACTGAGTCACTTCTCACAAGTCATTGTAAATCAACTCTCGGTGTACATGCGCTGGAAATAGATTGAAAGAAAAAGTGAGACTGGAGAACAAAGTCGGCATCCGGATTGTGGTGTTGAAGCAATGGCCGCTACCACAGACTCCTCTGTTCAGGATACATCTAGGCCTTGCGGAAAACTATACATAAATTTAAAACAGCAACTATGTACTCAGCAACAGTTTCGATTAGGGTGAGAACTAAATTATTATGACGAGAGTAATAGAGTCGGCACCCGGAATCGAACACTGGTGAGAAAATAATGTCATTACAAAGCGGCCACCACAGCCACTAAACGGGTAACAAAGAAATGTAAGGGAAAGTTAAGAAAGGCTTCAACACAGCCACTAAAAAGGGTATAACGAAATCGACGGACTGACTTTCGCGGTGGTCTCAAAAACCTCATATGGAAAGTTTTGAAATGGACGATTACTTATTACATAAGTACTCGTAACGCAGTTTCGCGTTTCATTTATACACCGCCAATGGGCGGACATGTGTCCGCCAGCTGAAGACGATGTGTCGGATACATATCGTCTTTAGCTGGTGGCCAGCATTTAGACGACTGGCCGCCAGCCGAATTCCGAATAGCCCCAGTGTGGAGCCAGTCGAGACTGGTGGCCAGCTGAGCATCGACCTGGCCAACACGCAACAGTTTTTCCGATGGTCAGGTAGGGTTGAGAATTTCATTTCGGCGCATTTTCAGCATCGCGTGATAATAGATAAATGATGCATTGCAGGGATTTACAATCCATATTCTACCGACCCTTGCTAGCCTAGCTCGCCTATCCTCTCCTTGCCCATAAAACTCATGGAATGGGGGAAATGCGGCTTGGGTGAGTTCAGGGTAGCGGCAAACGATCGATCGATAGCAACGACCGGAATGCTGCCACCATCAGATGATTCGGACGGAAACCTAACGAATGCAAGTTGTTAGCACTTATACCCTGCACACCAGGGAGAACGACGTACAGATATATCCGAAACATTTGATCAGTCAATCAGGCAGCTTCGAGCTGCGCACCCTGAGAGACGGACACGGCGAACTATACGGTCGTCGGTGGATCGTCCTACTGTGGGGTTGCGGAATGGGCTGGAGGAGCGGATGTAAAAGGACCATCATGGGGAGAACGAGAGGACACAGGCGGAGATGGGTAAGGAATGCGACGAATCGGCACGAAGATGAGCCACAACGGGTGGTATTGAGGTCACACAGTGGATGTTTCGTTGTGGGCCCGGTTTTACGTTGACTCGTTCACTTCCAACTTGCGTCTTGAGTTACGTCTTGAGTGATTTGAGGTGTAGACATTGACCTGGGTTCGGAAAATTTGATGGATCAGGGAAGAAGCCACCGATGGATTTAGGCATATACGAATTGCATTGCGCTTGAGGAGGCCGACGAGTCAACGTCGTGCTTGTGGGTGGCGACGAAAGCCAGAGAAAGAAGGAGCGGAGCAAGTCTAGCTTCACCGATGGAGCTCTTCATGCTTGACCATGAAGCAGTCATTGACGGTTTGAGCGTGGGGAGCGTGGAGGGTTCGGGAACGCTTTGAATCGTGGCATTCCGCGGCGGCGGCGGCGGCGGGGACTTTGGATGCGGGAAGGCGATGCCATGCGTAGGGGGTTTGCCCAGCTTGAGGGAGGGAGGAGCTGGCAAGAAACTTGGGCGATGGATAGAGAGGGAGAGAGGAAGAAGAGGGAGACTCAGAGAGGACCAGCATGTGCACACGTGATCGTATACACAGCAGCAAACATTGCGCACGGACCATCAACTCCGAATAATACTTATCGCCTTCTGTCAACCGTTCCATCGCGCCATCGCGGCAGCACACACTCTCCCTGATACTTTTGAAGAGCACCTGCTAAGTTCTTTGTCCGCTGCTAGCTCCGTTGACATCCCTGGTTTTCCGAACTTCGATCCCGACGCGGTTGAGCCACGATTCAACTTCGTTTGAAGTTGGATTGAAGTGTACCGGGGCAAATATGCCATCTTCTAAGTCGGTAGTCTTCTCTGCGCAACATTTGATTTTTTTTACCTGTTCCTCCGAACTGACTTGCTGCCATTTCTTGGCCGTGGTCAAGACTCAAGCTCGCTTCGGAATTGCCACTTTACATGAACGTTATGCTCACAAATATTCTCCCGGTCAAGCTTAGGACAGCCAGCTCGATATTTTCTGTCTGCTATCTCCATGGTTTCCAGGAGGTGGTAAACATGGGAGCTAGGTGGATGTTCAGCTGGTGGACAGCTGAAATTCCAGCTGACGCAAGCAGCTGGCCACCAGCCAAGATCCAAGCTGATCCCAGGTTTCGGAATAAATGTCCACCACCTGATCTTGCCACCTGGAGGCGACGTGTGGGCACTTTGGCGGTGTAATCGTCGACAATAGGTCCCCGGACCGCACACGACTGGCAAAGCGCACTGCTCCAAAAAAAATCCGCTCCCTTCCCTGGCCAAACTCACGACCGGCGTCGAACGACAGAACCACCACCATTCGTTTGAAAGCGAATAGAATTCACCTTGTTCGACAACGTATAAATTGCACATGAAGTTCACCAGCTGCACACTTTGCTGCCCTGTCTTCACCGCTTCAAGGTAAGTGCTTACGCAACACCGCACATCGAGATTCAGACACACTCGGCCTCCTCCGTTGGTATGTAGACAGTTTAAACGCATCATCCTCTTTTCAGCCCAATGCGAATTTATCACGAGCCAGCTCCGTTTTGTGTTCAATTCGTCGTCAACAAGGCACCCAAAAGATTCGGGGAAGGTAAGTGGAGCTTCGCTCAACTGTCACAAGGCTCAACGTGGAATTGAACCCGGGATACATCGAACTCCCACCACTGCTGTACATTGATTAACCTAGCTCAGTGGGATCTCGAGTATTTATTAATAACAATCAGAGCAACGCCCGGGAACCAATTTGGTGTCATGCATTCGCATCCATAGGGTATTCCGGGTTCCCTGCAACCTCTCACTCGAATGCCTGACACCGCCTATCGGGGCCGAAAATGAAGCAGGCATGTACTCGTAGAGCACGGACTCTGACTCTCTGACGGTTTACGGCTTATGGGAGAGCATCCGGATCCGCCGAGGACATAATTCGGTACCGGTGTCAGATGCTCTTTCTTTTGATTTTCCGAGTTGAAGGGAAAACAGACGGGCACCGTCCCATTAAGCTAGCCGCATAGATCCTTACTCCACGTAGGCCTAATGTGTCCCCGTGGAGTCAGGCTCCTAACCCATTGAATCATTCGGAATGTATCTATGTAGTGCGGGAGGTGGCCAGTTCGAATCCACCCGGGGTCCTACGGAGTAAAGATGGTTTTTTTTATCTCTCTCTCTCTCTCTCTCTCTCTCTTCCTCATACGAGGCTAAAGACGAACCGGAGGTAACGCTTTCATTAAGATTATCGTGCTTGTAGCGACAAACCACGGGAGCTGGTACCTACCCGCCATCAGTATCGCTCCTTCAAGTCTTCGTGAAGCACAGTAGGTAGGTAGGTAGGTAGGTGTAGGTATGATTACACAGCACGGAAACTCGTCCTACCGAATGAAAAGCCGTATTTCGGGGAGACGGTGGTTCGCCCCACCCGAGAACATGGCAGGTTTGAACTTTGATCAATCCTTTTTTTATCCAGCAGCGCCGCTGGTCTTTCTTGGTATAATGGTATTAGGAAATTACTCGTTCGTTGCATTTGGGGCATTGGTTCAAGCCTCTATTAGTCCTCGTGGCACATTCTTTGAAATCGGCAAGCGGGACCATGATTCAACCCTGATTCAACGTGAATGAGCCTGAACATTTTGTTGAAGGCACACTTTTCTGCAGTATGTGTTCGTGGAGTACGGAACTCCCTGCCCTGGTACCGAGTAGGTGACCGATGAGCACCTGAGGGAGAGCCGGTGGTTCGATTCCACACAAGGACATCACCAAGCTTCGATATTTTTTTCTCTCCGCGTATCTTTGCCTTTTCGGTTGGAACTTGATAGAACAACACCCTTTGCTTAACTGATTCGGCTCTTGACTCGACCACCTTTCGCCATCAGTGAGTTGAATTTTGTAAAAACAGCCAAACACGGCTTCGGCCTCGGCTCAGTGAACTGCCGCCGACCGGTGGCAGTGCTCACAAGCCTTTGCTCTCCCATCGCGTCGAAGCAGCGGGTCAATCTGGAACGGTCAGTCCAAGTCATCGTATGGGTGCTAATCAACGACTAAATATATGTAGGTCGCAATGGATCCAACGCTTGCCACAGTCATCCACGGGAACTCCCCTCCCACGGATCTACAGCTGCGGGACATCCGGAGCATGCTCGCTGCGAGCCAAGCAGAGCTTGTGAAGCTCGATGCGACGATCTTCGCGGTCTCGCTTGTTCTTTTGGAGCTGGAGTCTCAGAAATCTAATCGCCGTAAAACCGTGGACGCCTTGTTGGGTGCCCTATCCCCAATACGTCGCATACCCCCCGAAATCCTCTCGGCCGTCTTCCTCCTGTGTCGCAACAACAGCCTGCAATTGGATGATTATTCCATTGCTGACCCGCGGGAGGCGCCCATTGTCCTCGGACAGGTTTCATCGGGCTGGCGATCTATCTGCCATGGCACGCCGCTTCTTTGGGACAACATCAGTCTCGTATCGGTCCTCGCTATGCCTAAACTCCCATACACCCAAAAACTCCTGGACCGGTCCCATAATTTGCCTGTGTCGGTACGGCTCGCTACCCCGTACGAAGATATGCTGAGGAATTGCCCTATGGAATTGCCTCCAGAGCCGGCTGTCGCGCTGCTCCTTGGCTTGCATGGCAGGCTGAGGACCATCACGCTCGAAATCCCTACGTCGAATCTCCTTCCTCCATATAACCTCCACCAGCGCAAGGTCTTCCCCATTCTTACATCCCTGGACATCATACTTGCGGATCCGGAGGGACAGCCAGACGTCGCATCCGCCCTCAGTGCCTTTAGCAACGCTCCCTGCCTTAAACATGTATCGTTGATATCCCACTGCATCCCTCGACATTCCCAGCCACTGGTGGACGCTTTGCCCTGGGCACAGCTCACCGAATTGCTGCTGTACATGCCCGTCAGTCTCCGCGACGTGCGGACTATTCTGACGCTGGCTCGGAGGCTGCAAAACGCCCGGATATCCGACATTACGTGGTCGGACGATAGCGTGGAGCGCACAGTTGAACTCTCGGATCTGCAGACATTCCACTTTCATTTGGAAAATGACGAGTTTGTCGCCCCACCGAGTTCTTCGGGGCCTTCTCGTTTCCGAGTCTGCGCGATCTGGACATCCGTGCAGATCTCTGGGCGCCAAACATACTACGCAATCTCCTCGATCGTTCGCAATTCAAGCTTGAGCGCCTGGCCCTCAGCGATTTTCTCATCTCTTCCGACGAGCTACTCGAGGTCCTCTGTCGCCTACCGACGCTTCAGGAGCTCACGCTCGTGGCTTGCGGGACAGACTTGGATCTTCCCAAAATGTTCACCGTCGCTCCCAGTTCCGCCTCACATCGGCTCACTCTTCCGCACCTTCGACGTCTCTATATGAGCGAATTCGCCTACATATTCGAAGGCACCTCAGCTGCCGACATGGCCGAATCACTCTGCCTTTGCCGTGGGCAGCCTACAAGTGCTTTCCCGGCGCTTCAATCAGTAATCCTGTCGTTGCACGGCGAGAAATTCGACAGCGACGTCGAGCGTCGTCTGGCCGCCGCATGCAGCACGGGGCTGATTTTTGACGAGCAGGCTGGAGTGAGGACCTAGTGGGTGCTGCCAGCGAGTGAGTGAAATATCAATATCATTTTCGGGGCTCTGAGTTTCTTTCGGGCAGCACGCTTTTCGTTCACCTGGCTGCCGGTTATGCCAGTTACGTACTGTTTGTAAAACCTTCCTAGTGGAACAATTCGTTTGCTCCACCATAATATAATGCGCGTTAGACTGGATTGACTACGACATGCACACAGGAAAAACAATCTTCGTTTGAACCGGCCTCTAATATACGACGATGCCAACGCATAACTCACAGGTATTCATCAACAGACCTGTTGTGTTGGAACACAACTCTGCCGAGCTCGCTCTGCCGGAGTCTACTTCCGCATTGCCGACGGCCGCTAAGATCGCATTGGCGAACGTCACAGAGATGTTTACTTTGAGGATGCGGGCCCAATTGCAGCTTCTGGAACTGGAGCGTCAGTTGGCCGATGGAGCGGTGGAGGCTCCGCCTCCGAAATATGCGGCCAGATGATCTTTGCGGAACACTTGGCGTCCGTTCAGTTGCATTGAGATTCTATGGCGAGGTCCGTACCTTGTCACTTTATATCCGGGGCTCTTCAACCTGATTCTCTGAGACTGAAGACTCGTTCTTTAACAAAAGAACTCATTCAGGATGCGCACACAAACGGACATACAGGGCGAGCCGTTCATTGACATAAGGCTCCATATTATTCCAACATTTCGTAAATCTAGGTACGCTTCAAAATTCAGCAGCAAGGCGCCGGATATTCTTTCCCAGCCAACGCCCGTCGTCCTCGAGGCCCGCCCATTCCATTTCCTGGCCGCGCTCAACCCTGTCGCCCCTCGCATTCGTAGGCAAGCTTAACGAGATCCCCACGCTTGCGAGAAGGAGGCGCAACATATCGCGCGCGCCGATCTTGTTTGCGAGCGTTGGGTTCTTGGCACTAGCCTTTCCGAACAGCACGCGGTGGAGTGTGCGCACCTGGGCCGCGGAGATATTGAACGTGCGCTTTTTCCCCGCCATCAGGAGCAGCGGGCGGAAGCCATGCATCTTGCGCGTTCCTTCGGGCTCGCGGGTGTCGAGTTCTACGCCGGAGAGCGGGTTGTGCGCGCGGTAGTATATGTTGCAGATGAACTCCACTGACGAGTAGCGCGTTCTGTGGTGGTATTCGATGTACACATCGACAGCCGCGGGGTTGGTGGGGGAGTATATGCGGGAGAGGACGTCCGCGCTGCGAATCTGGGTGGCCGTCAGACAGCAACTTCATGGAGAGAGACCCGGTGCGCACACTCGTATCTCCGTCTTCCACGACATTCTGAGAGACGATATAAGTCCCAGTTCGAATAGCATCCTCCTCCTCCTCCTGAAGAACGATACCATCCAACACGATGGCCACCGAGAATGCCGCGGCGAAGTAAACCGGCGAGTCGTGGGGTGCATCTTCCTCGCGAGTGGCGGTGGCATCCCGCTGAGCTAGGTACGCTCCCCACGCCACTTCAGACGGTTGTGGCTTCACCAGAACATAGGTTGCCACGCATTTGGCAAGATCGGACTCGTCGGTGGGATCCATGAATTTTTCTGCCTTTGTCAACAGCGCGGCCGCCGACTTCAGCACCTTTGCTCGTCAAGTACCACGAAAAACTCACAGTTCAACTATGATGTTGGCCTGGGATCGTAGAATCAACTTGAAGGTGTGAGTGGCACGACACTCCTGGATGGGGGCTTCTGCTAAGAGAGTTTCGGTCAGGCGAACGAATCAACGGTCTTTCTACTGCTCCTTTGTTACGCCAAGCGTGGGAGATCAGCCCGTTTGTCTTGTTTATCTTTGTGGGCGCTTATGACTCCAACAATGGGCGCCTGGACATTACATCCAACATGCGGCACCGCGACATAAAAGGGGTATAAAGGGGTCTATCGATGGTCATCGATCACCCCTCTTCATGCCTCCCACTACTGTATTATTTCGTTCAATTCGTCACGACCCCCAACTTTTTTCGGCCAAAAGATTTTCGATAAATCGAGAAAAAAATATTGCCGCAATAAAAAAGTTCGGGTGTGACGCGTGACTGACGAATTGAACGAAAAAATACAGTACCACGTCGATCCGCAACCTCGTAAGGACGCTGCTGCGACTGCTCCGCCACTCCTGGAAACATGTTGCCCGCTTCCTCCGGTCCATAATGAAGCACCCACAGGCCGGAGAGCTGGTCCGATTCTTGTTTCTGGGCAGTATCGTGGAAACGTGCGTATCCGGACGTTATGAATCCCAGCTGTCATTTTTTTCAACCTTGAATCAGTGGCCGGGCGATGGCGACGAGGATTCCCGCATATGTGAACAACTGTGAGCTTTAACTCTCCCTCGGCGTGACTTTTCTCAACAAATACGTGTCAAGTTTTTGTGGTCAACGTGCGTAGAAGACGAACCAGTCCTTCCTGCTTTCTGATTAACCGCGGCGCCGCATGTAGGCTCATTTTCCGTGCGGGGATATCGCATTTCAATGGGTATGGCTCTCGTTCACGACTCATCGCCCCTAACGATGTCTCAGGTGGCGGCCTACCTCGAGCACCATCGACTGTGGAACCAGTCCAAGACATTCCATGTCTATGCAAAAGATACAACCAAGATCAAGGACCGCGAAGTGCGGTTCAGAAGTGGGGATGGGTATTTAGACGCCGTTTATGAGCCAGATTCTTGGTTCGGCTCGCCTCAATTGTTTCACTGGAAGAAGAAACATTGGATTACGCTCACCTTTAATGAATCGGGACTGCTCCTTCAAGTATGGGGCCGAAACCGAACCATCCTGGATGATTTCATTCAGGAAACGCGGGAGTTTTATCTCCAGCGCGAAGTGCCGCCACCGGCAATTGTAGGGCCAGCCGCCTGGGCAGCGGTCCGTGGTTGGCTTTGTTCTTGTTCTGTTTTCCTTTCGAATCTAACTCGGTATTCTTCCCGTATACAGGCTGCACAGCTGGTCAAAGCGACATTCGAAAGCGGTAAGTGATATAGAATATACAACGTTGCCCTCAATCCGCTCATTGCCGATCTGTGACGATTTTCTGCGTCAGAGGACTTTAGTTACACCTGGATATTGGAATACCTGCAGCCCTTCGATATTATGGCAGAAGTGAACCCTGTATGCATCTCGACCCAGCAAGCCGACGCTGGATGGAGTCCAGGAACCAAAAAACACTTGGTTCATGTACTACCGCCCCGTGCGAGCAGTCTCCATATGTAAGTGACGTTCTCGCTCAAACGACGCCTCGTTGATGATAGATTTCAGATTCCGATGGAAATCGTATTGGGTGCAAGCCGACTTTCTGGGGGTGACCGTCTCCGCGCATTTTGTTGATAAAGCATTCATTTTTTTTCGCTCCAGGCAGCTGTATTGCGTCAGGCAGGATCGCAAATCCTCATTATGATTCATTCATGCGACAAGTCTGTGTTGCTTGATTTCATAGAAGCTGCTCGGCTCCATTACAGAGAGGCTTCGATATCCCGTGTCAACGTTCACCTCACAGATGGCTACGCGCACTGGAGGAGAGTCGTCTCGAAGAGCCGTAGATCGTTCTCAACTCTAGTTCTTCCGGACGGAATCAAAGAAACTCTGCTCTCAGACATCAGGGAGTTTTTGAACAACGAAGAATGGTAAGCCCGCCACAATTGCCCGATTGCTAATCGTGACCTTTGGTTCCCAGGTACGCTTTCGCGGGCGTCGAGGTACGTCTGCGTTTATGCTTGCTACTAAATGAGCCGCGTCTGATGCCCAGTCATAGGATATCTACTATACGGGGAACCAGGAACCGGGAAGAGCACCACGGTTCATGCGTTGGTCTGATGCAATTCCAACCCGACTAGATGTGTAGCTGACCGAACATTGATAGGCTGGGGAGCTGGGAATGGAGATTTATTTTATCACTTTAGCGTCGCCCGCGTACGACCACATTTTGCCGTGGAACATCGCTGACTCCCCAGAAATTCTAGGCTCAATGACCACAGTTTAGGGGAACTTTTTCACAGCACACCGCCCCACAGCATCGTGTTAATTGAGGATATTGACTGTGCCTTCCCATCCCGTGTCGAGATCTCCGAGGCAGTCCAACCACAACTCGAAGGCGATAAGGACGATCGGCCAATCCAGCCACAACCACAATCAAGCGTAACATTGGCTGGCCTTCTCAACATTCTGGACTCCGTCGCTAGCCAGGAGGGACGCATTTTGATCGCAACTGTGAATCCTTCGGTGCTATGGTGCTTGGATTGTCGCTAACTGAAACTTCACAATTTCAGACGAATCACATAGAGAAACTGGATCCAGGTGCTCAATCCTGCTCAAACGCGGTCGTTCTCTAACTGCTTACAAATTTTGTAGCGCTAATTCGGCCTGGGAGAATCGATATGAAGGTTGGGAAATGTTCATTTCTTCTCTTTCGCTTTCTAATCCTTCGTAGATCAAGTACAGCCTGGCGGTGACTGAGCAGCTGGAGAATGTCTTCCATCGCTTCTACCCCATCGATAACGACCCTGCTCACCCGTTTGCCATCAAAGGCGACGGTCTGACGACTGCTGAGATCAAAGATCTCGCGCATCAGTTTGCCACGGCGGTGCCACATTCAAAGTACTCTATTGCCGCGTTGCAGGGGTATTTGCTTGGATGGAAAAATAACCCTAAGGGCGCTGTGGAAGGAGTATCTGCCTGGATTGCAGAGAGAGACCTGGAGGAGAAGCATTCGGCAGATCGCGGACCGCAGTGGGTCAGGCAGAACATGCTCAGAGCGGCAGAAGGCTCGGATGATGATTACGGCTATTAAAATACTCAGTTATTGTGTGGGGGGAGCACACTAGCCAGCCACAGAACTATAAAAAAGTTCAGTTGTGGCTGAACACAAGTTGAACAACCGGATCAAGCCGG
The DNA here is from genome assembly GCA_029449255.1 of Mycena polygramma. NCBI lineage: Eukaryota > Fungi > Basidiomycota > Agaricomycetes > Agaricales > Mycenaceae > Mycena > Mycena polygramma. The sequence continues at coordinate 548,963 of JARKID010000013.1, read as the reverse complement.
GCTTCGCACCGTTGACCGGCAAGGTAGGAATTCCGAACCAAATGCTGGGGTCGGTCAGAGTTGTGAATTGGACAGGGGATGTCCTGCTTACCGTTTGATTAATGAGCTCTAAATCACCCGCTCCCTGCCCAATCCTTGCATGAAATCGTCCGGGTGAGTCTGCCAGCGTCGATCCACCCAGATTTCTTGACCCGATCCTTCTTTTTCTTTCTTGGGTGTTTGAACTTTGAACCCTCGGCTGCCCCGCGTACAGGCCGGCGCGCTCGCAAAGTCGCGCTGATGAGGACTTTTGGCTTCTGTCTTTTCTCCATTCGAGTGACCATCGCGGCTCAGCTTTTGGGGCGGCCGTAAATTGAGCATTGAGCAAATCAAAGCAGGCCAGTGAATATCAATGATCCTCGATACGACATCGAACGGGCTGATCAACACCCATTCAGTTATTTGATACTGCACATTGTCAATTAATCCCAGCCGGCGTATAATGCCCTTCATTCACAGGCTATTGATGGCGATGACCTTGGCATCTCTTCTTTCTCACCCCCAACTCACCTCCCACCATGTTCCTATCCCTCATCCTTATTACCGTGTTGGCCGCCCTTCCAGCGGTAGTGGGTCATAGTACGTCCTCCGTGCAGTTAAATTCTCGACCTATCCTCAGAATACCCCGGTCCTCGCTCAATCCAGCTTCCCCACCCTCTTTCTCTCTTCAGAACCTGGGACAGCGCCAATCCGGCGGCTCGTGTGTTGACTGTCCCGCCGTGCCGCCGTGCGCATGTGCATCGGACGAACAATGCGTTGTGAGTGCACGGTACGTCTCCGTCTTTCGGGATACATCTTCTCCTCCCTCCAACCGGTGAATTTCCTTAGGTCATGCCTTACCTGCGCAACCGTCCAATGTGTCCCTTCTGGGACCAGTTCCAGCCACTCGAGCGCTGCAAGCAGCTCAGATACTTTCTCCGGCCCTCTTCCGGGCCCTCTGGCGTCGTCCGGCTCCGGCGCTGGTATGCCTGCCAACCTCATATTGATCCTCGAATAATTGACTCGGTACAGCCCCCTTGCAATCAAGCACCGGCTCACGTGCTATCACACAGCGCACCACCATCGTACTGCTACCTGCGATCGGCCTTCTGCTACTATCTTGACTGTATATCTGGGTTTTGTGTTTCTCTGGGTGTGATTGTGAATGTCTTCGTGTAATTCGATTGTTGATCGGTTGAAATTGAAACCATTCAGATGACCTGTGGACAGGGAACAGAGAAATGAAATAGAATTTCGACGACGTCCAACGGGAACTCGTATCACAGTGGAATCACACACACCGAATCGCCACCGCAAACTTCGCACGCAGCAAGGGCATCCCACCCGCAGCCGCCACGATCTCGCTCACAAGAGTGTCCTGCGCGCCCATCACACGGATCTCCACCTCCACCCGGCTCAGCACCGGCAGCTGTGCCTCCGTTTCCAGAATCACCCTCTGCAGCCCCGCGGCGGGGAATTCCGGGCTAAGATAAAACCACAGTCCAGCGCACTCGAATACGAACACGAGAGTGTCGATGGTGTTGGGCGCCTTGAGAGTGGGGAGCAGCCGCTCGATGCCATTGAGGTCGAATGTGAGGTGGGTGAGCTTTGAGAGGCGGTTGACATTCAGCACATCGTATCTGACTAGCCCGATTTTGGTGTTAACTCGGAACAGAAGGGATGAATTGGAAGGGCGTACAATCGTGGCACAAATCAACATGCGTGATCGTGTTCGGAGCGATGAGAAGCAGCTCAGTGGCCTGGTCGCCGCAGTTGTTCGTTGCAACATGGGTAAGCGCAGAAAAGTCCACCGGGCAGTCGGGGTCCGATAGCATCATCGCAGGCGCCGGACCGTCTTCCAGGGTGAGCGATGAAATTTGGGGGCGCGCCGAGCCTGGTGCACGGGGAAACTCGCGGGCGAGAGCAGGGGGGTCCAGTCGCCTGCAGAAATGGAAGGCGATGTGCGTCAAATTGGACGTGGCAGCGGCGAGGACGCGCCAGATGTCGGGCGGCAGCCAGCCGCGCTGCAAGGTGACGCTGCGGACCGAGGGGACTGCCACGAGACGCAGGGCTATCTCCAGGTCGGATGGCGCCACGAGGGTGGACGGTAGATTGTCGAGATGGACGAGCGAGCTGGCACGCAAATTCGTGAAGGAGATCCCAGCGAGGGGCTCCAGGGTTGCAGCGTTGACGTGAAGTGTGCGAATATGATCGGCGAGGTGGGGGGATGTCGATAGCATCTCTGCGAGCCGTTCAGTCCTCCGTAGTGCCCTAGATTCGGGGCCATATTCCTCCCCGTCATCGCCTCCGTCAACAAGATCAATGCTGGCGAAGAGATGCGCCTGCGCGCGGTAGACGAAGACTTTACTAGCACGCGCACAGGAGGCGAGAGCCTGCGGCGAGTTGTGCAGATACATCAGCCATTTGACAAATAACTTGCGCCTTTTTCAACCTTTTCAGCTTGCGACAAGTTCACAAGGCCAAAAGTGAAAAACTCCCCCTCTGAAATCACATTCCATGCCCAGATCAATGCCTGAAAAATATTTTTTTTTCGAAGGATTTGACCTTTTTTGCAATTTAGACATAGCCCGGTGACCTTGTCGCCTTTCGACCTTTTTTGACCTTTTTCGGCCTTTTTCGGCCTTGTACAAGGTCACAAGGTAATGTGTCAAAAGTCTGATGTAGTCGACCACGGCGTCGATGAGTTCTTGGACAGGAAGGCGGCCGGAGGACATCGTGCGTAGGTGCCTGCTTGGGAAATCGGCGAGAGGCTTGGGGAGAGGAGGAAGAGAAAAGAGGTGTCTGTTTGACACAGGGTATTGTAGCACCAGCGAAAAGACGGGTCGGGTCGGATGAGTCCGGGATGATCCGATAGGCAAGCAGTGACAATGCCGGTCGTGGCGCAGCGACTCTGTTCCTCCGGCCACCACTGCTACGAATGCCTCCAAGTTCTAGTTCTTTTCTTGTAGGGTCCTATTAGAGTGGTCTCGCAGATGGGGACCATGAGTGTATTGGACGTCCGACGCTCAAGTTTGAGTCGCTTTCTCTTGGCAGCTCTTGGCTCTGCACAGTGGCGGACAGCTCCCAGTCAACTCCCAGTCGGCTCAGGCTCAGGGTGTGGAAAATCCTTCAGCTTTCTCGGATTTGGCCGCTGTTCGTTTATTTCACCGACCCAAACCTTTACTGACCTTCCCTCGGGGCACAACATGGACTCGCGCACCGCTTGCGCATCAAAATCTGTATCTGTGCTCGGAAGACGTTGCGCCGCGAACTAATACGCCTACTCGTTGTAAGTGACAGCAAACCTCGAGTGAAGTACACAAACGGAAATGTTGAATTCTCGCGACCACAGGCTTGATCCTCGCAACCGCAAGAGTCTGCATACATATCTTGCCAGCCTGTCGCGGATACAACTTGTCGTTCTTACAAAGGAAAAACTAGGAAAGGTATTTGTTCATTCATATCGCCTGGAACATGATATTTACATGAAATAAATTATAACATTGACCGGACCTCAGTTTTTACCCGAAAAAACAGGCGAAAAACGTGCAGGATCATGCCATGTGACGGCTGGGGACAGCTGGGGACAGACTCCACCGTGAATCTGGTCCCATTACATCGCGGGGATTCGCCTGACATAAAATCTGGCATCTTCTGAATCTGAACACCCTTTATAGAACGGGTGGACAATCAACCATCGCGTCGAAGCCACGGATTCGGCTTCGGTGATACCCTCGGAGGATCAGAAAATGCGGCCAGGTATAATTGTCTCTTCCCTTCAGACCCAAGGGCGCCATAACTTGATGTGTGCCCTGGCAGTTCATCAAAAACTGAATGGGTATCGTATGATACCGATACTGCTGTACCCGGAAACAACCGACCCATCGCAGTTCGGCGTTTATCAACTTCCTCAACGCCATGAACAATGAAACACAGTTTAGAGTGAAACATCCGAGTCGGATCTTGGTCGGAGGCAGGTTGACAGGACTATATAAAAAGGAGTGGAGGTCTTCCGAGCCAATCATGACTCTGCCTGCCTTCACATTCTCCACGACCGCCGATGAGGTAGCAAGTACCTTCGCCGAGCCTGAGATACGAGGGACAAACGGTAACAATTGCCGGCACTTTCTGGACGTGGCATCTTAACGCTCCGCAGTGTTGGTAACTGGCACGTCCATTAACGGGCTCGGATTCGAGACGGCACGCGTCCTTGCAAAGCACGCAAATCTGGTCATCATCACTGGGTATAACACGGAGAGGTGCGTCGCCAGCCTCAGTTTTTCTCCAGCTGGTTCCAAATAACTGTACCGGCAGGTTAAGACTCACCGAAAAAGCCATCAAGAAAGAAACCCCGGCTGCCAATATTCGCCAGCTTGTTGTCGATCTGTCCTCCCTGGCGTGGGTTCGCAGGGCCGCCGCGGAAGTAAACGCATATGCGGAGCCTATCCACGTCCGTATCTCTTTCAATTTCACCATACTTCCGACCGACGTGCACCAGGTCCTCATCCACAACGCGGCTGCGAACGGGGGGCCACTCAAACTGACCGTCGACAACCTCGAGTCGCAGATAGCGGTGGCCCAAATCGGCCCGTTCCTCTTGACGAAGCTGATCGCGCCGAAAATACTGGCTGCACGCACCGCGAGCTATACCCCGCGTGTTGTAATTGTTTCGAGCGTGGGCCACACGTTCGGTTCCGGAATCAACTTCGATACATTTGCGCATCCCGAGTGTACAGAAAAATACAGAGGGATCATGGGTTATGCACAGGCGAAGTCGGCGAATATTCTGTTCGCGCTCGAACTGTCAAGGCGGTCTGCGGGGAAAATCAATGCATACAGTCTTCATCCTGGAGGTTTGCTCCACGTTTTTCTCCTCGTCTAGCTATCACTGACTGGTGCATCACAGCTGTCGTCACGAATATGGCAGAGAATGAGATCAACAGAGGGGATTTGGTGGAGATTGGTATTTCTTTTGACCTTTCGGGCTACTATCAGTCTGATCATTTGCAGGTGTCCTCAAACCGGATGGTAAACCAACCGATAAATTCAAGTGGAAGACGATACCTGAAGGTGCTGCGTCTGCAATGCCATTGATTCATCCACTTCCCTTCCAGAACCATCGCTGCGGCCTTTGACCCGCGGATTGAAGGTCCGTCCAATTCCTTCCCGCCAACGGTGGTTTGACGGTGGTTTCCAACTACAGCTGACCTTTATGTTTCTCTGTGCAGACCAGCCCGGCTCGTACCTCATCGATTGCGCCGTTGCTAACAACCAGATAGCACCTCATAGCTCCGATGTAGTAAGCACCACCGCCTGCGAACATCGTCGTCGCAGATCGTCGTCGCACTAACGAAATTTACGCAGGAGAACGCCGCGAGGTTATGGACTGCAACGGAGGAAATAATTGGAGAGAGGTTCACTTTCCCAGGTCGGCCAGTCAGGATGCCTGCGCATTGCATGCTGGATCCATGGACTGCTTGCGTGGTCTGTTGACCTTGTGCGGAAATATGTACTACAGTGGCGGCAAAAAAGAATTGCCGACGTCGTTTGAGCTGATCTCTGGGCTGAATCACTTCAAATAAAATGCTACCATGAAGTAAGCTCGATTCGAGGAGGGTATACATCATCTAAGGGATGCCATGTCTGTCTCGATGTCCCAGAATAAAATAAATTGCCATTTTCTGAAAAATCGACTTTTCAAATTCAGAGGATATCGGTCAACCTAGCATGAAAGTACTTGAAAAATAGTGTATGCACACTGAGCACACACTTGATTTTAATGAGACTAGCAGGAACCCGTGCTCCGCACGGTCAGAAAATTCAAGCTGAAGATCCCATCGTCGAATCCGACGGATCGATTGATGTTGTCGGTTTATGAAGGACACTCGTCGCCAACCTCCGGTTGGTTCCTCGTGTCCCCGTAGTCGAGGATTCCTGAAATAATCATCAACTTGGAGGAAAACGGGGTCCATTGTCTTCTTTTCGGCGATCGGTTCAGAAAATGCTGAGGGACTCGACTCGATTCATTCCGAAGCAACTGTGGTTTCAATGGCCAATCAATTCGTCATGTACCCGTTCTCAGATCTGCCGTTTGAATTGTCGACTCAAAAAATTCATAAAATCTGTCCCTTTTCTCTGTTCTCCACTCTTCGTTGCTGCTGTACTCAGTTTACATACCGTAGTATTTCGTTCAAATCGATAGTCACGCGTCACGCACCCGTCTATCGATATCGAATTTTGGTCGATGTCACGCGGCACCCGGGCCAATGTCGAATTGGTTCGGCGGTTCGAAAAATGCTCTTAAAATGCAAGTCAACTCGTGAATAAATTTGTGAGTCCGTACAGCGCTCCAGAGCATCAGAATTCTTGGTATTTTGCTTCCAGGAAGTGTTCATGGGTGTAAACGGTTGTTCATGACCATTTTTCAACATCTTTTTGCCGTCGAATCTTGTCAGAAAGATTTGGAAATAAAAATTCTTCAAGGCCGTGTAACACATTGTGGGATAGTTCCGGCAGTAAGTGCTGACGAAACTGCAGCATTCCTGCCGATTATCGAAATTTTACTCGATGTCACGCACCTCGAAGCCGATTATCGAACACTCGAATTGGTTAAACAAGTCACGCGTCACACCCATGTTCGATTTGAATGAAATACTACGGTATTGTCGAGTCACTGAAGTGGTATGCAGAATCCCTTTCCTCAGTTTCAAAGGACACTCGTCACCAACCTTCGGTTGGTTCCTCGTGTCCCCATACTCAGCGAACCAGATCAGGTATGAAAGGCTGGAGTTGCTTCACTGAATCTCAACTAACCGTGGTACATGTATCAGAGAAGACGGCAAGCTCCTCCCGTCCCTCTCATTCAGTTCAACCTTTCATACTGGCCAGACACGTGGTCATTTCACTCAATTCAGGAGTTCTTGCCCAGGAGAGGTTTGTTATCATCCGCTGGTTGGCGTCCCCACGCTCAATGGTCAGATTCAGATGAAGAAACCCGGCTGACTCAAATCCTTGTTTAGCTAGAATGGATATATGTTATAGTGCCGCTGCATCCGATGCCATGAACTCTCCCTTCGAAATCTGGAGTAATTGTCCTCCAAGTCCAAGTCTAGAATCCTCCCGAGAGCCTCGGTTGAGTCTGGATTTACCCATCCTCAGTGTGCCCTCGGATGTCGACAGTTACACGTACCACAGTCAGGATTGATTTCAAGTCGCCGCTGAGCATCCTCTAGTCGTCTACGCAGTTTCTGAGCCTTGGACCGAACCTTCGGATCATATTCGTATTGTGGTGTCGTGGACTGTAGGTCCCGTTCAATCGCAGCAGCCAGTTCTCGCTGCCGGCGGGCTCGTTGCGCAGCAGACCGACATAATTTTGAGGATTCGGATGCCTTGCATTCAAATCAGCTTGCATTGCATTGTACTTACCGTTCAGATCCACCATACCGCAGGCTTGGTATTTTCTCGGGCTTCCGACTAGCATGAACCCGTGCTACGCAACGGACCGGGTCAATCAGACAGTCGAGATCAATAGCATTCTCAAGACAAATCGTGTATTCTATAGTCGTATTCAAGATGAAATTGGATGAGATGAAATCATGTATTCGAATGTGGGGATTCAAGTCGCGTGTATGTAAGTAAAACGTTGTAAGTCTTTTGGATGGTGTAATGTAAATCCAGGTCGCGAAGTCGGACGTGTGGAGAGACATAAAACTCATGTAGGCGAGGACGACGGTGCTTTGCTGCCCGAACCATCATTCAGCTTACGCTTTATGCTTCTGGCCCAACTGGGTGTGCCCCACTCCGCGCCCGTTTTGGAGGAAGACGGTGCTGATGAGAACGTGAGCCAATGACTGTCAGATCGTAGTGCATGCGCTTACCAGGGTCAGTGGCAACATCAGCCATTTGACAAATAACCACCATCACCTCGTATCCCGTCTCGCTCTTCTGGTGTTTCTTGGCGATATCACTGTGGTTCTGGTCGGGATTTTGAAGAAGCATTATCTGGCTATGCACAGGACTTTTTTTCAGTCTTCCTTTGCCCACTGCTGCTCGTGCTCGCGCAGGGCGCTCCTCGCTGCGTCTCCCTCGGTTTCCCGGCTGCTCCACTCATCCGGTCCTGGCAGTGATGTCATCTTGGCGTCACTAGATCGGTTTTCGGGCATTCGGTAGCCGACGGCCGGGAAATGGGTTTCGCGTCCGCAATCGACAGAAAACTAGCTTCTGCTGTGTCCTTGTCCTCGGAGCCTGGCTACGCACAGAGTTTTTTACAAGCTCAACTCTCCAGGAGGCACAGCGGTTGTAATCAGGAGGGACTTGTCCCATACTGGTTTTTTGTTCCGGTCTTCAAGTTGCCGGAACGATCTTTCGGGTGATCCCGTGGCTACTTGGATGCTCGCTCGTAAAATCTGCCCTCAAGATACCTCTGGGATTGGATAAGCTACGTATCTCCGTTTTGTGGGAGGCAATCCCGCAAGGGATCTCCTTGGTTAATTCATTACCGTGGGGAATAGGGGGCAGTCCCGAACATGAGCTTAAACTGTTCATTCGCCAAATCCCGGCAGGGTCCCTTGTGGATAGATGAACATAAGACGGGGAATTGCTTATTAAAACCACCCGAATGGACCGGCGGGTCTCAGGGCACCCCACGCCTAGCACTTTGTGCTGGGTGGTTAGTCGTTTCGGCGGCGAGACAGAGAGTTTTCATGGATGCGGATCCGTACGAGGTGCCAGTCCTCAAACGAAGCAGCCAGGAAAGCAACGGGAAACTGCCCTAGAGTCGGTGGGTGGCGGGCCGTGGCGTATGAGGAGTAGTAGCCTCATGCGGCCGGAGAGGACTAAATCCTCTGTCGGTCTGTTTGTCTGAAACGGCATACAGGCTTAAGTTGATTCCTGCTGACTCTTACCCGACTTTAAACCCGTGAAGAACGCACAGTTCCACGAGGTGGCATACAGCCTTGGGGGAGAGGTGGGCCTCGAAAGAGAACCCTCTGCGGTGGGCAGTGTGCCACTCGTGCAACGTTGACGACTCTTTAGAACACTCCTTAGTTGAATGTTCCGCACCCGGACAAGAGATAATCTGGAGCTTATGCATGAAATTGTGGAACATGAAACATCGCGAGATGCCAACAATGTCCATAGGCCTCATCATGGGTTGCGGTCTAACTAGGTTCAAAGATTCCAAGGGCAAAAATTTTCCGGGTGCCAATAGACTGTTCAAAATTATTGTCAGTGAATCTGCATACCTCATTTGGAAGATTCGGTGTGAGCGGGTAATTCAACACAAGTCTCATACCGAATCCGAGATCCATAACAGATGGGTTATGTGTTTGAACAACCGACTGAAAATTGACCGACTTCTAACTGACAGATCACGTTACGGAGACCAAGCATTGAACTTCAAAACCGTCCTCGATACTTGGGACGGTGTCCTCATGGACAACAAAAAGCTGCCAGAAAACTGGATCTGGCAGTCTGGGGTTTTAGTGGGTATAGGTAAATTCCGTCCTCCGGGACGGAATCGCTAGTTGCTAGCGATACCTACCGAGTCCCACACTGCCGATTACGGGCGTGCATAAGTTGCATTTCCCCAGGGAGCTGAGTAGGTAAATATAAGGGAAACCATCCCAAATTAGTGTGAGTCGGCGGCTGATGAGATCAGCTTGTGTGTCTCTGTTTCGCTCCACCAAAAAAAAAAAAAAAAAAAAAAAAAAACTTGTCAGCTTATTGCCTTTTTGGGCCTTGTGGGCTTTTTGATGAGAAACTATCTCCTCACCGTCGGTCGGTCAGTGTCAAGCAAGTGCTGAAAATGAATTGAGAGCCCCTACGAATGTGTTCTTTTGCCCCCACAGACAATCAATTATTCCAGAAGTGGGTGCAAATGGGTCATTGCTCGGACTCGAACGCTCGACCTTGCGATTTCGGGACATAGACTTGCGAACTTTCTGGCTTGCGTGCTTTTCGGGCCTTTTTAAACCTTTTTTGGCCTTTTTTGACCTTATACAAGGTCACAAGTTATTTGTCAAAAGTCTGATGAATATGGATGCCGGAGAAGCTGCAGCCTTGGGAGCATATCCCAGGAATGTGACGTTGTTCACATCCATAGTGAAGCGGCCTCCCTCGATGCCGGTCAAGTACCCGGTGATCTGCACATATCTGTCGGGATTTGGGGTAGGCTTCTTGTCGTTGGTGGGCCAGCGGCCCGACTTCGGGATGCGGCACAACACGGGGAAGTCGATGTAGCCGTTCGCAAAGAGTGCATACTGACGTGCATCAATATCGAAGCCTAAGGTAGCATTTTCTTTGTTAGCGTTGAGAGCGACACCACAAATCGTGAGGTAGGGCAGGATTCTGGTGTCGAGGTTGGGAAGCTTGATGGAGGTGACCTCCTTGCCTTCGACTTCTTCAATCTGAACCTCGTGCAGCGGGATCAACTACAGCGCCATGTCAGAGATTTCTCGATGTCAATACTGTCAGAACGCACCCGCTGAATGTCCCCAGCAACTATATAGTGATCGCGTGGGTGAGCATTGCTGCCCAAGTCAATGTTGTTGCGTTCTGGCATTGAGCCAATCTGGATCCAAAGAATACGTTAGAGAAGGAGTGTTGACCTGCATATGGGACTGACCAAGGCCCGCACGGAGTAAAGACCAACCTGCCCGAATTGGAGGTCAGGCTGGTTGAAGAATCGGAGGCAGGCCGCCATCCCCTGCTCTTGTCCTTCTGCGTCGATCCCGATATACATCTCGACATCGAACATCCATACTTTGGATGGGTTGCCCGAGGGGGTCGTGCCAACTTGCCTCGGATTTCTGAGGTAGGCTATCGTGTCGATGTCGACGGAAGAGGACATGGCAGTCAAGAGGAAAAAGACAGAGGAAAATTTACGCTACGGCTCCATTTTATACCTCTGATTTCCGGCCAGAGAGACCTTCGAGACCGTTGCCGTTGGTCGGGTTAGACCTCCATTTGGCATCAGCAGCCAGCAATATTCGATTTTTTGGGGAAATGAGCGGAGAAAAAATCACGCCACAGATAGCCGAATGTATAGCCCCAGTTCCCGGCCAGAGAAACGTCCGAAACCGTTGCGCTTTCGCGCGTCAAACCTCCATTCGGGATTCGGCAGTCAGTACATTTGATTTTTTTGGGAGGTGCTCGAGACATTGATTGACCGGGTCCAATCTGAGTCCAGAGACACGGCAATTGAAGTGTTTCATAGCACATGCTAGATACCAAGACAGAGGGACAGCATAGCGGACTGAGAACAGAGGCCAGTTTTGCGATGGAAGTCAAACTCGAACAGAAGATCGACACAGCCACCGACCAAATGTTGCCAATCGTTTTCAACGAAGGATTTGAAGGCGGCCTCCCCACACTAAGAAAAAAATCAGGGCTTCTTGCTGAATTTTAAGATGATTTTAGAGCCTTTTTCAGGGAGAATACTAAGCACCCCCCATCCGCTGCGAAAATCGGAAATCTATTCGATGGATGAAGTGGCTTCGCAAGCTTGCGAGTTCCATACCGGTCTGCCGCTCATAGCCTTCCCATATTCTCATGTCTGTTAGGCAAGCTTTTTTTCGGTACCTTTCTTTTGTGGGCAGAAAGTACCCCTCGAGCTGCACGGGCTTAAGACTTCGGCATTGGGACATTTCATAGTTGCATGCTGACTCGCGAGTCGGGACAGAAAACATGAATTCTATTAATCAATCAATACTTCTGGATACACTACGTTCTTTGTTGTAGGAGTAAGAGCTGTATCCGGCAGCAAGACTTTTATACGATGCTCGGAAGTTGCTCTCGACAGAGCAACATACAGCTGTCCATGCGAGAACACAGGAACATGAAGGTCAAGGCCAACGTACTTGACGGATTGACCTTGCGCCTTGTTGATCGTCAGCCCGAAGGCTAACCGAACGGGAAACTGCCGCCGACTGAATCGAAATGAAAAATCCGTGGTGTTGGTGGGAGTGAGTGTGATGCGAGGAATGAGTGCAGTTTCACCATCGTGATCGCCACCGACCAGTCTGACTTCAACAACACGTTCGGACATGCGCAGCAAAACCATCCGAGTTCCGTTGCAAAGACCGCGAGCTGGGCCGAGGTTGCGAAGAAGGATCAGAGGACACCCGATCTTGACGGCAAGCTCCCCAGGCGGAAGAGAAGCATTGTTTATTGAGCGTAGGAATTCCACAGGCAAAGGTGCCTCGTCATCGTCATCCCCATCTGCTCCCGGTTCCTTGACCATCTGGTCCGCGCTATAATACACACGCGCCTCGCCAGCCATTCTTGCGAGGACATTCTCGTTGACGTCCGAAACATCCGAGTTGCGAGGTGCAAGGATCATTCGATTTGAGAAATAGTCAGCGGGAGGTGGGGGATCACTGGAAATGCCAGGATACACGAAGTCCACCAACGCATCCGAGCTATGGATTTGCATTTGGGGACGAAGCTCGATGTTGCCCTCGCCGTCGATGTTTCGCCCGTGACCAACATCCAGAAGCCAGGAAGCAAAATCTCGCTCGGACTGGCCCTCCGACTCCAGTCGCATGTTCCTGCGCAGAAGCAGGAGCTCGACGTGATCCCAAATCGGAGAACGTTGAATGGACGCGTTCACAACCTGCTCGCGTGACCCCTTGGGAACAACCGGAAGAATTTGTTGAAAGTCACCACCAAAGACGACAGTGATCCCGCCGAATGGCCGTGGGTCATTGAGAAGGTCGCGAAGAGTCCGGTCGACTGCCTCAATCGCCATTCGATCCTGCATCCCCACCTCATCCCAGAAAATGAGGCCGGTCTTGCGCAAGAGATCAGCTCGCTGACTGTTCTTAGGGATACTGCAGAAAGACTCTGGATTGAGACCGTCTACCGGGATTTTGAACGTGGAATGGGAGGTCCTGCCGCCAGGCATGAGAAGCGCAGAGATTCCAGAAGACGCGCTACAGAGGGTAATTATCCCCTGGCTGCGAGCTTGATGGCAGGCGGTCTTGTAGACGAAAGTCTTGCCAGTTCCTCCAGGGCCGTTCAAGAAGAAGATCTTGCCCTGTTTCTCATCGACAGACTGCATTATCTTGTCAAACACCGACCTTTGTGTAAGGATTCAACGCAGATTTAGTCTTCTTTTTCAGTTTCTACTCACGAACTCTAACGATTCCTTACTCTGATTTAGTCCCGTACGAATGTGTTTACATATAATGTTCTGTAGCTACTGATGTGACGTAGACACGGTCACAATCACTATCTACTTTTACACACAAACCTCTACCTCGCAGCTGCTCAATAGCCTCCCCAATTCTCGTGATACATTCCGAGTCTCTGATAGAGGCACGAGCGGACGCTTAGGTATTGAATCTTACTCCAGATCCTTCCCGTGGTCAATAGACTTGGATTTGACATCTTCACTCTCTTATTGCGAATATTCGTGAGGGATTAGATTACAGCCAAAGAGGGCCCGGATATCCGACCCCAAGCTGTAATCTTTAAGAGTGACCGTCAGATTGAGAGTCTCACCACATTGGAAAGAACCTCGAACTCGCCAGAGAAGTGACTGTACGACGTGCACGGAGTAGGGACTTCTCGATCCTTACACTTTGCTCCTCGTTGAGCAAAGCGATGTTGTGCTCGGCTCGCTGACGCTCCTGAACCTTGTCGTAATCACACCGGGGGCAAAGAGCGACGCACCCAACGAAGGGTGCTGTCGTAGCACCTGGCACACGATCATGCTGCATCTGGTGTGACAAGTCAAAGGAATATACAAAGAGGCTTTCCACAGACAAAGAGCGTACAAAGGATAGTCAAAGGAAGGACAAAGGGCACCCGCCAAATCCTGGCAGCCTGGGAATTGGCGGGTGCCTGTCGACAGTCCTTTGTCCTTCCTTTGTATACTCTTTGTCTTTGCAAAGGCTCATTGTGAGGTGACAAGTACCGTGACAAGGATGCAGACTACACTCATGCACGGACCCTACGACAGCACTCCTCGTTGGGTGCCTCGCTCTTTGCCCCTGGTGTCAAGCTGCTCGGCAATGAGAGGGTTGTCGACATGTGCATCCCAATCTATCCGGAACATAGAGGGGAAGTCGGTGAGGCTGCGGCCCTGCTCATTCAACACTTTGTTCAGAAGGAAAAGGCCGTAGTTGTATGTGTCGTCCTCAGTCGGGCGCCGTCCCATGATCTCGAGGCGACGGTGCAGGTCATCGCAGATTTTGGGGTGGAACTCCTCCCACAACTGGCCTGGACGGGTCGGTTCGCAAAAGAGCAGAAGGGTCGCAAAAAGCTGGCCAAGCTGGCTCCCCGTCTGCATTTCACCAGCCTCCTGCAGACACTGCCGCCATTCGCCGTCGTCTTCCAAGAGCCCGCGCGCAAGGCAAGCGTCGAGAAAGGTGTCGTGCTCGATGCCGTTGTATGTTCGAAGGTCCTTGAAAGATGTCGGACCCTTGACAACGGTGAGGAGCGTGCGGAGGTAGAAACGCTCCCCGCCATTCGGCGGAACGAAATACATTCGGCCCAGTGCAAAACCTTTACGGATGGACCATTTCTTTTTGTCCTTGGCGTTTTGCCACGTAAACTTCTGGGGAAACTCTTGGTACGTGTACTTCCGTGCTTCGCGTCCAAGGGCACCCTCGCTTGCGTTGGCCTCAAAAAACGCGGTCAGGCATGTACGTTCGCCTGCTGCACGCTGGAGAACTTCCTGTGCATCCTCGTTCGGATTGAAAGTCACCAGGTGCTGACTCGGCAGATGAATCTTTACACGAATCAGCAAAAAGGTCTGCCACCACATCGTTAAATGAGCACGAACCTGCAAACGTACGACGTTCGGCACCTGGTCATGCATGTCAAAGTGGAATATCCGCCATGCCGCCTCCGACGCGGAGATGTAGCGGCCTTCGATCTACCTCTTGATCTCATCCCTCCGATCGACCTCGATGCCCACCAGGTCCCCGCCCTTGTGGCTGTACTTGAAAGCCCCGAGAGACACAGCACACTCGACATTGATATGGCAATTATACTTGGCGGACAGATATGGGCTGTAGGGGACAATCCAGGAGTTGTCGACCATGAAACCTCCGACGTCATACGCGCGGCCGTCGTTGGGACGATAGTAATCGGGATAGCCGTGTTCGTCCATGCTCGTCTGATCCTGAAAGCGCTTGGGGAACCGCTTTGTGCACTTTCCATTCTCCATGCAGGGCGCCCGGGGGTTTGCAGCTCCGCAAGGTCCATGTACCATGCAAGTCTTGATTGTCTCGAAGAGCAGCGGTTGCGTCTCCGGATCGGGCCAGCGGGCCCAAATCGCGGAGTCGATATCCTCCGGGGTCAGCAGTTTCTGCCCAGGTTCCAGGAAGATCAGCAGGTGGATATGGGGTAGGCCCCGCTTCTGGAGTTCGATCGCGTACACATATGCCACTGCTCGTCCAAAAATGCCATGCTTGTAGATATCGTCGATGATCGCCTGCTTCTTGAGCTGGAAGACACGGGACACCAGCTCGGGCCTGTCATGCGCAGCCTGCCCCGGAAGCAACTCCCGCGTGATCTCCACCCATTTCGGGTTGGTGGTGCACGTAAGGAAAATATCGACCTTATGGTAGTACCGTGCAATGGCCATCGAGTCTTGAAAGCGTTGGCCCATATGACGGGGTCTACCGATATAGCTTGACGGCAGAACCGTGCGCTGCCCCAGTTCATTGAGGTCGACGTCGTCATCCCCGGCATGGAGAGCATCCTCGAGACCGCTATACAGGGAGGCCCGCAAAGTCCCCTGGTTCATACGGAGGAACTGGAGCCGATTCTGGTCCTCCGAAGCCCACATATCGACCAAATACCGCTGAAGAAGGCGCCCGCCACGTAGGATAGTCGAAAATTTGTTCTGCCGGACCTGCAATCTGTACGCGACATATCTCGTCTGCGACAGCCGTTTTGGTTGGTCGGTGTCCGGCTGGTGTTGCTTGAGATCGGGGTGCCCTCCGTTCTGTCCATGGGGGAAGAGAAGGACATAATAGAGCGGGGTGTATGCAGGATGGAGATTACTGATCCGAATAAGAGGACCATCACGGGTCCGGAGGATAATGTCCCGCGCCTGCATCTGGGACTGATCGCCCGGAAGGATTACAGCGACCTCGTCTGCCGTTGGAAGATTCCCTCGTCGTCGATGGGCTCCAGGGGCAACACGAAGTCGGACCTCGGCCTCCTCCGTGTTGGGGTACTGGCGAAGAACCTCGTGTGCATGCAAGAAGACTGGTGCATACTGATGGTTAGCCGAGACTGCCGCTTGCAAGAGTTCCATCGTGTCTTCCCGTAGATTGCTGTTGTTCTCCATACGATACTCCAGCGCGGCGCGAGGTTCATAGATGTAGAGCTGCGCGTAAGAGGGCGCATGGCCAGGAGCAGGAATGAGAGAGCCCGCCTTATGGCAAAGCTCACCCTGGATCTTGAATATCGGTGGCCCACGACCACGATTGACGGACTGGTCCTCCTTGACGCCGAGCGATGTGAACGACAGAGCAATGTTGTATTGCCACATGTTGTTGCGGTACTCCTTCCCTTGCGCACTGTCCTCCTCCAGCAAGCGACGTAGAGGCTCGGGCGGAGGTTCGAGGTCGTCTATCACGACCTTTCCGTGGTTGCAGCACATCCCAAACTCCGGCGAACGGAGTGACGACTTCGCCGTTTTCTCTGCAAGCCAGTGGAGAGCGCCGCAGTGGCCGCACTTGATATCCATCCGACCCAGGTCGTGCCGGGCGTCGGGTTCCTGGTACGGTTGCCGTGCAGCAAGGAATAGATCTACGTAGACATATAAACCCCGTGAAGAAAAATATAGAGTAGGGATTACATACCGGCAGGTCCTGGTCGGCGCCGTCGCTGCTGCCTTCGTGCCGGAGCATTGTCTCGAGGGACACGTCCTTGCGCTGGTTGTATTGCTGCAGGAGTGGGCGGCATACGGATGACGGCCCCGCCCTCGCGATTGTTCTGCTGCCGTGCCTGCTGCCCTATAGAGCGTACATCCGCCGGCGCACGCTGAGCGGGGGTTGGATCAGCAGTCCTTGCTGCGGCCTCGCGTTCACGCCGAGCTCGCTGCGCAAGAACTCGCCGAGACAGCGGCGGTGCCTGGGAATCCGGGGGCGTACCCAGACCCAACGGCCTCTGCGCATTCCGTTCAGTTCTGCTGCACAACAGAAGAGATGGATACAAAAATACCTGCTGTGCGCCAGGTGTTGGCGATGGAGCACGGTTTTCAGCTTGCCCGGGGACACGCCGCCGACGCCGACTCGGAGTTTCCTGTAATGCTGCCTGCCGCTCGCGCTCAGCCTCTCTAGCATGGGATCGCTCCTGCTCTGCTGATGGCCCCGCGGCAGTGTTTTGCGGGGGAGGAAAGTTGGCGATGTCGCGGAAAGGACTCCTCTGACCGCCGGAACGCTGCAAGTGGCGTTGTCGCGGGCTCTGGTACGGAGAACGCGAGGCATCGATGCGTGCATGTCGAACTCCAGAGGTTTGACGATGCACCAACGACGACGAAGACGCTGTTGGTGGAGGACTTAGCCTGCCAAAGAATCAGTACAGCGGTCGAAAAGACTGTTAGCGGCTTACATTAGATTGCACAGTGCTCCTAGAAGAAAGAGAAGCAAGAAGAGAGGCGCCGTTGAGCGCATGGAAGCGCGTTAACGAATAACAGAGTAACGCGGTCCAGAAAAACCGACTCGGAGATCAAAAACAGGCCTTTTGCACAGAGGGGCCAGTCGCATCACGCGGTTCACGGTTCACGGTTCACGGCTTCAGCAGAGGAAATCCAATTCCATTAGCAAGAGCTACATAGGCTCACTGTAGAAGAAGAAGAGTACGCGACTACAGTTGGCAGGCTGTTCGACGATGTCGCGGTAGGTTGCTCTCGTTCTGGGTTTTGTCGTCTCGTTCTAAGGATGTCTGGATGGATGTCATAGATGTCGTGAATGTCAATGTCATTTTCCGAGGCTAGAGAGGGCAGCAGGCGGGGAGAAAAGGGCAGACGAAGGCTACAGACGCGAGGTGCTGCTGGCAAGAGCGTGAAGCCACAGCCACTGATTGACACTTGTCTTTGACAGTTGGGTTCATAACCTGATTGGCTGACGGACGGTTTACGTGACCGCTTTCTTTTGTATAAGTAGATTGATTGATTGGTAGGCTCTCTCGCAATAGCCGTCACAAGTTGGGCAGTTTTGGTCCATTTTTGGTCAAAATGGCCAACTTGAGAGCTGTCTTGTGAGTCAACCTACCTATCGATCTATATCAAATAAAATGTGACTATACTTCATTTTTCAAGTGTTTTCATGCCATGATGACCATTTTTGCATGGCATCAAAATCCACGATCTCCATTTCCAAATTTGGTCAAATCATTTTATTGCGGTTGAACAAGACAGGTATGGTATCACTTCAACTGTGCAGACCATGTTCAAATTCCCCGCAGTTCATTGTAGCATTTTATTTGGGTGATTTACTGCAGAGATCAGCCCAAACGATGTCGGCAATTCTTTTTTGCCGCCACTGTATAAAGCCCACCGCTAATTATTGGCGCAGCGTATTGCATCATGTTCCTCCCTATAAGCTTGCGCCAGGGTCACCGGTTCATATCCAGGCTCCACCAATGCGGTTTAGTCTCATTCGGAATATCTACCCATGGATTCGGCATGGTACTGTACGAGATGGAGAACTGAGTAAGAATGTGTTTGTAGAGCGCGCCAAAAAAAGTCGTGTAGAAAATTTAAACAGCAACGGAGAGAGTTCAAAAGGCAAAGGAGATAATATATGAACACAGAAATCACCGAGACAAATACATGGATCGGTGGCTCGGTCGGCGTGGGGGTTCGATTCAATTTCCATTTGAGCTACATGGCCTGAGATGAATCGCGGCCGAGAACTATACATTGGGCACGTACAAGTCAATGCAATGATCCCGAGAGGTACAGATGTCCTTCGAAGAAAAACTCACAGCGCAATTCGCCTTGGTGGACCAACTCACCAGGCGTGAAGCTACAGAGTCCTCCTCCGTCTGATATTCCCCCGCGATGGTGAATGGACCATTGGCTGTTCGTCCAGGCACCAATCGCGACTCCACGAAATCCACGAAAACGGGTTGGCTGAAGGAGGAGAGACTCGCAAAACGGAAGGCCGACAGGTGCGGCACGAGACACACAGGGTCAGAAGTCCAGGTGATACGGCGGAGCAGATTATCCGTGATGAGCGTGTGGTCATGCGAAGGGATATCCTGGATGAATAATTCTTCCAACGCTCGCAGTTCAGACAAACATTCCAAGAGCTCCTGCTCGGTGATTACCATGTCCTGGAGAGAAAGCTTGGCAAGCTTTTCAGGAAACCCGGAGCGAGAGGCGAGTGAAAGGAAGGGGTGTTGTGGCCAAAAGAGAGGGTCGTCAGTGCATGACCTGATCGACAGATCATGTAGGTTGGGAAGGGTGAGATTTCCTAGAAGTCCCCCGAGAACCTGGCGGGAATGTTCAGCGTGGCCGGTATCACTCAATTCCCAGTCAAGACTATGGATATCGGAAGCGGTGGGTAGAAGCAAAGGGATGGGAATTTGCAAGTCGGAGACGTAGTGGCTGCGGATGATAAATGCGCACTGGGATGTACATCGCTGCATGATGTTGAATAGGAACTCCTCTTCGCAGGCGTAAGCATCGCAAGTAACCTTGCGCAGCTGATTCCACGGTAGCGCCGGTAGTTCTCCCCCAAATGCAAGAGTAATGTGTGTTAATCGGGGCGCCGTTTCGAAGATATTGTGGAGTTCGACCATTTCACCGCCTATCTCGAGGCGCTCGAGGAGGGGAAGATTATCCTTCACGCTGGCTATGAGACTGGCGGGAAATGCATCGCCAGTTACGTGGATATCCAAATGTTGCCACCGCGAAGAATGCTGTGCAACCAAGTTCATAAAACTGATGTCCTCCTTCGCGTCACTGGCTACACAATGAACTGTGAGCGGGCAAAGTCCTGAGCGCTCAAGAGACTGTAATAATAGTCCGGCTGTTTTACTGTTATATGGAGACAAGGCCGCCTCGATCGTAGCCCAGAGTGTTGGGGTGCCCATGACCGTCCCGTGCCAGCCGTAGCACACCCGGGACAAATGGAGAAGGTGAGTTTGAGCAACCCGCTGAGCGGCATCCTCAGGCCAATCTTCCCGGATGTCAAACACGTATACACGGTGGGGACGACACAAGGCAAATATCTCGACCAAAATCTCGGAGGGTAGGCGCCTGATCGGTGAGAAGAGGCCGCGGCATTCGGCGCTGTAATCTCGCAAAGCGTTGCGCTCGGAGACAAGCCTGCTCAAAACCTCCTGGAGGGCATGAATTTCACTGTCGTAGCGCGCTAGGGTTCAGTAAATAACTCACGGGTAGTTATTCACAGATGTTCCTAACACTGGGCACACGGAGGCCGTTATTAACAGAGTTAGGAACAATTCAGTTAATAACAGTTAGGAACCGGTAAATAACTGCGTAAATAACTTTGACCTTGTAAATAATTCAGAAACAATCCACTTCAGCTTCTAAAAGTCCCAGTTTACATCCATTAGCTTCTCCTGGACTTCTAGGACAGCCTGGCCGCCTTTTAGGTGCGTGTCCGACTGGGTGGCTTTGGTAAGGGCCTGGGTGATGTGTGACTCTTATGGGTGTGTGACGCGTGATTATCGAATTGAACACAAATCGATCGAAAAACTGCAGCATGGTTGTGCGTGTGCTCAAAGTGTCCAAGCTCAGAAGGGTGATTCTCTGCCAATAGTCGGAAGTTCTTCACAGTTATTTACATCGATTTGGAGGTCGTTTTGGGGTGCCAGTTAATAACCGGTTAATAACAGTTAATAACAGGGTGTAAATAACTGAGTTAATAACAGCACAGTTATTCACGGAACCCTATCTAAGCGCGCGAGATCGGGGATGGCAGACGACGCAATTACGGATCGCAGGTGGCAGTACTCGGAGGGTGGCGCATTGGTGCGAAGAAAGTGGCGTAGCTGGGCTTTATGATGAGGTTCCGGGAGGAGGGAGGAGCGGAAGACAAGCATTCGGGTTCTGGATCGAGGTGGGAGTTGCGTGGCAAGAGTGACTTGGCTTTGAGGGCCAATGCTGCGCATGGCATGTACGATTCCCTCTTAAAATAGAAGTTCCAGAACATTCTGTTCCCACGCTCTATTCAAGTCAAGTTCGATTCGAAGGAGACATATATTTCTATGTTTGGCCCGTCATGGCATGCTGAGTGGCTTTGTTTTTTTTCCAGCTTTTCTCAATCCATTTGGCAATAAGGCTGGCGGACAGGGCAAAAGTACTGACCATTCTGCTTACTCCCAATCTTGCTCGCTCTTGCCCGATGTCAGCTACGAAAAGTTTTAGTAGCAAGAAGTATTTAAACTGGAATGGTGTTATCCAAGTTGCTTCTTTGGGGTTCTTACCTTTCTCAATTGTCAATTGAGCGTGAGTCTACTTTGTTTAGTTCCAATTTGAAGAGCTCTCGATAAGGGAGTTTGGGCTGAGAGAGTTTTAATCGGGACGACTTAGGTAAGCGGACAGCGGTGGCGGACTTGGTACAGTGACGGGCCGGGGTCTGACGGATAGAACGGGTCTGAAGTAGTTGTTCGGGGGTTTAATGGAGTGTTCTCGGGAAGTCTTACGGGTAGGTATCAACTTAAGTCGGATTCTTGGCAGTAAAATTCTGGAAGGGGGGGAAAGCTGATTTATTCATTAAAACGGCAGTTCTTATATACTACAAGTGCGAAAGGGCCGCTTCGCGCCCCTTTCTGCCCTTGTTAGAAGAGATGATGAAATGCAGAAAGGCTGATGATGGTTGATCACGGCACCCGGAGCTAACGAGCGCACCCAACGAAAAAGGAAATCAATCAAAAACCGAATGTGCTTATAAAGAGCTTGATTCAGAAATTTCCTTTTTAGGCCTCTTGTTTCGTCGAGTCAGTTACACACCTAAAAGGGAATCCTTTCCGACGCGTTAAAAAAGGCTTTTAATGACATACATTCCGTTACGCTTTCAAATCGGTGGAAAGTAACACTGTCCACTCTGCGGAATGTGAGGCTGAAGAACTATTTTAAGCCTTGCACCATTCATTTCTCGTAGAAAGAGAGACTTTCAACAAAGAAAGAAAGAGAGAACAAAAGATCCTTGGGGAAAATTTCCGCCAGATAGGAAAGAATCTCTTTCATCGTCACTTTCCGCCGAGTGGAAAGTCACACTTTCCGTTGACTTTTCATTTTTGAAGGAAAGCCTTTCTTTCCCTTTGATCGAGAAGCACTGATTAAAGGATTGTTTTCAGACTGCCGGATAGCATGGTGGAAAGTGCAGCTTTCCATAAATTTGAAAGTGCAACAGAAAGTCCTGATTTCCAACTCGCTTTTAACGTGTTGGAAAGGAATCTATTTTAGGTGTGTTAGAAGACTGTGTCCTTGACTCACTGTGCTTCTTTTGACTCTTGTCCGCACCTTTTCCTGCTCCTTCTCCAACTTCTTTGGTGGGTTCTCAGCTTCTTGCAAGTCCTTCTTGTTTGAGTGCCGGTTCGAGACAGTAGGGTATGTGTTTGTTTGGCAAGGTCATTGATGGAGTGATTGGGTCATTTCTGGTAATCCAATCTAAAGAACAGGAAGTGGCATTTTAATTGAGTGGTTCAGGATATGTTTGCGGGGAACGTGGGGTTGTAAGGTACATAAGAGTATCTTTTTATGTTCTGACTCTCATTTTATTGAGAGGCTGACATCCGTGGGGAACATATTTCAACCGCCCTTGGTTGATGCTGGATTTCTTTCTACCTTCATTGAGTACAGGCCAGTATTGTTTGTAAACTATCTTCTGTTCTTTGGTTTGATGAACCCAAAGCTAATGGTGCGCCTCCGACTGCCCTGCTCCTGCTGGTGAAGATGCTCTGTTGTATGGTAGGAGTTTTCCGGCATGCGAATCACTGCGAGCTGCTTCTTCCGTTTTTCAACCCACTGAACATAGACGAAACCTCTTTTGCGCAATTTCACCTCCGTGAGGGTCCAATTCCCCTTCAAGGTGCCGAAACTTTCCACCTCCATGCCTAGATAAAACACGGGTTTGGCCTCATTCCACATCACGAAGTGACGGGGCTTAAGGAGATGGTCGGGCATTGGATTGGCAGGGGCGGACAAATCTACCAGGGTAATCAGCGCACGAGGGATGCTGGGATCTCCCTGTCGCAAGGAATTGAAGTCGTAGATATCCGTCTGGGTGGCTTTGTAGAAACGCGGCTCTTCGGGGTGAAGAGCAACATATTCTGTAATGTTTATATCGCCGTGCTGTATTTCTTCGCAAACTGTTTCTGATTTGGACTCGGGACTGGGGAAGGAGAGGTCTGCGGCGGATGAATATGAGGGAGGGTCATAGTGGCCGCCCAGAGCGGTCCATGGAGTGAAACGACTAGGACTGGGTGGAGTGATGCGTAGGCCGGACATGTGGTGCATTAAGTCCACTGAATGTTGTCGGGCTTCTTCGTCAAAGTCGGAGGCCTGGAAAGGTGTCAGGGAGTCTCAGTATTGTCTAAAGAGCGCTCCTGGGGCACGGCAGTGGGGAGCTTACACTGACGCGTACACTTTCTACTTGAACCTCAACTGCCGGGATATATCGGTCATGTTTGCTGTACCATAGTTTTCGTTGGATAAATCTCTTCATGGACAAGGTGAAGGAGGAGGGACCGGTGTAGCCCTGAGAGAGTTCGCCATTTATGTCCCGGCTGTGGCCCTGCAGCCCTAGTAGCTTGTTTGACGTTGGTGGTGGCTTCGAAATTTAGAGTGGGTCTGATGTTTTTTTCATCAATGTTTGATCTCCGCCCGAATTCCTCCGTAACTTATTGTTCAAAAGGTGCATGTAGTAGTTCTGGGTTCAGGCTGATTTCGCTTCTTCCTTCTTTTGAAAACACACCATGGCGTTGACTGCCCCAAATTTTTTAACATAACAAGCATTATTTCTAGCAAAAACCGATGCAGAGATTCTCGGGTTTATACGAGAGTTGAATCATACAAGAGAGACTGAAAAAAGATCATGGTGTAGGCAGGAAGGGGGGGAAACATGCAGGGCCAGGAAATTCAGCCGTTTTTGAGAAGATGAAATGTTGCCTGGAAACGACTTGGCATCGGTAAGACATTTGGGATATAAGGGGAAAATTTGCCTGGGCTACCTATGTTCCGGATGTGTCTTGTCCCTCCTCCTCGCCCATTTTGTCCAGTTGGAGCAAAAGGATTTCCCGCTCGACCTCTTCCATTGTCCATCCTCGCTTCAGCCTGGGATACTCCCAACCTCCATGGTAGCGCGTAGTGATGTCGAATTGGAAACTGGTGGGGGTCTGGACAAAGGTGGTCCCGGGTCGACCTTGGAATGCCAGGATTTCGGGAGTGGGTTCGAGGAGGGTGGACCGGAGGCGCGATGGGGGCATCAGAATGAGGATGGGCCCAACGTCGAGAATGATATAGCGGCAGCACACGGCCACCAATCGAGGAAAGTCAAAGGCACATCCTGCAATCCCTCCAACCTCGACGGCACATGTGAGCGCTCCTGCACATTGATAGACCAACTTTTCTTGAAGATGGTCTGTTGGGTGTATGGGGCGCCAGAGGAAGCGAGGAAGAACTGCAACCTGAAGAACGTTACACTGCTTGAGGCAAAGAATTCCTCCGCAAGGTTCAAGGCAGAGGTGGATGGGCATAGCGAGGATGGTGCTGGTCCTTTGCAACATGCTGGGCTTAAATTGTGCGGCCTCTGCAAGCCTAAAGTTGGGTGGCATCAACGGAGTACGGGGCATAGCTTCTTCGAGCCTAAACTGGGTTGGTGGTGACAAAGTGCTGGTCATGAACATGAGGTGGGAGGAGTTAATCATAAAGAACATAATGGTTTGGGCAGGGGTTTTTCGGCTTAGGCGGCCACCTAGCAGAAAATAGATTGAGGGTCGTGTTTCATGACTCGGAGATGTGTGAAGAGGAGAAGAAGGGGCGAAATCATTTTTAAGTAGGCCGTCTGACATGGGTTACAAAGTTGTGACTGGGCTACATACTGGGGAGAAGCCAAGAAAATATATTGGAGTAGTTTTGCGGTTTTTCTTTCTGAAGAATGTAGTTTTTGAAAACGGACAGGGAATAAATGGCAACTTTCTTACCTTGCAAAGTAGTAGAAGCTCGGCCTACATTTCCATGGGATCGTCCTCAAGCTCGTCCGTTTCATCGTCTGAATCCTCTGCGCGCTGCTGTCGATAATTCCAGAGGGAAACCCCATAATTGTAGGGAATTGGAGAAACATCCATCCTATCAAACAAGATGCGCCCAGGAGTCCCCCCTACATATATAGAATTGGGGTGGGTTTCGGGGGTAAAGGAGGGATGGACAAGGATGTTTGCGGCCAGAAGGATGCGAGAACGAGTCGTCCCCTCGACTTCGTACTCCGCCTCAATGACCGTGCACCAAGGCTTCAGCTCGCCAATTCCGTGATTCCGGCGGATGACCACAATGTTCGTGTCAGCGTTGGTCAAGCGCATCAGCCTGTCAGGCATGATGAATCCTGGCTCGGCTGGGCCCAGAACCGCAAAACGAGGAATAGGCATTCTGGGTGCACTGACCGAGTCTGCCCAGATGACTGGGACTCCGAGCAGGTTAGGAAAAACAGAGGGAAGGGCGGCACTGATAGCCGTAGGAGGACCGGGAATAGAGGAAGGTAAAGGTCTCGAATTTTCTTCTGTGCCGGTGTGCTGGCCTGTCCCAGAAGGAGCTGGATCAGGGGCGGGGGATCCTTGAATCAGGAGATGCGCAAGGGAGGCCGGAATCGTACTCCCTTGGGGCTGTAAAGGTTGGCGTGGGTGGTGAATAGGCCCTATCTGAATTAGCCGGCCTTGTCTGTCTGCTTGGGCTATCTGGTCGGGGTTGGTGGCGAAGATTACTGGGGATTCGGGCTGGAACTGAATGGGAGTGTTAGGTCGAGAGAGTGGTCGTATAGATCCAGTGAATACGGGGAATACATAGGTAGGAATGGGGGTCGGAAGCTCCTGTACGGCTCGGCTGACACGGGGGTCGAAATAATGCCTAGCTGAGGCAATTGTTGGATCCAAGGTAGGGGCATAAAATTCAATCGCGTCAAGTCCCTCAGGGTTCTGTATAGCCTTCACGTAGCGAGCTTCCTCCTCTCTGAATATTACGCTGTTAAGCCTGCGTCCCATGGGTGAGAGTGCGCTGTGGTCAAGTCGTGCGAGTGAGGTGTCGAAGTACATATTATTAGCTTGTCTGCCCTGATTCCGGCTGCTTCTTACTGTATTGTCTGTAGTTATTCTTCATCCTCATTGGGTCCTTCATCGTCATCTCTCCAAGCCAACCTGTTTTCATGAACCAGTGGTCTCTGGTGATATAGGGAAGGAGTCGAAATGCAGCTACATTGTTCTGCGGGTAGGGAACACCGTCAAGTTCATTGAGAATGTAAGCCCCACCACGTGTTTTTCTTTCTACTTCATACGCGCCTAAATAGCGGGGCTTGGTTTTTCTGTCCAGATTGATCTCTATTCGTGTATTCCTCATCAGCACCAAGTCGCCTGGCTTATAATTTTCTCTTTGAAGTCTTTTCACGAACCGCTTTTCAAATTGCTCCTTGGACTTGAATCGTGCTGCTTTGAGGGTAGCTGCTGCTCGCTTGATATTGACGTCATGTTTTCGAAGCTGCCAGATGCGCAAGGTCAACAATTCTTCGGTGGTTATTCCGACTCCAAAGCCCTCCACTAAAAAGGTTGCTTCAGTCAAGTCGAAAGGAAGAATGGGATCGGTGGCGTGCAACAGTTGGTAAGGTGAAAATCCCGTTACTTTGCTTACAGTGATGCGGTCCCCAAATACAGCTTCGCAAAGGAGATCTGGCCACTGGTTTATTTTTCCCGCACAGGCTTTTACCAAGGCTTCTCGCAGGGTGAAGTGCCCGCGCTCCACTACCCCATTGGCGTGTTTGTTATACGGTGAGATTCTGATTTGAGGGACCCCCATTTTATTCATGAGTAGTTCAAAGGCTTTTGACACTTCCGCACCATTGTCCGTTGTAACTTGAAGAGGTACCCCATATCGGCAGTAAATATAACACCAAAAGAATGTTGACAAGGTACGAGTAGTGCATACCTTCAAGGGTTGCACCTCACAAACTCCTGACAGGTCGTCCCGGGCGGCCACGATGTATTTGTATCCTTGGGCCTTGGGCATGAACATCACATTGATATAAATTTTGCTGAATATGGTGGTCGGGGCTGATACTGTGAGCGGAATCTCCCTTTGTTGGAGGCTTCGGATCTGACACTGGTGGCAGGAACTTACGTGGTGTTGCACATCCGCCCGTAAATGCGGCCAATACACTCAGCGGTGTAAAGTTTTGTAAGTGGTTTCTAACTTTCGGTGGCCCAAATCTTCATGCGCCTGAGTCAGGATATCCAGTCGCTTGTCTGAGGTGAATATTACCCTTAAAGGTGCGTGTACCCCATTGCGTTTGTACATATAATTTGTTTCAGCATCCACAAAATATTTGGTGGCTTGGGTGAGGAAGCGGCGCTTGGCCGGCAAATCCCCAATATACGGGGTTTCCAGAGTGCACAGAAAATGATGAACATCCATTAGGAGGTGTTCGGTGCTGGCTCTAGTGAGGAAGCAGGAAGGTAGCTGGTTCGAAGGATACTCATGCGGCACTGTGTTCGTCCAGGGCAAAGGTGGCAGACTTCGAGTGGGGAGTAATGTTAACAGTGCAGTGTTATCCAACCAGCTGTTGTTGTCCTCGTCGGTGGGCTCATCTGCCGTAGGGCGGCGCCGTGATAAGGCATCCGGGCCTTGGAATCGGACTCATGGTACGTGCACTAGCTCAAAATCAAACATTAATATCCCTTGTACCCATCTATTGACTGCGGTATTAGGTTGTAAATCAGGGGAATTCAACATACCCGTGATGTACTGGGCATCCACTTCTACTTGCAGTTTACACACCCCAATAATGTGTAAACGCCAGTGCCTTAGCGCCTGATACAAACCAAAGAGTTCCAGCTTTGGCTGTGAGTACCGGCTTTCACGGTCCGACATAGGGATTGATCCGTACTGTGCAGGCCTCCGCTTTCCGTCATCATCTAACTGGGACAGGATCATTCCTGCTGCTTCATGGCTGGAGTCCACCGATAGGATTACTGGGTTGTCTGAGGTGTAGTCACTGGGTCGAAGGGTGGGAGCAGAGCTGACGAGTTCTTTGATTACTTGAAAAGCTTCTTGCCGCCGTTCGTCCCATTCGAAATCCACCCCTTGCGATAAAGCTCTGTCAAGGGTCGCACCAGCTTGGAGTAATTTCGGATCCATATGCGAACTGTTCCGCATAATCCCAAGAAACGGTCTACTTCCTGTGGTGTTTCTAATGCGGGCCAAGTCAATATTTTATCCAAGCGGTCGGTGTCAGGCATCCGCCCTTCCGGTGAGCAGGTTTGACCAACAATTGATGCCTCCTTCCTACAAATCTGAGTCTTTGATCCCGAAAAGGTAGCACCTGCACATTCAATTTTGTGCATAATTCGGTGAACGTCTTTGGCATGCTCCCAAATAAACCTTCGGATGCCAGGATTGTCGGGCAAGCATTCTGGGTTTCCTTCTGCATCGTTCGTGTGTGGGCTCTCCTGTGTTTCTTTTTTTGATGAATTGTAACATAGCAGAGTTGGACCAGACCAAGCATTGTAGAGCGCGGCGTTACTGATGCCTTTGCTCACAAATTTGATGACAATTGCATCCGAACATGGGAATCGACACCTCAGTACTATCCGTTTTCAGCAAATATTCCGACCCGATGTCGGACATCGGAATTAACTCGGGAATGCAAATCGGGAAAGGAAAAAAGAAAAGATGTGTGATCCAACTCACCCCAACCAGCTACCAATCTTAGATTGAAAAGAAAGAAACGATGTATATGTACACGAGCAATGCGAGACAGGTTCAAACCACAACTAGGAAAGTCAGCTTAGCTATATAGCACAACCCATTCGGAATCCTGTTCGGACATGTACATATCCGCGATGAAAAACTGCTGAAATAACGAGTATGGAGGCTAAGACACGTGAATTGAAAATAATCATTCAAAGCTTACAGTCTTTAACTGTGTAGCGAAATGCTCAGACTCCGCGTCTGATTGCAAGCTAAATTCGACTCCAATGACATCATTTCTTTTCGTAGACCGGTGCGTTGCCTTCCAAGCTACATTGTAGTGCAACGAATTGAGAGATTTCGTTTTGTTTTCATTCAGAACAAACACATTTTCGGTCTGATCCAAAATGTGGCTGAAAACGGGGTTGCGAAACAGGACAAAACAGATCCACGTGCTCGATACATGCAACATGGTGTCTCGGGGTTTGTATATTCGTTCTCCTTGACCCTGAAAACCCCAGTCCCAACATTCAAAGAGTCATATGCGCTTCAGGGCACGACTTTCCGTACAGGTCCAGAAAGTGCGCCTAATCAACGCCAAATGATGGTCCAAACAAAGCCGCCTCGCGCCGGCGCTACAGCAGCTTTTTTCAAAATTCCTTTTGTGTGCATGGACATCATATCGGTACCTTCCACCCACAAAAAGAGTGGCCGACAGATCGACCTCCAAGTGGCCAAACCGGCCGGCATTTCGCTTCCTCGTCACGTTTCGCATCACCGTTAAAGACTGTACTTATTGAAGTTATAGTGACTGATAGAGCAACAAATATTGAGAAGTAGGGAAAATGGACTTTTTTTTTTATCAAAGCTGAAAGTGTGTCATGATCCCATCACTCACTTTTTTGATGAAAGCGTTACAGAGAGCTGAACGGACCGAGCACCCCGGTGACTGATGGGTTCGCGCACACTTTTGATGAAAGTGTCACATAGCAGAGCTGGACGGACCGAGCTCCCCGAAGCGTGAGGTGACTGATGGGTTCGCGCACAATTTTGATGAAAGGGTCACAGAGCAGAGCAGTCCGGACCGAGCTATCCGAAGCGTGACGTGACTGATGACTGATGCAAAATTTTGATATCCGTCACAATAGTAAAGAACGATTCTTCCTTTCAGTCAGGAATCGTAACTCGTGAAGAGCTGCAAATAATGACAAGCAATCCCACGCTGTCAGTGATGCGCTTGATGCGCCGGCAATTTGCCGACGTGGCGTCCTGCTCCTCCACTCCGCAGTCTGTGTAGGGTCTATTCTCTATCAGTCGGCAGATTTATGTGGTGTGTTTACGCTTTCGAACCCCGACACGAGTATCAAATCAATGGTTGGTTTGAATTTTGGTTCGTTGAGTTCTCGTCTATACTGTCGTATATGTATGAATGATCAAAGTGCCCGTGTCTCGTGCCTAGCAAGTAAGTCCACTTCCTTATGCGCAATACCATCTAATCTCCTGTGCTGGGAGACTTTCTATGCATCCGCTTCTTGCACATGTGTGTGAAATTTCGTGGACATCATTGGATATCCCCCGAACTCGCGTGTCCGTCGCGAGTGTCTTAGGGTATAATTGAGGGGGCAGCGGGGCTCGGAGAATTCAGAAATTCCACTGGCTCCCCCTACACCGCCAAACGGGGGATGTATAAAAAAACCACTGTCTGTATCAGGACAAGTCGCCGTAGGGTTGAAATCTGCGTTGCTGAGTCTCAATATGGCACACGGGGATATTTACAGCGTGGACTAACCTCCCCATCGCGTTTATTTGATCCCGCGACCGTTACTTGGGTCTGTACTTGATGTACACACATCTCCGTACGAACAACTGATGCCATCTGGGGAATATAAATCTTATGATTGGGCGAACGAAAGGAGAAGACACACCACAAAATCTTGAGAAGCAATGTCCAGGCGTCTATTGAATTTTCGAAGCGTGCTTTCGCTGCGGTTCAAATGACTGAATCGCCACATGCGGCCGCGATTCATCAGCTGAGTCATTTCAGTTCGAATTTCTTCAAGGATGCTAGAGATAATGTCAGTGAAAGGGAGGTCTTTGAACATATGTAGTGTCTCTGGCATCCGCACCTTTCGAATCGCACAATACTTGCTAGCATTTGATCTGGAATCGAACCCCGGTCGGAGATAACATCTGCCAATAGTTCGAGGAGTTCCACCGCACGCTTGGCGAGCTCATGGGCGTCTTTCTTCGAATGGGTGATCCGCTAAAAATTTTGAACATAAAACCACCTCCGATCAAGACGCCCGAGTCACATACCTGAGAAATCTCCATAATGGAGACCGCGGCACCAACAACACCCTTCAACGGCGGAAATGCGTCTGAAGATGTTTTAAGCGCTGTTAGGGACGTCCATAGCAGATCCTGATATTTGGTGCCGGCATTGGCGCCGGGTTTCAGGCGTCCAAAGGTTCCTTTCACGAAGGCTGGAATCCGTTTTTGTGCACGGACGATGGGAGGGATTCTCTCCATCCTGGCGGCCAATCGATGCCTGGTATGCGCTCAGAAAAGGGGTGGCTTGGCTGGCGGAATCGGTATAAGTAACCTTCCGGGAGTCGGGACGTTCTGGAAGGCTATGCGATTTGAAAATCTCCGACCAACGCGTCCGAAGAAGTTCGTTGTGATAATTGCAGTATACGCAGCAGCTCGGCATACATTCGTATTTCAAGATGCGGTATCATATCTCTTAGCAAGGCAATGGAATGGTCAATGGTCCTCATAAAAGAAATAGAACACGCCTTACTCGACAGCAGTAAGCTCGCCGCACCGCCGTAATTCACAGCAGCAGTTGTTCAACATATCGGTTCGACAGCCTCGCGAATTCTTTAGGAACGGAGAAGAGCGGATCTATAAATACAGTATACCTCAGCTCACCTCCCACGCGCTCCCGCATGGGTTCCTCGAGCAATTTGCCCGCCGGGCTATTGTGAGTGCCTACCTGATTCCAACGTTGTTTCTAAAGTGTCTTCAGTCCAAATTTATATGTACGGCGAGGGCCAGAGAAATAGCGCTGACAAAAGTTAAAACTCCCTGCGACTTGTGGATGACCTGCGCGCGAGGCCAGGAGCATGCGAGAAGGGAAGAGGGGCGACGTATTGCCTTCAGTTTGGTAGGTTCTGGAAGGCTATGGAGATTTGAAAGCATCCGACCAACGCGTCGCTGCACTGTATACGCAGCAGCTCGGCATACGTTCGGATTTTGAAGATCGGGTATCATCTCTTAGCAAGGCAATGGTTCGCATGAAAGAATAGAACACACCCTTCCCAACAGCACTAAGCTCGCAATCTACAGCAGCAGTTGTTCAACATATATAATGATCTCGGTTCAACAGCCTCGCGAATGCTTTGGGAACGGAGAACAGTGGAGATAGGGTATCTCTCACAGTCTAATCATGTACGGGGGATGATGGTGCTTGACTAAAGTCAAAAAGTAAATCGGACTGTTCACTGACAACAGCAAGAAGCAAGTTATAATTACGATCGGAGTCACCGGCCCTCATTGGAGCCAACACCCAGACCAGCCTCCGTCTGCTTCTTCCTCGGGACCATCCTGAGCCTCGCCCCTACAATCGTCTTCGTCCTCCCCATCGTCTCCCGAGTCTACGTCTTCCCAAGCGGCCTCATCCTCATCGTCTTTGTCGGGCGACACATCCTCAGGATCACGGCTCATGGGCGGCAGTCCACCTTGAAGACCCATTGCCACACAACGAGCAACGGAGCGCACATGGCGCCCCAACCAGCGCTCACTCCCCTCGATCCCCTCCCACCTTAACTCCCCCTCCGTGAACGCATCCCCGTCGTCTTTGGCGAGTGGGTCTGTCGCGGGATAGAAGGCGATCCCGACGCTCGCGAGTAACAGCTGCACCATCTCCGGTACCCCGATCTTGTCCGCCAGGGCTGTGGACTTGGACTCCACCCCCTTTACAGACGCCGACGCTTCGCCGAACAACACGCGGTGCAGCGTGCGCGCCTGTGGCGCAGTCAAGGCAAACATGCGCTTGTCGATGGCGCGCCACCGCCGCCCAGGTGGCACGTCCTTGAGGCCCATGCGGAATAGCGTGCGGAAGCCGTTCATCCTCATCGGCGTTCGCGGCGTGCTGAGATCGAGTTTCCTGTCTTTGATCAAGGGGTGCGCACGGTAGAAGACGTTGCACATAAATTCGACCGACTCGTAGCGCGTGCGGTAGTGGTATTCCAGGTACACATCGACGGCGGCGGGGTTGGTGGGGGAGTAGATGCGGGATAGGATTTCCGCGGACGCAACCTGTGGGGTCATCTAAGTTGACAAAACGAAAAAGGAGGCGGGAGGGAGAGGATGTACATACATTACCCTAGCCATCGTCCGCAATGTCCAGAAATAGCGGGACGACACAGTCGTGGATGCAAGATTCTGCGCCGTCGAGATCGATGATATCCAAAAGCTCGTCGACGGCGTGCTCGATCAGTTCGTATCCCACGGGACGATCCTCCCCTTCCGCTGCTTTCAGATTGTCGGTGACGGCTTTATCTGCGGCTCGTCGCTGCACTAGGTATGCATCCCACGCCGGAGATGGCTGAGCATCGACCAGCTGATATTCGGCGATACATCTGCCCATTTTGGAAGAGAAAAAGGCGCATGGGAGAGGTGTGGTTCGCTTCCATTTGTGCTGCTTCAGATGATACGCAACGTATGTCGGGAGATCGGTTGGCATCAGAAGGGTCAGTACTGCGAAACATCAGATAATTCCATCGGATCCATTTTTTACGCACCGATTTGGCCTTCAACGCGAAAAGCCGCCGGGGAAGAGGCGGGTTCTCGAAGGGGCGGAATGATTACACCGTCGGCGGTGGCCAAGAACTATAAGCCAGTGAACCGCTTGCAATACATAGAAGGCGGGAGGGCCTTACCCAATGATGCATGGCGACTCTTATTTTGTCCTCCAGGCGTTGGACAATCCATGTCTTCGGCAAGTGGTTAGCGGCTAGCCACCCATCATATTTGGACAGTTCACACACCACGCTATCCATACTGTCCCACGGAACCTCAATATAATCGTGTCCTTTTGGGTTGCAGGTGCGAAAAACCGCCTTGGTGTCCTCGTTGAATCCGATGACGCGAAGCTTCTTGCCCTTTTTGTCTGCCATATCTTTGTACATCGTGTTGGGTGAACTGTGCCTCTTGTACTGGGCATATTCCGCCTTTGTGAGATGCAGCTCGGACATGGGCCGGGTGTCCGTGCCCGGCGGCAGCCACGGGACACTTGCAGTGAAGGGCACATGAAGGAAAAAGAAAGGGGAGAGTATTTGGATGTGCTTGGATGTGCTTGGCTGCATCGCGATCATGTGGTATCCCGGCTTGATCCGGCTTTTCAACTTCAACCATAACCAAACCAGAACGTAAGTTTGTTGGTTTTTGTGGCTGATATGTTACCCCCCACAATAGCTGGGCATTTTAATAGCCGAAAACAGTATCCGAGCCTTCTGTCGCTCTGCGCATGTTCCGCCTGACCCACCGCGGTCCGCAATCCGCTGACGGCTTCTCCTTTGGCACGTCTTTCTTGCAATCCAGGCAGATATTCCTTCCTTAGCGCCCGTAAGATTTTTTCTCTCAATGGAGTAATTTGAATGTGGAACTGCCGTAGCACACTGATTCGTGAGATCTCTCATCTCAACTGGAAGTTGATGGCAACGAATAAGCAGGGTCAGAAACAATTGCTCCAGCTGCTCATTCAGCTCCAAGAAAAGCCGAATATGGAACAAACGAATGCCGTTCACGTCGTCACAAAGGGGAAGTAGCACAGGTCGCATCAATAGTTATATTGGATGAGTTGACCGTGACCTCGTTGACAGACAGTACTCTAGCATTTAAGTGCAGAGAGGCGGAGTCGCTCCCGGGGTGAGAACACAAAGCGCAACTAAATTATGTTTGACATCTGCACGAAACAAAAAAGCCCAGCACTCACGGCAATCTTGTTCAGCCTGGTAAGAGCACAGGTTGATATCTGCCATATCGAAGTCTCAATGGGCAGTTACAGAGCAATAACGTTGCAGTCTCTGCGCACCGTCGGGGCCGCAAAGGGGGATTTCGGCAAGCATGCACGGGAAGAAGAAGTTGGGGTCACAGCAATCCTCCCGCTTGGCGAGCCCCTCGAGCGGCGTCGGTCCAGCAGCGATGCTGGGCACCAAGAGGGCACTGGCAGCGAGCAGAGATTTGAGTAGGCTGGAGAATTGCATGCTGAAACTCTGTAGAACGACAACGGGCACATGAGTACGGAATCTTCAGTAGAGCAGGAGCTTTACTTGGTGCTGTTGCGTTCCAATGCTTCTGTTGCAGAACGGGTATACTGCAGCCGTCTTTTATATCTACGGTACAGGCACGGGTCCGAGGTAAATCCATGGGCAGTGGAGCCCGTCTAATCTGTATAACAAGGGGAAAAGTCGCGAATTGTTGAATAATAATTCAACTTGAATTGAGCGGTCATGCTTGGCATCAGATATGCCGAATGATGTCGGCTGGCAGTTGATTGATCCCTACCGAGCGCCGCACAGCCACATCACCTCTTCACTACAAACGGCCACCATCTCAATAATGTTTCATCTGGTCCTCCCAGTCACGCTTGGTTTTTTATTCAGGCACACGTTATCCAAACCGGACTCTCAAGGGAGAACTGTCAAATATAAGTGCACCCTGTTTCAACCCGGGTCCCTGCTCGGGGTGTGCTCGCTTCCAACTTTGCAACCCCGCGCTTGACACCTTGTTTCAAGTTGAATACCTCGGCCACACACGCGTCAACGGAACGGGACTAGGTGAATACATTCATCATTGTCTTACATGAACGGATCTTGATAATCTCCGGTAGGCTCGGTCGCACTAACGAGTCGGCGGACACTTCTCACCACTGCTTCCTCGTCACTTTCGCCTCCAGACTTCTCTCGGGCCCAACTGAGCTTGCCATTCTGAAGCAAGGACAGCAAATACTATGCACAAACGGATGAAAACGCGGACTCCACTTGAACCTGTTTCAGACTGATCGGCGTTGGCTAGCCGCGATTACCCCGCCCACCATGTTAGACATCTTACCCGGTCCAATCCGATCGGACTTTTACTATATAATAACGGTCGTACTCGCTTTCGTTCATCAGCCCACCATGGTTCTCTCTTTACTCCTCAATATTGCGGCACTTTCTCTCTGCGCTGCGGCTCAGAACATCACCATCTTGCAGCACACATTAGCTGCGAGCGGGGTTTCTGCTGTATATCCTACAGACGCAAACTTCACGACCGTCAGCCGATCGTGTGTGTATCTCTCGCTGCACAAATGTAATCCCAATCGCTTACCCTCCTTCCTCAGTTAACAGACGATTCACCTTTGTCCCAATTGCTGTCGCGTATCCGACTACCGTGGCTCAAGTTTCGGCCGCTGTTGCTGCAGGCGCGGCCCAAAATCTTGAAGTCGTCGCACGAAGTGGTGGCGTGAGTGCGCCGAAATTTTTGTGTTTCATCCTCTGAGTCCTCCACTAGCACTCTTACATTGCCAACGGACTTGGGGGAAAGAACGGCGCTCTGGTGGTGGATATGAGCAAGCTTAAAGCAATAACAGTGCGGCCCTCGAATAATACGGCGATAATCGAGACAGGCAACCGACTCGGTGACGTCGCTCTGGCGCTGAACGCCAAGGGGCGAGCTATCCCCCATGGGACCTGCAGCTACGTGAGTCGGGAGATTTACCTCTTGATATCAATCTTAGCACTATCTCGAAATAGGTCGGCATAGGCGGGCACAGTGGTAAGCCTTCCCAGAATAGCGTAAAGTAAAATCTCAGTCCTTTGCAGGGTACGGAGGGTTCGGATTCACGAGCCGCGCCTGGGGCCTCACCCTCGATACCGTGAAATCCGCGACTGTGGTCCTCGGCAACGGCACGGTCGTCTCCGCATCTGCGAACGTAAACCCGGACCTCTACTGGGTGCGTTTAACGCCTCCATCCTTGCTTCTAAACTCAATTCGATCGCTCTGAAGGCTATCCGCGGCTCCTCGCCGTCCTTCGGAATCGTCACGTCTATCGAAGTACAGACTTTCCCAGCTCCGCCATCCGCAACCGTCTTCGAGTACAGCTGGAGTAATCTCAACATCGCAGACGCCTCCAAGGGCATTACGGCGTTCCAGACTCTTGCCGCAACGAACATCCCCAAGGAATTCGGCGCGGAACTCGTCTTCTCCAGCGGGGACTCGAGCGGCAAAGTCAACTTCGGATTGACTGGCGCGTATTACGGCGATGCGAGCCTACTCAACGGCATCCTCGCACCATACCTCAAGAACTTGCCTAAACCGAGCTCAAACAATACAACTCCGGGGCCGTACATCAACAGCGTAGCGGTCCTTGCGAGCCCAGATGCACTGAACACCTCCACTGAAGCAGACGGCAGCGACACCTTTTATGTCAAGAGTTTAATGACCCCCTCCGCGGCCCCCATGTCCGCCACCGCTATCACCGCATTCGTCACTTACATGGCCAAGCAGGGCTTCTCTTCAGACACCGTGCGTACTGCATTTCCGTCCTCCCATTCACAAACTCATTTCATTGTTAGGACTGGTTCGTCGAGGTCGAGTTGTACGGGGGCACTAACTCCGCTATCAACGCGGTCCCGGTGGATTCCACAGCGTTCGCGAAACGCGACACCCTATTCACGATTCAGTTCTATGCCTCATCCCAGGGCAACGCTCCGCCCTACCCTACTGACGGCTTCAGCTTCCTGAACGGGATGGTCGCGAGCATCTTGAATAACTCACCTGCGAACTGGAACTACGGGTGCGTCTGTCTGTCTCGATTTCGACATCAGCTGAATGAACGCTTTTTGAACCAGGGCATATCTGAACTACATCGATGACAAACTTGGCGCAAATGGTGGGTCTTGTTTTCTGTACCTTCGAAGTAGTGGGTAATCCAATGTCGGATCTTCAGCGACCAAGCTGTACTACGGCTCGCACTACCCACGTCTTGAATCGCTCAAGACGACGCTGGACCCGAAGAATACGTTCCGGTTCCCTGTCGGCGTGGCATAAGCATTTGGGTAGTGGTTGGTTATCGTAGTGTGGACACTAGAAATGGACCTTTTATATGTAGGTAATTGGTTGAAATTACCATGGATCCGGATGACGACGCTGTACTAGACAGACGTATAAAGTCGGGAAGGCCTTGATAACATTGTCTGCACGAATACTCTGACAGCTCCTCGCGTCAGAGATTACTTCTCCGATGGCATGCTTTCGTTCGCAGCTATGAACATTTCCTATCCCTGTGTCCCTTTGCGTGCATTCTTTCGACTACAAAAATACAAAATTCCCACCTGACCGCGTCATAAGCATGCGCATTTGCTTGTGGCCCATCAGCCCAAAACCACGGACGCGGTACTCGAAGCCGGTGGTCTCGGAGCGCCCACCGATCAACCATATGTACAATCTTGATTCTTGACGGTTGCGCTGGCGCCCCGAATCGAATCGGCGAGGGACAGAGGTGGCGGCATCCAAAAGCCGCTTGGGCAATACTGCATGGTTAAACTCCAAGATATGCCTTCGGGCTGTCCTTCCGGATCGTCTCGGAATACAAAAGGACGAGGATGATGAACCGCCGCTCTTCCTCGTCCGCAAGGTTTGGTGACATGTGTATCACCGGCATGGCATTCTCGCGGAAGAAGCGGCGGGTATTTGTGGCGAACGTCGCCAGGACTGACCCGTCGTATGAGTAGACCTCGACTTGGATGTAAGCTTGGTGGCGGAATCGAATGCCTGTCGACCACATACCGTCCAAGTACGCTCCCCGTACTTCAACTTATACTCCTCCTCGTCGAACCAGCTCCAGTATCGGGATCTGCGGGTTATTAGAATTAATACGTTGGATAGAGACACTGTTTCGCACGTCGAGAACGTCGCTCGCTTGGTCCTGAGCTCGGATATATGCCGTGTAGAGCCAGACATCTCGAACGTATTCCCCTTCCAGTCGATAACCGCATCCCCGATCCCTGGTGGCCCCTCGAGTGTCGTGGTCTGGCGAGAGGACTGCTTTTTCACGGTATTGGTGGTGTATTTCACCTCCGGGTCATCAGAATGGATGGTGCTCCTGAGTATCTTTGGCGAGGCGAATGTGAGTGTGGTGAGAGACATGGGGGAAGCGGGGGATGAGCGCCTGCGATTGATGCTCCTCTTATGTGATGTGGGTGCCTTCTAAAAGGAAATTTTGCTCCCGTCATTTGTCAATCCCTAACGTTTGATGAGTCGTAGAAACTCAAAGTGGAGGGCAGAGGGGTCAGCATCCGGGGTATCGGGAGTCGGGCGTCAGCGCGTCAGCCAGCGTTGAAGAGCAAACTTCCGCTCTCGATTTTTCAAGGCAGCGGCCGTCGAAACCAACACTGAGGCACACGAGAACGCAATCAATTATCGCGGGTAATGTCCGACATCATCATGTCACTTGCAGTCGGCCAATCTGTCAGTCCCGCCGTGCAAACGAAAGAGCACAAAGCTTTGGACACGAGTGAGAAGATTTTTCCGGAACGATGTGGACAGTGGGAGGTGGATGTATTATACTCGCGTGGTCCACAAAGCGCCTGTGAAGGGTGCGGCGAGTAGGTACGAACACGACACGACGGACATTTAATGTCGTCGAAGCCATGAAGGCATATTGAAAGAGAACACCGATGTGTGTGGGTGCGTGCCTTTTTAATTGTGGAGGAGTCTAGACAGGGGCTATCCGAATATGGACATTGCGGAGTTTCAAGATCTTATGTAAGTCTCTCACGCTTTTTACCCTTTGGCATCTTCTCAATATCCTCTCATCTGAGCCCATCGTGATCTAAGCTGTTGCGCTCCTATTCATTCTGGCATGACTCCGCTCTCTCTGAGTGATATCCCTCTGGAAATGTTATCGGAAATCCTCCGTTTTCTCGATCCAAAAACTCTGCTTTTGTGTTCCTCTGTAAGCTGACTCGCTGTTGGCGACTGCTGTACATAGCTGAGTATGCTTACAAGGTTTGCCGTCTGTGGCATGAAACTGTGAAGAGATCCGCGGAACTACAATACACAATCGAGCTGTGGGCCGATGGTATGGTCCGTGGGGACTCTGACGCCGTCACGAGCGCGGACGCGCTGGCGGCATTGCTTAAACACCGTCGCGCATGGAGCATCGTAGAATGGCGGTCCAAGACCGTCGTCGAGATCGAACCACTGGTTGCCTGTCGCGCGTACGAGCTTGTGGGTGGTATTTTTGCGCAGCAGCAGCAGGGAGCGGACTTCCTTACCATCTCGCTGGCTGACATGGTCGGTGATCGTGGAAACGCCAGGACCACTCACGCGATGGGCCAGGAACTTCCGAACATCCAAGATTTTGCGATGGAACCAACCCAGGACTTGCTTGCACTCTTCAGCGCGACGCCAGGTGGAATGGCGCGACTGGAATTGCGTACCATCTCGTCGCAACAGCCCCATCCACTCGCTGGCACCCCACACTTTGAAATTCGGGTCGATGACTCAGAGCCGATTTCCGTCCAAATTGCAGGCGATGTCATCGGCATTTTCTTCCCCGAGCCCGTCCGTGTTTTGTTACTCAACTGGCGGTCTGGATTTATTCTTGCGGTGTGTTCTATGCTGAACTACTCATTCTATTCTTACGACCTAAACAGGACATGGACCACCCGGAATCTATTTCGGATTTCTACTTTTTGTCTCCACGCTCATACATCTTGGCCCACATAGATGATGAGGAATTCGTGGGAGAAATAGATATCTGGACATTCGACGGGCTGCACCCCGATTCATCAACCCTCGTCGCGAGGCTCCTCCTCCCCGAAATCGTTTCTTATGCATTTACATCCTTGATAACCATACAAGCTGGACCCTTCCGCGCCAAACCCTCCTCATCCGGAACAACACCATTTTCAAAATCAAACGACAATCGCATCTACATGTTCCTGAT
The DNA here is from genome assembly GCA_029449255.1 of Mycena polygramma. Classification (NCBI taxonomy): domain Eukaryota; kingdom Fungi; phylum Basidiomycota; class Agaricomycetes; order Agaricales; family Mycenaceae; genus Mycena; species Mycena polygramma. The sequence continues at coordinate 508,059 of JARKID010000013.1, read as the reverse complement.
CAACTACTGCGATGAATACTTGTTCCGTCTGATCGTCCACGGCCGCTATTTTCAGCAATTTGTCACGGACTATCTGAGAGAGAATAGAACGGAGGCGGCGGTTGTACTGTGGGAGGGCTGGGGGCCACAAAACTCGCGTATGTTCCCCGGCGGGGTTGACGAATGGGATAGGTCGGTCCTGCATTCGCGCTACGTTCACTTCAGTTAACCAGTACTGTATTCCAGGCAAGTCCACGGCGAACGTGTTGCGCTTCCATGCCAAAACCCCAGCGGCGTGCAAGTTCTCGACTTCGGGATTATCCCTCGACGCGAGGTGGACCATCAACCAACACTATCCACGAAGCTCGAGATTGAGTTGCATCTGGAACCGAGCACTCTCGAAGTCGAGAATCTTTTCCCAAACCCCGTAACGACAGCACTCCCATACCGCCGCACAATACGCTCGCTGGACAGAGAAGAACACAATCTGTTTCTCATCGACGAGGATCGGCTCATAGGAATGAATGTTGACGTGGGTTGCATTGATTCTGAGGTGCTTGCTCTCTAGCTAACGCCCGCCTAGGATTCTACCCCTAGCCACCATATGACTGTGTACACGTTGTAAAATCGCTTCGCCGAGTTAGTTCGTGAAGGACTTCTCCCCATAGCCAATTCAATTTGACAGTGTTTTCCGACTCACGCGTTCACCGAATCCAATCCTTGAATAGCCATAGCCATTTCTGGTCTCACGTTCCCTTTTCCATGAGTATCAACCGAATTGTCTCTCAACCGAATTGTCTCTCCGGGAATTGACCGCAAAGATAAGAGATATAGCATCTCTTGTCTTTTCCAAACATCGCGGCGGGGTGTAATTGGTGAGTTCCACTTCGTTACTCAAATCAAAGCGTCCTTTTGTTACTGATCAACGTTTCATATAGTCCCAAGTCCGGTTCTGAGCTGTTGATGAGGCCGAAATTAGCGTTCGCACGGTAAGGGTTTCGGTGAGGTAGTAACCGTTGGATAGCACTGAACTTTTTTTCTACCTTTGGTTCAATTCAACTGACCCAATTTCGGGAAGATTCGTTCACGACAAACAATCGCCTGACAGATGTCAGGGTGTTTTATCACTTCGGCAGAATGGAAGTCGTCAACTGAATTCGCACATCATCGTAATGATCATTTTCTCCCACCCCATCTCACCTAATGTTAGAATCAAGATATGGATCGCGGCGAGCGCTTTGCCCAATCCCCGCTCTCACTCCACTCACCACCATGGATTCCCCCACCACCCTCACATTTCACTCATTCAACATCCTCGACAGCGACCTGTGCTCTGATGATGGCCAGCAGACGATATACACCACAAGCACCGTACGGGCACGATCCCGCCGTCAGACGACGTCCCTCAGGCTCGCCGGCGCACCGGGCACACTAGACGCAAGAATCGACTGGAGGCGGAACACGTTCGAGATAGCCGGCTTGAGGCGGGACATGGCCGACCTACGAACGAAGCAGGGGACGTTCTCCTCGTGCGACGGCTAACATTCCTCATCCGAGCACAGAAATTGATGCCAGGACAGGTCACACTACTGGAGCTGGTTCGATTGTGAAGAGTACAAGGTAAAATATGCGGCTGAAGAGGATAATACGTGGACGGTGGGTTTATACCCGGAACATCTGCTCATACTCATGCCCTGCGCTAAACTTAGGTTTTCTCGTACTCAGGGACGGTCCTCGCGACTTTCACTTCCAAAATTCGCCGCATCCTCCACGACAACGACTTGCCAGTGCTGCGTATCTCGCCGCGCATCCGCGACGAGGATGAGCGATGCTTCGTAATTCTAGTCCTGCTGTATTCCGAAACCAAGAGACTAGAGAGCTTGAAAGAGGTCAGTGCACCTGTTCAACAGTAACCTGTTTTAGACTAATACTGTGTGTGTAGCAAACTGCAGTGGCGTTGAATGTGCTCCTGCGTTAGAATGTATAGCATCAGACGTTGAATCACTGTTGATTCCGGAATCGCTTATCGAGGGCTGAAAATACAGGACGGCGCGGAGCGTGCAGTCACGACTCATGAGGTCAAATTACCGCCTCCGCCCGACACTCTGCGTCTCGGCTGATACTTCTGGGGTAATCCGCGGTCGCATAGGACACACAGCCTTCTCCTTTGCCTGCTTATTTGCTGCTCGGAGATTCACTTTTTATTCAGTCAATATCGCAAAGACAACAGTAAATTGCTTTAGATGTGCACTGCGACCCACTTACACATCACACTAAATTACAGATCAGTGAGTTTCCGCCCCTTCCATGAAGTTCGCCAAATGCTCCCGCAGCAGCTGTGTGACATCCGCTACGTCCAGTGTCTCCTGAACCTTCTTGGCCGCGAGGCTTACCATTAGCTCAGCCATCCCGGGCTGCGTGCGAAGTGGAAACCAATACATGTCCGCTGGTCCGCCGAAGCTGATATGGGCGCGGTGCAGGATAAGACGCCCGTCGCTCTGTGCCGCGCGTGCGAGTTGGCGCCTATTGTAGGCATTCATCTCGATGCTCCTTGGTCCGCTTACACCCGCACACGGGGACACCCTGATGTCCGGGCGTCCACATGTGTAGTCGAATAAGACGTAGCACTGCTCCCCCGGACGTGTTACGAGAAACTCGACTTGGAAGGCAAGAATGGAGGGCTTCTCTTGCAGGTAGTCGCGGTGGAGGAGGGCGCGGAGAAAGTCACGATCGCGTGTGCGCATGGCCCCTGATTAGTTGTAAATCAGCTCAGACCAAGTACTAGTCTCTGTAAAGTGGAAACGAACGGTTATCAGCCTTGAGGCCGCATGCCTCCCGATGTCCGCCCACACGCCAATCAGCGCGTTGGCACGCCTCGCCGCAATAATATGTTTGGAGACATCCACCACACCGTTGGAACCGCGCCTTGTCCTGAATTACGCCGCACTGAACCCGATGCAAAACTAACAGAGAGAACCGACCTCGAGATTATCGCATGCACGAGATATTGTATAATCAACGGAGTCAAACAGATTCAGAAACACGCCCCGCTCATCGACCAAATCGAGAAAGGAGCGCCACTCGCATTGCTGACATTTGCGATACGCGAACGGTGGGCGTCAAAGCGCGCATCTGGCGCAGAACATAATAGTGGACTGTGCAATTCGAGAGATCCCGATTGAGGATCTCCCGCATTGTTTCCACGTCACGATCCGCCTTGCAGCACAAAGCAATAGCGTCGAGGAGACCATGCCGTATTGCCGTCTGCAGATGATGCATATTTCCCTGGATCGCCCAGCGGATAGTGTCGAAGCACATCTCCAGTAGATTGGTGAGGTGTTCCATGTCAATTGCAGCAATCGCGAGGACAGCTTCAATGAGGGCCCTTGCGATTCCCGCGGACCAAAAGTATCCTGGCAAGAACAACCCGCGCAATTTGGTATGCCGAATAAAGACAAGCGCGCCGACCAGAGAGTCACGCCGGTGGCTGGGATCTGTCGGACGCAGGTTGATGTGGTCTACGATTAACTGTGCCAGCTGGTCCATGCCGCTGGCGCCTTCAGCAAGCTCCTCGATGTGCGAGATATGATGGGGTTCAGTGATTGGACCATCTTTTGAACGAAATCCGTGCACCTCATGCCCGATAAGGAACCCAGACATGGTGAGGAGACCCGCGATCGAAGAAGGATCGGCCTGGACACGACGAACAAAAGTCCGCCATACTTGCGTAACTAGAAAGCGTACTCCCGGTGTCGTGTTGATGGCCAAGCGGACTTCAGGGTGGTGGTAGAAGTCCTCGAAAACCCGGAAATATGCCGTGCGGTTGTCCTCCGAGCCGCGGGTGTCGCTGAGAGAAACACAGTAATAGTGCATGTCGAGGAACTGGATCCAATTCCAGCAACGGGGCCAAAGCTGTGGAACCACTGCGCGAGTGGAAAGGCCCAACTTCATGTCGCTGAGTGTAAGGAGTGAGAGGAAGGCCGCAGTGATGGCAGAAAGGGCATTCTCATCGAGCGAGAATGGTGTTTCAACGATGAGCGAGGTCGGAATTGCGGAGGGATCGAGATTGGCATAGATGACCGGAAGATACAAGTCAATTTGAGGTTCTTGCATGAACTTCAGCAAACGACGAAGACTTTCCAGGGAGCCGTGTGCCGCGGCGTTTGCGATTTTCTGAATAGGAACAGGTTAAGTTATTAGTACCATCAAAAGCGAGGGAGGGTTGATGAAAGCTTTACCCTCAGGGAAACAGGGACTCGGGAGAGGCTTTGCAAGCGCAGCCCTGGGTGTAATTCCTGCGGCGTTGAAAATGACATGACGGTTCTGAGCAAGTTGGCGGCGTGAGATAATGGTCACATCAGATATCGCCAGACATTTGATCGCCGTCTGAGTCAGACCCACTGTCACACAACCTCCACTCTCATCCTCCCCTTCCGCATGTCGATGGCCTCCAACAGCCAGGTAGACGAAGGAGCCTTTAACCTCAATGACCGGTGCGTTTGGGGCCCTCCATCTGTTCTGATAGTAGATACTGACACAGAGCTTTAGACTTGTCAACACGCTTGAAAATTGTTTTTCAGAGCTAATGCGAAAGCAGGAAGAACAGTCTGACCGGTAGGCTCACAATTATGTGCTTATACTACCTAACTAAAGCTTTCATAAGCTTTAATGAATCCCTCGAAGCCCTTAAGCCCACACCACCGGCCACAGACAAGAAAACTGCGTTTTGGACCGCATACAAGAACCTGGCCGATGAGCATGACAAGGAGTTGCAACAGAAGTATAGCACGGACCTTGATACATCCTTGATTTTTGTGTGTACCCTCCCTGCATTGCCGTTGTATCGCCACTGCCTTCGGTCTAATGTATAATATCTACAGGCCGGTCTTTTTTCGGCCGTAGATTCTGCGTTCATAATTCAGATCCAGCCAGACATTCAACCTCATGGCACACATCTCGTTATTCTTGTGGCCCAAAACCTGCTCTATGTTAGCCTCTTCTCGACCTTGCTGGCCGCCCTTCTAGCCGTTCTCGGGAAGCAATGGCTGATGTATTATATGGCGGCAGGCGAGCGAGGGACTATCGAAGCCCGTGGCCTCGAGCGCCAGCGCAAATTTGATGGACTTCGCAAGTGGAGATTTGATACTGTTATGCAGATGTTTCCCTTGTTGTTGCAGATCGGCTTGTTCCTGTTCTCGGCCGCCCTCTCGATCTATCTCTGGAGGATCCATCTATCTCTCGCACTCATCGTCTTTTCTTTCACCTCCATCGGATCCATATCCTACATCGCCCTGCTGATCACTGCTGTCACGTCCCCTGACTCTCCTTTCCAAACCCCCCTTGCACCTCTGGTAGTACGACTGCTCCCAAGGACACTGTGGATGAGGTGGAAATGGTTCTTTGCCACAGTGGCAGCAGAGCTTGGTGCCTTGCTTCAAGATGCCTATGCTGCAGTTGAACACCTCCCTCAGGTCCATAATTTTCTACCGTTTTTCAACATTGATGCCACCACACATGAAATGGTGAGGCAATCTTCCCTGGCCCCACTCTTTGAAGGCTTCCTTCCAACATCATCACAAGAAGTTCCCGCCGTGTCTTGGGTACTGGATATGTCAACGGATCCCCATACAATCACTGCTGCCGCAGCTATGGTTAAGGACTTACAATGGCCTGGGGACATAGATGTCAAGCCACACCTCTCTAAGCTGCGTGACGGAATCCTGTCGTGCTTCTACCACGCCATCTTTCCCAATCGACCTGAAAAGATTGGCTTATATGGTGCTTGGGACGGAATGTCCATCGATGCGATGCATCTGGGCAGGGCTTATTGCACATTGTGGTGTATTCTGATGGCTGGTGATCCCAATCCTCAAACCACCAGGGAATATTGGTGCTTCAGTTCCTTCCCGCATGTAGGCAGCAATGATGACAAACAACTGGAGACTGTGATGGAGCTTTTAGCAGGCTCTTCCGGTTTCTCTTGCATATCTCAGGATGCCGAAGCCACCAAATGGGCCTTGAATGTCATCTCATCACAGTGGCACAATGAGAGGGAAACACCACACTATCTAAACTATATCCCGGTTGACTTCATCATGCCACCTCTAGACACAGCCACTTTTGCGGATTATCTGTTCGCACTTGATACATTCCTTTCAGACTCTCCAAACAAATGTGGACTTGTATGGATGGACAAGAGGTGAGGCACTCCATACCATAATACGAATGGGCTTGCTTACGATGATAAATCATTCCAGCCCGTTCTTGGAAGACCTATTGGAGCACCTGTTCGACGCATTGGCATCACATATTCAAAGCCGTCAAATGTCTATGGATACAGCAGCCAACATGATAAACTCACTACGTCAAATTACATGTTCCGGTTTACCTTCGAATTCATGGCCTTTCAAGTTTGCTCCCCTTTGCCCTCGCTTTGTCTACCAATTCTGCAACTCCCTACCTCGATGGGAAGGATGGATTGGTGTTGTACTGGCAACAGGGTTTTTGACAGCAAGGCTTAATCATGTCAGCCGACTCATCCATAGCCCCCGAGATGCTGGTTGGGTATACGAAGCACTGGAATGCATTGATGTTGCAGAAAAGGGAGACTGGGATGACATAACCCAAAGAGGGATTGCTGGCCTTCTTGCGGCCTTGCGTTATTACGGTGTTCCAGTGGAGAAGAAACAAATACCAATCCTCCTCCAAGCTCTCAAAGTGCGGAGTGATGCCATGGTGGCTGAAAATGCAGCCTTTCTACTCGTACTGGACAATCAGTTTGTATGGTTTCAGGATGAAGAATTACAACCAATACTGCACGGTGCCTCTGCTTGGTCATCTCTTATTAACGTTGGTTATATTGACAACTTGAATTACTACACCAAATGCTGCATCCACATGGGTTCCAAACTCATCCAGATGTCTTACTGGAAGCCTCACGTCCTCGCGGAATTGCCCTCTTGGATTACCATGTTCTTTCGTGCTCGTAGGGCCGATTCCCTTGCCAAAATGTACAACACTGTCCTCGAGGAAGCTTGCCAGACAGGACATGACTCTACATATAATTTTGGCAATCAAGGTGAACGGGCATTAGGGCTACATCAGACTTTTGACACATTACCTTGTGACCTTGTACAAGGCCGAAAAAGGCCGAAAAAGGTCAAAAAAGGTCGAAAGGCGACAAGGTCACCGGGCTATGTCTAAATTGCAAAAAAGGTCAAATCCTTCGAAAAAAAAATATTTTTCAGGCATTGATCTGGGCATGGAATGTGATTTCAGAGGGGGAGTTTTTCACTTTTGGCCTTGTGAACTTGTCGCAAGCTGAAAAGGTTGAAAAAGGCGCAAGTTATTTGTCAAATGGCTGATGTATCCTACCAGGTGCTCTGCGACAATTGGCGCAAATTCGAACCGACTACGCCGGAAGATATGCAACCATTTGTCGCTTGGTTGTGGTGTACTAGGGGCATCGTGGCAGAAATCTGGCACTTCCGTGATAATAAGCCGGACAAGTGGAGTCCAACTTACCTGGCCATCACTTCCGACTTTCGAACCACATTTTGTGTGCCTCTGCGAGACACCCTTCTTCAAGCTGCAACGAGAGCCAGAGAAGCATCGACAAGAAATGACCAGCCGGACCCCCCAGGTATCTCCGGGAGGCGGAAGGAAGTCCTGCAAAGCATAACAAAGCTCCTGGGAGAGATGGCACACCGGATAGCGAAACCAGAAGATTCAGACTACGCAGGCCGACTTGACTGGGATTCCAAGGTTGATGCAGAGATAAACGAGATAACAATGTCATTGAGGACCATGGCCGCTGCAGTGGAGTGATACAATTCGATAGTAAGGTAGTAATTCGTGGCATTCGGATGTACGTTTCCCCAGTATACAGCCCGAGCTCGAACCCCAACTTGAAAACTTAGAAGAAAACTGGAGAGTGAACTTCCAACAACGGCGATACCCAGGGCGAGAGGCGGCAAAACCTTCAGATTTGTTCATCCCTTGTGAACGTTCAAGATTAGTTCTCCTTGATGCATGTGGATTGCATGCGCACCTCTAGGCTATCGGACATTTAGTATGCACCCAGGGCTACGCGTAGTTCATGACGAATTGAGAACTGTAAATTGAGGGAAAGGGAGAAGGTACATCGGAATCAGGTAGCCGGAGAACCTGAGTCCCACAGGCTGACGTAAATAGCGCACCTGTCTGATGCTCACAGGCATAAAAAGCCTGTGCAAAGGTATGCATAGGTGTGGCGGGATTACAACAAGCTTTGGATGCTTGGAAGCCTGCGACATCTGTTACAAATCATATTATTATATAGGCCTGGCGGGACTCGACGGGGATATTCCAAGCTGGGTATGTATCCGTGGAAGCGTCGTGTTGTGAAAGGCTGTTGCCGCTTCATCTGGAAACGCATTCTGGCGGAATAGACATGCCATGTCCACATAGACCGGTGAGTTCTAGCAGAGACACATATAGACCGATAGACCACTGATAGACCACAAGACACGGTCACGTAGCGATAGACGCGGCTAGAGATCGAAGTCTCGCTTAGTCGCGCGGACCTGTGCGGACGCACGCGTCTATTCAAACCATCACGTCTATTTTCATCATCCGGACATCGCACTGTCGCGATGTGTACATTTCAATGTCGCTTCTCGGTGACCAAGGCGCTGAGAAACAACCCTTGACCATGCGGTGACCACACGCGTGGCGAGGTATGTGTCGAACGTGCTGGATTTGTACGCACTGGAAGCGATATGGGTTCCGCCAAGGCACTTCAACCTCGGTTGACGGGATGATACTTACAGTCCAGTATTTTTAATCAATTATTCGTGTATCAAAGTTGAAACTGCGAGACGGTTCACTTTTGTCCTTGTTACTTTCCGGATGTCGGCGAATTATGTCAAGAACTGGAGAACTGGTTCCTGGCTCCTGGGTCTGGTTACAGCCAGGTTGGCGCTGATCATCCTGCTTATGGATGACAATTGAGAAGGAGTTCGAGATTGTCGCATAGGCCGAGATTGTACCAGATAAAAGGCGGGCTAGTTCACAATGGTGGAGACTTAGATACATCCGTAGCATACGTTTGGGACGCCTTGTGTATGTAGTACGGTACCCGGCCGTTCCGAACCCGGGACCTTGCGTCGGCAATCCTATCCTATCCTATCCAACTCTGAAAAATTTCACCAAGTCCGTTGCCGACCGGCGTTAGGGAATGTATAAAAGGTGCGCGGTTCGTATAATTTATCGCTACACTCTTTCTCCGTCCACCCACCTTTGCTGTACGTCTTTCCCCCTTCTGTACCAGTCTGTACCCCCTCAATTCGGACAGATCAGTTGGACTTGTCACTCATCCCGGCCTGCTATAGGTACGCTCGTTTTAAATCCTGCTGACCGCTTTTTCCATCGTGCAGGACCTCGATGGCCTCCGTCGTCGCAGCCCCCCCCGACGGTGATTGAACTTTGTCTTGTTCAGCGTCGGGTACCATACGTAGTCTCTTTGATCGCAGTAGTTTTGCGTAGGATAGTTCCGTAGTTGACTGCCAATAAAACTGCTGCCCCTCTTCTATCCTGCTTGACCGACCCGGCTTGACCCCAATTAATAATTGCTTGACGACTACGCCCACAAGGAGACGAAATTATGGAAATGATCGTCGTTTGATGTTTTTACGCGATGCTGGCATCCTGTCTATCGGTCTATCCACTATCCGTCTAACCGGTCTATCGCGGTCTCCCATAGAAACGGACTGTCTATCGCTGTCTTGGAGAGACAGGGGGCAGTCTTGCGCTCTATTTCCTCTATTTGGTCTCCCAGAGACCACCGGAGACATAGGGAGTTTTCCAGATGTTTCCGACTCGGACATGAAAATGAAATTCATACATAGATGTGGCGGGAATAGGCCTCTCTCAAGCGCGAGATGTTATTGGGCCATGAAGGCTTTTGAGGGGCCCACCCACTGCTACTGGGAAAACAACTGGTACGATGAGAAATGATTCGAAGTCTCACTCAGCGGGAAACCACGTTGGGGGGGGGGGATATATTATACTCGCGTGGTCCACAACATGAACAACGAGTTTACCGAAGACAAAGTTGGGTATCTCAGTCAGCCCGATCATAGCAGATCTCTGTCACGTCTCGGCTGCATCTGAGATTGGAGCTGTATATACCGAAAAGTTCGGGATGAGGCGGTCGACCGTGTTTGAATTGACGGTCCTTTAGCAATTAACATGAGGCTCGTGAGTCGTGGGACGGCACTGGGCTGGAGCTGCGGCGGCAGCGGAAAGCCTTGGACTGGCGAGGGTTCGGAGTCCTGGTGTGCTCGGTGAAAATTTTGCCCCCCATTGACAGTTTCGGATTTCCAGGACGGATTCGAAGCCACGAACAAGAATCAGGATGCAATCAGGATGAGAAAGCGGAAGTGGACCAAATTGGGACGTTGGTCAGCTGACTGGCGATACGATGACTAAAGGTGTGCATGACTAATCGCCATTTGACACGATTTCAACGCCATCGCGCCGCTTATAGCTCGCCGTCTTCCTCTCCCGCCCACACCACCATGCCGGAGCAAATCACCCTCTACACCGCCAAGGTACGTCTTCCTCAGCACTTGGTTGCTGCTCTAACTTCCCCCAGATCTGCCCGTTCGCGCACAGAGTGAAACTGCCGGCAGCTTTTGGTGCGACTTTGGCTGATGCTGTAGATAGGTGGAGCTTGCGCTCGCCGAGGCCAAGGTCGGGTACAATCGGTATGAAATCGACTTAAGCAATAAGCCTGAGTGGTATGCCCCGAAAGTGAACCCCGCGAGCAAGGTGTGTCTCCCTTGGCTCTTCTATAATTTTTGGTGACATTATTTCCATAGGTCCCCGCTATAGGTGAGCCTTCTCGTCACCCGTTCAACTTACCGATATCTTATCTTTACAGCATACGGTGGCCCGCAAGTCTCCCCCGACCTCCCCTCTCCCGACTCGACCAAGATCGCTGAATCGCTCATCCTCGTCGAGTTCGTTGCGGATCTCTACCCGGACTCCGCTATCCTGCCCACAGACCCGGTGCAGCGCGCCAAAGCACGCTTCTTCATCGACGCCGTCTCGACCAAGTTTCTCCCCGCGTACATGGGCCCCGTCGCGCGCGGCACGCCGTTCGAGCCGTTCTACGACGCCCTCGAGGCGGTGCAGGCGCTCCTCCCCGCGGACAAGACCTACGTGCTCGGCGACGAATACACCGCGGCGGACATCGCCATCACACCGTTCCTCGCGCGCATGGAGGTGTTCCTCAAGAACGACATCGGCGCGTACAAGGAGGGAGAGGGACGCAAGGCCGCGGAGTATGTGTTCGAGGGCGGGCGCTTCGCGCGCATTGTGAAGTATTTTGAGGCGATCAAGGCGCGGGAGAGTTTCAAGGCGACGTTTGACGCGGTGCGTGCCTGCATTTTTTTTTTTCATCTCTGGCAAATTATCTGACACCGTGTGTAGGACTACATCAAGGAGAAGTACACCGCGCGCTTCGCCCCCCTGCGCCAGCAGGCGCAGCAGGTTCCCGCCGCAGCGTAAAGTGCACGCGGAATGTGTGGGCGCAGGGTGCGTATGTGTTCTGGGAATGGGTGGGACGACTGGAGATGAGTAATTGGATTGGGATTGTGGTGTTGGTGTTGAATCTAAACAGCAAGCTGGATGTTCGTTCGAATTGTAACTTTACTAGGTAGCAGGTACCCGAATTCTTTTCTTCTTATTTTCGCGGAGGTGCACAGTCAAGCCAGCGGGCCAAATCCCAGGCTCAGAACCAATGATGGCACAAGGAGGTTCAAAAACAACCAAGAACAAAATGAATACACTCGCATTCCACTTCCAATGTGGCGCGTCCAAGATAGACACTATAGATTTTCCTTCACCCACGAGATTCGCTTTCACGTCAGTACCCCGATATTTCAGAAATCGCCTAGCTCCTCCCTCCACTGCGCCCGCGTCTTCGACGCATGCGTCGCCACGGCATTGGCCACCGCAAGTGCATACGTCCCGTCGTCCTCGTCTTGAAGATTACACTTCGAATCAGATTCGTTCTGGCTCAATTGGGGAAATGGATCTTACAATATTTCAACGACGCCTGGATCTCGAGCGGGTTTTCGAGATCGGGAGTGAGGAGGGTCCCGTACACGAGACTGAATATCTCCTTCAGGGTAATGTCGGAGGACCACAAGCGTCCGAGTTCGGCGATGCAGACCTGCCAAGGCGTTCAATGTTCAGCGGGAGATTCAAATCCGAAACGTCGTGGCTCACTTTCCCTTGCTTTGACACCTGTGGTACCAACGACATCGTTACCATAGAGGATAAGAACTGTGCGGGAACTCTTACATTAGGGTGCATGATGAAGGTCACGAAACGAACTTCCGGTGGATCGCGCGGGTATCCCGCAGGTAAGGAACATGTTAGCAGGAACGTAGCGCCCTTGTACGGGCAGTTCTCAACGTCATTCGGCGCCTTTTATTCGATCAGGCCTTCGTGAAACAAGATCTAACCACAAAAGCGCACCTCCAAGATAATTTTGAGAAACGACATGTCCGAGTCGTTGAAGTATAAGTCAATGTTGGGGTGCGGGTCAGCAACGACGGATTTTATCTGAGGCGATAAATGAGGGGTGATCTATGGTCAAATCGCATCGGGCTTACCTCTCGCATAATCCGCTTCATGCGGTCATCGCCGCTGCCAGTCATTCCAACAGAATTGGCGGCTGATTTGACCGGCTGTTTCAGCAATGGGTGTTCAGCGCGAGGAGGGAATTTGTCGACGGTGATCATGTCGACGCGGTGGACATGCATGTCTTGATACGTGCGCAACTGGTAGTCGGATGTAACAAACGACATACGAGCGCGCGGTGGACGCTCGCCCGAAAACAGCATCGTCTCCAGATCCTAAAACTCGGGTTCAGCATATTAGGGCACCAACAAAAGCTACAAGGTTACAAAAATGCTCAACGCATCGGCAAGCGACGTCCTTGGCGAGAAGCGATAGCCTCCTACAGTAAATCGGCTCAGTAAAAAGAACACCATGGTAAGGAGGGTCGCTACCAGTGGCCACAGATATGGAGTGTAACACGGGATCGCTCCTTCGGCCCACTTGCACTGAATCGACGATGACCCGAGCCCGCTGCAGGGCCAGACAAACTTCCCGTGCCGACGCAGTCGAGCTTGTATCCTCGCCGTCCGAGACAATAATGACGCGCTTGCGGAGATTCGGAAGATCGGGTCGATACTGCGTCAACATGCGCCTGGCCGAATCCAGAGCATCGTAGATCGCAGTGTCCCCGCCGGCATTTGTGCGTTCTAGGCTTTGCCTGAAGTTTTCGAAGATGGGTGTCAGTTCCTGCTCTACCGTTGCTTGGGCCGAAACTGATAGGAAGCGTTGAACGGGGAAAGATTTGTACAGAATTTGGAACTCACATGTAACCAGTCCAAGGACGAGAGACACAGCGGTATCGAAGGACCCCTAACACATAGCGTCAATAAGCGAGCGAATAACCAAGCGAACTCGACGTACCGCCCGGTTCAGGAAAACAGTAAAAAGCTCTTTCAAAAGATGCAACCGTGTAAGGTTCTTGCCGTCGTCCCGTGTTCGCCGAGCGCCCCGAGGGACAAACGGGGTGCATGGCTGGCATTCGAGGGATATCGAAGGTTGGGACTCGATGAGATAGTGTAGGACAAGATCTTTTTCCAACGGCAGTCCCCGTTGTATCCCATCACCGCAATCCTTGAGACCGTGCCTGGCAAGAATGTCAAATTGAAGGCGACGTGGAATATATATAAGGAGACATACCAGAGGGAAATGTCGGTGAGCCTCAAATCGGGGAGGTATGTGTTACAACTGTCAATATAGCTCAAGATAGCGAGGACGGAAGTATCTTTCGGCAAGATGAGTCTTTGCGGAGAGCCTCCGTGGCCAAGATCCACTTCAAAGTCGCATGTTCTTCGAGTATGAGATTGGGCGTGCTGTATCTGCACTGTACCGCCGTTCGCCAACGCCGTGGCATCGAGGGTAACAGAATCGGCGTCTGCGATGGTGGTGTGGGAGCCACGAAGTTTCAAAGTGAAGTTCGAGTACATGGCCTTGGTAGCACGATTCGCGAGTGAATACAAAGTACGGGTCGTTGTCTCTGGTGTGAGCTTCCAGGTGGTCTCATGACCGTTGTGCCTCAGGGCGACATCGATGAATGTTGTCGCGGGGTTGTCGAGTTTTGGCAGGAGCTCTGCTCCGGACATCTAGAAAACGATGACTTCGTACACAGGATAAGCCGATCATAAACATACCCAGGTTCTTATGTCGCTCTTGAGCCTTGTCGCGGTCGTATTTGCTGAAACAGAGTGTCCACTGGGCCACGGCCCTTGTTCGAACCACCGTTGTGAGCCACGATCGACGAACGTTCGGCGAGGAGCATTGGTCGGCTGGACTGGGTCACGGATAAGGTCGCCGGTCCTATATACTTCTGGTTCAGACCGAGATCGCAAAATGCATAATTATATACCGCTCACCTGAAATCGACGAATTGCCGTGGAACATCGTACGGTTCCACACCGATCGTAACCTTCTCCGCGCTGTCTCGTACTAATCGAATCAAAAACAGTCGTAATTCCTCTGTCATGGCGGTATTGGTGACACAAAATATGAAACACGCCAACTGTGAGAGACGGTGAGCATTCCGAAGCGCTTGACCAAGATCACGGATACCTGCTGCTTGGATGCTTCACGACTCAACATCTCGTCGTACTCCTCGTCCTCGTCCTCCTCACGGTCAAAAGCAAGTCGTAGCAACTCCTTTGACGCTAGGGCGACGAGAAGCAGCAGCAACCGTTGCCCAGGACGCGCCATCAGGACTGCCCAGGGGCGATGGCAGCTGGGATGTTGAGCCTGCAAATGTGCCTTTGCTATGAAAGGATTTAGTGGACGTATTTCTCGTTAGCAAGTATAACAAGTACCTGACTGCACGATCTCCGAGCGCCTCAGATTCCCGACAACTGCGGTCACGATTTTAACCGTCTCTCGCTCCAAATCAAACGCCGGCACTGAATGATTAGATCTCTCAACCCCGGACGGTGCGTTCATCGACTCGCTCAAATCCAAACAGAGAACAACAGCCTGCGTGTGGACATGAGCAGACGCAGCGGGTAAACTAAACTTAGCGTACCTCATCCGGCGGTCGCGAAACAATGGACACCTCTCCGAAACAATCCACTTGCCACGTATCCTCTATTTTGCGGGCCTCGATGACCTTCTGCAATGCATGACTAACATCATTCACGTCGACCTCGGTGTCGCCTCCACTCCTGTTGAAAAAGGGGATCATTATCGGAGGGAAAGAAGAGCAAAAAAATGCGGACGTTGGGCGGAAAAAGTTCACGTCGCGGGTGGTGCCGCATCCCCGACCAGTAAACACCGCAAGTAGACCCTGTCCAGCGTCAGTACATGCAGGTACTCGGGGTCGATTAATGAATGTACCTCTTGGTCTATGACGATTCTAGGTGGTACCACATCGACCGACTTGAGTTCCAAAGGGCCTTGAGAGACGAGGTCCCCCTCGTTTGCACGCTTGATCGCCGCGACGAAATCACGCGCAGCGCTATCGAGGGGAGCTATCCTCTCGCGCGGTACGGCTGCTATCTCTTCTACCCGCAACAGGAGCGTCGAAGGGGAGGAGAGCCCGCGGAGGCGGGGAAGAAGCTGCCGAACAATGTCGGCGTCAACTAACTCTGCAAAGGTGGGTGGGCCTGCGAGCGGCGTCGGGCGATATAATGCGCCACCGGGAAGGCGAAGGTTCGCAATGCTCCGCTCAACCAAGGCCGAGTCCAGATACACAGGATCGCTCAGCCGCTTGCGAGATACGGTGCAGACGAGGGATAATTCTTCGATGGGAGGGTTCGTTAGAGCGGTCGGTTCACCGTCCGCCGCTTCGGCTATGTACGCTAAGAAGATACGAGCCTTGAGGAAATAATTAATTGAGGTAACGTCCGAACGGCAAGTAGCCCCACCGTTTCGAAGCGGCGCGTTTCTTGATTTGTAATCACATGTGGGCCTCTGGATGAGAAGTCCTTCAATGCGTGGAACAATGCCTCCGCAAGCGCCGTCTTGTCCTCCGGTCGCGGGACTTTGTTCCGCACCAGCCCTGCCACTACGCAAACAGAGTCAAAATACAGAGGTAGGCTCATTGCGTCGTAAACCTACACGTTCGGATGGCCGGTGGGAATCGTAGCAATGCGTATGCGAGAGAGAGGACCCGCTGCTCCGCGGCGGCGCCTTTCTGTGCAACCGAGTGCGCGAACAAATAGAGCGAGGAGAGGAGGGCTGCCATCCCGCGCGGCGTCTGAAGAACACTTGGGCGCCATGCAGCGTCAGCGAGGTACATTGACACCTTGGAAATTGTGCTCCGTTTGTCGGAGGCCGCCGAGTTGTCTACGATATCCATCGTTCGCTTTACTGCGTAGAGTACGATCGAATCCGAGTGCGACAGCGAAAAAAGCTCTTTGATCGGCGTGCAGCCGCAGGCAATGATAGGTGCATGCGAAGTATGCAGGTCGACGGAGAAGCTGCGAGCGGGCGGCGGCGACGGAGTCTGGGTGTCGGAGGCGAAGAGATTGAATCGACGCTGTCCCTGGTAGAGGTGGCTCGATGCAGGACAGACGCTAACCAACGTCGAGCGCAAGAACCTGACCGATCTAGATGGAACCGAAAAAGTTCAGAGGAAGCATCAAAGGCTTTCAATTGAGAACGCACTCGGTATAGGGATCTCTGAAATGGATGCGCAGTGAAAGACCCGGGCACGCAAACTGGTGGTCTCGAAGAAAACGCTCCACGGTTTCAACCACACTGTCAGTGGTGAGCGCAACCGCCGCGTCTGGCCCACTCGAAGGAACAGGAATATTGTCGATTTTGTCGCCGTCCCACGCAATAATGATATGCGGTTCGGGAACGCTAAAGTCGATAGCCTCACGTGGGAATCGAGCTACGGGGCAACCAGATGGGCAACTGGCAGGGGCGGGACTGTTACGTGTGCCGACGCAATGCGCGTGATGAAGGTGCCCGCACCCAGCGTTCTAGGGGACAGAAATCGACCTTTGCACAGCGGTTGACAGGCGGGTGCATACCTGAACGAGAGGGCAGAACCGCACAGAGCCAGGCTCCTCTCCCGCCCTCTCTGCACGATCCAGACACAAAGGGCACGGGAACGCTGAAGCTGAATGAGTACTATGCGTTGAACCAACTGGATATAATCACCTAAAGCATCTCCACAGAGGGAACAATGAGGCGGCGCGGCGGTGATGGAGTCTGGAAGGCGTCAGATACAGATATAAAGTCGCATGTATGACAGAGCGACTTACCGCCCAGTGCCGCGTGCGAATAAGGGCATTCGTCATGCCCACAGCTAGTTCCGTCGACGGTAAACCGGCAGTGAAATGTGCTAGATAGTCCGTAGCGCTCGATTTCCTGGGCAATCTGGCAGCTGCAGCTACCTCGGTTCTCGTGCGTACAGACAGAACTGTCCACGTCCATCAAGGCGGGCAGTGCCCAGTTTAAGACGCGCGCAGCCTCATTCTCGAGGTCCCTCTGGTGTCTGCCGTTAGCCGGGAATGCCACCTGCAGACTCACGTACAAGGGTTGTATTCCCGCTGACGAGTTCGCCGTCAAAGCCAAACACTCCATTCGTTGGCTCGCTTTGTTCTCGGGGCGTCTGTCTTGCATGAGCGATGGCATCTTGGGCCGTGACGAATTTGATCTTGAATCGCTCCGTCGTGTCTGAGTGACTTGGTGGCAGGATGTCGATGTCAAGAGTCGCGTCCGTGGGTTTAGAGCTGGGCTCGGCTGTTGTGCGTGGTCTAGCCGTGACGATTTCGTTGCTGCCTATCATAGCTATCCCACTATGCGAGTGTAGGTATTGCAGGACACCGGCTCAAGATGAAATCTCACTCTTTTCCAAGGAGCTCGAAGCCACCCGATATCTCCAAAGTCACGCTTGGTTGCTTGAGAGTACTGGCGATTTCCCGTGCCAGATCTTCGTTTGTTGCCGCTGGGTCAATAGCAACCTGGATGGACGTCATACATGCACGATAGAGCGTCTCTTTACACTGACGGCAATTTTTCTTTGTCGCTTCTGAGTTTGCACGGCGTCATCCTCGGCCGAGCTCTCGAATACGACACGTATAGTTCGCTTCTGAGCCATCACCGCAAAGCCCAGGTGATAGGATGGTGGAAGGGAAAGAGACACGCAATGGGAGAAAGGACGGAGGAAGAATTGTGTGGATTTGGGGCTGTTGAACAACAGGCTGAGCCGAACCGGGAAGCGAGCCATCACTGATGCCAATTCAACTTGAACAGACTCCAGATGACCCTTTTCCCTTCCTCGTAAGTCACGAAAGAGCGAATGCTTTTGAACAAAAATCGCAGTTTTCTCTGAGTTTTTTTCCCCCGAACGTTACTGCCAATGTTGAAAATCTCAACCGAGGTATTCACCCTCGCTTCATTCCGGTTCAGAAATGTGACAGGGTTTCCTGTACAAATTTAAAGGGTCCTGGAGCGTAGGCATTTAGAAGGCTTCAAAGATTATCATTCAGTCTCCGTGCAACACCGTGATAAAGAAGCGGACTCGCGACGCTTCCTCTGCTGTATGATACACACTCACGGAATATTTACCTGATGTATCAGAAGCAGGACCTCGTCCTGATTGAGATATCTATGTCACTAGAATCCACCCAATGTCCACATGGGCTCTGCCTTGCAGTATTGCAAAGTATCCCTGTCCATGGCCCCGACTTCTCTCCTTATTTTGATGGACATTCCACCGTCCATAACCAAATCGCGCAGTTTCGCGCCATCAGGTTCCTTGAAAAGATGTCTCGTCCGCAAGAAAAATGTGCGAAAATGTGCATGGGAAGCACGTCTCGAGGATAGAACGCGGAGCAGCAGTTCGTCGTAAGGTGGCGTGGGTGGTACATGCCTGTACGACTCTATGATCCAAAGAGTTTGCAGGTTGGGGAGGAACTCCGGGTTTTCGATGGAGTGTAAGATAGTCGGTGTCGGGAATGCTTCCTCAAATACGAGGACCAGCGAGTCGAGTAGTGACGCAGATGGATGGCGTAGACATTGGAACACCGACTCTTCAGCTAGGTCAGTGTGAATGCGCATGGTGCGAAGACGAGGAGCATTTCGGTCCAGGAAGCGAATGAAATCGCCGATGTCGTTGGCATGAATAGTAACGCTGAGCTCTTTTAGCGCGGGTACAGTCAGGGCCGCGAACATGATGCCAGTGTCCGCAAATGATCCGGGATCCTTCCGCGGGCTACCGTCCATGCTGAACGAGACCAACGAATGAAGTGGTGGCAGGGCCAAGATGTTCTGGCCCGAAGGTTTGGTAAAGGAGAGGGTACAGTGCGTGAGATTGACGGCTTGACGCATGTGCAGCAGGCATGCCTCGGCGGTGAAGTTGGACAGTCGTATTTCCTTCAGCTGTGTCCAAGGCACGGGAATGACGCAGGTAGCGTCCATGTCAACAATAGCCAGTGCTGGTGCCTCGGTGAAGACCGTAATATCCTGGGGAAGCGGGTCAAGGGCCGTTGGGATGCGCGACAGGCAAATTTCTTTGAGGGAAGGAAGCCGGCCCCGCAGGATGGGGAGGTGGAGAATGTGTTCGGTTGTGAGGCTAAGACGGAGGCATTCTACTCGATAGGCAAATGGCTGGATGGCGTTACAGACCGCAATAGTGTCCTCATCCCAGTTGGAATGTTCCCACCATCGAATGTCAATTGTAAGCGCGCATTCGCCTGCCCGCAAGAGCCAGACGGGAAGAAGTAAGGCGACGCCTTGGGAGCAATGCTCGAGCAAACATATCTCTTTCCAGAGTGTCGGAGTCGACAGCGCGATGTCACGCCACCAACTAGATATCTGCCCGAGAAGCAGGGGCGCTTTGTTGGGCAGGGCTTCAACCTTATACGGAAGACAGTGCCAGAAGATTTTGGCGATGAGCTCCACGGGTACTGTGCAGATTGGAGGCACAGTGCTTATACCCTCAGGCTGTAAGGCTGTTTCGCATAAGTCGGTTTCTGGTTCAGTGGAGGTAGAATATTGAGCGAATTCACTCACTGGGCATGGTCAGAGTTTGTGTGTAAGTACCACTGTACCAGCGACACGAGCCGGCTCGCCGGCTGTCAAAACTTCAAAAGGCTGTGCTGTTTATTTGGTCGCCGGCGTCTAACAGCCTCAGCGCTCGTTTGAGGCTTTCATCTTGCCAACGACCTCCATCCATCGCTCGATGGCCTCCGACGACCAGCTCGATGAACGGATTTCGGACTCAAATGACCGGTTCGCGTAGGACCTTCCCACCTGTTCTGGGGCTAATGTAAAGCTCTAGACTCGTCAACACGCTTGAAAAATGTTTTTCAGAGCTGATGCAGAAGCAGGAGAGCCAATCGGACAAGTAAATTCACGATTACATCCCCTGGGTCTTAATTAATGGCTGCATAGGTTTTATAAAGCGCTCAAAGCCCTCAAGCCAAAGCCGCCCGCCATCGACAAGAACACCGCGTTTTGGACCGCATACAAGACTCTGGCCGATGAACACGACAAGGAATTCCAACAGAAGTATAGCACAGATCTTGATACCTCCTTGATTTTTGTGGGTAGTCTCCCTGAACCACCATCGCCTCCAATCTAACCTTTTCTCCAGGCCGGTCTTTTTTCGGCCGTGGATTCCGCATTCATCATTCAAATCCAACCAGATATCCAGCCTCACGGCACACCTCTAGTTATACTGGTTGCCCAAAACCTGCTCTATGTCAGCCTGTTCTCGACGTTACTGGCCGCGCTCTTGGCTGTCCTCGGGAAACAGTGGTTGATGTATTATATGGCAGCAGGCGAGCGAGGGACCATCGAAGCCCGCGGTCTCGAGCGCCAGCGTAAATTTGACGGACTTCGCAGGTGGAAATTTGACGCGGTCATGCAGATATTTCCCTTGCTGCTGCAGCTCGGCCTGTTCCTCTTCTCGGCTGCGCTCTCAATATACCTCTGGAGGATTCATTTGTCTCTGGCGCTCGTCGTTCTGTCCTTCACTTCTATCGGATTCATTTCCTACACCACCTTGCTCATCTC
Organism: Mycena polygramma; assembly: GCA_029449255.1. Classification (NCBI taxonomy): domain Eukaryota; kingdom Fungi; phylum Basidiomycota; class Agaricomycetes; order Agaricales; family Mycenaceae; genus Mycena; species Mycena polygramma. The sequence goes on along the minus strand of JARKID010000013.1, from coordinate 486,957 downwards.
TGCTGTCGCATCCCCCGACTCTCCGTTCCAAAGCCCACTTGTACCTCTCTTGGCACGACTCATCCCAAGGACACATTGGACGAAGGCAAAAATACTCTTGGGTCGAGTTATGATCCTGCCTGACACCTTATTTCGACGTGCCTACGCACGAACTCGAAGCATCCGTCGGGTGCATAACCTCCTACCATTTTTCAAAAACATCTCTCCATTGGAAATGATGAAGCATCCTTCTCTGCCCCCGCTCTTCGAGGGGCCCTTTCCCACATCGTCACAAACAGTTCCTGCTGTATCCTGGGTATTGGAGACATCAACGGATCCCTGCACAATAGTTGCCGCTGCAGGGATCGTCGCCGATCTGCAGTGGCCTGGCGACATGGATGTCAAGCCGCATCTGTCCAAGTTGCGCGACGGAATCCTATCATGCTGTGATGTTTCCTCACTCACAGCCGATTTTTTCGCGATATGGTCCGCCCGGGATGGGATGTCGATGGATGCAATCCGTCTTGGGCAGGCCTACTGCACCTTGCGTTGTGTCCTCATGTCTGGTGATTGTACTCCTGAAAACTGGCAAGAATATTGGTGCTTTATATGCTGCTGCGATACTGACGACGAGGAGCTAAAGGATGTCCTTCAACGTCTAGCAGGCTCTCCCAATTTATGTTCTGTTCTAACTCAGGACACCAAAGCCACTAGTTTGGCTTTGAATGTCATTTCTTCGCACAGTCGGACAAAGTTGTCTAATTTGAATGATTTCCTCAGGGACTTTGTTCTTGTGGAACCTGTCAAACTAGACCAATCCGTCCTCGCGGATTACCTTTTCACTCTTGCTCTAGTTCTCTCCTCCCCAAGCTATCGTGGACTTGTATGGATGGATAAGAGGTGAGGAATAATTCAGACGTTGTAACTCAACTCATAGGAAATTATGCGCTCTAGTCCGTTCCTGGAGGAACTATTGGAGCATCTGATGAGTGGCTTGCGTTCAAATATTCGAAGCTTCAAAGTCTCGATGGAGACTGCAGCCAACGTCATAAACTTCACGGGTCGAATCGCACTGCGTTCGAGTTTATGGAGATACGAATCTGCTCGATATTGCCCTCGCATTATCTACCAATTCTGCAACAACTTGCCTCGCTGTGAAGGATGGCTTGGTGTTGTACTGGCAACAGGGATGTTGACAGCAAGGTTCGACAATCGCTACGCGAACCCTGGGAGTCCTCAAGCGGCCGGTTGGGTATATGAAGCACTGGACTGTATTGATGAAGAGGGAGACTGGGATGACAAGACTACGAATGGGATTGCTGGCCTCTTTGCCGCCCTTCTTTATCATCGGGTCCAGGTGGACAAACGGTTCATACACCTTGTCCTCCGAGCCCTGTCCTTCCCCAGTCATCCTTCCAAAAATGCCGCATTCCTACTAGTACGGGACGATCAGTTTGAATGGTTCCAGGACGAGCAGTTGCAAGCAACTCTTCAAGGCGCCTCCGTTTGGTCGTCGATTATGCGCATTGCCCTCGATATCGACCTCACGGAAGCATGTGTTCACCTGGGTTCCAAGCTCGTGCAGATGACTTGCTGGAAGCCTCACGTCCTTGCAGAATTGTGCTCCTGGATCACAATCTTTTTTCACGATGCCCCCGGCGCGTTCGCCATACCATACAACTCCGTCCTCGAGGAATTTTGCCGGATCGAATACAATTTCGACAATGATGATGAACGGGCATTGGGGCTGTCTTACCAGGTTCTCTGCAATTTCTGGGTCGACTTTAAACTCACTACGCCGGAACACATTCGAGCACTGGTTCCTTGGTTGCGCTGCACCGGGCTGGTGGTGGGAAAGACTTATTCCTTCCTCTCCGACGCCCCCGCGATCACTTCCGATTTCGAATGCACGTTTTTTGTTCCTCTGCGGGACACTCTTCTTCGTACTGCCAAGTATGTCAGAGACGTGCTGAGGGGAAACGGCCAACCCGATGAGCTGGACCTCTGCCAGACTCGGACATGGAAGAAAGTCTTGGACGAGATCATCGGGTTCTTGGAAGGCATAGCAATCCAGATACAGACAGGCGCAGAAACACAGGATGGCCGTCCACTCGAAGAAAGCCCCGAGTTATTGACACTTCTCGATTGGGCGCGTGGAGTTGGGGAAGAAATTAGCACACTAAGTCCGGGATTGAAGACTATATCCGCTGCAGGAGACGCGACAGGAGACGCGACCACACCGCGATAGTAATATTGTCGTCACTGTACTGGAATTTTAATGCCTGAAATAACCATCTCACACAAGAAAGTACCGTCCAGGATCCCAAAGGTGCTCAGAATCCCCCCCCAAAAAAACCTAAGCGTGCACTGAAAGGAAGGAGAAAAAACATAATTTTTCGAAAAAGATAGAATCGAGCTATGGAACCGGAAGATGGAAGACGGAGGACGGAAGACGTAGATGTGCGTTGAAAATGATATATGGGTCGAATAAGTTCGTGGCGTCGAGAGAAGAGTGGATGGACGATAAGAGGTCAAAAAGCAAAAATGGATGAGGCCGACGATCGAAAAAACATCTCTAACTAGCGGAAGCCTCAACGCGCCGCAGTTGTGTCCGACCTGTGCGAGGATCCCGACGCAGCAGCGGACGACGAGTACGACTGCCCGCTCGCATGCGCCCCGTGGTACACGCGGCATAAACGCCATCTTCCCATTCGTCGCGCGCTACCGAGGGCTGGGCTACGTCGTATACGCAGCATGGAGCGTGGCGCTCGCACAGCCGGCCCATCCCCCCAATCTTCCCATTCGACGCGCGGCACCACGGGCTACACTGCGTCGTGTAGGCACCGGCGCTCCGCATGCCGTGCCCCGCACCTATCCCCCCTTCGTCACGCAACACCCCGGGCAGCGCCGCATCATATACTATAGGGAGCGTAGAAAGGGCATCTATCCTTCGGCAGCATCTCCCCGGGGGTCGCGCGGCACACTGCGCTGCGCTGTCGTACACGCAGCTTAAAGCGCGGCGCTCGAGCTAACCGGCTCATTTCCACCGCATTTTCCATCGTTGCGCGGCACCGCAGGCTGCGCTGCGGCGCGTACGTACGCTGCGCACCATGGAGCGCGGCGGTCGCCCCGAGCCGCTCCATCTCCGCTATCTTCTCATTCGTCGAGTGCGCTACATCGTATACGCATCAGAGCCCACGCCGAGTCTGTCTGGCTCATCCCCGCCACTTTCCCATCCGTCGCGCGGCTGCGTCCCATAAACAGCATAGCGCTCAGCGCCCGGCACGCCCACACGCACTGCGCTCATCCCCATCGCCTAGAACGCGCAAGAGCTACAAGAGCTGCAGGCGGTGGTGGCACACGGTACCCCCACACGTTGCGCTCCACGACGAGCACGGAGGACGCGGGTGGCGAGCAATCGGGGGTCAGGATCGTCTTGCTGCCCGTTGGCTTCCTTGTGCTTCGTAGCTGGTGCAAGAAGCAGCTTTGAGAGATTCATTGAGAACCAGCATCGCGCGACGGTAGGGTATCGTAGGCGCGCGTGGAGCGTGTGCAGAGAGAGCACGGAGAGGTGGCGCGGGGAGTAAGACCATCGACTCGCACCGGTGTGGAGGTAGAGCTAGGTGTATCATACCAAAAATCCTACTCTATGACAAACGGCGCTTCTGGGGCAGCGGAACACAGTAGTAGGCGGCGTCGCGGTGGACGGTGAACGGTATGGAGCACCGAAAGCGGAGGAGAAAGGCGCGGGGCGGTGCGTGATTTGTGCGGGGAGTGTGAGCGCACGAGTACCGCGAGCCGTTCCCCCCTGGGACCCGAGGGAGGAGGCAATTGGACGTCGGGGACTACGGAGAGTGGAGTCTGCGGATGCCAAATACGAGAGCGCTCACGCACACGCTGTGTGGAGGACAGTGTCGCGCATCGTCTTCTTGGCCCTCGTCGTGGGTGGATTCAAAGCACCATCGAGGAAGCAACGCCGCGAAAGCTGGTTTCTTGAGAAGAGAGGCGCGGGGGTGGTGAAGAGGCCGACCATTGCCTCGTTTCGGTTTACGGGCTCTATCGGTGGACGCGAGGTGCGGGGCAGCGGTGTCGGCGTCACAGGGGGAGGTGAATGGGGTACAAGCGGAGGGTGTCCACCAGGAAAGTTGCTTTCATCGCAAAGGCTTGGTAGGGCGGATTGAGAAGCCGCATCGTGGGTGCTTGGACCGAGTGCAGTCGGCGGACGAGCGAAACGAGAGCTTGGGAGAGGTGGAGGAAGAGCGGGGAGTGCGTCGATGCCCATGATCGGCGCGCGTGGATGATGGGTGTAGAGGTAGGACTATGAGTGGCGCTTTGGTGCCCGTGGAGCACAGGGGCAGGCGGCGTCAGGAGCGTCATGGTATACAGTGAGCGCAGCGTCCATCCACCACCGAGAGCGGAGCGAAGGAAGGGGGGTAGAGTGTCGGCGATACTCGCCTCGTCTTCAGGACATCTTCGTCCACATACACCGCCGGCGATACATTCCCAGCGGCATACCGTGTAGTCCCAGTCTCCCTTGTCCTCCCTCTCCGCGCCGCACCACGGCCTGCACTTCAGCGATGAATTACTGCAAGCGCGACCTGTGCGTGACGTGTCATCCAAACGCACGAGAGCCGCGAGTGGTGCCCGCCCGTCGCGGAGGACACAAGCTGAGAAGCGCACGCCGTCCACGAGCGCTTCGACACGCGGGGCGGGTGATACACCACCGCTGAGGTCTGGATACGTCGGCAGAGACTTTGGCGCGTGGCCAGTCTTTTCTGTTACTCCGCGTCCCCGGGGCCTTGACGGCGGCAGGAGGACGACGAATCCACCGCATTGGGTAGTTGGGGCAGGCGGGGGCGGAGGCAGACGCGGATGTGGACGCAGACTGCACGGGCGCGCGCTTGAGGAGGACCAGCTTGAGCGAAGCGCTTGTTCGCGGCACGTGAATGAGCAGGCAGGCGGTGGAGTCGGAGATGCGCAGAGAAAGGGGAAGGGTGCTGAATGCACGAGGAAGTTAACCCGATCGTGACGAGGGAGCGCAATCGTTGCGCTTCGCGGTATTCCGACAGCGGCGCCGGGGGCATCTTCTCGTATACGTTAGCAAGATGTTCTTCCTCTTCCTTGGCCCTCGCCGTCAACGCGGACTCCTCTTCATCTGCCTTGGGCACAAATCCCGTCGTACATATCTAAATGGTTATCAGCATTGACGGCATGTATAAGAAGAAGAACAACGTACCAGAAGCGCACCTCTTCGCCCACAACTGGCCGGGTAGCGCAGGAGCGGCGTAGACGCGACGGTCCGGTTCTTCGCGTCAATATCAGGAGAGGGGATGATGACCTGGAATTCGATGAGTGTTACTGCGTGCAGCGTCGCTGGTGGAGTGATCGACAGTATATGCGCGCCGTTACGGTGTGCAGACGGTGGAGCGACGGTGGAGCGTTAATGGTGGCGCGAATGGTGCAGCGAAGGTGAGAGATAGAGCGTATGATAGCTGAGGCACAGGACAGCTCGTCGTCGTCTACGACGGCGTAACCGGCGGAGGAAGCTCCTCGTATGCGCTGTCACGTTCTTCGTCCCCCAGATGCCCGCGTAGAGCATCCCCTCCTCAGACTCCATATCCCCCAAATTGAAGCTTGTCGGCGTTTTTCATCGTGCGTATGTGTGCACTCGCCCGGTGGAGTAGCCGGACATATTGCGTCCGCTGTCATGTACAGCACATTAAAAAGTACGGGCAACGAATCTAGTCATGTATATACAAAGTCCATCAGCACACGACCAATGTGGCAAACACGAGAAACGACGCACCCAGACCATAGCTTATCGCCCGAGGGCAAAGTGACGCAACACACTCAGCCGCCAGGTGATCATCCGCATCGCACTGGCTCTTCCACACCCGGCCTCGGTAAACGTTAACCGCGAGGAATTGGCCAGCAGGGCCACCACAAGAGCTCGTGGAGAACAGATTCGAGCGGCGGTTTCAAGGAGAAAGAACCAGCTCTCCCTCCATTGTGAGCCACATGAGATTGGGTTTCTTCGAGCGTCAATCGAGCCTTCAAGTTGTACACAGAGACGTCACAGAGTTTCCTTGATTTCCCGCTGCCCAGAGTCTCCTTGAAGCAGATGCCAAACACGACCGCAAATGCTCATGGACGTAGGAAATAGGAGGGACATCCGGAGGGAAGCAGAAGGGCAATTGAGGCTTGGTTGAGGCAGGCAGAAAAGAGAAAGAGGACCAATTGGGACGGCCAAGCCACACATCACAATACACGTGCATACACCGTCCCTCCTTGTCCCGAACTCTCGTCTAATTCTCGCTGTATCTCTAGGACTCTTCTTGCCTTCCTCTTCCTTGAGTTTGAATTCAATCTACACGCTCCCTCTTAAATTGCCCCGACGGGGCCGGACTCGGAGGGGACCTGACACTGATTTCTGACTGCGGTGCCTCGATTTGACATGTCCTTCACTACCTGAATTCTCGGGCAATACCGGACCACAATCAGTATTCAGCAACAGCCGTATCTTATTCGTGCATCCTGAGTACAGTAAACTTGATTCGGTCGGACGTCGAGAAAACAAAGTTACAATTTCTGGGCGCAGCCACTGTGATTCGAATTGTCAGCCTGCAGCAACCTCACGCAGTCCAGTGCTGAGTCCCACGGCATAATACTCCTCAATCCGAGTTGCTCTCAGACCGCGGGCACTTATCCCACTCCTCATATTCCTTCTTCGCGACCGCATCCGCCACGGCTAGAACGCTCCACATCTTTGGCAGTGTGTTCTCGAGCTCTTGCGCTGGGAACCACTTGGATGAAACCCGTACAGAAGAAAGCTTGACCTGGAAAAAGGAACAAGAACATTCAGTCCGTCGTCAATGCTTCCACAAGACGGGGGAAGGAATCACCTCCCACTCATTAGCACCTCCTTCAATCACACTTCTCCGAGCGTGCAAATGAACCCCGATATCAAGGTCTCTGCAACGGGCGACCAGCATTTAGTTCTGATGCATGGTATAGGTCTTGGACTGCCACGCACCCTCTAAACTTGGACTTCCGCTTCCGGAGGGTCGCGTCAAGGAGATAGCGAGAAACATGGAGATATTCCTCAGTCTGCGTGATTGTCGCGATCTCCTTGTGATTCTTTCGCAGCAGCCATTCACCAATGCCCTTGTGCTGCCAGTGCTCGGCCGTGCCATCTCCACCCAGCAGTGTCGGAGGAAGCGAGAAACAGGTAATAGGAATCTTGGACGCCATGTCGATGTTTGGAGGAAAAGGAGTATGGCCCCGGGCCCGGTTTTTATACCGCGCAGCACAGCACAGTAATACGCCGCCTGAAGGTGAGTTGTGGCAAATGATCGGTGGCCGGGACTGGAGAAACCAAATGCCGCCCAGGCTGTACGTACTCGAATTGCTATCCGCACTGTACTTCCGAGTTGAGTGTTTCTTCTTCTTGGCGCCGCCGAATCCTCCAATAATCATAATAGAGGCGGCAGTGAACACAAGTTTTGACGCGCAAGGAACCAGTGCAGATCCCATGCAAATTATTAAGGGGAGTTTCCGGCGGAGGGTTTTTGAATTGCCCAGGCAGCGATAACGATACATCCCGAGTTTCTACAAACGTTCGACCGAGCTGTCATATTTTCTGCGCGGCAAGTTATCACGCCGGATAGTCGGATAGGATCGAGATTGTTGATTCCGCGCAAGATTGCGCAGGAAGGCGGTGCCCATGAGATTTCCGACTCGGACTGAGCACACTCGGGCGACTGGCTGCACGAGCGGCGGCGGCGAGACGAGCCTCATGACGAGCCTACAACACTCTGAGGATAATTGGAAAAAAACGACTTGGAAAGCAGTACTAGTGTTGCTGGTATTCCCTGAGAATCCCCCGACGTCGTCTCGGAGTTGGCACGGGGTAAGTAAGACTGTAAGTTGACTGTAAGAGTGAGAAGGACCGCGACGGCTGTGCATATTTATTTGGTCTCCGGCGCTTAACTTCACAGCTTTCGGCGCTACTAGTAACTGCTCTTTATCGCGTTTCATATCGTTACGCCTCAATGGCCCAGGGCTCCGATAAGCAACCTGAAGGGGGAACGGCCACCCCCGACGACCGGTGCGTGTAGGAGCTCTCCATCGGTTCTGATACTAATATAAAACTGTAGACTCATCGACGCGCTGGAAAAGTGCTTTTCAAAGCTTATGCGGAAGCAGGAGGACCAAGCGGACAAGTACGCTGATGCTTATGTCCCCAGAGCTCTAACTAACGACCCTGAAGGTTTCAAAAAGCTCTCGAAGCTCTCAAGCCAAAGCCGCCCGCGATCGACAAAAAGACTGCATTTTGGAATGCGTACAAGACCCTGGCCGACGAACACGACAAGGAATTCCAACAGAAGTACAGTACAGATCTTGATACATCGCTGATTTTTGTCGGTATCCTCTCTCTCCACCACCGTTGCGCTTGGTCTAACACTTTCTGTTCTGCAGGCCGGTCTTTTTTCGGCTGTAGATTCCGCGTTCATCATTCAAATCCAACCGGATATCCAGCCCCACGGGACACCTCTCATTATCCTGGTCGCCCAGAATCTACTCTATGTTAGCCTCTTCTCGACCTTGCTGGCTGCCCTTTTAGCCGTTCTCGGGAAACAGTGGCTTATGTATTATATGGCAGCAGGCGAGCGCGGGACCATTGAAGCCCGTGGCCTCGAGCGCCAGCACAAATTCGATGGCCTTTGCAAGTGGAAATTTGACACGGTCATGCAAACATTTCCCTTGCTGTTGCAGATTGGCTTGTTCCTCTTCTCAGCCGCGCTCTCGATCTATCTCTGGAGGATACATGTATCTCTTGCGCTCATCGTTCTTTCCTTTACGTCCATCGGATTCATTTCCTACACCACCCTACTCATGTCTGCCGTTGCATCCCCTGACTCTCCATTCCAAATCCCACTTGCACCCCTCTTGGCACGACTCATCCCAAGGACATGGAAGAAGGCAAAAGCATTCTCCGGTCGTGTCATGTCATATCCTCGCACCTCATTTCAACGTTACTGCAATCTCATGGTGCGATTCATCCCCAGGACACTTTGGATGAGATCGAAGTCATTCTTTCATCGAGTCACAGCAGGGCCTCACATCTTATTCCAACGTGCTCGACGTATCGGTCGGGTCCATCAGCTCCTCCCATTTTTCACAGACAAGACTTCATCGGAAATAAGTAACAAAACAACCATCTAGTGATACAACAGAAACCATTGATGCAACAGAAATAGCAGGGATACCTTCTCTGCTGGCCCCACTCTTTGAGGGACCCTTCCCAACACCATCACCAGCAGTTTCTGCTGTATCCTGGGTACTGGAGACATCAACTGATCCCCGTATGGTAGCTGCCGCCGCAGAGATGGTCATCACCCTCCAATGGCCCGGCGGCATGGATGTTAGGCCACAGCTCTCTAAGCTGCGTGACGGAATTTCTTCATGCTTTGAGTTAAGCAGCTCAGGTGACACTAGGCTTTTCTTAAGCACCCTCCGGGATGGAATGTCCGTCAATGCAATTCTTCTGGGACGGGCATACTGCACATTGCGTTGGGTTCTCGGGTCTGGTGATTCAAATCCTCAAAGAGGGCAAGAATATTGGTGTTTTAGTCTTGATTCATATACTCCCAATGGCAACAAGGAACTGGACGTTGTTGTCCGACTTCTAGCAGGCTACTCTGGGTTATATTCCATTTTATCCTCGGATGCCAACACCATGAAATGGGCTTTGAATGTCATTTCAGCACAAGGGTTGACAAAACAGCATGATTTAGATGATTTCTTCCGTGACATTGCCCTGGTCAAACCAGTTCCCTGGCTAGATAAACCCACCGTCGCGGATTACTTGTTCTCTGTAGTCACCTTTCTCTCTCCAATAAACCGTGGAACCATCTGGATGAACAAAAGGTGAGGAACAACACACAAGAATGAACTCTCATTGCTGATTGTCTTACTCAGCCTGTTCTCGGAAACATTATTTGAGCAGCTGTTCCACACGTTGGCAATTGATATCCGAAGCCGCCGAATATCGATGGACACTGCGGCGACCATCGTAAACGTGACTGGCCAAATTGTTCGATGTTCGGACTGTTGGTCCGACTCGTCGTTTCCTTGGAAGTACCCATCCATTATCTACCCATTCTGCAACTCCCTATCTCGCCGGGAAGAGGAAGGATGGATTGATGTCATACTGGCGACAGGGTGGTTTACACCCGCTCGTTGGGTTACACCCCCTGGGTGGTTTATACTGAATCATGGTCATCACTCCCAAAACCCTAGCTCTCAAAATGCCAGTTGGGTACACTGCGCACTGGACTGTGTTGTTGCCTCTACGGTATACTTCCTACCATCATGTCGTTTTTGGGTCTTCGGCGAATTGGCCTCGTTCTGGCTCAGCAACACAAGCACTGTCCGGGGTGTGGATGTCGGATGCATCCAGTGTCTAAAGCGGAGTCAAACTGGATTTGTGCCGTCCGGGGCACCGTGCACGACGCATTTCTGGATACCCGGACCGTGGCCGCACTTCAGGACCGGGCCGTTTCGCAGGCGTGGAAGGATCACTCAGGACATGGACTGTGTGGTGTCAGGGACCCTGGACACAGTTCAGGAAGACATTTGGCCAATGTACCGTCCGGGGTACGCGCACGACGCGCAGCGGGGGATCTTTCGGGTCCATCTTTTTCTGACGGCGCTCGGATGCTGACTTTTGGTGCGCACGGACCATCGGACTTTCGGCCAGACTACCGTGATCCGGCTTTATCTCCGTCTTGATTTGGCCTTGATTGATTTTTTCACTGCTTCACTGGCACGTATGGACGGTCGGCGCCAAACTCTCTTGACTTCTAGGCCATAATTTTGTCCACGGCTTGGCGTCACCTTGGCATTCGATGGATTTCTCGTCCGCACCTCGTCCGGGAGCCTTCGCCGTCTGTTCGCCGTTAACCGCAAGAAGTTTTGGCGTGGAACTGGCCTCGTTATTGGACCTCCCGACACCTTCGCTGCCCGGATCTGGCAGCTCCACCTCTTCTTTTCGGCTGCTTCGGCTGCTTGTGTCGCTCGACACTTCCCAGAAGTCCTTGGGTCTGTCTTTTCGAAGACAGATGGTACGCATGCATCCGCAAAGGGAAAGACATGCGTCCCGCAGTTTGTGAACTGGTGGATGCTGGGGAGTTTTGCCAGGGAGGAGGGGACTCCTTTCGTACACCAGCTGTTTCGCTGAGTGGCAAGGTCCCATGAGGTTGCACCCAGTGGTCCCGCCCTTAAACGGCCGGCCAGTTCATAGACTGCAGCGTGTGATTGACCCCCTGGAACGATGTTGTGCTCGGTTGGCATCCTGTAGGATTCTGTAAGGATAACCACCCGTACAGTACTACTTGTTTGTCTCCCGTAAACTCGCTGTTCAGCCTGTGGACCGCGCGAGTATAATATACCCCCCCCCCCTCTACCGGAGAGGGGAGGACAGAACCACAACTGGCGTAGCTGGCCTTCTTGCCGCTCTCGTTTATTATGAAGTGCCAGTGGACGCAAAACACATACACATCCTCCTCCGAGCCCTGTCATTTCCCGGTCCTCTTTCCACAAATGCTGCATTTCTCCTCGTACAGGACGATCAGCTCGCATGGTTCCAAGATGTACAGCTGCAACCAATCCTCCACAGGGTGTCTGTTTGGTCGTCCCTCATGTGTATTGCCCTCGATGTCAACACACCCCATCAGTTCACGGAATTCTGTATTTCTGCGGGTTCCAAGCTAGTCCGGATAACTTGCTGGAAGCCCCATGTCCTTGCGGAATTGTGCTCTTGGATCACCATTTTCTTTCGGCGACACCGCAGAATTATGGCAAACGCCCTGGCTAAACCATATAACTCCGTCCTCGAGGAAGCTTGTCAGATTCAGAATTTCGACAATGACGACGAGCGGGCATTGAGGTTATCTTACCAGGTGCTCTGTGATATTTGGGGCGATTTCAAACTCAGTACGCCCGAACATATGCAACCATTTGTTCCTTGGTTGCGCTGCACTAGTCTGGTGGTCAGGGAAACTTATTCCTTCAAAGTCCTCCGCGAGAATTTCGAGGAGGGGACCACACATGGGCCTGTCATTTCCGGTTCCACATCAGCATTTTGTGCCCCTCTCCGAAATAGCCTTTTGCACGCTGAAAAAGTGCTCAAGGACGGGTTGGTGACAAGCGGCCCCCCGGATGGCTCCCAGGTGGGGAAGGAAGTGCTGGAAAGTATCGCCAAGCTCCTGGAAGGCATAGCACATCAGATCCCGACAGACGCAGATCTCCAGGATGCGCTGGAGGAAAATGGAACCGTGGTGTCCACCTGGGCAGAACGGATCGAGAAGGAGATCGACGCACTGGAAACGGCGTTGAAGACATCAGCTGTTGCAGAAGCAACGGCCACAGCAGGGTAGTGGTAGTTGTCGTTCACTATACATGGAAACAAATCATTGACAGTCCAGGAATGAATAGGGAAGAAACTCGAGCAGAATGAGGTAAGAGCACCACAAAACACGTCCGCCGTTCCAAAGCAGTTGAGACCCGGCTAGAAATATGGCAAACGAAGCCAGAGATCGGGGATTCCAGTCTAAAAAGCCAGGGACACGGCGCGCAAAGAAGTCGTTGCGGAGAGACAGATAGAATCGGAATAGCTGCAAGAGGGGGACCAAGACCAGAACTCCTGGTCGAGCAGATCCAGAGACGTGAGTGTGCATTGAATATTGAAGATCTATGTAGTGGTATAGGAGTAAGCGAGTCATTGTGTGAAAGAAGAGGACTCAAAGAATGCGACGCTAAGACATAAAAAAGCGAAGAGTGGAAATAAATGAGGCCGACCGCCATTAAAAACTCCATCGAGTCTTCCGTCCCGGCATGGTCCCCCCAATCCCCGCGCTGCACTCGCTGCCATGCGAGAAGTATCCCGACTCCGCAGAAGCCGGAGAGGACAACGAGTAACACTCGTTCGCACTCGAAGCCGTCGCCTGCGCTGCGTCGTGTATGCAGCATAAAGTACGGCGCTCCGCATGCCCGCAGCCAGTGCGCTCATCCCCGCCGCATTCTCCGCTGGGTCGCATACGCGGCACTCGGCACACCCTCCCCATCGTCACATTTGACAACACAAGGGGCTGTCGACGCGCTACTGTATGGCGCCGCGCGTCACCGACGACAGCGCGAGCACATCCACGACCAGCACGGACAGGGGCGCCGAGCGGTCGCCTCCCACCACCTTCTCCATCGTCCCATGGCACCGCGCGCTCCGCTGCGTACGCAGCATAGAGCGCAGCGCTCGCACCCAACGGGTCCATCCCCACCGCCATCCCTTCGTCGTGGGCGCGGGCTAGGCTGCATCGTGTATCCAGCATACACCGCCGCGCACTCCGCGCGCCGCAGCCGCACCCAACGCGCCATTCCCCTTCGTCACACGGCACACCGGGCTGCGTCACGAAGCCCCTCATCCCCACCGCCTTCCCTCTCCTCGCGCGGCTTTGCGGGTATACGCAGCCCGCATGTCCGCATGCAGTGCGCTCGTCCCCTCGTCTTCCCCTTCTTCGCGTTCGACCGCGCGGGCGGCACAGCCGGCGCCGATCCGGGGTACCTCACGCACTGCGCTGATGCGTCGGTACGGCGTCGGTGACGTCATAAGCGACAACGCAAATCCGCGACGAGGATGGACGCGGGCGGCGTCCAACAGACCACGAGAACGCCCACGCACACCGTGTGTAGGCTCGTCGTGCTGCCCGTCCGCTTCGCCGGTAGAAGAAGCAGCGGATTTAGGTGCCCGCGCGAGGGCGAAAGTGTCGAGGAAATCGTGGCGCGGGGACGGAGTGTGGGGAGAGCATGGAGGAGGGGCGCGAGCAGCTGGCGGCGTCGCGGTGGGTGGTGGATAGTGAATAGTGTCTATTGACCCCCGAGAGCGGAGCCGGGGTGTAAGGTATCTGCGGCGAAAGCAGTGCCTGCTTCGCCTCCTCAAGAACTTCTTCGTCCATAGTGGGGGATAGCTTCCCAGCATCGTACGGTGCGATGTCCACTCTCCCTCATCCTCGTTCTCCGCGCACCCCACGGCCAGCACTTTATCTGAGAAACGCTGCAAGTGAAGCGTGCGTGAAGCGTCATTGAAGCGCACGCCATATGTACGAGGACCGCGACTGGTGTCCGCCCGCAGCCAAGGACGCAGGCAAAACGTCCACGAGCGAAGCGCGGGGCGTAATACACGTTTGAGTCCTGCATCCGCTTCGGCAGGGGCGGCAACTTCAGCCGCGGGGCGGGCGTGCCCAGGACTTCGCTTCGTGTCCCCGATGCTTCGCGGCGCCACGACCATAGGGGGGTTGGAGGACGGGCTGCGCGTGCAGCTGCGGGTGCGCACTGCACACAGGGGAGTGTCGAGGTGGACCAGTGACTGCGCAGGCGGGCATAGACTCGACGGGCGCAAGGGAGACCGTATGATTCGACAGTGACACGGGCTCGTCAGAGCTACGCCGCGCCAGGATTGCAGATGACATGAGCGCGAGGTTCATCCTCTTCGTCAGCCGAGAGCGCCCCGCGCCAACTACTTCTCTCCCTCTCCATGCATGATGCTCGCATCCGACTATATCTGAATTATTATCAGTACCATGAACGACATGCATACAAGGAAAACGACATACCCAAACCGTACTCGATCACCTGCGAACTCGCTGTCGGTGGCGCAGGAGCGGCGTAGACGCGACGGTCCGGGAAGTCGACGGGCGGTGCCTCGGCTGGCAGAAAGAGGGCAAGATGACTAGGGACCCGATAAGAGATGCTACGTGCAGTGGAGCCGCGCCCAGCGGTGTGGGCGCTGTTATACTTGGGAGCAGGCGGTTCGTCGGGTGGATGCGCAGATAGGGCAGAGAAAACAAGCCATACTAGTAGAGCGTAGATGAGGCACAGGACAACTCGTCGGCGTCCATAGCGTAACCAGCGGGGGAAGCTCCTCGCATACGCTATCGCGTTCTTCGTTCTCCCGCTATCCGCGTAGAGCACCTCCTCCTCCGACTCTGCATCTTGAAGAAGCGCTGATGCGCATCCGGCGCTTTCATAGCACGTATGCGCGGGCTGACCATCCACACGTTTGGCGCTGTAGGCTCCATGCTGAAGCCAAGGACATAGTGGTAAATGAAGACCATTGTGTGCACGGAAACCGTCGCACCGAAGCTACGTATGGATCAGTACACCAAAAAAAAATGCGCAAAACACAAAAAACGACTGACCCAAACCGCCGCAAAGAACGGAAAGTCGACACGCATGCTATATCCTCTTCCTCTTCCAATTTCGCACCCAGTATCGGCATTCAAATCGCGGGAGGTACTGCTTACGGTGCGGTGCTCGACGGCGCCACCGTTGCGGCGGGAGAGATGCTGGCTTGACGCTAGCTCTCCCGACTGCGAGCTCAACGACAATGAACGCCTGATGGATCGACTCGAGGTCCAGAGGGAGAGAAGCAGGCCAAGTGGACGCCTCAGGCTAGAACTCCCGCTTCTGGTCAGACGAGAGTGGTGTGAACCCCGAATAAGTACTTGAGGAGTATTTTGAGGAGCATAGTTGAAGCTTGCTTGAGCCACATCTATGAGTAGAAAAGGAAAAGAAATTTGCGGGAGGCACAAGAGCAAGAACCGCGGGCCGGTTACGAGCCGGCTGATGATGGCAACAGCGGTCCGTTCCTTCTTTCCTCTTGCCACCAACTTGACACCTCTGACGCGGGACAAAAAAAAAACTCCTTGTCGTCTCTTGTGGGACTCTCTGGCGCTGCTCCCTCCCTATGGCAGATGTTTCGATTAAATTCCGACAAAAAAACCCCGGCACTTGGCAGCACTTGACACACAAGCCTCCAGATTTCCGATTTTAGTATCAGCACGACTCGGTATCGGATGGCCTGGGGCTGAGTGGACACACTTTGACTAAAAAAAGTTTACTTTTTCTGCCGTTGCTTGGCGCTCATATTCTGAATCTCTGGACGACTCGCCTAAATCCCGGCCGGCTCCATTCGATTCCTCTTGAAGCCCATCTCAGATAATCAACTTAATTATGCGCCGTGCATGTGCGTCGTGAATGTGCGTCGTGATATTGAATGCCCTACAACAGCACGAGCAAGCACTTGTACTGGGCTGGGCTACACACTCCGGACAGTAATCCTGTCGAATTCGCGAAATGATCCCCACTACCGCGGATACCTCAACAACGAAAGCCGGCTGTGTCTCCTTGCCAAAGGTTGTTTCATTTGTTGCGCAACACTGCGGTGGCTCGAAGTCCGGCTATCTCCTTGCTTCTCAAAAGTTCGGCTTCAGCAACTCAAGGACCGTGTCAATGTCACAGCTCGTCGTCACCATCTGCGCACTCCGATCCGTCACCATACTCCTGGATCACAATCTTCTTTTGCCAGCATTGGCCTAACACCTTCGCGAAACCATACAACTACGTCCTCGAAAGGACTTGCCAAACAAGCTACACTTTCGGCAACGACCGTGAACAGGCCCTGGGTCTGACCTACCAGGTACTCTGCAATACCTTGGCCAACCTCAAGATCAACTCCCCGGAAGACATTCAATCATGTGTTCCTTGGTTGCGGTGTACCAGCTTGGTGATGACAAAAACATGTTTCTTCCTCTCCAACCCCATCACTCCCGATTTTGACACCACATTTTTTGACCCCTTACGGGTCACCCTTATCCAAGCTGTGACAGCGGTCAGAGCCGAAAGCAACCTGCTCAATCATGAGGATGTCTCCCAGGGGTGGAAGGAAGTCCTAGACAGTATCACGAAGATTCTAGAGGACTTAGCAAACGAGGCACCGACACCTGCCGGCAGAGCTCTCGAGTATTTTGAAGCCCTTAAAGGGTGGGCAGGGCAGGTTGAAACGGAAATTAACACACTGGAAGCGGTGCTAAAAACGGTGATACCCGTGATGGCAGACACAGTCACAGCAGCCTAGTAACAATTGTTGTTCAATAAGGAAGTTTATAAGAAATAGCATACAACCATGTTCCATAGGGTCCAGGTCCAGAATTTGATAACACGATCACTCATAAACCTGTCCTTTGATGAAACTCATAGCCACCCTGTTGTCGAATTAGAGGCAAGTTTCTATGAACAACTTCCTGAACGGGATGCGAGGATGAGTGGGACAATTATGTAAGCGCGTTAAGGGACAAGCGAGTCGTGTTGCGAGTGCTTAAAGCATGTGCAGAAAATTCATGAGTTTTCCAAACAATAAAAGATAGGTACAATGACCAAAGACGTAAGTAGATACGTTGTACGTGGTGCGTCGAGCAGGGGGCAGAATGAGCATTTGTCTATGCATATCATAGGGACATAAAAGACCAGTGGGAGTCGAATGCAAATTGGAAGATATAAAAAGCGACGTGAGGACCCAAGGACGTAAAGAGGTAAAAAAAGGAAAGGAATGGAAGCTCAAACCATCTACACAGGAATCGGCTTCCGTCTCAATGAGCTCCGCACCCCGCGTTACACTCGCTATACCCAGGCTCCGAGCCGTGCGAGGACGGGCCCGGCGAGGAAAGCCCCGATTCAGAAGCAGGAGAAGACGACGAGTACACCTGTTCAGTCGCATTCGACGCCGTCGCCTGCGTCGTGCATACAGCATGGAGTACGACGCTCAGCATGTCCGTGCCCCTGCGCATGCCCGTTACATTCACCGCCGCACGCGCTGGGTCGTATTACACGGCACTCGGCACACCCACGCCCACAGCCCGCGCCCAGCGCACCCATCCACGCCCAACCGCCTTCCCCTTCGTCGCGCTGGACCGCGCGAGAGGCGCACGCGGGCGTTACAGGCGACAGCGCGGACACGTGCACCCCGCGCGCAGCCACATGTAAGTGCACGACAATGAGCGGGATCGCCGGGCTGCGCATCCGCGTCGTGGCGAGGGTCTTGGGAGGAGAACAGATTCGACCGCCATTCAGGAAGGGAACGTCGTGGTCCTCAGAGCATTCTGTGCGGGGCCCGTGCCTAGAGAGAGCAGGAGGAGGCGCGCGGGTGGGCGCATTGCCTATTGACCCGCGGGGGTAGGCGGCGTCACGGGAGGCGGTAAACTGTGTCCATTGACCACCGAGCGGAGCGGGTGAACGGCGTCTGCGGGAAAGGGACTTTCGATTTGCATCCTCCCGGGCATCTTCTTCATCCATGGTGCGAGCCCCCTCCCGGCGCCGTACCGCACATCGCACGCGCCGAACGATCGCTGCAAGCGAACAATGCGGAGCTTCATTCAAGCGAAAAGCGCCAGAGAGCGGTGTCCTCTCGCAGAAGAGCACGCAGGCAGCAGCGGATAACGTGTAATCCACCACCGCTAAGATTCGTGCACGATTCGGCGGGGGGCAGACTTTGGCGTGCGGTGGACAGCTTAGTCACGGTGCCCACCGGTGAAGCGAGGACGAATGGCTTTAAAAGACTGTGGAGGAGTTGAGGTAGCCGGAGTCGGAGTGCGCGAATGCGGATGTAGAGTCTACAAAGGCAGGTGTCGATGCGCACTAGTCGTTTGGCTCAGAGACGGGAAAGAGCGAAGGGTTACGGGGAGGCGATGCCCGAGGATGCGGAGTCGACTGCGACACGGCGACGCGATCGCTTGTATTCCGAGGAATCCAACAGCGGCGCCGCGCCGGGGGACCGGCGGGGAGAGCTCATCGCATACGTTAACGCGCTCCTATTCTTCCTCGCCCCTTCGGACAGCGAAGGACCCCCTCCATCTGCGATACGCGCATCCGGTGGGATCTATGGCGCGTTATCAGCATCGTGAACGACATGCAGCAAGGGAAACGACGTACCCCGTCACGGTCTCGGCGTCGGGCAGCGCAAGAGAACGTGTCCGGGAAGTCGATAGTGCTTCGCTGTATTGATCTTTATATCTTCCGCTCGTCACCATCCTCACGCTCCGCGTCGCCCCGCCCACGTTTCGGGAACAGGAAGGTTACAAGCCGCACGCTGGAGGTCGAGCCGGATGGATCTGCAGAAGACCGTCAGTACACAAAACAAAGGGAGTTCAGGGGATGGAACGCACGCGAAAAATAAGCAACGGGGCGCACCACGCAGTCCGCGGTGTAGTCGACTTCGCACTGGCTGTTGGTGTACGCGGCATCGGACGTGAGAGCGAAAAGGGATGTGAATGCGACACGGTAGTCGTAGTCGGGGGGCGTGGCGTGCGCGGGGATGTTAATTGCGCGGCGGAGGCGCACCGAAGCGCAGTGGGCTGGGGCTCACGCGCTCACGGTGCAAGAGGTAGCCAGAAAAACACGGCCATGGAGAGGTTGCGCAACAATGTCTATACTGCCGGGCAACTAGTTGCTGCTCCTTTCGAAGGTGTCTTCTCCATTCCCAGTAGATGGATCCCGGCAGCAGGCCAAGGAACGGATCGTACTGGCAGTACCCGAGCTCTCTCCACTTACACCATACTTGCATCCCCAAGCAATGTTTCCCCTAATCTCGTGTGAATGGGAGTCTGGGACAGCGAGCGCCGGAGACACAAGCTTGCGCAGGGTCGTCGTCGCTACTCGAGGCACGAGCTGGTAATGATAGAGCGTCTGTCAAGAGAGACTACGTCGCTACCCGTTCTGAAGGCTTGCGATCGACCGAGTCGGTGTC
Organism: Mycena polygramma; assembly: GCA_029449255.1. NCBI lineage: Eukaryota > Fungi > Basidiomycota > Agaricomycetes > Agaricales > Mycenaceae > Mycena > Mycena polygramma. The sequence continues at coordinate 467,342 of JARKID010000013.1, read as the reverse complement.
CATAATGCTTAGTCGATCGAATTGGAGCGGTCCGCAGTACAGCTGCAGGGGACAGCGTCGGGAAAAGTGGGAGAAAAGGCTGTAGATTCACAGGCAAAAGAGGCTGTCAAGAGGCTGTGCATCTTTATTTGTTCTGCGGCGCCTAACTGAGCGCCCACTCATCCTGCCCTTTCACTACCTCTCAATGGCCTCCGACAACCACCTTGACGATTCAAAGGGGACATGTACCCCAAACGATCGGTGCGTCTACAACCCATCGATCAGTCCCAATGATAATCGAGAGCCCTAGACTCGTCAACACACTCGAAAGATGCTTTGCAGAGCTGATGCGGAAACAAGAGGACCAATCGGACAAGTACACTGATGAGTATGTGGCCAGAGTCCTAACTAACGGCTCCTAAGATTACAAAGAGCACTTGAAGCGCTCAAGTCAAAGCCGCCCGCCATGGACATCTGGAAGAAGACTGCATTTTGGAACGCTTACAAGACCTTGTCCGATGAACACGACAAGGAATTCCACCAGAAGTATAGCACAGATCTTGATACATCCTTGATTTTTGTGGGGAATCTCCGTACACCACCGTCGCCTTCTGACATTTTCCTAGGCCGGTCTTTTTTCGGCCGTAGATTCCGCGTTCATAATTCAAATTCAACCCGATATCCAACCCCATGGTACATCTCTCGTTGTTCTGGTGGCTCAGAATCTGCTCTATGTTAGCCTGTTCTCGACCTTGCTAGCCGCCCTTCTAGCAGTCCTCGAGAAGCAGTGGCTGATGTACTATATGGCTGCAGGGGAACGAGAGACCATCGAAGCCCGCGGACTAGAGCGCCAGCGCAAATTTGATGGCCTCCGCAGGTGGAAATTTGACACGGTCATGCAGCTGTTCCCTTTGCTGTTGCAGATTGGATTGTTCCTCTTCTCGGCTGCCCTCTCCATCTACCTCTGGAGGATCCATTTGTCCCTTGCACTTGTTGTTCTTTCCTTCACGTTGTTCGGTTCTATCGCATATGCCACCCTGCTTATATCTGCGGTTGTTTCTCCTGATTCTCCTTTCCAAACTCCACTCGCACCTCTTCTGGCACGGCTCATCCCAAGCACACTCTGGACAAAAGCAAGAATACTTTATGGTACAGTCTCGCACCTTGTTCCAGAATTTTTACACCGGAGTTCAATGCATCTGCCGGGCCCATAACCTTCTTCCATTCTGCAAAGATGACACTCCATCGGAAATGGTGCAGAAATCTTCCCCTGATGAATCCAAAATGACGGAGCAACTGTCCCTTGACACCATCTTTGAGGAGTTTCCAACACCATCAACGGAGGTTCCCGCTGTATCATGGGTACTGGAAACGTCAACAGACCCTCGTACAGTTGCTATTGCTGCAGAGATGGTCCTTAGCTTGCAGTGGCCTGCCAGCATGGATGTCAGGCCGCAACTCTCCAAGCTTCGCGATGGAATCTTGTCATGTCTTATCCACAGCATCGATAATGAAACAGTCCGCATATATGGTCCCAAGGACATGATGTCCACTATCTATCTCGGGTGTTGCGTTGTGTTCTTCTTTCTGCTGATTCTAATCCTCAAAACTAGCGGGAATATTGGAACTTTGAAATCTTGTTCGCTGACGACAAGGAATGCAAGGCACTGGAGGATGTCCTTCACCTTATAGGTGGTTCTGCCACATTACGTTCCGTGTTATCTCCGGATGTGTTATATCCGTGCCTCGGAACTCGGGACTCGGCCTCGGAGCCGCCGATCTCTCGGAGATCGGCCGACGGAGCTCCTCCGCTGACTCACAAATCCACGACAAACTCCATCGGACCTCGTGTTCGAACCGGGTTTTTACGCAATGAAGGATTACTGAGCGTTTCCCGTTTATCCGCCTTCTTTCTTATTGTTTCATCCTCATGTTCTAACTTCCATTTCCTTTTTGGTCAGTCGCTATTGTTGCGCTTAGACCATCATGATATTTCCTTTTATAGATACATAATAACCTTTAGTAGTTTAAATACGCCTCCGGGTCATCGTGTATCTTTAGTTTGTTAATTAACGTCGTATACCCGGCAAACCATCCTCCTCTCTATACGTGATCAAGCCTTGGCAATCCCGAGCTTGTCCGTTCTCGATCTCGTCCGTCCGAAAGGATTCCTGCCACAGGCTCTCACCCTGCTGTTTGTGGTGTTGAGTGAAAACCTCCGCACGGTCCGGTCGATCACCTCCGACTCCGATCTCCGATCTCCGACCCGACGCCTCGGCGTATAGCCTCACCCGAGAACCTCCGGTCACCCGGTCGGCCGAATCACTCCCCTCCTAGTCCCCTCCGCCGTGTATATAACAGGATGTCAGAGCCACGGAGTGGGCTTTGAATGTTGTTGCTTCACAGTGCTGGGCAAAGATGACTAATGTAGACAAATTCTTCGGGGTCATCAACCCTAATACTATCATACCAATTGATATGCTGAACACCATGCTCGCAGATTACCTATTCTCTGTTATTGCATTGCTGTCACCGTCGGACAACCTGCGTGGAGTTATATGGAGGGATAAAAGGTGAGGAACAACAACTACAAATCAATCAGCTCATTGATAAGCATCCCACTCAGTTCATTTGTCGACAGACTGTTTGATTGCCTGTTTCGTGCTTTGGCATTTAACATTCGAACCCATCAATTATCGATGGATTCTGCAGCCAACATCATAAACGTGACAAGCCAAGTCCTACTATGTTCCGACTGGTGGTTAGACTGGTCTTATAAGGAGAAATTCCCCTCTACTATTTACCCATTCTGCAATTCTCTCCCACGCTGGGAAGGATGGATTAATGTTGTACTGGCAACAGGGTCTGCAACAACAGCTCAGCGTACACTTTGGTATCACAGTCACTCCGAACGTAGGTCTCAAGCCTCGGAAGCCAGTTGGATACAGGAAGCACTGGACTGTGTTGCCGGAGTGGAAGGTGACTGGGAGAAAACAACTATAGATGGAGTTGCTGGCCTTTTTCAGGCCCTCCTTTATTATCAGGCTTCAGTAGACAAAAAGCACATATACATCCTCCTCTGAGCCCTCACATTTCCAGGCCATCTTTTCACAAATGCTGGCCTCCTCCTGGTACAGGACAATCAGTTTGCATGGTTCCAGGATGATAGGTTGCAACCAATTCTACAAGGCTCTTCTGTATGGTCGGCCATTATGTCTATTGCGCTTCAACTTTGTGAATTCAATGTCACGCGATCCTGTATCCACATGGGATGCAAGCTTGTGCGCATGACTTGCTGGAAAGCCCAAATCCTGGCGGAATTGTGTCCCTGGATAACAATCTTCTTTAGCAAAGATGAGGCCATCACTCTCGCCCAACCATTCAACAGCATCCTTGAGGAAGTTTGCCAGACAAACTACAATTTCTCCAATGCCAGAGAACGGGCACTTGGACTATCTTATCAGGTGCTTTGCAATATTCGGGGTGACTTTGAACTCACTTTGTTGGAAAATACACAAACATTTGTCTGCTGGTTGCGCTGTACTTCCCTGGTGGTCAAAAGAACTTATACCTTTTACTCAGAAATCCCATGGACTCCAAGTCCCGGGTTCAAACCAGCTTTCTGTGTCCCTCTGCTCGACACCCTTCTCCAAGCTGCAAGAGCAATCAGGGCCACGTTGGCAGAAAGCAATCCAGAAGGCTCCCAGGGATGGCAAGAAGTTCTCAAAAGCGTCGCCAAGATTCTGGAGGACATAGCAAACCAGATCACGACAGATGCAGATATGAAGAATGGCCATTTACTCGAAAAAAAGCAAACAGCTGTCACCTGGGCAGAGAGAGTTGGGAAAGAGATTGATACTCTGGAAACAGCGTTGAAAACGACTGTATCACGGGCAGCAGACACAGTTACAGCAGTGTAGTACCTATCATTGTTCTAAAACAAAGTTTATGAGAGAGTGGTATACATTTGGTATACATTCATGTTCCATGAGCCTTTCAAATTCATATGCATGACATTTTATCAAACTCATCGCTGCCCTGCTACCGAGTCACAGCACGAGTATTCCCAAAACTTCCTAACCGGGATGCGAGGATGAGTGGCCGGGTTAGGTAAGCGCGTCGTTTTTTGGGGCAATATACTTAGATTATCAAGAGCAGAGGAAAATCATTTTGCAGATCAAAATAGATAAGCTACAAGGAGGACCGAGCTTAAGATGGGTCGTGAGACGGAGACATACTATATTTGACTTTGTAATGCAAAATGAACTAGAAGTGCAAAATGGGCTCGCTTCGACTCAGTTTTTGTCCAATCGCCTTCGGAAGTGGCGCAAATTAAGCCGACACCTGTCTGTATCTAAGATATGAAAAAAGTTTGGGGGCAAACGGATGAGTATTGAACGAGAACGGGCCCGAGCGCAAAATTCTCCAGATGGGATCGCAAAATTCGATGCACCCAATTTTTGAGCCAACGGATTCTCATGAGCCTTTCAGGGTATGGTGGGGCAGTCTATAGAATGCTAGTACACAAATTTCCGAGGGGAAAAACGAGGCGGGACAAGAGCTACAGACGACATTCTTTGAGAGTCACAACACTGTCACGGATGGGTTTGAAACTCCGACTGCCGCAATGATCACGCCCCATCACTCTGCCTCTGCCCACGTCGCGTCGCGTTCTGCCCATGGCAGACGACGATTCCTTCCGTGGAACCTCTCCACCTGTCGGGAGCCCTGGTCTGGGCTATGAACAGAGCCAAGCCCACCAAGAAATCCGGCTCAAGCGGGAGGCAGAACTCTCCCCAGAAGAACTTGCAGAGCAGGAAGAGAGGGACCGCGCAACGCGCAGAAAATGGCGACGATACCACGGGAACGATCGCTCCTCATCCCCGGTGAAGGAAGAAAGCCTGTCTCCCACTCCTCGGCGCACAACTGCTGCGCTCGGTGCCCGTGTCATTGGGTACGTCTCCCGTGGACTTCCTTTACTCACAGTCTTACCCCGGTGTTCAGCGGGTATTATGAGCCTTTCGGCCCTCTGGACTCTCAGACCGGGGATGGTACGTATGTCGAGCATCTCCTTGGTGCCTGGGAAGAGTCGGCGTCCCAAGAGATTGATTCTTGGGAAGAGTCGGCGTCTCAAGAGGAATCAGATGAAGGTAAGTCTGTGTTCATATACCTTATGTCTTTACTCATCGCATGAATAGCCCAGGAGCCTGCAGCGAACGGAGGCTCGGATCGGGAGCTCCCGGAGCTGCAACGCGTCGAACACGAGCTCAATACCACACTGCGGGAACGCGATCAAGCTCGAGACTATTGTCGTCGATATCGCACGGTGTCCCGGGCGGCCGCCGCTCGGTGCGCAAAACTGCAGGAGGAACTGGACAGGTGGATAGGGGCAGCCGAGGGAGCGTCTGCCCTCGCTCAAATGCTGCAGCCTCACATTACCTAGCACATTTGTGTCGGAGTAGATCCACTTAATCCCATTCCAGAAGCACGGACAATGTTCATGCACTCGTTCATATCGCTGGCAGCCATTGTAAAGTTTGAGAATCATCTGGTATGAGTACTGTAGGGTGTACTACGAAGACGAGCCTTAAAATCAAGAGATGCAGTTAGAATATCAATTACAAGGGTCCGTCTCCCATGGGATACATGTAAGCATTATAGGAATTGTAGAATTGGCCTCCCTCCACCTCCATGGTGTTGAGGAGCCAGGTGTCGTCGAATAAAGGTCCCCGAGTGTCGAAGAGAGGTTGATTCTGTGTAGGGTCGGGGTAAACCATAGGATAGCCGGTATTAGGAATAGAGGGAAAATCGAAGTTGCAAGTGGTGTCTGGATTCGCCAACCGAGAGGGACCGGCCACCGCGTTCGAATCGAGGTTGGTAGCATCTGCAAGAGCTGGTCCGGCTGACGAAATAGGTTGGCTCGAAGCCGGTGCACGAGACCGGGTGAATAGACCGACGAAACGGGGGTGTTCTCGGAGACACGCGTTCTGCTGAAAGTGCGTGTCGATTCGAGCACGAAGCTCCTTGGTCTTGCCCTCCATCGAAAGGTCGAGTGCGAAGGCAAGGTCCTTGAGCTGCGACTTGTTCCTGCCCGATATCGCGCCCCGAAAGACCGATCTGCCTGCCTCTGCCTCACGAAGACGTTGTTCCTCCGTCTCTTTATCCTTCCGTTCCTTGTCTCGCCGCGTTTTATCCGCCTCCTTCTCTTGTGTCAAGTTCTCGCGCTGCCTAGCAAGTGCCAACCCCTCGTCAGAGGTCAGAGTTCGAGCCTCGACGTTGAGCTTGGCCTTCCCGGATTTCTTGGCGTCCCTTGTATTCATCTTCCGCTTCAACGCCATGATCTGGTTCCCCGCAACGGCCGCATGCGTTCTGAGCTGGGAGTTCTCCTTCTCCAGATGATGGATGTAGGCAGCTGTATCGAGACGGGGGCGTTTCGAGGGATTCGGAGGGTCAATTGTGGAGCGAGTGCGACGACGGCTGGATGGACAAGGGGTCGAGGCAGAAGCGGATGGGGTATTGATGTAAAATGAAGCACGACTCGCTGGTGTCGCGTGAGACGGAGTGGGCGCGTGGGCTGATGGACGAACCACGGGCTCGTCCTCGTCCTCGTCCTCATCTGAGTCCGAGTCCGAGTCCGAGTCCGAGTCGTCCAAATTCGGATCCACCCCCGCAGGTAGCAGGGTAGACCGAAGCGCATTTATGGACTGGAAGGTGTCGACCGCGTCCAAGTCCACCGGGTACGACGAAGGCAGGTCAACCGTCGAAGTCGAAAATGGAATACTCGGGGCATAGTCTTCGTCGGTGAAGACGTCGGGATTCACTGGCCATGCGCCACTGGATTTCCAGGCTGATTTAATGGTGGATTGTTTGAAAGTCTTCGCGCGGACCGCCATATATTCCTTGACGAAGTCCTCCTTCGCCATCTCCTGCCCGGTCTCCTCGACGACTTCGGAACAACGATCAATCCACGCCGACTGGAATGGTCCAAAGACCCCGACATCCAAGGGCTGTAGTTTATGAGTGGTGTGGGGAGGGAGACAGAATAGGATGATCTTGTGTTTCCGCGCGAGCTCGATGAGGCGTACAGTGTCATGCGAGCCATGACCATCATGTATCAGCAGTCTCCACCCGTTCGAGACATTGCGGCGCGCAGATTGCGGGATGTACGACTGCTCAAACCAGTCGTAGTTGAGGTCGTTGTCGGTCCAGCCATTAGGGGACATAGACACACTTGGATAACAGTCAGTGCGAGCCGGATAATTAACAGAATCATGGCGTACGTGATATTCGGTGTCTCAAACCACTCTGGACAGAATTCTTTCCCCGGAAAAACGAAGCCGGGATTGAGCGCGCCATCAATGGAAACACACTCGATGATCGTGATCAGCTCGAGGTTGGCACTGGCAGCCTTATAATTTGTGCGGGAGTTGCGGCCGACGAAATATTTCCGGTTATTGGATTTTTTCCCGCCTCCCCGCTGGACGCCCTTTTCATCCATGTTATAAATGTTCTCGGGGGGGATATCGTACTCTTTGATGAGCCGCTGGAGTTTCGCAAAGTACCGTCCGACGACGGGACGATTGAACGCCTGTGCGCGCCGCGGATCAAGGCCATGTGCCTTTCCGAGCTTGACTCTGGGGTGACGCCGGAGGAATAACTTGATCCATGTCCCGCTCGGGCGATGGGAACAGACATCTTTGACGATGGCTCTGATTGCCCGTTTGTCGACGGGATGGCCGGTAGCCGCGAGATAGAGGAGCCAGTCCTCTATAGTTTCCTCCTTCTCTGGGCCTAAAAGCATCTGGTGATCATGGGCCTCTTTTCGAGGGCGTGCGAGGCCGAGAAAGCGTCGACGGAGGGTGTCGTAGGGCAACTTTAGCTGCTGTGAAACTGCAGTGATGTTCGGCTTCTTCGCAGCACTGAGGATACGGCATCCCTGGACGTATCGTTCTTCAAGGTCTTCTTCGTGGTTCGCGATCCGGGCCGTGTCGACGTGAGGCATGCCCAGAAAGGTCGGAGAAGAGAAGCAGGCGTGATCGTGTTCGGTTTCCACGTGACTCGTTCGCTTGGGATCAAAATCGGCAGAATCGAGCGGAGTTTGAATTGTCACGCTCCTTCGAACACAGACATGCTGTGTCCCTCCCGCGTCGTTTTTCCCCTCGGAAATTTGTGTACTAGCATTCTATAGACTGCCCCACCATACCCTGAAAGGCTCATGAGAATCCGTTGGCTCAAAAATTGGGTGCATCGAATTTTGCGATCCCATCTGGAGAATTTTGCGCTCGGGCCCGTTCTCGTTCAATACTCATCCGTTTGCCCCCAAACTTTTTTCATATCTTAGATACAGACAGGTGTCGGCTTAATTTGCGCCACTTCCGAAGGCGATTGGACAAAAACTGAGTCGAAGCGAGCCCATTTTGCACTTCTAGTTCATTTTGCATTACAAAGTCAAATATAGTAAGTGTACACTAAACATCTACGTGGTGCGTGCGTGCGATGAGCTCGTGCGTCGAGCGGAGTAGGCGGCGTACAATATGTATAAATAGGAGTGGGTAAGGCGTTATGTTATGGTGAGGACATCGAAGACGAATGAATGGGGGACGAAAGATACGTGACGACGTGACGACGTGGACAGTGAAACTTAGAAAGCGAAGCAAGACAGAGGAAAAGGAAAAGCATCTCGAAAGTATCTCCACCGGAACCGGCTTCCTTCCCAACGCGCTCCCACACTCCTTGCGCTGCACTCGCTGTGCCCCGGCTCCGAGCCGTGCGAGGGAGAGGAGGAGGAGTAGGACCAGCCACTCGCAGTCGACACCCGGCGGCGCGGGTTGCGCTGCGTTGTGTACGCAGCATACAAGGCAGCACTCAGCGCGTTCAGTACACCCCCCCCTCCCCAGTCTTCCCCTTCCCCCTGCGCAAATTCGACCTTGCAAGGGGCTTCGGCGACGCATACCATGAAGCGCTGCTTTGATAGCTCAGGCGTCCCATCGCAGGCGCGGGCGAATGGCGAACACATCCAGCGACGTGCACCCGAGTACGGACGCAGATGATGGGCGGGCCCAGGCCGAGCACGGTCGCCGAGCACGGTCTTGTTAGTGTTCATCTCGCGCTGCCCACTGCCTTTTCGGCGTGAGCGCTTTCGAAGGGGATTTGAAAGAGCATTTCGAGGATCGGGAAAGCGGATTGGGAAGTGGAGGACGTAGACTGGAAGTCTTGGGCGACGCGGGTGAGTACACGCGCAAGGAGAGCGTGAAGAACGACCGGTGCGAGCACAGCGCGGGGGTGTCTGCGGGTAGACGGCGTGCCGCCAGTGGAGGCGGACAAGCCGGAGGAGGGACCATCGGCGGTGTAGGGCGTGTACGAGCGATTCAAGGGCGGAACCGGCATGAAGGGCGTAGGCGTGGGCGTGGGCGGCCCATGAGTGGACAGGGCAGAGCTCAGGTGTCTGCGGGGAAGGCGGCGCCCGTTCCTGCTCGTGCTCCAGGATTTAATTCACAGCGGGAGATGGCGACGACGTGGACACAACGACGGGTGAGAGGGGGACATCGACGTACTGGATCTCCAGATGGCCGTCGTCCTCGCTTTCCACGTCGCACGGCACCGGCGGGTGGTGGACGCTTCGACTGGCAAAGCACGGAGCTACACGGCACCGCGGTGGGGTGTGGATGGCTGGGAAATTGACCCCCAAGAGCGGGGTAGACGGAGCGGGGTGTCTGCGGAGAAAGAGACGCCCGTTTTGCCTCCTTGAGGACGGCGTTGCTGCACTTCAAGTGGTCTCCCTCGTGGTCCGGACCGCACTGCACGGCGTGTACTCCACGGAGAAAGAGAAACGCGGCAAGGCACACATGCGGGGAGCGTCATTCCAGCGCAAAGCGCACGAGCACCGTGAGTGGTGGCCGCCCGCAGCAGAGGGAACGTAAGCAACGCCCATGAGCGACGCGCGGGAGGTCTTATCCACCGCTGCCGAGTTATATGTACGCTTCAGCGGCGGATGACATTTTCGCGCGTGGTCGGCCGTTTTTTCGCGGCTTCGTGTCCCCGTTTGCCGGAGGTGAAGAATGAGCTTCGAAGACTGGGTTGGGCGAATGCGGGGGAAAAGAGCACGGAGGCGGGTGTCGATGCGGGCCAGCGCGAGCGCGACGGTTGTCCGCCTGTGGGAGGCTCGGGGACTCGAGGACGCGGAAGGGAGAAAAAGTGCGGGTGAAAAGGGAGGAAATGCCCGAGGATGTGAGACGACCGCGACACGGCAACGCAATCGCGCGTCTTCCGAGGGTCCGACAACAGCGCCGAGGCGACCAGCGGGGGAGGCTTCATCCTCAACGTGGTGTTCTTCCTACTTCCTCTCCCCTTCCGTCACCCAACAGCGCCCCGCGCCCCCTTCTCCTCTCCATCCGCATCAAGCGCGTATCCGGTCGAGTCTGGATCGGTATCAGCACCATAAACGACATGTATCACGAAAGAGGGTGCGAGGAGCCAGTTACGGTGTTGCGAGCCCTCAGACAGACTCGCTGGATCGACTGGAGAGTAAGTCCAAATGCGTTCACTTCGGCACAAGCAGACAGGATCCAGTTGAAAGCCAGCGAGTGCGAGAATGAGACGCTTCCATATGTAAGGCAACGGCCGAGTGAACAGTCGTGTCTTTGATAATTTTGTATGAGGCAGAAGGAGAATATGACTTGCACTTCATCTCGTGTCGGGCATCGCCGCAGGGCGGAAATTCAACATCGCCAGGAAGAGCGGAGGGAAAAAAAAACCTTCTGGTGAGTAGATAAGTCACGGCTGACCACATCGCGAGTCGCAGGGGTAGATTTCCATGGCTTCTGCGTATGTGCTCCTGCAAAATCGAATGCTCAGTGGTGGAGGTCCTTTGAACGCGTATCCAGTTCTAGCGCAATTTGTTCCGAGCCTCGGAGAATCACCGAATACCGCCAGTTCACCGATGTTCATCCTGAGAACCGTCGGGATACCACGGCTAGCTCGGATGATTCTGAGTCCTTGTCGAACTCTAAAAGCCTGAGCCTGTCAAGAGATCCGGGAAGATTCGAATTTCCTTGGAATTTCCGGACGTCTTGTTCGCAACCTGGTTACTTCGCACCGTGTTTGAGCTGGACAAGTCTGGACTTACTTCTTGACATCGGCTACTTATCATCAGCTACCACCCATAACGACAGCACAAGGCCACGCACGACAATGGTTGTCAATGGTTGTGGTCAAAGTGGACAATAGGGCGACGGATCAAGCCGACATGTGGCTGTGTCCTGGTCACGTGTTCTACCATTGTTCTCCGCTTACCTCCTCGTTTTCGTGAACAATGGCTCGCTGTGGACTTATAAACGGGATGCGTGGCCGGACAGATTGTCTCTTAACTCTGTTCTCTCGCCCGTCGCTGCGAGCTGCTCTTTTCGCCCTTCAAAAACCTAACGACTTTGACTCTTTTCACGACTTTAGATGATGAGCTGTGCGTCTTCCGTTTCTTTTCCTTTGCGCCGTGGAATTCTGACGGGAGATGATCATAGTATCGTCTTACATTCGGCGCCAGTCGCGTGCTATCCGCAAAAATACTGTTGTTACAACTGCTGGCCTGGACAGCATTCTCGAGGAACCAGAAATCACAGAAAAGAAATCGAAAAAGAATAGCATGAAGGCGAGAAGACGTCTGGGTGTCTCGGACCTGGCTATCCCTCGGTCTTCGCCGCTCTTTACCGCTGTGCAAGGTCTGGACGACGCGGAATGGCGTCTCAGATTACCTATGGAGGACACGAAGGAGGACGCGACGTTCGACTTTCCGCGCCCGCCTCTGCCCGTTTTCGAGCCAATATCGGACGAGAGCGAGTCGAGCGGGTCTGAGAGCGGCGAGGGAAGCAGTTCTGGGTCTGAGAGCCCGATGAGCGGTATGCCGACGACGCCGACGGCGGAGAGCTACGAGCTTCGGGGACAGTGTGTTATTCGCTGCAGGAGCATCAAGCCCCTCACCATAAACAAGCGCTCCGTGTCGCCCATCCCGCCGGTGCCTTCTTTGCCATTGTGTGAGTCGGCCGCCGAGGGCCAGGACGTGTGGCAGGACGACGACGAGTACTACACGACCGAGGCAAGCAGCTACATTACCCTCACCGCCCCGCTCCCTCCCTCCTTCCCCGCTCTGCCTGCGCCCACCGCTTCGACCGCGCGCGCGGCTCGCCGCGAGTCTGCCATCATCTCTCCCGCCTCAATCCGCCCATCTTCTCAATTAGACGCAGCGCACCGCGCTTCAGTGCGCCTCAGCCGCCCGATCAACATACCCACGCGCGCCCCGCCGCCTCCCCCGATCATCACCTCCCACTCGCATTCGCATTCGCGGTCCCCCACGTCGTCTATCCTCACCTCCGCATCATCGCCCCCGCGCCCGCCGCCGCGCACACCCGTGCCCACCGACGCGCTGGGCGACGATGCGGACTATGTCTACGCGCCACCGCTTGTTTCGCGCACTCCTTCGCGTGCGTTCCCTTCCTCCTCCCTCTTCTTCATTTATCCATATACTGACGAGTGGCTATCACAGCTTCATCGAGCAACTCAAGCTCCAGCGCCCGCCTCGCCGCGCTCCTCTCCCCGCCGACGCAGCGGTTCCCGGGCGACGCCGTGCCGTGCGACGTGGCGAGCGCGGACGAGGACGAGGGGGACGGCGAGTGGGAGGATCTGGAGATCCAGTACGACGATGTCCCGCTCTCGCCGCTCGTTGCCTCCGCCCCTGTTGTGGATGAGGATGTCTTCGGGGAGCAGGCACCGTTGTCGCCGCAGACACCCTACCCCCCCGCGCTCCGCTCCCGGTGGTCAGTCTCGACCCGCGCGCCGCCCACGCCTTTCACCCCCGGACTTGAATCCCCCACGACGCCGTACACCCCTGCGCTCCGTTCGCGCTGGTCTGCATCCACCAGGGCGCCGGCCACGCCTTACACGCCCCACACGCCCTTCTCACCCTGTGCGCCCGAGACTTCCTCTACGTCCTACGCCCCATACAACCCAGACACCCCAGAAGACACCCCCGAAAGCCCCCTCCGCTCGCGCTGGTCCGCCTCCACCACCGGCGCTCCTCCCACCCCCGGCCCCGCCCACGTCCTACGCTCGCGCTGGTCCTCCTCCACCCTCTCCTCCGTGCGCTCCGCCCACGCCCACGGCCTGCGCTCGCCTGCGTCGCCTAAAACTTTTGCGTTCGCGCGGCGCTATTTTCCGCGGTCGCCTGTCAAGTCCTCTTCTACCTCCACTCACACATCGTCCGCGAAAGCCACATCCGCGTCCAAGTCCAAGCCGATGCCGAAAGCAATGGGCACCACGCCAATCCCGCGCGCACGCCCCGGACGGAAGAACAAGAAGAAGCTCACCGTTGCGGACGTGATCGTGCCCCACGTCATCGTGGGCCGCCCGCCCTCTGCGTCCGTCCTCGCCTCCGCGTGCACGTCGCCGGATGTGTTCGCCACGCCCGCGCCCTGGACGCCGATGCCGCCGATGCCGCCGTACAGCGCGTCGGGGCAGTGGGCTGGGTACCCCGCGTCGCCGCCGCTTGCGAGCAAGAGCAAGATTGGGACGGGGATGGGTGCGAATGCGAGTGGGCCAAGTGCGCCAAGTGCGGCGCTGTACGCTGCGTACACGACGCAGCGCAGCCCGCGGCGCCGGGTGTCGACGGCATCGAATGCGAGTGGGTGGTCGTATTCCTCCTCCTCCCCCTCGCACGGCTCGGAACCGGGTCACTCTTCGCACGGCTCAGAGTCGGGTCACAGCGAGTGCAGCGCGGGGAGTGTGGGGAGTGCGTTGAGGAGGAAGCCGATTCCTGTGGAGATGTTTTTGCGGTAGCCGTGGCTCTCTTCTATTTCTTTTCTTTTCCTTTTTCACGTCTTCACGTACCTTTCGATTCTCATTCGTCTTTGATCTACATAACATAACGACTCACTCATACATATTGTACACCGTCTACTCCGCTCGACGCGAGCCCCTTGCACATTGCACACATAACGTAGATATTTAATGCACACTTACGTCTCACGTCCCCTTTGTAGCTATTATTATTTTCTCTATTTCTGCTTCTGTGAAATGAAACTTAATGAATTCTTTGCACGCTTGGTTTGTGGTTTAGTTGATTTCGATTCGGCGACTTGGCGCTCGCGCTTACCTAATCGGGCCACTCATTCTCGTATCGCGTTTAGGAAGTTTTCGCGAATACTCTTGCTGTGCTTCGGTAGCAGGGCAGATATGTGTTTGATAAAATTCCAGGCCTCGCGGCATGGAACATGGGGGTATACTTACTAGTCTCTCATAGACTCTTCTTAGAACAACAATAGTTACTATGCTGCTGTAACTGGGTCTACTGCCGTGGGTATGATTGTTTTCAACGCCACTTCTAGCGCGCCAATTTCCTTCTCAGCTCCCTCTGCCCAGATTTGCTTTTCTTCGAAGACAAAACGGTCATCGTCCAGATCTGCATCCGTCGGGATCTGGTTTGTTATGTCCTCTAGAATCTTGGCGAAGCTTTCAAGCACTTTCTGCCACTCTTGAGAGAGATCCGGGGAATCAGCTTGGCCGTCTTTCCCAAGCGCATGTCTGACAAGTGTGGCAGCTTGAAGCAGGGTGTCCCGCAGGGGGACACAAAACATAGTAAGGAAACCGTAAGTGACAGCCTGAGCAACACCCCATGAGAACATTTTGTTCACGACGAGGGTAGTACACCGTAACCAAGGAATATATGTTTGTTTGACTTCTGACATAGTGAGTTTGAAATCACCCCAAATGTTGCAGAGCACCTGGTAGGATAGCCCGATTGCCCGGTCGTTGCTAGTGCTGAAACTGTATTTTATCTGGGAGCATTCTTTCCCCTCTCCCTTACAAGGCAGGCTGTCTCGAGGACAGCGGTGTATTCATCGATGTCAACTCGAAGTTGCAACGATTTTCGAATTTGTCTCCGGCGGTCATAAATCTCGGCGTGAAAGAACATTGTGATCCAAGAGCACAGTTCCGCGAGAACTTGAGGCTTCCAATAAGCCATCTGGACTAGCTTGTACCCCATGTTAATACAGGAGTATGTCAACTCCAACTGGCGACATTGAACGGCAATGCGCATAATGGACGGCCATACGGAGGCATTTTGGAGAATCGGTTAGTCTGTAGTTAACCGCGCCACCGTGCAAGGGTGGCGGCAGTATTAGTAATCATCGGAGTTTCAATCGGGTTCCCACGGCCCTTCCTTCCACATCCTCGCTGCTCTTCTGCATCCCCTGCCTTTGCTGGCCCTTCTTCGGCCCACGGTGGCGCCCCAAAGCCTTTGAAGCGACCCACAGACAGGCCGCGCCGTCCCGACGGTTGAATCCCGCGATTAGAAGACAGCCTTATCCCTCGCAGCCCTTGAAGGCGGATGCTTCACGGCCGATTTCACAACGCAAAGACACAATGCTGCATGCCCACCGGAAATTTTGTGCCCCAAATCCACGAGGACAAGCCGGAAGGTCATCTGCGTCGATCATGAGGGATAAGGCGACGAAATCACCCTGTCCAATGTGTCTCGCGCAGATATGGGAAACGGTGCGTCAAGGCGCCTCGTCCTGACTGTCTGTATTGACTAACCCCCGTGTACAGTCTCCCTAGGGGTCCTTTTTGGTCAGAAGAATCGACGCAAGCATGGAGAATTGCAGGTACGTACCTTCGCCCCTGCTAGTTTGATGTGAAACCCTTAAGGCCTTTCTCCAGCTCATCTCTGCCTGCTCTGCTTCCGTTCTCCTACCCTCTGCACGCGTGGAGGTGAAGCGGTGTATGCAGCAAATGTGCCCGTTCTTGTACCGCCCTCCGCCCGAATGCAGTGTTACGCAGCGGCTCGCGCACAGCCGTCCTCATTGAACAGTGTGGGCTGGAATCCCCGCGCAGCAGCCGCCAACGCATGCACGGTGACGTGGTGCGTACACTCCCGCTTCCTTTTCTCGCCGCCTGACACCTTGATTTCTCCCTACGCAGCAACAGGTACACCCGCACATTGCCGCTACAATGTCCGCCAACTTAGAGGCTTGAGCGCGCGACTCCTTCATTCTATTGTCCATACGACAGAATAGCGCCTCCTGCGGTAGCGGATTCCGCTCCCGCGGAGCCTGGCGACATGGCTTTGCGAAGGACGACCACGCGCATGTCCACACCCTCTACTCCCTGTGGCGCAGTGTGCTGCCGGCTGCGTCTCCATCCCGCAGCGACTCTATTGAGCACACCACCGAACGGACACTCGCACGGAAGCTTTATTCCCAGAAGTCCCCCCGAGTTCTCAACTCCACCTCTCCTTCTGTCCTTCTCGCTCCCTGCCTCTCCAATAGACCACAACCAACGTGACTATCCTTTACGATCCAATATAGTACGAGGGTATAATTTATGTATTTGCCAGCCTCGCATACCTCGATCGTCGTCTGCTCACTCTCCAGCTCCGCTGGTGTCGCGTCGTATATCACTGCGTATCGGCGGCGTTATCCTCATCCGTGCGCTTGTTGCGCGCTGCTACTCGATAAAGTTTTCGGCCGTTTCAAATTTCACCCAGTTTGCCCCAAAAAAATTCGGGGACCACCATATACTTCATCATACGCGTCTTTAAGTTCCAATTGAGCTGCGAGAGTGAGCGGAAACGCGAAAAGACGCGTCGAATAAGCGTGGGAATGTTTTCAAACTCCGATCATTACTAATACCGCCGCGACCGAACACAGCACCGACCTTACTGACAGACTACAACATGCGAGGTACGAGCAAAGATGTGTTGTAGTGTCTGTTTAGAAGAGACTAAGAATCGGTTGCAGCTGTTCATTCTGGAACCACGCGAACTGATCGTACCTTACCAGGAGAAGCACAGCATGCTGGGAAACATTATCAGCAAGTGCCAATGCTCGGAGGACGATGTATATGTGATTTTTGTCCACCGGAGCCCGATAATAAATCAGGGCGGAAAGTAGGCCAGCAACTCCGACTGTGGTTCTAGTATCCCAGTCGCTGCCGTTCCCAGCAGCAGGAGCAGCAATACAGTCCAGTGCTTTGTATACCCAAGTGGCATCTTCTGGGCTATCGGAGTATTTGTTGTGAAGATACTGTGCTGGTAGCCACCCTGTCGCCAGTACGAGATCAATCCATCCCTCCCCCTGAGGTAAGGAGTTGCAAAACAGGTAGATAATTGGTGTGTATCGTGGATAATAAGCCCCCCAGTTGGAACACAGGATGATTTGGCCGGTCACATTCATGATGTGGGCTGCAGTAACCATCGATATTCGGTGACTTTGTATATTAGATGCCAACGCATGGAACAGGTGCTCAAACAATTCATTCACAAATGGACTGTGGACAACCAATGATGAGCTGTGCGGATTTGTATGGGTTATTTCTCACCTCTTGTCCCTCCATACAGTTCCGCGTTCGATTGGCGAAAGAAATGTAACAACGGAGAATAGGTAATCTGCAACCATAGATTTGTCTAGCGAAGGGATTGGTTTGACGAGGGCAACATCCCGGAAGAACATGTCCAACAAATGATTATTATAAGGCCTTGGCAACCGCCCTGTGAACGCTTGGGCTGAAATGACATTCAAAGCCCATTTGATGGTATTGGCATCCGAGGATAAAACGGAACGTAAATTTGAAATGCCTGCCAGAAGCCTGAGGACAGGGGGGTCTTTGTTGCTAACTGCCGTGCATTGAAAGCACCAGTATTGCTCCCATTGTCCAGGACTCCAATCACCAGACATAAGAACACAACGTAATGTGCAGTAGGCCTGGGCAAGATGCATTGCATCAACAGACATTCCGTCCCTCGGGGTGGTCAATGTGGTGGCAGAGCCCCCAAACATTTCGAAGTAGTTAAAAGACCACAAAATCCCATCGTGCAGCTTGGAGAGTTGCGGCCTGACATCCATACCACCGAGCCACTGCAGATCAATGACCATCCCTGCAGCAGCAGCGACCGTACGGGGATCTGTCGATGTTTCCAGTGCCCATGCTACAGCAGGAACCTCTGGTGATGGCGTTGGAAACTTGTCGAAGATTGCATCAAGGGACGGTTGTTCCTTCGTTTTGGATTGATCAAGGGAAGATTTCTTCGTCATTTCTGACGAAGTGTTGTCTTTGAAAAATGGTAGGAGGTTATTGCCGCAACGGATGCGTCGAGCTGCAACACAGGTATGTCGGAACAAGATGCGTGACTGGACGGTAACTCTACCAAAAAGTATTTGTGTTTTCCTCGAGAGTGTGCTTGGGATGAGCCGTGCCACGAGAGGTGTAAGTGGGGTTTGGAAAGGTGAATCGGGAGAGGCAATGGCAGATATAAGCAGGGTGGTATATGCGATAGATCCGATGGCCGTGAAGGAAAGAACAACGACTGCAAGGGATAGATGGATCTTCCAGAGATAGATCGAGAGAGCGGCCGAGAAGAGGAATAAGCCGACTTGCAGGAGCAAGGGAAACATCTGCATGACAGCATCAAATCTCCACTTGCGAAGCCCGTCAAATTTGCGTTGTCGCTCGAGGCCACGGGCTTCAATGGTCCCGCGCTCGCCTGCTGCCATGTAGTGCATGAGCCATTGTTTCCCAAGAACGGCTAGAAGTGCGGCCAGCAACGTTGAGAACAGGCTAACGTAGAGCAGATTCTGGGCAACCAGGATAATGAGCGGTGTGCCGTGAGGCTGAATGTCCGGTTGGATTTGAATTATGAACGCAGAATCTACAGCCGAAAAAAGACCGGCCTGCAGAAGCTATTAAAATGGAGTGAACGGGAACTCAGGAAGAGTACTGACAAAGATCAAGGCTGTATCAAGGTCCGTGCTATATTTTTGTTGAAATTCCTTGTCGTGTTCATCGGCAAGGGTCTTGTAAGCATTCCAAAATGCGGTCTTCTTGTCTGTGACGGGCGGCTTTGGCTTCAGTGCTTCAAGCTTCGGCGTGAGCGCTTCAAGGGCTTGTTGGAATCTCAAGGACCGTTAGTTTGGGATTTTACACGCATAAATAGTGGTGAGCCCACTTGTCCGATTGGTCCTCCTGCTTCTGCATCAGCTCCGAAAAACATCTTTCAAGTGTGTGGGTGAGTCTATGAATGTATGTTAGCATTAGGTAAGATGGATAGGACTGAGTGTACCGGTCGTTCGGATTGACGCCTCCGTCGTCACACAGAGTGGGTGGTGTTGGCTTGAGCACTTCGAGGGCTTTGTTGAACCTCGAGAACCGTTAGGTTGGGCCCCTGGCCTCAATTGTGCACCTACTTTTCAGAATGGTCTTCCTGCTTCCTTATCAGCTCTGAAAAGCATTTTTCGAGTGTGTTGATGAGTCTGGGGCTTCACGTTAGCCTTGAAGCAGGTGTATAGATCTTAAGCGCACCGGTCGTTTGGGGTGATGATTCCCTCGTTGAGGTTGTTGTCGGAGGCCATCAAGAGAGGGGAGGGCAAGATGGGAGAGGACGAGAAGCCCCGACGCTCGAGCGTGGAGCTGTCAGCGCGCACTGTCAGTTTGTTTTGATACGTGATTGACGCCGTGATGCTTGAACCCAAATAAAGAACAGCTGTGAATTCTCTGTCATGTCGTCTTCGTCCGCGGCGCGGAGCTTGAGGTGAATAAAACATGTGGCCAAAGGAAAAACACGTCGTCGAGAATGAGATCAAGGAAACGAAGAGAAGAGCAGCGGAGCACTGATAGAAAAGCTTGGGCGGAGAAAAAGTTGAAAACAATTAGCAAAGAAAAGTCAACGTAATTCCGTCCTCAATGCATACATATGCTGGAGCTGAGTCAGTTACTTACGGAAGTGAACCGCAGTTCCAGTACTTGCTCATGCCGTTTTGCGGCAATGCTTGAAGGATTGGGATGGAGCCGGCGGGAGATGAGTCATCAAGCAGTCGACGTTTGCGCCGCGGGGACCGGCAGGCAGAATATCAGAGTCTATGAACACAAAAACCAACGGATGCCTATTCTTTTTTGTTCGACAAAACAAAATGGTGCGTCCGCGTGAGCGCACCAGGATCCGCCGAGCTCTCACTGTCGAGGTCCAAATCTGGTTGTAAACCTGTTGTGCATAAGTAGTAACTGAAGAGACCAGCGCTTAATCGGATCGATCTTTTGAGTCCGCCGGGGAGCTTGCGATGTTCATGTTGACGAGGAATTCAAAGCAAGAACATGGATTAAAACAGCCCGACGAGATTGAGAAAGAACCGGCCTCAGTGTTGCAGGGTATATAACCGTAGCCAAAGCGGCAATTTGGCGGCTACTGGATTGTCAATTGAGTCAGCCGGGCGCTGCCAGTGCAGACTGCCGCCTGCGGCAGGAGACGAGACGGAGGAAACTTCGAAGATGCCAGCATGACAGAGTTGGGTCGTGCAGCATCCGCTGGAGTAGATGCTCAAATTCAGGCCAGGGATCAAATTTGCAGGTGGTGGCAAGAGGACAGAAGGGTGTATGACGCCGCTGTGTGGCTACAGCGTTTGATTGCCATCATGTTTGCCTTCGAGTCTTCGACACCCAAACTGCTTCCAGTCTGTATCCCGCACCCTCTGGGTCAACGGCCGCCTGCCTGACCCGCAACAACGAACAATTTGACGCTCTCCTCTGTGTAGTCGACCCGCTCCAATTCGATGCACCTAGAGGCGCCTGAGGCGACATCCGCCTTCACGTTCGGACTACGCATTGAATGAAGCTCCGAGCATGAAACCAAGAACAAGCAGCGCGGGAAGCCCTCATACGCAGCCATATGCTGCAACAATTGAAGCTTGCACCCGGCGGTCTCCGCCGCCCAACCGCACGCAAATCTCATCAACTCGTAGCACGCGGTTTGCTCTTCGACAAGCTCGCGGACATCGTCGTTGTATTGTAACTGGGATCGGAGTCCCGGACACCTGACTACTTTGAGGGCTGTTAGTATTTCTTTGCCCTTTTTTCTCTTCTGTATGGCTCTGACGAAAACGCTTAGTATCTCGTGCCAATAGCGTGTTATTCCCAATTGCCGACCTGGGCAGGATTGTCAAAGAGGCTGCCGGCGTCGCTCCATACTGCTTCCCGCGCAGACGCCATGCCGCTCGCCGCGAGTCCATCGTTCCTCCCTCGACAAGAGTACCAGCGCGCCCATTTCCTCAAATGGCCCTGGCTACACACCGCACCGCGCCCCGCTTCGGTGCCGCAGAATCTCCTACTTGGCGGATGGTTGTCTGGCCTTCACCGTAAATCGTAGCGGATTGGGTTTAGTGCGGCTCATCCGCCCTATTACTCCACTTTCCTCGACCATCCCTTCCAGGCTCCAGCTCCCATTCCAGCTACAACCCCCCTTCGTGGTCCATCACAACCTGTTCGCCCGCAGTCACGTACTATGCAGCCGCGCCCACTGGCCCAAGCTTAGAATATGTGGCGGTTTACGCGCTGACCCTTGCTTCACGAACTCCCTCGAGTGCGCTCCATCTCACTTCTTTGCTTTTCTATGTGTGCTAACTATACACCCCAGCATCCTCCAGCCGGCCCCGCAGACGCCGATGTGCCAGCAGCGCAGACCGTGCCGTGTGACGTGGAACGTTAGCGTGATGGAGAGTGGGCTCAAGACAAGGTCCAGAGATACAGTACGGGTACGACAAGGTGCCGCTGTCACCTGTTGCATCCGCGCCGTCAGCCGACGTAGCAAGGATGAGGGAGCACGAGCAGCAGAAACGGGAATCGCTTTTGACAATGACCCTACGCCCCGGCATTCCACTCGCGGTGGTCAGCGTCCACGTCCGCCGCCCACCCCCTTCACCGCCGGCCCCGAATTCCGCGTGACGCCGTCCACCACCGCGCTCCGCGCGCGCTCGTCCGCGTCCACTAGCCGGTAGTCCCGTGCCCCCTCTGCTTATACACCGGCGCGCCGCCCACACCCAGCCTCCGCTTGCGCTGGTCCTCCTCTCCACCGAGCACTCTGCACCCGCGTTCGGCGTCCGCACGCCCAAGACCCTTCCTCTCGTGCGACGCTGCTTCCCCACATGTTTCCTCCGCTGTTTCCTCCGCCTCTATTTTCAAAGCTGCTGTGCGGCGCGGCCATCCTGACCACTCGTCGCATGGGTCGGAGTCGGAGCATGGGTGCGCTTGAGGAGGAGGCCGATTTCTGCAGATATGTTTTGCGGTGCTTGGTGGCTCCGCGTCTTTCATTTTATTCAACTCAAGGCCTCCAGGCCTCACACCGCATCTTATCGACTTCCATTCGACATCCATTCGTCTTTGATATACTCACCCCACTGTACTACTCGTACACCGTCTACTCTTCGCTCGACGTACGAGCGCATTGCACGCACGTAGATATCTAATGCACACCTACGTATGTGGAATTTGGGGCGGAACTCGAGCTCGCTCATGGATGAGCCCTATCTAACTTAATGAATCTGAACCCAATTATCAACTCTCGCTGCTTGTTCGCATACTCGTCTTGACTGGACATTGAAGCAAAGAAGATGCAGGCTTGGAGCTTCCAATGCTCAGTTTACTGAAGAAGGAGGGGTACAAACACACCCAGTGTGATACACAGCCACATACGGTCTTCTCCGCCCCACCACAACGGACCACAAGTCCCACTGAGACTATGACACTACGAGCGCTTCAAGTACAAGAAATCTGCGACAACGTCTGCAACTACCTTCCCGCACTCGAATACCGCGCCGATCTCTGCACATGCGCGCTCATCTCATCCATCTTCACCTCTTCCGCACAGCGCCACATTTTTCGCAAAATCGCGTGAATAGCCGTTATACATCCAGACGCTTCCCGTGCCGCCCACAGCCTGCGTTCCGTCTTGACGGAATCGCCACATCTCATTCAGTTCATTCACCATCTGACCATTGACGCCGACTCCGACGTGATGGCTTCGATATTACCTGCGGTGCAATTCACGCACCTGAAGACTCTCTGGCTAATCAAGCCACTACTGAGCCCTGCTTCGTGTGACATCTCGATTCCATCTCTAGCAGCTTTCATCGCTGCACTTCCCTCGGTCCGTAATATTGAACTCGGCTCCATTACCTTCGACATCGCCGATCTGTGCGCCTTATTCCACCAGCGCACAGCATCTCTGGATTCCATTGCATTCCGCTACTTGAAATATACCGACCTTCCCCCTCTTGCAAGTGTTCCGGCCAGCAAACGAGCATGGCTCACGATGAACAGATTAGAGATATTTGCGCAAACAGATCCAGGTTGGCTACTGCATCCATTTTCTCCCCTCAACTTCTCGGCTCTCGACCATCTTGCCGTCCATTGCCCAGTGTCGCCCAAGATTATTGCTGTAATGCGTGTGGCACGCTCGTCCCTTCGCACATTGGAGATAGAGTGCATGGCGCATCGGCTGGTCGCTGCGTCACTCCCCGATCTCCCCGACTTCCCTGACTTCCCTGCACTCACAACGCTCCACATTTCCGCCCGCGTTGGCAGTGCTAACTTTGCCATCAGGGTCTT
The DNA here is from genome assembly GCA_029449255.1 of Mycena polygramma. Classification (NCBI taxonomy): domain Eukaryota; kingdom Fungi; phylum Basidiomycota; class Agaricomycetes; order Agaricales; family Mycenaceae; genus Mycena; species Mycena polygramma. The sequence continues at coordinate 443,945 of JARKID010000013.1, read as the reverse complement.
CTCTGTCCTTCCGCGGCTTTGTCTATGACACCCTTGACGAGGAATCCCTCCGTCGCCTCGACACAGTAATCGTCGCCTTGGATGCACCGCTGCACGATGTCAGTGTGGACATGTATCTTATCAAGGGGAACAGCGAGCAGTTTCCACTGATAGAAGGGCTGAGGGCGCTGATGCCGCGGTCAAACGCGAAGGGATATTTGAGGTTGAGCTACATTGTACACACTGTGCGTCATATCGATACTGCTTTGCCAGATCGTTCTGAAACATTGATGCTAGATGGAGGCCTTCCTGAGTTTTAGCTGACGAGCTGATTATATCGGTGTACTACAGATCAAGTTCTTGCAATCGACGAGCCAATTTTGGGCAATAATTGAGTTGATTATCCGAGCGTTGGGTGAGGACTTAAACGGAGGCCGCCGGAGTGGAGATGAGGCGGCTATTCAGAGGGACCGGACATGAGCGCGAGCAGCAGAAAAAGGAAAAGCAAGGGGTGTCCGGTCATTCGAACCCCAGGCCTTCGTTATTTTGAAATCGCGAGTCCGGCGCAGTGTGGCGGGAGGAAAGGGTTTGCAGGATATATTCCGAGTCCCCGAGTCCGCCAGGAAGCGGCAGATCTCAGAGTTTGAGAGCTGAGAAGCTGACAAAAACGAAGTATGTTACAGACTTGCAGTACTTAGCCTTGGGATACCAGCCCCAGCGAATTCGGAAAGGAATGAAAGCTTCAGAGTCCGACAATAGACGAATTTCGAGTGTGGTCGACAATGGTGGCAGGAGGAAAGAAAGGAGAAGCAAGAGCCCCGTGCGGCTGTACGTTGCGATCAGTGATAGTGATAGTGATAGTGATAGTATTATACACAGCATGGTCCAGTCTCTGAACACTGTGTTCCCAAGGGTATCCCAGCACGCGCAAGCCTCTCGTGCCTTCGCCTTGGACCCCAACCACCCTACTTGACGAGCTATTCACTACGAGAACGTCTATCAAAAGTAGAATAAGAAGTTGCAAAATAAAGAAATCAGCCGTCGCGCCACGGTAGTATCATCGGGGAAGCCGTGGAAGGGGATACAATGGCTTGAGACAAGTGTGCGAGTACTTCCGACGTTTAGGGTTTGAGTACCACATTGAGGGAATGTTGAAACTGCGACGTCTTCTGAATGGGCCACTGTTTTTTCTCTGTTTCCAGTCTTCCCCACAGGAGATATAGTCAGGATTATCGACATTGTTGCCGTGAGATATCTCAGGTGCGGCAATGTCAATGACTCGCCTGAACGTAGCGGTCGTGGACCAATTTCTGGTAGCAAGGGTGCATTATTGTCTGCTTGTTAACGATCCTATGAATTCGAATTACACATGCTCCAGGGGCTGATGAGGAACGGGCGAGGTCTCGGGTGTGGGCGGACCAACGTTATGTGCAATTTACCCGCTGCCGGAGGTGGCAGCGTGTCGACCGTAGATTCCAGAGTGAGCAGCTGTTTCGTGACCCTTGCTTTGCTTGCCTTTTATCGTTTGCAGCAGATCATGTGCGTTGAATTTTGGCTTGAAATTTAACGGAGTGGGGCGGCTCCGGGGCCCTCTGACTGAGTTCAGATCAGGGCTGACAGTGCACTCAGCCAAAGAATGCTCATACTGCTCATCGGTGCCTTGAAGCGCAAGTGCAAGGCTTATCATAGTCTCGGAGACTTTTGGTTGGGTTGAGTGATGCGTGAGTAGTACAGCGTCGCTTAGTGATCCGATGGGCGGGCAAGACCAGCGCTAGGGGAAGCGGCAAGCATGCACGACGGCGGAAGGCAAGGGCCCTGTCCCAGCAAGCTTAGTTCAGCTGCCTTGCCCGGCGGGACTGCGTGCGGGGAACTGCGGGCCGGCTACCGATGGGGCAGTGCTCTGCTGAGTAAACGTCTCAAGCAGGGAGCGGGACGTGGTGCGCGACGGCGACAGCGAAGACTTGTGAACCAGAGGTGCTGGCCACTGAAGGATACGAACCTCACGAGCTCGTGTGCGGTAGAATGAGACTCAAAGAGCAAAAATGAGCTGGATGCTCGATTGGATGTAGTTCTTGGCTTTTCATTCACGTCGTTTGCTCTGACCGTCCATTCATCTACGCGAAGGGCTCGTTTAGATCGCAGAACCACTGCACGCCTGTCTGGCTTCACAGGGTGTATCTGAGCGACTAACGGCGTGCTTCCGGATGTGGAGATGATGGTGGTCAAGAAGAGGATCAGTAGAGGCGGTCTGTGACTCCGTGCAAACCTTGCTCCTTGATCCCTGTTCTTGTCTGTCCCTCCTGCACCCAAGCTTCAATTAGCCCTCAAGATATTCACCAGATACCCTCGGTTCACGGCGCCAGGGAATTTACAGTATCTAGCCTGTTTCAGTGCGAAGCGGGAGACATTTACTGCGCTGCGCACCAACTGCCCACTGCTTCTTCCTCTGGACCCTCCATCTGTTGTCGAGATCGCAGTTGGGGGAGGGCTGCTTGATAATGTTTGATATTTGTCCAAACCTCGCTAGCTTTCTTCGACCGTGCACGTCATGAAGCTTGTCCAATTTTTCGCGGCCAACGTCGGGCCCGTACCGCAACAGCGGCGCCCGCTGTCTCTGTCAAGAACCGCACCACAAGCTGTAGCTTCCGCGATCCCACCGTTTAAACTGGGAGCGAAATTACTATGTGGGGTGTCGACCTGCCGGACCTCGCGAAACCTCCCGGCGAATTGCGTTGCGTAACTCCCCGCGACATTGACGCTCCCTCCGTATGAAGAGCTACGATTTGGGTACGTCGTTTTTCGTGTCTTACGCATCTTTTGTGCTGATGCACGTGTGGATAGGCTCGCACACAATGTCTTCACTATCTGACACCATCTCTCCGTGTCTGCTTCAGCACCGGACGCGTGGGTGATCATATCTACATACGCGACGGGTGATGATACGGCCGAAGATGTAGAGTCGAAGTGGATGCTCTGTGCGCCCGCCTTGGAGGACGAAGAACACGATAGACACACCTACCTTGTCCGCCTCCACCCTCGTCTACCCCGAAGAACCGCTTGCTCGATATAGGGTGCCGTCTTTGCCGTCGTGCGAGTCGGCGGCCGACGAGGGCCAGGAGGACGTGTGGCAGGACGACGACGAATACTACACGACGGAAGCGAGCAGCTTCATCATCACTCACCCTCACCGCACCGCTCCCACCCGGGCCCTTCTTCCCCGCTTTGCCTGCGCCCAACGCTTCGACGGCGCGCGCTGCTCGCCGCGAATCTGCCGTCATCTCTCCCGCCTCAATCGCGTCGCATTCGCGATCTCCCACCACGTCTATCATCGACTCCGCGTCGCCTCCACGCCGACGCAGCGTACACCTGTGCCCACCGACGCGCTGGGCGACGATGCGGACTATGTGTACGCCCCGCCGCTTATTTCACAAACTCCCTCGCGTGCGCTGCCTTCCTCATTTTTACTTATTCATGTACTGACTAATTATCTATCACAGCCTCAGGGAACTCGAGCTCCAGCGCGGCTCGCAGCCCTCCTCTCCCCACGACGCAGCGCTTCCTCTCTCTGCCGGAGAGCGAGGACGAGGGTGACGGCGAGTGGGAGGATCTGAGATCCAGTACGACGAGGTCCCGCTCTCGCCCCTCGTTGCCTCCGCGCCGCCCGTTGTGAATGAGGATGTATTCGGGGAGCAGGAGCAGGCACCGCTGTTGCTCCAGACACCCTACACTCCTGGTGGTCCGCGTCCACCCACGCGCCGCCCCGGTCTCGAATCCCCCGCGACGCCGTACACGCCCGCGCCCCGCTCGCACTTGTTTGCGTCTACCCAGGCGCCGCTCACCCGCTCACCCCGCCACCTCCGAACCTCCAAATTCCTCGTGACGCTGCACACCACCGCGCTCCAATCTCGCTGGTCTGCGTCTACCAAGGCGCCGCCTGTCCCCTTCAATCTTCACACCCTAGCCAGCCCCCTCTGCTCCCATCGGCGCGCCGCCCACCTTCGCCCTCCGCTTGCGCTGGCCCTCCTCCACCCGACCCCCGCGTGCAGTGAAAGCGCTCGTCCGCATCCCCCAAGACCTTTCCTTTTGCGCGGCGCTACTTCCCCAAATCACCCTCCAAGTCTGTTTCTTCCACCCCCAAGGACCTGATGTGCAGTGCGACGATCATGCCCTCCCTGCGCCCGGGCTGGTGCGCAAGAACAACGAAAAACTCACAGTAGCAGACGTAAACGTGCTCGTTGCGTGTCCCTCGCCGTCCGCGTCCATCCTCGCCTCCGCGTGCACGTCGCCGGATGTGTTCGCCACCCTTGCGCCGCAGACGCCGATGACGCCGATGACGCCGTACAGTGCGTCGGGGCAGTGGTCGCCGCCGCGAGGTCGAATGCCACTGCGAGTAAGGGCAAGATGGCTGCGGGTGTGAGTGCGCCAAGTGCGGCGCTGTACGCTGCGTATACCACACAGCGCAGCCCGCGGCGCCGGGTGTCGACGTCTTCGAATGCGAGTGGGTGGTCGTACTCGTCGTCGTCCCCGGAACATTCGTCGTCGTCCTCCTCCTCCCCGGGCCACTCCTCGCACTCCTCGCACGGCTCGGAGTCGGGGCACAGCGAGTGCAGCGCGGGGAGTGTGGGGAGCGCGTTGAGGAGGAAGCCGATTCCGGTGGAGATGTTTTTGCGGTAGCCGCATCTCTTGTTCTAACTCTTTTCTTTTTACTTTCACGTTTTTCACGTACCTTTCGATTCCTATTCGTCATTCGTCTTTGATGTCCTCATAACATAACGACTCACTCATACATATTGTACACCGTCTACTCCGCTCGATGCCCGAGCTCATTCCACGCACAGCGTAGATATTTAATGCACACTTACGTCTCACGTCCTCGTCTTGGTCCTGATTGTAGCTATTGTTATTTCATCTGTTTCTGAAATGAATCTTTCTTTGCTCTTGATAATCTGAGCATGTTGCCGCGAACACGACTTGCTTGTGAGCTCGTCCGCGGCGCGCTTACCTAATAGGCCATCCTCGCATCCCGTTTAGGAAGTTTTCACGAATACTCTCGCAGCGATTAGGTGCCAGAGATATGGGTTGGATAAAACGCTATGTATATGAAAGAGTATACTGTGAAAATTCACGCCTCCCCATGAAAGATGACTTAGATGAGTGTATATTGGGCTTTCATAAACGTTTTAGAACAATGACGTGGATTAGGCCTCTTCGAGGCGGGTGGCTGAACCTTTAAGTGTCTTGCCCAATTATCTCATTTGTGCGTCACAGTGCGTGAAAGATGCAACCTTATTTTCGCATGTTTTCTGTCTGTAGTACCACGGACAGAGCCCTATATGACTGAACCCATGAGGTTGAGAGAAGAGAGCAGTTCGAGATACAAGTTGAAAAAAATCTAAGACCTGCCTCCGCTTCGCTCTGGCAGTGTGCAATGTTTGACATGTTCTGAGAATCAAATGCAACTCACAGGGAAAAGACGCATATTTTTGAGTGCAACGAAACTTCAATTATAAGGTTAGCAACCTACTATGTGGCACACCGAAGCTCGTGAGCACCTAAGAAATAAACTGCGAGAGCGATCTGTGTGTTCAAACCAAACTGCATGTACAGCCTGCTTGCAGAAATTACAGAATGGTCCATCCAGCGACTGTTGCAGATCCCAGACATTGTACGATGCAAATTAATTTGGTGTGGTCATTGGCTCAGAGGCTAGAGTAAGCCAAAAACAACGCCGGGGAACTTTTCAAGCAAAGAATGCGAGCAGTGTTGATGCGTTGAAATATTTGATGAATGTTCGAGGAGGGAGAAGTGCAGAGGAACCAGCAGCACAGTTGACGTTGCGGAAGCCAGAGCTGGAAGGTTTGCGATCGCTGCGGGATCCAGTGGCATGGGAAAGAGGAGGAGGAAGGACGGGGATTTATGACGGTGAATCTTCGGAGAAATCATCGACTTTGGTTCGACTGCATGCCACAAATCCTGTTAGGCCAGCAGGCTAATTTTTTCAGCGGAACTCTTCGGAGTCTGTATTTCTGACTTTGACCGAGCATAGCACCGACCAAGGTTGAACATGGCCAAGCCTAGACCGCATTGAACGGCTGATTGATTTGGAACGGCCGGAACGGCGGCAAACTCCGGGCCCGATGCAGTCGGACGATCACGAGGCTGAAATGACACAAGAAAATTGCATAGATTCGAGGCTCGTGGAACAGAGTGGGGTAAGAGAGATCTATGCCAGCTGTGAAAGCTAAAGATGGATCAAACAGGCAAACTTGTACGATGCAGTAAATTTTTCTTGATTTTTGTTGAGCTGTTTCACCATGATGACGAATTTTGTATGACGAGTTTGATGTTTACACATGTTAGGAAAATGGATTGAAACCCAAGTTGTCCAAGGTAGCTAAACCTAAAGGTTCAGCCAATGATAGTTACTACGATGCTGTGACTGTGTCTCCTGCCGTGAATATGATCGTTTTCAACCCAGTTTCCAGAGTATCAATTTCCTTCTCGATTAGATCTACCCAAGTGAGCTTTTCAATACGTGACAGGACATCCTTCGGATCTGTGTCTGTCGGTGTCTGGTTTGCGACGTCTTCCAGGAGCTTGGCGAAGCTTTCTAGGACTTCCTTCCACTCCCGGGAGATGTCCGGACAATTAGGCACACTGTTTTCCGTCAATGAGTCTCGAACCATTTTTCCCGCTTGAAGAAGGGTGTCCCGCAGAGGGACACAAAATGTGCTTGTAAAGTTGGAAGTGACATAATCGATGTATGTGAAGGAATACATTTTTTTCACCATGAGGGTAGTACACCGTAACCACGGAATATATGTTTGCGTGATTTCTGATGTAGCAAGTTTGAGATCAGCCCAAATATTGCAGACCACCAGGCAGGATAAGCCCAATGCTCTTTCATGGTCATCGCCAAAATCATATTGTATCTGGCAGGATTTCTCCAGGACAGAGTTGTATGATTCGGCAACAGTATCGGGCTCATCTGTGCGAAAGAAGAGTGTGATCCAAGAGCACAGTTCCGCAAGGACTTGAGGCTTCCAGTAAGTCATCTGGGCTAATTTGCACCCCATATGGATACAAGATTCCGTGAAACTGAACGGCCTGTTAATAAGCTGGAGGACAATACACAGGAGGGACGACCATACAGAGGTCCCGAGAATTGCTTGCAACTCTTCATTCTGGAACCACGTGAACTGATTATTGTGTGCCAGGAGAATTGCAGCATTTCTGGAAGGATGACCAGGAAGTTTCAGGGCTTGGAGGAGGATGTGTATATGGTTTTTGTCCACCGGAGCCTGATAATACATAAGCGCCGCAAGTAGGCCCGCAACTCCATTTGTCTTTTGGTCATCCCAGTCCTCGCCCTCCTCGGTGGAGGCCATAATACTGTCCACTGCTTCGTGTACCCAACCGGCACCTTCTGGGTTAGCCAATCCGTAATGATCACGATCTGCTGTTAACCAACCTGTCGCCAGTACAACATTAATCCATCCCACCCAGCGGGGTAAGGAATTGCAGAACCGGTAGATAATGCCCGGGTGATGTGCACGATCAGACCACCAGTTGGAATGTTGTATGATTTGGCCAGTCACATTCATGATGTTGGCTGCAGTATCCATCGATATTCTGTGACTTTGGATATTTGATGCCAATGCGTGGAACAGGTGCTCAAACAATTTATCCACAAATGAACTGCAGACAACCCATGGTGAGCTGTGCAGATTTGTATGGGTTGGTCCTCACCTCTTATCCCTCCATATCATTCCACAGATTGTCTGGGAGAGAAGTGCGACAACAGAGAATAGGTAATCTGCAAGTATAGATGTGGCTAGCCTGGGGATTGGTTCGATGAGGTCAATGTCCCCAAGAATGTACGTCCAAGTCATGTGCTTTGCCCATGCCTGTGCTGCAACAACATTCAAAGCCCATTTGGTGGCTTTGGTATCCTGGGATAACCCCAAACATAAATTTGAAGAGCCTATTAGGAGTTGACAAACATTCTCCTGGCTGTTATTGGGCAACCCGGGGTCATTAGCGCGGAGAGCGGGGGGCTGATACAACGGGGATTCAAAGCACCAATATTCCTGCCATTGTTGCGAAGTAGAACCATCTGACATAAGAACACAACGCAGTGTGCAGTAGGCCTGTCCGAGATGGACGGCATCCATGGATGTTCCATCAAGGGCAGAGTATAGAGTGATTTTTCCAAAGAGGGTCGTGTCATGGTGAAAACATGACAAAATCCCATCACGCAACTTGGAGAGTTGTGGCCTGACATCCATACCACCAGGCCACTGTAGGTCAATGACCATCTCTGCGGCAGCAGCTACCGTGCGAGGATCTGTTGATGTCTCCAATACCCAGGATACAGCAGGAACCTCTGGTGAAGGTACTGGAAACTTCTTGAAGATTGTTTCAAGAGATGGTTGTTTGCTCATTTCCAATGGAGCATTGTTCTTGAAGAATGGCAGAAGATGGTGGGCTACACAGACATGTTGAGCTTTGGTGTAGGCACTTTGTACTAATGTGTGCAGCCCTGTGATTACTTGTTGGAGAACGGTGATCGAGTTCACCCAAAGTGTCCTTGGGTGCAGTTGTGCCACAAGGGGTGCAAGTGGGGTTTGGAAAGGAGAGTCTGGGGACGTGATCGCAGATATAAGCAGGGTGGTATATGTGATAGATCCGATTGATGTGAAGGAAAGAACAATAAGTGCAAGGGATAAATGAATCTTCCAGAGATAGATCGAAAGGGCAGCCGAAAAAAGGAACAAGCCGATCTGCAATAGCAAGGGAAACATCTGCATAACAGCATCAAATTTCCACTTGCGAAGGCCGTCGAATTTGCGCTGGCGCTCTAGGCCACGGGCTTCAATGGTCCCTCGCTCGCCTGCTGCCATGTAGTACATAAGCCACTGTTTTCCGAGGACGGCGAGAAGAGCGGCCAGCAGGGTTGAGAAGAGGCTGACATAGAGCAGATTCTGGGCAACCAGAATAACGAGAGCTGTCCCATGAGGCTGAATGTCTGGCTGGATTTGGATTATGAAAGCGGAATCTACCGCCGAAAAGAGACCGGCCTAGAGAACGGATTAGATCGGAGGCAATGGTGATGCAGGGAAAAAACCGACAAAGATCAGTGCTGTATCAAGGTCCGTGCTATACTTCTGTTGAAATTCTCTGTCGTGTTCATCGGCCAGGGTCTTGTAAGCATTCCAAAATGCAGTCTTCTTGTCTGTGACGGGCGGCTTTGGCTTCAGTGCTTCGAGTTTCGGCGTGAGCGCTTCGAGGGCTTCTTGGAATCTCGAGGACCGTTAGTTTGAGATTTAAAATGCGTAGTCATGAGCCCACTTTTCCGCTTGGTGAACCCACTTTGCCGAATGGTCTTCCTGCTTCTGCATTAGCTCCGAAAAACATCTTTCAAGTGTATGAGTGAGTCTATGGATGTATATCAGTGTTAGGTAAAGATGAATAAGCCCCGAGTGTACCGGTCGTCCGGGCTGGAGGCTCCGTCGAACGTGGTGGGTGGCGTTGGCTTGAGCGCGTCGAGTCCTTTATTGAACCTCATGGTCCGTCAATTTACAATACTGAACATATAGTCGCGAGACATACTTTTCTGATTGGTCCTCCTGCTTCCGCATTAGCTCTGAAAAACATTTTTCGAGCGTGTTTATGAGTCTGGGGCTTCACGTGAGCCTTGAAGCAGGTGTATAGATCTTAAGCGAACCGGTCGTTTGGGGTGAGGATTCCCTCGTCGAGGTTGTTGTCGGAGGCCATCGAGAGAGGGGAGGGCAAGATGGAAGAGAGGACGAGAAGCCGCAGGGAGCTGTCAGCGCGCACTGTCAGTTTGTTTTGATACGTGATTGACGCCGTGATGCTTGAACCCAAATAAAGAACAGCTGTGAATTCTGTCATGTCGTCTTCGTCCGCGGCGCGGAGCTTGAGGCATGTGGTCAAGAAAAAAACAAGTCGTCGAGAATGAGAAATTCAAGGAAACGAAGAGAAGAGCAGCGCAGCGCTGATAGAAAAGCTTAGGCGGAGAAAAAGTTAAAACAATTGGCAAAGAAAAGTCAACGTAATTCCGTCCTCGATGCATATGCTGGAGCTGCAACACTTACTTACGGAAGTGAACCGCAGTCCCAGTACTTGCTCATGCCGTTTTGCGGCCATGTCGCATCTGATTTAGATCGCTCTTGAAGGATTGGGATGGAGCCGGCGGGAGATGAATCATCAAGCAGTCGACGTTTGAGCCGCGGGGACCGGCAGGCTGGATATCAGAGTCTATAAACATAAAAACCAATGGATACCTATTCTTTTTTGTTCGACAAAACAAAATGGTGCGTCCGCGTGAGCGCACCAGGATCCGCCGAGCTTTCAGTGTCGAGGTCCGAATCTGGTTATAAACCTGTCGTGCGTGGTAGCTGAAGTGACCAGCGCGCAATCAGATCGATATTTTGATGGCGCCAGAAAGGCTGAGGTTTGCGATGTTCGTATGTTGACGAGAAATTCCAAGCAAGAAAGTGGATTAAAGGAGTCCGGGAGTCGGACGAGATTCAGAAGGAGGCAGCTGCAGTTTTGCGGGGTATACAACTGTAGCCAAAGCGGCGACTTGGATTGCAAAAAGTCAAGTCTCAGTCAGCCGCCAGCCTGCGGCAGAGGACGAGACGGAGGAAATAAGATGTCATTGTGGCAGAGTTAGTTCGTGCAGTGTCCACTGGAGTAGATTCAAGCGAGGTGGTTAACGTTTGAATTTGCAGCTGTGGTAAGAAGGGTGTATGACGCTGTGTGGCTACAGCGTCAACTGTTGTCATCATTTTGCTCTTTGCTTTAAGCCTTTAACCAATTCCGAACTCTTTCCGGTCTCTGTTCAACCGCCGACTGCCTGAACCGCACCAGCCAACAAATCGACGCTGCTCTCCGCGCAGTTCACCCACTCCAATCCGATGTACGTAAGACGCCTCAGGCGGCTACGCATCGATGAAGGGAGCTCAGAGCGTGAAACCAAGAAAAAGGAGCGCGCCCAAGCCCTACTATCTCGCCGGCATACATACGCTATGATAAATTGAAGCTCGTACCCAGCGGAGTCTCCGCCACCCACGTGCACGCAAATCTCATGAACTCATCGGCGATGGAGTACGCGTCCCGTCCTCGACAAGCTCGCAGGCAGCGTTGTCGTATAGTAGTGACCTGGGATTGAACACTTCTCTCTTTTGACGGCTGTGAATATTTCCTTTCTTCTTTGTGTGGCTCTGACGAAAACTCGCAGTACATATCCCCGTAGCATCGGTGCCAATTGCGCCTTGTCCGCAAAACTACTGGCTATCAGGTGTCGACCTTGGAAGCACTGTCGCAGAGCCCGCCGCTCCGTGATACTTTGCGCGCAGATCTCGCGCGACTCGCCGCGAGTCCATCATGCATCCATCGGCAATAGCACCAATGTTTTCGTGAACAATGGCTCGCTGTGGATTTATAAACAGGATGCGTGGTCGGACAGATCGTCTCTTAACTCTGTTCTCTTGCCCGTCGCTGCGAACTGCTCTTTTCGTCCTTTCTCACCTTGCCCGCGCCCAGCGCTCCGACCACGCGCGCGGCTGGCCGCGAGTCCGCCATCATCATCTCTCCCGCCCCAATCCGTCCGTCTTCTCAACCGGACGCACCGCACCGCGCCTCAGTGCGCCACAGCCGCCCGATCAACATCCCCACGCGCGCGCCGCCGCCGCCTCCGATCATCACCTCCCGCTCGCATTCATATTCGCGGTCTCCCACCACGTCTATAATGCGCCCGCCGCCGCGCACACCCGTGTCCACCGACGCGCTGGGCGACGACGCGGACTATGTGTGCGCCCCGGCGCTTGTTTCGCGCACGCCTTCGCGTGCGTCTCTTCCTTCCTCTTCTTTATGATTCGTCGTATACTGACGAGTGGCTATCACAGCTTCATCGAGTAATTCGAGCTCCAGCGCGCGCCTCGCAGCGCTCCTCTCCCCGCCGAAGCCGTGCCGTGCGACGTGGAGAGCGAGGACGAGGACGAGGGTGACGGCGAGTGGGAGGATCTGGAGGTGCAGTACGACGAGGTCCCGCTCTCGCCCTTAGTTGCATCTGCGCCGCCCGCGGTGGATGAGGATGTCTTCGGGGAGGCACCGCTGTCGCCGCAGACGACCTACACCCCCGCGCTCCGCTCCCGCTGGTCCGCGTCCACCCGCGCGCCGCCCACGCCCTTCACCCCCGGCCCCGAATTTAAATCCCCCGCGACGCCGTACACACCTGCGCTCCGTTCGCGCTGGTCTGCGTCTACGAAGGCGCCGGCGACGCCCTTTACGCCTTACACGCCTTATTCGCCCTACTCGCCCTTCACGCCCTATTCGCCCGATACTTCCTACACGCCGTACACGCCCTACATTTCCGACAGTTAAGACACCCCCGAAAGCTCCCTCCGCTCCCGCTGGTCGGCCTCAACCAGCGGCGCCCCTTCCACCCCCGCCCACGTCCTACGCTCGCGCTGGTCCTCCTCCACCCTCTCCTCCGTGCGCTCCGCCCACGCCCTGCGCTCGCCCGCGTCGCCGAAAACGTTCGCGTTCGCGCGGCGGTACTTCCCCCGCTCGCCTGTCAAATCCTCCTCTGCTTCCGCTTCTACATCGGCGAAATCGACCTCCGCGAAATCGCCCTCAGCGCCCAAGTCCAAGCCGAAGCCAATGGGCAGCGCCACAATTCTGCGCCCCGCGCGCCCGGCGCAAGAACAAGAAGAAACTCACCGTCGCAGACATAAATGTGCCCCACGTCATCGTGGGCCGCCCGCCGTCCGCGTCTATCCTTGCCTCCGCGTGCACATCGCCGGATGTGTTCGCCACGCCCGCGCCGCAGACCCCGATGACGCCCGCGACCCCATGGAGCAGCGCGTCGGGGCAGTGGCCTGTGTCGCCGCCGCCTGTGCCGCTTGCGAGGTCGAATGCCACTGCGACCAAAGGCAAGGCCGGGACCGGGGCGGGGATGGGTGCGAGCGCTCATGGGCCGAGTGCACCGAGTGCGGCGCTGTATGTACGCTGCGTATACGACACAGCGCAGCGCGCGGCGCTGGGGACTGCGTCGAATGCGAGTGGGTGGCCGTATTCTTCGTCTTCCCCGACTTCGCACGGCTCGGAGCCGGGTCACTCGTCCCACGGCTCGGAGTCGGGGCACAGCGAGTGCGGCGCGGGGAGTACGGGGACTGTGGGGAGCGCGTTGAGGAGGAAGCCGATTCCGGTGGAGATGTTTTTGCGGTAGTCTGCGCCTTTGATTCTATTTCTTCTCTTTTCTTTTCGCTTTTCATGTCCCTCACGTATCTTTCGATCCTCATTCGTCTTTGATGTCCTCATAACATAACGACTCACTCATACATATTGTACACCGTCTACATGTACTCCGCTCGACGCACGAGCTCATCGCACATTGCATAACGTAGATATTTAATGCACACTTACGTCTCACGTCCCCTTTGTAGCTATTATTATTTTCTCTATTTCTGCTTCTGTGAAATGAAACTTAATGAATTCTTTGCACGCTTGGTTTGTGGTTTAGTTGGTTTCGATTCGGCGACTTCGCGCTCGTCCTGGACGCGCTTACCTAATCGGGCCACTCATTCTCGTATCGCGTTTAGGAAGTTTTCGCGAATACTCTTGCTGTGCTTCGGTAGCAGGGCAGATATGTGTTTGATAAAATTCCGGGCCTCGCGGCATGGAACATGGGGGTATACTTACTAGTCTCTCATAGACTCTTCTTAGAACAACAATAGTTACTATGCTGCTGTAACTACGTCTACTGCCGTGGGTATGATTGTTTTCAACGCCACTTCTAGCGCGCCAATTTCCTTCTCAACTCCCTCTGCCCAGATTTGCTTTTCTTCGAAGAAAAAATGATCATCGTCCAGATCTGCATCCGTCGGGATCTGGTTTGTTATGTCCTCTAGAATCTTGGCGAAGCTTTCAAGCACTTTCTGCCACTCTTGAGAGAGATCCGGGGAATCAGCTTGGCCGTCTTTCCCAAGCGCATGTCTGACAAGTGTGGCAGCTTGAAGCAGGGTGTCCCGCAGGGGGTCACAAAACATAGTAAGGAAACCGTAAGTGACAGCCTGAGCAACACCGCATGAGAACATTTCTTTCACAACGAGGGTAGTACACCGTAACCAAGGAATATATGTTTGTTTGACTTCTGAGAGAGTGAGTTTGAAATCACCCCAAATGTTGCAGAGCACCTGGTAGGATAGCCCCAATGTCCGTTCGCCCTCATCAGCGAAATTGTATTCTGTCTGGCAAGCTTCCTCAAGGACAGAGTTATATGCTTTGGTCAGGGCCATTGTTGTCCGCGATCGGCGAAAAAAAATTGTGATCCAAGAGCACAATTCCGCAAGGATGCAAGATTCCCAGCCAGATGTTTGCACGAGCTTGAAGCCAATGTGAATGCAGGGCTCTGTGAGCTCAGGAAAATCCAGAGCAATGCACATGAGAGATGACCAAACAGAGGCCCCTTGAAGGATTGGTTGCAATTTTTCATCCTGGTTGAACCACGTGAACTGATCTTGCCGTACCAAAAGATACACAGCATTTTTGGAAGGATGACCGGGAAATTTCAGGGCACGGAGGAGGATGTGTATGTGCTTTTTGTCCACCAGCGCCTGATAATACAAGAGGGCCGCAAGTAGGCCTGCAACTCCATTTGTCCTTTGGTCATCCCAGTCTCCACCCTCTCTGGTGGAGGCAATAATGCAGTCCAGTGCTTTGTGTACCCAACCAGCATCTTTTGGGCTAGAGTATGTGTAAGGATCATGTTTTGCTGTTAGCCATCCTGTTGCCAGTACAAGATCAATCCATCCCTCCCCCTGAGGTAAGGAGTTGCAAAACAGGTAGATAATTGGTGTGTATCGTGGATAATAAGCCCCCCAGTTGGAACACAGGATGATTTGGCCGGTCACATTCATGATGTGGGCTGCAGTAACCATCGATATTCGGTGACTTTGTATATTAGACGCCAATGCGTGGAACAGGTGCTCAAACAATTCATTCACAAATGGACTGTGGACAACCAATGATGAGCTGTGTGGATTTGTATGGGTTATTTCTCACCTCTTGTCCCTCCATACAGTTCCGTGTTCGATTGGCGAAAGAAATGTAACAACAGAGAATAGGTAATCTGCAACCATAGATTTGTCTAGTGAAGGGATTGGTTTGACGCGGGCAACATCCCGGAAGAACATGTCCAACAAATGATTATTATAAGGCCTTGGCAACCGCCTTGTGAACGCTTGGGCTGAAATGACATTCAAAGCCCATTTGATGGTATCGGCATCCGAGGATAAAATGGAACGTAAATTTGAAATGCCTGCCAGAAGCCTGAGGACAGGGGGGTCTTCGTTGCTAACTGCCATGCATCGAAAGCACCAGTATTGCCCCCATTGTCCAGGACTCCAATCACCAGACATAAGAACACCACGTAACGTACAGTAGGCCTGGGCAAGATGCATTGCATCAACAGACATTCCGTCCCTCGGGGTGGTCAACGTGGTGGCAGAGTCCCCATCCATTTTGAAGTAGTTAAAAGACCACAAAATCCCATCGTGCAGCTTGGAGAGTTGCGGCCTGACATCCATGCCACTGGGCCACTGTAGATCAATGACCATCTGTGCGGCAGTAGCAATTGTACGAGGGTCTGTTGATGTCTCCAGTACCCATGATACAGCAGGAACCTCTGGTGATGGTTCTGGAAACTCCTCGAAGATTGTGTCGAGGGATGGTGGCTCCCTCATGTTGGATTCATCAAGGGAAGATTTATCTGTCATTTCCGATGAAGCCTCGTCCTTGAAGAACGGTAGAAGGTTTTGAGCCCCACAGATGTGTCGAGCTGCCTGTCGGAACAAGGTGCGAGACCGGACTGCAACTCTGCTGAGGAATGATTTTGACTTCATCCAAAGTGTCCTTGGGATCAGTCGTGCCACAAGAGAAGCAAACGGGGTTTGGAAAGGAGAGTCGGGGAAAGCGACAGCGGACATGAGCAAGATGGTGTAGGTAATGGCTCCAATGGATGTAAAGGAAAGAACAACGAGCGCTAGAGACAGGTGGATTTTCCAGAGATAGATGGAGAGGGCAGCCGAGAAGAGGAATAAGCCGACTTGCAAGAGCAATGGGAACATCTGCATAACAGCATCAAATTTCCACTTGCGCAGTCCCTCAAATTTGCGCTGGCGCTCGAGGCCACGGGCTTCGATGGTCCCTCGCTCGCCTGCTGCCATGTAGTACATCAACCACTGTTTTCCGAGGACGGCGAGAAGAGCGGCCAGCAGAGTTGAGAAGAGGCTGACATAGAGCAGATTCTGGGCAACCAGAATAACGAGAGCTGTCCCATGAG
Source organism: Mycena polygramma (assembly GCA_029449255.1). Classification (NCBI taxonomy): domain Eukaryota; kingdom Fungi; phylum Basidiomycota; class Agaricomycetes; order Agaricales; family Mycenaceae; genus Mycena; species Mycena polygramma. Next base: position 427,594 of record JARKID010000013.1, on the reverse strand, counting down.
GCTGAATGTCTGGCTGGATTTGGATTATGAAAGCGGAATCTACCGCCGAAAAGAGACCGGCCTAGAGAACGGATTAGATCGGAGGCAATGGTGATGCAGGGAAAAAACCGACAAAGATCAGTGCTGTATCAAGGTCCGTGCTATACTTCTGTTGAAATTCTCTGTCGTGTTCATCGGCCAGGGTCTTGTAAGCATTCCAAAATGCAGTCTTCTTGTCTGTGACGGGCGGCTTTGGCTTGAGTGCCTCGAGTTTCGGCGTGAGCGCTTCGAGGGCTTCTTGGAATCTCGAGGACCGTTAGTTTCGGATTTTACATGCATAATAGTTGTGAGCGCACTTGTCGGATTGATCCTCCTGCTTCTGCATCAGCTCAGAAAAACATCTTTCAAGTGTGTGAGTGAGTCTATGGATGTATGTTAGCATTAGGTAAGCTGGATAGGACTGAGTGTACCGGTCGTTCGGATTGACGCCTCCGTCGTCAAACACAGTGGGTGGTGTTGGTTTGAGCGCTTCGAGGGCTTTGTTGAACCTCGAGAACCGTTAGGTTGAGCCCCTGGCCTCAATTGTGCACCTACTTTTCAGAATGGTCTTCCTGCTTCCTTATCAGCTTTGAAAAGCATTTTTCGAGTGTGTTGATGAGTCTGGGGCTTCGCGTTAGCCTTGGAGCAAACGTATATGTTATGCGCACCGGTCGTTTGGGGTGAGAATTCCGTCGTTGAGGTTGTCGTCGGAGTCCATCGAGAGAGGGGAGGCCAAGATGGGGGAGAGGACGAGAAGACACTCGAGCGTGGAGCTGTCAGCGCGCACTGTCAGTTTGTTTTGATACGTGATTGACGCCGTGATGCGTGAACCCAAATAAAGAACAGCTGTGAATTCTCTGTCATGTCGTCTTCGTCCGCGGCGCGGAGCTTGAGGCAGATGAGACATGGGGTCAAAGGAAAAACAAGTCGTCGAGAATGAGAAACTCAAGGAAACGAAGAGAAGAGCAGCGGAGCGCTGATAGAAAACTTTAGGCGGAGAAAAAGTTAAAACAATTGGCAAAGAGAAGGAACGTAATTCCGTCCTCGTTGGCGGTGGATACATATGCAAACAATTACTTCCGGAAGTACCGCAGTCCGGACTCCCAGTACTTGCTCATGCCGTTTTGCGGCCATGCTGCATCTAATTTAGATCGCTCTTAAAGGATTAGGATGGAGCGGGCGGGAGATAACTCATCAAGCAGTCGACGTTTCAGCCGCGGGGACCGGCAGGCAGGATATCAGAGTCTATGAACACAAAAACCAATGGATGCCTATTCTTTTTCGTTCGACAAAACAAAATGGTGCGTCCGCGTGAGCGCACCAGGATCCGCCGAGCTTTCAGTGTCGAGGTCCAAATCTGGTTGTCAACTTGTCGTGCGCACCTGAAGAAACCAGCGCTTAAGGTAATCGGATCAATCTTTTGAGTCCGCCAAAGAGCTTGCGATGTTCATATGTCGACGAGGAATTCAAAGCAAGAAAGTGGATCTGAAGAGCCCGGGAGTCGGGACAAGATTCAGAAAGAAGCGGCTGCAATTGGTCTCAGTTTTGCGCGGAATACGACCGTAGCCAGGCGGCAACTGGATTGTGAATTCAAGTTCGAGTCAGCCTGGCGCTGCAGCCTGCGGCAGAGACGAGAGGGAAGAAACTTCGAAGATGCCATCGTGGCAGAGTTAGTTCGTGCAGTTTCCACTGGAGTAGATTCAAGCTAGGTGGTTAGCGCTTGGATTTGCAGGTGGTGGTGGCAAGAGGAAAGAAGGGTGTATGACACTGTGTGGCTACAGCGTTCGATGTTGCCATCATTTTTGCTCTCCAGCTCTCCGTTCGACCTCAGTCTTGCCCTGCTGAGTCAACGGCTGCCTGCCTGACCTGCACCAGCGAACAAATTGACGCTCCCTTCTGTGCAGTCCGCCGACTCCGATCTGATGTACTCGCCGTAAGAGGCGCCTGAGGCGTCATCCAGATTCCGCTTTCATGTTTGAGCTACGCAAAGGGAGCTCCGAGCACGGAACCAAGAACAAGAAGCGCGCCCACAGGGATAATTCTATTTGTGAGCCCGGTTGTCAACGATTTGGGGGTTGCCAAATAACACAATTCTATTTGGCAGCCCCCCCTAAGCGAAAGATAAGGCTTATCTTTCCGCCGGGCCGCGTTCCATCTCCTCTCCTCATACTTGAATCCGATTCAACCTAATCCATAACCCTTTGGAGTAAGTGCTGTAAAGTTCGTCACCCTTGGTATCCTTTCCTGCTGAATTCTACCAGTGTCAATGCACTCTTGCTGAGGTCACACATGACTGCAAAATTGAACTTGGGTTCACGCAAAGAGAACACGGAGGTACAATCACCAACAGACAAGACATTTAAGAAGGTCCTCTGTGGCCATATGTAGTCCGGCGACCAAGGAGAATTGAAACATGTACAGTGGAACGACAGGGACCAAGACAAAAAAAGGCAGCACTCTGAGGTGCCGTGTTCAGTAAATACACCGTTTCGTGGTAGATTTGAACGTATATTGTTTGGTGGGCCGCTCGGAGGCTTGGCAATCTTATCGAGGTTTGGGGGCTGCCAGATTCTATTTGGCAGCCCCCTCAAAATAGTGGGGCTCACATATAAGCCCTACCGGCAGCCGGGCTCACAAATAGAATTATCCCGCCCACAGCCCTAGTATTTCACAGGAAGATGTATGCTGTAACCAATTCAAGCTTGGACCCAGCGGAGTCTCCGCCAGCCAGGCGCACGCAGATCTCGTCAACTCATCGGGATGGAGTACGCGTCCCGCTCGCCGACAAGCTCGCGGCGTTCGACGTCGGATAGTAGCAGACCGGGATTGGACACTTCACTATCTTGACGGCTGTCAGTATTTCTCGCCTTTTTTTTTCTGTGCGACTCTGTGCGACTCTGACAAAAACGTTTAGTATCTCCGTAGCCTCCGTGCCAATCGGCACGTCTTGTCCTCAAGTGCTGACTTGGGCAGGATTGTCCAAGAGCCGCCGGCGTCGCTCCATACTGCTTCGCTTGCAGACGATGTGTGGCTCGCCGCCAGTGACTAGTCCTTCATTCCCTCGACAAATAGCACCAACACACCCATTGCCTCAATCGGACCCTGGCTTCGCCCGCACCGTGCTGTTCTTTGGGCTGCAGCAGGGGATTGGGTGGATGGCTCCCCGGCCTTGACCGTTGGTCGTGGTGGACCGGATTCAGTGCGGCTCATCCGCCTCATTACTGCCCCCGCGCGCGCACGCGACTTTCCTCGATCATCCCTTCTAGCTCCAATTCTAGCTACATCCCCCCTTTGTGGTCTGTCGCCGCCTGTGCGGCCCTCTCGCTCCCGCCCGCGTAGTCTAGCACGCGCCCAACAAGATCGTGGTATATGCGCCGCCGCTTGCTTCCTGAACTCGCGTGCGCTCCGTCTCTCTTCTTTGCTTTCCTGTATGTGCTAACTATGTACTACAGCTTCCTACAGCTAGGCCTCCCCGCCGCCGACGCGCCAGGAGCGCAGGGCACGCCGTGTGACGTGGAACGTTAGCAGGATGGAGAGTAGGACTCAAGATACTAGAGTGACAGTCGGGGGCGCTTTTGTTGCCCTTCTTGCGTCCGCGCCGTCGCGCGACTCCGGGGAAGGATATCACACTGCATGGGGCGCAGGCGAAGCAAACTCTACGCCCCGGCGCTCCGCGCCCGCAGCGGTCCACCCATCCACCCGTCTGCTGCCCACCCCTTTTACCGCCCCCGAATCCCTTGCGAGACCGTACACCACCGCGCCTCGCTCGCATTTGCTTGCGTCCGCCAGCGGCTAGCCTAGTACAATCCGCATAAACTAGCAGGCCCCCCTTGTTTCCACCTTCGCCACCTTCGCTTCCCGCTTGCGCCGGTCCTCCTCTTCCGCCCTCTCCACCGTGCGCCCGCGTCTCGCCCACGACCTTTGCCTTCGCCCGGCGCTCCTCCCCCCGATCGCGTGCGAAATCTGCTTCGTCCTCCGTCTCGAAAGCCGAAGCTCGCGGTCGTGGACGTGGACGGCCTCGTCGTGGGCGCCCGTCGTCCGCTTCGGCGCTCGCGTGCCCCGCACCCACTAAACGCCCGCCACGCTCACGCCCACGCATGGAATTCCCTGCAACGACGCGTCGGCGCAGTGGGCGGCGTACCCCGCTTCGCCTCCAGCTGTGCCACTTGTGTGGTCGAATGCGACCAAGGGTGCGTTGGGTGCGGTGCGAAGGTGCTGTACGCTGCGTACCCGACCCAGCGCAGCCCGCGGCACCGGGTGTCGACTGCGTCGAATGCGAGTGGGTGGTCGTATTCTTCGTCGTCCCCAGGTCATCCGTCTTGCTCGGAGCCGGGCCATTCGTCGGACGACTCGGAGTCGGGGCATAATGAGTGCAGCGCGGGGAGTGTGGGGAGCGCGTTAAGGAGGAAGCCGATTCCAGTGGAGATTTTTTTGCGGTAGCCGCTTCTCTTGTTCTAACTGTTTTCTTTTTCATCCTTGCATCATCACGTCTTCACGTGTCTTTCAAATTCCCTTATATTTGTCTACGATGTCCTCACAGCATAACATAATGACCCACCCACTCCTACCCACTCATTATTGTACACCATCTACTCCGCTCGACACACGGGCTCATTGCACATTGCATAACGTAGATATTTAATGCACACTTACGTCTCATGTCTCACGGCCTCGGCTTGTCTTGGTCCTCATTATAGCTATTATTATTTCATCTGTTTCTGAAATGAATGTCCCTTTGCCCTTGATAATCTGCGCATTTTGCCGCGAACACGACTAGCTCTAAATTTGTGTGCTCGTCTTCGACGCGCTTACCTAATCAAACCACTCATTCTCGCATCCCGTTTAGGAAGTTTTTCACGAATGATATACTCTTACGCTGACTCGGTAGCAGGGCAGATATGGGTTTTATAGGATGCTATTATGTATGAGAGAGTGCTCTCAAGTTCTGGGCTTCGTCCCATGCTACATGAGTGTATACTGCTCTTACAAGCTTTGTTTTGGAACAACAATAGTCACCACGACGCCGTGACTGTGTCTGCTGCCGTGGGTATGATTGTTTTCAACGCCACGTCTAGCTCGTCAATTTCTTTCTTGATCTGTTCTGCCCGGGTGTTGATGGTTTGCCAAGTGTCTGCGAGTGAATGTCCTTCCTCCGGATCTATCTCTGTCCGGGTCTGGCCTGCTATGTCTTCCAGCAGTTTGGCGAAGCGTTCTAGGACCTCATTACGCTCCTGGGAGATGTCTGGGCAATTAGGTGGGCGGCTTTCCGTCAGTGCGGCTTTGACGGCTGTTGCAGCTTGAAGAAGAACATCCCGCGGAGGGGTATAAAATGCTGTTTTGAAATCGGAAGGGGTAGCGGGAGTGTATATGCCACAGCGGTAAGTTTGCCTTACCACCAGGGAAGTACACCACAACCAGGGGAGGGATATCTGCATGTGTTCTGGCGTAGGGAATTTAAATTTGTGCCAAACATCGCAGAGCACCTGGTAAGATAGCCCTAATGCCCGGTCGCTGTCATAGCGGAAGTTGTATTCTGTCTGGCAGGCTTCCTCGAGGATTGAGTTGTATGGTAATATGGAGTGGTCTATCCACGAAGGGCCCCAACTGCGAAAGGAGATTGTGATCCAAGCAGACAATTCCGCCAGGACATGAGACTTCCAGTAAGTCATCTGCACGAGCCTGGAACCCATGTGAACACAGGATTCTGTGAATTTAAAGGTGTTAATATTGAGAGCAATGTGCATGAGGGACGACCAAGCGGAGGCTCTGTGGAGAATTGGTTGCAACTGTTCATCCTGGAACCAGGGGAACTGATCGTCCCGTACCAAAAGAGCCGCAGCATTTTCGGAAGGATGACCGTGAAATGTGAGGGCTCGGAGGAGGATGTGTATGTGCTTTTTGTCCACTGGGGCCCAATAATATAAGAGGGTGGCAAGTAGGCCAGCAACTCCGTTTGTGGTTCTGTCATCCCAGTTGCTGCCGTTCCCAGCAGCAGCAATACAGTCCAGTGCTTTGTGCACCCAACCAGCATCTTTAGGGTTTGGTTGGCGGTCATGGTAATCATATGTTGCCGGTGGCCAACCCAGTGTCGCCAGTACAACATCAATCCATCCTTCCCAGCGAGGTAAGGAATTGCAAAACGGGTAGATGGTTCTCCATGGGTCGTTACACCGCCAGGCGGAATGTAATATGATTTGGCTGGTCACATTTATGGTCTTGGCTGCAGTATCCATTGGTATTTGATGACTTTGAATATTTGACGCCAATACGTCAAACAGGTACCGAAACAATTTATACACAAACGGGCTGAATGGGACAATCACTATATAATGAGTCTTGATCTGTATGGGTTGTTTCCGGATATTCCTCACCTCTTGTCCCTCCATATAATTCCAGGGTTGATTGGTGAGAGAAGTGCAACAACGAAGAATAGGTAATCTGCAAGCGTAGATGTGTCTAGCCTGGGGATTGGTTCGACGAGGGCAATGTCCCCAAGGAAGTAGGCTACATTGTCCTGCTCTGCCCAGCCCTGTGCAGAAATAACATTTAAAGCCCATTTACGAGCTTTGGCATCCTGAGATAAGACAGAACACAAATTGGAAGAGCCTGTTAGAAGTTGAAGGACCTTCTCCAGGTCCTTGTCAAAAAGAAAGTTGAGGCCAAAGCACCAATATTCCTGCCATCTTTGAGGGTTAGAATCAGCAGACATTAGAACACAACACAGTGTGCAGTAGGCCTGCCCCAGATTAATGGCATCAATGGACATTCCGTCCTGTGGTGCACCCAAATAAAATCTAGACCATATAGCATGATAATCATACTCGAAGCACAACAAAATTCCATCGCGCAGCTTGGAAAGATGTGGTCTGACATCCATGCCACTGGGCCACTGTAGATCAATGGCCATCTCTGCGGCAGCAGCAACCGTACGGGGATCTGTCGATGTTTCCAGTACCCAGGTTACCGCGGGAACCTCGGGTGATGGTTCTGGAAACTCCTCGAAGATTGCGTCAAGGGACGGTTGTTCCCTTGTTTTGGATTGAGCAAGGGAGGATTTCCCCATCATTTCTGATGAAATGTTGTCTTTGGAAAATGGAAGGAGGTTATGGGCCCAGCGGATGCGTTGAGCTGCGGCATAGGAATGTCGGACCAAGGTTCGAGACCGGACTGCAACTCTGCTGAGGAATAATTTTGACTTCATCCAAAGCGTCCTTGGGTGCAGTTGTGCCAGAAGGGGTGCAAGGGGGGTTTGGAATGGAGAGTCAGGGAAAGTGACAGCAGACATGAGCAAGATAATGTAGGTAATGGCTCCAATGGACGTGAAAGAAAGGACGACAAGCGCAAGAGACAGATGGATCTTCCAGAGATAGATCGAGAGTGCCACTGAGAAGAGGAACAAGCCAAGCAGCAAGGGAAACATCTGCATAACAGCATCAAATTTCCACTTGCGAAGCCCGTCAAATTTGCGTTGGCACTCGAGGCCACGAACTTCAATGGTCCCTCGCTCGCCAGCAGCCATGTAGTACATCAACCATTGCTTTCCGAGAACAGCTAGAAGGGCGGCTAGAAGGGTCGAGAAGAGGCTGACATAAAGCAGATTCTGGGCAACCAGAATAACGAGAGGTGTCCCATGAGGCTGAATGTCTGGCTGGATCTGAATTATAAATGCTGAATCTACGGCCGAAAAAAGACCGGCCTGAACAAATATCAGACTGAAGGTGACAATGACACAGGGCAAAACACCGACGAAGATCAACACTGTATCCAGGTCCGTGCTATATTTTTTTTGAAATTCCTTGTCATGTTTATCGGCAAGGGTCTTATATGCGTTCCAAAATGCAGTCTTCTTGTCTGTGACAGGCGGCTTTGGCTTCAGTGCTTCAAGCTTCGGCGTGAGCGCTTCAAGAGCTTGTTGTAATCTCGAGGACCGTTAGTTTGGGATTTTACACACATTTTAGTTGGAGCCCACTTGTCCGATTGGTGCTCCTGCTTCTGCATCAGCTCCGAAAAACATCTTTCCAGTGTGTGGGTAAGTCTATGGATAAACATGAGCATTAGGTAAGCTGAATAAGCCCCGAGTATACCGCTCGTTCGGGCTGGAGGATCCGTCGTCGAACGCAGTGGGTGGCTTGGCTTGAGTGCGTCGAGTGCTTTACTGAACCTCGAGGACCATTAGTTTGGGATTTTAAATGCATACTTGTGAGCTCACTTTTCCGATTGGTTTTCCTGCTTCTGCATTAGCTCTGAAAAGCATTTTTCAAGTGTGTTGATGAGTCTGGGCTTCACATTAGCATCGGAGCAGACATATGGATCCCAAGCGCACCGGCCGTTCGGGGTGAGGGTTCCCTCGTTAAGGTTGTCCTCGGACGCCATCGAGAGGGAGGGCAAGATGGGAGTAAACGAAATGCCTTGGAGCTGCCAGCAGCTGCCACTGTCAGTGTGTTTGGGCACGTGGTTGACGTGATGCTTGACCTCAAGATAAAGAAGTTAACAGCTTTGAATTCTTTCCATCATGTCGTCTTCGTCCAGGGGGCAAGGCGGCGCTTAAGGTGGACATGGCGTGAACGATGAAGGTCGAAACAGGTTGTTGTCGTAATGTAGCCTATCAAGGCACTTGAAAGAAAAGCTGCCGAGCGCGAATACGAAGACTCAGAAAAGAAAAACAGTAGAACATTGTGCTTGCCAGTGCATCGGTGGGAGTCGAAACCGTTCGAAAATAGTACTGTCAGGAACTGTACCACAGCACCGGTGCTTGATATTGCCGGCATTCCGTGTCTAATTTAGATCGCATGAGCGTTGTTTGAAGAATGGAACGAACGTAGCCGGCGGGGAACAAAGAGTCCCCGGGATTGAGCCAGGGGGGGCAGATGTTCGTCTGGTGACGAGGAATTCAAATCGTAGAATTAAATTTAAGAAAGAAGCCGCTACAACAGACGACAGTGGCCTCAGTCTTGCGCGGTATATAACCGCAACCAAATTCAATGCGATTCGGCCGGGCGCGGAGTTGGCGCGGAGCAAAATCCCGAGCTACACCATGACTCCAAGCGGCACTGGCAGTGAGACGGAAGAATCAAAGGAGCCTTGGGAGTGCCGGCGAGGACTTTTCAAGTTGCCCCCCAAATGCAAGCGTGGTTTGGTGGTTGTGGCAAGAGGAAAGAACGGTGTGTGACGCTGTGTGGCTGCAGCGTTCGATGTTGCCATCATTTTTGCTCTTCAACCTCCCGACTTTTACCTTAACGGCCGCCTGCACCAGCGAAGTTGACGCTCTCTTCTGTGCAGTCGACTCACTCCAATCCGATGTGCTTTTACTTGAGGCACCTCAGGCGGCATCCGCTTTCAGGCACCGCCGCCCCTCGTGCCTCCGCAGACGTGTCCGAGTCGTCCTTTGAATAGAGAAGATGGCCTTGAAAATGAGACGCAGCTCGCCACAGATACCATACTTGTCGACGATAACTATTAACAGATGTTCTGCTTGTTCTTCTTCCATCATCTTCGAGGCGGCAATACGGCGGTGATCGTCTCCACTGGACTATGGCTACGTACCGCACCGCGCACGTCGTATTCGCATTACCCTGCGTAGTCTGTCACCGCCTGTGCGCCGCCCTCGCGATTCCACGTACACGCATGCCAACAGACGCGCGGTACGCCGACTATGTGGCTTACGCGCCGTTCCTTGTTTCAAGGACTTCCTCGTGTGTGTTCCTTGCTTCACTTCATGTACTAATGACCATTTACCGCAGCTCCAGCTCGGGCTGGGCTTCTAGCCCTCCTCTCCTCGCCAGGCGCAGCGACGCGGAGCGGGAGGACGATGGCGGTTGGATTCATCTCGAGACACAGCGAGGCAAGGCACCATCCCCCTCATCCCGTCCGCGCCGTCGTCGAACTCTGGCCAATCAAGCTCCTCCTTCTACACGCCGCACACATCTCTGGTGACTCGGGCCTCGCTTCTAACGGCCACGCGAAGTGTGAAAGTGGAAGACGCGTGATGTAGTGGGTCGACTTCCCGGACCGCCTCCGCGAATATACACCGCTCTTGCGCTTCCCGACGTCGGTTATGGTTTAGGTACGTCCTTTTTCTTCTTACGCATGTAGTTTGTGGCGCTGATAACGATTTAGACTCGGGATTCAGGCGTGATGTAGATGAAGAGGAATGGGCGCTTTTGGCGGGAAGAGGAAGAACGCGCTGACGTCCGCGGCGAGCTTGCGCTCTCACCGCTCGTCGCTCCGCGCTGCCGCAGCAATAATCGCAGGACAGCGATTGCGTTTTCGTCACGGCGGCCTCCACATCCTCGCGCCACAGTCACCGAAAGGCATCAGTCTTTCTTCGCGCGCCGCACTGGAGACACAAACTAGGAAGGCTCGTTCTGCGGCTGAAGGCTTTGCCCCCGCTGGAGCGTACGCAGTGGCAGCGAATTACGCACCTCGCGCGGCGGCGAGCTGGTGGACTTGATCTCTTGAGTCGGGCACCGCTCGCCGTCTTGTGCACTTAAACGGGCTTAAAGGGCACTCCTCGCATGGTTCCCGTGCAAGAATCCTCCGTCGACCCGTGGGCCGTGTCGAAGCGCTGACCGTGTCGTGAGCGATACAGGACGGCGCCGAGAATGTATCCCTTACTGTGGATCAAGATGGCCTCGATGAGGTAGCTTTCCCCGCAGACACCACACGTCCTCCCCCTCGCTATCGTATCGCATTCACCGTCCACTGTGACGCCGACGCCCGCGCGCTATTGCCAAAGCCCCATTCACGCAAGTGACGGTCAGGCTTCACCCACTCACCGTGACGCTCCCTTCCATACACTCGGTCCACATGCTCAGGATCTCCCTAAGACTTTCGCCTTCGCGCGGCGCTGCTTCCCGAATGGCTCTGACACCATTTTTTCGATCAAGTCTCCCGCGGCGCTGCTCCCTCGACGTTCTGAATCCGCTTCTTCTCCTATGCACCAAGCCCCTCGCGACGGAGACGATAGCCAGTACGACGATCCTGTCCCTCACGCACGGTGTGTGTGACCCCTCGCCATCCGTGTTCATCCTTGTTGCGGATGGCGCCCGCGACGCCGTACAGCAGCGCGTCGGCGCAGTGGGCGGAGTGCTCCGCGCCATTGCCGCCCGACCCTCTCGTGCGCTTCAACGCGACGAAGGAGAAGGCGGGGGAGAGGAGCGCGCTGGGCACGTTCGGTTCTCGCCGTCGGGATACCCCTCGTATGGCTCGGACTCGAGGCAGGGGAATGCGGGGAGCGCTCTGCACTCCGCGCTGAGGCGGAAGTGGAGAATCTTTGTGATAGAGGAGGGCCTCTGGACCGTCTGCGATTCCTTCTCCTTTCATCTTGCTTTTCACCTGGCTATATGTTTCGAGTTTCCTTCTGTTCGTCTTCCTCCTCATAGCATAACGACTCCTACTCTACTGTCGTCCTCGCTCGACGCACGACTGGGAGCTCATTGCAGTTTTCTACGCATGTCCTTATCCTTATTGTAGCTATTTTGGATCTGTTTCTCGAAACATCGTTTCTTTGCACGTTTTTGCAAAGGATTTATCTTGTTTGGCTTCCTTGAAATCTCTGTTGAGACTTCCGGTTGTCTCGAGTTGTGTGTCTTTATTTGGTTGCGCGCCTAACTCGACAACATTGGCGCCGAGTACCTTGCCTCCTCATCTCACCCTCAAAGCCAGTCCGGGATGGACTCTGATAGTCAGGCCGAAGAGGGAACCTTCGGTCCGAACGAAAAGTGCGCGTAGTGTTCTGCCGTTCTCCCGATGCTAACGAAAAGCTCAAGACTCATCAAGACGCTTGAAAGATGTTTTTTAGACCTAATTAGGGTTCCGTGAATAACTCCGCGGTTAGTAACATCGGTTATTGACAGGATGTTAATAACAGTTAATAACCAGTTAATAACAGGATCCCCAAAATGGCCTCAAAAACGATGTGAATAACTGTGAACAACGACCGTCATCTGGGGGCAGATGGACCTAGTCCACGCGCCGAATAGGTCCGATATAGACACTAGATGTTTGTTGAATATGCAAATTTTCAGTTGCGAGTGTCTCAGCGGAAAGAGCAGGTGATTTCTTGAGTTTGTTGTGGGTGTGTTAATCCTGACGAACGCCTGTGCGAGACCTCCAGCAGTAACTATTAGACGGAGGCAATTGGCGACCTACAAACAACTCAAAAAAGAGGTGTGCAGGGATTTTCGCCAATTTTTTGCAGTTACTTACTGGCAGAACGGTTATTAACCCTGCAAAAAACAGTTATTCACAAGTAACTAACTGTTAGTAACGAAAATGTTACTAACACCTGTGAATAACCCCCGCCGGAGGGTCGATGTTAGTAACATCTGTGAATAACTGCTCGGGAGTTATTCACGGAACCCTAGACCTAATGCAGAAGCAGGAGGAACAATCGGACAGGTGGGCTCACGATAATGTACCCAGAGTACCGACTGACCCTCTAGAAGGTTTCAAAAAGCATTCGAAGCCCTCAAACCGAAGCCGCCCGCCGCCGACAAGAAGACTGCTTTTTGGAACGCATACAAGACGCTGTCCGATGAACATGACAAGGAATTTCACCAGAAGTATAGTACAGATCTTGATACTTCCCTAATCTTTGTTGGTATCCTCTCTCCACCACCGTTGCCTCCGAGCTTATATTTTTCTTCAGGCCGGTCTTTTTTCGGCCGTGGATTCCGCGTTCATAATTCAAATCCAGCCCGATATCCAGCCTCACAATACACCACTCGTTATCCTGGTTGCCCAGAATCTGCTCTATGTTAGCCTTGGTTCAACATTGCTGGCCGCCCTACTAGCTGTCCTCGGGAAGCAATGGTTGATGTACTATATGGTGGCAGGCGAACGCGGGACCATCGAAGCCCTTGGTCTTGAGCGCCAACGGAAATTTGACGGACTTCACAAGTGGAAATTCAACACTGTAATGCAAATGTGTCCAATGTTGTTGCAGATTGGCTTGTTCCTCTTCTCGGCCGCCCTCTCGATCTATCTCTGGAGGATTCACCTATCTCTCGCACTCGTCGTCCTTTCTCTCACCTCCATCGGATCCATTTCCTACGCCGCCCTGCTTATATCCGCTGTCACATCCCCCGACTCTCCTTTCCAAACCCCACTTGCGCCTCTGATAACACGACTGATCCCAAAGACACTTTGGATGAAATCCCGAGTATTTTTGGGTCTTGCCCACGCCAGAGCTCAACACATTCAAAAGGCCTACAATATCTTACCATTTTCATTTTTCGACAACGGTACTACCCAAGGAATCACCGAACGACCTTCCCTGGCCCCGCTTTGCGAGGGGCCATTTCCAACACCATCACCCCAAGTTCCCGCTGTATCCTGGGTGCTAGAGACATCAACAGATCCCCGTACAGTTGCTGCTGCAGCAGAGATGGTCAGCGACCTACAATGGCCCACTGGCATGGATGTTCGTCCACACCTCTCCAAACTGCGCGACGGAATTTTGTCGTGCTTTGTGTATAAGAGCGGATCTGGAAAATATGAATTACGGCACAGCCGGGACGGAATGTCCATTGATGCAATCCATCTGGGGAGGGCCTACTGCACGCTGCGTTGTGTTCTTGTGTCTGATGGTTCTCTTCATCAAAGATATAGGGAATTCTGGTGCTTTGAAACTGGCCCACAATGGTTCTGGAGTTGCAGCGACCAGCTGAAGGATGTTCTTCAGCTTCTGGAAGGCTCTGCCAATTTGGGCTCTGTTTTATCCCAGGATTTTAATGCCACCAAATGGGCTCTTAACGTTATTTCATCACAAAGGTGGGTAAAGCAGCATGATGTGGACAGCTTCTTTTCCGGCATCGCCCATGTACAGGCCAGGATCAACCCATTCCTAAATAATGCCATGCTTGCGGATTACTTGTTCTCTGTGGTTGCATTTCTCTCACCGATCGACCGTGGAATCATATGGAGGGACAAGAGGTGAGGAACAATGTGTACAAAACCTCAACGTTGTTAATTGTCCCGAACAGCCCCTTCATAGAAGCACTGTTTAAGCACCTGTTCGGTGCATTGGTGGCAAATATTCGAAGCCACCAGATATCAATGGAGACTGCAGCCGACATCATAAAGGCTACAGGGGGGATTTTTCCACATCCCAATTTGTCCAACTGGGCACTTACTGGGCAGTATCAATGCCAATCCATCATCTACCCATTCTGCAACTCCCTACCTCGCTGGGAAGGATGGATTGAAGTTGTACTGGCAACAGGGTTGTTTACAGCAGGAAATTTCTTTGAGTATTCCGCAAACCCTACCTCTGGAGATACTGGTTGGGTACACGAAGCACTGGACGGCATTGCTACTGCTAGTGCTGCTGGAGACTGGGATAACCAAGGGGTTGCCGGCCTTCTTGGTGCCCTTCTTTATTATGGTGTTCCAGTGGAAACAAGACACATATCCATCCTTCTCCGAGCCCTGGCACTTTCCGGTCCTGTATTCGAAAATGCTGTGTTTCTCTTATTACAGGACGCTCAGTTCGGGTGGTTTCAAGATGGACAATTGCAACCAATTCTCCAAGGTGCTTCCGTCTGGTCATCCATTATGTCGGTTGCCCTCGAGCGCAGATCCAAGTTCAGGGGACGCTGTATTCATACAGGTGCCAAGCTTGCCCGTATGCCTTATTGGAAATCCCACATCCTCGCGGAATTGTGCTCCTGGATCACACTGTTCTTTGGCAGCAGCAACAACACTGTTGTCCTCGTCAAACCATACAACTCCGTCCTTAACGAAATTTGCCAAACAGAATATGATTTCCGCAATGACTGCGAACGAGCGTTGGGGCTATCTTACTGCGCGCTGTGCAATATATGGGTCGACTTCCAACTCACTGCTACGGAAAATGTTCAAACATTTATCCCCTGGTTGCGTTGTACTGCCCTGGTAGTAGCACAAACATATCCTTTCCTCTCTCAACCTTCGCCCGCCATCACTTCCGATTTTGAGACATTTTTTTGTGTCCCCCTACGAGATGCCCTCCTACAAGCTGCAACACGTTTCAAAACGGCTTTGAGGGAAAATGATGGCTCGGATATCCCATGCGGGTGGAAGGAAGTCCTGGAAATTATAACCGAGCTCGTGGAAGACATCGCAAGCCGGACTCCGAAAGACGCAGATCCAGAGGGCGCCGGCCAATTGGACCGGGAGCTGGTTGATCGGGTTGAGGACGGAATTGACAAGGTGCAAGGGGGATTGAGGGCCATGGCCGCAGAGAAAGTACTAGCCTGAGTTTAAATGCCAATTGGTTGTATTGTCTATAAAATTTGAACGAACAAATCTCAACAGGAGCCACAGGAAATAAACATGTCCCAGCTCCTTCGAGCCCTCTCTATAGTATTCGCTCGCGATCATCCCAATCAATCGGCTGCTCAACAAGCAGCGGCTCCTCGCTAGCGAGAGCCGGAAACTTAGACAAGAGCATATTCAAATCGAGAATATATGTAGCTACTTGAGGGGACGCGCTGCGTGCCATGAGTTTGTGCAAGCAAACAAACATGTAGACGAGTGTAGTGCAAGTAGAAAACGACAGAAAATGGTGTGGTAGATACAAGTCGAACAAGACCGAAGATACGTAGTAGATACAGCACGAATGCAACAAACCGAATGGATGAGTAAGAATGCGAGAGACGCAAGGAAGGACACTAGAACGCAGGAAGCCACCGTATCACACGCTGCCAGACGCCGACGCCTGCGCCTGCGCGGCCCGCCAGTCCACACCCACCGCCACCGAGTCGGACGAGCCCTGTGAGCGGTGTCCGTGCCTCGACGACGCAGGCGAATACGACGCCGACCCCGACCCCACCGACGACGTCCACGAGCCCGGCGACGCGCGCGGCGCCCACTCCTCCGAGTCCACCACTTTGTGCGGCCTCGCCTTCGGCGGCAGGCGCAAGACAGTAACGCTCCCCATCGGCCTCAGGAGGGGTTTCGGCGGGCCCCACTGAATCGCGCGCGGTGTCGGTTTCGGTTTCGCGTTCGCATTGGCATTGTCGGCCTTGCGCCGACCGAAGGTGAATGCGAATGGCCGGGTGCGTCCATGCGTGGAGTTGGAGTGCGCGGAGGAGGATTGGACGGAGGCGAGTGTCGATGCGGACCAGCGCGAGCGGAGGGGGGGACGCGGCGGGCGGGAGGGCGCGGGCTTGGTGATGCGGAGGGGAAGGGTAGCGGTGCGGGAGGGGATGCGGGGAGGGACGGCGAGGATGTGGAGTCGACGAAAGCACGCGGGCGCAGCCGCTCGTCTTCCGATGATTCCGAGAGCGGTGCGGGCGCGACTAGCGGCGAAAGCTCCTTGCACGCTTTAGCGCGTTCTTCGTCTTCCTCGCCGTCCTCGTACAGCACCCAGTCCTCCGACTCCTCGTGCGCAGGCACCTCTCCATCCATAGATCCGATCGAATCTACGACACAAATCTTATCAGCACAAGCGCAGACATGCCACGGGGAAAAAACGACATACCGAAACCACGCCCCATCGGCGTCGGGGAGCGCAAGAGCGGCGCATACGCGACGTAGTCGGCCGCGAGATCCGGGAAGTCGACGCACCACATCGCGCTTCCTCTCCCACTTGCACTTTCGCTCGTCGCGTCGGCGTTGAATGGGAAGGGAGATACCGTGCGCGGGGCTGGCGGTGGTACGGTTCCAGGCAGCGGCGTAGGCGCGATAGTGAGCAGTGCGGACGACGTCGGCCGCGAGAAGTTCGGGACGCGCGCTTGACGACGTGGACGCGCGGCGGCGGTGGGGGATGGAGAGCCCGCGCGGTAGGAAGCCGGACTTGCTGGAGGAGTAGAGGGCGACTTGGCTGGGCTCCAGCGCTCCCTCGACCGCGAGCGAGACGCGCGCGCCTCCTCCTCCTCCTCCTCTCCATCGATCGCCGGTAACCTCAACGGAAACCTGAACGCCGACGCGCACTCAGACGATGAGTACCCACGCGTGCGGGTGAGTATACGGGTGTGCGAGGGGGAGTGCGAGTGCGAGTGCGAGGGGGGCGTTGGGTGGAGGTGCGAGTTGCGTAGGAGCGATGTGGGCGTGGTGGGGGACGGGGGTGCATGGTAGTGGGAGGAAGTAGAATAAGCGGAGGCTGAGTTCGATCGTAGACGAGAGGTGGAGATGGTGGGAAAGGCAAAGAAAGGATCGTCCTCCTCCACTGACACAGGCACAGGCAGCGGCGCGCGCCTCGGCCGCCTCGGGACCCGATCCAAAGACGGCGTGCTTGCAACGACGCTCGCTCCCACATTGACTGTACTCGGGGGACCATCAGCGGCGTCCTGAGCGGCGGAGAACAGGGAAGACGAGGATGCCGCAGGGCGAATAACGCACGATTCGCGCTGGAGGCGTACATGTGGGGATGCCGCAGACGCCCCGGGCATGCACATGGATGCTTGAGATGAGTAGTGGATCAGTGCACGCGCGTGTGCGGCGTAGTAATCGTCGTCGTCGTTTTGCGTGTCTGCCTCCACTTCTTCATCCCCAGCCCCGACATGTTCTTCTTGTGCGGCCTCCACCACGGCTTGAGGCGCAGCCGAAACCGACGAAGAAGGGGGCGTGGAGGGGAATGTGAATGTCGTGGGCGACAGCGGGAGAGGTGTCGATAACGCCAGCGGGGATGTAGAGGGCGAGAACGGGGCCAAGCTGCGTGGAGAACGAGCCACGATGGGCGATGACGGTGCAGATACAGAGGAAATGGGCATCGGCGCCGCGCGCTTGAGCGGCCGGGCAGTGACACTGTTGCGGTGTACCATGGGCTGCTGGATCTGGGCATGCTTCTGCGCCTGGATGTGCGCCTGTAGCTGCACGGGGTATCCAGATATCGTGGGCGTCTCCGGAGGCCCAATTCCCCGAGTGCGACGAGTCGTCAGAACCGCCCGAGGGCGGGGTGCGTGAGCCGACGCTGGAGCGGGACCACGCCGAGTCCACGCTCGAATTTTGCGAATGCGAGTGCAGAGGGAGATACCGTGACGGCGGGGACAATGCGCCAAGCACTGTGGGCGGGCGGGGGAACTCGAAGACCTCCCCTTCTTCGTCCGCGCCTCCCGCTCCCGCAGACAACGAGTCGGAGTCAGAGTCGCGGGGCACGTGGGCGAAGCGCCAGTCGCCCACGTCCGGTTCGGCAAGAGAGAAGAGCGAGGAGATGCGTGGGTCGGATACGCCTTGGCGGCGTGTCGCCTTCAGAGAGCGCAGGTCTACTTGAGGTGAAGCTGGAGGCTGTTCTAGCATAGGTTCCTCATCCATTTGCGCTGACGTTTCGGCGACGCCTGTTAACGGTACGCCTCGACGCGCTACACGCAACTGGCGTTGGATGTAAGGTGATACTGCCATCCGTTCCGGTCAGCGCTTCTCTTGTAAAAGATAGACCAGGAGGCTCACCAGTCATTCCGACCGTAAAATCTTCACGGAAAAAATATAGCAAGGCTTCTCCAGCTTTTCTCAGGGCAGTAAGCAAGAAAAGCACTAGACCGCTCAAGGTACGTCGACAGCAAGCACGACAAGCAAAGAGAACCAGCAAATAGACCCAGGGAGAGAACCAGACGCAAGCCGGAAGCCAGAAGACGGACCCACAAGCTCCCCACGCCGTTTTATACACGCCACCATTGTGCTGGACGAAACGAGACAAGACGAAAACGCGTCGAGCCAAATCAGGACTCCTATCACCATCATCAGCGGAGTCTGAAATCCTTGTTACTCGCTTACTTACCTCTCGTCGTCTTTTCTCCACGCGCGTATTGTTCTGATATATTGCACTGGATCCCTGTTATTGTTTTATTGGAGACTTGGGACAACAATGGTGAACTGGGACTTCAGTTTCGACGCCCTTGACGCCAATCCGGCGGAAGGGCACGCGGGCCGCGAAGTTATCCTTCTTGTGGCTTGCCTTCTGTGGCATACACGCTTCCAATTGGCGTACAAGTTCTCTTCTTGCCTCGCAGGGAAGACACCCAGCGTGCGGCTCCGAAACCTCGAGTTTGGGGCCAATTTGGTATCGATATCCCGTCGAATCGCCGCCCACGTTCTGGCTGCTTGCGTCTTTTCTGGCTGAGCCTTACTGTCTCTCTCTGGATCTGCTACTGCTTTCTTTGGCAGCTGGAGACTGGAGTCCTTTTTTATTACTTGGGACCGGGTGATCATGATTGGACCGCCTTCGCCTTCGTCTTCTGGGCTCGGATGCGCAGCTTCTAAGTGCGCTTCGCACCTGGATCATAAATTCCACGCCACCGAAATTCACTCCTCATCCTCCGTGACTTTCCAATTCACAAACTTATTTTCCCTTTTGGCACCGCCCAATTGCGGCGTTTTGTGCAGTCACAAACATGCATTCCAAGAGAGAGTTCTGAACCTGGACCTCTTTTCGTCGGAAGCCGCCCTCGAATTCAACCTCCTTGCCCTCGTCGTGCGTTCTAGCAAAATTTTCTATAACGCGTGCTGTTTATTGACAGTGGATCCGGGGTACTCCTTTCACTCAAAGATCAGGATGCTCGCACACTGCTGACGCGTAAATTGCGGTCAACCACTCCACCGGCGCGCCCTTTCTTCATGAAAGACCCGATTTTTTAATGTAAGAGACTACGACCATAACTGAACGACGGCTGTTTCCTTCGGTGTGTGTCCTTTTTTTCTTCTTGCTTTTGATATTTATTTCGGCGGAGAACCGTGCTTCAAGTTTCACACCCGTAGATGGTTCCAATCAATTTGAACTTGCAGTCAAGTCATTCCCCGAGTGTTCGTCTCGCTTACATCGCTCATCACTTGACGCTGAGTAAATTCGCGTCGAGTGAGTAGCCATTCCAGCGGGACTTGGACTGTCTGTAAGTGTAACAAAGGTTCAACACGATCTCACAGGCGGAGATATCCGTCGAAACACGCACTGGCCCATCTACTTCTTCTGTCCCGGCTATAAAATCGCCACGACCTCAAGGCTGCGCTGAAAAGTTCAACGGCAGTACTACGCCATTTTGGTCAAGCCGAGCTTGAGGCCCAAGAGCAGCTCGAAATCGTGGCCAAAAAATTGAAGCTCAACGTTTCAGGACAGCGGTGCACTCAGCTGATATCTCTACACAGGTCGACGTCCAGTGAGCGACACCGACACAGCCCTCGCGTTCCAAAAAAATCTCTGTACATGAGTAATTGGACGCGCTGGACCCTCTTGGGTCGAATTACCCGCACTTCCTCTTCGCTTCGTTTTCCAGTTATTGATAAAATCCGATGGCATGTTATTCGTTCCTGGGTCAATCTTATCCACGGCTGATAGTCTGTTTTCTTCGCACCTTATCGATGATGGGACGGCGGAAGATTCCCTAGACGTCCGAACATCCTACACCAACTCGCGGCGCTAACAACGCAATTGCACGGGTTCAAAACCAAGTTCAAAGGTTAATGGATTTTATCCTGAAGCCTTCGGTCTATCGATTGTCCCGCTGCATCGGGGCTCTGTGTTGCGTAGTCTCGTTAACCAGACTTTCTATCGCACGAAAGAAGACAGTCGTTCTTATGTGCCTATATAAATGTGTTGCGCAAGTCTTGCGACATAAATTAGTCCAGATTAACCCTTACAGCCGTGGAAGGAAATAGGTCTGTAAATGGGCATTTGGAGCCACCGCCGAGGATTCCCCCATCGCCTATCGCGCGGACCAAAGAAATTGACAGCTGCGCCCACAAAGCACCTCATGCACCGGCATGTGATGCACTAACCATAATGAGCCCATCGTCCGAATACTAAGCCGCGCTGGCACTCACTCGCGTCTTTCCTTCCCACCAGATGGATCCCCCAAGCCAAGGGCCGACTCCGAGCAACGCAGACAAATCCGATGCTCAAAACCGTCCTGCCAGTACAGACAATGGCGATCCGGAGGCCAGAGAGACCAACGATGCAAGACAAACACCGAATTTAAGCACCCTGGACAAATCTGATCCCGCCAGTATAAAAAATGGTCATCCGGAGGCCAGAGAGACCAATGATGCAAGCCAAAAGCCGAATTCAAGCAACCTGGACAAATCCGATGTTCAAGATCGTTCCGCCAGTGCAGACAATGACGACCCGGGGTCCAGAGAGACGCACGATGAAAGGTGAGTTGATGATTGGCTGGATTCGCAATTGATTTTGACCGATATTGAACGTAGGTTGATTGATGCCCTCCGTGGATGTTTTGCCGAACTGTCAAAGAACAACGCGAAGCAGATACACGAGTAAGCCTCATCACAAGCTTGAAACACCTTTATAACACAAGTTACGAAGACTGCAGATGACTGTGGAGGCGCTCCGACCAAAACCGACAACAACCGATAAGAAGACAAATTTCTGGAACTTGTACAAAACACTCGCGGATGAACACGACAGAGAGTTTCTCCAGAAATACAGTACGGATCTCGATACATCTCTCATATTTGTAGGTCTAAATTCTCACACTGGGGGGTTATGATTGACTTTATTATTGAGGCGGGTCTGTTCTCCGCTGTTAGCTCCGCATTCATCATCCAAATTCAGCCAGAAATTCAACCACATAACACGCTCCGTGTCACCCTAGTTGCTCAATGCCTGCTTTATGTTAGCCTCTGCTCAACACTATTAGCTGCTCTTCTTGCTGTCCTTGGAAAGCAGTGGCTGATGTACTATTCAGCTGCTGGTGAACGAGGGACAGTTGAGGCACGTGGGCTTGAGCGCCAGCGAAAGCTGGATGGCCTACGCAGTTGGAAATTTGACACGGTCTTGCAGATATTCCCCCTCCTCTTGCAGTTTGGCTTGCTTGTCTTTGGGGCGGCTCTCTCCGTATATCTCTGGAAAGTTCACTTGGCCCTTGCAGTCATTGTTGTCTCATTCACAGCATTTGGATTTCTTTCCTACATCTCTCTGCTGTTGTCTGCAATTATCTTCCCAGATTCACCATTTCAGACACCTTTGGCACCACTTGTACTTGGGTTGATTCCAACTATGATTAGGGCGAAGTCAGGAATCTTTTATAGCTGGGCTAGTTCACGGCTTAAACAGTTATTCAATGACATGCCAACAAACATCTTCTGTTCAGCCAACATATTGCCTCTCTTCTTTCAGTGCAAAGCTTCAGAACCCCATGGTAGCACTCAACCTCAGAGTCTGTTTGATGCAACCTTTCCACAAGCATCTCCAGAAGTCTCAGCCATTTTGTGGACTTTAGAGACCTCAACTGATCCAAACACAGTTGATGCTGCAGCAGAATTGGCAATCACAGTGCAATGGCCAAGAACCATAGATGCTAGGCCACAGCTCTACAAATTATATGATGCCTTTCTGTCATGCTTTGATCATCGTCTGCCAAAACATGTGGATTTGGATGTGGACTCCGAGTCAGTAGAAAACGAGGAAATGATTCAGTTGATAAGAATCCTCAACGGGAATCCTCTCAGAGCCATTTGCCTGGGAAGGGCTTATGGTGTTTTACACTGTGCAGTTCAGGCGGCAGAATCCAAGTCTGTCAAAGAGAAGAGGGTATTTATGCAGTTCACTGAGCCAAGCATGTCGGAACTTGAGCTGAAAAATGTCATTCATGTGCTCAATGGCGAAGCTGAGGTGGCTTGGAGCTCTGATCTAGCCACACATTGGGCTGTGCGGATGATACCCACATTTGATCCTAGTCCGGGACATGTTGTACCATTCCTCAGACGCTCTGAAGATGAGATACCGAGCTTAGATATCTACGGCTTCGTAGATTACTTGTTTTGTATCAATAGCCTGCTGGAGCCCACAAATTTTGGTGACATGGCCTGGATGGACAAGTGGTAAGAAGAGTTCACACAACAAAAAGACACCGTGCTGATTGTTATAGCCCCTTTCAAGAAAAACTGTTGGAGCATCTATTCAACAATCTGCTCACTCATGTGGACGAGAAAAATATTTCCATCAACAGTGCTGCTGACATCTTGGAGCTGACTTGGAAGATAGCAACTAAGGATGGAAGAGATCTGTTGCGTATACATGTTCCTGCTGTCCAGTTGAGGCCAGCAATATACCACTTTTGTGAGGCATTCCCCCAAGGGGATGATGAGCTTAGAGATGTTGCTGGATGGTTCTATACTGTGATACAGGCTTCGTGTTTCATAAAACCATGGGATCCACGGGATAGTGTTTGTGATGGAGATTCAACTTGGATATACACAGCCCTGGACTGGGTCCAGGTCTATTCTGAAATTGGAAAGTGGGACAGCAAAACCAGCACTGGAGTTGCAGGACTTTTCAATGCCCTCATGCATTATGAAGCTCCTCCTGTAGATAAGCATGTGCCTCTACTTCTGCAAGGTCTTTCAACTCCTGGGGATATCTCTACATGTGCAGCTCTGCTTCTTCTGGATGACCGTACTGTCTGTTGGTTCCAAGATGATTTCCTAAGTCCCATCCTGAGGAATGCCTCTGTGTGGTCAAAACTTGTGCACAAGTCACAGCATCTTCCATTCAACCGGTTGAATCGTAACTGGTACTTTGCAGATCATTTTAT
This sequence comes from Mycena polygramma, assembly GCA_029449255.1. NCBI lineage: Eukaryota > Fungi > Basidiomycota > Agaricomycetes > Agaricales > Mycenaceae > Mycena > Mycena polygramma. The sequence continues at coordinate 404,111 of JARKID010000013.1, read as the reverse complement.
CTGCCTAGGATTTTCTCTCGCTTCCATCCCAGAGTGGCGACCATCAATGTCTAAAGACCTTTTCCCCTGGGTGGCCACCTTTTTCAAGCCTGATTTTGCACCTCTTAATAAGCATGTTGATTATTACAACTTTGTCCTTACAACAATTTGGAAACCGGACTTGGGTAGATATGAGCCAACTAATGACAATGAAAAAGCTCTGGCTTTAACCTTCGTTGCTTTGAGAAACGGCTGGGAGCAACTCATCCTTGTCACCTCCGAGTCAGCAGCAAGAATACTGGATGCATTGCGCTGCACCAACAGGATAGTGTTCAATATCCGAGCACAACGCATCACCCAGCCCTTCATGGCTGCTTTTTACCTGCCTCTTCATGACATCCTTATCCGAGCATCAGAAACAATGAAACTGCATCTTCCCACTGCAAACCTTGTAATTGATGCCAGGAATATGTTTGAAGACAAGAGAAAAGTCCTTGCAGTTGCTGTGAGAATCCTGGAGAATATAATCGGCCGGATGCCTAAATCACCGGAGGATATACAGAAGCACGAGTCTGCCGCCAGAAAACGTCGACAAAATCTATACCAATACTGGGAAGACATGCAAGCACAGTCTGACCAGGAAATCTGGGAATTGGAAAAAACTCTAAATAAGGAGCAGGAGCAGGATAGTGTATAATTAAAAGGTCCCGATGAAGAACATACAGGTACTTTACTATTGTCTACGAGCTTTGAACATAGTTCTATGCCTTGCTTGTCTTTGAGGTGAGAGAGAGTGTGTGCACTATATTTGGGGACCGGTCACCGATTTGGTCGCCAGAGCTCTCACTTGGCTTCTCGGGGAAGAACATGAAGTGGGGGCGGGCAGAGGATGACACACTCAATGAAGATCAGTATCTAAAAAAGGTAAAACCGCTACACATTAGAAGGCTTTACCGATTGCTTCACACCGCTTACACGGAGAATGTGGTCGACCACTTTACCGGCACACCTTACTCGACTCAAGGTTTCAATCTATGACCATCGCTGAACTCTCTCCCTCCCCGATACACAGCAGCAGCATCTCAATCATCGTCTGAATGGGCCCAACTAAAATCCAACTAAAATCCAACCCCGGTAAGTACTATGGTGGTGACTGTAACATACCGCTGCTGTGGAAAGGTCCACTGAATCTGTGTTGTCAAGCAGCTCACAGCAAAATCCGTGGTGTTGTTGTTGACTGGGAGGCTGAAGCTCGAGGCACCTAAAAACGTGACTTAAGTTATTACATCTCGACGAACATAAGAAGGAATTATACCCTGAGACGGCCCAGAAACATGTACGGGCATAAATCATGTATTTTTGTGATTCTTAAGCATAAACAATGCCTCTGGGATAAGTAGATTGCACTCATAGGCTAGTGTAACCAAGCCTAGGATCCTCTGCATGGTGATACTAAGAGGACCAGAGTGAGATCCAAATTGCTGGTTGTATTGTCCAAGATGCGAAAGCTAGACATAACATAAAGGATAAATACCCAAGCCTGGACTACCTAAAAGAGGGAAGTTCTAACTGCACTAGAAAGACCGAGACTGCATAGAAGACATGCAAGGGATACTGTGGAGGCTGAGGGAGCGGACTATCAGAGGTAGACACATCCTAGGACGGATGGGTTCTTACTGGAACATGTCTATTCTTGGTCTTGGGTCTCCTAGGGAGACAGTGACGGTCCTAGGAACTAAGATCTGAGACTCAAAGCTGGCCTATAACATAAAGTTACGTTTTGGGACTGTGGGAATGATTTGCCATGTACGAGGGTCTAATCACCGAGGGTTCAGACGGATCAGAAGGGTCAGAAGGGTCAGGTGACAGACACGTCACGTTGACACTACAAATAAAGACAAAGTGTAGTTGAATTATGGGGATTGCAAGTGCTGTTTGGGCTGCCGCCTTGGTGCGCGCCCTGCCAAAGTAGAACATGTGGGACAATGCAGCGAGCAGGTCTTATAAACCAGCGAGTGTATATTACTCACCAGAGATCGAGGTCATGGTTTTGGCGGGTGCAGACCTGCCTTGCCTAGGACATTAGAAAACACCGACGAGACCATGTGGAGAGCATAAGGGATAATCCAGCGAGTGGATATTATCAAGCATGCCGATCCAGGCATGTCCTAGGGCCGAGTGGCGGGTGCCTAGGGCATTTGGAAATATACCCAATCCAGCAAACCGATCGCACCAAAAGCGATCGGCCCGCCAGACTTCACGACAACTCGACACGGTAGTCGTTTCCTTGGCTGCTGTATGACTCAGGACTTTATCTAGCTCGCTCATTTTCCCTTTATCTCCATATATTTTCTGTAACTGTATATAAAGCTGCCTAGGAGCACTGCAGGTAACAGGATGGGCATGGGTTTGATAGCGTTATATTTATATGAGAGCAGACTTCAGGCCCATGGTACATGAGAGTATACTGCTACGTTATAACTTTGTCAACAAACAACAATACTTATATAGGTTATTTCGTTGGTTACTACGCTGCTGTGGTTGCGGCTGCTGCCGCTGGTGGGATCGTTTGCAATGCTGCTTCTAGCGTGTCGATTTCCTTTCCAACTTGATCAGCCCATGCGTCAAGAGCGACACACTTTTTGTGGTCCTCCTCTGGATCTTCCTCCATCGGGATTTGGTTTGCTGTGTCCTCCAGGATCCTGGCGAAGCTTTCTAAGATTTTCTTCTGCCCCTCGGAGACATCCGGGGAATCAGCTTGGCTGTCTTTCTCAAGTGCATGTCTGACACATGTTTTGTTTTTGAATTTTTCACCGTTGTGAGTGGGACTGCGGTTTCGATATCAAACGGAAATGGGTGGTAAAGGTTCGATAGGGAAAGGTGTTCGTCCAAAGAGGGAGTTAATGAAGTCGCTTTGGAGACTTTGCACCCTGGGTTATTTAATTTGTATTTTTAAGAGATGAGATGGACTCGTGTCCTTCCCAAGCGTTCGCTAAACTAATGGAGGCCCCTTCTTCCGTCCGTTAACTTGCCTTCCTTCGACCTTGGTGTGTGTCCCTTCCTTACACTCCTGCTGAACAAGGACAGCTATCCAGAGGCGATGAGGGTCGTTTCAACACAACAAATCCCGTCGGGGGTTCTCGAGTGTTATGTTTCGGTTCTAAGGGTGGTCGCCGCCCGATATTTCTCCCCTAGATGCCTGTGTATGCCGTTGTTGGAGAGTTGTACGAGTTTTTAACAGCTCGACGTGTCTCGCCGTTCCTTGTTTTCCTCGTCTTTCCCTCCCAAAGCCCTCTTCTTTTCTTATCCGCTCGATATTTCCACCGTTCGACCGAGTGCGCAAAGATACACGCTGCGTGTGCTCTTACAACTGGCTCTGCGACTGCTCTGTTCCTTCTCCGTTCGATAGTTTAAGTGCGGAGGAGGTCGAGGGGAGTTATCGATGATAATGTGGGAGTGGGGTGACTGCTTATGACTCTCCGTGCAGTGTACGGACTATAATCCTGTGTTCGCTGTGCCAAACTGCAAGTGTCGGTGACCTTCGTTCCTCCCTTCGCCGCGGAACCTTCTTCGGAAGTAGTTTTTCAACCGCTCGCTAGTTGTTTAGGCTAGTTGGCGAATTTTAGATGGGGAAAAAGTAGATAGATTCACCCCGTTCTACGTCCTCGTATTTATACTTTCCCTGCTTGCACCGCCTCTCCCCCCCTTTGTCACCTCCATTACTCCTTCCCGTCACCCTTCCTTGTCATTCCGTCCCTTACAGCTCCATATCCTGCTTACTCCGCCCGTTTACTGACTCAACCCGTCTTACCCCCTCATTCCCCGTCCGTTAGATGAGTCATCTCACCCTTCATCTTCCTTCCGCTCGTTATTTTATCGTCAGACCTTCCGACAGCTGCTTCCCCGTTTGTTATTTCCCGTTTGCTTCCCCCGCCGTTCGTTAATATGAGATTCCCCCCCCGTAATCGTTCCCCCCCGTGGCCTGGTGGCGTAACTGGTAACGCGCCGTCGAAAGATGCTTCCTGCACATTGAGTCTCGACGGAGTCCCTTGTTCGAATCAAGGTCACGGGCCCTGGGATAGGGCCAAGGGATTTTGCCGCAGCAGTGCCGCAGCGGCAGTCTGCGGCAGTCAAGTTCTGCGGCACATGTTGAAACTGCCGATGACGCACGGCGTTGGCCTTTCAACCTCGCCGGTGCATAGCGGGGAGGTTATAAGCTCCTATTACGTCGAATTGGAGCTGATTCTACTGCCGCGCGCGACGTTGGACATGCATTTTGACTTCATGCAGCGGCAGTATGCGGCAACCAAACACATGTAAATACTCTGCTGCGGCAGTCTGCAGCACTCTGCAGCGGCAAATTGGCACTTTTCTGCGGCAGTCAGGGTGCATGCTGCGGCACTTCTGCCTATGTCTGCGGCACTTTCAGCGCGTGACGCAGCGGCAATGTGACATGTTCGCGGCAATGTTCAACTTTGCTGCTGCCGCCGCCGATGCAGCAGTCCGAGCGTCAACACAAGTCTGCTGTGTATGATATCCTTAGTGATTCCCCAACGACATTTCCAACGCCATATGGCTCTTTTAATTCATTTTTTTCACGGCACGGACCACCAAACCACTTGGCTCATGCAGGTTGAAACTATTGTGCCGGACTCTCAAGTTCAATTTATATCGTTCAAGTCCAACACCATCGCCGTCATCTCCCTCGCCTTCGAAGTGCAAGTTATCAGAATACATTCATCGGCTAGCCGTCCTGAATTAGTGTTTGGTGATACTTTGGTCACTGAGAGGATTCGGCGAGCCTGCTCACCGTTGTGGTAGCACAGCCACGCTGCGGCAAAGTCCCCCTGCCATTCGAGGCAACTTTTCGGAATTGTGTTTCGAGATTTGGTCATAAAACAAGGCCGTTATGAATATAAAACACTGTGGCTCTGAAGAAACGGGCCTATCAAGATTCTCAAATCCAGCATTCGAAGTAAAGCCACCCAGCCAGAAACAAGTCTCGAATGATACCGGACAGGCAATGCAGCTGACCACTTCGAGCTCAGGATACTGTGGGGGCCCCACTGCTACTGTGGTATGACAGAAAACACCACTCACATGTTATTGATTCGTGAGTTCCGTCCGACAATTCAACTAACTTCCTACCTTGTAGTAACGTTCAACAGTGGCTGAGTGTGATCTTCGGTCAGCACATAACTCGGTGAGTTTTGGCAAGGAGATAAGTGACAGAAGCTCCTATGTGGGTCCTAACCGCCAAAATTCAAAGGCGGAATGAGTCTGGAGAGCACAGAATGAGGTGCCGGCCACTTGGACTGGCACCGTCGCGGAAGACCGGAGATGCCAAAAAATCGGGATTGCTTTTTACGCACCAAACGATGTGTTGAGCCATAATGTGTTTGTTATAAGTGCCATGTGATGCCCGGGGAATGACTTGGAGATGAGTAAATTGAAAAGCGGCAATACTTACATGTGTGACTCTGCGGCAGTGTGACAGTGCTGCGGCAGTCTTGTGGCAGTGCTGCTTGTTGCTGCGGCAGTCTGCGGCACTTACATAGGCACAGCGGCAAAATACCCGTGCCCCCTGGGATAGCGCTCCGATGCAGTTTTTTCTTTCTCATTCCTCGTCCATGGTCTAGTGGCGTAGTGGAGAACGCGCCGTCGTAACATTGAAGCTGTCCATCACATGTTTATGACGGAGACCCTTGTTCGAGTCAAGGCTGGACCATGGGCAGTCTTCTCGAGTTTTTCTTCGCCGTTCGATGTTATATTCTCGCATCTTGACTATTTTTGTTTCCCCTTTAACCGGACTAGTAGCGTAACGGTTAACGCGCCACTCAGAAATCGGATGGCTTCCGCTAGCATTTCTTGTGGAGATCCTCGTTCGATTCGAGGCTAGTGCATGGTCGGTCTTTTCGTGTGTTTTTTATTTTCCTCGCCGTTCAATGTTTTTCAATTCCCCCGTTTATCCGTTGGTTTGCAAGGGTTCCAAACGGGCTGGTGGCGCAACTGGTAGCGTGCTGTCACAGGGTACACAATTCCGGACTCTTTACAACGGAGGTCCTCGTTCGATCCGAGGTCAGCCCCTAGGAACAATAGGAACGACATTCTTTTTTCCCCGATCCTTGTCCATGGTCCAGTGGCGTAGTGGTTAACGCGTCGTCGGAAACATAAACCGTTCATCACATGTTCCCGACGGAGGTCCTTGTTCGAACCAAGGCTGGATCATGGGCGATCTAGACTTTTTACACCTTCGCTGTTCGTTGTTTTTCGGTTCTCTCGTGTGGTATGTTTTAGTTTCCCCTTTAACCGGCCTAGTAGCGTAACGGTTAACGCGCCACTCTGATATACGATGGTTGTTAGCATATTCTTGTGGAGTCCCTCGTTCGATTCGAGGCTAGGCCGTAGCGGGCAGATTAATGTGTTTTTTCCTCCGTTCGTTGTTCGTTTCTTTACTTTCGTTTGATGTTGGGTTCAGGTTGGAGCCCCGACGATGCTCCCCTCCGCATGACCCGATGGCGTAGCTGGTAGCGCATCGCAGGACCGTATATTTGTAGTTCGCCTTCGACCGCGAAGATCCCTGTTCGACTCAGGGTCGGGTCATGGATATTTATTTCCAAGTGGCTTTTTTATCCATGAAGAGCCCTTTCGAGGGAGTGAACCAGGGAGGGCGTATTGCCAGTTTTTGCTCAAATAAGAGCCTTCGGTATTTCGGCTGGTGGTTACTTTCTTCCGTTCGATAGCATTCAATAGCATTCGATATTGATTTATTCCGTTCGACGGCCACCTGGCTCAATTGGATAGAGCGTCAGACACTTAATCTGAAGGTTGCGAGTTCGACTCTCGTGGTGGGTTTTTGTCGTTCGTAAGGATTTCCGAAGAAGGGCAAGTGTAAGCCGTTCAATGTTCCTCCGTTCGATAGCGGAATATTTGCCGCGTAACGTCCGTTCCTGAGTGATCACGAAGTGAGCTCTCACACCGTGATTCCAAGCTGCAGACATGTGTGAACTATTTGAATTATGTTTCTCAAAATAACTCACCAGTTTGTTTTCACATTTTTCAGATATAGTCCTACAACAAACAGGAGGTTTTTACATGTCTCTTTCCCTGATTTTTGTCTCATCTTCTGCTGAAGAATGTGGTGAACCAGGTTTTGAATTTTTCACCCTCATTTTCAGGTGCAGATATGTATGAATTGCTAGTGAATACTCTTTTGATTTTTTTTCACTGCTATCTGCTGCGCAAACATAGCTGAAAACAGCATATAGATATTCACACACTTTCCGCTGAACATTGCACAAGAAAACACTGTGAAAAATGTGTGGAAACTGCCAAAACTGTTTTTCAAGTTTTACACTCAGTTTTCCAGGACATTCTTCTTCTATTCTTCAGATCTTTCTACAGAAGGAATGGAAGTGAAAAAGGTTTTACATTTTTCACCACAAGTTTCAGGTGCAATCATGCGTGAATTACAGCTAATGACAGTACCGAGGGCGCGAATCGAAAATTGCCGTTTTGGGCAGATTTTGATCCCTGCGAAAGAATTGGCTGTATCTCGCTGAGTTGGGCACATATGGACCTGAAAACTAGCCAGTTAATTCGGGCTAATTCGTGCACAATTAGTGATAGAGACAGCTTGAGCGACTCAGGGAGCTAACCTACACCTCTGGAGCATATACTATGTCCATAGTGACATGGTTTGTCCGCCAAACTCATCTACGTCGCATCTCAACTTGACCGTAAGCATTTAGCTATGGGATATGTAGCGGATCTGCACTACAATCTTTTACCCAAGCTGGCTCTATCACTAATTGCGCACGAATTAGCCCGAATTAACTGGCTAGTTTTCGGGTCCATATGTGCCCAACTCAGCGAGATACAGCCAATTCTTTCGCAGGGATCAAAATCTGCCCAAAACGGCAATTTTCGATTCGCGCCCTCGGTATATACTGTCATTAGCTGTAACAATGAAACTTATCTTACAGAAAACATCACCTTTATTTTGCATATTTTACCTCAATTAGCAGTTGGAAATGCCCTTTAAAACTTCTGGATTTTTCACCTATGTTTACGGTGGAAAGTTCGTGTAAAAATCATGATGAATCACTTTTTGAGCAAAATACAAACTTTGTTTCGAGTGTTTCATACCTATCGTGTTCTAAACGTTGCATAAATCAAAACGGAACAAAAAAACTTTTGTTGCGCAAAACTTTTTTTTACCACGGCTTGGATTCTCTCTGTGCTGCTTCCTGGTACGGTATATGCCATATGTGGACCTATTTTCGAAGGCAGAGGCACCGAAATCAAACTGCAGCATCAAGACAACACGACTCGGTGAATTTGATGGCTTTCGGAGATTTCCGGCCGGCACAATCTCTTGCACCCTGTGCCAAGATGTTCTGTACTTCAACTTCGAATGGGCATTCTCATTCTTCATTGCGCAGTTCGCAAAATTCGACCTGGTGAGATTTTGATGCCATCAAAGCTGGGGCCGAAGAGCGAGAAAATAAAAAAACCCCGACTGCGATAACAAAATATTTGGTGCAAAGTACCATCATGGCCAATTTGGGCTGGACTGCATGCTCCTTGCTATGAACTGGGATACATGCCGTGCTCAGCTCTGGCAGGTTCGAAAGATTCGCGGCCACCGGAAAGTCCCGGAACGATCAAAGTCTGTGATGGCACCAGTTGAAGCACCGTTTGTGATCTGTTTGCCCTATTCCTTTCAAAACTGATGTAAAGAGGTCATACACTGTGCAGGGATGCAGTCCAGAAAGAACTTGAGACTTGAGAAAAAAAAAGTTCCGAGCACTAAAGTTTTTTGTTCCGTCTTGATTTATGCAACGTTTAGAACACGATACATACCAGTCTGTGGTGACAAATGTCGTAAAAATGTCTTGAATTTTTCAGACAATTTTTCGGCAAAAAACTTCTGTGTTATGTCATGTATTTTTTGCCCATTACTCTGGTGAATTATCTGAGTTTTTCAACCAGTGTCGCAACCAAGGAATATATGTTTTCACAATTTCTGGTTTGAGTTCACCCCAAATATTGCAGACCATGTGGCAGGATAACCCCAATGCTCGTTCACGGTCATTGTCAAAAATATATTGTACTTGACAGGCTTCTTCAAGGACAGAGCTGTAACCTTCGCTTACAGCCTTCATTTCAGATTCATAGTATCGGCTAAGGAAGATTGTGTTGTATGGGCTGAAGAAGATTGTGATCCAGGAGCATAGTTCCGCGAGGACGTGAGGCTTCCAGCAAGGGATTGGACCAGCTTGCAGCCCATGCGAATACATGAGACCGTAGAACATCAGGGGTTTCACAAATGCCTTGGCGGGCAATGCACATAATGGATGACCAAACGGAGGCACCTTGAAGTGGTGGTTGCAACTGTTCATCCTGGAACCGCGGGAACTGATCTGCCTGTACCAAAACAGTGGCAGCCTTTTCTGAGGGAGGACCGGGAAACGTCATGGCTCGGAGAAGGATTTGTATGTGTTTCTTCCCAACTGGAGCACCATAATCGAGGAGGGCAGCAAGGAGGGCAGCAACCCCCTTTGTGGTTGTGTCATCCCAGTCACCTTCTATGGTATTAATACATATTACAGTCCAGTGCGTCATGTATCCAACCGGCGTCTTCAGGGCAACAAATTTGATGATCTGTTCCTGAAGAAAGCTCTGCCGCGCTGCACTTCCTTGGTGCAGGCACGCTACGCCGGAGCCTGTCCGCATCAATGTGTTCTAGGCGGTTATCAAGTGTTGTCAGTATGGCATCAATCCATCCTTGCCAGCGAGGCAAGGAGTTGCAGAATGAGTAGATAGTGGATTGGTATTGTTGTTCAAAAGATGAGGTGGACCACCAGTCAGAGTACAGAACAATTCGGCATGTCATTCTGACAATGCTGACTGCATTGTCCATCGGTATTTGATTGCTTTGAATATGGAACACCAACATGCGGAATAGGTGTTCAAACAATGGTTTTACCAATGGGCTAAGTTGTAATGAATGATGGATTCTCCAGGTTCATATGGCTTGTTTCTTACCTCTTGTCCTTCAATGTGATTCCATGGTTGCTTCGAGCCAGAAATGCGACAACAGAGAATAGGTAATCTGCCAGGGCGACTGTGTCTAGCCTCGGAACTGTTTCGCCGAGGTCTAGATCCCCAAAATACAGATACCACGGAACAGAGCTAGATCTGCCAAAATATGCTTTTGCCTGCCACAGGGATGGAGTAACAGTCAAAGCCCATGTGATGGTGTTGACATCCGAGCGTAAAATGGAGCATACACTGGAACGGTGTGCTAGGGGTTGAACAACACTGTCCAGTTCATTGTTGTTGTCCTGATACCATCTCGGCAAGAAAAAGCACCAAGAGTCGTGCCATCTTTGAGGAGTGGAATCCCCAGACATCAGGATGCAACACAGCGTGCAATAGGCTCTGGCCAGATGAATTGCATTGGTGGACATTCCGTCGCGAGCATCATTCAATCCGAATTCTCCCGGATAATCTGGAGAGATGAAATGCTCGAAGCACGACAAAATCCCATCACACAACCTGGAGAGCTGTGGCCTAACATCAATGCCACTGGGCCACTGCAGGTCGATGACCATCTCTGCAGCAGTTGCTTACTGTATGGGGATCTGTCGACATCTCCGATACCCATAATATAGCAGGCACTTCTGGTGATGCTGTTGGAAACTCCTTGAAGATTGTGTCAAGGGATGGTAGCTTCTTCATTTTGGATCAAGGGACATTTTCTCCGTCATTTCCGGTGAAATGTTGTCATCTTTGGAAAGTGGTAGATGATGGATCCGACGGCCGTGTCGGGAAGCAACATAGCTAGATATGAGTGTAACTCTACTGAGGAATAATTTCGACTTCATCCAAAGTGTCTTTGGGTGTAGTTGTGCCACAAGGGGTGCAAGTGGGGTTTGGAACGGAGAGTCGGGAGAGGCAATGGCGGATAGAAGCAGGGTGGTATATGCGATGGATCCGATGGCCGTGAAGGAAAGAACAATAACTGCAAGGGATAGATGGATCTTCCAGAGATAGATCGAGAGTGCCGCCGAGAAGAGGAACAAGCCGATATGCAACAGCAAGGGAAACATTTGCATGACAGCGTCGAATTTCCACTTGCAAAGCCCATCAAGTTTGCGCTGGCGCTCGAGGCCACGGGCTTCGATGGTCCCTCGCTCGCCGGCGGCCATGTAATACATAAGCCACTGTTTTCCCAGCACGGCGAGAAGAGCAGCCGGCAGGGTTGAGAAGAGGCTGACATAGAGCAGATTCTGGGCAACCGGAATAATGAGAGGTGTGCCGTGAGGCTGGATATCGGGTTGGATTTGAATTATGAAAGCGGAATCTACCCGAAAAAAGACCGGCCTGCAGAAGTTATTAAATGCAGTGAACGAAGGCTAGGGGAGAGTACTAACAAAAACCAAGGCCGTATCAAGGTCCGTGCTATATTTTTGTTGAAATTCCTTGTCGTCTTCATCGGCCAGGGTTTTGTAAGCATTCCAAAATGCAGTCTTCTTGTCGGTGGCAGGCGGCTTTGGCTTGAGTGCTTCAAGCTTCGGCGTGAGCGCTTCAAGAGCTTGTTGGAATCTCGAGGACCGTTAGTTTGAGATTTGAAATGCGTAGTCATGGGCTCACTTTTCCGCTTGGTGAACCCACTTTGCCGAATGGTCTTCCTGCTTCTGCATTAGTTCCGAAAAACATCTTTCAAGCGAACAACATCTTTCAAGCGTGTGGGTGAGTCTATGGATGTATATCATTAGCCCTAGGTAAGATGGATAAGCCCCGATTGTACCGGTCGTTTGTGCTGGAGGCTCCGTCGTCGAACGCAGTGGGTGGCTTCGGCTTGAGTGCGTCGAGAGCTTGATTGAGTCTCAAGGACCGTTAGTTCGGGGTTTCGTGTGCGTGGTCATGAACCTACTTTTCCGATTGGTCGTCTTGCTTTCGCATCAACTCTGAAAAGCATCGTTCAAGCCTGTTGATAAGTCTGGATTTTTGCGTTAGCATTATGAGTTCAAGGAGAAGTCCTACACGTACCGGTCGTTGGGGGTGAGGCTTCCCTCGTTGAGGTTGTAAGAATATCACATCCAAGGGGGGAAAAGGGAGATACAATCCGATAATTTATTCAAGATAACGGCGGCCTTTTATACCTCTAGAACAATGTACAATACAGGGACAAACGGATGAGGTAGAACAATGAACCAGACCAGCTGAATCACGTCTCCATGCCAAACGCTGTGCATCTCCATGCCAGCTATCAATGCGCAGGTTTGCGCAGCCAACCGCCACGTATCTCCAACGTGTCGGCTTGTCATCATTCCAACAGAGGTTGCCATCGGAGGCCATCGAGAGAGGGGAGGGCAAGATGGGAGAGGACGAAAAGCCTCGAGGTTGGAGCGAGGAGGCTGCCAGCAGGATGCCACTGTCAGTTTAGACACGTGGTCGATGACGTGATGCTTGAACCTAAAATAAAAAGAGACCTGAATTCTCTCTGTTATGTCGTCTTCGTCCGCTCGAGGTGGACATGGCCTAAAGCAAGCCTAAAGGTCGAAACACCTTCTCAACATCTAGAGCGGGAAAATTAAGGTACAGGAAAGGAAATCTGCCCAACGCGAATACAAAGAAAGATGCAGACGGAGAAAAACAACTCGCAAAGAAGAAAGCAGCGAAACGTTGTGCTTGGTGCAATGGTGCATCGGCGGGAGCCGAAACCGTTCGATACGTCCGGAACTGTGCAAGTGAGAGAGAGAGAGAGACTTCTATATTTATATACTGCTACAGGCCAACTCGAGCCAAGATGCAGTCGCTACCGTACTCCGCTAGTACCTAAGCTAGCTAAGTGTGTGGGGTAGCGCACTGTCGTAGGTAAATCACCGTGGGATAGAATAGTGTGGAGGTGGACTAAAATGGTGGAGGGGGGGAGTGGGTAGGTATGTACAGGTTCTGGTGTTGCGTGCCATAGAGGCATGGGCATAGAAAGCATAGGTGTGCATGAGCAATATATACAGTGAAATGGAAATGGGGTATTGAGCGGCCACTCTAGGCCGCGTCTTCATCGTCATTGTCTTCTTCGTCACCGCTGCTTTCCGCCTCAACGTCCGGTTCGTCATCGAAGGACGGGATTGTGCGAATGGGGCGTGGTGTTCCAGTCTTCGTAAAGGCGCCGGACTTCTCGATGAAGTCTGCCAATGCCGCGATGCCATTTTTCGTCCCGAGGATGTCGGGGAGGTGAATGGTCGGGGACGCTTTGCGCAGTATGTCCCGGTATTCGTCGTAGCGAGGGCACTCTTGCAAGATATGTGCCCTCGTCTCGAAGCCTGCACCGCAAGAGCCGGTGCTTCTTGCCGCAAAGCGGCATTCCGTGTTCGATTTAGATCGCATGAGCGTTGTTTGTAGACTTTGGATAGATGCAGGTGGCGGGATATAAAGAGTCTCTAAGCAACAAGGAAGTGGTACGGGAGACAAGGCAGCGAGTACTTGAGACTGGGGGCCAGGTAGGCTGGAGTATGTTGGGAGTATGCGCAGAGACACGAAAGAAAGAAAGAAAAGTCTATTCAGAGAAAAAGGCACATCCGGCGAATTGGTGCTCCGCTAAGCTCTCGATGTTGATATCCACGTATATCATAATCGACCGCGCTCAATTGAATGGATCCAATCTCCTGAGTCCGCCGGGGAGCTTGCAACATTGACGCAGAATTCTTGAAGAATTTAAATCAAGAAAGTGAGGCCAAGACGGATTCAGAGCTCAAAAGTGGTTGCAATAGAAAAACAGTGGTTTTAGTTTTGTGGGCCATAGGGCATCACGTCAAGCAACTTGTGGATCGTGAATTCGAGCCAGCCGCCAGTCTGCAGACGGAGGAAGCTTCGGCAGCGTTGCCAATGATTGTACAGTTTCCACCGGAGCGAAAGTTTACAAATTTAGGCCATGCAGGCGGTTGGCAGGTGGTGGACTGGTAGGTTCGGATCAAGCCTGCCGTTCCATTGTTTGTTGATGCGGGCGGTATTTAGGGGAAAACAATGGAAGAGCCTCATCTGGAAAATTACCGATGTCTATGGTGGTCTATGCTAGACCAAATAGAAGAAATAGACGGATAGACTGCCCCCTGTCTATCTTAGACATCCATAGACGGTGGGTTTCTATCGTAGACCACGATAGACCGCTTAGACAGATAGACAGATAGACCGATAGACAGCCATAGACGGATGCCAGCATCGCGTAAAGCATCAAACGACGATCGTTTCCATGATTTTGTCTTTGTTACAGTGGTCGTCGTCAAGCAATCATTAATCATTCATTAATCCGGGTCAAGGTGGGTCAAGCAGGATAGAAGAGGGGCAGCAATTTTATTGACAGTCAACTATGGAACTATCCTACGCAAAACTACTGCGATCAAAGAGACTATGTATGGTACCCGACGTTGAACAAGACAAATTTCAATCACCGTCGGGAGGGCTGCGATGACGGAGGCCATCGAGGACCTGCATGATGGAAAAAGTGGTCAGCATTGGATTTAGAACTGAGCGTACCTATAGTAGGCCGGGATGAGCAAGGGATGAGTGACAAGTCCAGATTAGTTGTCCGAATTGAGGGGACGGGGGAAAAGACGCACAGTAAAGGTGGGCGGACGGAGAAAGAGTGTAGCGATAAATCATGTGAACCGCGCGCCTTTTATACAATTCCCCCTTCCCTAACGCCGGTCGGCAACGGACTTGGTGAAATTTTTCAGAGCACCTTGAACCTTGGTCACCGTCCTTGAAGCGACATTGAAACGTAGACATCGCGAGAGTGCGATGTCCGGATGATGAAAATAGACGTGATGGTTTGAAAAGACGGGTGCGTTCGCGCGACTAAGCGAGACTTCGATCTCTAGCCGTGTCTATCGCTACGTGACCGTGTCTGTTGCGGTCTATCAGTGGTCTATCCGTCTATACGTGTCTGTGCCAGAAGTGGCCGGTCTATGTGGAAACTGAATCTCTATCCTGCCAGAATGCGTTTCCAGATCTGAGGCTTGAGCCAAGATCACGAAAAAGGGCAGGACCTTCGTCGCGCTCTCACGTCCGCAATACCATGTATATCCCTTGGGAACCTTGACAAGGTCTGTTCGTTTTTAGTCAACTTAGACTTCTGCCGACTCGGATTTTGAATAGCGCGCATGAGAACGACGCAGAACGCGTGCCAAGTGGCCACTTTTCAAAATTGAGGTTCCGATGTCATCCGGCCCCGGCACGTATATCTGAGTCGACAGTATTCTTTAATTGCAATGAAAGACTGCCCTTTCACCGTTTCACCGCGCATTTTGGATGAGAGGGACAACAACGAGACCGAATTGTATCTCGACGCGATTTCTGATGGTTTTCCTTTTCGGGGATGGTCGCTTAATGTCGCTTAACTTTTTTGCGCCTCCCTCCATGTCGGCGCCGCAGCCTCAAACCCCTCGAAAGCGGCGCACGCAGCGCCCTCTTGGGTCACCTGCTACACCACGACGCCGCTCGCGCACAACTGCGACCTGATTACAGGGTACCAAGCCCGCAAAACTCTCCTACGCGGAAATATCGACACAGCTCGTTACGCTTCTCGCATTGACCTCTATTCCGGACCTCTGGCAGATATACCTCATTAGCAAAATTCTTTGCGGCTTCGACAGTGCCTTTCTGGCTGGTACGGGATATGGGAAGAGTTTAATCTTCGAAGGATTGGCGGTTCTCGGCGGGAAGAACAAAGTCGTTATTGTTATCAGTCCACTGAAAGCACTGGAAAGGGATCAGGTATGTTCCTCCTTATCCACTGCTCAAATTATGAGGCATTGAAACTCCCAAAACAGGTGGACCAGGCCCGCAAAAAGGGCATTGATGCCATTTTGATCAATGAGGATAATACCAAAACTGCCAGCCTGTGGAAGGAAGCTCGAACGACAGCACAGCTCGTATATATCTCACCGGAGATGGCCTGCTCCGACAGCTTCATCCGCCTCTGGAAAGATCCCAAATTCCGAGGCAGAATCACCGCGCTCATCGTCGACGAGGCCCATTGCATTGATGTATGGGGTGACGAGTTTCGGCCGGAGTACAAGAAGTTGGAGATGCTCCGCAGCTATACGGGCCAGGAGGTTCCATTCGTTGCCTGTACTGCGACAGCATCGACGTCTACGTTTGACACCATCTGGAACTCACTTGGATTTGGGAACCGACCTTTCTGGGTTCTCGACGTCGGGTGTGGCCGAAACAACCTGCTCTACTCACAATCTCTAATCCCCAAAATCCTGTGCTCGACGTTCTGAACTACCTTCCGGAGCACCTCGACGACAATACTCCGCGAGAGGCAGTCGACAAGATGCTCTTCTATTTCGATTCCGAGGGGGCCTGCGGGAAGGGTGTCAATACGGTCCGATCTGCGCTTCCCGCGCATCTGCGGGATTGTGTGTACGCTTTTTCGTCCGGAATTTCTGAGGACGCAAAGAGGGACTGTTGGGAAGGGTTCATGAGCGGCAGGTACCGCATCATTTGCTGCACCGATGCAGCCGGTATGGGCTGCAACGTTCACGACGTCAAAATCACGGTAATCTTTGATTGTCCGTCGTCCCTCGCAGTCCTGTCCCAACGATGGGGTCATACTGCACGTGGACGTGGAACCATTGGGACGTGTCTGCTCCTTGTGCGATCCTGGGCGTTTCGGCCGATCCCTTCCTCAGAGGTCGCATCGGGAGCCGCAGTCCAGCGCCTTTGCGGGCAGAAAAAGACACAGTTAGAACCCCAAAACCACACCACGTCCCGCAGCAAAATCGAACCCACCCTTGAAGCGTTCATAAATTCGGGCTCAGCAGTTGGGAAAGACAATCGTGAGTTCCGGTTTCTGCACGCGCTATACATGGTGATTAATTATTTTTAGGGTGTTCCCACTGTATCATGGCGAGGGTTTTCCGTCCGCGGACAGGCCTAAGCATTTTCGACAGCCTAGACGCAACCATGCCCAAATCCGTTGGCGAGTTGTCCCGAAACTCGGTGTACGACTTAAGCTGGACACAGATTGACCTTCCCGGAAAGACCCCGCCCGACAATCGTTGTTGCGGAGTACGTAATCCAGCTCTTCTGGCCTCATTCCAGCCATCGAGCGCCCGCGGCCATCGCCTGCGTCAATTTGCCGCCGAGTTCATTCATCCGCTCGCCGAAGCAGAAGAGCATTCGGAGTTACGGCTGACCTCGCCTAGCTCCACCATTTCGGATGAGTCTACAGGAACTGTGGAATTTGAACCACTTGCGAAGGGTCAAGCAGTTTCCAAAGCCGACAAGGAGACGCTTCGGGCCCGCTGGCGCATTTTGCGGCACAAGAGGCGGGGTAGCAGCAAATTCATCTCCGACGAGGTAGCGCTGCCGCCATGGACACTGGCAGTGTGGAGCTTGACCGCATTTGGCCGGGGTTGGCCAAACGTCATGGCCGTTTGACCCTGGTTTGGCCGTTTCGTCAACCCAATTTCCTTTTTTGGACAACCACCCGTAAAACCACTGGGACCCATCCAAAAATGTGCAGGGGTGCACAGAGAGCGAGAATATAGCTGGTTGTCCATTATATCGGCCACAAACATGCATACCTCGGCTTCCAGCCCAGTGTGAACCAGATCTTGTTTACACCGTTGCAGAATTGGTTGCAAATCAGCTTTGAACACAATTTGTACGTGGAACTAGCCTGAAGACTGGACTGTGGATGGATATGTGGTAGGTACCCTGCTGAATGACCTTCCGCAATGTCAATTGGACATATAAAACATCAAACCTGTCCAATAATTCGAGTGTATACGCGTGAAAACGTGCCGCAGTGAACTTTCAACTCGTACTTAGTCCTGCCTGCACTTCCTTAACCTGCATGCTAATCAGAAAAGTTTGGGAAGGGTGTCGACTCAGATTTGTCCGTAGTCAGTCTCAATCCCCTGCTGCTGTTCCCTGACCATGGTCCTCCTGAGGAACCCGTCTCAAAATTTCAACGGTCTGGACCAAGATCATTTCATTCGTTGGCCTGAACCCCAGCGGAGGTTACAATAATTGTGTCTCTTTCATGCCAGTGTAGATTCCATTTTTGAATTTGCCCGCAATGTCCTCTGTATTCGGAAAAAATCAAGCACCGAATCAATTGAGTCTTGACAGAGTGAGAAAGCAAATTATGTGTTCAATTGACTGTTTGGTTTCTAGCATACCGCCCGCAGAAGCATGCAGCTCCTTCACATTCCAGCAAAAAAAGAAATGAAGACGGCACTCCTAAAAATACAGATGAGGTTATCCGAGTCAAGGGAGTAGCAGAATAGAAGCCAACGGACCACACACACTTCCTGCCAGCTCTCACAAAGTCCCATTGATAAGTAATTGTAGGTCCTAGGATTTATGGCTCGTGAAAACGTGTTGAGCAAAGACGGCACCAGAGGCCAGGCCGCATAGGGCACGGTGTAGTATCAAGGTACCATCAATGTATGATCATTTGAAGTACTGGGGGTGAGTCAAAAACACTCCTGGGTGCAGGAAAAGCGATTTACAGACATGGTCAAAAAAACGGCCAAAAATGGTCAAACCCGGTCAAACCCGGTCAAAGCGGCCAAGTCGGTCAAACCCTTTGGGCCGTTGACTCGGCCCGCCCCACACTGGACACTGGAGGCACTGGTGTCTTCTGCTGGTAAGTTCTTATCCGAAGCTGTAATCGGGAAGAAGCAGATTCTTGCTGTGGTAAAGCACTGGGATTTCGGCACGGACGAAGATTTTCGTGACGTCGCGGAGATCATTTCTGACTGGCGCACAATCTTCGTCTCGGTGACCCCACAATCAGAACGCCGGACTCACAAACGCACGCGTGCAGGGAGCATCTCTATCCCTGTCCCACCTCAGCCCAATTTCACACCACCTACGACACCTCGAAACAACGCTGCCACACCCCGTCCCAAAAACCGGACTCCACGCCAGCAGTCAACCTCTGTTCAAACTGCCCTTCATACACCTGCTTCCACATCGGCCCAGCCGGTTGATGTCTTTTCCTCGCCGTCCAATCCACGGCCTCCCTTCTCGCATTCGCATTATAGCCCCGTATATTGTCGCCCACAGTCCGTTTCGATTTCACGGTCCGGACCTCAACTATACTTGGGCTTGAGGGCCATTGCATGCGCATGGCAGACCGAGTTCGGTTCTTTTTGAAAATTTTCAGTGTTCACTGTGCAGCTAGGTGAGTGTCGAGGCGAGGCAATGTGTTTGCTTCATCTCTTTGTCATTCAGTTATTACAACAATACCACATTATGCCCATAGCCTCACTCACCCTCGCCCGAGCTGCGCTCGGCTCGAGTTCGCGGGTTCAACTTCAAGTGAAGTTCGAGTCCAAGATAACCATTTTTCCCCGAGGAATTGCCTTTTGCTCACCCTCGCCCGAGCTTCGCTCGGCTCGAGTTCGCCGGGCAACAAGTATTGTATCTGAAAGCCAAACACTGAAAACTCGTTGAACCCCCCGATTCACTTGAGAACGGCTAAGTGTATGGCCGAGATGACTAAAGATGACTAAACGGTAAGGGAATGGTAAGACAAAACAGTCAAGTAACCGCATTGAGCACGAAAAACACACGATAATTCCCTTATTAGGGTAATTTTCCAACACCTTTGAACAATGTCATCGCTGCGAAAAACACCTACTCTGGCGCTGAAGCTGTGTATAACCGAGTTAAAAATAAATTTTTAAACTCGGAATCCTCCTTCTTCCCATCCGATTCAACTTGCTACACCACCTCTTCGTCCTGTTGCTACGCTGCAGTCCACACCTCATCCATCTACATATTATCGCTCTCATGTTGCCTACCAAACTCCGCACCAATATCCTACCACGCCAATCAGCACACCTAGTTTTATTCCAGGTCGCCCGAACTATGCGCAGTTATGGCCAACGAATCCGATGGTGCAGCCACCGACCTCTTCCTATCCATCCCCTCTGCATTATTATCCTCCCAACTATATTCCCTCTGCGTCTTATTCTCTACCGTACCCTGTACCTAATAGAACTCCAGATACTAGGCCTCCTGGCCCGAGCTAAATTCATCCCCACCCCCGAGAGCCCCTGAACCCAATCCCGTGTTTGTGATCTCATCCCCGTGCAGGTCATCGTAAGTGTCGAAAGAAATCGGATTTTCATTTATACTGTCCAAAATGGTTCCAGTATGGAGCCTGTTGTCCTGGGTGGTCCTCGCGGTTGCTTTCTCTTTCACCAGGGGATAACCCAGCTTTGGGTCCCATGTAGTATCGCGTATGAATTCCTTGAACTTGCTCTGCCATTCTTGGGCACCTTCGACAATGATGTCGAAAATGGCAGACCGTGGTTCCGCCTGGGTGACTGGTGCGGCAGTATTGTTCTTCTTTTTACGTGGAGGTTTTGGTGGTGCCGGAACAAAGTGACCCTCTGGCGCAATGACGTGAGCCTTCAAGCGAACCATTTCTTCGATGAGAGCTCGAATGTCCTCGTGAAAGGCAACCTCCTTGTGACGGCGGGCACGATCCGAGTCACCGAAAAAATTAGCCACTGAATGACTGATTTCTCGGAATGCCTCGACACTTGCAGATCCTTTGGCGATGATGTATTCGATGGTAACCCCGTTTCCGTCTGCGATGAACACCCGCTAATGATAGATGAGTATAAAATCCGGAATGAATTACAACTCCAACCTTGACCCAATAATTGTTTTGTTCAAGATACAGGTCGGCGGCAATGCTTCTCCCGTAAATGCCCCATCGGTTATAAAACCACGCCTGTTCTCGAGCCAGGCGAAGTGCCTCAGTCATTTTGTACTTGGACCGAACTATCACCTCAACACATTCACGGGCATAATTATGTTGTCCAGCGCCGCGGAATGCCAGTGCCCAATATTTGAGAACCCGCATGACTGCACCTGCATCAGCAATACTGACCGATTTCTCGAACTTGCAGAAGAACAGAGCATCCCGAATGAAATAGACTGAATGCGCAAAGTAGTCGTCATTTGCAGCCTTGGCTTTCTCGGCGGCGGTTGTCGTTGCAAACTCCTCGAAAAGAATCTTTGACATAAGTTTGATATCATCCAACATGGGGCGCCATTTCTTCAGCTGAGATATCAGCTTAAAACCTTTCTTCACTGTCACATGCTTAGCCAAACTCGAGCCAGCAGCGTCTCGACGTGCACTCGGCTCGAGTCGGGCTCGAGTGACTGGAGCCGCTCGAGCCATATATTGATACACTATCTAGTGTAGGATACGATGATATACAAATTTCCCAACTCGAGTCGCTCGAGCGACCCATCTGCTCGAGTTGCTTGAGCCCAGGATTAAGTTGGACAATTCCGTCTTCCACTCGAGCTGCTTGGGCTCGAGTCGTCTTCCACTCGAGCTGCTCGGGCTCGAGTCACCCCTTCTGCTCGAGTCCCAATGGTTGAGATATGGATAGAAAGGGACTCGTTTAGTATTGCGAGTTGGATTATCCAGGATCAGTGATGATAGACTGAGAAAATTTTAATGCACACACCAAGTGTTTATATCAAGGCAGTCTTGGAGGCGGCAACGACGGGGCATTGGATTGACGATGGCCAAGCAGAGATGGTTGACGTTCCCCTCGTTCTCTGATTGAGCTGGTAAACGGATGTGAGCACGATCTGAAAAAGAAAAGGAGATGCGACTCGCGAGACGGTACTGAACTTATTTCGAGCGAATTCAGAAGAATTGCATGTGATATGTGTGAACATTGAGCGCAAGGGGACTTTCATCAGGCCTATGTCTGGGGGCAAGCTGGGGGCGGCCGTGCCACCGCACCTAGGCGGACAAAGATAAGAACAACACAAAAACGCGAAAGCAAGAATGTGGACCTGCCTGTCGTTCGGCCCCAATGATCGTCTCTGGACTGTGGAGTTTTAGTGCTTTAGGGTCACAATGGAATTGAGAAGTGAGGGGGAGGGGGAGTAGCGAAAGGCCAGATTACATACTCGGATTCGCAGCGATTTTTGTGATCGCGTCCGACAACGGCTGCCACTCATTGTCGCCGTCGGACGTCAGCGCGACGAAGCATCAGAGATCCATGGGGTTGGTGATTTCGGTGGCATATTGCACTGCGCTCCCTGTGATTGCCACTGAAGTGAAAGTCAGGAAGATATTAGAGTGGCACGTACTCGGTGGACACCCGCACTCCTGCATCTCGCTGGGCCAAAGTGGGCTCGAAGCCGTGTAAGGAGCTTTGAGGGCATTGCAGGGAAAACGAGGCAAAGATGACCAACGTCGGATTGCGAGGCGTCTTCAGTGTTCACCTTGTCGTGGCAGGACCGGAAGAAGGCAGTGTGGCTGTGCTCAAAGCCTGATGCCGGATCATTGCGTGATCTGAGTCTTGGCTTTCCTCTCCCGACTCCCGAGTCCCCTCGCTTGAGCCTTGCACTCCATAACTATACACGCCTGCGCCTTACCACATCCTTCCAGAGCCTCTCGTGACCACTCTCACCATCCAAGTTGTCTCTCCAACACCACTGGAGAGCCAAGGTCAAAGCCAAGGTGCAAAATTAGCGCGAAAGTTCTTGCACGCCAGCATTCACGGTCTGATGTTGCTCAACCAATCTACCTACTTCCTTCTCTGTGGCATTGCAATCGGCTCGTACTCCCCAGATGGTTTCGGCCTCAATTCTTGCCAGATCTTGCGGCGCCTCGGGAATGGATCACACGCCGAGCGTATCACGACGCCTCACGAGTGGTTACCCTGACCTCCTACTCGAATAACTAGGCAACTGATCCCTTGGATGCACACAATTTCTGGATTCTCACTGGGTCATATCTGAAGACCGCTTTCAATTTCTGAAGTACCCGCCTTCGTTCCAAATCGAGACAAGGCACATTCCAATTTGACCATCAACTTCAGCGTCCTACAAG
This sequence comes from Mycena polygramma, assembly GCA_029449255.1. NCBI lineage: Eukaryota > Fungi > Basidiomycota > Agaricomycetes > Agaricales > Mycenaceae > Mycena > Mycena polygramma. Next base: position 381,220 of record JARKID010000013.1, on the reverse strand, counting down.
TGATACAACTTGTTGAGACTACTTGTTGGTATGTGCTTTCAAGCGTCGCTTGTATTTATTAAAATCCCCGCCCGTACTCTCTGGCCCCGCCTATTTCTCCAAAGATTCGTCAATCCTGCAGGTTACCTTCACCGTGACGGCGTGAATTTAATGCTCTATCGACCTTTGTTTTCTGGTCCACACAGCGAGGCTGCGCCAAGCACGCCTTGACTTATTTATCGACCCCGGTCCATTTGCGGCACTTCATTCTAAACCCTATTCGCTGCAAATCACACATTTTGGGCAGACTGAGGTAACGATCGCATCTTCCTTCTCAACTTGACTGACTTGAGATCCAGTGCTCTCCAGGACTCGCTGCTACCTTTTCCTGGTCTTGGCGGTCAGGCCTGCAGGGTATTAGCCGCCCTACTAACGCCCATCTCGGCAAAGGGTGTCAAAGGGCGGGAGTGCGTCACTTTCCCTTTGCGCTTCGCAGATGTACAAATCCTTTCCATTCTAGACCACAAATGAGCGGTATCATAATGTCCTTGTTGAATTCAAACTGCCGCATGTTAACTCATGTCTGTCGTGCGTTCGTATTGAATTTAGATGCGTTTTTTCACAGTCCCGTAAGCACACCCAGTCACTATAATCAACTCCAACTGACTTTCCTCAATGTCTCGACATTTGGATGTATCGTGCATCACCGTGTATACCTTACACCCTTTCGCTGGGTGGCGAGGGCACAGAAGCTGTGAATGTTTCTTTCTTGTCCCCGACTACTCTCTCGCGCTCGTGCTCGTGCTCGATCGACATCGAATTCGTGGCGGATTACGCCGAGATTTGGATCCATTTACATACAGGCAAGTTTCCAAGCTCGGGTCTGCATACAGCAGTTGTCCAACAAAAAAGCGTACTAGTCGGAGTCCCGGAGGACACAGTGAGTTAATACCAGGTGTATCACCCATGCGCAACTTCCATCAACTGTTCCCCTCTCCTTGCCACTCTCCGCTGATCTTGTAGGGATCGCTGTTGTTTTTCCGCCTCCCCGTTGCCAGCCTCGGGCTTCATATCGCGGCCGAATCAAATCCCGGAAAAACAGCCGCGTGCTTGCTTAGGCCCACAAATCCAAAGTTGGTGGATTACGATTGTCCCCGTCATCTTCTTTGTTTGACTGACCTTCGTGTGATTGAACTCTCGACATTTTAGATGCGATCATATTCAGTGGCTGGCTCAACTTTGGCTGGCCTTCCAGATGTCCGGTCACCCCTCTTTTCGTCCTGTGTGCCGTGGGCAAGACTGACGAGAACATCGCTTGTCGGTCAAAGACAGTACTCGGGCGCAAAGGTAATGTTGGCGATGTCGTTCATGGTTCGTTGAATTTCCCAGTGCTTGACCTACATGTACTTGCCTTGTTTTCTTGGTTGGTTTAGCTTTTTCTTGTGGAATAATTCCGACCACGACGACCGAGTGATTTGATTACGACCGGACGTTTCGGTGGTCTACAATAATGACTTCATTGTCCCCCTGGCCTTCATCCTTATCTCACAAGCGAGGTGACTCGTCTTCAAGGGACTTTCATCCACTTAAACATTCATTACAGGTGCGTGTTTACTTCTCCTCGCCATGTCGTTGTCTCCCTGCTCTGGTTGCTGGAGTGCCCAGGCAAACTCCTTAACTCTCACCCATGAACCATAATTCCCCGCTCAACAACTTGCGAGTGTTGCGCAAGTTCAAAGTTGCGTCAGTTACAACTCACGTGCGAACCTTTGGACGATACGGAACAAATCCAACCTCGCGTCAAAGGGTGCGGCATAAGTCCAACCACAGCACATGCTGAGCGCCTGCACTCACATTTTGAAGCAGGATTTTCAGCTTGGGTTGAGTTTGGCTGTAAGTCGGCGTCCTGGCCGGTGCCGCGATGCCGGTGATGGTTCACCCGAGGACAAAGAGGGAATCACGTGGTGATCGTTTCTTTGTCCGCAACCACTCTGAGTCTCGCAACGCTGTCTCTTCGAGCGCACGCACCCCCGGGTCCCTAAGAAGAGTGGGTAAGTGCAATTCAGAGGCCATTCTCCGTTGAAATTCACTTACGTGCAGGTTGACGGCTTCCAAGTCGGACTTCGAACGCTCGTCGTCGGTGGCATCGAGTGGCACAAAACAAGGCATCACATCGATTTGCCATTCACAAGGCGGGTGCGAGCTCACCATCTTACCCCTCCGAACACTGCTAACAGTTTACTCAAAGTTTCAAGTTGAAATTATTGGTGAAGGATATCTTCTCTGGACCATAATCCACTTAACTCAATCAGGTCCCCTTCTATCTTCGGGCGGTCGACCTATTCATCGGAGAGCTATAGCCTACGGCGTGCGCCACGAATCACTTGTGGACATGCCGATCCCGCTTCCTCGACGGGTTCCCTTGCATAATGGGAGTTCGGTGAGCAGATGTCTAGCCCGAACAGGATGTCGTGGCGAGATACACTATACACCGGAAATTATAGAATCAAGCAGGTTGGTGGCTCTAGCGGATCAGTGGCTCCCGCGGAGGTTTAGTCCGAACAGATCTGCGAGTCAAGCAGGGCTCGAGCGGCCCGAGCGGATGAGGGGCCCGAGCGACTCGAGAGTCAAGCAGGATTCAGAGCAGATGATGGGCTCGAGCGGCCCGAGCGGATGAGGGGCCCGAGCGACTCGAGCAGACGAGCGGCTCGAGTGGCTCGAGCGGCTCGGGCAGATGAGTGGCTCAAGTAGCTCAAGCCGGACTCGAGCGGGAAAATGGTGTAATAGTACTTGTATTAGGTGTACATACGACGGATAGCGAATTAATACATGGCTCGAGCGGCTCGAGTGACTCGAGCCGGACTCGAGCCGAACGCACGTCGAGACGCTGCTGGCTCGAGTTTGGCTAAGCTGGATTCATTTCTTCACCCTAGAACATACAATTAGTATGGTACACAACACCCGAGAAGAAACGTACATGACACAGTGCAAAATTCTCGCGATCAGCGAGTGCCGAATTAGCGATTTCGAGGGCGCATAATTGGGCTTGTTAACATCCCAAGTGCGGTTAAGCATACCCTTGTGCGCCGCCAGAGAGGTAGGATCCCGTATAGCGTGCCCATAGTGCACCTTCATAATCATATGCGAGGCCTGCAGTGCATGGTGAAAATGTGCGCTCAGTTCATCCCCATATTCCATCCGTTCGAATGAGTTAACATCGTCTTTGCGAATGCGCCGGCCATTCCGAAAATTGTTGGCAGTCAGCCAATCCCCCTGTATAATCCGAGTTTTTGATGCCCACTCTGTTTTCGACATTTGGGACCGCTCTCGGATAGCGTCAAGAACATCTATGACACCTTTCTTGGACCCCTCGTTGACATCGAAGACACTGAATGGGCGCACATCTGTTTCCTTGGGCTCGGTCCGTTGGCATCATGCCTTCGATCTCCGACAGCATCTTCTGCCGATCCTTCCACTCTCCGTTGCCGGGACAATAAAGGACAAGAATTTCGGCGATGAGGGCAATGAAAGACCGCTCCATGTGGTCGTCGTCGTCATTTGTGGGTAGAATATCTTCGACGGTGGCGTGCCTGCGCTCTCCACGCAAATCCAGCTTTGATTTGAGATTTTCAGCCGCTGGATCAACGCCTTCGAGCGCAAAGAAGGCGACGTTTGTTGCGTGAATCATGGAGTTTCGGTTGGTGAGTCGCTGCTGTGATTTTCGGAGGAAGATATTGATGTTATCGAAGATGGTCATCCACATTTTCCCGCTGTGAACCAATGCAATGCCGAGGCGGATCGCATCATCGGATATCCGCTGTTTTAACCGCTCCGCTGTGCGACCAGAGACACAGACACCGACGTTACTGAGCATGCGAGTGACTCGGGTACTTGTGCCAGAAATTTTGAAGAAGAGACAGAGTAGGAGGGGCAATAGATTTGTTGCGCGGTTACGGACAAATGCGAGCATGCTGATAGCTACGATGATAGCCTGGACGTAGATTAGCAGAAGATCTCTTCCGAATACGAAGAGCAACGCACAAATATAGGATTCCGACTAAAATCCTCGAAACCCTTCCAGTGCGAGGTATTCTCGGCCTCCGGATGACCAGCCTCGTCATGGTCCTCATTTGGGTCGTCATCCCAATCTTTGTCGTTCTCTTTGTGGTTCTCTTCTCCGGATTTCCCTTCTGCACCATCAGATCCATCCCCTGTACCCGTGTCCATGTGTTACTTCCGGTGATTGTTGGGTGATGCGACGAAGACATGCAGGAGCTCAAAAAAGAACGGAGCCAGAGCTCGGTACTTGTTTGCCAGTTTAGACGGGTCCAGAAGCTCGCGGATGCCAGAAATCGTGAGTTCCTTGATTCGAATCTGCAAGGACATGTCCGTGATTACCCTGTTGCTGTCTTGAAGCACTGCATTTTTTGCGACGGGGGTGATCATCGAGAGAATCTGTTCCCGCTGCACAGGAGAACTACATCGCTGCACCCATGGGGAGAAGATGTGTGCAGCTGGAAAGCGCCCGGTAGGGTCGGTGTGAGTTGGTGTATATCCCAGGAATCGGGCTGCACGATCTTTGATAGGCTTTATATCCGTGGTGAAGATGAAGCTGAGGAGGTGCCGGATAGAAACCTCGAGAAAGATGACGAGGGAAAGAATCAGGCGTAGTTTAGTGTCAATAGATAGCTTGGAGACATCTCCCAGTTTGTCTGTCCAGTATTCAGAGTTGAAGTCGTCCATGGTCAGTGCTGGGACGCGTTAATCGATTATCGGAGCGGCCGATCGCGTCAAGTCACAGCGTGATGATGTGTGACACCAATTAGCGAACTTGCACACCTCAGGAGTGACCGCCATCATGCCGTAAAGGGCCTCTTAGGCCCCCTTCGCTGTATGAGTAAACGGGGCCTAAGAGGCCCCATCCGCCGGGCGGATTGCGCCACTATTAGGTGTGTTTCCCATTTTGGGAGATATGCCTGGTGGCCGCCGGCGCGTCGCGCGCATCAGCTGGAATGCGCGCCATCGCGCCCCTGCTCCAATATTGAGTCTGCTTTTCAGGAATTGGTATCGTATTGGACGTTTGTATGCAGATACGGCGTAAAAAACGGTTGAATAAAATTGCTAGAACAATAAAATTCGTCCGCATGCATTACAACACATATGCAACCGTGAGAGGGTAACATAGACACATAGGATACTGCTCGAGCTCAATAGTTGAGATGGGACGCCCGACAAATGAGGCGGCGGATGCATCCGCCGCTGGCCAAAAAAAAAAGTCATCCCGATCCACCAGTGCTGTGGTGGTCCCGTCCAAACGTCTACACGGGAAGTATGATCGAGGGGACCGAGGGGAGCAACCTCAACTATGCATTGCCTGGCGGAGACAGAAAACGGCAGCGCTTGAGAACCAGGCACGGTGTCGGCATATGCATTGAAAAATGTGACGAACTGGTCGGTGTTCCCAAGATATAGTGGCCCGCGAGAGAACGACGAGAATGCAGACTGCAGGCGGGTATAAAGCACCAGCCCAAGTAAGAAGTCTGTGGTGAGTTCCCACTCCAATAAGAAAGACAGTCCGAGTGCAAGACATCATGGAGAGCAGGGAGTTGCATGAATCCGTTTGGCGCCTGAAGTACGCGATGATGTTGAGGTTTCATTCTTGGAGCTGGCGGACGTATCCGCCGCAGAGCGAGGGCAGGGTATCAAGACACATGAGATGGAGAGTAGGCCAATCAGAAGCTATGCATCTGAGAGGGAGGCAAAAAAGAGAAAGAGCCTAAGAACAGTGAGAAGAATGAGAGTTAAGAGTAAGTAAGCAAGTTCAACGTGTCGACGCCCGGCCGGACCGCCGCCATCAGACGAGTCTCCGAGACTTCCTTCAGGCCGACTTGTGCGACGTCTGCATCCACCGACCACCTGGCGGCCAGAGGCATCCACCGTTCCGTCAATGAGATGTTGACAATTTGAACCTTGTTAATAAGTACTGCTTTCTACTTGCTAGTGATTCTCTGTGGTCTGTTAGTGACTGGACAAGTTCCTGTTCAGCGCGAAAAGTCACAGGTGCTCAAGATTCAATACCTTTCAACATGGCGGATGGTGGCGGATGGGTACGCGAATGCGGCGGACGAACGCGCACTCCATCCGCCGCGTCACAAACGTAATAAATTGCGACATTTCACGTCAGATATCAACCAATCAGGAGGCGAATAAACCTGGTCCCAATCCATTCATTTTATCCTGGGCTTGTTTGACCTGTAATGTATAGGTTTCTTGGGCAGAAACTCATTCTGTATATGCCCCGCAGCCGTTTGAATTTACCCCATATTTTGTTCACGACATGAGCTTCCGTGCACGAAAAAGCCCAGATGGTCAACAAGATTCCAGTTGAACTTTAGCCTTTACGACCACCATTTCCATGCAAAACCAGCGCCGGACATCCTTGTCACTACAAGATCTGCTGCAGGCTTCGTAAATGCTTTGGGATACTCTCTAAATGCAACATATGTTTTCCAAGTGTACCTGCTCCGCTGTGGAGTTCAATAAATGCTGACACATTTTCAGCGGTAAAGCAAGGACTTACGGTGAGCTGAGCTGAATACTGACCAAGAACCTGTCCATAGCTTGCGAATTACCTCCGGAGCAAAATTCCACACTCCTTGTGGGCCGTGGCCCGCCTTTATAGACGGATGGGAAACCGAGGCCGGTCCGTTCTTGCGGGAGCTGCGGCAAGTTGAGTTTAGACATCCAGCACCGGTATCACGCATTGAGGGAACACATCAATTGAAGTCCATGCATGGCCGCAGGCGCGTACGCAGTATCATGGATGCTATCTCATTTGTTCCCCGATCTGATAATGGCGGATGCATCCGCCACTGCTCAGTGACCGTACACCGTTTGTCTGTTGCCCTCCGAATGACTGTACATGCAATCCCACCAAGAAAGAATACTTGCATCACCTGAACTAAAATTTTCACAGTGCGGCGGATGTGCCCGCCGGGCATCACCAAAACCGGAAAAACCTTCTGATGCCATGCGAATGCCGTCAGGCTGGTGGTGAGTTGCAATGTGATCGCAATGATGGCAAGGGGTCTGCAATGTCATCCCAAGCCTTCTGTCGCATTGGCAATTCATCCACAATGGTGGCGATTATTCGCAAGGATGGTCAGCCATTGCAATGCATCAACGGCCTTTGCTGCTTGGCACGGTGCGCCCTGCTCAAGCCACTGTGAGCTTATGTTTAAATCACAACGATGCATGTCTGACTACTCTTTCAAGCCCTCCATTCAGAGTGTCCAGACTCCGTACAATAGCTTGCTGGTCAACGCCTCACTTGCACTGTTACTTAGATGTAGGCTCGGGATCAGGGTAAAATGTCTTCGTTCAAACACAAAAAGTTCGCGATCCCAGAACTATTCAATGTCAGACATGTTCGGAATTGGACCTCGATAAAGTTCAACCGTCTGGATTCTAATTTCTCGTTCCTGGGCGACGGGTCGGTCAACGGATCATCAGTATTGATCAATGATCTTATCATGGTCCGTGCGCTTGCTTGGTCGTGTGTTTTCGGTCACGTGCATGTTGGTCGCGCCTGAAGCTTTCTCTGAGTCCCTCTCTTTCTCCCACTTCATCTTCCCGCATATCTTCCCACACCTGCTCATTGTCCTCTCCCATCCGCAAGCTGCAACACTACACATTCACACCCGACTCCGGCGTCCTCTTCTCTCCACCGTAATCTGGTCCAGAAGACATGCAAACGGAGGTGCAAACGCCAGCACAACGCGGCACGCCGCTGGCGACGGCCCCGTGGGGAGAGGCAGCATTGGGATGGGTATCACTACTGGTGTGCTTCAACGACCGTCCCCGTCTCTGTTATCGAATCGGGTACTCACTCCTCCTGCGCCGTGGATCCAACGGCACTCAATCTACGCAAATTTGCCTCAAGACGCCGAGGACTCGGAATGTCTCAAATCTCGCGTCAAAGCTCAAGCAATCCACAACCCAAAAGACCCGTTACCTTCTTCAAGCGTCAAAGTCACAGATCAAGCCCTTGGCTCCAAGCATTAGGCGCATACTCCTCCTATGTAGCGAATCAAGATGCCTACCCCGTAACCCGCCCTCCTCGCTGTCCATCCCAGCCTCGCTTTCAAACCCAATGTTGAGTCAAGCCATTTGGAACTTTTTGTCTTCTCGGGTTTCTCCCTCCCTCCTCGCCGTCTATCCCAGCCCGCGCTTTCAAACCCAATGTCGAGTCAAGCCATTCGTCTTCTCGGGTTTCTCCCTCCCTCCTTGCCGTCCATCCCAGGCCTCGCTTTCAAACCGAACGTTCGGTTAGCCATTCAGATCTTCTTCTCAGTTCGTTAGTCAGTTCCTCTTCATCGCTCATGTACGGTGCTTCGTCTTAATCTTATTTTGTGCTGTTCTCCCTTCCTTCTCTTGTGAACATTGAGAGCGATGGTACATATGTACGAGAATGCCTGACTATTTTGAAAATGTATGTGTTGCTCTGCAATGCCTCTCAATGCCTCCCCAATGGTTCCGAACATTGGCAATGTCCCCAATATTCCGGACATTGGGAATCGCTAAGGTCATACAATGGCACATGAAAATCCGGAATGATTTCGGGCAATTGCCTGCATTGGGGCGTATTTTGATCATTGCAACCGCAGGCAAGTATTTTCTGCTTTTGGTGATCCGGGGTAATGCATTCCAAAGTTTTCCTGAAGGAAAGGGTAATGTCTGAAAGGGCATGGTCTGCCGCAAATCGATTGACAATCCCGACATAAATCGCAGAAACAGACCACTGGAAAGGATCACATGGTCTGTGCCGTGGGTGCATATGCCATTGAGACATTAGCAGGCCGGTGAGCACATGGTTTCTGATGGCGGGATCGCACGAGGGTTGAAACAGGGCTTGGTCAAGCGACCTGTTCCATGTACGAGTAGACCAAGAGCTGCAAGAGCGGGTAATACGGACCACCCGCATCAGGCGGATGTGGCGGATGCACAGTGTTTCTTTAGCCCAATACTGCATTGATGGCCCAATCGGACTGTACACCGTGATGCACATATATTTCCATAGATGCAGAGAATAAAGGAAGCCTGCGCGACATACAGCGCTCTTGATGAAATGGCAGGTGGATCCGCTGCTGTATTGTGGACGTCGAAAGACACTTGACTTGACGCTATTTGCAGCCATAATTGAGAGAGAAATGCATGCTTTCTCTGCTTATTCAATTCGGAGCATTCGAAGCTAGGCGGAGACCCCGCCCGGGGTCTGCTGCCATGTTCAGAGACACTCCAACCGAGACGGTGGATACCTCGCCTCAATTTATGTTGATAATAGGCTGTAAACTCGGTAGTGGGCTGTCGTTGGGTACTCCGGCTCGCGAACAAGACGCCAAACCGCCAGGGCGGATCCGCCCGCCGCGTCATTGAACCGTGAGTAAAAATCAGAGTTGCAATCAATATGGGAACGCGGCGCGCCGGCACGTCGTTCTAGAACCGACCAACTTGACGAAGCTTGACTCTGCTTGACTAATGAAGAAGCATCCGCACGGCGGATGGGGCCTCTTAGGCCCCGTTTATTCATACAGCAGGGGGGGCCTAAGAGGCCCTTTACGGCATGTTGGCGGTTACTCCTGAGGTGAACTTGCAGCAGAGTTTTCTGACGCGTCGCAAGGCCAATGCAAAAATTCTGAAGAGACAGAAACTCATGAAATATGGTTCACTTGCCATCGAGCCCATAATGTGGCGCTTTTGCAGCAATAGGACTACCAAAATTGGTGTCCTCCGATTCCCATCAGTGCTCGATCAATGGACTCGCAATGGACTAAATTGTAATTGGGAAAATGGGGAGGGTACTCAAGATGACTTTTAGACATACAGTCTTTAACGGTGATGCGAAACGTGACGAGGAAGCGAAATGCCGGCCGGTTCGGCCACTTGGAAGTCGATCTGTTGGCCACTCTTTTTGTGGGTGGAAGAGCTCAATATGGTGTCTATGTACGCAAAAGGAATTTTGAAAAAAGCTCCTGTAGCGCCGGCGCGAGGCGGGTTTGTTTGGACCATCATTTGGCGTTGATTTGGCGCACTTTCCGGACCTGTATGGAAAGTCATATTCTGAAGCGCATATGACTTGTTGAGTGTTGGGACTGGGGTTTTCAGGGTCAAGGAGAACGACTATACACACCCCGAGACGCTAAGTTGCATGTATCGAGCACGTTCAATTGTTTTGTCGTGTTTCGCATCCCCGTTTTCAGTCACACTTTGGATCAGACCGAAAATGTGTTCGTTCTGAATGAAAACAAGATGAAATCTCTCAGTTCTTTGCACTAAGGTGTAGCTTGGAAGGCAACGCACCAGTCTACAAAAAGGAATGATGTCATTGGACTCGTATTCAGCCTGCAATTAGCCGCGGATTCTGACCGTTTCGCTTCACAGTTAAAGACTGTATCACAAACAACTTTGTCTCCTAAAGTTTGGGGAGAGACAGTGTGATGATGCTGAAAATTGACCTCAAAGGTCCTGACTATTTTGATTACTTTGTCCCAAGCCTCTCTCCGAGATTAGCCGGCTCGCCGGCCCGGAGACAGGCTTGCTCGTAGCAAGAGGAAAGAAGGGTGTGTGTGACGCTGTGTGGCTGCAGCGTTTGTTGTTGCCATCATTTTATGCTCTCCGCTTGCTTCGACTATCTTTCCCGACTCTCCCTGTACCCCTTCTTGAGTCAATGGCCACCTCTCTGACCCACACCAGGGAAAAAAAGATTGACGCCCTCCGCTGTACACTCGGCCCGCTCCAATCCGATGTACTTACGTGGCCTATGGGGTATATTCGCCTTCACGTTCGGGCTACGCATTGAAGGAAGCTCCAAGCACGAAACCAAGCAGCGCGCCCCAAAGCCTCATTCCTCATAGACTTATGCTACAACAATTGAAACTTGTACCTGGCGGAGTCTCCGCCGCTCTATGGAGTACACGTTTCGCTCCTCGACAAGCGATCGTCCTTGTACAGTAGTGACACTGCATTAGACGCTTGACGGGTTTGACGGCTGTGAGTACATTTCTCTTGGTATCTATTTTCTTTTCTTTGCTTCTGACGAAATTGTCAAGTATCACCGTAGCATTGGGCTGTTATCTGTAAAAGCACGCACCGTTTTCTCGAGTGCCGACCTTGGCAGCATTGACAAAGAGCGCGCCACTCCATACTGTTTTGCTCGCAGACCCCGCGCGGCTCGCGGCACTCGCCGCCAGTTTGCCATCATCTCTCCAGCCTCAGTCGCGCTGATCTGCCCATATTCTTAATTGGACGCGTCACGCCCCGCCCCGCGCTTCAGTGCGCCTCAGCCGCCCAATTAACACCCCCCGCGCGCGTGCTGCTGCCTCCCGATCATCACCTCCAGGTCGCATTCACAGGCTCCATCGTGGGGCGGGAGTCCCACGTCGTCCATCATCACCTGCGCGTCGCCTCCCCGTCCGCCGCCGCGCGCACCCGTAGCCAGTCACCCGCTGGGCAATGGCGCGGACTACGTGTATGCATCGCCGCTTGTTTCGCGTGTGTTCCCTTCTTTCCTCTTCCCTGCTTATTCGCAGACTGATGTATCGCAGCTTCATCGAGCACGAGCTCCGGCGCGCGACCCTTTTCCCGCCGAAGCGGTGCTTTCCTGCCGTGCCTAGCGACGTGGAGAGCGAGGACGATGGGGACGGCGAGAGGGAGGATCCGGAGGTGCAGTACGACGACGAGCTCCTGCTCTCGCCGCTCGTTGCGTGCGCGCCGCCCGCTATGGATGAGGATGTATTCGGGGAGCAGGACCAGGCGCCGCAGACACCCTACACTCCCGCGCTTCGCTCCCGGTGGTCCGCGTCCACCCGCGACGCCTTTCACCGCCGGCCCCGGATTTGAATCTCCCGCGACGCCGTACACGCCCGCGCTCCGCTCGCGCTGGTCTGCGTCTACTAAGGCGCCGACGACGCCCTTTGCGCCTTACTCGCCCTTCACTCCGTATGCGCCCTACTCCCCCGACACCGCAGACACCCCCGAAAGCCCCCTCCGCTCGCGCTAGCGGCGCCCCTTCCACCCCCGCCCACGCGCACGCACTACGCTCCCGCTGGTCCTCCTCCACGCCCTCCTCCGTGCGCGGAGCGCACGCCCTGCGCTCGCCCGCGTCGCCGAAAACGTTCGCGTTCGCACGGCGGTACTTCCCCCGATCGCCTGTCAAGTCCTCTGCTGCTTCTACTTCCACATCCTCCAAGTCTCCCTCGAAGGCCCCGGCGCCCAAGTCCAAGCCGAAATCACCGCGCGCACGCCCAGCGCGTAAGAACAAGAAGCTCACCGTCGCGGACGTGATCGTGCCCCACGTCATCGTGGGCCGCCCGCCGTCTGCGGCTATCCTCGCCTCCGCGTGCACGTCGCCGGATGTCTTCGCCACCCGCGTGCATGAGACGCCGATGACGCCGATGACGCCGATGACGCTGTACAGCGCGTCGGGGCAGTGGTCGCCGCCGCCTGTGCCGCTTGCACGGTCGAATGCGACAAAGGGCAAGATCGGTGCGAACGCGAACGGGCCGAGTGCGCCGAGCGCTGCGCTGCATGCTGCGTATACGACGCAGCGCAGCCCGCGGCGCCGGGTGTCGACTGCCTCGAATGCGAGTGGGTGGTCGTATTCCTCCTCCTCCCCGGGTCAATCATCGCACGGGTCGGAGCCGGGCCATTCGTCGCACGGCTCGGAGTCGGGGCACAGCGAGTGTAGCGCGGGGAGTGCGGGGAGCGCGTTGAGGAGGAAGCCGATTCCGGTGGAGATGTTTTTGCGCTAGTTGGTGCCTCCGCGTCTTCGATTTTGTTTCTTTTCTTTTTACTTTCACGTTTTCACGTCCTCCTCCTCACGTCGCATCCTTATATCTTTCGAGTTTCCTTCCATTCATCTTCGATGTCCTCATACCGCAACATACCGACCCACCCACTCCTACTCATACATATCGTACACCGTCTACTCCGCTCGACGCACGAGCTCATCGCACACCGCACGCATAACATAGATATCTAGTGCACACTTACGTCTCACGTCTTGGTCCTGATTGTAGCTATTATTATTTGATTTGTCTCTGAAATGCATGTTTTCTTGCCCTTGATAATCTGAGCATTTTGCCGAGAACACGATTTGTTTGTGTGCTCCTCGACACGCTTACCTAATCGGTCCACTCATTCTCGCATCCCGTTTAGGAAGGTTTCGCGAATACTCTTGCTCTGACTCGTGAACAGGGCAGATATGGGGTTGACAATGTATATGAGAGAGCGTGTTCTCAAATTCTGGGCCTCGCTCCGCGGAACATAGGTGTATACTAGGTCTCTCATAAACTTTGTTGTGGAACAACTATAGTTACTACGATGCTGTGACTGTGTCTACTGCTGTAGATATAATTGTTTTCAACACCGTTTCTATGTGATCAATTTCCTTCTCGATCTGTTCTGCCCGGGTGTTAACAGTTAGTCTTCTCTCGAGTAAACTGCCATTTTCCAGATCTGCATCTGTCGGGATCTGGTTTGCTATGTCCTCCAGAATCTTGGCGAAGCTTTCAAGCACTTTCTGCCACTCTTGAGAGAGATCCGGGGAATCAGCTTGGCCGTCTTTTCCAAGCGCATGTCTGACAAGTGTGGCAGCTTGAAGCAGGGAGTCCCGCAGGGGGACACAAAACATAGTAAGGAAACCGTAAGTGACAGCAGCACCGCATGAGAACATTTTTTTCACAACGAGGGTAGTACACCGTAACCAAGGAATATATGTTTGTGTGACTTCTGACATAGTGGCTTTGAAATCACCCCAAATGTTGCAGAGCACCCGGTATAATAGCCCGAATGCCCGGTAATCACCATTGCTAAGATTGTATTTTACCCCGCAGCATTCTTCCTCCCTCCCCCTTACAAGGCAGGCTCTCTCGAGGACGGAGCTGTACTCGTCGATTTCAGCTGGGAGGTTATAAATCTGATCGGTGTGAAGGAAAATTGTGAGCCAAGGACACAATTCCGCGAGAACTTGGGGCTTCCAATAAGTCATCTGGACTAGCTTGTACCCCATGTGAATACAGGACGTTGTCAAATTCAACTGGTTGCGTCGAACAGCAATGTGCATGATGGACGACCATACGGAGGCATCTTGGAGAATGGGTTGTAACTCTTGATCCTGGAACCACGCGAACTGATCATCGTGTACCAAAAGAGCCACAGCATTTTCAGAAGGATGGCCGGGAAGTTCCAGGGCTCGGAGGAGGATGTATATGTGATTTTTGTCCACCGGAACCCGATAATAGATCAGGGCGGAAAGTAGGCCGGCAACTCCCACTGTGGTTCTAGTATCCCAGTCGCCGCCGTTCCCAGCAGCAGGAGCAGCAATACAGTCCAGTGCTTCATGTACCCAAGCACCATCTTCAGAGCTATCAGAGTATAGCTCGTAAGGACCCCGTGCTGTTAGCCACCCTGTCGCCAGTACAACATGAATCCATCCTTCCCAGTGAGGTAAGGAGTTGCAGAACAAGTAGATAACTGGTGTGTATTGTTCATAAGACCACCAGTCGGAATGTAGTACGATTTGGCCGGTCACATTCATGATGTTGGCAGCAGTATCCATTGGTATTTGGCGACTTTGTATATTAGATGCCAATGTGTGGAACAGATGCTGAAACAAGTTGGCTGCAAATGGACTGTGTGGGCCAGCCAATAATGAGTTGTGTAAAAATTTGTATGGGTTATTTCTCACCTCTTGTCCCTCCATACAATTCCGCGTTTGATGGGCGAAAGAAATGTAACAACGGAGAATAGGTAATCTGCAACCATAGATTTGTCTAGTGAAGGGATTGGTTTGATGCGGGCAACATCCCGGAAGAACATGTCCAACAAATGATTATTATAAGACCTTGGCAACCGCCTTGTCAACACTTGGACTGAAATGGCATTTAAAGCCCATTTGATGGTATTGGCATCCGAGGATAAAACGGAACGTAAATTTGAAATGCCTGCCAGAAGCCTGAGGACAGGGGGGTCTTTGTTGCTAACTGCCGTGCATTGAAAGCACCAGTATTGCTCCCATTGTCCAGGACTCCAATCACCAGACATAAGAACACAACGTAATGTGCAGTAGGCCTGGGCAAGATGCATTGCATCAACAGACATTCCGTCCCTCGGGGTGGTCAATGTGGTGGCAGAGCCCCCAAACATTTCAAAGTAGTTAAAAGACCACAAAATCCCATCGTGCAGCTTGGAGAGTTGCGGCCTGACATCCATACCACCGAGCCACTGCAGATCAATGACCATCCCTGCAGCAGCAGCGACCGTACGGGGATCTGTCGATGTTTCCAGTGCCCATGCTACAGCAGGAACCTCTGGTGATGGCGTTGGAAACTTGTCGAAGATTGCATCAAGGGACGGTTGTTCCTTCGTTTTGGATTGATCAAGGGAAGATTTCTTCGTCATTTCTGACGAAGTGTTGTCTTTGAAAAATGGTAGGAGGTTATTGCCGCAACGGATGTGTCGAGCTGCAACACAGGTATGTCGGAACAAGATGCGTGACTGGACGGTAACTCTACCAAAAAGTATTTGTGTTTTCCTCGAGAGTGTGCTTGGGATGAGCCGTGCCACGAGAGGTGTAAGTGGGGTTTGGAAAGGTGAATCGGGAGAGGCAATGGCAGATATAAGCAGGGTGGTATATGCGATAGATCCGATGGCCGTGAAGGAAAGAACAACGACTGCAAGGGATAGATGGATCTTCCAGAGATAGATCGAGAGAGCGGCCGAGAAGAGGAATAAGCCGACTTGCAGGAGCAAGGGAAACATCTGCATGACAGCATCAAATCTCCACTTGCGAAGCCCGTCAAATTTGCGTTGTCGCTCGAGGCCACGGGCTTCAATGGTCCCGCGCTCGCCTGCTGCCATGTAGTGCATGAGCCATTGTTTCCCAAGAACGGCTAGAAGTGCGGCCAGCAACGTTGAGAACAGGCTAACGTAGAGCAGATTCTGGGCAACCAGGATAATGAGCGGTGTGCCGTGAGGCTGAATGTCCGGTTGGATTTGAATTATAAAGGCGGAATCCACGGCCGAGAAAAGACCCGCCTGGCGAAAATATTCGATTGAAAGCGACGGAATGCAGGGAGGGTACCCACAAAAATCAGTGCTGTGTCCAGATCCGTGCTATATTTTTGTTGAAATTCCTTGTCGTGTTCATCGGCCAGAGTCTTGTAAGCATTCCAAAACACGGTCTTCTTGTCGGTGGCGGGCGGCTTTGGCTTGAGTGCTTCGAGTTTCGGCGTGAGCGCTTCGAGTACTTCTTGGAATCTCGAGGACCGTTAGTTTGAGATTTAAAATGCGTAGTCATGAGCCCACTTTTCCGCTTGGTGAACCCACTTTGCCGAATGGTCTTCCTGCTTCTGCATTAGCTCCGAAAAACATCTTTCAAGTGTATGAGTGAGTCTATGGATGTATATCAGTGTTAGGCAAAGATGAATAAGCCCCGAGTGTACCGGTCGTTTGGGCTGGAGGATCCGTCGTCGAACGCAGTGGTTGGCGTTGGCTTGAGGGCTTCGAGGGCTTTGTTGAACCTCGAGAACCGTTAGGTTGGGCCCCTGGCCTCAATTGTGCACCTACTTTTCAGAATGGTCTTCCTGCTTCCTTATCAGCTCTGAAAAGCATTTTTCGAGTGTGTTGATGAGTCTGGCGCTTCACGTTAGCCCTGGAGCAGCTGTATATGCAGGTCTCAAGCGCACCGGTCGTTTGGGGTGAGGATTCCCTCGTTGAGGTTGTCGTCGGAGGCCATCGAGAAGGGTGAGGGCAAGATGAGAGAGGACGAGAAGCCTCGAGGCTCGAGCGTGGAGGTGTCAGCGCGCACTGTCAGTTTGTTTTGATACGTGATTGACGCCGTGATGCTTGAACCCAAATAAAGAACAGCTGTGAATTCTCTGTCATGTCGTCTTCGTCCGCGCGCGGAGCTTGAGGCAGATGAGACATGGGGTCAAAGGAAAAACAAGTCGTCGAGAATGAGAAATTCCAGGAATCGAAGAGAAGAGCAGCGGAGCGCTGATAGAAAAGTTTAGGCGGAGAAAAAGTTGGAACAATTGGCAAAGAATGTCAACGTAATTCCGTCCTCGATGTATATCCTGGAGCTGAAACAGTTACTTACGGAAGTGAACCGCAGTCAGCCGCAGTCCCAGCACTTGCTCATGGGCACCGGCAATGCGGGGTTATTTCAAACTCCGCTCGGAGCTGATCCGGGCTCCATCAGTGGCTTCGACATTGAACGGAATATTCGAGGTCAACGCCTCAAGTTATGAAGAAACTTTACTGAAAAAGGTCCTATATTATTGCAATCCAAGGTCAATGTCCAACTTTGATTTTTTTCAATTGTTTTCGTCGGCCCGCAACCGATAAAATAACATACAAGGAAATCATGTATAATAAATTGAGGTTGGACATTGACCCCGAATTCCTCCTCAAGTACGCACTAGCTATTCATTTTGCCCATATTGAGGCCACATTGGCTCATATTTGGCCGAATAAGTGGGACGCATTTAGACAGGCACGTGACATAATTCCTTTCTCCAAAGCGTCGATCGTCTCTCTTTCGACGCGTTTTTTGGCCTCTACTGCGCGTCGGAACGTGTTTAAAGCTGGATTAACGCGCGGCAATGGCACACGACACCTTCCAGGCAAAAAAGCGGCGCTCTATTGGCCACCAAACCCAACCAAACCCAGCTACAGAAGGCCCGTGCCGCAAAAACTTCCGCAGCGCACGATGATTCCACAGACAAGGAAAATGTCGATCCAGCTCCACTGTACCGCAAGATCGATAAACTGAAGGGAAAGCTAGCCTCTTCAGCTGCCGAATTGAAGGAACAGAAGGGGAAAACAGAGGAGGCTCGAGCACAGCAACAAAACACGCGACGTCGAGAAGAACGGGCAAAGGCGACCAATGTGATACTCCGGGACCAACTGAAGTCGACGCAGGCGTTCAAGGACGACATGCTCGCCCTCCAGCTGTCGTTCAACAAGAGCCGGCAAGAAGTTGGAGTTCTCTTGAGCCGCAATTCCACGTTGGTCAAGCGAGCAAAAGCTTTGGCTATGCGCATTCGGCGCGCACCGACAATACAGGCTAGAGCCGTCGAGAAGGCCAAGGCTGCCTCACAGCTCTTCAAGCTGCAGCAGAAGGGTGTCATTACCGAGGCTTCGAGGGAACTGGTCACAGATCTAGTCTCGCTGCACAATGTCCCTGTGTCTCGCGTACTCTCCGTGATACGTGCCGTTGCAGCGACTTTTGGGGTCGCAGTTGACGGGGACATTAGCGACCGAAGCGTGGGGCGAATCGTGCTGGAAGGAGGGCTCATTTCACAGGCCCAGATCGTCCATGAAATCCAGTCTGCGGCGGGTGAGTCGGCTATCTCAAAAACCGAAAAATACTGACCAGCTTTTAATCGCAGATGTTACGCTCAGTGGAGATGGCACCAGCCTATACAATATTCAGCAGGAGTCCAAGTTCCTCAACTTCAAGACGTCGCTTTATGCTGATGGCGACGTACTTCACAAACGAGTCCACCGCTTCCTCGGCATTTCCACTGCTGTCGATCATACGACGGAGACCCAGATTCAAGGCTGGAAAGACATCAACGCGGAAATCCACGAAGTGTACAATTCCACCGTTGGTGCTGACGCTCCAGTGGACCCAGATACACTTCCCGCACGCGCCACGGGCTATAATGGGGACCATGCTGCAGACCAGAAGAAGCTTGGACGAGGCATTGGTGGCGAAGACGGGTGGAAGCAGCAGTGCGATCGCAAGTTGCGCGGCGAGAAAGAGCTCAAATCGTGGCACCAAGACGATCTGCTTCCCTTCATCATGCGGGCTGCTGCGAGGAAGATCGAGTCTGCTGGAGGCATGGAGGCGTTCAATGCGCTGCCGCTGCCGGAGCAGGACATTCTGAACAAGTCCATGTTCGTGGAGATCTGCGTCGATGTTGGGAGCGATGTCTTCAAGGCGATGTCGCCTGAAGAGCAGCGCGAGACGGACCTCTTCATTTGGGCAGGGTGTTGCATGCACAAGGAGCTGAACACCGTCAAGGGTGGGAACACGGCGATGATTGCCTCCTGGGTTGAACACCAAGCGCCGATTCGGCTGATGAACAAGGACAACAAGGCTGCCGCTGATGCTGGGAATTCCGCGGCGAAGACACGCGCCGAAGCAGTGTCCGAAGGAGGTGGTGTCAAGCTGACGTCGCTCGCGGGGATGCTGTTTCACCACAAGGACAAGAAGAAAGGCGAGGGTGCTTTATTCCACATCTGGTTTGAAGACAAACTCGGGTACGACATCTCCTTCCCCGACACAAGCAACACTCGGTATCAGTCCCACTGCGAGACCGCCGCCGTTCTTCTCCTGTACAGGGAGCTCTTCCAGGCGTATACTGTAGCCGTGTGTATGGGTGAAACGGATTTTGGAGCGTGACTGAAACAATTGGGTTGAAACCAGAAACGGCCCGGCCGTTATGGGTTACACTTGAAACGATGGACCTTGAGAGCCTAATTTTTTGCACCGTTTACTCACTTTTTTGCTCAAAACTTTCAGCGTAACGCAAAATTTGGGTGAAACCGCGACTCCGTTACGCGTTACATACCCAAAATTTTGAAACGAAACGATGCCAGCGTTATGCGTTACGTTTCACCCATACACACGGCTACAGTACGGGGTTTCGATATATCATGAGGTGGGTGAAGTGCCACCTGCCATGATATATTGGAGTGGGCAATTGTCGACATGCCCCGATGGGCCAGATCACTAATCACCCTCTTTTGGCTGCTTCGTTCACGCCGCGCGGCGATTCCTGGGCGGCGTTGGATGGCGCTTTGATGCGTGGATCGTGGGCGCGCATAGCGGTTTGGTTTGATTGTGTTGTGTTTGACCATGTTACCATCATCCTTTGATCGATCGCCTTCCCTTCTGCTCCCGCCATCCGCCCTCCCCGCTTGCCGGCGCCGCTCCCTCCCTTCCCTCGGCTTGGAATTGGTCAATACTTCAATGAACCCGTACCGTGCTCATCTCTGCCCGTCAATATTGCTCCGATGAGGGTCCCTTGCGTCGCTCTGGTCGTCGTCCGTGGCACCCGTGACCCGGCCCGTTTTGGTTGGAAAAAAAGATGAATCTGGATATCTACTGCCCCGGTGTTCTATCTGAGCACTGCTTGGGGTATTCTTTTCTCTCTGGTTGCGTCTTTACCTTAACATCGGCCCTCGTTCGCACGCAATCGGGCGCACGGTCCTTTAACCTGTTTCCCCCCTCCACGCCTCTTTCTGGGCTCCCTTTCGGCATACAACAGAATCTAAAATCTGTCCAATACACACAGCTAATCTGAACTCGTTGCAATGTGCTCAGTGCCGCTGCAGCTCCCAAATAGATTTGTTGCTGCCGCAGCTCTCCCCCCTCCGCGCGCTTTTGTCGTACGCCGCCGTTGGTCTGGATACCCAACCTCACCATTCCGACGTTCCACGGCGTATAAAGGCTGGGCCCTTTGCTCCGTACTGGGCTGCTACATGATGATGGGTCCATATCTAACTCACTCCATCTTTGCGCTCCTGGGGCTCTACGGATCGTCAGACTGGCCCCAGTTATCGCGTTCTTATTTTGGGCGGTAGTTTTCAACTGTTTTGTACGCCCCATATCCTGAGAATACAATGTTTGACCCTCGAACCGCTCAATTCGGCTCCGCCGTTCAATTCGGTTATGGCTCTTCGTCATCTTTGTTTTCGATGCAATCCATATTTTTGCGGGATAGTATCGACTACATAAGTGCTATACAACTGCAATTTATGTTCAGAGTCCAACTCTGGCCGACACCAACGACCGAACGAGCCCATCAGTGCATTTTGATGGGTTAAAATCCGAGTCGTTCAGACGAGCTAGTGCTCTTGCAGGACCGTAATTTGTAAATGTGGAACAGAGAGACTGGTTTAAATGGTTTTAACTCCCAGAATCAGCAATTTCAATTTTTTCAATGGGTGAACATTGTGTGAGTCCAATGCTAGCTTACTGCTATAATGGGATTCCACTGGCTTTACGGTTGTTAGCGGACAATCTCTGCACAAATTTTTGGCCACAAACCTCCAGGTCAAGAACTTTTACATTTAAGAGGTCGGTTAGGCTCACTGATGATTACTGCGTCGAAAGATTTGGGATTTTATGAACCGCCGGTCCCATCGAGGCAATTTATTGAAAAGGTGATAATTTGAGTGGGCTCAAGTGGGCTCTGTTTTCCCTTTTTTCAGCATCACAGGGACTGGTTAAGTGGTCCGACATCTTCTGCAGTGTTTGAATAGATGCGGAGTGCCCAGGGCGGCCGAACGAACAAGGTTTTTGTTCCGGTGATAATGTGGGAACGAGAATGTCACGCAGTGACAGGAGTGACACTCTTTCCTCCGCCCACCACATCGTCTTCCACAGCTTGTCACCCAACGCTCACTATCGCCCAATGCAATGCACAAGCATGTTTGGTCCCTATGGCGCTCCCCTCGTCAGGTTTTCAGCCATTTTTGTGCAGTCCTTCGCGCGGAATGTGCGCTTTCTCCTGCTGCCCATCTCCGACCTCGAAATCTCGCATACCATCTTTGGGCCG
The DNA here is from genome assembly GCA_029449255.1 of Mycena polygramma. NCBI lineage: Eukaryota > Fungi > Basidiomycota > Agaricomycetes > Agaricales > Mycenaceae > Mycena > Mycena polygramma. The sequence goes on along the minus strand of JARKID010000013.1, from coordinate 359,609 downwards.
CCCACCCACGTAGGTCTTCCTTTTCCCACTCCCCTAGGATCCCGTTTTAACCGGCTCTCGGCTGTCCTTTCCCTGTGGTCACCAAAACCTCGCCTTGACTATCAAGTATTACCAGAGGACGCTGTCTGCTGTTAGGGGAAGAGATGGAGCGCTGGACTCACGGCAACCGGTGCGTTTGCATTCACAATAAGCTTCCAGAATCTTACTTCCAATATCTCACCTGGTATTTCCGTTTGGGCGCGTGCTTCCGCGGGCCACCTCTGCTAAAGCGCGCGCGGCTATCGCGCCGCTGCCACTATCGCTCCCCTCCACTGGCTCCCAGCCTTGACCCCGCGCGAGCGCATTGGTAGTGCGCCCTGTCGCAACCATTCCACTGCCGCAGAAGGCGGGGGAGCGGCCATGGACCTTCTACGATGAGCAGGCGCGGTCATAGCCGGCGCAGAAGTAGTGCGACTGGTCTCGGTGGCACTGTCGGTTCCGCAGTCGTGGACGTGCGCAGGGAGGCTGTCCGCCTGGTGATGCGCCCGAGTGCCGGACTGGACAAGTCGCTGCGTGACGCAGACAGGCATCCCTGCAGCGCAGACCGCGCCTGGACAACTGATGCACTCACGATTCCCGTGAGCCACGCTCTCTACCGCGCTGTAGTGGTGCTGGCGGCGCAGTATACACCGCCCACGAGGAACCGGCGGCAGCCACTAAGCCACAGAGCCCCGTCCTGCTGCCGGTTCGTGCCAGCATACAACACTGCCCACGACTGAGTCTCGTGGCGGTACACGATGCTCCCGTACCTCTCCCATGTCCACGCAGCCGAAGCAAAGCGCGCGGTACAATTGTTCGGACAAATTGCCGTGTTGCGCTTCATCGCGCTGGTACTTTATGTAGTTCTTTTGCGGCATGTATCCTATGCAGCATATCTAATATGAATAATATTTTCGTGAATTTAGCTCATCTTTTTGTGCTCGCCGTCGACGACGACGTTGAGACCATTTTGATCGCTGTGTTCCAAATGCCGTTATGCGAGCACGACGTGCAGCACGACGGCGACAGTGGGATCAACAAACTGATGGCTCTGCGCCACATCTTTGCCCCAACCAGCCTAATGCATGGGATGATATATCGTGGCAGGTCCACAACGGTCTACCTGTAATACATCATGGCAGGTGGGACTTTGCGCACCAATGATATATCACTCCGCCAGACTGTGGTGGCTCTTCATCCGCTATCTCGAGCATATGCGGGACCGGAAGGGGAGTCGGGTCTTCACCAATGTTGAGAAGAACGTTTACGACGGTTTGTTGGACCCCGCCACCAACACAGAGCTTCTCGTTCTCGCCGCCTACGGTCAAGCAATCAGTCGGCCTTACCTAGCTCAGGTCCGTGGTCCGAACTGCGAGTACACCAACGTGTTGGACCTGGGTCCTTTGCACGAGCGTGTGAAGGCACATTGCCGTGCAATCATTGCTAACCCCGAGCTTCTACTGGCCCCCGGCGCGTCGTACGTGACGGGGTCCATGGATGGCAGGCTGTGGGACAACCCGGAGATCATGTACAAGATCCAGTCGATCTCGGGCACTCTGCCACGGGTTCGAGAATGTCTCGTCGCTTTCTTCGCCGGAGCACTGGAGACTTGGATCCGCTTTTCTGTGGATTATGAGGAAGGAGGTACCATTGCAAACCTGACTCCAGCGCAGCGCGAACGTGCTAACATGCCAACGACAAACGATGCGAACGAGGGCACACTGGGAGAGCGCCGCACCGGATCCCGGCATGCCCCCAACATGTCGTTGCATCAGCACAACGCGCGGAAGATGTACAAGAGAAACAACACCAAAGTTTATCGGCGCCGCTTCCTGGAACCGAGAACGTTCCGAGTCTTCCGCGCAAAGGCTCGCATGGTCGATAGCAGTGGTCTGACAAAGAAGCACAGAAAGGCGCAGCAAGATTTCAACACTGCCGCAGTTGAGGTCAAGCACGTCAAAGATAAAGTCAAGGTGGCGAAGGTGAAGGCCGTGACGGCGGTGTTGGACAAGCTGACACCGTGGATGACTGCGGAGCGTGTTCGGCTTGACCCTGCGACCCAGAAGGAGCCGACGAACAAGGAATTCGACTTACAACTGGCCTGGCATCGACGCGCCGAGGGCCCACTTCCGAAAGGAACTGTGTCGGAAATCCCCCAGATATCCAAGCTAACCACGAAGGCTATGAAGCGCGATGCATTGGTAGCTGCACTGGGCCGTCTTGCGAGTAGGCCCGCTGGCTCCAATGGCCACGGGCAGGTTGTGGCGGACGAGCAAGTCGAGGACGATGTGGACAGTGATGTGGATATGGAAATGGGTTGTTAATATTATTTCAACTGACAAAACTCAAACCAATGTGGACTATAACAACTTTGGCTTCCTAGGATTGAGTCAAATCTGGCGAGAGGAAGAGGGAGAGCACAAAACGATGCAAAACCGTCTCGTTGTAGAGACTAAACATGAACAAACAGCACGCGATCAACCCGTGGATTGCCGGTGCCCATCAATGCTCATGCCGTTTTGCGGCCATGCCGCATCTAATTTAGATCGCTCTTGAAGGATTGGGATGGAGACGGCGGGAGATGAATCAAGCAGTCGACGTTTGAGCCGCGGGGACCGGCAGGCAGGATATCAGAGTCTATGAACACGAAAACCAATGGATGCCTATTCTTTTTCGTTCGACAAAACAAAATGGTGCGTCCGCGTGAGCGCACCAGGATCCGCCGAGCTTTCAGTGTCGAGGTCCGAATCTGGTTATAAACCTGTCGTGCGCACCTGAAGAAACCAGCGCTTAAGGTAATCGGATCAATCTTTTGAGTCCGCCAAAGAGCTCGCGATGTTCATATGTCGACGAGGAATCAAAGCAAGAAAGTGGATCTGAAGAGCCCGGGAGTCGGGACAAGATTCAGAAAGAAGCGGCTGCAATTGGTCTCAGTTTTGCGCGGAATACGACCGTAGCCAGGCGGCAACTGGATTGTGAATTCAAGTTCGAGTCAGCCTGGCGCTGCAGCCTGCGGCAGAGACGAGAGGGAAGAAACTTCGAAGATGCCATCGTGGCAGAGTTAGTTCGTGCAGTTTCCACTGGAGTAGATTCAAGCGAGGTGGTTAACGTTTGAATTTGCAGGTGGTGGTGAGAGGAAAGAGGGGTGTATGGCGCTGTGTGGCTACAGCGATAGATGTTGCCATCATTTTTGCTCTCCGTCAGCTCTCCGTTCGACCTCAGTCTTGCCCCGCTCTGAGTCAACGGCTGCCTGCCTGACACGCACCAGCGAACAAATTAACGCTCTCTTCTGTACAGTCCGCCGACTTCGATTCAATGTAGAGGCTTACCGTAAGAGGCGCCTGAGGCGTCATCCGGATTCCGGATTCTGCCTTCATGTTTGAGCTACGCAAAGGGAGCTCCGAGCACGAAAACAAGAACAAGAAGCGCGTCCCAAGCTCTAGTATCTCACAGGAAGATGTATGCTGTAACCAATTGAAGCTTGGACCCACTCCGCCAGCCAAGCGCGTGAGCTCATCGGCGATGGAGTACGCGTGCCGCTCGCCGACAAGCTCGCGGCGATCGACGTCGGATAGTAGCAAACCGGGATCAGACACTTGACTGCTTTGACGCGGCGGCCGTCAGTAAGTATCTCTCCTTTTTTTTTCTTTCTGTGCGACTCTGACGAAAACGTTTAGTATCTCCGTAGCATCCGTGCCAATCGCGTCTTATTCTCAAGTGCCGACTTGGGCAGGATTGTCAAAGAGCCTGCCGGCGTCGCTCTATACTGCTTCGCGCGTAGACGCCATGCGGCTCGCCGCGAGTCCATCATTCCTCCATCGTCAATAGTACCAACACGTCCATCTCCTCAATTGAACCCTGAATATGCACCGCACCGCGCCGCGCTTCGGGATCCAGCAGAATTTCCTACTAGGCGGATATCTGTCCTTGGCCATTGATCGTGGTGGACCGGATTCAGTGCGGCTCATCCGCCACATTACTGTCCACGCGCACGCGACTACTTTCCTCGATCATCCTTCCAACTCCCATTCCAGCTGAAATTTCTGTTCGTGGTCTGTCTCCGCATTTACACCCGCTCGCACCCGCCGCCGCGTAGCATGGCCCCGCGCCCAGTGGCTCAAGTGTGTTATATGTGGTACTTTTCACGAACTCGTGCGCTACATCCCTCTTCTCTGCTTTCCTATATGTCCTAACTATGTACTTCAGCTTCGTCCGGCTCAAGCTCGCACCCCTCTCTCCTTGCTGACGCACCCGCAGCGCCGGTCGCACCGCGCGCCGTGGAAGATTAGCGTGATGGAGAGTGGGCTCAAGTCAAGGTCCAGAGATACAGTACGGGTACGACGAGGTGCCGCTATCACCCCTCGTTCCATCTGCGCCGTCGCCTGACTCCGGGAAGGATATCGCACTGTGCATGAGGATGTCAACAAGCCGAAGCAGTCTCTACGCTCCGGCGTCCTGCTCACGGTGCTCAGCGTCCATTCGTGCGCCGCCGACGCCCTTCACCGCCATCCCCAAACCCCCGCGACGCCGTACACCACCGCACTCCGCTCGTGCTGGTCCGCGTCCACCACGGTGCCGCCGGCCCCCTTTGCTCCCCACTCTAGCAAGCCAGCTGCACACGGCTCACCCCCCCGGCCCCGCACTCCGCTCGCACTGGTCCTTCTCCTCCACCCTCTCCACCGTGCGCCCGCCCGCCTCGGCCCAGCTGTTTGCATTCGCCCGGCACTAATTTCCCCGATCGCTTGCGACACCCGCGTCGTCCTCCACATTCACCCCCGTGCGCTCACGCCGAAGCCGAAGCCCGAGCTGAAGGGCAACGCGATGATCCTGCGCCTCGCGCACCCGGCGATTGCGCGCAAGACCAAGAAGAAACGAAGGGTCGCGGACGTGCACATGCTCGTTTTGGGCAGCCCGTCGTCGGCGGCCGTGCTCGTATCCGCGTGCACGTCGCCGGATGTGTTCGCCACCCCTGCGCCCGTGCCGCGTCGCAGACCTCGATGACACCAATGACGCCGTGGAGCAGCGCGTCGGCGCAGTGGACTGGGTACCGCTGCTTGCGCGGTCGAACGCGACGAAAGGGAAGGCCATACGGATAGGAGGGGATAGGCGCGCTGGGTGCAAATGGGCCAAATGTCGGGCTGTTGGCTGGGCATACGACGCGGCGGCGCCGGGTGTCGACCTCCCTCTACGTCCACCGGCACGCCGCCCTACCCTTGCCCTCCGTTTGCGCTTGTCCTCCTCCACCCTCTCCGCCGTGCGCCTCCCTGCCTTGTCCATGGGCTTTGCATCCTCCCTGCGCTACTTCCCCCGATTGCCTGCGAACTCCGCGTCCTCTGCTTCCAAATCTGTTTTGTCCACCTCCAAAGCCCCCCCTGCACCGATGCTCAAGCCCGAGCCGATGGACAACACGGCGATCCTCCGCCCCATGCGCCCGGGCTGGCGCGCAAGAGCAAGAAATAGTAAACGGTCGCGGACGTGGACATGCTCGTCGTGGGCCGCCCACCGACAGCGTCCCTGCTCGCGTGTACATCGCCCGACGTGTTCGCCACGCCTGTGTCTCCGACACCGTACAGCTCATCGGCGCAGTGGACCGCGTACCCTGCCTCGCTGCTTGCGTGAGCGGGTGTGAGCCAGGGGAAGTAGGGGGAATGGGTGTGTCGGGTGTGTCGGGTGCGGATGCGTATACGCCGAGCGCGGCGCTGCAATGTATGATGCGTGCACGACGCGGCGCCGGGTCGACGGCGCCGAACGTGAGTGGGTGGTCGTACTCGCTGTCCTCCTGAAGCCATTCGTCGCACACGGCTCGGAGCAAGGACAGCTGGCCCTGCGAGTGATGGGAGCACGTTGAGGAGGAAGCCGATTTCTGTAGAGATGTTTTGCGGTGGTCAGTGGCTCCGCCGTCTTACAATGTATTTAGCTTCACGTTCTCAATGCCCCACGCCGCATCCTTATATCTTTCGACTACCATTCGTCTTTGATGTCCTCACCCCACTGTACACTGACCACTTCTCGCTCGACGCACCGGTGCATTGCACGCACGTCGATATCTCATGCACACCTGCGTTTCACGCCTCGTGACTCTCTTGATCTCACCTTTGGGTACCTATCACAGCTTATCTTTATCCAGTCTTTATCCAATCTGTTTCTCGGAAGTGATGTCTCTGAGTTGGTCTGACCCAACACTGACCTCCTTCAAAATCTCTTCGGCTTCTTGTACAATCTCTCTGGCTTAGTCGGAACTCCTTCGAAATCGCGCATGGTGTTCTTGTCTTGTACTATCTCGATTTGTTCGATTTTCGCTTCCCAAATTTGGCTCCTCGCATGAGTCTTGTATTCATATTTTGGACCATGAAAACATAGGTTACGATGATTACTACGCCACTGTGTCGGTGTCTCCTGGCAGTCCTGCAGCGGATAAGGCTTTCAACCCTGTTTCCAGCGTATCGATTTCCTTAGCGATCTGTTCTGCCCACTCGGTTGGCAACGAAACCATGGATCCATCTTCTTCTGGATTTGCGTCTGTCGGTGTCTGGTTTGCTATGTCCTCTAGGATATCGGGAACACTTTGCAGAACTTTGTTCCACTCCTGGGAGATGTCCGGGGAATCAGCTTGGCTGCATTTCGTCAATGTATCTCTGGCTGTTTTTGCGCCTCGAAGAAGGGTGTCCCGCAGAGGGACACAAAATGTGGTTTCAAAGCGGGAAGTGACGGGCAGATAAGTGGGGAACCCCTCGGCCCATACAACACCACCGTATGTTTCCTTTGCCAGCAGAGCAGTACATCTCAGCCAGGGAATGAATGTTTCCAGCTGTTCGGGCGTATTGAGTTTGAAGTCGCCCCAAACATTGCAGAGCACCTCATAGGATAACCCCAGTGCCTGTTCACGATCATCGCAAAAGCTATATCCTGTCTGGCAACCTTCCCCGAGGACGGAATTGAACACTGGGGCGAGAGTATCTGCCTGAACCCTACCTCCGGTGTCAAAGAACACTGGGATCCAAGAGCACAATTCCGCGAGGACTTGAGGCTTCCAATAAGTCATCTGGACGAGCTTGCACCCCAAGTGAAGACAAGACTTCGTCAAGTCGAACCGGTTACGTCGAACGGCAGTGTGCATAATGGACGGCCATACGGAGGCGTCTTGGAGAGTCGGTTGCAGCTGTTCATCTTGAAACCACGCAAACTGATCATCATGTACCAGGAGATATGCAGCATTTTCGGCGGAAACATGACCGGGAAGTTTCAGGGCTCGGAGAACAGTGTGTATGTGCTTCTTGTCCACCGGAGCACGATAATAAAAGAGGGCATTAAGTAGCCCAGCAACTCCATTCATGACTTGGTTGTCCCAGTCACCTTCGTCTCTGGCGGAGGCAACAATACAGTCCAGTGCTTTGTGTACCCAGGTGGCATCTTGAGAACGAGTGTCAGAATCGAATGTATAATTTGCTGTAAACCACTCCGTGGGCTTGAGAAGTGACACTGTTGCCAGTACAACATCAATCCACCCTTCTTCTTCCTGCCGAGGTAGGGAGCTGCAGAATTGGCAGATACTGAACTGGTATGGCATACCAAACAGCCAGAAGTCAGAGCATAGAATGATTTGGCTTGTCACGTTCATGATGTGAGCTACAGTATCCATCGATATTTGATGGGTTTGGATATTGAGCACCAATGCGTGGAGCAGGTGCTCGAACAATTGTCCCACGAATGGACTGAGCAGCACAGTTAATAAGTGGTGTTAATTCGTATGGGTTGTTCTTCACCTTTTGTCCCTCCATATAATTCCACGGTTGATTCTTGGGTTGATTGGCGAGAGAAATGCACCAACAGCGAAAAGGTAATCTGCCAGCATGGATCTGTCCAGCGAGGGGATTGGTTTGATGAGGGCAATGTCCCCGAGAAATTTGGCTATATTATACTGCACTGCCCAGCACTGTGCAGAAATAACATTCAAAGCCCATTTAGTTGTTTTGGCATGCTGTGATAGGACAGAAGACAAATCAGAAGAGCCTGTCAGAAGTTGAAGGACACCCTCTAGGTCCTTGTCATCAGATCGGGAGAGGAGTCTCAAGCACCAATATTCCTGCCATTTGTGAGGATTAGAATCAGCAGACATTGGAACACAACGCAGGGTGCAATAGGCCCGCCCTAGATGTATTGCCTGCGCATCTATGGACTGGGTGGACCATATCACACCAAGACCATCAGATGTAATATCACAGCATGATATGATTCCGTCACCCAACTTGGAGAGCTGCGATCCGACATCCAGGCCACCAGACCATTGTAGGTCTATGACCATCTCTGCTGCAGCAGCGACCGTACGGGGATCTGTTGATGTCTCCAGTACCCAGGACACAGCGGGAACCTCTGGTGATGGCCTTGGGAAAGGTCCCTCAAGGAGTGGGGCTAGCAAAGAAGGTGTGATCGTCATTTCCGTTGCCTCAGGGGAAGTTTTCTCTGGTAGTTTGTTGTTTTTAAAAGATGGGAGGAGCTGATGGGTCTGACCAATGTGTTGGGTGATCCTGGCATGAGCGTGTCGGAATAGGGTGCGAGACCGGACCATGAACATCTTTGCTTTTACCTGGAGAGTCCTCGGGATCTGCCGCACCATGAATGTCATGGCTGATCCGAAAAACATCTGTATTTTTTTCCAAAGTCGCGCCACAAGAGCTGCAAGTGGGGTTTGGAACGGAGAATCAGGGAATGCAACAGCAGACATAAGCAGGGTGGTGTAGGAAACCACTCCAATGGATGTGAGGGAAAGAACTATGAGTGCGAGAGACAGATGAATGTTCCAAAGATAGATTGAGAGTGCAGCTGAGAAGAGGAATAAGCCAATCTGCAACAGCAAGGGAAACAGCTGCATGACTGTGTCAAATTTCCACTTGCGAAGTCCATCAAATTTGCGCTGGCGCTCGAGACCGCGAGCTTCGATGGTTCCTCGCTCTCCTGCTGCCATGTAATACATTAGCCACTGTTTTCCGAGGACAGCTAGCAGGGCGGCCAGCAGGGTCGAGAACAGGCTGACATAGAGTAGGTTCTGGGCAACAAGAACAACGAGAGGTGTGCCGCGAGCCTGGATATCCGGTTGGATTTAAATTATGAACGCGGAATCCACAGCCGAAAAAAGACCGGCCTGGTGAGAAATATTGGATGAAGACTACAGCGATGCAGGGAAAGCACCGACAAAGATCAGCGCCGTGTCCAGGTCCGTGCTGTATTTTTGTTGGAATTCCCTATCGTGTTCATCGGCCAGGGTCTTGTACGCATTCCAAAATGCAGTCTTCTTGTCGACGGCAGGCGGCTTGGACTGGAGGGCTTCGAGAGCTTTATGAAATCTTAGCAGCTGTTAGGTATGACTGCTCTGGGAACGTAATAATGAGTGTACTTGTCCGATTGGTCCTCCTGCTTTTGCATCAGCTCCGAAAAACATTTTTCGAGTGTATTGATGAGTCTGGGGCTTTACGTTGGCATTAGAACAGACGGAGAGGTCCTGCACGCACCGCTCATTTGGGGTAGAGGTTCCCTCGTCGATGTGGTTGTCGGAGGTCATCGGGAGATGGAGGAAGAGGATGAGAAGTGTGAAGTTAGGCGCCGGGCCGGCGACCAAATAAAAAGAGTGCACAGCCTCTTACTAACAGTCTTTCAACAGCTTTTGCGGTCTCATTCGACAGCTCGCACTGCATCGAACAATTCCCCGGCGTTGTGTTAACCAAGATATTCTGGTACACATTTGAATCACAATACTTGGACAGCTCGAGCCTTTTATAATACAATATGAGGTCTGGGTTCAACTTGAGTTTTCTTCTGTTCGGACAGTCGTAAATCCTACAACTTCGGGGAGCATCGTCGGTAACCGTTTAATCCCACTGAAAATCTTAGTAGACGCGCTAATACAGAAGCCGGTCTGGGACCGATCCAATATGCGCCTGCATAATCCCTAGTTTGGATTTGTCGATGCCATTCAAAGAAAACCGAGGCTCCCTGGAGTTTGAGATGCGTACACTTGATTTATATGAACGCAAATCAACGCTGCCTCGACGAGCAATGCAACCGCTGTTTCCAACAATTGTCGCGCCGCTGTTGTTGTCCTGGATTACTCGGATTAGGATTCACGTTCAACGGCACGAAAGGGTACTATACACATACGCCTTCCGAGCGTGCATCCATTGTGAAGATTAAACCTCGGGACAGCGCGCGCAAAGAATCGTGCCGTCCCGCCATTTCCTGGTGCCAAAGGGACCTCGATTATTTGTGCTTGGAGTTGAAAACTTCATCTTACGCGAGTTCGACATTCAAAAGGAGATTCTTGAACTTGAAGTTTGCTCTTCAAAAATTTCTGAGATGTTCGGGATGGATATGTTCAATTATTTCTTTGGCAACGGTCGGGCATTAACGGGCGAGCGAATGCAACATGCACCACTGGTCGCTCATCCTGCTGTTCTGATTAAAGTTTGCAGCGTAAATTTCTGCTCTGGATAGCCAGACATTCAAGACGTCAGGGCGAGAACAAAGGACACCAGCCCGACGCAAAAGGCAATACATAACCGAAGTAGTCCGGCGAGTCGAACCCAGTCCCGCTGCGGATTTGTACGGAGGTGCGCGTTGAACAAGCGGTGCTCTTCCTCGCCCGTCTTGAGGTTTAATTATTGTGACGCCAGTGCTTGACGTGGAAATATGGTAACGGTAAAAACAAGCCGTCGAGAATCAGAGAGGGACATTCAGGGGATTGAAAAGGAAAGCGGGTGAGAGGATACACAGACATAGGCTGAATTTCATCCTCGGGGCATGGCAAGAGTCGGACAGCTGTGTAGAAATGGCTGTTGTTGGATTTGGAGGAGTTAAAGTAATACAGTACCGGCGCTCGTCGGGCATTTGCTAGGCAATTTTGGAAGCTTGAGGGATTGTGATCGGTTGAGGATGAAGTAAACGGTCTCGGCCGCTGTGGTTCGAGTCGCAGCTACTGGGAAGCACGAGGATATGCGCATAGACATAAATGTAGAACCAAACGTATATTTTTCTTTCAAGAAAGAGAACAGTGCGTCCATGTCGATCCAAGTCGGTCGAATGCAGGCCACTGGCACTCTTAATGCCAAGATCACAAATCTGCGCAGTCTGCCTACCTCAAGAGGTGTAGGCAACCAGTGCTTGACTACTAGATTTTTTGGAGTATGGCACGCATCTGAAAAGTGAACAGGGACTAAGACAAGAGTCAGACTGAGCTGGCGATTTGAGAAAGAACCTTTTGCGAGGTGTTCTTGGTCTTATAAAGCACTGGATAGATAGAGAAATTGAACCAATCGGCACGCGGACTCGAGACGGCGGAAGTCCATGAAAGAAGACGTGAAGGAGTTGCGGGCCGCGGCGGGGCCCTCGGCATTGCCAGTGTCGACGGGAAGTTGATACGAGGCAATCCTTGCAAATTCGAGGAGACGGCCAAGGACAGTTTTTCTTTGGCTTCGCTCCAGAGTACCGTACCATTTCGACCGATCCTTCAGGTGACAGGTGACGGAGGGTCGTGAAATGAAGGATTTTGGCGTCGGTGACGGTGACGGGCGGGTTTCCTGGCCGAATTGGGCCTAAAAACGCCAAAATTTGTGCTTCGGCATCCGCCGGACTACCATTTATGGTAATGTTGGCCTGATTGCCGAGGAATGAAGACCTTATCCAGTGAACCTCTGTGGTGACGGTGACATGGCGTGAAGGATCGATCGAAATGCTACAGTAAGTTCACGCATTGCGGCGGGTGTGGAAAGCGGTGATTGGCGATGTGTGGCTGCGCTTGCAGCGTCCACTGTTGCCATCACTGTTGCCATCACTCCCGCTCACCACCACCGCTCATTGGGCGCTGACCCTGCCCCAGCGAACAAGGACTGCATTCGGCCGAGCCTGGTCAACACTCCTCTCTCTGCAGTCTCCAACGACTGTAGCTCGATGCACGGACTTGTATACACACACCTGGGTCGTCCGGACTCGGTCATTCATCTTCAGCACAAGCCAGCACAAGCTCGAAGGATGTGGACCTTGAACGAGAAGCCCGCCGCCCAAGCCTATCCCGCTGTTGTTGATCAGCGTCTCTTTCATCTGCCCGCAGCTGGAACAGATGGTGTGGGGATACAAATGCATTTTTGTGCTCTTATCAAGTCGTCGGTGGACTCTGCTCTGGTACGAATCGGTAACACGAGGTCCCTCAGCGCGCGGCTCGCATGTGTTGGCGTCGTGCACCCGCTGATAGCATCTCCCCGCTGCAGGTCTCAGGACGCGGAGAGCGAGCGTGCTGTAAATGGCTCGAGCAGATACTACAAGGTACAGCTGCGAAATGTACCTCCGCTGTGAATGGGGAAGACGTGTGCCTCAGCCCCCCGATCAACACCTCGCGCGCGCGCCGCCTCCCCCGATCATCACGTCGCGTTGACCGTCTCCCACGTCGTCTGCCGCCGCCACGCTCGCCGCCGCGGTACTATACACTGTACGTGCCGCCGCTTGTTCCACGGACCCTTCGCGTGCGTGTCAATTCTCATCTCTGCTTTATTTGCTGTGCTGACCAAGCTACTGCAGCACCGGCTCCAGCGCGCGGCTCGCAGACCTCCTCTCAAGGCCGACGCAGCGCTTCGCCGCTGAAACGCAGACCGTGCCTTGCGACGTGGAGAGCGATGATTCCGACGGGGGGGAGGATCTAGAGATCCAATATGTGCGACGATGGACCGCTCTCGTCCCTTGTGGCGTTCGCGCCGTCGCCAGCTCCTGTTGTGGATGACGAATGTATTCAGGGAGCAGGAGCAGGCACCGCTGTTGCTACCGGCGCCCTACACCCACGCGCTCTGCTCTCGCTGGTCAGTGTCCGGCACGCACGAGCTGCCCACACCCTTCACACCCGGCCGGCTCCGAACTTGGATCCCCCGCGACACCATACACCCTCGTGCTCCCGCTCGCGCTGGTTCCAAGGCGCCGCCTACGCCCTTTATTCCCTATGTTCCCTTTGCTCCCACTACTTCCTACACCTCGTATACACCAGACACGTCCTACACCTTCGAGAGCGCGCTTCGTTCCCGCTCGTCCGCCTCCACCAGCGGCGCCCCGTCCCGCCCCCGCACTACGCTCGCGCTGGTGCTCTCCTCCGTGCGCTCCCCCCACGCGCTGCGCTCGCCCGCGTCGCCCAAGACCTTTGCCTTCGCAGGGTGGTACTTCCCCTGCTCTCCTCTACTTCCGCTTCTACATCCACATCCACGTCCGCGAAATCGACCTCCGCGTCCGTGCCCAAATCGTCCGCGCCCAAGCCGAAACCGAAGCCAATGGGCAGCGCCCCCAGCGGAGAAACAAGAACAACAAGAAGAAGCTCACGGTCGCGGACGTGACCGTGCTCCAAGCCATCGTGGGCCGCCCGCCGGCTACGTCTGTGCTTGCCTCCGCGTGTACGTTGCCAGATGTGTTCGCCACGCCCGCGCTCCAGACGGCGGTGACGCCTGTGCCGCCGCACAGCCAGTGGGCGGAGCAGCCGGCGGAGGCTTGCAAGGGCAGATACAAACGTGAGCAAGGGCAAGACCGGGGCGGGGACGGGTCTGGGTGCGAACGGGCTCACTGCGCCGAGCGCAGCGCTCTACGCTGCGTATACGACGTAGCGCAGCCCGCGGCGCCGGGTGTTGACATCTCGACCACATTGAATGCGGGTGGATGGTCTTATTCCTCCTCCTCTTCCCTGGGGCATTCGTCCCCCGGTCATTCGTTGCACAGCTCGAGGTCGGGGCATAGCGAGTGCAGCGTGGCGAGTGCGGGGAGCGCGTTGAGGAGGAAGCCAATTCCTGTGGAGATGTTTTTGCGATAGCCGCATCTCTTGTTCTATTTCTCTTTTCCCTTTCACTTTTCACGCTTTTCACGTCTTCACGTATCTTTCGAGTTCCCTTATCTTCGTCTTCGATCTACATAATATAACGACTCACCCACTCCTACTCATACATACTGTACACCGTCTACGCCGCTCGACGCACGAGCTCATTGCACACAACATAGATATATAATGCACACTTACCTCATGTCCCCGTCTCCCGTCTTGAGCTTGGTCCTTATTGTAGCTATTATTATTTTATCTGTTTCTGTCAATCAGTTAATTATTTTATTTACAACGTGAGCTGAGCTGAACAAGCTAAGAATTGAGCACCCCTAAATGAATTTTTCTTTGCCCTTGATAATATGAGCATTGCCGCGAACACGACATGGTTTGTGTGCTCGTCTTTTGATGCGCTTGCCTAATCGGGCCAATCATTCTCGCATCCCGTTTAGGAAGTTGTCGCGAATACTCTTACTGTGGCTCGGTAGCATGCTAGCTATGGGTTTCATAAGATGCAAGGTGTATGAGAGATTGCGCTCTTCGGCTTCGGGCCTCGCGCCATGGCACATGGGTGTATGCTAGGCTATTGTACACTGCGTTTCAGAACAACAATAGTTACTACGATGCTGTGACTGTGTCTGCTGCCGCGGGTATCATCCTTTTCAATGCCGCTTCTAGTGCGTTGATTTCCTTCCCAACTCCTTTTTCCCAGGTGATAGCTGTTTGCCTTTTTTCGTATAAATCATCATTCTCTGGCAGATCTGCATCCATCGGGATCTGGTTTGCTATGTCCTCTAGAATCTCGGGAAAACGTTTGAGGACTTCTTGCCACCCCTGGGAGCCGTCTGAATCGCCTTCTGCTAGCGTGGCCTTGACTGCTGTTGCAGCTTGAAGAAGGCTATTCCACAGAGGAACACAAAATGTGGTTGTGAACTCTGAAGTGACAGTGTCGGAGTATGGCTCCTCGTAAGTTTTTTGCACTACTAGCCCACTACACCGCAACCACTGGACAAATGTTAGCATGTGGTCCAGCCTCATATTGGGTTTGAAGTCGCCCCAAATATTGCAGAGTACCTGGTAGGACAGCCCCAGTGCCCGTTCGTCATCATTGTTGAAATTATATACTGGCCTGCAAGCTTCCTGGAGGACAGAGTTATATGGTTTGGCGAGATTCCCCATTCTGTGCCATTTGTGAAAAAAAAGTGTGATCCAAGAGCACAATTCCAGGAGGACATAAGGCTTCCAGTAGGTCATCTGGATTAGCTTGCACCCCATGTGAATACAGGATTCCGTGAAATCACCGGGTTTGTAAAACAGGGCTGTGCACATGATAGATGACCAAACAGAGGCTCCTTGGAGGATTGGTTGCAACTCTTCATCTTGGAACCACGCTAACTGATCATTCCGTATCAAAAGAGCTACAGCATGTTTTGAAGGATGACCAGGAAATGTCAGGGCTCGGAGGATGATGTGTATGTGCTTTTTGTCCGCTGGAGCCAGATAATACAGGAGGGCCGCAAGTAGGCCAGCAATTCCATTTGTGATTTGATCGTCCCAGTCACCCCCTTGTTTAGCAGAGGCAATGATACAGTCCAGTGCTTCATGTACCCAACCGGGATCTTCTGGGCTAGAGCCCTCATAATAATTATGTGTTGCTGTTAGCCTACCTGTCGCCAGTACAACATTAATCCATCCTTCCCACCGAGGTAAGGAGTTGCAGAATGGGTAGATACTCCCCGGGTATTGTTGATAAGACCACTGTGAACGTAGTATGATTTGGCCGATCACATCGATAATGTTGGCTGCAGTATCCATCAATATCCGGTGGCTTTGAATATTAAATGCCAATGTGTGGAACAGGTGCTTAAACAAGTCTTCCACAAATAGACTAAGTAGGAGGATCAATGATGAGCTGTGTTGTTTCATATGTGTTGTTTCTCACCCCTTGTCCCTCCATATACTCCCACGGTTGATTGGCGAAAAAAACGCAACAATAGAGAATAGGTAATCCGCGAGCATGGATCTGTCCAGCAAGGGGATTGGGTTGACGCAGGCCATGATTGCGATGTCCGTGAGGGATTCTTCTACATTCTGCTGTTGTGCCCACCTCTGTCCTGGAACTACATTCAACACCCATCCAGTGGCTTCAATATCCTGGTGCAAAGTGTCACCCAGGATGAAAGATCCTGCTAGAAGTTCACGGACATCTCGCAGTTGGTCGTCCTCGTTGATGTAATACCATCGCGGCAGGGCTTCAAAGCACCAATATTCCTGCCATCGCTGCAAACTAGGTTCACCAGACATGAGAACACAACGCAGTGTGCAGTAGGCCTGTCCCAGATGGACTGCACCCATTGACATTCCATCACGGGCAGAGTCTAGACCGATTTTCCCAGGTCTTTTCTGGTCAATGCCATACAGAAAGCATGACAAAAGTCCGTCACGCAACTTGGAGAGTTGTGGTGCAACATCCATGCCCCAGGGCCACTGTAGCTCAATGACCATCTCTGCAGCAGCAGCCACCGTACGGGGATCTGTGGATGTCTCCAGTACCCATGAAACAGCGGGAACCTCTGGTGATGGTGTTGGAAACTCCTTGAAGAGTGCGTCGAGGGAAGGTTGCTCTGTTATTTCTGGGGTTTCATTCTTGGAAAATGGCAAGAGATTATGGGCCCGCCGACGGGTGGTGTGTCGAGCTCCTGCGTGCGCACGCCGGACGAAGGAGGGAGACCGGGCCGCAACTCGACCCAAAAGTATCTTGGCCTTCATCCGATGTTTCATCGGGATCCGTCGCGCTAGGAATGCCATCGCTGATCCGAAAAATATCCGTGATTTTATCCATATTCGTGCCACCGGAGATGCAATTTGGCTGAAAATGATTTTTGACTTCGTCCAAAGACGCGCCACGAGAGGTGCAAGTGGGGTTTGGAAAGGGGAGTCAGGGAAAGCAACAGCGGACATGAGCAAGATAGTGTAGGTAGTAGCTCCAATAGACGTGAAGGAAAGAACGACGACCGCGAGAGATAAGTGAATCTTCCAGAGGTAGATTGAGAGCGCAGCCGAGAAGAGGAACAAGCCAAGCTGCAAAAGCAAAGGAAACATCTGCATAATAGCATCAAATTTCCACTTGCGCAGCCCGTCGAATTTCCGCTGGCGCTCGAGGCCACGGGCTTCGATGGTCCCTCGCTCGCCTGCTGCCATATAGTACATAAGCCACTGTTTTCCGAGGACGGCGAGAAGAGCGGCCAGCAGGGTTGAGAAGAGGCTGACATAGAGTAAATTCTGGGCAACCAGAATGACGAGAGGTGTTCCGTGAGGCTGGATATCGGGTTGGATTTGAATTATAAAAGCGGAATCTACGGCCGAAAAAAGGCCGGCCTGGAGAAAATGTTAGATCGAAGGCGACGGGGATGCAGGGAGAACACACACAAAAATCAAGGATGTATCAAGATCTGTGCTATACTTCTGGTGGAATTCCTTGTCGTGTTCATCGGACAAGGTCTTGTAAGCGTTCCAGAACGCAATCTTCTTGTCTGTGACGGGCGGCGTCGGTTTGAGTGCCTCCAGAGCTTTGTTGAACCTCGAGGACAGTCAGGTTGGGATTCCGAACCGATAATTAAGGGCCTACTTATCCGCTTGTTCCTCTTGTTTGTGCATTAAGTCTGAAAAACATTTTTCAAGCGTGTTGATGAGTCTGGGACTTCACGTTAATATTAGAGCGGATGTATAGGTCCCATGCGCACCGATCGTTTGGGGTGAGGGTTTCCTCGTCGACCTGGTTATCGGTGGCCATCGAGGTTGAAGCGTAGATGAGGCAAAGAAGGAGCCCTGTTTATCCCATGGGAGGTCGGATACCGATTTTGGCCCTCTGAAAAGTTTTACCCGAACTTTTTGGTCGGCCCTACCCCAAAATTTTACCCAAATTCTGCATCTAGTGCAACCTCAGCCCCGATTTTACCCGAACTTTGAATCTAACCTCTGATTTTCCGGAAAATATCAATTTGACTGCTCTAAAATCGCCAAAAATTCCCTACGATGCTACTCATCCTCCTAAGGTCGGTGTGTAGTTGTAAGTTCAGTGAGTCAGCCCGGAAAGTGTCTACTAATAGTTCGACCGACCGGCATTGATCTCGGGGTCAAATGTGTAGACCAAGCACAGCTTTACCCGAACTTTGCTCCGACCTCTTTCAAAATTTCTTCCATGTCCGAACTTTCGCTCTGAGATATTTTGGCCGACCCCTGATTTTACCCGAACTTTCCACCGACCTTGGATCAAAACTTTCGGAGTTTTACCCGAACCAGGTATCCGGCCTCCCATGGGATAAACAGGGCTCCTGGCAAAGATGAGGAGCCTTAACGAGGATGTGTCAGTGTGGGCGCCGGCGATCAAATGTCGCGTTCGGAAGAAAATGATCTTTCGCTTGCCTTTGCTCATTCGCTGCGTCGTAAGTAACGGAGTGGCAAGAGCTCATTCAAATCGGTAATATGGCTACATGAGGGAGGAGGGAATGTGGTATTCTACATGCGTGCTTGCCAGATCAACAGCAGCAGCAGTGCGCGGAGGAAGACTGCACGGAGGCGAGTGTCGATGCGGACCAGCGCGAGCGGAGGGCGCGGTCGCTGGGGACGCGGCGGGCGGGAGGGCGCGGGCTTGGTGAGGCGGAGAGGAAGGGTAAGGGTGCTGGAGGGGATGCAGGGAAAGAGGGTGAGGACGAGGAGTCGACGAGAGCACGCGGGCGCAACCGCTCGTCCTCAGACGACTCTAAGAGCGGTGCCGGCGCGACCAGCGGCGACAGCTCCTTGCACACATCGGCACGTTCTTCCCCTTCTTCGCCGTCCTCGTACAACACCCAGTCCTCCGACTCGTCGTGCGCAGGCACCTCTCCGTCCAGAGATCCGATCGAATCTACGACGCAAACCTCATCAGCACACAAACGCAGGCATAACAGGAAAATCGACATACCGAAACCACGCCCCATCGGTGTCGGGGAGCGCAGCAGCGGTGCATACGCCACGCAGTCGGCCGCGAGGTCCGGGTGGTCGACACACCACATTGTACTCCCTCTCCCGCTTCCATTTCCACTTTCGCTCGTCGCGTTGGCGGCGGATGGGACTGGAGATACCGCGAGCGGGGGCGATGTCGGCAGGGCGGTACTCGGGGACGACGTAGGCGTTACAGGGAGAAACGCGGACGAAGTCGGACGGGAGAAGTTCGGTACGCGCGCTTGCGCTTGATGACGTGGACGCACGGCGGCGGGGGTGGGGGAGGGAGATCCCGCGCGGTCAGCCGTCGGACTTGGGAGAGAAGTAGAGGGCGACTTGACCGGGCTCCAGCATCCTATTGACCGCGAGCGCTCCTTCTCCCCCTCTCCCTCCTCTCCATCCATCCCAGGTAGCGTCAACGGGAACCTGAACGCCGACGCGCACTCCGACGCGGAGTATACGGGTGTGCGAGGGGGAGTGCGAGTGCGAGTGCGAGGGGGGCGTGGGGTGGAGTTGCGAGTTGCGCAGGAGAGATGTGGGCGTGGTGGGGGACGGGGGTGCACGGGAAGAGATGGAATAAGTGGGATAAGTGGATGCTGAGCTTGACCGCAAACGTGAGGTTGAGATGGAGGGAGACGAGAAGAAAAGATCGTCCTCCTCTACGGACACAGGCACGGGCGGCGGTGCGCGTCTGGGCCGAACCCGGTCCAAAGATGGGCGCATGGGACTGCTTGTACCGACGCTCGCTCCCTCATTCCCCACACCGGCTGTATTTGGGGCATCTTCACGCCCCTGCTGAGCGGCGGAGAACAGCGAGGAGGAGGAGAGTGCAGGGCGAATCACGCACGATTCGCGCTGGAGGCGTACAGGCGGGGATGTCGCAGACGCCCCGGGCATACACAAGGAAGCTTGCGACGAATAGCGGATCAACGCGCGCGCATGTGCGGCGTAGTACTCGTCGTCGTCGTCGTCCTGCGCGTCTGCCTCTACCTCTTCGTCACAAGCTCCATCGTCTTCTGGTGTAGCCTCCACCACGGCTTGGGGCGCAGCCGAAAACGACGAAGAGGGGAAGGAGGGGAATATGAATGTCGTGGGCGAAAGAGGAAGAGGCGTCGATAACGCCAGCGGCGACGTAGAGGGAGAGAACGGAGCCAAGCTGTATGGAGAACGAGCCACGACGGGCGATGATGGGACAGACACAGAGGAAATGTGCATCGGCGCAGCGGGCTTCAGCGGCCGAGCAGTGACACTCTTGCGGCGCAGTACGGGCTGCTGAATCTTCTGCGCCTGAATGTGCGCCTGAAGCTGCGCAGGGTATCCAGACGTCGTGGGCGTCTCCGGAGGCCCACTCGACGTCGGGCTCCAGTTCCCCGAGTGCGACGAGTCGTCGGAACCGCCCGAGGGCGGGGTGCGTGAGCCGACGCTAGACCGGGACCGCGCCGAGTCCACACTCGAATTTTGCGAATGCGAGTGCAATGGGAGATACCGTGAGGGCGGGGACAATGCGCCAAGCGCCGTGGGCGGGCGGGGGGACTCGAAGACATCCCCTTCTTCACCTTCGTCCTCGCCTTCCGCTCTCGCGGGGCACGTGGGCGAAGCGCCAGTCGTCCACGTCTGGTTTGACAAGAGAGAAGAGCGATGAAATGCTCAGGTCAGAGACGCCTTGGCGCCGTCGCCTTCAGAGAACGCAGGTCTACTGAGGGTGAAGCTGGTGGCCGTTCCAGGGTAGTTTCCCCATCCATTTGCACTGACGTTTCGGCGACATCTGCTGACGGTGCGCCTCGCCGCGCTACGCGCAACTGGCGCTGGATGTAAGGTGATACTGCCATCCGTTCGTCGACGTTTCTCTTTAAAACATAGAACAAGAGGCTCACCAGTCATTCCGACCGTAAAATCTTCAAGGGAAAAAAACCAGCAAGACTTCACGAGCTTTTCTCGGGGCAGCAAGCAAGAAGAGCACAAACCCGCTCAAGGTACGTCGGCAAGCACGACAAGCAAGGAGGACCAGCGAGGAGACCATAAGAGAGAGCCAAACGCATGCGAAAAGTCGGAAGACGGTCCACAAGCTCCCCACGCCGTTCTATACACGCCACCATTGTGCTAGACGAATCGACTGAGGTCAAGACAAAAAACGCGTTGACCCAAATCAGGCCTCCGATCACCATCATCAGCAAGATCATCAGCGGAGTCTGAAATCCTTGTTATTACTTCTCAGCTTTTCTGCACGCGCGTATCGGGGCTTTTTGTTCTGACATTGCACTGGATCTCTGTTGCAGAGTTGGGACAACAACTGTGAACTGGGACTTGACCAGTTTCGACACCCTCAGGCTTGACGCCAATACGCGGGCCGCAAAGTTATCCTGTGGCTCGCCTTCTGCGGGCACATGCGTTCCTTGACGTACCAGTTCTCTTCTTGCGTAGCAAGGCAGGCACGCAGCGCGCGGCTCCGAAACCTTGAGGCTTAGGGAATCGATATCCCGTCGAATCGCCGCCCACGTTCTGGTTGCTTGCGTCTTTTCTGGCTGAGCCTTACTGTCTCACTCTGGATCTGCTACTGCTTATCTTTGCAGTTGAAGTTCTTCTTTAGTGCTTGGGACCGGGTGTTTGAACCGCCTTCGTCTTCGTCTTCTGGGCTGGGATGCGCAGCTTCTGCGTCCGCCGTGCTTTGCGCCTGAATCATAACTTCCGCGCCACCGGAATGCACTCCTCCTCCGTCACTTTCCAATCAACAAACTTGTTTTCCCTGTTGATACCGGCCAATTGCGGCGTTTCGTGACTTGCATCCCAAGAGAGGTCTGAACCTGGACCTGTTGAAGTCGGGAAGTGCCGGCTGCAGTTCAACCTCCTTTCCCTCGTTGCGCCCAAAAGTGTCCTTGTTTTTGCCAGTGGCTCCCCATGTACGTCTTTCCCTCAAAAATTGAAACGCTCCGGGCTCACCCTGCTGACACGCGTCAATTGCGGTCAAGTGCTCCACCGGCACGCCGCTCCTCATCCTTTCCTCGTGATAAACCCAATTTTTTCAATCTAAGATACTTCGGCCATCACTGAACAACCGAGCGAGTGTTATTTCTTCCAGTGTGTGTCCTTTCTCTCTCTCTCCTGCTTTTGATATTTATTTCGTCGAAAACCGTCCTTCACGCCCGTGTGTAGACATAACTTTTACTTGGTCTTTCTTCTCGCACCTTATCGATGAGGAGACGGCGGAAGATTTAGACTTCCGAACAACTTCCGAAGTACAGCCAACTCTCACAGCCGTGGAAAGAACTAGGTCTAGAAACGGGCATTTGGAGCCACCGCTGAGGATTCCCACATCGCCTATCGCGCGGGCCAGAGAATCTGACAGTTAGTGAGTTACTGGGCACAAAGCACCTCATGCACCGGCATGTGATGCACGGCATTCCTTCATTTGTGATTCTCCGTGCAGCTTAACTGAGCACAATGAGCCCATCGTCCGAATACTAAGCCGCGCTGGCATTCACTCACATCTTTCCTTCTCAACAGATGGATCCCCCAAGCCAAGAGCCGACTCCGAGCAACGCAGACAAATCCGATGTTCAAAACCGTCCTGCCAGTACAGGCAATAACGATCCAGAGACTAGGGAGACTAACGATGCAAGCTAGAAGCCGAACTCAAGCAAACAGGACAAAGCTGATGTTCCAAATCGTCCCGCCAGTACAGACAATGGCAATCCGGGGCATAGAGAGACCAATGATGCAAGCCAAAAGCCGATCTCAAGCAACGTGGATAGATCCGATGTTCACAAGCGTCCCGCCAGTACAGACACTGGTGATCCAGGGGCCAGGGAGACCAACAATGGGAGGTGTGTATACGGTTAGCCGGATTCGCAATTGATCATTGACCGGGTATTGAACGTAGGTTGATTGATGCCCTCCGTGGATGTTTCGCCGAACTGTCGAAGAACAACGCAGAGCAGATACACGAGTAAGCTTCATCACAATCTTGGGCCTCCTTGATAACACTGGTTATGAAGACTGAAAACAGCTGTGGAGGCACTTCGACCAAAACCAACAACAATGGATAAGAAGACAAACTTCTGGAACTTGTACAAAACACTCGCGGATGAACATGACAGAGACTTTCTTCAGAAATACAGCACAGATCTTGATACATCCCTCATATTTGTGTGTCTGTCGCCTCTTTCACTGTTATTACCACTGATTTTGTTATTGAGGCTGGTCTCTTCTCTGCTGTTAGCTCAGCATTTATCATCCAGATCCAGCCAGAAATTCAACCACACAACACTCTCCGAGTTACCCTAGTGGCTCAATGCCTGCTTTATGTTAGCCTCTGCTCAACATTATTAGCTGCACTCCTGGCTGTCCTTGGAAAGCAGTGGCTCATGTACTATTCAGCTGCTGGCGAACGGGGGACAGTTGAGGCACGAGGGCTTGAGCGACAGCGGAAACTAGATGGGCTGCGCAGTTGGAAATTTGACATGGTCTTGCAAATGTTCCCCCTTTTGTTGCAGTTTGGTCTGCTTGTTTTTGCAACCGCCCTCTCAGTGTATCTCTGGACAATCCACTTGGCTCTTGCAATTATTGTCATATCTTTCACAGCCTTTGGATTTGTTTCATACATTTTCCTGCTCTTCTCAGCAATTGTGTTTCCAGATTCACCGTTCCAGACGCCTTTGGCACCACTTGTGCTTGGGTTAATACCAACTGGGCCTGTGGAGAAGTTAAAAATGATTTACATTTGGGCTACTTCACATCTTCAACAGTTCATCAATGACCTGGGCACAACTTGCTCTCCATATATCTCGTATTCACGCACTGTGCTGCCCCTTTTCTTCCAGAGCAAAACTCCTGAAACCCAGCATAGCACTGAACCACTGAGTTTGTTTGATGCCCCCTTTTCTGAAACATCTCCAGAAGCCTCTGCCATCTTGTGGACATTGGAAACCTCAACTGATCCCCATATGATTGATGTTGCAGCTGAACTGGTTGTGATGGTTCAATGGCCCAAAACTGCAGATGTGAGGTCACAGCTCAACAGATTGTATGACAGCTTTCTGTCATCCCTTGCATATCAGAAAACTCCACATGTAATCCACTTGCAGGGAGTCCTCAACGAGATTAGGGCCATTCATCTGGGAAGGGCTTATGGTGTTTTGTGTTGCGTAGCTCAAGCAGCCCAATCCCAGTATATCAAACAAGGGAAAATATTCAAAGCAAATTGGTTCGAGGTTGACTCAGAGCTAGAAAATGTGGTCAAAGTCATCGGAGGCGAGGCTAATGTGGTGTGGAACTCTGATCTAGCTCCCCAATGGGCTTTACAAATTATGCCAACATTCAAGCCTCTTGGTGTACAGACCATAGAACACTTCCTTCAATGTTTTGAAGATATGATACCAGGCCACCTCAACATCCGTAGTTTTACAGATTACTTGTTTTGTTTGAATACCTTTATATGCACCGTTGGATGGACAAGAGGTGAAAACAGTTTTATCAGAAAAACCATCAGCTAATTTTGACATAGCCCTTTCCAAAGCAAGTTGTGGGAGCATCTTTTTGGCAATATCATCACTTGTATTGAGAAGCAGATGATCTCTGTGGACACCACAACCAAAATTATAGATGTCACCAGGAAACTAGCAATATACAATGGAGAAGAACAGTATACAACTTTTGCAGCTCCTTATCCCATCTAAATGGATGGATGGATCTTGTGATGCAAGCTTCCTGTATAACACCAACATGGAGTAGATACTGGACTTGTGAAGGAGATCCAAATTGGATATACAAAGCTCTGGATTGGGTCAACACTTCCTTTGGAAACCAGCAGTGGGACAACGAGACTGTAGCGGGAGTTGCGGGACTCTTCAATGCCCTTCTGCATCATGGAGCTCCTCCTGCAGAGAAACATGTGCATCTTATCTTACAAGGCCTTGCAACACCTGAATATATATCTGAACATTCAGTCCTGCTTTAGACTCGAACCAGTCGCTATTGGGAGAACCCGCAAAGTTGATGACAGTCGATCAACACCACGGGTAAATAGCGACTGGAAGATAATCAGACGTTTTAGGACAGTCGGGAGTTGCCGAGATTTTTAAATAACTTAGAGAAATTTCGACGATGGTCGAGGACCGATTTCCGCCGTTTCAAAATGTGAAGAGACAGATTTGTAGAGCTTTTAATTCTAAGATTCCCCATGTTCTCCGAATTGCAATATTCGGTGAACTGAATCCGCAGTGATCGATTTATTATTTGGCACGATAAATAGGGGTAAATGCTCTCTCTCACTCTCATTCTGTCGCTGGACCGAAGCTGGCCCTATGGGTGACTCAAAATTGAATGCCTAATGCTGTTATGCAACCCGCTATCTACTTGCGCCATGAACAAGGCTCTGGCTCGGTCTCTCTGAACACGACAAGAACGGCCCCAAAGCAATTCTATTCGATACTAGCTCATAGATTCTCCGGCTCTACCACGAATTGACAAAGACTTTGCAAGTACTCATCAAGGTCCTTGAAACTGTCCCCTAGGCCCTCTTCCTCTGTTGCTTGGGTGCACCCAGTCGCCACGACGAACCCTTTCTGTGGTTTCTTGCTGTGGATCGTTGTATCTGGGATGGTGTTGGGACGGGGAGTCGTATGGTGTTCACTGGTGTGTTGTCTGCCTGCAGAACGACTCGACTGGTCCTTCTCCGGCACAGAGAAACAGTCTATGGCCGTCCGGGATCCCTTCACCGTGCAGGGCGGCTGGCGAGACTCTACCAAGGCTGAACGGGACAGGGAATGGGAGAACGTGTTCGTGCGACGCACCTGCAGGCAAATTGGGCCCTCGGGATGGCATCCCGCGACCCAGTGCCGCCACGGGAGGTACGTGTACACCGTCACCGGCGGTCTCAGACCCCGATCTGCGGTCCCTTCGACGGCGCTTGGGTGTCGGAGGCATGTATCATCGTCTGAATCGTCCTTGAGGCGCTGAAAGGGCATTGTGTGGAGTGAGGCTGTCGTACAGAGCGGTGGGCGTTTGGCGGGAGTGACCAGCAGCGAGGTGCATAGCCACACAATGACGACTAGAAAACACGTCGTATAGAGCTCAATTCTGCGCCAATCAGAATTCGGAAAACATGAGGGGTCTTGTAATTGAAATCTCTACAACTTTGTCTCTTACAGTTTACGAAACGAGGAAGTCGAGGTCTGAGCTTTCGTGAAATTTTGGCTAAGACATTTAAAAACCTCGGCAACTCCCGACTGTCCTAAAACGTCTGATTATCTTCCAGTCCCTATCCATCATTGATCGAACGACTGTCTTCGATCTTTCGAGGGATTGGTACTGGTTCGAGTCTAGTCCTGCTTCTTCTGCACAAGGACATCACTAGTTGGTTTCAACATGATAAGTTATGTCACATCCTGCAGAATGTCTCTGTGTGGTCAGCAATTATTCATAGGTCACATTTCTTCACCGACAACAGAGTCCTTTTCCTTAGAAACAGGTACTTCTCAGATCAATGTATCAGCCTGGGATATCATCTTGCTGCCATGTGTGAGTGGCGACCGTTGATGTTTACAGAACTTCTCTCCTGGATGATTATATTTTTCAACAATGATTTTGAACTCGACGAGGAGCATGTTGAATATTACAACTTTGTCCTGACCACAGTTTGGAATTTTGACTTGGGTGAATATGTGCCTACTAGTGGTGATGAGAAAGCTCTGGCTTTGACACTCTTGGCATTGGGAAACAGTTGGGAACAACTTATTCTTACCATGTCTGAGTCAGGGGAAAGACTTGTGGATGCATTGTGCTGCACCAACATGGCAGTCTTTACTTTCAGAGCACAATCCATCACTCATGATGAACTCTTCATCACTACCTTCTATCTGCCTCTTTATGCCATTCTTATCCGAGCATCAGAAACAATGAAAACATATTGTTCCACTGTAAATACCGCAGCTGATACCCATAACATATTCAGAGATCAAGTCGGTGAAGATGCTGTGAGAATCTTGGACAACATAATAAGCCGAATGCCAAAATCAGCGGAGGACATGGCAATGCATGAGTATGCTGCCAGAAAGCGTCCACAAAATCCATATGAACCTGAATATTGGCAGCATCTGCGAGCACAGCTCGAGCTGAAAATTCAGTGTTTGAAGGGAACTTCACGGTGGCAAATTTAATTGACTGTTCTTCCAGCTTCATCCATTTTTTCTTTTTTCTTTTCTTGACATAGATCACATAGACTCGTATGCATTCTACGGCAGAATCTTGGTGCAAGCACTACGCTATACAGGTCCATAGATCACATGTTGTATGTTGTTAATGAGAGCTTCGTGTCCACTAGTGAAAATTAGTCTGCCAGTGTCTCCTAGCCTTGTTTTTGGCCTGAAAACATTCATCCCCTGTAGGCTGTCTGTCACCAGTGCTTTCGAACTTCAATCTCCTGTTGTGGAATAACGCGCCCGGCATCAAAGCATCCAAATGACATCCCCGGGAGATCTTGAGAGTGGAAGTGGTGTTGCAGTTCTGTTTTTCCTTACATTCTTTTGATTACTTGCGGAAAGAGGTACTATTGGATCATATGTGCAATATAAATCACGGCCAGTACGAGCACATATTGCTCAAGTCACATCTGGATGTAAGAGACTACCAAGGAGTCTCCTTGCGCTGAGGTGGATACGTGCGATGGAACCCCGTTCGACAATGCTTCTGTGACTCCCGGGAAGCCAACTCAACGAGTAAGCAGAGGTGCCTAAGCAGAGGGATGTTAGATGTATTTTCCTGTCTGTGTGAATGTGAACGCAGGATCGCAGGAACCTGTACACGTACCCTTCTCTTTCATCTGCCTGCTGTATTTGAGGCTTTTGTTCGCACCTCATCCTCATAAAAAATCGAGCTCCACACTTTGAGAAAATAAGCCGACGTGAAGACGGACACACGTCCATTGCAGTGATACAGAAATAGTACAGCAATCCGGGAGCTGCAAGAAGCTGATCGCAGAATCAAAGGTACAACCAATCCAACTCAGTCATGATTTCGTGTCCAAATCAGCCCCTGCGCTCACACCCTCCTCGCCGCCTGATGTCCGCCCGACATCCACGACGTCCGCCTCGAGCACGCCGAATTCCAGATACGGGAGGTCCTCGTCGTCGGCGTCGGCGTCGTCTTCCTTCTGCTTCGGTGTTGAGGGCTCAAATGGCATGGCGACGAGGAGGGCGACACGGAGTTGAGTTGGCGATGGTGAGGAGCGGGGAGGAGCGGAGGTGGAGGACGAGGACGAGGGCGCAAGCTCGATCATAGGCGGCGGCGGTGGTGCGGGGGGAGGCAGCTGCAATGACCTGAACGGGCTATAGAGCCGCACGACACTCCGCATCTGGTCGCGCGCTGCCCGGCGGATCGGCTCGTGTGGAGCCTGAGGGCTCTCCATTGGCGGAAGAACGGGCGTCTTCCTAGGCGGCGCGACGTCCGATGCGGAGAACGGCTAGAATGAAGCATGCATGCATATTTAGCGCCCACATGAATAGAATGGCTATGTAGCGCCTTGGCGTGAGACGCGCGCGTACCTTCATAGCGCTCCACCGCTCCTCGTCCTCCTTCTTGCCGTCCGCAGCTGCAGCGAGATACGCGTCGAACATCACGGGCCGCGGGCGCGCGGCGTAGTTCTCACGCGGGCGGGGGGACACCCAGGTGCCGTTCGCGATGGCGAGGCGCTGCCGCCGGCGGAGGACCACCGAGCGCGCGATGATGCCTGCGCTCACGAGCATCAGGATGATGAGCGTCGAGAGGAAGGTGTAGACTGCAAGCAGAAACCGGATTGGGTGAGTGTTGGTCAGTATATGGGGGAGAATGGGGCGTACGGTAGAGTGTGGCTGGGGGAGGGGAGCCGCAGCCCTGCGGGTCGCCGCATTGGGGCGGGTTACCCGAGGGACTGGGTGTGAACGTGAATGTCGGGCCCGAGACTCGTGCACTGGATCCGAACGAGGAGGATGAGGACGAAGAGGTAGCAGACTCGCTGAGGGCCGAACTAGTGGAAGGCGTTAAAGAGCTAGACGACATCGCAGCCAGAGGAGGGGTGCTTTCGGGAGGCCGTGAACGTGGTCGCAGAGTGAGACCTTGAGGTTGCTTCGACTTCTGACTCCCTGTGAACCGCTGCCTAAAGCTGGAGAAAGCCTACTTACATCGTGCGACTCAAGTCGTATTCATGTCGCCGGCGGGATACCTCGGCCCGTGTACTTCGACCAAGGGCGTGGACGGGGAGGTGTAGGTGTTGGATTTATGGAGGCACCGAGGGTCGCATTTTGAGGAAGAAGCGGTCTGCCCATGAGAGTTATGGTGAGAAGATTAACTCGGTTATCAAAACCGCAACGACGACTCCGCTTCTAATTTTGGAGGAAGAGGGAGCAAGAACTTCGATTCCATCTATGCTTGAGCATCGACAGCTTGGCATTGGACGACAAGTGTCCACGGCCCATTGGCGCCCCGGAGGTCGTGACAGTCCAATGAATGCAGGGTCCGCGGAGAACCTGTTAGCGACATCCCATTTGCATCCTATGGCAAAGGAAATCACAGCAACTGCATTGGACGCTGGTGTCCACAGGCCAGTGTTCGCGGAAGAAATATACCTATCAGGCAGGTATCGAAGCACAGGCGGAAACGGAACACACACCCGTACGCACCTTCTCCGCGTTTTGCCCCGCGAATAATCAAAAGGTGCTCAAGCTTGAAACGGGCTTCTGCTTCCCCAAGCCTGACGAGAAACAGCGGGATCTACTTGATAGGGATTTTCTTCAAAGCAGCCCCGAGTGCCCGACTCAGCGAGCTTGAAAAGCTGCATGCGACTGGAAGTCGCAGAATTGTTATTGGTGCGCGTTTCGAGCCGCACAGTCGCGAGCAGCAGCCCTACTTCCGCTTCTTCCCCTTCCCCTTCGCATTCCCACCCTTGCCACTCTCGACCGCGACCGGCACATCCGCCGCGCTGCCCTGCGTCGCGCCCCCGCCCCCACCTCCGCCGCCCTTCCGGCGCTTCTGCCCAAAGTTCGCCCGCTCGCTCTTCTTGAGCCAGCGCTCGGGGTCCGGCGGCGGCGTCACGCCGAGCACCACCCCGCGCGGGAGGCGCACCTTCTTCGCCTTCGGCGGCGCTGCTGCGTCGTGTGTCGGAGCGGCAGCAGCGATGGGCGCGTGCGTGGCCACGGCGGGCGGGGGCGCGTCCTCGATCTGGTTCCGCGTGGATGCGGGGAGCGCGTCGAGCGAGTGCAGGAAGGTGGTGTTGATGAAGTCGAGGTGCGCGGACGCGGCTTGGATGTTGGTCAGGATGTCCGCTTGCTCCTCGGCCGTCTGGGTGCGACACGTCAGTCGGTCAGCGGTACTGTGGAGGCGCACTCACCGGCGCGGAGTCGAGGAGCTCGTTGTAGATGTCGAAGGCCGCTTGGTAGGCCCCTTCGCGGTAGTTCTACACAAATGTATTTCATGAGTCTATGGGAGGGGGAAAGAGCAGAAGGACACACCAGCTGCGCCTCCAAATGCCGCACACCGCGCTCGTCCACACCGTCCGTGTCCTGCGCTAGCGCCGCGCGCGCCTCCTCCCTCTTGTGCAGACAGTACAGCGCATACGCGCGTTCAAACGTATACCGCAGCTCCTTCGCCCCCTCGCCGTTGAGCGACTCGATCAGGCTGATCGCTGCCGCCGACTGATCAGTCGTCAGCAGCAGGAAAAGCTTCGTCTGCAGCGCATCGGGGTCCGAGGGTGCAATGCGCAGTACTGCGGTCCCGCTGCATAAGAAATCGTTCCAAAAACAAGGAAAGACGACACGTACTCTTGTCGCATGTCTTGATTGCGTTCGGGTGGTGGCCCCCGTCGATTTGCGCACAGAGGGTGGTGAAGAGGCGTTTCAGCTGGTCGGGGACGGAAGGTGGGACCCTCGTCTTTGGTTTTAGTCCATGTGTGGATTTTGTGGTGCCGGAAGGCTTGGATTTGGGTGCTGGCATTGCTGGCGTGTCTCACGAAGGGAGCGAGACTAGTCAGGTAGCTACAGGTCAAAGATTCCAGTTAGTTGAATGGTACTGGAGTCGTAGGGTTGTCGTACAGCGTGGCAAGAGCTGCGGTCGAATGAGGAGGAGGCAAGTGCGTTTCAAACTCCGCCATCAACCGTGATGGCGTGTCGTCCGACTGAGTGGGACGCTTTTCGAAGCTTGTGCGTCTGTACGTGTTCGCTCTGGTTGAAAAGCGCATCTGCTTAGAACCCAGATACCTTCTCTTGATTATGACAAGGTTTTCTCTCTCTATCTCTCTTCAGACTGGCCGTAACATTTTGCAGGAGGATAACTGCTCCGGCGAAGGGAAGTGGAGACTGTAGTCGAGCAAACAGTTCAACTGCAAAATGCACCATATCAATTCCGGTCACGGAGCGAGACACCTTCGTTTGGCTGTCTCCTGGCGGAAAATCACCTTTACTGTACACAGTCGCTTTGCGTCAACGAATCTGTCCATCACCTCATCCGCCGAGACAACCCACCTCTGCCGAGGGCCAAGGCTCTTGACGACGATACTAGTGCACTGACTGGCAAAGATGTCGGCGGTCCACGAATTTGGGCCTTCGAGCTCTCATCGCCCGATCTCACCAAGCTGGAGTTCAGGCAAACCACAACCACAACCTTGCGTTCATCTCCTGCGAGTCAATATTCTGCGTCAACCGGAAGCGCAGAAGGTTTCCCGCAAAGTCGTTTCTGACATTGGCAGTCACGAGAAGCCGTCAAGCCAAGCGCGGTCGCGGACGTCGGGGAATGCTGACTTCGCCGATCGCCCAACAGGACTTACTTTAATTCGCGGGGGCAGTGGTGCCTTTAAGCCATAGGAGATCGCCATCTCCAGTGGAGTGAGAACATGGATTGAAGCTGAGTGCTTGGCCCAGCAGTTCATCGAGGCGCAACCGCCGCCCGCGGGAGGAAGATTTAGCCCTCGAGGTAAACTGGCGACGGCTAGCGGCGTCCCTAATTTTGGCGGGCGCCACCCTGGAGGCCCGAAGTGTTGAAGCCGCATCTGGAAACCCAAACGACTCTATTCGATTAGTGTAGATAAAGAAATAAAGAATGTGCAGCGCAACATAGATAGACAGGTCACAAATCCGAAAAATCCGCCTCTCGTCTGAGCTTCGCGGGGTACGAGACGCGTGCAACGTCAGCGACCCTGCGGTCCACCGCATTCGGCAAAATGGCTTCGATCTCGAAGCTCCCTGAGACAAGGGTGTTAAGCGCAGGGGTACGGGCGGTGGGGAGCGAGAGTTACACTTGTAGTGTCCCTGCACTCGCGCGTGGTATTCGAACCACACCCAGCCTTTTGCGACGCCTCCGCACAGCGATGCGGGCTTCGTCGGGAACTGAGACATTCACAGAGTCAGAGGAGGTCAATTAACGAACGAGTGCAAGTGGGGGGACACACACCTGGGAGTCGTTCGTCACGATCTTATAGGGCTCCGTCCCGTAGTTCGCCTCCACCGCAGACTGCAGAGCTCCCCAGCCAGAGACTAATAGACGCCAGCATTGATGAATGGACACGGTAGTATCTAGGTGAGCCCCTTACCACTTTGCAGCTGGTCTGGGCTCAGGTACGAGCACGAACCGGGCGCGGCCAGGACGAGAACATGGGGCAGGATGAGTAAGAGACCCCAGTAAAGTGCCCAAAGTGTCATCCGCAGAGGAGTTGGAGGCAAAAAGCGCCTTTGATTGGCGTCTGTGTTTACGGGTGTTTATAATACGGCACGTCAATTGAACACGGCATCGTTTCCCAACAGCCAAATGGCAGATATTTTTTTGGCGGGAAGAGCGAGAAAACCCATCACTTTGGATTCAGCACGGGTGTTTGTAGTCTTGTTCAAAGAGGAAGAGTCAAACGTCGCTGGACCAGTATCTACGTTATCTCTGCACTTTCCCTCAACGGCGATAATATGCCGAAAGCTAGGAACGCTCTCGGAACTCTCATGAATCGCTCGTGGACGGTTTAGGTAACACGACCCGCTGAATATTTTGCGAGCCATCGGTCGAAACCAAAGCAATAATTCTTGGTCGGATGTTCCGTGTCAGCCTGCTTAGTCAACAGTTCAACCATGGTTCAACTTCTGATTTTCCATTCGTCAAGCGCCGACGATAGTCGTCGTTCAAGTCTCAGCATATCTTGGAGGTTGAAACTGTATGAGAAATATAGATCAGCGTGTGGCCGTGCCAGAACGCTGAAGTACCTCATCTTTGTTGGACATCGCCCTCTGATCACAGATCGTCAATGCATTGAAAGTCCGCGAATTCGTGCGCCAGTCTTCCTCCGTCGGAGCCACGGATCTGCTGTATACCCAGCGGTCTGATGCCCAGGTAACTGTAATTGATTTGATTTACTATGCAAGCATTAGAACATCTGCGGGAGATACATGTCAAGCCGGCGCTGATTCCTCCGTAAACAGAAGTATGATAGTGCTTGGGCCTGCGCAGTTCAAACTTCATAGCAACCTCGAACTGCGCTTGGCAATGATCTCGGGATTCTCTGTTACGCGGTTGAATTCAACAACGAGTTCAATACTAGTTCAATAGATTGTCGTCACTATCGCTATCGTTCCTTTAAAAGGCCGGACCCGACGTTCATATTTCCTTGGTCAACTTCTTTCGCCCACCTTCCACCTTCAAGTTCCACCTTCATCTTCGTTTCTTGTTCTCAATTTCGACCTGGTGTCAAGTTCCAACAACTTTCCTTCCACAAACCGTGACCATGTACTCTATCTTCTTCACGTTCGCACTCTGCCTTGTGGCGTCCGCACGTCCGGCATTTAAGAACCGCCAGTTCTTGAACGATGAGATTCCCGGCGTCGCGTACGAATTTGTTTCTTTTTTATCGGTGCTGGTTTTGTACTTACCCTGATGATCGTTCCAGCACAGGCATTTCATGCACAACGGGGGACCCAGACAGCTGCTTCAACGGCGCGGTTGCCTCTTGCACCAACGGCCAACTAGTCGTATCGCAGGCCTGCGCGGCTCCCACGACGTGCGTTAAATCATTTAAACCTATGCAGCCAGATGTGACTTGTAGTTTTATTTAGGTGCCTCCAGCTCCCGGTGAACAACAGCACCACAGATTTCGCTGTGAGCTGCTCGACGACGGATATCCAGACGGACCTTTTCGCACAAGCGGTGTGTCGCAGCCATTATTTGTCTGCCTATGAATACTAACCGGGGGTTGGGTTTAGTTTGGAGGTATTGAGAATATTCCGACGGATGATTGAGGGAACTCGGCTGGTTATCGGAGAGGGAGAGAGAGTTCAGCGACGGTCGTAGATTGAAGAATAAATTGGGTCTACATGACACGGGGAAGGGGCGCGTCGACCGCACTCTCCATGTAAGCGATGTGCAGAAAACGGTAGGCCCTGAGCGTCTAAATCCTGATCTTCGAGGGAAAGGCGCATTCGAGGAACCACTGTCAAAAACAAGAACACTTCATACAGCCAGTTTTGTGAAGGATTATAGAACGTGGTACCAACACGGAAAGTAAATCTGAGACCTGGAAGGTCGCGGAGGAGGAGGGACGAATTCCGGTGGCGTGGAATCTATAATCCAGGCGCGAAGCACAGCGCACTTAGAAGACGCGCATCCGAGCCCAGAAGACGAAGGCGGTCCAAACACCCGTCCCAAGTGCTAAAAAGAGGGGTCCACGAACACAAAGGAAAAGCAGATTCAGAGAAAGAACACAGAGAGGCTCAGCCAGAAAAGACGCAAGCAGCCAGAACGTGGGCGGCGATTCGACGGGATATCGATGCCAAATTGGCCCCAAACCTCGAGGTTTCGGAGCCGCACGCTGCGTGCCTGCCTTGCCAGGCAAGAAGAGAACCGGTACGTCAACTGGAAGCGTGCATGCCAGAGAAGGCAAGCCACAGGATAACTTTGCGGCCCGCGTGGTCTTCCGGATTGGCGTCAAGGGCGTCGAAACTGGTCAAGTCCCAGTTCACAATTGTTGTCCCAAGTCTCCAAGAAAACAATAACAGAGATCCAGTGCAATGCACTAGAACAAAAGCGCGCGCAGAAAATGTGAGAGGTAAGTAAGCGAATAACAAGGATTTCAGACTCCGCTGATGATGGTGATCGGAGTCCTGATTTGGCTCGACGCGTTTTTGTCTTGTCTCGTTTCGTCCAGCACAATGGTGGCGTGTATAAAACGGCGTGGGCAGCTTGTGGGTCCGTCTTCTGACTTCCGGCTTGCGTCTGGCTCTCTCCCTGGGTCTCTTTGCTGGTTCTCTTTACTTGTCGCGCTTGCTGTCGACGTACCTTGAGCTCTTCTTGCTTGCTGCCCCGAGGAAAGCTCGAGAAGCCTTGCTATATTATTTTCCTTGAAGATTTTACAGTCGGAATGACTGGTGAGCCCCTTGATGTATCTTGCAAAGAGAAACGCTGAAGAACGGATGGCAGAATCACCTTACATCCAACGCCAGTTGCGCGTAGCGCGGCGAGGCGCACCGTCAACAGACGTCGCCGAAACGCCAGCGCAAATGGATCCAGAGCCTGCACTAGAACCCCAAGTAGACCTCCGGACTTTGAAAGCGAAACGGCGCCAGGGCGTTTCCGACCTAAGCATCTCGTCGCTCTTCTCTCTTGTCAAACCACAGGTGGACGACTGGCGCTTTGCCCACGTGCCCCGCGACTCAGACTCGGATTCGATGTCTACGGGAGCGGGAGACGAAGAACCAGAAGGGGAGCTCTTCGAGTTCCCCCGCCCTCCAACGGCGCTTGGCGCATTGTCCCCGCCGTCACGGTACCTCCCCTTGCTTTCGCATTCGCAAAACTCGAGCGTGGATTCGGCACGGTCCCGCTCCAGCGTCGGCTCGCGCACCCCGCTCTCGGGTGGTTCCGACGACTCGTCGCACTCGGGGAACTGGAGCCCGACGTCGAGTGGGCCTCCGGAGACGCCCACGACGTCTGGATATCCTGCGCAGCTACAGGCGCACATTCAGGCGCAGAAGCATGCTCAAATGCAGCAGCCCATAGTACGCCGCAAGAGTGTCACTTCTCGGCCGCTCAGGCGGGCGGCGCCAATGCCCACCTCTTCCGTGTCTGTACCATCCTCGCCCATAGTGAATTGCTCCCCACGCAGCTTGGCTCCGTTCTCCCCCTCTACGTCGCCGCTTGCGTTATCCACACCTCTCCCGCTTTCGCCCACGACATTCACCTTCCCCTCCACGCCCCCTTCTTCGTCGTTTTCGGCTGCGCCTCAGGCCGTAGTGGAGGCCGCCCAAGAATCAGATGAGGGAGCTGGGGATGAAGAAGCAGAGACAGACGTGCAGGACGACGACGACGACGAGTACTACGCCGCGCACGCGCGTGCACTGATCCACTACTCATCACAAGCGTCCTTGTGCATGCCCGGGGCGTCTGCGACAGCCCCGCCTGTACGCCTCCAGCGCGAATCGTGCGTTGTTCGACCCGCACCATCGTCGTCTTCCCTGTTCTCCGCCGCTCGGCAGGGGCGTGAAGATGCCCCGAGTACGACCAATGTGGGGGATATGGGAGCGAGCGTCGGTACAAGCACACCGTCCCCGAATCGGGTCCCGATGCGACCCAGACGCGCGCCGCCGCCTGTGCCCGTGTCCGTGGAAGAGGATGATCCTTTGTTTGCTTCTCCCTCGATCTCCACTCCCCGTCTCCGGTCAAGCTCAACCTCCGCTTGTTCCACTTATTCCACTTCCTCTCACTCACCTTCGTCCCCCACCACGCCCACATCTCTTCTGCGCAACTCGCATCTCCACCCAACGCCCCCCTCGCACACCCGCATACTCACCCGCACGCGTGGGTACTCCGCCTCGGAGTGCGCGTCGGCGTTCAGGTTTCCGCTGAGATTCCCTGCGATTGATGGAGAGGAGAAGGAAGGGGCGGAGGGGAAGGAGGAGCGCTCGCGCTCAAGGGAACGCTGGAGTCCCGCCAAGTCGCCCTCTACTTCTCCCGCAAGTCCGTCTGCTTACCGCGCAAGCTCTCCCTCCCCCACCGCCGCCGCGCGCCCGCGTCATCAAGCGCGCGTGCCCAACTTCTCGCGGCCGACGTCGTCGGCGCTGCTCACCATAACGCCTGCACCGCCGACTGGCACCGCACTGCCGACATCACCCCCGCGCGCTGTCTCTCCCCTTCCATCCACCGCCGCCAACGGGACCACTGAAAGCGGGAGAGGGAGCGCAATGTGGTGCGTCGACCACCCGGACCTCGCGGCCGACTACGTCGCGTATGCGCCGCTGCTGCGCTCCCCGACGCCGATGGGGTGTGGTTTCGGTATGTCGTTTTTTGTGTGTTATGCATGTCGTTTGTGTGCTGATCAGGTTTGGGTTGTAGATTCGATCGGATCTAGGGATGGAGAGG
Source organism: Mycena polygramma (assembly GCA_029449255.1). Lineage (NCBI taxonomy): Eukaryota > Fungi > Basidiomycota > Agaricomycetes > Agaricales > Mycenaceae > Mycena > Mycena polygramma. The sequence continues at coordinate 322,435 of JARKID010000013.1, read as the reverse complement.
TGCCTGCGCAGGAGCAAAGCGCCCGCGGGGACTCAGAGGACTGGGTGTTGTACGAGGACGGCGAGGAAGACGAAGAACGCGCTAACGCGTGCAAGGAGCTTTCCCCGCTGGTCGCGCCCGCGCCGCTCTCGGAATCCTCAGAGGACGAGCGATCGCGCCCGCGCGCTCTGGTCGACTCCTCGTCCCCATCCCCATCTTCCTTTCCCGCATCCCCTCCCGCACCCCTCCCCTTCCTCTCCGCATCGCCAAGCCCGCGCCCTTCCGCCCGCCGCGTCCCGAGCGACCGCGCCCTCCGCTCGCGCTGGTCCGCATCGACACTCGCCTCCGTGCAGTCGTCCTCCGCCCACTCCAACTCCATGCGCGCAAACGGACGCACCAAGCCCTTCGCCTTCACCTTCGGGCGGCGCAAGGCCGACACCGCGAACGCGAAATCGAAACCGACTCAGAGGGGTCCGCCGAAACCCGTGCCACGGCCGATGGGGAGCGTCACCGTCCTGCGCCCGCCGCCGAAGGCGAAGCCGCAGAAAGCGGTGGACTCGGAGGAGTGGGCGCCGCGCGCGTCGACGGGCTCGTGGGCGTCGTCGGCGGGGTCGGGGTCGGGGTCGTATTCGCCTGCGGCGTCGAGGCAGGGACACCGCTCGCAGGGGTCGTATGACTCGGTGACGGTGGGCGTGGATTGGCGGGCTGCGCAGGCGCAGGCGTCGTATTCGCCTGCGGCGTCGAGGCAGGGACACCGCTCGCAGGACTCGTATGACTCGGTGACGGTGGGCGTCGATTGGCGGGCTGCGCAGGCGCAGGCGTTGGCGTTGGCGTCGGCGGAAGGCGGCGTGTGATCGGTCCTTCGTTTCATCTGTTCCTCCATTCATTTTCTCCCCCCACATTCTTTATCATTAATCCAGTTTGCTGCATCCGCGCTGTATCTACTACGCACTACATACCTTCGGTCTTCTTCGTCTTGTATCTACCACCTCGATTTCTTTTTGTCTTCTTGCACTACACTCGACTCTACATATCTGTTTGCTTGCATACATACATACTCACATACACACTCGTTTTCGCTGCTGTTATATATGGCGTGCACACATGTAGAATACTCATTCGCTGCGTTGACGGGCTCGCTGGACTTCGGACTCCGTTATCCTAGGCGCGCCTAACCGATGGCTATGGTACAGACAGGGCCACCGTTTAAACTGAAAATTTAAATCATACATATTCATTCGCCCCGTGGCAGCTGAAGATCTTGCATTGGTTGGTGGTTGGATACAGCCTGAACGGTTGAACCGGACCTGATACGCAGTACAAGCTGTTTGTGACTGGGATAGTACTGGGATACGCCGCTTGCCTCTTGCCTCTTACAACCATCGGACGTTAGGTTACACCGATTGGTTTTCCTGAGAACGGTGACTGGACGCCGCTCAGCTCTATGTCAGCTCTCCTTTCCTTTCGATTCTCTGTGGGACGGCTATCATGGAAGAAGAACGCTCACAGCTCTCGACTACGCACTGACTGCCCCAGAGTCATATCACTGGCGACACCCGATCATTTCCTCGCTATCGCAAACTCGCAGTACACACAGCCTTCAGGAACCTTCATGCTGCGCTTAAGTTAGGCTGCTTTATATTCGACAGCCTCTAGACTCTCCCAACAATTTTTTCCTGCTCGGAGCTGCTCAACTAGACTGCATGGCTGAAACAACACGGCTTAGGAGGCCGCTCAACGGATCCGTTTCTACGCGTTCCGCCAGTGACAGCGATGCAGTTCCCTTGACCCTCAGATTAACGAGAGGCTCGCTCAAGAGATTCAGAAAGAGTGGTGGTTTCGCACGAAACAACTCCCCAGCAAGATAACGCGCTCTACTGGTCCAGTTCTATTATGCTGTAAGTTTCATTTCGCCCCCAAAATCACCCAATCTCTAAACAATCTATCCCAGTGCTCTCCTTGTGGATCCTGCTCATATACACGAATCATTATGGTGGTTTAAACTTCGGGCCGCTCGATACCTACGCTCAACACATATGATACAGGACCACTCGGGTATTGGGAAGCTTTCGTCCGTCGCTCGACCGACTACAGAATGCGGTTTACCAAGACCAGCTTTGCTCGCGAGCTAGCCCTGGATTCTCCTGAGCTCAATCCATACAGCTTGTGGCGAGGCGTCGTCGTGATTACATTCATGACAACTTGTACCTACCTGTCGTAGGCATTTTCTGGTCATCCTAAGCTATACATGGCTCATTCAATATATATCTAGCATAGCGCTGCTCGCTTTGAGACACGAATTATTCCACTGGAAGCCCGAGCTGCTGGAGGATTATCTCGTCGATGTCAAAAACTCGTTCTTTGGTCGATGCGTGCCAGAGTCCTGGCTACCGTATCTCTTCAACGTTTACGAGGCCAAACATGCAAAGCGCACACGAGACCGGATTCAAAAGCGAGATCACCGAGCGACAGACGATCATCGTGAACTGGCCCAAATCGTCAGGACTGTGCTGCGAAATTTGGTACTTCGTCCGACCTTTGGTATCTGTGGATGCCGCTGATCCTATTCCAGCTTGTGTCGTCCTGCGTCGTATTAGCCATGTGGATGGCATTGTTGCAAACCGGTTTTGACTCGCATAACATCCTGAAGGCGCCCAGAAGCATGGTTCCGCCCTTACAGGTAGTTCTTCCAGTTTCAATCGAAACAGCTTCAGTCTGAATTATACTCGTCCAGATTCTCGTCTGGCACTTCATTACCGACACCTTTTACTTCTTCCCTCACTACATCGCTCACACACCACGCGGAAGCAAAGGCATTCACCACAAAGTCCTCCCGAACTTCCTCGCCGAGCGACTAGGCAGCTTCCTTCGCAACGCGCACAAAACGCACCATCGGTCGAAAGCGAACCTTGCCATCGCTGCGTGGTACTGCAGCGTCACCGAGCAGGTTCTCTTCAACCTGTTCCCCGTACGTTGCGAATTCATTCTGCATGCCGAAAACTAAACAGCTCATAGGCGATGGTGGGCCCAGTCGTAACTCAAATTATCGCAGACAAAACAGGCACAGCGTATATTTGGGGAACGCACCTCGTCACGCTCTATGTGTGGCTTTTGGCCGGTACCGCGACGTCCGTCCTCGCGCATACGGGCTTTCGCACGAGCTGGAACGATCCCGGCGGGCACGGTACCAAACTTCCACTTGTCCACGCCGTGGTGGATCATTAATTCATATATTTTCTCCCTGCAGACGAGCACCACGAATACGCGTTCGGGCAGCACGCCGTAAATTTCGGCACGGCAGGATTTTGGGACCGCGTGCTTGGGACGAGAGGGACGGGGTCGATCGATGGGGCGCGGAAGTGGCAGCAGCAACGGGAAAGACAGGCAGCGTTGCATGCTGCGTCGAGGCGGACGGGGATCCCGTTGACGAGGGAGCAGGAACTGGTCGTTGAGCAGCCGATGGGCGATTATGAGTGGATCGATTCCCGGGTGGAGGAGTGAGCTCGAGCATGGCATGTCTAAGTATCTCGGACGGAGATCGGACATATTCAGTTTTTACTTCCGTATTGGTCCGAGTCGCCCCTATATCTCATGTTGTATCATTCATGCAAAGACATAAATAGTCAAACTTTCACTTCCTCTACAGCCATAGCCCTCAATGTCGCTTCTAGCTTCCCAATCTCGTCCTCGTATCGATCCACTAGCTCCCAGTCCACTGATTCCACTCGGCCGGCGTCTGTCGGAATCCGGCTCGCGATGTCTTCCATGAGTGTGGAGACACTTACTCGGACATCCTTCCAGTCGCAAGTATCAGGGTCACTGGGTTGATCGTCCCTCTTCAACGTGTCTCTAACAACTGTTGCAGCTTGAAGAAGGGTGTCCCGCAGAGGAACACAAAACGTTGTGTTGAGATCGGGTGTGATGGTCGGGACCGCGAATACACCATCGCGGGCAAATGTGCGAGTGTGCAATACAACCATGCTTGCACAACGCAACCAAGGCAGGAATGTTGGCAGATTTTCTGGGGTAGCGACTTTGAAGTCACCCCAGATATTGCAGAGCACCTGGTAGGATAGCCCCAAGGCCCGTTCGCGGTCACTGCCAAATTTGAATTTGCATCCTGTTTGGCAAGTTTTCTCGAGGACGGAGTTGTATGATGTGACGACTGCATCGGCGGCCCAGCTATGAATCTTGAAGAAGATTCTGATCCAAGAGCACAATTCCGCGAGGACGTCAGGCTTCCAAAAATTCATCTGCACGAGCTTGGAACCCATCTGAATACAGGATTCCGCGAAATCGAGTGCGTTAATTTTGAAGGCAATGCGCATGAGGTGCGTCAAAGCGGAGGCTCCTTGGATAATTGGTTGCAACTGTGCATTCTGGAACCATACAAACTGATCTTCCTGTACCAGGAGACGGGCAGCGTTTTGGGAAGCGCGACCGCGAAGCGCCAGGGCTCGGAGGAGGATTTGTATGTGTTTTTTCCCAACTGGAACACCATAATCAAGGAGGGCGGTAAGAAGGCTAGCAACTCCGCCGATGGTCCTGTCGTCCCAGTCGTTGGCCTTTCCAGAAGCATCAATACAGTCTAGTGCCTCGTATACCCAACCGGCCTTTTGAGAGATAGTGGTTTGCCACGGACTGCCGGTGGGAAATCCAAAAAATCTTGTCGATGGAAACAACCCTGCTGCCAGTACGACATCGATCCAACCTTCCCTCCGAGGCAGGGAGGCGCAGAACTCGTAGATAACGAAGGCGGGAACAACCGCGTCCAGCAACCTGGGTTCCGAACGTAAGATGATTTGGATGGTTGTGTTTATTGTGTTGGCAGCAGTCTCCATCGATATCAGACTGCTTCGAATATTTGACGCTAAGGCGTCGAACAGACATTCCAACAATGATTTCATGAATGGGCTAAGCAGTGTCATCAATTATTTTGGTGTTTATCCATTTAGATTGCACTGTACCTCTTGTCTTTCCAGATAGTTCCACGGTTGCTGGGTGACGAAAGAAGTGTGAGGATACAGAACAGATAATCTGCAAAGCTGGCTGCGTCTAAGTTTGGGATTACGAGGGTAAAACCTTTCAGGAAATTGCCCAGTTGCAGAACACGGCCAGGGTGCAGTCGTGACGAAAGGACATTCAAGGCCCATCTGGTGCCTATCAGATCCGCCAGGGACAAGCCGAAATCTAAATCCCCAGGAGAGCCTGCTAGAAGGTTAACGACATCATTCAACCGTTTGTCGCCAGCTTGATATCTTGGTAACAGCCGAGATGCAAAGGGCCTGTAATTGTTGCGACCAGGATCCCCGGAGAGAAATTGAACACAATGCAGCGTGCAGTAGGCCCGCCCCAGATGTATTGCATCTGCGGACATCCCGTCCCGGATCCAGTCCAAACGAAAGAAAATTTCGGGTTCAGCGATATAGGTGCCATATTCAAAACATGACGAGATTCCGTTGCGCAACTTGTAAAGTTGGGGCCTGACATCCATGCCGCCGGGCCACTGGAGGTCGATGACCATCTCTGCGGCGGCAGCTACCGTACGGGGATCTGTCGATGTCTCCAATACCCAGGACACCGCGGGAACTTCCGGTGACGGTGTCGGAAAGGGCCCCTCAAAGAGGGAAGCTAGGGTATGTTTCTCGGTCATTTCTTGTGCATCATGATTCGCGAAGAAGGGTAGGACACCATCCCCAACGAGGTGCTGAGCTCTAGTGTAGGCGTATTGAATGAGTGCACAAAAATGTGCCGCGACTCGGTCAACAAATATCTTTGACTTCTTCCAAAGCGTCCTCGGGAGAAGTCGGGCTACGAGAGGAGCAAGTGGGGTTTGGAAAGGAGAGTCGGGGGAGGCGACGGCAGATATGAGGAGGGCGGTGTACGAAACGAAGCCGATTGCCGTGAAGGAAAGAACGACAAGTGCAAGGGATAAATGGATGCTCCAGAGATAAGTCGAGAGCGCTGACGAGAAAAGGAACAAGCCAAACTGCAATAGCAAGGGAAATAGCTGCATGACCGTGTCGAATTTCCACTTGTGAAGTCCATCCAATTTTCGTTGGCGCTCAAGACCGCGGGCTTCAATGGTCCCTCTCTCCCCTGCCGCCATGTAGAACATTAGCCACTGTTTTCCTAGGACAGCTAGTAGTGCGGCCAGCAATGTTGAACCAAGGCTAACATAGAGCAGATTCTGGGCAACCAGAATAACAAGCGGTGTGCCGTGAGGCTGGATATCTGGTTGGATTTGAATTATGAACGCGGAATCTACGGCCGAAAAAAGACCGGCCTGAAGAAAATATCAGATTGAATGCGACGGTGATACAGGGAAGGTACCGACAAAAATCAGCGCCGTGTCTAGGTCTGTGCTATATTTCTGCTGGAACTCCTTGTCGTGTTCATCGGCAAGAGTCTTGTATGCCCTCCAGAACGCAGTCTTCTTGTCGGTGGCGGGAGGCTTTGGCTTGAGCGCTTCGAGTGATTTTTGAAACCTTCTGCGGTGTTAGTTGATACTTTGGGAACATAATTGTCTGCCCACTTCTCCGATTGTTCCGCCTGCTTGTGCATTAGGTCTGAAAAGCATCTTTCAAACGTGTTGATAAGTCTGGGGCTTTTCGTCAGCATCAGAGTTGACGTATACTAGATTCCGAGCATACTGATCACTTGAGGTGAGGGTGTCCTGGCCGCGCTGGTCATTGGAGGCCATCTCGCAGCTCGAAGACGAAGACGAGGGCGAAAGGAAGGAGGCGCTAAATGAGGCTGTGGAGTTGACGTTAGGCGCGCAACCGTTTTGATCGTACATCAGATCTTGATCTAACCCTGACGCGTTTTTTTCATGTCTCAATGTCTGGAGTCTGATTTCGTTCAACGCAATGGCGGCGTGTAGAAAACGGCATGGGCGGGTCCTGGATATGTCTTCTAACTTCTGGCTCCCCTCTGGCTCTCTCTGCAAACTTATTTGCGTATCGTGCTTGCAGCCTTCGACTCAAGAATGTACTCTTGTCTGCTATTGAGCCTGGGAGAAAGGCCGTGAAGCCTTTCTTGTGAATGACGTAGAGCTGGAAGGAGCTTTGAGCTGTGTCTCGTACGAGACAGCGCTGCAGCAGTGTCTCCTCTTCCGACGTCGACGGGACGAACGAAAATGGGGGGGGGGGGGGGGGGGGGGAGCGCGATGTGTCAATTTCCCCACCTCGCGCGTGTGCACCGCTTCTACGCTCCCCAGTCCGCCGGCGATGGGCTATGGTTTAGGTATACTTTTTTTTTTCGTGTGTGGCTGATCATACTTTGTGGCATTCCAGATTCACGTGGATGCAAAGGGCTGCATGCGCACGAGAAAGGCGCGAGTCGAAGGCGTGGGTGCTCAAAACGAGCGATCGCGCCGCGCCCTCATGTCTCGGTCAAGTCCTTCTTCCCTGTATTCCTCCCGTCTTCTCTCGTCTGCGTCTCCCACTCCCCGCCCGCTCGCAGCAGCCCCGCAGAACAAGTGCGACCCGCATCGACACTCGCCTCCGTCGATACGCAGCATGCGCCCGGCACAGAAGGCGAAGGCGCCGTCGATGGCTGGATACACGGAGGGAGCGCCGCGCGCGTCGACGAGCCCGTGGGCATTATCGACACCGCTCGCAGACGGACCTCGTCCGACTCAATGACGGTGAGCGATAAGTGAGGACCGCGATGGCGGCGGTGGAGGCAGAGGAGTAAGGGAGTAGGGGCAGGCGGCTCTCTTCATCCCTACCCCATTCCTTTCGGCCTCCCCTCGGTTTTTTTTTTTTTTTTTCATCATTTGTGCTGCTTCTCCACTGCATCTACCACCTTCGATCTTATTCGTCCTGTATCTACGACCGTTCTCTTTACTTTTCTTTTGTCTTGCAATACACCCGTCTACGTTTCCACCTGTTTCCACTGCTAGTACGGATGCATGCCGCGGAAGACCGTCGTCGACGTTCTTTCTCATGATACTCCCGCGACGGGCGCCAAAACCGAAGATGAGCCCCCTTGTGCATTCGGCATTGAGGATCAGTCGTCGGAATCGAAGGCTTGGGAAGTGTGATGTGCGTTTGCAAGCCCGGCGGCACTGCACAGGGACGGTGCCCTTCGCTCCAAGATCTCCACGCGCGCTAATCGAAGCAGTGCGGCGAGTGGAGGAATGGCCCCATAGAATTCCTGGTCCCTGGCCCAGGATGGTGCGTGAGCGAAAGACAGCAATGAAGCGATGAGCCAACACCCTCCTCCTGTCCACACTGCCGCCTCCGCCCACCCGCCGACGACCACGGAAGGCAAGCATAACCGACGGCACTGTCCGGCGGCGGTAAAGCTTCCCGGCCGCGCGTGAGCGCTACGTAGGGCCGGTCGGAGTGGCGCGCGATGCCCCTCACTGGCATGGCGTTTCATCCGCAGCTTGACAGAGCTCGCGGCGCTGTCTTGCACATCCTGCTTGGCGTGCTTGACCCTGCTTGGACAATCGAAGATGTCGGCGAACTTTGAATGTTACTTTGAATATGACGATCACTCCCAGCCATGGTCGGCCTCATTTTCTTGCCCTGAAATTAGATCGTGAGGAAAGATGAAGAATAAGACGTTCCGTGCATACGTGGAGTTTCTGTCACGCGCAATAAGCCGTGCTGTTCCAGCGATGGTAGCATATCCCGCAGATCCTCCGCCGATCCACAGAATTCATCGGCGTCGTTGAACTTCGCCACCTTAATTCGACCGTCGTTAGGGAATGAAGATAAGCCGCAGTTGATTCGATGGTAGCATCGAGGTCAGCACCTAGCGGTACACGCAGGCCTGTAAGAAGCCCTTCGAACACTATATGCTCCAAGCGCGAATCATGCGGACAGGCTTGGAAGAATGGTCTCACCAAGCCCAGGACGGCAGGGGAGAAGAAGTGGATGGTGCGCAAGTTCAAGCCAAAGATGCCTTCAATCTCGCTCGCTAGTAAGACTTTGGCGAGCAAGAGTATATCACTGCGTTCAGAGCCCGGGTCCGCACGAAGTGTGGACAGCGGTCGCCCCCTGTGGACCCGGGGATACACACGGCTGTGGCCCAGGGTCAGCAGGGGGTGACCGCTGTCCACACTTCGTGCAGACCCGGGCGCTGAACGCAGTGTATATACAGAGAGCAAGAGCTCACAGTTGACACCCCACAGGCGCAAATGCTCCAGGCAACCGCAACCTTGTAGCAGTTTGTTCCACGATCTCGGGTCCGTTCTTAACGTGAGGGAGCTGACCCGTGTTAGATCGATCTGTGGATTGACCATACACTGACACAGGCCATCGCTACTATGCATGTCGGAAACGAGGAGGGACTAGAGCTGCGGGCGCCAAATCTTCAATTCTGGCCATGGCCAACGGTCCTCCGAACGGTGAGTGAAGTGATATCGCGATAAAGACATCTGCTTCAGAGATCTCGCTTCGCTGAATAGCGCTAAAAGATCGTAAGGAGACTCGATCACGACGCCGCGCAGGTGAACCGCTTCGAGCTTGGGAGACGAAAATACGTCCCTCAGCGCAGATTTGAGCTCCCTGCCCAGTGTAGTCCAGTTCAGGCTCAGGTCTCCGTCTTGGTTCCATACCACCGGCTCCACGTTCTCCGTGAGGGATATTCGCTTTAGATCGAGCAACGGGAGAACGAGCGGCAACGTCGGACTATCCATAGCCCAGGTGGCCGGGTCATAGTTGTTTTCTGCCAGCATGATGCATAATCCCTCCACGAGAGGCGCAATATGCGGAGACGAGGTGAGAAGTTGGTAGAATTGTTGACATGGATCATAAGGCTCGGCGGAGCGGGGTGGTAAAATCTCAATCTTCCTGAATATGTGATGCCTGGCTGAGGAAAACGTGCGTGCTGCAAGAGAACAAGACTTGAGAGCCGGTATGTCGTTCTCGTCCTGATAGATGGTGTCCAAGATAAAGTCTATGAGCTCCTGCGGAAGACGGGAAGACATATATAAGATTTCGGGGTTTTGGATAGAGAACTGGCCGATTTGAGCCAGCAGTCGAATATGGAGGAGAGAAATGTGAGAAAAATGGCCAACTAAAGCCGATATCATCTGATCGAAACAAGACCAAGCATTGCGAAAAATTCTGTTTTTTTTTTCGGGCGAAGGTGGCCAAGAATGAGATGCCTAAAAGGCAGAGCTTTGTTACATTGTCATTGGCCAAGTCATACAGTTGAATAATCCATTAATCCTAGTCCGTCCTCGCTCGCGAGTTGCTGACGAGACTTGTCGCCTTAGACTGACACCCGTCGCTCACTGCACTCCATCCTCTACCAGACACCCCCTCGCGCATAGCCCTGCCCACTCCGTCCCATTCGCATACCCGCCCCACCCGGGCCCGTCCAAGACGACGCGCTGCAGCGCGGGGAATATCGGGCGCATAAGCAGCTCCGCGTTCTTGTGCGCCCGCGCAGGTGGGCGTCAGGTCTTCTAGCGGTGCCCAACGATACCGCTGCGCGATGGCAAGATGCAGCAGCGGCTCCGGATTCCTGCGGGCCACGTCTTCTCTCAGATCGGGGGTCGGCGCCGGCGCGGGGAGGGGGAGGTGCAGCCGGACACACACGAGCTTCGCCGCCAGGGGTCCCGAGGACTGGATCAGCGGCGGATTGCTCGCATCGTACCGCAGCTCGCAGAGGGCGGGAAAGTGGCGCAGAATCGCAGGAAAGGATACGCGCTCTGCCGGGTTAGTGACGAGTGCGAGGACGCGGAGCGTGGGGAAGAGGGGGCGACTTATATTCTCGTGGAGGCTCGCACGGCAGATGGTAAGGTGGGTGAGCTGCGGGAGAGTCGTGGTCCAGAATTTTTGCAAACAGGTTTCGCGAACACGTCTCAAGCTGAGGGAGCGGACACAAGGGAGAGGCGGGAAGGCGGCGGAACGGTCAATTCTCTGGGCATTAAATCTGGGCGTCTTGACCTTGCGGGCGAGGGAGATCTGTTCGATGTTGGGTGCGGCAGTAAGGACGGCAGGGAGGAGGGCCGCGCCCGATAATGTTTCGGCCCAATAGAGGTGCTTGAGCAATGGCAGAGTCGGCAGGGGGTTCGGGGCGACACCGGTGTCGCCGTCGCCGTCGCTGCCCTGGGCCTCAGGTAGAACAAGGACATGGATGTGCGGGCAGCGCTGCAGCACCCACACGTTGTGGTCGGGGCGTGTCGAGGATAGGCGGACACCACGCACTCGGCGCGCATTCTGGATTCTTTGAAGTGCATTGTGAAGGGATGGCCAACGCTCGTTATCTCGGACCCAGATGTTTTCGTACAGAAGTTCCTGCGCCAGACTATTCCAGAGCTTGCAAACACCGGCTAGTGAGCGCGCGGCCTGCTTAAAGAGTTAAGATCAGTTCGAAAGAGGAAACAAGGATACGTACATCCAAGAGCCGCTGCAGCTGGAGCTCATTTAGCGGGTCCTCCGGTGCGGCACTACCCTCGACGGTTGGGAAGACTTGAGGTAGCGGCAAGATACCCGATACCACAAAGCGGTGGATGTTGATCCAGACTTCCGGCGGGAGAGTTAGCTCTTGCGCAAGGGATTGCACTGGCGTGAGAGATGGTACCGGCGAGAAGGATGGTGCAGACAGGGATGAGGAAAGAGATGGCACGGGCGGGGGAGGGTAGACCGGCGAGAGAAGCGCCGAAGCGATATTGCCCATCTGGCTACGGAGGAATGGCGTGGTGGTGGAGAAGGAAGAGCGTATGGCGTGACGAGTGACTCCAAACATGCACGTGCATGTGATTTACGCGTTTGATGTCACGTCCTTTCGAGTAAGTACACCGACTTGTGTACGAGCTCTTGTACGATGGGATGGAGTGGTCGGAATTCATGGGCTGTATTCCATCGAATTCCATTGAATACAGCAGGATCCCGGGACTGGAGACGCGTGCGTTATAGGACCACATCAGCTGATAGCTCCAAGGCTTCGCATCGCATCCGAAGGGAATCTCGAAGTGGACTGCGGTATCTGGAGCACACCCAGTGGTGCAGCGAACGGTCGGTGCGGAAGCAGGTTCGAGGTGGTGTAAAATTTCAGGCAGCCCAATCTCCCCGGCAGGCAGCCCGGTCTCCTCTCCCTTTCACCACAGCAAAATCGGTGACCAGTTCATGCGCATGGTCCATTCACGTTCGTCGAGCACCATGCGGCTCGATTGCGCGGAAGGATGGGCCCCATGCAGGAGTGCCGCCCGAATGAGATGGCATCCCTGCTTCGGCGTCCACCTCCACGCATTGTCTCGTCGCCCTGATTTTCTTGTGGAATCTCGGATTGACTCGTGCCGCAGCGCATGGGGGAGGCGCGCAGGAGCCTGCAGCGAGGGCGAGGGCGAGGAAGAGGGTGATGGTGCGAAGATGTCCCGCTATCTTGGTCGAGCGACGGCCTCTTCTCGTGGCACGACACAAATCCCATTCCACAAACGCAAGGCGCATCTGCGGCGTACAGGGAGATACAAGGAAAAGAGCTTCTTCCGCATCTCGAGCCTTGGCGCCCGGGGGGATTTCGTATGAGTGACGAATGCACCGGACGAGCACAGAAACGGAGAACAGCGGGTATCTTGTGCGAAGGGGGATGAGGCTCAGCGGCGGCAGAGCGCCGCCAGGCCTAGTCAGTAGGCCGCTCCAACCTCCAAAAATGGCGGACGAGCTGAAGGACATGTACTAGAGACTCCGTGCTGCGGACAGGCGGCGCGGACCACCGTCTCAGCGGAGTAGAGCGTCTGAGCGACTGCAATAGCGCTAAAGACCTCAACGGACAGGTCGCAAAGGTGCGGCGACAGCGCGTCATTGTGGAGGTAAAGCGCGCAGATAATTCCAATGCAAGCGACGTCACATAGGCAACGGCGGGGCTGCGGGAATATCCTCGTGCAGGAATTTCCTACGCCAGCTGGTTCGCCAGCGGTCGGACGGGCCTGGCTCAAACAGCCAGATATAGTCAACGAGAATTATTAACCATGCACACCTGCACATAGGTTGTCGTCCGTCGTAATTCAGCTGGTCCTCCGGCCCACGCTGTAGGCAGTTGACGCTTTTCATAGCATGCAACTTTTTCTAGGAGCCGTGGGTACTATCAGAGGCTGGTGAATATGCACCCGCAGCTGTGCTGGAAGGTATAGAGGCCTATTCTTCAGGTATTGCGAGTGCTGCCAGACTACGAAGAGTCTGATGAGGGCGAAAAAGCGGGTCCTCAGTCGCGGGACCTCCAGTAATTATTGGCGAGAAAAGGTTATTGGGGACGCGAACGGGAGATGGCATCCAAAGCCTTGGATCAAGAATGCATCGCTGCAGAATTATCCACTAAGGACCTCTTTAGCCATTCAAGTTCGTCGCGGTTGGAAGTCGGGCGTGTCACGGTGTGACTGCGTTGCTAACCCTAACCTGAACGTCGACGGCCTCGAGTCGAACGGCAATGGTCTTCCCAACGCTACCGATTGAACTGCACGAAGAAATTATCGGCTATCTGCACGGCGATGTCCCGACGTTAAAATCATGCTCACTCGTCTGCCAGGCTTGGAGACTGAGTACCAGAACCCGTCTTTTCTACAGATTCAACGCTTGGCATGATGCCTTTGCAGACGATGCTTCTCTCCCGGGTCATTGTGGGAAGTACGTCCGGGAGGTTTCTCATCTCGCGGACTATATCCGCGAAATCGATATTCAAGATGGAACGGGCGGTCTACTGACCGGACTGGAGGCACGCGCGCTCTGCGCCATTTTGGACCGTATACACACTCTCCGGAGGCTTTCTATCTCGACATCTCCCGGACACTGGGTTACTATGCGGCCCTGGAGGGAGGTTTCGCCGCAATTCAGGCTTTCGCTCTCAGCAGCCCTGCGTAGATCGTCCTCCTCTCTCACTCATATCTTGCTAGATGGCTTCTACATGTCTATTTTAGACATCGAGCCGTTTAGTGGATTGAGATGCCTTGAATACGTCGGACTAGAGCGCATGGATATCCAATCCGATGAAACCGACCTTCTTCCAACAGTGATTTCCGAGAACCCGCCCGGATCTCTCCGCACACTGAGTGTAAATTTCAATTTTCCCGGCCTCAGAATTCGCCCTTTTGTCCACGCCGTCAATGTTTCCAACATCACCAACCTCCGTCTTGGTGGCGTCGTCAATACGTCGGTGCTCTTGGCCCTTTCTCCAGAGTGGCTGTTGAATGTGACCCACCTCGGCCTGGAATTAACCAACCTCAACCCTAGTTTGTGCCGTTCACCATCGTCTATGTGTTGTCTAACTCGAATATTTCTGCAGCACATCCCAGCAGCCCACTTTCAGATACCTGTATTGCCGAAGTCCCGGCCTTTAGTGCCATGCAGGCGCTCGAGCTCTCCTTGAATTTGTACCCTCCAGTTGTCCCGCACGACCTCAGTGCCCTGGAAATTTTCCTAGCGCGGCTGCTCCCTGCACACCGCCTTGCCAGTATCATTACCACCGTCACAGAGCGCGGACCACCAAATTACATCGAAGCTCTGCGCCAGCATTACAATTACTGTCTTGCGCGCGCTGACGTGGTCAAGGTTCGATGGGAAGATGGAAAACTTGAAGAATTGGAGCCCGCATTTATGGCAACAGAAAACGACCAGCTTATTGATGTGATTGGCGACTGCCCATCACCGATGCCCGTACCCGGCAGGTATGCGAGACCCCTGGGACACCTCCTGCCACCTTCGTGCCATGTTGACCAGGTCATCCCGTCAGGTCCAACGGTACTCCCCGCCAGGCGGAACAAATCCCCCGTGTGCTATGACGCGCTCAGTAATGTTAAGCGTGTCCTGGCAAGGCGCGTCAGGGCTCTAGGGTGCATATCGACGCGTACTGACGCGTATACTGGCGCGTAATGAGCGCTGAGCTCGCGAAGGGAAGCCTTGGCTCCTGCCGGCCGTGTCGGCCACGATCAGATTCTCACAGCGCGATGACCACGCACTGGCAGAAAGACATCCCCTCGACCTCCTCTTGCTCGTTGACGCGTTTTTCTCGCGCCTTTTGTCACGCCTTTTGTCTCTCCTGGTGTAGACACTGCCGACAGACCCCTTTTCGCCTTCTCGCAGTCTTTCACGTTCGAAACGCGTCGATACTTGAATGTTCAAGTCGTATCCGCGCGTCCTTGGACTCTGTAAAGCCCCGTCGCCTTTCATTAACTCAAAACCACCCTTCCCATTTCTCTGGACTGATTCTATCTTTGGGCTGTCGCTTTAGTCTGAAGTGCGCAGTCCCACCTCTATACTGGAGTCGTGACAGGCAGCGCGTCCGACCACCCCTGACACACGTGTCTCTCGTGCAATGCTGTCTGAGCCTGCTTGGCTCCATTTCTTCCTGGCGGCGCAACGATCTCTCCACTCCATGTGGTCATGACTCTGTCTCTTCTTTCAATTTGTTGCGGGGAAGCACCGGTTCCTCTCCAACGAACCCCTCGCCTCTCGAGCTATTGAGCAGTCCGAGGACTGCCTGTTCCTCAGGTTTGTTTTATATATGTCCTGGACAAAGGTTTTTAATGTCACCCTCAGTGTTTATTCGCCCGCTGTTAACTCTACGGCGTCTTCGCCGATCTAGATCGTCTGGATTCACGGCGGAGGGTAAATACTTTCTGTTCCTACTTTGCGCCGCAATTAACCTTGATCTCCATACTTCCAGCTATGTCCTTGGATCAGCAGGAGCGTACAGTGGCGCCGAAATTGTCCAGGAATCGAACAATCAAGTCGTTGTCGTCGTAATTCAATACAGACTTGGGCTGTTCGGTGAATACTCTCGCATGCAATTAAGCCACTCACTTAGGTCTTTCCTCTAGGATTCCTCGCGGAACAAGAAGTAAAGGACGGAGGCGCCCTCGATGCTGGTTCGTGTACGTGCTCGTACGTGCTTCCCCGTTTATATACCGACTCTTCCTGATCTACGGTACGACCAGTCGACCAAGATTTTGCCCTGCGTTGGGTCAACAAGAATGTTCGTTCCTTTCGCATTCCTGAAACAATTTTACTTAATACATATCTTCGCAGATTCACAAATTCGGGTGAGCCTCGCGCCTCTTCCGTCCCAAACACTGGCCTGAAAACTTTCCAGCGGTGATCCCGTCAAAGTATCGTTGTGGGGACAGAGTGCGCTTCCCTCTGAGTACGGGCGAAACTGGTCCTAATTATTAATCTCAGGCGCTGGCGCTGGCTCCATCATCCAGCATGTGGTCGCTCGCAACGAAAAAACAACCCCCGAAGCTGTTCAGGGCCGCTATCACGAGCTCCACCTACCCGGGGTTCCAGTATCGATACAATGGCAGAATTCCTCAGGTCATTGCCTTCACTTTTTATTGAATCAGCACTGACACATTATACCAGAATCTATTCAATGAGGTTGCTGCCGAAGCTGGGTATGTTGTGTCCCTTCTTTTTCATCCTGTTGTTTAATGTTCTCAGGTGCAATGCGACAAAACCTCTGGATTGTTTGTGTGCGGCTGATGGCGCGACTTTTGGGAGACATCTTGAATGTGCTCCTTGCCGCCTTCTGTGGAACAGCCGTATTCGGCCCCGTCATCGACGGCTCGTTCATAACGCAGAGCCCAATGAAGGCCCTTCTCCATGGCCCTGTTAACGTGGTATGTGATTCGCATGTGGGACCAATTTAAGACCGGCATCAACAGGAATTTTCGCCCTCCGTTACGAACACCAATGAAGGGGTTATTTTTGTATGTCGCGGAGTATGTGCGCAACTTCTTCCCCTTTTTTGGCGTCGAGGAGATCAACGCTGCGGCCTATAAATCAATCGGCTCTCCACTGGTGCAAGCTCTAGGAGAATGTGAGGTGATAGCTTTTCTCATTTCATAACGATCGTAAAGCTACCTCGCAGTAGTGGTGTAAGGTTTGGATTATAGTGATGGCTGACGGACCCTACAGCTTCTGCAGGAGCATGAGCCAGGGATAATAGGTGTACCGAGAGTGGGAGATACAAAATTGCCGAGATCTAAATATCGTATACACGTATCGCAGCAGTTAATTAATGGGTTGGTGACAAACGAATAAGCCACCGCTGGGCAACTGTCATTTCTGCTTAAAGTCACTGAGTGCAACCCACGAATTTTCTAGCCAACTTGTGAAGTCAGTTGTGAGTTGTGAGGTGGTGCCATTAACGCGGCGTCTCTTTTGATATTGTTGACACAGTTTGTATAGATTTCAACCGTGGGAAACCCGATTGACAGTTGCCGAGACTGCTCTTGTGATCCTTCCACCACCGCCTACATTTATCCTTGCGTGTTTGTTTGGATCGTGAGCAGTTTTTCTTTGCGGGGAATACTCTCGATCGACGACTGGATCCGGAGTCTATGTGCGATTTGCGACTGCTGGTATCAATGCCGCAACCTTCCAACTTCCACACGCAGGTCGGAAACGCTCTTGTAATCACTAGGTCGAAAACGAACACGATTCTGCTTATCCAAATTCGAGACACAATTTTGCTATTGTCCTCCTCTTGGCAAATCATTTTCCGACATTTTTCCAGGGATTCGTTCCGGCGACAAATAGAAAGATGGTGGTGTCCGTCTTCCGGTTACCTCGATAGCTTCCCCTACGCTTGGGTAGGATTGCAGCCCGTTGATGGAATCGGTAGGTCCCGGGCGACGGGGAAGGCGTGCAGCCATAGGTCTAACTTTGAACACCGATGAGTTTGGACCGGAGCAAATGAGCACCTAGGACAGCAATCATCTCCACTCCGCCGGTTTCTTGTTCAATATCTTCCCGGTTTACCTGTGGTTAGCCCATGCTGACTCGGGTTGGACTGGGGTAACATATATGGTGTGTTGTAAACATTTTTCTGGCATTGTTTAACGGATACATGCTCCAGGCGATGTCATGCATGCGAGTGCTTTTGGAAGTCATGTAGTCATCCTCAACTCTTGGACAACTCTTGGACGGCAAATCATGCGAACCACCAGAACTTCGAGGATTTGAATTTCTCACGCCGCACGCCCACGGTGTGAAACAACAAAGCTGTTGAGAGTCCGTCAGATATCGGTCAGGTTGAGTTTCTGATCAGAGACCTATCGACTTCAAAGTATAAATTTACGCCAAACATCATAAAGACGACTTGGCGTGTTCGGTAGGTCTGCATTTCCCGAGAAATATTCTCCAGTATCCTGACGAACCCTCAACATCACGCGGGGGGACCACCGTCTTGCACCCGCGAGCGATGACGTGCGGGGATACATCGTGGCGTCCGCGCAATCATTTTCAGGCGCGTTCCCCACACTTTGGAGCCTACTTGGAGCCTACGCGCATCCCAACTCCTGCGTGTATGACTCAATATGGCAGGGAACACGCTGAACGAGGTCAGGGTCCCACGCACGCTGCATGCAATTAATGTTATCGTAGACCCTGAGGAGGAAGGCACGCTGGCGTGCTTTCTCGCGGATCATCAGCTGTGCCGAAGCGGAGAGTGCGCGCATGTTTTCAAGACCGTGCTGTAGAGGAGAGTCCGATCGGACACAAGACACTGAAGATAGAGGCAAATGCTTTATTTGCAAACAACTACATCCCAGCAATCTTGCGGAAGACCGCGAAATGCAGGTTGCGGGCATACATGAGCATAAAAAAAGTGATAACAATAATCTATATCAAAGGCTCGTCAGCGTGTTAATAAACTGAAGAATTACTGACAAATCACTGACCTATCCCTCAACCTTGCGGATTGCCCACGCAGACAAGCGATGTCGCACCAGCCTTGTAGCCGATTCCATCGAGACACCTCCCCGTGGATGCTACATGGTTTCGGTACGCTGTCCTTATTAGCGTACATAGGCTCCGCGATGCCGTCTGCCGAAACTTGCTGATTTGTGGCGCCTCGCAAGAACGCCGAAACGAGTTGGGGGTGTCTCGGAGACCGGCGCGTGTAGGAAAGGCTAAGGGCTTCGCCAGAAAGGTGCCGACATCTCATCCGCTGCGTTGGGTGCGCAGAAGTAATGTATGCGCTCGAAGTGCCGGTTGCTTGTCAGGACCAGATTATGGCTTTCCTTGACCAATATTTCGGCCCACGGATCGCTTACTTGGATTTCCTAGTCCACACAGGTGCGATGGAGGTCCATTTTGAAGCCCGCCTCCGACGTAGATAGAGCCTCAGGAGCAAGAGACGGTGAGGCTTGGTGTGCAGAGTGCCGCCGCTGTCAAATGGTCGGTTCCGTGCACTTGCGAAATCGGCAGGCTGTTGAAGAGATGCATCCAAGGGTCACCGACAAGATCTGAGTGTACCGAAGCAGCATTGAGAACGAGGCATAGTACAGGATGTAGGTATCCACCGCTGTGTAGTAACCCCGGGAGCGAGATCAGTCGGAGTTTGAAAAGAACCTACCGTCCAAAGTTCACGAAGGTTTGCGCCGCAAGCGACGTCTGCCTCAGGGAGACTACATACTTACTCGGAGGCCGTCGACGCGTTGAAATTGATGGACATTCGTGGATTGATGCGGCACAGGCTCAGCGGGCCGATACCCGATGCTGCGATGTCGAGATGGTGGGTTGCTTCATTACTCAAAGCTGGCAATAAACACTGACACGTTGAAGGTGGATGAGCAGGATTTGTGCAATGATTAGGCGGATTGTCCACAACAAAGGATAACAGTAAAAAGCGGGGGACGGACGGACATGGACGGTCCGTGCACAACAGCGACAAGTGATATTTGAGCGATATCGAGCGATATCGAGCAGCGACAAGTGCATGCAAGGCCGTCCCTGGGGTCCTGGAGGCCTGCCGGTTGAGGATCAGCATACATCACCTGGCATCAGCGGGCATCACCCGGATCATGAAGCTGGTCGTTTTCTGTTGCCATACGCATTTCCCGGACTATTCGCCGATGGAACGATGGAAGTGGGGAAGTTTAGCCAACGCAAATGGTCAGTATTTGCCCATACGGAATTGACTTCGTTAACTCACGGAGCGTCAGGATTGCGTGGTGACGGGACATCTCAGTGATTCATGTGGCCAGATCCTTGTCTCCGGAATTATGATTTATTCAGCGGCAAACGTATCACAACGCATCTGGTCAAACCGTTACAAGCCATTAGAAACGCGCACGCCCTCTTTTTCAAGCCTTTCCCGCTCTTTCCTCCATCTCCGCCTGGATCCTAATTCTCCTCGGCACAATCATCTCCCTCTCGCCCTCGATCTTCCAGCCCTTCAAGCCGGTCGGAAATCCCAGCTCCCGGAGCGTTTTCTGCTCCAACAAACTATAGTCCTCGCCCGCATCGCGGTCGAATCGGAAGGGCGCTTTGAGCGTTACCGGCGGGTTTGTGATCACTCGGGGAGTTCGCATGACGTTCTTCGATGCGGAATGGACCATGAGGGGATGCAGCAGGTATACATCGCCGATTTCCCCCGTCATCTCGTGGAAGCTCGCGTCCGACGCCAACTCTCGGCTCTGTACGATGGAGCTGAAGAACGCGAGCCGATCGGGGCCTGTGCCAGGCTCGGGGGTGCCGCGAACATGCATCCAGGGTGTTACGCCGTTTGGATTCTTATACTACTCGCCATCTTCATGAGTACAAAATTAGGGGGAAGGGAAGATCCTCTCGCACGAAATGCCTCGCGACGATCCCAATCCCATCGGTGCAAATCGCCGTCCTGGCCCGATATCGCTGAAGATCGGGATGACGAGAAGGGCCTGCTCTCGGCTGTCGAGAAACTGCAAGAAGAACTCTCCGTCGACAAGCCATCCTCACAATTCCCTAGAGCCGACCGCACCCTGTCCCTCTTTGCCGAGATTCACGATGAAGCTATCCTTCCACACCTTAGTCTCGTCGGATATGCGATCCTCGCCGCCGATGAGCTCGCAGATCGCGCTCCATGCTTTGGGCGCGAATTCCGAGATGAGGACAGAGGTGTGCGAGGGCATGTTTGTCTGCTCTGTGTTGTCATCTGGAGACATTCCGAGCCGGGTCCACAACTTCGAGGTGAACGCCGCCGATGCTTCGCGGGAAAAGCATTGAGGGAGGTGAACGAAACCGTGCTCTAGGAAATAGACTTTCTGCGCCTCGCTGAGGGTGGGTGAGGTGTCGGAGGAAGACATGCTCTGGAGTCACGAGCGCATGAGCTCCGCTTCTTGCTCGCGGAACGCCGAAGTATTCTCGTTCTCTAACTCTGTTATATTTGGACAATAGATAAGCCGTTTCGGAGGTCTGTCACGTTTACGCGGTCGCCAGAAATATAGATAATTCTTAGCCGAAGATTCAACCTGCAACGTCGCCGTGAAAACCGAACCTTTGGCATCTCCTTCTCGAGAAACTGCCGACTCCTAGGATACAAGCTTCTTATCCCGCCATAGTAACTTTCGCAGGCTGTATAATGCTGTCCCCTACGAAACCTGTGCAACCCGAGATGTGAGCGTTTCTTGATTTCATTTCCGACTTCTTGTAATTTCCAGGCGATCCCTCGCGAGTCGCTGCCATCCTACGGCTACCGCACTGGCCGGAATTTCGTTCCGATGGTAGAAATTCATAATCGTGCTAGATTCGCAGAGCGAAACAGTGGTTGGAAACTCATAATTTGCCTGACAGTACTCGTCAGGAATAGTAAAGTATCGTGTTTTCTGGCTTGATTTCTGGTCATTGAGATTTTTGTACTAGAATATTCGGTCATTTCTTCTTCGATTCCACGTCATAAAGAACCCTGCGGTCAACTCTCGCTACTTCAATACTGTACCTCCCCGGCAGCGGGCATGGCCTTCAATCTCCCTTCGAGTGCGTCAAACTTGTCCTCCCATTGTTGTACCAGCTCCCAGTCCACTGGCTCCACACGGCTGGTGTCTTCTGGATCTGTCTGTGTTGGAGCTCGGCTTGCGACATCTTCCAAGAGTTGGGCGAAACTTTCCGAAATCTCCTTCCACCACTGGCAAGAGATGTCCAGGCCGTTAGGTTGATCGTTTCCCTTCAACGTGTCTCTAACAACCGATGCAGCTTGAAGAAGAGTGTGCCGCAGAGGGACACAAAAGGCCGTTTTAAAATCGGACGTGATGACAAAGGGAGACGTGCAAAGGAATGAGTGTCCGATACAACCACGCTGGCGCAGTGCAACCAAGGCAGGGCTGTTGGTATATTTTCCAGGGTAGCTATTTTGAAGTCGCGCCAGATGTTGCAGAGCACCTGGTAGGATAGCCCCAAAGCCCGTTCGCGGTCATTGCCAAATTTATATCCTATCTGGCAAGTTTTCTCGAGGACGGAGTTGTATGCTTTGGTGGGGGCTTCAATCTCAGTATCCTTCAGGCTGTCAGCGCGAAAGAAGATTCTGATCCAAGAGCACAATTCCGCAAGGACGTGAGGCTTCCAATAGTCCATCTGCACGAGCTTGGAACCCATGCAAATACAGGATTCCGTGAAACTGAGCGCGTTAATAGAAAGGGCAACACGCATGAGGGACGACCAAGTGGAGGCTCCTTGAATAATCGGTTGCAGTTGTTCATCCTGGAACCACCCGAACTGATCGTCCCGTACTAGGAGGAATGCCGAACTTCTGGAGCCATGACTGTGAAATGACAGGGCTCGGAGAAGGACGTGTATGTGCTTCTTTTTGGCCGGAACATCGTAATAAAGCAGGGCGGTAAGAAGGATAGCAACACCGGTGATATTTCTATCCGAGCACCGGTCCTTGTCCTTTCCAGCAGTAGCATCAATACAGTCGAGCGCCTCGTATACCCAGTCCCCATTTTGAGAGGTAAGAGGTCGCGATGGATCGCCTAGCACTCTTGTCAACGGAAACGACACTGCTGCCAATACGACATCAATCCATCCTTCCCGGCGAGGTAGGGAGCCGCAGAATCGATAGATAACGAAGTGGTAAACATTAGCGTGCCACAAGTTGTGCTCTGAACGCAGGATGATTTCGGTTGTTGTGTTAATTGTGTTGGCAGCAGTCTCCATCGATATCAGACTGCTTCGGATATTTGAAGCTAATGTGTCGAATAGATATTCCATTAATGACTCGATGAATCGGCTGAGTAGTGTTTTCAGTTAGTTCTGTTTAGCCATTTAGATCGTGCCGCACCTCTTGTCTTTCCAAATAATTCCGTAGTTGCTGGATGGCGAAAGAAGTGTGAGAATACAGAACAGATAATCTGCGAAGCTGGTTGCATCTAAGTTTGGGATTACCGGGGCAAAATTTTCCAGGAAATTGCCCAGTTGCGGAACACTGTCAGGGTGCAGTCGTGATGTAAGGACATTCAGGGCCCATGTGGTACCTATGGGATCCGTCAGGGACAAGCCGAAGTCCGGATTCTCGGGAGATCCTAGAAGGCCAAGGACATCATTCAACCGTTCGTCACCACCTTGGCGCACTGAATCATAATGCGGAAATTCACCGAGCCAACGATCACGATGACCAGGATCCCCATAGAGAGATTGAACACAACACAATGTGCAGTAGGCCCGCCCTAGATGCATTGCATCTGTGGACATCCCGTCCCGGATTGAATCCAACCAAAACATAAGCTTGTGTCCAGGGTAATAGGGGTGGCATTCAAAACATAACAAGATTTCCTCGAGCAACTTGAGAAGTTGTGGCCTGACATCCATGCCGCCGGGCCATTGGAGGTCAATGACCATCTCTGCGGCGGCAACTACCGTACGAGGATCTGTTGATGTCTCCAATACCCAGGACACCGCGGGAACTTCTGGAGACGGTGGAGGAAAGGGCCTCTCAAAGAGGGAGGCTAGGATAGGCTTCTTGGTCATTTCTTCTGTGTCATGATTCTCGAAAAATGGGAGGCCACTATGGGCCTTCATATGGGCCCTGACAAGGTGTTGAGCTCCAGCGTAGGCACATTGAATAAATGCCCAAGGATATGCCGCGACTCGGCCGACAAATCTCTTCGACTTCATCCAAAGCGTCCTCGGGAGAAGTCGGGCCACGAGAGGAGCAAGTGGGGTTTGGAAAGGAGAGTCGGGAGAGGCAACGGCAGATATGAGGAGGGCAGTGTACGAAACGAAGCCGATTGCCGTGAAGGAAAGCACGACAAGTGCAAGGGATAAATGGATACTCCAGAGATAAGTCGAGAGCGCTGTCGAGAAAAGGAACAAGCCGAACTGCAATAGCAAGGGAAATAGCTGCATGACCGTGTCAAATTTCCACTTGCGAAGTCCATCTAGTTTCCGCTGGCGCTCAAGACCGCGGGCTTCGATGGTCCCTCGCTCCCCAGCCGCCATATAGATCATTAACCACTGTTTTCCTAGGACAGCTAGCAGTGCAGCCAGCAATGTTGAACCAAGGCTAACATAGAGCAGATTTTGGGCAACCAGAATGACAAGCGGTGTGCCGTGAGGCTGGATATCTGGCTGGATTTGGATTATGAACGCGGAATCTACGGCCGAAAAAAGACCGGCCTGAAGAAGATGTTAGATTGGAAGCGACGGAATGCAGGGAGGGCCGTGTCCAGGTCTGTGCTATATTTTTGTTGGAATTCCTTGTCGTGTTCATCGGCCAGAGTCTTGTATGCGCTCCAGAAAGCAGTCTTCTTGTCGGTGGCGGGAGGCTTTGGTTTGAGGGCTTCGAGGGCTTTTTGAAACCTTCTGGGGTGTTAGTGGATGCTCTGGTAATATAATTGTGTGCCCGCTTTTCTGATTGTTCCTCCTGCTTGTCCATTAGGTCTGAAAAGCATCTTTCAAGTGTCTTGATGAGTCTCGACTTTCATGTTAGCTTTGAAACAGATAGAGAGGTCCCAGATGTACCGGTCATTGGGGCTGATCGTTCCCTTATCTGCCTGCTGCTCGGAGGCCATGGTACATGTGGGATGGAAGGGGAGGACAAAGACTGTGCACTGAGCTGTGGGCGCCGGCGATCAAATGTCACGTCCGTGTATGGCGATTTTCGGATGTGATGCGAGTGTGACCCCGTCACTCTTCCCGCTCGTTCGCGTCCCGATCCTCGAACCGTCTTTCTCGCTTCTTCGTCTACCTCCCTGCTTTCGCTCTACCCTGCATACCTGATGTTCTGTTGTACACGCGAATAACTGATGGGATAAGCCCGTTAATGGTCCAAAACGACGGTCTTTGTTGGACACCCCATCGACAACTTACAACAACAAGCGGCACGCCGGGGCCAGTTCTTTCAAGTCTTGCGGCGCTTGAGACCTTTCTGGATCCTAGAATCCAACCTCGCCCTCACTCCAACGGCACCCGAAACCGACCCAAGACGGCGGGGAGAGACGATAACTTCCATACGTGATGTCGAACGCACAAGTGAGCATGCACCTTTTTGTGTTCCGGGTGTCCTTGCCCCGTCCTCAGGACGTTGGCGTTCATGCCTCGACACAGCTCTGCGGCGCACGTTTATCACCTTGGTCCCTCGTGACTGTATCGTTATTTTTTCTTCGCGCCCGCAGTGGTTTTTCTTCTGTTACTTCCACACTTTTCTTCTGCGCGTTACTTTCGTGGCTCGTTACTTTCGTGGCTCGTTGCGCGCTGCGTACGACGCGTCTTATTTCTTGTCTTGTCTTCCGTCCGTCGCCCCTTGGTCGTGACTTCACGGCGAATTCTTGCACGACGTACACGGCGCGGTGCTCTGCCGGCCGTCGCCGTCTGAAGCGTCAAGGGGTGTTCCGCGTCACCGTTGCGACGCGCATCTCCGCATCCCTGTACCTCAGTGGGGGCGCCCTGATCATACTCACCCAAGTTTTCGCTATATAAAAATCTTGCGGCATAGAAAGTGCTACTATGCGCGCCAGCACATGGGTTTCTATCCTCTAGCTCTCTTGAGGCTCACTACTCATCGTTCCCCTTTCCTAGAGTTCTTCTCGATTCTCGAGGAGAGGCCTTTGTCGTGCCCGTCCGAAGTCGCCTGTCTCGGTAACCCAGACGTTCTGAGAGCTTTCCGCACTGCCGGACCGGAATTGATCCGTGCCACGCGAGTTCGGTTAAAAATGATGTGCGGAAGAGCTCTCAGAACGTCTGGGGCACTTACCCATGGTTACCCCCCATGGTGTCACACCCCATTCTCCCTCCCTTCCCCTCACCCAATGCCCTGGATATTTTGCATACCCCTCAGGGGGCATCCTATTGTGCAGCTCCCGATTTTCCCCGATTTTTTTGGGCCCGTTGTACATTGCTGTGAGCGGTTCAAAACGGCCAAGTTTTAGCGCGGCAGAATGGACCTCTCAACAAAATAAGCTCAGAACATTGCGATAAAAGGCGGGAAAATTTACAGGAGCCTCAAATACAATTAATTAACCCTTCTGCAGCATTTTGAATTTTTATGTGTACATTTGAGCTCCCCACCCTGCGAGACGAGCAAAGCGTGACGTGACACCATGGGGGGTGCCTCTATACGAAATGCCCCAGACGTTCCGGTGATGCGCTCATCATTTTTAACCGAAACTCGCGTGGCGCGGATCACCGGAACGTCTGGGTAACTGAGACAGCGAAGTCGCCAATACACCGGTGATGCAGGGATGTTGGGGGCCGGGGAATTGATGGGGGAATTGATGGGGGATTCGTGTTAACCAGTTTCGCTCCAGTCGAATTACCTCCACCAGCTCTGATCCAGTAAAATACCTTGAGGAGAATGTGTCCAGCAGATTCATGACTTTTTTTGGCTTCAGCAATTTCCCTCCGGGGGAATCCCTCCACCAATATTGCTCAACCCATAAAAGTAAATCTACCTCCAGTGAATTCTGTCCAGCGAAAAGCCTCCAGACAATTCTATGTTTTCTGTTCCAGCCGTTCCCATCGACGCAAAATCCGATCATAGATTTTAATCCTCAAGCCTGTCCCTCATAAATTTTGCTGCACGCGATTTTTTGGGGGGGCTGCTGAACGCGGGGACATGGAACGAGATAAAGTAACGGAAAAAAAAAGGAGCATGGTCAGTATTCGAACCGCAGACCACATAAACGCATGGAGAGATGGGAACGCTGACCGCTACAGCAAGGAGCACATAGCAGTCGTTTAAATCGACCATATACCACACATCCGGTCGGCTCAGATTATGGAATTCATGACCGCTGAGGGCGGGATTGGGGCGGGGCTCAAATGGATTATATCGGGCAGCAGATCCCGGCAAGGAAACATTCCCAGGTAAACACCTTGAAGGTGATTGGAGTGGAAATGAGGAAATGGCTGGACACAAATTGCTGCGCCAGAAAAGAACGGAAAAATGTCCAGCGGAATGGGTGAAGGAAAATGCATGAACCGGAACCGCTGGACGCATATTGGTGGAGGAGAATGGCTGAACAGATTCCGCTTCATGAGAATTGCTGGATGGATTCCGGTCCATGAGAATTGCTGAATGGGTTCCGCTCCAAGAGAATTGCTGCAGTCAATTCGGTTGGATCATTATTGCTGGAGTAAATTATACAGAAATGGCTGGACGGAATATGCTGGACGGAAATGGCTGGACGCGATTACCAGCGTGGGAATTCCCCGGGGGAATTTCCCCCATCATTTCCCCCAACATCCCAGTGACACCGGTGCTCTCCAAGTCGCAGCCTCTGTCATTTCGGCATTCGCCGGCCCCCCCATGGCACGTGTTGTTGATCGCGCGGCGGACGGAATTAGGATAACAGCGGCGCGCAAAGCGGACATGACTCCTTTACGCTCGTCAGCTTATATTTCTGCCATGGGGTTATTTCAGGTGCTACCATCGACGCTCAGTGGTCTCCATAAACTATGAGACGACATGGATTCATGTTGACCATTTACATGCACTTTCCGGCGGTTGACTTCCTGGTAAGCTCCCGTACAGATATTTTGCAATGCTCCAAAAATGTCAATTTGTTTTTCACTGGTGTCTCATCTGCAACCCGCTCAAACATTGACAATGATATTCCGAATTCGATCCTTGCCAGTTGCTTGTCCGCGGCCGAGAGTGCGGGGTATCGATCCGGCAATAATGATCGGGACACGGATCATCGTCAACGGCTAAACGGAGATGCTTTCAAGAATACGTTTACACGACACGGCTAAACGGCAGTCTTTTGACCGCGACATCCTGCTTCGATCCTTCATAGGATAAACGGTTAGTTTCACGTCCCCTCTGAGTCGCAGCTGAATTTACCATATAGATGCCAGTAGGCAGGCCAGTTCGACTCGACGATTACCCATGTCTGCCCTATTCACGCCTCTGGCCGTTGGTGATATCACCATGTCGAACCGAATCGGTGCGCGGATGATGTCTCGGGTGTACTTACGCTTGTTTACATGGTATAGGGATGAGCGCGATGAGCAGAAATCGCGCCGAACAAACGAGAGTGCCGAGCAACGTCATGAAGAAATACTACCTTCAACGAGCGCTGGGCGGCGCAGGGGTCATTGTCACCGAAGCAACACTCATCTCACCTCAAGGGTTTGTGCGATATATCATCCCATTGCGAAACACTGACCGAATATCCTTCCTAGCGCACCGTATGACAGAAGTCCGGGTATATGGAACGAGGAGCAGGTCGCGGGGTGGAGGAAAATAACGAACGTGGTCCATCTAGCCGGGAGTAAGATATACTGCCAGGTTCGTTTGGCAGCGTCGTGATTTTTCGTTCATGGATTTATGATTCGCTGTACAGCTGTGGCATGGTGAGCACCTGCATCGTCCATGCGCTCCAAATTGACTTGAGCCTAGTGGGTCGTTTAACCGCCTCGGTCGCAGAGTCGCCCTTTACCGTGAGTTTGTTAACTCGACTGTTCATTCTGTTGAATACTTATCTCTCTTAGCCCGTCGCGCCTTCAGCTATTGCTGCTCGCCGCGTAGGGAAAGGCTGCTTTCACTTCCTTCCCGGATCCTTGGGATTCGACACGGTTTGTCTCTACCCTTCCTAGTACTTCGAGGGCAACTCATCTTGGTAAAATGCAGCCTACAGAAATTCCTGACCCTTTTGCCATCGTCGCCGAATTCAAACAAGCCGCAGAGAACGCAAAACTAGCCGGCTTCGATGGAGTCGAGCGCACGTTCAGCTTCCTTTCCCGGCTGTCTCGATGCTGACGCTTCCACAGTGCATGGGGCCAGTGGGTTCCTTGTCAACCAGTTCTTGGACTCTACGTCCAATGTTCGGACAGACATGTGGGGTGGAAGCAGCGAGAACCGTGCCCGGTTCGGGCTCGAAGTCCTCAAGGCGCTGGTTGAGGTTTTCGGTCCAAATGTTTCGTTAAAGATTAGTCCAGGTCCGTTGTCTGTCTCCAGTAACGACCGAAATTCATTTTCAACCAGAGGGAGGATTCAACGACATGGGGATGCCTCTGCAAGAAACTATCGACACGTTCAGTTACTTCGTCTCTGAAGCTGACAAGCTCAAGTTGTCATACATAAACTTTTACCGATACTCAAGAGATTTGGCCCCGATAATCGACGGTACGGCTCTTTCTGATGTTTGTGCCGGAAGTGAACCCCAGTCACTAGGAAAGAAACGCGGTACTCCCCACGATGTCATAGCGACATACGCCAAGTTTATCCACAATGCGAAAACCTTCCTCGTAGGTGGTGTCACGCCCGAGGAGGCAGAGGAATTGGTAAAGGCAGGCCGGGTTGACGGGGTTTTCTTTGGGATGGCTTGGTTAACACATCCTGATCTCGCGAAACGGATACGGTATGGCAAGAGCATTAATAATTCGTGGGCGGTGCCACACTTACTTGGCGAGGCGAATGTGGACCCGACACTTGGGTACACGGACTATCCAGCAGTTACATATTGAGCTGGAGAATATCTACTTGGGCAATTCGTGTATCTTTTATGGGGGATTCGATTATAATAGTCGTTGGCAACGATGCGCATACTTACCAAAGCCATGTCTGAAGATGGGTCAAGTTCAGGTGCGACTTTCGAAGTAGAGCTGTAGATGTTCACTACACTTCTACCTGCATTTCGTCTGAGTTGAACACAGAGTTCGCCACTCCAACATGTTCAACTCGTTGTTCTGTTCGAGAAAAAGATACACTTTTCTGAAGCAATATCGTATCGAAGCCATAGCCCGTCGTAGCATTATTTCACAGAGCAGTGGTTTGGGCAGTTTATGAGTCGGATCGGAAGGGCTCGGGTCCGTCTGATGGCATCGTTGAGTCGACGTTGACTGATGCGTCATCTTCCGACCTTGCCTTCCCTCCTCACGAGCGCAACAAGCCTGACGGTATCTACTCAAAATTTGCTCGCACATGCTCTCACACCTTGGGCCCTGGCGTTTCTCATCGAAGCAAATCTTTCGTTCGAGAAACAATCAAGAATTTACATGGTCTGTAGACTGTTAAGCCACAAGAGATGGCCAGGAGCTCGCGTTCACAACATACGCTGCAGTCCCACCTTATACACGAGCGGTGTCTCAGATGACGAGGGGTGTTGCTCGATTTAGCCGCCACCTAGCTCTTAGACTGAGACAGTGCCAGGGACATTTCTTGTCTTTATCCTTGCTTACTACCCGATGGATCGCGCTACAAAGCAGACACCTGGCCCTTCAGGCCGTCCTATCACCCTGGATCCAGGACTGGAGTGGACGGACGCGAACCCTGGTGAAAGGTCCGGTAGTTTCGCCATTTCCCCTATTGCGTCTGACCGAATGCTCAGAAGTCCCCACGGAGGCGGAACAACCATGCAACAGTGGCTAGGGAGTGGTGTAGCTCCAGAACACCTCACTCGCAAACGGTCCGATGCGGTTCAAGACTCGTGGAGATCGTCGCCGAAATTTTCTTGTACTGTCTTCCGATTCAGGTCCAAGCACTACCCAATGAAGCACCACTGCAGGTGTGCAGTTGGTGGCGTGAAATAGCGCTATCAACTCCGCAACTGTGGAAAGAGATATGTTTACTTGAGCATTGCTCCCAGGGGGTCGCCTCCCTCCTTCCTGTCTGGCTCTCGCGGGCTGGTCTTTGCGGGCTCACAATTTCCATCCGATGGTGGGAACAGTACGATTGGGATGCGGTCTGCATCCCAGTCTGGAATGCCATTCAGCTATTCGCCCATCGAGTAGCCTGTCTTCGTCTTCACCTCACAACCGAATACATTCTCCGCCTCTCCACCCTGCGTCAGGTCCGGCTTCCTGCCCTCAAAGACTTGCAGTTCTCCCGCAAGGTGGACTTCAGAACGTGTTTTGAACCGCTTGTGATCCAGGATATTACGGTCTTCACCGAGGCGCCTGCGCTGGATACCATTGATTTGGACGCTCACTGCGTTCCCCCCGTGCCTTGGACACAGCTGAAATCAATCCGGCTGTTCGGCTTCACTTTCGAGGCCTGCCTGCTGCACATCCACCAAGCGGTCAATCTCACCCATTGTGCCCTCCTCCTCCCGGTTGGGACACGTTCCACCGAACTCTTGGCCCTCCCGCCACTTCATTCGCTGGTGTCGCTCCGCATTGGCGGAGAACACGATGGCATATGTTGGCAGCCCTCACTCTCCCGGCACTGAGGGACCTGGATGTGGCCATCCGCGCCGACGACCTCGCCAAATTTCTGCTCTTCCTGGACCGAAGCACCCCTCCTTTGCGCAGCCTGCGCATCGACACCGACCTACCTGAACGCTCGGTGCTACAATGCCTCCACCATCCGTCCACGGCACACCTCGAATCGCTGGTCCTCATATTCCTGGACGCATTCCCCACGCCGTCCATCGTCCCTCTCCTAGAGAACCCCACATTCCTCCCCGCGCTGAAAAACCTGTGCCTCTCCGAGTCCCCCGCGCATTTACCGCCCACGCCGCCCTACGCCGAACTGCTCCTCCACGTCCTATCCGTGCGCCGCCAGTCTCATGCACAGTTCCGCGCATTTACATTGCGGACGAGACATCTTTTCGATACGCCCGATGGCTCGCAATTGCACGACTTGGTCATGAAGCGAGGGATGACCCTGGAGATAGAGAGGATCGTCAGCGACATTGGTTCTTCGGGAAGCACGACAGAGCACATGTGGCCCGAATTCGCGACTTGAAAAATGGATTCGACCAGCTACAAGGGGTGCATTAGATATGTAGGATACACCAAAAGGAGCGAGAGCATCTCCCTGGTAGTACAGTTAAAAGAGAGCGTCAATGTCCCTCGGAATAGAGAGGATCGTCGGGGACATCGGTTCGTTCGAGAGCCACGTCGGAGCGCATATGGCCAAAATTCGACTGAAAAAAAATGGATTCGACTAATAGCTACAAGGAGTGCGTTGTGTGTACGTGTACATTAGATGTGTAGTGAGCGTGTAGGATACAGACAAAAGAGAGCAAGAGTAGAGTGCGTCGTAAAGCGAGCCAGAGTGCGTAGTAAAGAGAGTAAGAATGCGTAATAAGGAGAGCAGCAAGAGTATGCAGTACAGACAAGAGAGCGTGAAAAAGCGTGAAGAAATAACGACATGAGCATTCATTCATTTCATTTGCGCAAAAACATCTCCATCGGGATCGGCTTCCGCTTCAGCCCGGCGCTCCCCGTGCTCGCGTCGCTGTGCCCCGAGTCGGAATTGCCGCTGCTCCCGTTCGAGGAGGAGGAGTACGACCAGTCGGACGACGTCGACGCGCGGCGGCGTGGGCTGCGCTGCGTGGTGTACGCGGCGTAGAGCGCGGGGCTGCGAGTCAGCGTGGCGCCGGCGTTCGCAAGACACGGCGCAGGCGCAGGCGCAGGTGACGCGGGGTACGCGGCCCACTGCGCGGAGGCGGAGTACGGCGTCGCGGGCGACAGAGCGCAGAACGGCGTCGTCGGGGCAGGCGGGGGCCCGATGATGAGCACGTCGTGGACCGTGAGGCGCTTCCCGTTGCCCTTGCTGCGCTTCTTCGGGCTCAGGATCGTCGCGCTGCCCATCGGCTTCGGGTGCATGCGGGGCGATTTGGACGAAGGCGACTTGGCTTTGGGGAAGTAGCGCCGCGCGAAGGAGAAGGTCTTGGGCGAGGCGGGGGAGCGCGCGTGGGCGGAATGGATGGAGGAGAGCGTGGAGGAGGACCACTGCGAGCGGAGGGCGGGGGTGCGCGGGGGGATGCGGTCCTGCTGGGGCGAGGCGGATAAAGGCGAGGGCGAGTTCGCGGCAGTGAGCAGCGGCTCCACGGCGAGTCGGAGCTGCGAGGCGCGCGGGCGGGGGTGCCAGCCCGTGTACGGTCCCGGGACTGGCAGCGGGGAGGGCGGGAACGTCCACTTCTCCCCTTCTTCGACTGCCGGTTCCGTCGCCTCGAGCTCGGGAGACAGCTCATCCGATTCAGGCGAGGGCGCGGACGCAATGAGCGGCGAGAGCGGGACCTCGTCGTACTCGTACGCGCACTCTTCCCAGTCGCCGTCGTCCTCGTCCACGTCGCACGGCACACCCTGCGTCTCTGCGGGGAAGTGCTGCGGTGGCGGGGACAAGAGCGCCGCGAGACGCGAGCTGGAGGAGCTCGAGCTGGCGGAAGCTGAATCAAAGGCAATCAGTCGATGATCGAAAAAGCCGAGGCGGAGAAACTCACGAGAAGGAGTAAAAAGCGGCGCGTACGCAGTGTAGTCCCCACTCCACGGCGTGCTCACAGCATCCATCGGAACCGGTGTCCTGGGCGGGGGGCGCGAAGGGCGCTCTGGCAAGGCAGGTGTTTGTGCTGGAGCAGAGCCGGAGCGCACATGGCACCCAGAGGTGATAATTGGTGGCGGCGGCGGGGCCCGCGAGGGGATGCTGATAGGACGGCTGAGACGCACTGAGGCGCGCTGGGGAGTGTACGTCGGGTCGAGTTGACCAGATGGACGGATCGGCGCTGCGGCTGTCGAAGACGGAGGGATGATCGCAGACTCGCGGCGAGATGCGCGCCCGGTAGAAACAGTGGGCGACGCGGCAGAAATGGGAAAGGAGGGCGGGAGTGGCGCCGTGAGGGTGATGAAGTTGCTTGCGTGGGCCGTATAATATTCGTCATCGTCTTGCCACGCATCCTCCTCGTCGGCGGCGTGCGGTGAAGGCGGCGATACAGAGCACGGCGGCAAAGCAGAGGACGACGGCACTGGCGGGATAGGCGACACGGAGCGTTTGGTGATCGTGAGCGGTTTGATGCTTTTGCAGCGGATGACACACTGTCCCTGCAGCTCTGTCGCGTCGTAGCTCTCCGCCGTAGGAGAAGGCGTGGGCGTCGTTGGCAGGCTGGACATCGGGCTCTCAGACGCAGAACTGCTTCCCTCGCCGCTCTCGGATCCGCTGGACTCGCTCTCGTCCGAAATTGGCTCGAAAATGGGAAGAGGCGGACGGGGAAAGTCGAAAGTCGCGTCCTCCTTCGCGTCCTCCAAGGGTAATCTGAGACGCCATTCAGCGTCATCCAGACCTTGTACGGCAGTGAAGAGCGGCGAGGTCTGGGGAATAGACAAGTCCGAAACACCAAGGCGTCGTTTCGCTTTCGTGCTGTTCTTCTTCGAGTTCTTCTCCGTGCTGGATTCCGGCTCTTCAAGGATGCTGCTGAGGCCAGCACTGGAGACAACGGTGCTTCTGCGGGTAACGCGCGACTGGCGCCGAATATATGAGGATACTAAACGGTCCGGTCTCGTCAGAATTTCGTCGCAAATGAAAAGAAAACACTCACAGCTCATGGTGTAAAGTCGTTAAGAGTCAAAGTCTAAGTCGTTATGTGGGAGACTCGAGGTCGTGAAAAGGGCAGAATGAGCGAGAGAGCAAAGTTAAAAGACAAGAAGGCCGCATCCCGTTTATAAGTGCCCAGCGAAGCCATTGTTCACAAGAACAAGATCGCAATTGTCGCCTCCAAGCGGAGAACAATGGATTTGCACAGCCACAGCACAGCCACATCAGCGACTCGTCCCTATTGTGAGCTTTTATTGTCCGCTTTCAATTGTAGTGCGTATCCTTACGCCAGTTCTTGTTTTTACGGTGCGTAACCGATGTTTTGACTAGGGCAGGAAGGAAGAAATATCAATTGGCCAATCAATTGGAATGCTGTGTTGATCCTATGTATATTTATTTGGTTGCGCGCCTAACTTGACAGGCGGCATTGGTGCGCGTAGACGTTCTCATCTTGCCCTTGAAGATTCAAGTTCCAGTCCGGGATGGCCTCCGACAACCTGCCTGACGAGGGAACCGTCACCTCAAATGACCGGTACGGTTAAAACCTATGCATCTGGTCCAATGTTGACGGAGGACCCAGACTCATCAAGACGCTCGAAAGATGCTTTTCAGACCTAATGGACAAGCAGGAGGAACAATCGGAAAAGTGGGCACACAATCATATTGCCAGAGCATCCACTAACACCCCAGAAGGTTTCAAAAAGCCCTCGAAGCCCTCAAACCAAAGCCTCCCGCCACCGACAAGAAGACTGCTTTCTGGAGCGCATACAAGACTCTGGCCGATGAACACGACAAGGAATTCCAACAAAAATATAGCACAGACCTGGACACGGCCCTGATTTTTGTCGGTACCCTCCCTGCATTCCGTCGCTTCCAATCTAACATCTTCTTCAGGCCGGTCTTTTTTCGGCCGTAGATTCCGCGTTCATAATCCAAATCCAGCCAGATATCCAGCCTCGCGGCACACCACTTGTAATTCTGGTTGCCCAGAACCTGCTCTATGTTAGCCTCGGCTCGACGTTGCTGGCTGCACTGCTAGCCGTCCTCGGAAAACAGTGGCTAATGTTCTATATGGCGGCAGGGGAGCGAGGGACCATTGAAGCCCGTGGTCTTGAGCGCCAGCGAAAATTGGATGGACTTCGCAGGTGGAAATTTGACATGGTCATGCAGCTATTTCCCTTGCTATTGCAGTTTGGCTTGTTCCTTTTCTCGTCAGCGCTCTCGACGTATCTCTGGAGCATCCATTTATCCCTTGCACTTGTTGTTCTTTCCTTCACGGCAATCGGCTTCGTTTCGTACACCGCCCTCCTCATATCTGCCGTTGTCTCCCCCGACTCTCCTTTCCAAACCCCACTTGCTCCTCTAGTGGCCCGACTTCTCCCGAGGACGCTTTGGATGAAGTCAAAAATATCTGTCCGCCACATCACCGCACATCCTTGGGCATTCGTTCAACACACATACACTGGATTTCAACACCTCGTTGGGGCCCACAGTGTCCTACCCTTCTTCGCGAATCATGATGCACAAGAAATGACCAACAAGCATACCCTAGCCTCTCTCTTTGAGAAGCCCTTTCCGACACCATCACCAGAAGTTCCCGCGGTGTCCTGGGTACTGGAGACATCAACAGATCCCCGGACGGTAGCTACTGCTGCAGAGATGGTCATCGATCTCCAGTGGCCAGGCAACATGGATGTTCAGCCAC
Organism: Mycena polygramma; assembly: GCA_029449255.1. Lineage (NCBI taxonomy): Eukaryota > Fungi > Basidiomycota > Agaricomycetes > Agaricales > Mycenaceae > Mycena > Mycena polygramma. Next base: position 286,341 of record JARKID010000013.1, on the reverse strand, counting down.
AACTCTTCAAGTTGCGCGACGGAATCTTGTCATGTTTTGAGTATGACACCTACATCATGGAATCCGAGATTTTCTTTCGTTTGGACTCCGTCCGAGGTGGGATGTCCACAGATGTGATGCATCTGGGGAGGGCCTACTGCACATTGGGTTGTGTTCAATTTCTCTCTGGGGATCCTGGTCATTGCAATCACTGGCCCTTTCCATCTCAGCTGTTGCCAAGGTCTCAAGCTGGTGATGAAAGGTTGAATGATGTCCTTAGCCTTCTAACAGGCTCTCCCGGGGATTTAGATTTCTGTTTGTCCCTAACAGATCTTATAGGCACCAGATGGGCCCTAAATGTCCTTTCATCGCGACTGCATCCTAATGATGTTCTGCAACTGGGCAATTTCCTGAAAAGTTTTACCTTCGTAATCCCAAAGTTGGATGCAGCTGGCTTCGCAGATTATCTGTTCTGTATTCTTGCACTTCTTTCGCCACCCAGCAAACGCGGAACTATTTGGAAAGACAAGAGGTGTGGTGCAATCTGAATGGCTAAACAGAACTAATTGATAACAATACTCAGCTCATTCATCGAATCATTGTTGGAATACCTATTTGACTCATTAGCGTCAAATATCCAAAGCAGTCTGATATCGATGGAGACTGCTGCAACCATAATAAACACAACAATCCAAATCATCCTATGTTCGGAGTCCAAGTTGCCATGCACCGTGGTTTACGACGCCTTCATTATAATTATCTACGAGTTCTGCGCCTCACTACCTCGCGGGGAAGGGTGGATTGATGTCGTGTTGGCAACAGGGTTGTTTCGGTTAACAATAATGCGTGGAATTTCTCGTAGTCCGCAGCAAAACAATATCTCTCAATCGGCCGGCTGGGTGTACGAGGCACTGGACTGTATTGATACTGCTGCTGGAAAGGCCAATGACTGGGACGACAGAATCATAAACGGAGTTGCTGTCCTTCTTGACGCCATCCTTTATTATGGAACTCCAGTTGGGGAAAAACACATACACATCCTCCTCCGAGCCCTGGCACTTCCCGGTGATGTCTCCAGATATGCTGGGTTTCTCCTGATACAGAATGCTCAGTTCGGGTGGTTCCGGGATGAACAGTTGCAACCAATTATCAAAGGAGCCTCCGCTTGGGTGCACATCATGCGCATTGCTCTCGATATTAATACACTCGATTTCACAGAATCATGTATTCACATGGGTTCCAAGCTCGTGCAGATGCCTTACTGGAAGCCTCACGTCCACGCGGAATTGTGCTCTTGGATCAGAATTTTCTTCAAGATTTACCAAAAAGCCCTCAATGCAGTCGTCGAATCGTACAACTCCGTCCTCGAGGATACGTGCCAGATAGGATATATATTCAGCAAGGATCGTGAACGGGCATTGGGGCTATCATACCATATGCTCTGCAACATCTGGCGTGACTTCAAAATAGCTACCCTGGAAGATATACCCACATTCCTGCCTTGGTTGCGCTGCACTAGCGTGGTGGTATCGCACACTCGTTTGTTTGCGCGCGGCGCTACACTCGCGGCGGACTCATTCCAATGGCAGGGTACAAGCTTTGCCATCACAACCGATTTCGAAACTGCTTTTTGCGTCCCTTTACGGGAACTCCTTTTTCAAGCTGAGACAGTTGTCGGAGATGCATCAAGGGGAAATGGCCAACCAGAAAACCCGGACATTTCTTTGCAGTGGAAGGAAGTCCTAGAAGATGTGGCCCAGCTCCTGGAGGACATCGCAATCCGGACTCTCCAACACGCAGATCCAGAGGGCCCTGTCATCCATTCGGACTGGGAGCTGATACGACTATTTGAGAACAAGATTGCCACACTCGAGGGGAAATTGAAGGCCATACCCGCTGCGGCGGTGGTGGCCACAGTCCGGTAGGAATGAGGAAGATGAACATATGCATTATAGGGCAGCCCGGGCGGCGGGAATTTACCCGGCAATTACAGGTAGGGAAAGAAGGAAAGGAAGAAGTTGAAAGGAGCGAGCATCAATTTCTTTTTGACAGAATAGAAAACTTGTAGTCCAGTATGCATCTACCGCATAAGGAGATACGGCCAAGCCTATGGTTGATTCTATGTTCTCGGCAACTTTGCAGGTTTGATTTTTCGACATCTAATAATCACCTGCGTCTCGCTTCCGCGCAAAAGTGACAGATTTCCGGAACAGCTTATCTGCTCATCCAAATATAACGAAGTCAGAACGAGAATACTTCGGCGTTCCGCGAGCAAGAAGCGAAGCTCATGCGCTCGTGACTCCAGAGCATGTCTTCCTCCGATACCTCAGCCAGCCTCAGCGACGCACAGAAGGCCCACTTCCTGAAGCACGGATTCGTTCACCTCCCTCAATGCTTTTCTCGCGAGGCATCGGCGGCCTTCACCTCGAAGCTGTGGACCCGGCTCGGAATGTCTCCAGATGACACGACGACCTGGCACACCGAGCGCACGAACATGCCCTCGCATACCTCCGTCCTCATCTCGGAATTCGCCCCCAAAGCGTGGAGCGCGATCTGCGAGCTCATCGGCGGCGAGGATCGCATATCCGATGAGACCAAGGTGTGGAAGGATAGCTTCATCGTGAATCTCGGCAAGGAGGGACAGGGTGCGGTCGGCTTCAGGGAATTGGAAGGATGGCATGTCGACGGAGATTTCTTCTTGCACTTTCTCGATAGCCCAGAGCAGGCCCTCCTCGTCATCCCGATCTTCAGCGATATCGGCCCAGGCGGCGGCGGGACGGCGATTTGCACCGATGGAATTGGCATCGTCGCGAGGCATCTGGTGCGAGAGGGTTTACCCTTCCCCACTGATTTGTACTCATTGAAGATGGCGAGTAGTACGAGAATCCAAACGGCGTAACTCCCTGGATGCATGTTCGCGGCACCTCCGAGCCTGGCACTGGCCCCGATCGGCTCGCGTTCTTCAGCTCCATCGTACAGAGCCGAGAGTTGGCGTCGGACGCGAGCTTCCACGAGATGACTGGCCAAATCGGGGACGTATACCTGCTGCATCCCCTTATGGTCCATTCGGCATCGAAGAACGTCATGCGAACTCCCCGAGTGATCACAAACCCGCCGGTAACGCTCAAAGCGCCTTTCCGATTCGACCGCGATGCGGGCGAGGACTATAGTCTGGTGGAGCAGAAAACGCTCCGGGAGCTTGGTTTTCCGACCGGCTTGAAAGGCTGGAAGATTGAGGGTGAGAGGGAGTTTATTGTGCCGAGGAGAATTAGGATCCAGGCGGAGATGAAAGAAAGAGAGCGGGAAAGGCTTGAAAAAGAGGGCGTACGGGTTTCTAATGGCTTGTAAATGTCTGACCAGATGCGTTGTGATACGTTTGCTGCAGAATGAATATGGAATAATTACAGAATCAAAGATCTCGCCACAGGTATCCCTGGAATGTCCCGTCACCACGCGATCCTGACGCTCCGTGAGCTAACGAAGTCAATTCCGTATGGACGAAAGCTGACCATCTGCGTCGGCTAAACTTCCCCACTTCCATCGTTCCATCGGCGAATAGTCCGGGAAATGCGGGCTCCAAATCTTCAAGTTTGCCATCTTCCCATCGAACCTTGACCATATCAGCGCGCGCAAGACAGTAACTGTAGTGCCGACGCAGAGCTTCAATGTAATTTGGTGGTCCGCGCGCTGTGACGGTGGTAATGATGCTGGCAAGGCGGTGTGAAGGGAGCAGCCGCGCTAGGAAAATTTCCAGGGCACTGAGGTCGTGTGGGACAACTGAAGGGTACAAGTTCAAGGAGAGGTCGAGCGCCTGCATAGCACTAAAGGCCGGGACTTCGGCAATACAGGCATCTGAAAGCGGGCTGCTAGGATGTGCTGCAAGAACATTTGAGTTAGTCAGCACATAGGTGACGGTGAACGGCACAAACTAGGGTTGAGGTTGGTTAATTCCAGGCCGAGGTGGGTCACATTTAACAGCCACTCTGGAGAAAGGGCCAAGAGCACCGGCGTGTTGACGACGCCACCAAGACGGAGGTTGGTGATGTGGGAAATATTGACGGCGTGCAGACTCGTCAACAGGGCAGTGACAACAGGGCGAAATCCGAGGGAGGGAAAATTGAAATGTAGACTCAGTGTGCGGAGAGATCCGGGCTGGCCCTCGGAAATCGCTGTAGGAAGAGAGTCGGTTTCATCGGATTGGATACCCATGCGTTCTAGTCCGACATATTCAAGGCATTTCAATCCACTAAACGGCTCGATGTCTGAAACAGACATGTAGAAGCCATCCAGCACGATGTGAGTGAGAGAGGAGGACGATCTACGCAGGGCTACTGAGAGCGAAAGCCTGAATTGCGGCGAAACCTCCCTCCAGGGCCGCATAGTAACCCAGTGTCCGGGAGATGTCGAGATAGAAAGCCTCCGGAGAGTGTGTATACGGTCCAAAATGGCGCAGAGCGCGCGTGCCTCCAGTCCGGTCAGTAGACCGCCCGTTCCATCTTGAATATCGATTTCGCGGATATAGTCCGCGAGATGAGAAACCTCCCGGACGTACTTCCCACAATGACCCATCGTCTGCAAAGGCATCATGCCAAGCGTTGAATCTGTAGAAAAGACGGGTTCTGGTACTCAGTCTCCAAGCCTGGCAGACGAGTGAGCATGATTTTAACGTCGGGACATCGCCGTGCAGATAACCGATAATTTCTTCGTGCAGTTCAATCGGGAGCGTTGGGAAGACCATTGCCGTCGAGGCCGTCGATGTTCAGGTTAGGGTTAGTAACGGAGTCGCGTCGTGACACGCCTGAAGTCCAACCCCGACGAAGGATTGCGAACGAGGTCCTCGGTGGATAGTTCTGCAGCAGTTCATTCTCGATTTAAAGCTTTGGATACTTCCTCCCCTTTTGCGTCACCAGTACCCCGCCAGACTGAGGTCTTCGCTTCTCGGCCCTCCTCCGAGTCTATGTAGCCTTGCAGCACTCGCAAGACCCGAAGAATAGGCCTCGATACTTTCCAGTAGAGTTGCGGATGCATATTCATCAGCTGGTGATACTCACCGCTCGTAAAAATCTCCATCTGCAGTGCGTCAACAACTGTGGCCATTGGGCCGTAGCACCTGCCGAATTGCGACGACATATCGCCATTCTGGAGGTGTGCATCGTAAATATTGCCCTTTGAACAATCCTGACTCGCTGAGACAGACCCTTCTGACTCTTCTGCAAAAGAAAAACCGAGTCGCTCGATTGTCGCTGGACATCGCCTTCCTTAGCACTCAGACAATCACGGAAGCTGCCTCGCTTGGCCGTTGAGCCTCGACAACGACGTGCTCGCCCCTCGATGCCGTAGGCACAGAAGAGTATCTTCCTGTACGACGCAGATGCACTTCCTCGAAAGGATCCGTGATGCAGAAACCGCACCATTTTTTAAAACAGCACCCTCGTATTTACCACCGTTGCGGGCTCTTCTCCCCCCATGCGCTGCGATGCTACCCGCCGCAGTCTGCTCGAGCTGCCGCTAGACGAAGACTGGGATTCGTGTCGTATCGACCAAAGAGGTCATCCTTTGGCTAGGATGGCGGACTATCTTCCACCAGAACATCGTCATTTTCGTCCTCGACGTTGCGGACAGCGCCGCTGGATAATTTACCCCTCATGCGCTCCGGAGCTCACAGTCCGCCCGAGCTCCCGAAAAAACTGGGCTAAGCGTTGAAGGCAAGGAGGTTTGGAGCGGTCCTACCGCCTCGGTCGGCGCTCAGGACGGAGAGCTGCTGGTGCTCATCCAATTTTCCGTTTGGATGGACCACGCGCATGAATTGGCCCGCCGAATCCGTTTCGCTACAGTCGAAGCAAAGGGCGGGAGAGGGGAAACCGGGCTTCCCGCAAGAGATCGGGTCGCTGAAAACCGAGCACTACTTCAGACGTACAGTACTACTGCTGCACGGACCGTTCATGCCCCACAGGGTGTGCCAGCAGGATGCCCCCGTCCACTTCAAGATTTCCTTCAGATGCGTTATTATTGCAGCTTGGAGCTATCTTCTTATAATGCATGCGTCTCCAGTTCCGGCTCACCCTGCACTCAATGGAACCCGGCCGCTCCTCCATCCCATTGTACGAGTCGCTCTGACTCTGACGCTCCGACTCAAAGTCTCGCTCAAATCCGTAAGGGCGTGACATCAAACGCGTGAATCACATTCACGTGCATGTTTGAAGTCACTCGTCACATCATCTCTCTTCCTCGACCACGACCTTGACCACGACGCGTATCCAGATGGGCAATATCGTCTCCGCGTTTATCTCGCCGGTTCCCTATGTCTCGCCAGTGCCACCATTTCTCTCTTTCCCTTCTGCGCCACTCCTCCCGCCAATGCCAGCTCTCACGCCCGTGCAATCTCCCCCACAACCATCCCCCGCGCAAGAGCTAACTCTCCCGCCGGAACTCTGGATCAATATCCACCAATTTGTGGTGTCAGATATCTTGCCGCTGGCTCAAGTCCTCCCAAACGTCGATGGCAGTGTCGCACCAGAAGACCCGCTAAATGAGCTCCAGCTGCAACGGGTTTTGGACGTACGTATCCTTGTCTCCTCTTTCGAACTATTCTCACCTCATCATACAGGCCGCGCGCTCGCTAACCAGCGTTTGTCAGCTCTGGAATAATCTGGCGCAGGAACTCTTGTACGAAAACATCTGGGTCCGCGATAATGAGCGTTGGCCGTCCCTTCACAATGCGCTTCAAAGACCCCGGAACGCGCGCGTCGTGCGTGCCGTCCGCCTATCCTCGATGCGCTTCGACCACAATGTTTGGGTTCTGCAGCGCTGCGCGAATGTTACTGTCCTTGTCCTGCCTGACTCGCGGGATGACGAGCGCTTTTGCGCTGCCCCAAATATCTCCCTACCCCTTCTGTCATCGCTCAAGCACCTCTGCTGGGCTGAAACCTCTTCGGCGGCGACCCTCCTCCCCGCCGTCCTGGCTGCCGCACCCAACGTCGAACAGATCTCCCTCGCCCGCAAGGTCAAGACGCCTAAATTTGTAGCTCGAAGACTCGACCTTCTCGCTGCGTTTCCGCCCCTCCCTTCTGTCCGATCCCTCAGCTTGATACATGTCCGGCACCCCTGTTTGTACAAAGTCTTGTCCACGACTCTCCCGCAGCTCACCCACCTCACCATCTGCCTTGCGAGCCTCGACGAGAATAGCAATGGCCCCGTCCTCCCCACGGTCCGCGTACTCACACTCGTCCCTGACCCATCGGAGCACGTTTCCTTTCCTATGATCCTGCGCCGCTTTCCCGCTCTCTGCGAGCTGCGGTACCACGTGAGCAACCCGCCCCTGTCCCTGCCCGTGTCCCTGGGTCTGGAGCAGGACGTGGCAGAGAAACTCGTGTGCGTGCGGCTGCACCTCCCGCTCCCCGCGCCGGCGCCGACCTCTGATTCGAGAGAAGACGTGGCCCGCAGGAACACGGAGCCACCCTGGAGCTCGGAGACCTTACTGCAGCTTGGTCTCGTCTGGCGGCATCCGGCGCCGGTAGAAGACATGACGGCCACGTGCGCTGCCCACAGGAATGTGCAGCTGCTTCTGCATCCTGTATTCCCCGCGCTACAGCGCGTTGTCTTGGACGGGCCTGGATGGGGCGAGTGTGTGAATGGGACTGTGTGGGCCGGGTTGCGCGTGAGGGGGTGTCTGATAGAGGAGGGAGTGCAGTGAGCGGGTGTCAGGCGACAACTCATTTAGTCTCATTATCGGATGTAGTACTCGTGAGCCAGACGAAGTCCGGACTACGCGCATAGGGTGCATTAATAGGGGGTATTCAGCTGTATATCCTCGAGAGTTGGCCAATGAAAAATCAACAAGGCTCTGCTTTTGTGGTCTCCATTTTTACCCCCCTTCGCGCGAGCTTGGTGGAATGGTTTTTGAATCAATGTACTGGGTGTCAACGAGCGCAAACATGAAAAAGAAGGGAAAAAAGAAGGAAAGAAGGGGAAAAGGGAATATTTCACGAGGAGTTGGCCACGGGACGCAGAGGGCTCTGGGGGACCATTGAAGGGTAAAATTATCGGTATTCATACAAGGCTACATAGATAAATTACACGTAAAAGACTGAACAAACAGTCGGTATTTTCGTTACGAGAATGCTTGTCTCCCTGTCCCGATACTCTCGTTGACGCCTGCGCTCAAACCACACACCTGCGGGGTTTAAGCGCTAAGCCCCGGTCAGAATAACGCAGCGTTGCACAATGGATTTCATCTCGGTCGTGCGCTACGGCGCACCTGGTTGTAGAAGCCGAGGTCTCGGGATGGAGGATCGAGGAGCTCAAAGTTGAGCTGAGCTCCAGTATGCCGTCTGCTGAAGCCAGGTTTGCCGGAGCTGCAACATCGGGGCTTTGTGACAAATGTGCCCGCGGAAACACGCAAGCAGGCAGCACATTGTGCTGTTCGATGCCGGGTTACGGGTACTAGCCACCGTTAAGATGCCAGCGAGCACTCAACTGACCAATCCTGGCACGCAGCCATCGCACGTTGAGGCGACTGTGCACACAGGGGTAAAATTCTGCGCGACGCGTAGCCAGCAAAAAAAGTGAGACGACCATGGAACATACACTGGTTCACTGGCGCCACACCGTCAGCCCTCAGCCTGAATCTTTTCCTTCGCGTGCGCGTAAAGTGAATGCTGTTAATGCGCGAGCGATGGCCGTGAGGGACAAAACGAGACAGATATGCAGCGGGTAGGAGCCCCTCCGTAGTATTCAGCCCCGGATTGCTTTAAGGAGCCGCCAAGGAACCCAAAGGCCACTGTCTTTTGAGATTCTGCGCGAAGTAATTTGCTGCTGTCGGGCCACATTTCACGGTGTTCAAGTGGCCAAGAATGGAGTACAAGGCAGAGCAGGAAGGCTTCCTTCATCGTGCAGGACAGAATTTAATGTTGCCGGCCCAGAGTGAGCGAGACGACGTGGATGTGGCTGGATGGCAGATACGTTGTGATGTTCGCTGCGTTTTCTAAGTGCGCCGAGTGTGTGTGTCGGACGACCAGAAAGTGTTCAGCCGTACGGGGGGAATGTTGGCGTGGCTGTTATGAGACCTTTGCCCAGGAAAGGTAGGCGTAGAGGATGCGGGTGTGTGTGTGTGTGATATGGGAAATATGTGATGTTTCTCCGGTGCTTTTCCTTCCTCTGCCTCCCTCTACTTTTTTACGGTACTTTTTATGGGTCGCAACTCTCCTGCCAATGTGGCTGGGTACGGCGGGTCAAGGCTCGGGGAGAGGCGAATATTGTTACTACTTGGCGAAACTTCCGTGTAGCGTACGGGAAATCCGAGACGTGAGTCAAGGAGACCGCCTTTTTCTATACTATATAACTCTGGCCTAAGGGATGGCTTGCAAAGGACAAGTTAATGTCCAATATAGAGGATGGGATGAGCAGAGGGGGACAAGTCCTATGGGAGGGGAACTTGTTGACCCGACTTTAGATGGGGAAAAAGTAGATGTCTCGTGTCGTTACTATCTCCTGCCAATGCGGCTGGGTACGGTGTGTCAAGGCTCGGGGAGGATATGTGGTCGTTGTTCTCCTGCCAATGTGGCTGGGTACGGCGTGTCAAGGCTCGGGAGGACTATGCTGTTACTTGGCGAAGCTCCGTGTAACGTACGGGAATCCAGATGTACGTCCTGGAGAACCAACTTTCTGTGTCTATGACCAGAGATGTGTTGTATGGGCAGATGAATGCTCAATACAGAGAATGGGAGGCCAGAAGACGGGGACAAGTCCTTCTGGAAAAGGTACTTGTGGTCCAGCTTTTTAGAGGAGAAAATGTAGATATGTCATTGTCCTAATACCCGCCCGTATTTATACTGTTTCCCCCTCCTGCACTGCCTCGTTCGCTTAGCTTTCCCGTACCCGTCACGACCCCTGCTGCATGTGCTACATCCCCAATACAGTCTCTCTTCCGTACCTAATTCTTCTCACACCTCCTTTCCCGTAAGTTCAAAGTTGTTCCCCTGCATTGCCTCCGGCGTTACTTGGTTCCTGGGTGGTACGGTAATTGTCATATGAGCATCGCCTCCGGTGTAACTTGGCTCCTGGGTGGTATGGGAATTGCTTCAGTCCTGACTTGTTGTTTGTTGGTTGGCCGTTGGGTACGGATAAGTGATATGGTAGTTCCCGTATGAGTACGGAGTTCTTTTCCCTTACGTCCTGCGCGTATGTAGTGTCTTCTGTATTATTCTTTTCTTGACGATCCCTGCCTAGCTCAACTGGAAAGAGCGCCAGACATTTAATCTGGAGGTTGCGAGTTCAACCCTCGCGGTGGGTAATGTTACTTTTTACTGATAAGGTCGCCGGTGGTTTAGTGCGCATTCTTGGTATGGTGATTTTTGTGCAGTGGTGGTACGGGTGTTTCTTGCCTCCGCGGGAGCGATCACAAAGTGATAGCTCACATCTCCTCCATACTTTTGAAATGCCGATCGTCCCTGGTCGGCGACATATAAAAGACCCAACAATTCCAGCGTGAGTTCCAGCCTGTCTTTGGTGCTCGGCATGGATGTCTGTGCTCTGGACCGTTTTCATCGCTCTGTTACTCGGCTGCCTCCGGATCTTGCGGGAGTACCTCCGGGTGGTCTGCGTCACTTCCTGCAACACGATTTACGGCCGAAGATCTTCCTAGTATCCCTCGCCGTATTTGAAGATCGTTGGGCGACGAAGTGCGTGCCACACCTCACTGCGGAGGAGCTAGGCAGCATCCGTTGCTGTATGCGAATAATTGTGGACCATGTTGTGAGAATTGTTTCTGCTTCCGTTGGCCCGTGTCTGAAAAAAAATATTTTGGCCAGTACCACGCCGCTCGATTGCGCCAGAATGAATTGCGAGCGAACTTCAGTCGGCTGAATACTCCTTCGGAGGCGTCGTGGATGTTCTACCTCCTTCTCGCTCTGCTCCGCTGTGTTGGTTTCGATGGCGATACGCTGGCCGCTTCCGTGGGTGCGTCAGGCCTTGAGCTGGCTGTTGCGCAGGCGGAGTTCTTTTTTGCCAGATGCGCGGAGTCGTTCGCTCTTCGTCAACGCGTGGACCAGTCTGGGGTTCTGGAGTATGAGGAATATGACCCTCATCATGCCATCCCGTCTTATTTTTCCGTACGGCGGGATCTCTCCACCTTCTGTCTTATTCCGACTCGGGCGCGTGTGGCGCCCGTCTTCGACCTAACTCCTAATCCCTCGGCGTGGACGGAGACGGAGCACATTATTGAGGCATGTGTCATTGCCATGTCCCGTATTGAGGGGACCATCGGGGTCGAGCGGAGCGTGGCCGGCGACGTTATCCGTGTTAGTCGAGAGAGTATCGGCATTATCATGGCTGATATGGTAAGGTTTTATCATTTCCCCTCCCTTATTTTGCGCTGAATTTTCCGTAGGAGCCTTTAATAGAAAACCCGGGACGGGAAGTGCTGCAGACGATATGTTCCACGCTGAAACTCCCCCTCGTTCACTGACCCGGTACGCTGTCCGTATGGTAAAGCGTTCCATAATTCCGTACGGATCTTCTGGCCCGGTGCCCGTAATTTCAATTCCCGTACGCTGGATCGATCGTTTTCGCGTAGATCTTGATCGTGATTGTAATTGTTCCGTACGCTGGTTACTGCGCGGATGCGGACGTGAATTTCCCATATAATCGGCCATGGGATATTTCGGTCAATCATGGATCCTGTTCTTCACAAACTCCTCCGTCTGAGCCGTATGGAGCGCCTAGTGCGGTGCACTGAGCCGTTCTCGACGCCCAACCCCGATGTTCCCATCTCAGAATCTTCTCCGCTCCATATGAACCGATACCTCCTTGCCACTATTCGACCATTCGTCTATTTTGTGCAAGGGGCGGTGGACCCAGCGTTCAAGGGGAACGCGCCGTACGCGCCAATGGCCGGTGAAGAGTTAGCCAGTATCCGGAGGATTCTCATTCATCTTGCGGACGACTTGGTGCGTTACATCCGCACGGGAAATGTTTCCTCGGGCTGATAGATGCCCCACTTTTGCAGCGTCTCCTTCTGTTCGGGGCTTTTTCCGTGTCCAGCGTCGAGACGTTGCCCTCCGATATCCAGATCGCGGGTTTTGCCAGCAATATGTTCCGAATCCTCGCCTCCATCGTACAGTGGTACGGGCTTGACGCGAAAAACACCACCCCGAGCGACGCGCACCAAATTCTTTCCCAGATCTTGGACCTATACGTTTCGTCATCATCCCAGGCCGCCAAGCGTGCGTCCAGTCGCGTAGAATATCCGCATTTTGCGTTGACGGGCCGCTACCGTGGCAAGGATCGTGCTTGATGCCAAAATTTCCCATACGCGCTTGTTTTTGTCGGCGTGGATCCCCGTAGTATAAGTACGTCAAATTGTGGTCCCGTTGTCTCCCAGCAATCCCATTCCCGTCCATGGCTCTCCGTTTCGCCCTCTTAAAAGATCCTGCCTCGTGCTGCCCCTCCTGCATACCATGCCCGCACCTTGTACGAAGTTTTCTACGTCGACTTGCCCGACGACGAGAGTCTAGTCCGATATCTACGGCGTTCGGATGTAGCATCAGTACTGTGAGACGGTGCTCTCGCCGCTCCGCGACGTGGTCATGCTCGTTCGTGACCGTTTCTATCTCTCCCAGCCTCGCCCCCGCGACACACCCTGGTTGAGGCGGAACCTTGTGGTTTATCTTCAACTCCTGGTGCGTTTATTGTGGAAGCCCCTTGCTTTTCCCGTACTGATAGAAGTTTTCCCTAGCGTCATGTCTGCGAGGCCTTGGGTCCTTCTCCTACCGGCGCACAGAAGGGTCCTACTCCCACCGTTGCCTGTTTGCTATACATGCAGCGGTTAGTGGAGCGTTTCGGTTTCGTCGACGACCATCTCGACAGCCTCTGCGCCACGTATACTCGTAGCAGCGCCGTGGTTTTCGAACACGCGCGCCATGCGGAACTGGGGGCCTCCGGACCCTCTCAACACCGCTCCGTTGCTGACGACTTCAGCTTCTTTTTCGAGACCGGAACACCATACGGGTCGTCCTTGGCTGGTCATTGCGCCAGCCTTCCTGAGGCCCCGCCCAGTTATTCGGAGGCAGATTCAGAGGACGAAGAATTTTTCATAGAGGCCGGCACCGGTTATCCTGTGTCGTTTGCTACCGCCGCGGGTCCCATGCCGTAGTCGATCTCGCGTAGCACTTTTCCCATACGAAGCATCTGATGTGTCCGATTTTCCCGTGTCCGTCCCCAGCTCTGCGTATAAGACTGAGGGTTTCGAGCGCGTTAGAAGCTCTCCATCCCTTCCTTCCATGGTTGACTATGCCCCTCCCCGTTCTGTTGCCCAGTTGGCGCGTGTTCCTCAAGCCGTACGGCTTATGCTGGGTGTCTATTTGCTCAACGTCCCCGATATTCGGTCGTTTTCCAGCCATCCCGACCCAGTACTGGCGTATTTTTCGGCCGTGGTCGGACCGTACTCCCTTCTTATCGACAAGGCGATTCCAGGTCGAGCCCGAGAGTCGAAGGATGTTCCTGCCGATACGAAGGCGTTCCTCCTTCCTCATGTAAACAATTTCGTGAAGTTCTTGGTACGCGGTGCTTATTTCCCGTACGTGTTTGTGTTGATGGGGATCTTGGTTAACCAGGTGCTTGCGTATCTCGTTGCGCAGCGCGTTTCTATTGAGCGTGGCTCCCCGCTCAGTTTTCCTCCGGAGTCGTGCGCCACGCTTGGCCTGGCGCGTAAATTCCACACCCTCCTCGACCAGCCTTCGTACGAATTCCCAGACGGAGTCGAGCCCGACATCCTGCTCCTCCTCAATTTTATGAGCGAGTTTGCCGATCGTGCTGCTGGTAGTGGCTCTCGTCCGCGCGATATTCCCGAAGTACGGGGTCTCGAACATATCCCGTGCGTCCCAAGCTGGACGACCGAGGATATCCGTATCCTTCAGTCGCAGGAGCCGTACACGCCCTGGGTTGGTGAATCATATTGGCTGGCGGATCGCACCCAGGCGTTACTTCGAGTGGGTAGGGACTTGGGCCAGGCGTTGAATAACCCAGCACATGCAGCATGGTATCCTGCACCTCCCAAGGATGTGGATGGCATCGCCCCGTCTGCTCCGTTTCTTGTGCTGGAGTAGAATTCCCGTTTTCTTGGTACGGCAATGTTGTCCGTACGAGGTGTATGTCGCGTAATTTACCATACGGAAAATCTTCTTTGCATCCTATAAAAACGTCGGAGTACTTGAGTGACTTCTTTATTTGACCCTCTTCCTGCGTTGCATGACCATACCCGCGTTGAAAGTGGCGAGCACCTATCTTTCCCATTTTCGTCCTTCCGTGGTGCCCGCTGGAGACACTCGGATCGTTCAGCGCCTAGACTCTCTCTGGTCTTCGCATATCCGCGGCCTGGCGCAGGCCATACATGAAATACTCCATGGTCGGGACGCTGCGCTCCTTCCTCCGGAGTTGCTGGGGATTGTACGGATTTCCGTTCAAGTGCTGATTTCGAATATGGTGCGCTTTTCGTGTGCCTTCAATTATGCTTCTAATCCATTCCACACAGGTCCTTCTCGGCGCGACGCGTGTCAACGCAGACGAGACGCTTGATCCCATCTCCAACTACCATATCCCGCCTTTCGCCACCATGTGTTTCTTTATGGTCGAAAAATTCGTGAACCTCGTCGGTTTTATCGGGGACGACGATGTTCACAGCCGCCACGAGTTGTTCGCTACTATGGATATTTTTCTGCATGCCGTGGTCACTCGATCGGATTATACTTCCGCCCCTGCTGATGCGCCCGGCTACGAATCTGCGTCCGCGGATCCATTCGATTATGGCGTTGGCCACCATACGAAATCTGTCCAAGTCCATGAAGTTCGTAGCAGCGGTCGCCTTGCACATCACTTTGGTCGTGCACTTTCTCGATACGAGCCGGAACTGGGAGTTTCAGGGTACAGATTTCCCGTATGCCCCGCTCAGTTCCGTATGGTCCGTCCTGGTGCCGATCGATTTGGCCCAGGCACCCGGTCGTCCCTGGAGGGCTATTTCGCGTAGTGTTATCGATTTGTTCGTACGGAAGTCTTTCTGACAGCGTCGCGTAGTGTCTTGATCCAGATATTCCCATACCCTTGTCCTTTGGTGTATAAAAACGCGGCGGCTTTCTCGAGATGTGGTCGAGCGATTTATGGCGACCTATACCATCGACGATGCCGTCCCCGACCTCAGCCGGCTTTCCTTGTCCAAGAGACAGCTTCTGAGCGACTTTATCATGCCCGAGCAAGGTGTTCCGGCGTTCTTTCGCGAAACCCTGCGTCCCTTCGTTCATCTTCTCCTGCGCGCGGCGACGCGCAACTTTACACATGTCCACTTCCTTCCTCAATACTCCAAGAGTGAGCATTATCTGCTCTGCTCCTGGATTGAAATCTTGTTATGGCATTTGGTATGGGAATTCCTATTTTCCTATTTTTGTTGTCATCCGGACTGATTTTCGTGTACAGCGCCTGGTCGTTCAAAGTGTTTCCCATCGTGCCACAAGTCTCGCTCGGGGAGAGCTAACTTGGGCGACTACAAATTTCCATATTCCTGGCGAGGCTTTCCATATGCTGCGGATCTCGGCGTATTTGTGCCAGTTTGTTGGTTACACCACTGGTCGCGATTTCATTGTCTCTCTTCGCCCGGATATCCTTATCCCGCTCCTGGAAGCGGCTGAATCGGACATCCACTGGTCTGGAGCCAAGGGGGAATATCCGGAGCACGATCCGTATGAAACCTTGCGTTACGCCGACCTGCTCTTGCAGCCCGATTCCACCCGTTCTTTGCTTAGCGTCGGTGGATGCGGTGGTTCGCCCTTATCCAGCCTGATAGAGCCTTTGTTCCCTCCGTGTACGTGAAATCCGCCGCACGGCACCTTTATTTTGCTGATTTTGCCGTTTCGTACTTCATTCGTAGTTAATTATTCCGGTGCTCTCCCTCCGCCGGTCGTGCCAATGTCAGATGAAGAACTTGACGGAATTGTCAGTTCGTTGGCTCGGTTTCATTAGTTTCATTGATGATATTCCGTGGGCGTTTGGCCCAGGTGAATCCGCCGTGTCCGTCCGGAAAAGGAGATTTCCAGTCCCGTATGTCGTGTGTACAGGATCGACCCGGGCCCAGATGCCCCCCTTTCTGTTATTTATTTTAATGTCTTCGTCCAAAAATCCGCGGCATCGTTGCGTATCCGATGTATATTTTGTCCTGATTTCGTTCGCGTTTATTAATTCCAATTCTGCTGGTGCCGTCCCACCGGTGTGCGGGTCGATTTGGTTCCAGCGCTCCATTTCCCCCCCTCAACGTCTGAAGACGTTACGGAGTGAGCTATTCGCCGAGTCGTTATTTTCATTCGTACGGGGTGATCAATTCCCGTACTCGTCTTCCTTTCTGAATTCCTGTTGCCCCGCCTATCCATCTTCTCTCCGTCTTTCCCCGCAGTCCTGCACCCCATATCCTTTGTTCTCTTGAGATCCTTGGCTTGGTTGCAGTGGCCAGCTGCCTTTATCATGTATGGTAAACTTCGCTGATAATTCTTGGATGCGTATTCCTTTACGCGGTTCGGGTATAAGACTCCCGCCCGATTACTGCAGTTGGTGACGAGATTTTTGTTGGTTTGACAAGCGTCCCTGCCAAATTTCCCGCATGATTCCGTCCCTGCTCTCCGTAGTAATTTATTTGCCTTTGGGCAGTCGCCACGATTCCTTTGCGACTCGAATCTTCCTGTTCTATCACCCCTTCTCTTCGTCTATTCCTACCCCATACTCGTACGGGTAGTCCGGCGGCCATCGCCCGACTCACGGCTGCATTGTCCAGAATTCCCGTACCCCGTTGTGGCATTTCCAGCTGATTTCCTGATTAGATTGATCGGCCATCAAGATCGTGGCATCGATCACTAATTTTGGACTCCCACACACAGGTTTTGCCGTCGTATTGTACTATTCCCGTACCCAGGTACGGGACTTCTTTAATTCACTTCAAGCTTTGCGGGTCTTCATATATCTTGGTGCTTGCGCAGTCGTTCCTTGATCGCCCCGTCTTCTTGCTGCGCCCACTTCTGACTTGTGCCAATTCTGACCTGTGCCCTCCTCTGACTTGCGCCCACTCTGCTCCTTGTTTTCCTCTTGCTTATATTTTGCTTCCCCTCTTCCGTCGCCTTCCCCTCTCCTCTGCATGCCCATGGCTCGTACTTCGACTCCTCGCCCTAGTTCCAAGGGTACCGCGAAATCTGGTGGCGGTAGTGGTAGCAGTGGTGCCAGGATTCGCCTTCCCGCTCGAACGGCTTCGGTAGGCGTTTCTCCGGAGCCCTCGCCCGTTCGTCCGAAGCCCAAGAGAAAGCCCGTTGTCGAAACCCCCGCGATCGAGGTGGAAGAAATTCCCGATTCGGATGTCGCCGAGTCCGACGAGCTGGAGGAGAAGAAGCCCGTCATACTCCAGGCGAAAAAGCATAAGACCAAGGGTAAAGGGAAACCTGATCCCGCTCCCGTCGAGGTCGCCGACACACCGCCGCCCCGCCCATTTATCCTGAAATCATCGACCCGTCCCTCCGGACGATTCTGCTCACCCGGACTCTCGTTCCTCATGCGTCCCCTCCTCGTGATATCTCTTTGTCCGACCTCGAGGCTAACGAGCGCGAGCTTCGCACCGGCGTCGACCGTCTGAAGGCCAGGATGAAATCTGTTTCCTCTCCTTCGTGGCGGCCGGCCCCCATTGCTCCCATACCCGTTTACGTTCGTCCCACCGTCGGTCCTTCCCCCAACTATGACGACGTCCCTGCCGAAATTCCCAAGTTCTCGAAACCCCAGCCTCCCGAACCCGATCTTTATGCTTCAGCGGACGAGCGCCTCCTAGCCCAGCGCGCCGACTATGAGTGGCACCAGGAGGCCATGGAGCATTCTTCCCGCCGTATGCTTCGCATCCAGGAGATCCAGGAAGCGAAGCTCAAGGCGGAGAACAAGGTTCGCCCTTTCTGGGCCGACGTCGACCGCAAGGAGGCGGAGTACAAGCGCTTGAAGGCGGAGCGCGACGAGAGGGTAGAGTTTTTAGCTGGCGAGCCCGCTCGCATCCGGACCGACCTCGAAAATTTCCTCGCCGACTACGAGGATGTTCGGGGCCGTATCGCCGAGCATCGTTCTCGTATCGCTCAGGCGGCGGACGCCAAACGTGGGCTCGACTCCCTTGCGGCGCAGATGCGCAACCTCGCCTCGGTCGCCCGTTCCCTCGATCCCGACATCGAGATGACGGAATACGTCAGCCTCCTCCTGGACTGTCTCCACCTCGGCAATCCCCCCGACGACCTCAAATACGTGCCCGCCGAGATCCCTGTCGAGCTCGTCGTCGCGGCCACCTCTGCCCTGGATCAGTCGGTCCCGGTCAAAGGCAAGAAGCGCACTCGCGCTGAAGCCGCCGGCCTCGCCTTCGTTCACCTCGTTCCTCACGGCAGCGTCCCCGACGGTATCACGGAGGAGGACGTCGCCATCTTCGACGCGATTTTGTCCAAGAAAGAGTCCGCGTTCCGTTCTGCGCTTCTTCCCTTCTGTGATCGTAAACTTGTTCTCGCTGAGGTTCGTCCTTTCCTTTCTCGCCTTCCCTTAATCTTTTAACTAATCGTTTATTCCTTTTCCTAGGGTTGCGCACGCTGCGCTCGTCTTTTCCCGTGCCTTGCTGTGGTGCCCGAAAAACCCCGCAAGCTCAACGCCCGAACGATGACGTTGACCTGCGTCTCGTGCCAGAGTCTGCACGTCAGTTGTGGAACGGTTGGGTGCGATTACTTTCCCGGGACGAGTACGTTTTCCTTTTCTCTCGTCACCCCTTTTCGTTCATTTTTCTGACTTCTCATTCTCAGGATGTTTTATTCGTATCTGGAATCACCGTGTCGGCCTTGGGGAGCACCCCATGCCCGAGGCCGTTCTTCAGTCCATCGACTTGATCGCGCGCGGGGAGGAGGAGATCGTCAAGCCTCCGGTGTCGAAAGCGAAGGGGAAGAAGAAGGAGGTCGTCGAGGTTTCGGACGATGACGTGGAGGAGGAGGTGCAGGAACGTCGCCCCGTCGCCGGCTCTTCTCGCGTCGCCGCTGCGATCGCCGCCTCTGCCGGCCCTTCTTCGTCGAAGCCCATCTCCCGCAAGTCCTCCTCGTCGAGGCCGTTGGTCCCCGGCGCCGGATCTTCTCGTTCCGACCCTCGCGCGTCGCTTCCGCCCAAGTCCCGCGTCCCGTCCTCCCTTGTCACGACGTACGAGGAGTTGACGCCCGTCCAGCGCAAGGAGATTTATCACCAGGCCCCCTGACCCGTTGGACCCCGGCCAAATTCTCCGTTTTGCCATGCCCCCCGACGACGTTCCTGAAGAGGAGGCCGCGAGAGTCTTTGCCGAGCGCGGCCAGGCGATCTACGAGTGGTACTGCATTATGAACCGGATTAACGCGTACCTCGCCGGCGAGAAGTTCATCAACCGGTTGATTCGGGAGTCCGACCCCCTGCGTTACGACTATGTGTGCTCGCCCGGTCTCACCCCCGCGGTTCACAGCCCCCACTACCCGGTTCCCGTCCCCGAGTTGCGCGGTGACGCGTCGTGGCGTGCGCTTCTGCGCGCCTCCGCTGACCAGTTCCCGCCTATCTTGAATATAGGCGAAGTCGCAGATCGGGCGCGCCGACCTCGACTTGCTCGCTAAGGGTCTTTGCCGTACTCCGCCGGTCGACTTGGAAGGGGTGGAACCCCACGGACATCTATCGCTGGGTACGCTGCGAAGGTTTTTCGTTCGAAAACTTGGCGGATCGTAATGGCGTGGTGCGTATTCTACTCATTTTCTTTCGTTCGTGTTCGCTGACTTGTCTTTTCAGCCCTTGTTCCTTCCTGGCACGCCCGAGCCAACGCCGTCCGTCAAGTCGCCTACTCCTATGGGGCCGGACCCGCAGTTGCTCGCGCACTCTGTTGCCGACTCCGCTCCTCGTACCGAGAACGCGCGTCCTGAGATGTTTCCCCGCGAGGTCCGTGTACTCGCTGATTCGACTATGGCCTCCCTTGCTCATCTTCCCCGCTCTCGTCTCTACCAGTCCGGTTCCCTCTCGTTGCCCCCTCCCCTTCGTCGTTCTTCCGCGCCCCCGACTTCTCGCGCTGGCCCGTCTTCGTCGTCTTCGTCCGGTCCCGCACCGCCTACCTTGACCGAGGAAGATATGGAGTCCCTTCTCGACAAGGGTCCTTCTTCTGCTCCGGTTTCTCGCGTGCTCAAATTGGAGGCCCTCGACTTCGATACGGAGATGGAGGGGGTCATGGGCGGCGCGTCCCATTCTCAGTCGTCGGATGTTCACGGGAGCTCCTCGTCGCCTTCTCCCCACCTTCGTCCTGCCGAGGAAAAGATGGACGTTGACGGGGGCGATGCTGGCTGCGGAGTCGCGTCGGGTTCGGGCGCTTAGTCGAACGGTTTCTCCTTGACTCTTGCGCGGTGCTCGTCTTTGTTTTTGCTGTGTTGTCATCTCGTTCGCCGTAGTCCCCCTATGTTTTTTACTTTGTTTTGTATTTGCTGTCTTGCTTGTCCTTTGCGCGAATCGTCGCGCTCAATATACGAATTTTCCCCTTCCCCTTGGGCTCCTTAAGTAATTTAATTGAGTGAAATGAGAAATATGAATATTTCTTGAGAGCTGTGGACTTGTCGATATTTTTCATGCGTCTCGGCCCGGTCGGATCCGATCAGGATTATCTGTGCTCGAGATAATCGGGATCCGGATAACTCCGTTCCTGCCGAGTTTCGGCAATTCTGTCAAAGGGAAAGGACAATGTCATTTCTCCCAGCCCAACTCCCGTGCGCGCCTTATCGCGGGTCCCTCTCTTGCTGTAAACTTCCTTAATCACAAACTTCGCTCGTTTTGATAAGTTAAGTTTATTGGAGAGACTCGCGATAATTTACGGTGCTTCTAAGTTGAATCGGGCCAGAAAACCCCATAGCCGTGTTCTTGGGTCCCCAACGTTCTATTCTTTCATTCTATTTTGGACCGCGTTTCTTTTCTTGTTAATCGGTTACTGTCCTCCATACTTTTGCGTAGCAAAAGTGGCGGTACGGGAATTCCTTTCGCTGAACCTGTCCTCCATACTTTTGCGTAGCAAAAGTGGCGGTACGGGAATTCTTCTTGCTGAACCTGTCCTCCATACTTTTGCGTAGCAAAAGTGGCGGTACGGGAATTCTTCCTGCTGAGCCTGTCCTCCATACTTTTGCGTAGCAAAAGTCGGGGCAAGGGAATTCCTGTGGTTGGGTCTGTCCTCCATGCTTTTTGCGTAGCAAAAGTCGCGGTATGGGAATTCTAATTCATGGGGTCCGACTGCCCTTCCCATTCGCGCGTTCCATCATCCCCCCACTCTGGTGACCCGAGACCGGCCTCTAATAATTTCTTGTGTGTCTCGATCATGGAGGTTACTGGTATGAGAACTTGAGACCTGGCATAGTACGGAATAACACGGAATGCCGCGTAAGGTTCGATCGCAACCGCGCCGTTTAATTCCGACAGGATGTAGGCGCCGCCTCTATTTCTCCGTACGACAACCATGGGTCCAGAGTACCGTGGCTTGCTTTTGCGCGAGTGTTCACTCTCGACTTTGGAATTCCGTAGTAATACCAATCGTCCGGGTTGGAAGTTGAAGTCCACGATTTTTCCCTCGTTGTCTTTTTCCCACTGGCGAATCGACCGGAGTCTGTCCTCGTATACTTGTGAGTAAAGAAGTTCCAGTTCGTCCTCTCTTTTCATGAGACGTATGGCCCTGGCGGCAATAAGATCCGCGGTGGACATTAAGTCGTCCAACCGGGGTGCCATGTAGGTTGCCTCCGTTATGTCGAATGGGAAAAGTGGTTCGACTCCGTGAGCCATCCAGTACGGAGATCTTCCTGTGGCCTTGCTAATCGAAACGCGCTCCGCCCAGAACACGTAGAAGATCTTTTTGGTCCACTGCGTCATGTCGTTCTCGCAGGCTTTGACCAGAGCTTCTCGTACGGGGTAATGGCGTCTTTCAATTACTCCTTGCGCACGGGAATTGTACCCAGAAATCCGTATATGGTGAATGTTGAATTTTCGGGCCAGCCAATCGACGGCTTTCACCCAGGGCTTCCCGTTGTCCGTTACAATTTCCATAATTCCACCCCATCGACATAGTATTTCCTCGAATATGAAGGACCCGAGGGATTGCGCATCCTCGTGCACCATCATGCGCCACTCCGGCCATCCACTGATGGAACAACGAGCATGGGCCACCGTTCGAAATCCTTTCTGGCGTGGGAGGAACATAGTGTCCGCGTACACTTTGTGGAATAATGGTAAGGGAATTGCCACGGTTGGGGGTATGAGAATTTTCTCGATTGAACGAAGCTGGCATTCATGGCAAGTGGTCAGGTACCATTTCAGGTCCTGATCCATCATAGGCCACCAGAATCGGTCCGTGAGTCTTTTCCGGGTGATAAAATAGGCTTTGTGGCCTAAGTCGTCATGTACTTGGTTCAAAATCCCGTATCTCTTTTCCTCCGTGACGTAGAGTTTATGCTCGCCCCGTCGTTCCCTCTTCCAGAGCGTGGTTTCTTCTTTCAGGAAGAAGTCCCGGACCTTCCTTAGGAAGCGTTTGTACTCCTGCGACTTTAGGCCGGCAGGTCTTTGTAGGTCCTTCAAGAATTTTATTACTTGTTGAATATCCATATCCGATTTCTGCGCCTTGGCCGATCTGGGAATTTTCTGCTTGACCGTGGCTTCTAGGTTGGCCAATACCCAAACTCCCTGTCCTGATTCTGAGTCGGCGTTCGTAGGTGCGTAGGGGTTGAATGCATTATGATAGGCTATCTCGGGGCTTCCCGTATCGCCCTGGTTGTCCCAGTTAATCGCAACCAGAGAGAACCCGCAGGCTCGATCAATCCAGTCGTCAATGTCCTCGTCGTCTACCGGGTCCTCGGGTGCCCGTGGCCGTCTAGATAATCCGTCCGGTGCATGAGTGATTCCTGGCGTATGTTCGATTCTGAAATCGAATAGTCGGATAGCGGCAATCCAGCGGTTCATGGCCGCGTTTGGTTGAATATCAGGGTTGTTGAGCATGCCCTTAATGTATTTGGCGTCCGTTCGTACCAGGAAATTTGTGGCACCCGAAACGTACATCCTGTATGCCCGGAGCGCACGGAATAACCCGTACAGTTCGATTTTGGCCTGTGAGTAACGTGCCTCGCGTTCGTTCCATGTTATTGACCCGAACCTCGACGGATATTCTTTTCCATCCTCTCCTTCTTGGAAGAGAATAAAGCCGGCCGCGATGTACGATGAGTCCACCGAGAGAATAATCATTCGTCCACACTTATAGTCGATCATCCGGATGGCTGGGCATTCTATGAGAATTTTCTTCAGTATCTGCATAGCGTATTTCTGGTCTGCCCCGAATTCAAAGTCTACACCCTTACGGGTGAGAGCTTGTAACGGTTTGGCGTGAATGGCGAAATCCTTCATGAAAATCCTCATGAGTCCTAATGTCCCAAGGAACGCCCGGACTTCAGTCAGGCTTGTGCAATCCGGCCAGTCCCGTATCGCCTGAACCTTTGATTCGTCCGGTGTTCGGCCCTGGTGCGAACAAATATGCCCCACAACTTTTATCTGCGGGACTGCGATGGATGACTTCTTCGCATTGAATGTCCCCCCGGCGTGTTCCATACGTTGGAGCAATCGGTTGGTGTTTATCATATGTTCCCATACGAACTTCCGTATCCCCGGGTTTTCAGGGATGGTCTGATAAATCCCGTCCTCCAGGTAAAAATCTGTTCCTCCCTTAGCTGGTATGTCGTCCACGAAAGGCTGAGTTATATGCGGTATCTCATCTTGTAGGATGAACGTTACGTCTCCTTGCTGTATTTGTACAGCATTGGTGTAGCCTTGTGGCAGCCTTGTCAACCTCATGGTCCCCAGCGGACATTGGAAGGTCGTAAAGTCCCTGGACGAGGGATCCAACACGCGGTGATCAAACCCAACGTAGAGGTCGTACATCCCGTAAATGACCCGGCCGCCAAACGACTCCGCATATTCTTCCAATATTGGTGGGCATCCAGAGTCCCGGATCGTGACTGCATTTAATGGTTGGAGGTTATGCACGATCCGGAGAGCTCCTTGCTCCGCCTTGGGCACGCAGAACCAGCTGGACCGATACGAGGACGACGATGGTTCGTAAACCCCGGACGCTATTTTCTTTTTGATGATGTCCACGACTTGGTCTCTGATTCCCGGGGGTATGGGTATATTGCGCTCCTGCCAAGGGGTATGTGCGAGGATAGGGAACCGAACGGGTTCGAAATAGTCCTCTCTGAATTTCCCTCTTTCAGAATCGTCCCAAGCGAATGCCTTCTCGTGAATCCGTATGACATTCGCAACCAATTTTTCTTCTTCTCTCCATAAGAAGCCATCAGGGTTGATATTCATCCCTTCTAATCTTTCCTGCGTCACCCTTGCTCCTGGCGTGAAGTCCGGCGGGTTCGGGTTCAAGGCAGGCATCCCTTCCAGTGGATTTGACGGAAATCTCCGTACTATCCGGAATTCTTCTGGCAGAGATGCCGCCACCGAGTGCACCTTTTGTGCAGCGGGTTTATACTTCTTTTTCTTCTTTTTCGTAGGCTTTGCTTTAACTTTCGTATCTGCCTCCGTATCTCCGTTGTCTTTTTCTTCTGGGCTTTCCGTATCCGTTTTGACCGTGAAGGCCCGCGTTTCTTTATTGTAATGGTAGGCCTGTAGTAGGCAAAATTGTAGATACTGCATCGAAACTTCCCAGACTTGTTCAGTGTCGGTGATCTGAATAGCTCGGCAATGTTCCGTATTAGTTCCATCCGGCGCTGAGTATAATACAAGGGGTGGCGCTAGCCATTTATGATTCATGGAAGGGATCGAGTGATGGAAGAAGGAACGCGGCCATTCAGAAGTCGCGGTATTAGGTAAAGGTCGATAAGATGTCCGTATGCTGGGATTCAACAACGCGGTTTTCGTGTTTTTGGCGGAGCGCCTGCCTAAAGGCGCGGGCCCGCCCTGTGAAAACCCGATGCTAAGTTTCCCTGCTCCCGGAATGGGTTACGGCTTTTGTTGGTCTTTTTACGGGTAGGGATCGTAACTCTTCGTCCCGTGTTGGGGCAGGTTATGGTAATTTCCTGGCTCCCGTCCGTATTGTCCGTAGTTTTACAGCTGGTGAACCGGAAGAAGGGTCGTCCGATGAGCAGGTCGAATGGCGCTCCCTGTACTACGTGCACCTGGAGCGGAACTTCGATCCCGTTGAAGTTAAACTTCAAATCCTCGATCACTCCAACCGTTGAACTCGACTGCGAGTTCGCAGATTGCATGTTCAGGATTTTCTCCGGATCCAACCCTACTCCCAATTTGAGCCAGACGTCCCTGTTCATGGCCACTATCTCCGATCCTTGGTCCAGAATGCCTTCTATCTGGATGGTGTTGTGCACGATCGGGTCGACCACTCGTAACACGTCTATTTCGGAGGATGTGAGCATTTCCTCATGCGTAACTCCGTCGTTTTCCTCGTAGCGCAAGATGTACTGAGGCTCAGATGGTTGCCCAAATCCGGCGTCCGTGTACGCGACCTCAACATTCGGCAGCTTCTTCGATATGAGGAGGTCCTTCATATATTTTCGTCCGTCAGAGCAGACTGCGAAGAATTCCCGGGTGGATATCATGAATTTGTTATCCAGAGCACGGTCGACCATTTCCGCCGTGACCACCGAGTCTTCTATCGCGGCACGGTACTTTGGTACGAATAATTTAGGGCCCGTTGAATGGAGGCGGCGCGCTGGTAGGTGCAGAGGCCACGGGGTTTTGAGCAGCAGCGGGCGGCGCAGCAGGTGCTTTAGGTAACCTGCCCGCCGTTCCTTCTACTTCAGGTTGTGCAAACCCCACCTTACGTCTTCCGGTGGGTGGAGGACGCGGCGGCATCTGGACGCTGTCAAAGACCTCTCTCGGTTTCCCCTTTCCCTCGGCCTTTTTCCGTGTCTCCAGATAAATCTCGATTTCGTCGTTCGAGAGTTCCCGTAGGGCGATGTCGCCCGGTTCCTGGTACGCGTACGTCTCCGTACTCGTTATTTCCTCGACTTCGTCGGAATCTGATACAGTGGAGGCCATGTAGAGCATGTGAGGGGGGTGGTCTCGCTCATACATGTTCGCCGTGGCCAGGGGAGTTTCAGGACCCTGCATCTTATGCCATTTGTCGATTCGTTCAATAAAGTTTCGTCCCGTAATTGCACGGGGAAGGTAATATCCAGTGGGGAGTACTATCTTGTTTGCTTGATTCCTCTTGCACATACCTTTCTGGATGTACTCCTCAATTTTTGGGCACTCGCGCATGTAGTGCCCATCATTTGAGCAGAATCCACATTTACCTTCTTCAAACGCCCCGCCTGGCCCACGCGTCTGGTTGTCCGTTGGAACTTGTGCTTCCCGGAATGCCTGTCCCTGCGGCGCCAGCGGTTTCAGGCTTTTCCGTATTCCAGCGTCCCTGCTCCTGGTTACGGAGGTACGGACCCCGGTCCTGCTGCTGGTTCTGATACGCTGCGCGTGGCTCGGGTTGACGCTGGCGCGGAAATTCGACCTGTCTGGATAGCCCAGCCAATGCCGTCCGCATCTCACGCATTGAAGCCGTAATTTCCACCATTTCTTTCTTTATCACGGTAGTGTCTTCCTCCGTACTCTCGTAGAATTGACCAGGCGTCCCATCTATTGCCCATTCTGCGGCTTCGATGACGTCCTCAATCCCGTACGGGGTGTCGCTGGCTTGGCTGGGTTTGACAATTTGCAGACGTTGCAGGACCCGGAACCTAAAGTCCGCGTGTATTCCTCTCATGAATTGCTCGTCTCTTTCCCTCTCGGAGATCTTGTCTTTAGACTTTAGGAAGTCTGCGATCCTCGTGAAGTTACGTTGGTATTCCCCAAAGTCGTCTTTGTTGGACGGCGGTCTCTCCTGCCCTTTCCTCACAACCTCCCTGAGGTCTGACCATGCGTACAACTTATCCCCGTTGGATCCGGGATAAAGCTTCATAATTTCCTTTTTGAACGCGTCAAACGTCATGTTTGCCGTACGCTTCCGCTTCCATAGTTCTTCATCGTCAATGTCGAGATACCGGAGGGCAATATCAATCAATTCATCGTCGCTGGTTCTTTCCGTATCCTCCCCGGTTTCTCGTACATCGCGCAGATATCTTTCCAAGTGCCCTGGCTTTCCGTCAAACGACGGGGCGGATTTACTGCCGCGCATCGGCAGTGATTTTGGTGCCATAATGCGGGGAATGTGGGGGATCTGCGGTACGGGTTCCTGATCTGCTGATAGGCGATCCTGTGATGGTTCGGAGGATAGTGTGAGAGAAGAAGGTTCCGTAGGTGAATCGGTGGAGTATGGGACTGTGTCCTCGCTTTCTTCTTCGTCCGATAAAATCTCGGTTAAGTCCGAAAGTTCGGATTCCTGTAGGTCTACGGAGGTCGTACTCGAACTCGCTTCGGGTGCGTGTTCTACGAGATGAATTTCTTGTTGTAAGGAGCGATCTGGTTTACTCGTCCTCCGTTTTCGGGTAGGAGAGGGTAGCCGGACGGGTACGAGTGGGGGAGCCTGTCTGTCTTTGCGCTGGTGACGAGTCTCCAGCGATTAAAATTCCCCCTCGCGGTGGGTACCAGTTGTGATGTTCGCTGCGTTTTCTAAGTGCGCCGAGTGTGTGTGTCGGACGACCAGAAAGTGTTCAGCCGTACGGGGGGAATGTTGGCGTGGCTGTTATGAGACCTTTGCCCAGGAAAGGTAGGCGTAGAGGATGCGGGTGTGTGTGTGTGTGATATGGGAAATATGTGATGTTTCTCCGGTGCTTTTCCTTCCTCTGCCTCCCTCTACTTCTTTATGGTACTTTTTATGGGTCGCAACTCTCCTGCCAATGTGGCTGGGTACGGCGGGTCAAGGCTCGGGGGGAGGCGAATATTGTTACTACTTGGCGAAACTTCCGTGTAGCGTACGGGAAATCCGAGACGTGAGTCAAGGAGACCGCCTTTTTCTATACTATATAACTCTGGCCTAAGGGATGGCTTGCAAAGGACAAGTTAATGTCCAATATAGAGGATGGGATGAGCAGAGGGGGACAAGTCCTTATGGGAGGGGAACTTGTTGACCCGACTTTTGATGGGAAAAAGTAGATGTCATTGTCCTAATACCCCGCCCGTATTTATACTGTTTCCCCCTCCTGCACTGCCTCGTTCGCTTAGCTTTCCCGTACCCGTCACGACCCCTGCTGCATGTGCTACATCCCCAATACAGTCTCTTCCGTACCTAATTCTTCCCACACCTCCTTTCCCGTAAGTTCAAAGTTGTTCCCCTGCATTGCCTCCGGCGTTACTTGGTTCCTGGGTGGTACGGTAATTGTCATATGAGCATCGCCTCCGGTGTAACTTGGCTCCTGGGTGGTATGGGAATTGCTTCAGTCCTGACTTGTTGTTTGTTGGTTGGCCGTTGGGTACGGATAAGTGATATGGTAGTTCCCGTATGAGTACGGAGTTCTTTTCCCTTACGTCCTGCGCGTACGTAGTGTCTTCTGTATTATTCTTTTCTTGACGATCCCTGCCTAGCTCAACTGGAAAGAGCGCCAGACATTTAATCTGGAGGTTGCGAGTTCAAACCTCGCGGTGGGTAATGTTACTTTTTACTGATAAGGTCGCCGGTGGTTTAGTGCGCATTCTTGGTATGGTGATTTTTGTGCAGTGGTGGTATGGGTGTTTCTTGCCTCCGCGGGAGCGATCACAAAGTGATAGCTCACAGCGCGTCGCATCGTCTGCGCTATTGTCAGTACGCGACTATTTCTGAGACGATGGAACGTACCGGTGGATTGCTTCTTCTTGGCGCGGCCCTCCTCCTGGTTGTTCTCGCTCTTGCGCTTCCTCGCTACAACGAAAAAGTAAGTCATTGAAACGTACTCGACGCGCCCGGATAACGTACAAGGCGCGTCAACGACGTTCTGCGTCTGCGAGGCCGAAGTGGACTTGGACTTGGAGTCTGGAGAGGTGGTGAGTATCGAGTATCGAAGCGAGAGAGAAGACGTGCTGGCTGGAGTTCGCTTTTTCCTGTCGGCCATGGTGGTTGAGGTTCAAGAGTGGGTTGTTTGTGTTCAACGATTTTGTTTTGAACCTCACGTGTCTGTTCGATCCGCTCGTGACATCCCGTTGCAGCAACGTTTCGGGCAGGATCGACACACCACTCGACACCACTTTGGCCCAACGTTAGCTCAGCCAGCCCCAAGCTCGTGAACCAGCAAACTCACGCCATCTGCGAAATTTCCCGGCCACTACATCTTTTTCAAAGTCGGGAGGAGGAAAACGGACTGCTGAGCGACAAGGGAGGGCCGGCGAGGGCAGGATGCTGGAAAACTACTAGAGCTAGTCGCCCCGGCAGTCTGTGGTGGTGGTGGTAGGAAGCAAGAGGTGGCCGTTGACGTCGGAAGAATCTTACGCCGACTGTGTCATCATCACGCAATTCAATTGAAGGCTAGACTTGGCGACTGAGTCAACTGACCGTGACTGCGGTGGCTGTCCGCTCCCTGCTTTATCCCATCTCCATCTCCAGGACTTGCTTGGTGCGCTTGCGCCTCGCAGATCCCTGCTCCAGCCCGTCTAACTTGCTTGGCGCGTACTTGCGCCTCGTGAGCCGTACCTGTAATATATAGGCTAAACGGCGTGGAGCCAGCCAGGGGCACCCTTTGGCTACAACCCTGGAGCTAGCCACCCCCTGGCTCCATTCACCTGTTTTCCGCCCTTTTTTGGGGGGGGGCGATTTGGGGGTTTGGGGCGGCCCGGGTGCCCGTGGAATGGTCGTATTTGTGCGCGCGCGGCCCAAAAACATTTCTACATTTCTGCCTTTTTATTGATTTCTACTTTCGTGATGGTCCCAACATCATTCCCCATTGGCATCCTTCCCCATTCGGCCTACGATTTCACCCGACCTCCGTTTGGCCCCGTACCGCGGCGTATTCCCGGCTCGCCCGCTGCGCCTCCTCCCGCCTGATCCGCTGATGCGCTACATCCTTTCGGTTCCCACCCCCGCATTTCCTGTTGACACGTACTTGAGTACAGATGTATAAAGGAGGACAAATAGGCCATTTTGTGCGCCGCAGGGCCCTCCAGCGCCCTCGGTGCGCCGCCGCTGGCCCCTTTCTGGTCTGTACATCAATTTGGAATGGCTGTTTACACGTGTTAGATCCCCATCAACCCTCTCCTCTCCTCTGTGTTTGTCCGTTCTCCTCTGCAGTCTGCAATCCAGTCGCTGTTGCTTCACTCTCGCCTCTGAGCTCCCATAAATCTCGTGCCTCGGCCCGCTATCACCCTCGTGGTCGGCCCTGCCCACCCGCGCCGCTCCACCGCTTGGCGGTACTCGTTCTCGGCTTCATCCGTTGCCCGCCTCCTGCGCGCTCGTTACCGCGTTGCCCGTTGGGTGCCCGTTGCCCGCCTCCTGTGCGCTCGTTACCGCGCTGCCCGCCCGCGCCTCGCTCGTTCCCGCGCTCGTTCCCGCGCTGTCCGCCCGCCCTTCGCTCGTTACCCCCTGACTACGCGCTGGCTACCTGCACGCAGCGCGCTCGTTACCTGTATCGGCTACGTTCTGCGCGATGCGTCCTGCGCCCTCTTTCGCGCCTTGCCCGCCTCCTGCCCGCTCGTTACCGCCCTGCCCGCCTTCTGCGCGCTCCTTGCACACCTCGCGCGCTCGTCGCCCGTTGCCCGCCTCCTGTGCGCTCTTTCGCGCGCGGCCCGCCTCGTGCGCGCTCGTTACCGCGCTGCCCACCTCGTGCGCGCTCCTTGCCCGCCTCGTGCGCACTCCTTGCCCGCCTCGTGCGCGCTCCTTGCCCGCCTCGTGCGCGCTCCTTGCCCGCCTCGTGCGCGCTCGTCGCTCGTTGCCCGCCTCCTGCGCGCCCTGCCCGCCTTCTGCGCGCTCCTTCCCGCCTCGTCCGCGCTCGTTGCGCGTATCGGCTGCGCTCTGTCTGTCCGATGCTGATCCCCGCCTGCTTGCCCGCCTACTGCCCGCCCGCTGCGCGCCTTCTCTCTTTCTAGATACTTTTCCGTTCGCTGCTTCATTTTTACGCCCGCTGGCTCCCTCCCCTTCCCTGACTTGTTGCCGCAAGGCCATGCTCCTTCTTTGACGTTGCTCTGTTCTCCTCACTGGTTTTCACTCTCCACGAATTTATTTACTTTGACCACGTGCCCCTCGACTAAGTCCGATTATATTTCCACGTCTTTATTATTCAGAAGTAGCAGCAAAATATAATTTTATTCATCTTGATTTTCATTGTAAGACATAAGCGGGGTATCAGAGACAGATCTCCTACACGAGAAGCAGAATCGCGCTACACAAATCACTCGTACAGAGTATCGAGACCCTCCAGCATCCACGACACGTCCATCACGCACTTTTCCCACTCCCTCCGCGAATCATCCGTGTGGGATTCAGCCGTGCCCCAAAAGTAGAGTCCGGCCACAAAGCTGACTGTCCCATTTAGGCCTGAGCAATCGAGCCTACCCCAGTCTGTTCCATACTCTCCCCCGACCACCCAGCTGCCGTCGTCGCGACGTTTCCTCCACTTGGGCTGCATCTCGCCCCACCAATTCTTCCACTTTACCGCATACGCCTCGATATTCGTCACGGTGGGCAAATTCTTCATCTTCACCCCGCGTCCTCCCCTGATCCATTCCTTGATCTCGGTAGGCCGTGTCTTCGACCGTCCCAGCGGCTTCTCCCCATCAGAGTCGGCGGATTCCTCCAACCTCACCAGAGCTTGAAGCAGCGCGGTATAATGGCACCCCAGATCACGCGTCGTCAGGTACGAGAGTGTTTCCCTTAACCAGCCCGGCGAGTCCTCGTCAAACTTGAGGCACACCGCTCTGTCACCACCGCCTGTAGCGAGCACGACTGTCGGCGGATCCGGGGCCGAGCTGGCTGACGTCGAGAGGGGGGTAATCGCAGTGGGTGTCATGCTGGCGGACGCGGGCGTCGGTGAGCGTGGCGCTACCGCACCGGAGGTCGATACTACAGCGGTGGAGTGTGCGCTGGACGCGGACGGCGTGGCCACCGGGCTCCCCGGGGTTTCAGCTGGAGGGGTTGGGCGCGCTACGGGCGCCGACGCTGATGGCGCCAGCACCGAGCTCCCCCCGGACTGGGATGCAGCGGCTGGGCGTGCTATTGGCGTCGACGGCGGGGGCTCCGATGTGTTTAGTGTAGTGGAGAATGGAGGAAGTGCATCCGGCCCAGTGGATGAGCTAACAGAAAATGACTGGTCGCCGTCTCCGTTTAGGCGTCGCGACTTGCGCGCGGGGGCAGAATCATTCCCTGCCGGTTTCCGTTTCCTCGGCTGCGGCGTCGGCTTCTTTTTCGCACCGAGGACGGCTTTCCACTGCTCCTTCAGCGGGGCCAGAAGCAGCGCATTTCGCCTCGCCGCCATCGCCTGCTGCCTCCCATGCGCCCCGCCCCCGTATAAATTGCGCTCCGCCTGCGTCGGCACGAATAATGATTCAGGGTCGCCAATCTTCCATTCTGCGGGCGCTGGAGTCTCTTCTTCGCCTTCCTCGTCCGAGTCGACCGCTTTCGAAGCCTTTGCAGCTTTCCCTTTTGTCGTCCTGCTTCGTTTGCGCGCGGGCTTTTCCGTGTCGTCTGAATCGACATTTGAATCAGACTCCGAGTCGGATGAACCGGATGAGTCGTCGGTCAGATCGTCCTTGTCAGGCAAAAGGGTGTACTTTGCCCCCGATAGATCGGCTTCTGTTGGTAGCGCCGCTTCCGCTCGCTCCTGTGGACCTACGAGAATGGCGATCAGTAAACACACTCTGTCGGCTGAGGGACGTATAATTACTGAAAGCAGTCGTCAAGTATTCCTTCATCAGATCTGTAACAACATTGAAGCGTTGGTTTGCCCATTCAGGAAAATGTCCGCCGCCCGCTGTTGTCTTGTTCCGCCCATACGAGGCACTGCAGGTTTGTTAGTGATGATGGTAAGGAAGGCTAAGTCTCTCGTACTAGACAGTTTTCAGTTCGCCCCCGTACTTGGGGATGGGACCGCCCATCAGGAAGCAGCAGTGCAGGCCTGTGCGGTCGAATATTCCTTTCATGATGGGCCCAAGGAATTTCCCCACTGTCTCGATGCATCTGGAGGTATCGCTCGTCAGCATGCGCACACCACCCCTTCCGCTGCCACTTACTTATCTCTGTCTTCGGCAGCCTTGGACGGGGGCGCCTTCATGGCAGTCTCGTATTTCTCCTTCGCGTCGGCAGCTTCTTGCTTCGCACGAGCAGCGTAACCGTCCCGCTCGGCTTGCGGCAGCTTAGCGAAGACGTCCCGAGCCACTTTAGCTCTGAACGGGCCTCCCGGATCCTTAGCCGTTTGGATGTTGCTCCCCTCGCTGGCTTCCTTTTTCCAGAGTTCATCCACAAGAGGAGCGATTTTCTCGTCGTAAGCTTCGTGCATAAATTGCTGATACGCCTGGCGTGCTTTAGGAGGAGCCTTGATACCCGCTAGTTGCGCCACCAGGAGAGACCACGGGTCTTTAAGTGGGTCGATCTTTGACTGGAAGCCTTTGCGCAGCCGGCGCACGCGGTACTTGAACCATCGACGAATACGCTGAACACCGAGGCAGGAGAGATGAGTCACGGTCACGTGCAGGCGTCGTTCTTGTTTACCTTGTTGAGCAACAGGACCCGCTCTCTGTGCGCCTTCTCCTCTTCCAGGTCGACGTCCTCCGCATGAACAGTGTCCAGAGGGTTGTAATCGCGCAGAGGCAACTCTGGCTCTTCGTGATCTTGCAAGCGCCAGTCGATCTTGGTGTGGAATTCGCGGCACACCTCGAGCAGATAATCTCGCTCGGCGCGCCACCCGCGCTCCAGCGCATCAGCGTACCCTTGTATGTGCGGTGTCAATACACTTTCGCGAGCCCCCTCCGCCCATAGACGTAGATTCTTTCTATCCTCTTTGGGAACCCGCTTGCGTGCCTTTCGCTCTCTCTTGCGCTTCCCCATCTGAGCACTGGGACTCAGGACCAGTTCAACGCAAATAAAACGAGACGCTCACCAGGTATTGCTGTCTTCTCAAACTTTGTTGCGGGCGCTGAGGGTGTTGGTGGCCGTATAGAAGAACGGTACCACTTTCGAAATTAAGTTTATTCCCAGCCTCTCTCCTTGGACGGCCAGCACGATCCCCTTCTCTCCTGTTTGATCGCCCGGATAAACCAAGACCACATGCACTGAGCGGAGTTTCAATCACCTCTCACATAAGAACCATCTCTCGACACGAACCTCCCTCCTCCCCTCATCAGCCCACCAAACAATATACTATGACCCAACTCCAAGTTGACCTCACTACCCCTTCAGTGTCTCCCACCTCGTCTGCTCCGTCGACTCCTCCTTCGTCGCCTACCGATTTGTCGCCTCCTGCTACCATCTCATCTGAGGGAGCCGACGCGTCGTTGTCTCCCGACCAAAACAAGTGTGCGGGATTTCTTCTTCCTTTGCTTCAATTCTCCCTGAACTCTCCTAGTGCGCGCAGCTGTCGACGCCCTCAACGCGGCTGTTGCCGTGGTCAAAGACGCCAGCGGCGCTGTGGGCGACGCTCATCTCAGCCATCGTATGTATCCTTCCTTCTCTTTTTCCGCCTTCCCGCTCAATGGTTCGTAGTCGTCACTGCCCTCAATGAGCTCGCTGTCGCTGTCGGTGAGGTCACGGACGCCACTGCCAGTGTCTCTGAAGCGGCGGCCGCATTCCTTATTTCTTTCCCTCGCCGTGAGTTCTTCGTTCATTCATCAATTCTGCATCTCAATCCGCACCGCGCAGCTGATTCTGGTCGGGTTTCCTCGCTCTTCCGCACCACGGGCCCTTGGCGCGCAGGCTCCCTGTACACTGTTGTTCCCGCCGACTTCCTTGACGCCGTCCCCGACAACAATGGCAAACCCAACGACAAATGGTTTGCCATTACCAGTGGCAAATATGTGGGCCTCACGAAGAACGCCGCGCTTTCCCTCAACGCGGTTATTGGTGTCTCCAATGCCCTGAGCACCAGCTTCACTTCGCAGGCCGAGGCGCTCCGCCACTTCAACGACGCCCTCGAAGGCGACGCTGTCTTTCTCATTCGCTGAAATCGAATATCTCTAAAGTATGCCTTGCCTCCTTCTTTTCCGCTGTAATTAATATTCTTTGAAGTTTTTGCCCTGACGAATAGTGACGGGGGAGCGGGCGCCCATAAATATACTTGTTCTCATTGCTGTCCGCGTCCGATTCCTTTGAAAAAATACACGCGTTACCTTTCACCCTCAAACTGGAATTCCTCCACTCGTAAATTAATTGTTTTTCCGCCGGAGAAGCAGGCGTGTGACTAGCCTCCTCACATTGTATCGGCACCACCTTGACAACAACTTGGGAACACTTTCTTGGTGAGTGAACAAACTTCCTATTTCCGCGGGGGAAGTGCGCGTGTAACTCGTAGAATCACCTCGTCTTCCATCAACAGCTCAATCGGGACTTGTCACTTTTCTCTGGACATCCTGCATTGAAGATGCTCGGGCCCCGCCAATTGAACCCGGCGTGTCTTATCTTCATTCCATTCATTTATTAAACCGTTGCCTTGTCTTCTCTCGACGCACCTGCTGATGTCTTCTCCTCCCCCGTATTCCGCAGTCGACCTTGACCGCGTCGTCTCCGACTTTACGCGTCTCGGCCTCAACCCAGGATCCCGTGATGTCCCTCGTCCAGATCCTCCTCGCCCGTCGACCCCTCCGCGCGCGCCTACCCCGTCTCCCGAAACATTGTATCGCTGGGAGTCACCAGCGGCACATGGGTCCACAGAGCACTGGTGCGCTCCATTCCGTTGTCTGCCACTCCAACTAACACTCTCTTCGCTCGCTTCAGGGACGAAGCAGCTTATCACACTCAAGGCGTCCCTGGCGCCCGAGCGACCTTGGTGACACCGAAGCTCAAGCATCGTCGCCCCAAGACCAAGAACCGCGGATATGCTGTATTCTTCGGTAAAGTCCCTGGTTCCTACAAAACTTGGTTAGTTCTTGCAATTCTCCACTATGTGTAGCTCTGACGCGTTTATCTAGGGAAGAGGTGCGGCCGCTCGTTGAACGCGTCCCAGGCTGCCTCCATCAAAGTTACCCTTCTAAGGATGCCTCTGACGCCGCATTCGAATATGCCCGGGCACGCTCGTGGACCCGAGTGTGCACATCGCGCCACCTTTCCTCCCCCCAAGTGCCGCCACCGGCAATTCCTGTGTTGCCTCAGCCTGCAGACTTCCTCGACACCCCAAACCCACTTCACACCGGATCTGATGGCCCCGCCGCTCCTGGGCATCGCTGGTACGTTGTGTACCGTGGTGTCTGCCCTGGCGTATACCAATCGAGGTGATTACACCCTCTTCCTGCCTTTTATCCATTTACTCACATCCCACGCACCTCTCGTAGTCTCGAATGCGGTCTCAACACGTCCTGTGTGCCCGGTGCCGTGCACGACTCGTGGACCACCAAGGAAAAGGCTATCGAAAAGTTCCAAATTGGACTTGCGGACAACCGCGTCGGAGTCCTGTGCCCTGCGTACCGCGTGTAGTCGAGTACAGTATTGTTTAGTTCGGTAGTTGAGAGCGGTTCACCCATGTACAAAGTTATTGAAATTTGAGTCTACAATTGCGTCCATTTTTACTTTGTGTACCCATAATCCGGGTTCTGAGGTCTCCACATTGCTCTCTCTCAAAATTCTGCGACGACCACTCGTCTCTTTAATGTACAAAACACTGTTAGCGGGGAGAGGTGTCACTCGTAAATTGAGAGGCGTCACTCGTAAATTTTGGTTTCAACATTCTTTCCAGCAATTTCATGCCCTGCGTTTGCATTCACCTCTCTCGATATAGTCCCTTTCATCTCGAACTTGGTCTTCGCTGAGGTCTCATAGTGATGGAAAGTACCTTGAATTTACTAATGATTTTAAACGCTCGGGGCAGGGTGTGTCACTCGTAACAAAATCGGCGTAAGACGTTACTTCACTGTTTGCAACTGAAAACTGACACTCGATCCTGGCATTTTTTTGTCCTGCTCCCCTCCTTCTTCTCCAAAATTTATCATCTGCAACCTAATCGAAGCCATTGGCCTTCTGTTACTTCCCAGACACACAAGTACTCCCAAAGTCCAGCAATTAGCTCCATAAACGCGTCGCACATCAAAACAACTCTTGGTTTCTTCCTCCGCGTCCTCTCGTCCGCAAGACTTAATTCACGCGTCCAGAGCTGCCCAGACTCCCTCTGTTCATAGAACAGTGACTTTTATGCTGTACCCACTTATGAAGGTTGTGCCCTAACTCTAAATGTAGGTCACCGACTGCCCTCTTTCTCTCGACAATTTTCTAGGCTGCTTTTGCTCAAGCACACTTCAAATAATTTGGGCATGTCTTTGCACCTCTAATATATATCCTCCCTTACTTGTGTGGCCATAGAGCCCTTTCTCCGCAATAGGTACGAGGAGCGGCCAGACGCGTTATCCGCGTCACTCGTAACAATCTTACATTCGAGGCATTTGCAATACCATCGCCCGTACGAGGCACCATTACTTCTCGCATAGGCGAAATGCCTTGTCATAGTACTACCATGTCTTTTCTTTGAGTGGCCAAAGAAAACCTGAATTTTAGACGATCCAAAGAACGCGGGAGAATAAATAGGACTGAAATGTAAGGAGACGCTTCGCGGTTCCCGTCATGCTTGGAGTCGCCCTTCCAACTTACATGGTCTTCCCCCTTTTGGACTCGAATTTCTGCTACTGCCTTTCCTTGGATTTCGCTCCTCGCTGGTCTATTCTCAATTAATTAGACTACATCGTCTCCCATCGAGGATCTATCATCATCTAGCGCTCTTAGAACCTCCCCCGCATACATACCCAGCCACATCGGAGTCAGCTTTGGCCGGCGCAAGAGGGAGTCTTAGACAATCGTGTTCCGAATACCTAGCCGCCGCGTTGTTACTCGTTCCGCGCCCACGCCCATTTCTGTTCTCGTCTGTCATGCCGTCGAGCGACGAATCACCGACCCCCCCTTCCTCGACAGAATCCTCAGGCGCCGACGAATGGAGGTCAACCACATCCTTTCTTGGTCTGCCCAGGCTGAGACATCTCACTTACTAGGGAGAGAAAACTAGAAGAGAAGAGGAGAAAGGCGAGAGAACGAACAGCAAAGTTCACCACTATTCCTCAGGCTATCTCTGATATCTTCTCAATATCCCTCCGCAGATACCGTCAGAGAATGAAGGAACTACCGCCGTCCGAGCAGGAGCGAGTGCAAGCCAAAGTTCGAGAGGCGCATGCACGATATTATCGACGGTGTGTCCAAATGCCCTGAGCACTCGCAAAGTCGCTGAGGCCCTCTCTGTCTAGGCATGCTTTGGATAGATTGAAAGCTGCGCGACAGAAGCGCGTTGTGTATGTCACTCTGTACGTCCTTTTTCACAAACAACGGCTGACCACGTCGCAAAGGGCACTTGTCAATAAACTCGGTCCTGAGGCGGCCCAGGCCAGACTCGAGGAGCAGCGGCAGCGCCAATTGCAGAAGCAGGACACACAGCGCCGCCAGGAGACGCCGCGTCGCAAAAGGGTGGCGGCGCCCAACCACGACGAGGACTCTGATGGGTCGACTTCCCAGAGCCGCCCACGGAAGCGGGTGGCGGCGCCCAACCACGACGAGGACTCTGATGGGTCGACTTCCCAGAGCCGTCCACGGAAGCGGGTGGCGGCGCCGAACCGCGACCAGGACTTGGATGGGTCGACTTCCCATAGCCGCCCACGGAAACGGGTGCCAGCGCCGAACAACGACGAGGACTCGGATGGGTCGGCATCGCAGGAGACGCCGCGTCGCAAACGGGTGGCGGCGCCGAACCGCAACGAGGGCGAGTCGGCATCCCCACGGAAGCGGGTGGCGGCGCCGAATCGCGACGAGGGTGAGTCGGCATCCCAGGGCCGCCTACGGAAGCAGGCACGAAATGAAGTATTTAAATCTACCCGATACACATTCGTCCCGCAACCTTATCAGTTTGTCTACCCATGTAGGGACTGAGTCGACAGAAATGTCTTTTATTTTGCTATCTTGATACTATGTAGCTCTGGCGGGCTTTTTTGCATGCAAATTGACACCATTGGGCTATGGATTTACATGGACAAGGCAACAACGACGTATGTAATGAACGAATCACACAAATGGCCAAATCAAAAGTCAAGGGTGATGGGGCGGACAGGGAAGCGAAGCCCGCGGTAGCTGTATGTAACGACACTGGGGTCCTGCCATTCTGGGTGGACACGCGCGATCTTGCTCTCAAGGTCACTGTGCGGGACTGGACGTCGGTACATCGGGGCGCGACACTGAGGACAGTGAAATTGCTTCTCGAGCCATTGCCGGATACAGGCGAAACAGTGACTGTGGCTGCACTCATACCTACAGCCAGTGTGAATAAAAACGCAAGAGAATAGAACTAGATACACCTACCGAACAGGGTGGGACTTGATTGAGAAGCATATTCCACATTCAATTTCGCCGTCGTGCGACCCTCGAACCTCAGGGCGCGCGGTCGAGAGATACAGCTCTGCCTCTGTTAGCGGCTCGTCGCGGGGTGCACGAGAACCTACGCGGCGCCGCTCCGTTGCAGCGGGACTCCGAACGCGCGTACTGGACCCAGTCAAGACAGGGCGTCGGAATGGAGGCGGCGGGCGGTTCTCATCCCTGTGGCGGGCACGGCGGCGAGTGCGACGTTCGATATCTGCGGCAGTGGCCCAGACATAGGGGGCAATACGAGGGGGAGAATCCAGACCAGGCGGGATGCTGATAGACGAGGTGCGACCTAAAACACCACGAAATGAATAAAAGGTATAAGTTATAACGGAGATCGAGTAGCATACCAGAGGAGGGGAATCGATGCGGCGAACGCGGGACTGGCGAGCGGGTTAGTAGAGTTTGTTAGCAGTAGGGAATAGGGACTTACGGGGACCGAGTCGCACACGACCGCGATGGTCCATGACGATGGGATTATCTGCAGTAGAGCCCAGTCGACGAAGGACCCCCAGGTGAGAACTGCGCTCCGCAGGCATTGAGGTCTATCTGAAGTTAGCGAAGGACAGTAAGGAGAAGTGAGGTGAAGAACAAGTGGGCTTCTTTTGTTTTCTGTTACACTGAGGGTTTGACGAAAGAAAGACGCAAGATTTGCAAGACACATGGGCCGACCCTTTTATGCAAAGTCTTCAAGCCATGATCGGCCGAACGGTCGGAGTTTTTGCTGGGAACCAGAACTAGGACCCCGTGTCACAGTTGCCTGAGGTTTGGACGGGTGGAATCGACGAGGTCAAGACAAGAAAGAGCTTTCGTTTGTTCGTATTATATATAGGGGCTATTGACTTCGGACGATATTCAATTTCGACTTCGCAAAAACTACTGGGCATATTCACTCGACGTCGGGAAATGCTCGACCGCGCGCTCCGCCCGACGCACCCTGCTCTTGCGCCAGTGAGGATCGTCATGCTCCGCGATGGTGGGGACGCGGGGGCGGTGGGGCATCTTCTGGTCGATGTAGCGCAAGATGTTGCCGTCGCACGTTTGGGAAATGAGCATCCGCGAGGAGGGCGGGGTTGTGGAGGTGAAGGAAATGCTACTCAAGGACAACGGCGCAAGGAAGGTCGAACCCACTGGAAACTCGATAACGGTGTGGTCGTGCCACACGATCAACTCGCTATCGCCCGGACCATAGTCGCCGACGGAGGTGAAGGCGGTCCACGCGCAGGGGTGGTCGCAGATGCGTTGTTGAGGGCGGGAGTCGTTGATGGTGAAACGAAACTCGACGTTGGCAAACGCGGTGGGCTGGCGGACCTGGCCTGGATATCCGAAGGGGAGGTGCAGGGCGGGGTCGTGAACGATGGCTTGTTCAATCCTACGATGAGCCGCGTCCCAGACGCGCGGCGCGAGCTTCTTGAGTTGCGCTAATGAGGGGTGAGTGACAGCTACCAGCCAAAGTCCACAACTACTTACCATTTTGGAATGACGTGATTTCTCGAATGGGGGCTGCATGGCGGAGTTCCGCGAGTAGAATGGTGCTTTTTTCCGAGTTCGGGATATTTTGCGGGCGCTGGAGGAACCAGTGAGTGAGTGTGATGATCTCATTCGCGTTCAAAAAGACTCACCTGGAGGCCATTGGCAGCATAGCGGAATCCGCCCCGCAGGGTGTGTTGCACGATGCCCTGCTCGTCGAAGGAATGACCGAGGGCGCGCCCGACGCGCTGCATGATGTCGGTGGCTTCCATGATGGTGGCTTGCCATTGGGCGCTTTGTTCGGGGTGGCCAAGAGCAATAGAACCAATGCGTTTGTCGGGATCCATGAAGGCGAGGGGGCTGCAATTAAGTGAGTTGTCATTGCTCGGTTCGATCGTCGGCACTCACGCCGTTAATTTCAGGCGGCGGAACTTGAGGATATCAACGTGCGCAGCGGTGAAGACATCCGGCTGGGGACTGAGCTCTCGCAACGACGAGGGCGGCCTGCGGTTAAGCGGGTAGGGGCTGAAATGGCTGATGAAGCCCTCGCCCCAGCCGGCGGGCGCGGGCGCGGCGCTGAGAGTCGTGAAGAGGCCTTCAATGACGTGGCGACGGTCACTATTCTTCTCCTCCTCCTCGATGATCTTCACGAACGTGTACGGGACGCTGATCGCGCTGCCGCGAGGCGGGAGGGTGTAGGTACTCCAGGCAGGATCCATGGGAGAGAAGAACAGGGACGAGTTGAGGCTGCGCGCCTTGTCGTTTGTTATTTAAACGACTTGGCTCGCAGCCGCGCACTGATGATGATGCCGACTGAATGGCAACTCAATCTCCAAATCAGTGAGTGTTTCTTCTCGCGCTTGTCCAACGATAATTTCTTCCAGGCTTCTGGGCCGATGATCCCCCACTATTTAAACGCGTCCCTTGCACAACCGTGGCGCAGCTGGCCACACTCGTCCCAGTATGATAATTCCAAATGCGTGTAAGTCCCTTTTGGTTCTCTGTATATTATTCTGCATGCTAAGAAATGGTCAAGGCCGTGCTCTGGTTGTTTATATACCAGTTTGGAGACCGGACCCGTTGCCGGAGGGTGTTCGCGAGCTCGACGAAGACGGCGACGAAATTCCGCCCTTGATTCCACTTGAGGAGTACACCGCCGCTGTGTAAGGGCTTGTTCGTATATATCTCGCCGCTAACCGGTAGTTCTTAGGTGGATTTCGATGGACTCTAATTTTCGGTTACGCCGCCGCTATCCTGCGGTCGACTGGCACAGCGCCGTCAGTGCGGAGACGCGGGAGAACGACATCGCTGCGGTGCCAGAGCGTGGGGAGAGCTACACGAATATGGATTTGAAAATGGCGGAAGGACTCAGGGAGCTCCGGTACCCCCTGTTCATTGATTATTCCATTAACTGCGTCTGCTTCCATAGTTGCCAGTGTGCCTGCCACGAGGTATGTCAGATTTTTTTGGACTCTGTTTCCTTCTGTCTGATCCGAGCTTTCCAGGGTTCATTGGTGGCGAAACTTTAGGGACATGTATGAGGCGGGAATTCTGCTTTAAAATAGGTGCATGTTTCAGCGTAAATGAATCCTTATCGCCCGCGGGCTTCCCATACTGCGTGAGAGGAAACTTAAAAATCAAGCGCTTTACGAGTTGGTCGTGATGTGAAAAATTTACGAGTCTCCGCTACGAGTCACGCGGCAATTAATAAGGCCGAGATCGGTTCTATTCTATTCTCGGCAATTGCCTGATGGGGAAGGCGGCGGCTTTCGGGACAGGCGGCGGCTGAAGGCTTATTTTTTACATGTGGTTTGCTTGAAATATAATAAACCTTCAAATATCAGACGCCTGTGTGTAGCAGAACAGTAGAGATAAACTCGACACGGGCGGGCAGGCAAGGCACAAAATATAGATGTAAAGACGTGGAGCCACCAGGGAACGTGCGGTTGCAATAGAATACTTGCACGCGGTGCAAGAATGTTGAATGGAAGGATCCTTCAAAAGAAAAACATCTTTGATAACACGCTGACGGTGAGTTCTGGATGAGCGGCCGCCTGTAGAAGCAGGAAATTAAAATTCTCGGCCGCCAGTGACAGGGAGAACATTCACTGGGGGGGAAGTCAGATGGGGCTTTGAGAACGCGTCGGTAAAACTGACTTGTTTAAGTTGTCTGCTGCACGTCTTTGCTCCGAATCGCACGATGGACCCCCAAACTCTGAGCGCGATCGAAAACGCGGCTGAAGAGAGCGGCGCCGACATGAGTAGTGACGACGACACGAAGAGCAGCACGACTGACGGGGATACCGAGCCGGACGACGCGCGGCACTGCGATTTCTGTAGCGCAGCTCTCGATGGCGCCAACCCCGTTCGTTTTTTTCGGTGTGTCGACTGCGATACCACCTTGCAGTGCGAAACCTGTTGCTTCGAAATGCACCTATGTCGGCGACAGCACGAGCTCCAGGTAAGTACGGTTGGAGAGATGATCTAATGCTCACCCAGCGCAAATCCATCACACAGGAATGGAATAGAGCTCTGGGAAGCTGGGTCACTGGCAATATCGACAGCACACGACTGGGCGACAGGTACGCAGTTCATTGCGGCTGCTGCTGCCGCGAGATGGCTCCTGTCGGCCGGGGCTTGCCCCGAGGCGCGTTGGAGTGCATAGACTGCGATAGCGGCGTGCTGTGCCGCCAGTGCTGTCGGGAGCAGCACGCGTGTAAGCCACTCCACCGTTTGAAGGTAAGTGTCTGTCTA
Organism: Mycena polygramma; assembly: GCA_029449255.1. Classification (NCBI taxonomy): domain Eukaryota; kingdom Fungi; phylum Basidiomycota; class Agaricomycetes; order Agaricales; family Mycenaceae; genus Mycena; species Mycena polygramma. The sequence goes on along the minus strand of JARKID010000013.1, from coordinate 242,591 downwards.
TCGACCGGGTCTTTGCTTATGCTGCGTAGATTTGGACGGGGGGGCGCTGGAAAGATACTAGGCTCAAGGATATTGGTTTCGTCTTTCAAATGGGACACGGCGGTGATCCATGCCGGCGGCCGGCGAGATGGAATGCCCCGCTGCTCGTCATGGACCTCGAGACGGGGAATCACTGTCTAGAAGTGAGGTACTGTAATTGCGGCAAGTTTCCGGTGAAAGGGGTTGCGGGGCGTTGGCTGCAGATTAGGCACCACGGCTGGTTCGCGTCGAGCTTGAGGCACGCAGGAGCTTGCGCAACATTTTGTGTATTGCCGGAGGTCGAAGGAGACACAGAGCCCGAGTAGTAACTTAGCAAAGACGTCGAATAAATGTGTCGGTCAGAAAGAAAGGCAGTGTGGCAGTGTTTCGGACGGTGATGCTCTCTGAAAGCAACAATGACACACACCTTCCTCCTGCTCGTCGCCGCGTCGCGCCCTTCATTCATCGTGCCATCTCCCCCGGACGCTGTCTCATAATACTATGACAATCTTTTTGAAAAGAAGTCCCGGCCGCTCTGGCCCGTGTGATCTCGCGCCTCTCTCTTCTTTGTCTGGGTTTGCTACGGGTCGCGAATGCTGAGTTTTGGTGTACGCGATAGTCACCGTCCGGACACGCTAGTCCGGATCGATAGCGATGAGACCCCAGACTCAATAATCGTTGGCGATCGCGCCATCCTTATCTCGGACGACGGCGCTCGGCAACGAGAGTCTCTGCACAACATGTCCACTAAAAAACGCCGGCTTCGACTGCTTCCCCGCCGTTTGGACGACACGCTGGCGTCCTGGATCCCGGTCGACGACTCGGGCTTCAACATCAGAGATGCGCTGAACGCCATGGATAATGTGTCGGGAGAGGCGACAGAAATTCGCGCAGGTAATAAGCGAAAACGGTACACTAGCTCGGTACAGATGTTTCCCTCTCTCTACCTCTCTATACGGCCGCTTAACCTTTTGTGATGCAGGATGAGCCCATGTCGGAATTTCCGGAGGTACAGCAGCTATACCTGAACGAAACAATGCGCATGCACGGTTTAGGCTACTCGACTTCCACCCAACGGTGTGCTTTGTGCCAAGAAGTCGTCGGCGCCCAGGCTGAGCTTGGGAGTGGGAGGCGGAGGTTTTTCCGATGTGGGGAATGTGGCGTGTTTGATCAATGCTTGGAATGCTGCGTAAAGAGGCATGCATCGAGCCCCTTGCATTTTCTCAAGGTACGCCTGCTTATCGTCGGTGGCCAGTACGTTGTGCTAATCTGGGTGGGGAACAGGAATGGTCAGAGACGAAATTTTGGCGGCGTACGACTTTGCAAAAGGTCGGATTCGTGTATCAGTTGGGGCACGGTGGCTTCCAGTGCCATACCGCGGACCCGACTATACGAACGTTGACCGTGATCGACACGACCGGAATACACGAAATCCACTACAGATTTTGTGGATGCCAACGATCAGATACTGCCAACAATCTCACCCAGCTGCTTCGAAACAATTGGTATCCTGCCTCGAAGACAGATCCCGACACGGTGGCCACGTTCCAGGCCCTCGACTTATTCCGCCTTCTCAATGTTGTGGGGAATATCAACGCTCGCGACTATATTACCGCTTTGGAACGGCTCACCGACGCACTGGTCTCTTGCGGGAAGGACTGGCTACCGGTGAGAACGGGAGGACGAATTTGTACCACTCGCACTCACGCAAAGTTCTCTGGCAGGATCGATACAAGGCATTTCTTCGCATGTCGCGGCAATGGGCCTTCTTGCAGAGGCTGAGGCGCGCCGGGCGAGCGTATGACCCCGCAGGGATCGCGGCCACGAAACTTGGAGAGCTTACGGTACCATGCTGGCCATGCCCGCATGATGGTCGAAACCTCCCCGCGAACTGGAGATTAGTGGAGCGTGAATACCGGTGAGATTTATTTTGGTATAAAAAATGCAATGAATTGAATGTACATGATACGTATAGATATCTCTATCGTCTCATCCTCGCCCTTGACGCTAACTTCAAACTCAAGAATCGGATTCGGAAGAACGAACACGACGACCCGTCCTTGGGGCCGGGGTGGGGAGCGTTCGTGGAGCCGGGAGGGTACAAGAAGCATCTCCGGCACTATGTGGCCGAGAAGGATGTGAGTCATTCCGTCCCCGCGATTTGTCGAGCTCATCAGAAATCAGATCAGTACATGTATCGCGTTCGCTGCCTTGACACAGAAGGAGACACGGAACACAGCGGGTTTGAGGGTTTCGGGAGTGGGTGGATGTGTCTGCGCTCGACATGAGTGCATTCGTCCAAACGGTTTGGGGGATCTTCAGAAGGGCGAGCGGTATGTCTGTCGTGTGCTGTGGATGTTGCAAGCTGACCGATGCGTTGCAGCTATGCGAACATGGACTACATCTTGATGGCGTCGCTGGCAGACGTCCATTTGATGGAATACACACTGTCGTACGATATAGCGTGCCAGTGGAAGATCAATTTCAAGGAAAGAATGGCAAAACTACCTGCGGAACTCCAGCGCAACTGGGAAGATGTGGTATGGGAGTCGGGTCTGCCTGTCTGGCATGCGCTGGCCCATGAGTGCAAGAACGAAAACAATCTGAACCTGATCCCCGGCGTCGGGAAGTCGGACGGAGAGGGGATCGAACGCCTTTGGGCGGCTTTGAACGGGAGCGCCTATCAGACAAAGGAGATGTCGCTGGGCAACCGGGCGGACACGCTCGAGGACAAGCTCGACTCTCACAATTTTCTGAAGAATCTAAGTCAATGTGCGTATGTGCAACGATGATCATGTTCCGTTGCTGACTCTTTGAAAGGTGACACGCTACAGCGTCGCCTAATCGTGGCTCTCGCCGAGCGGGCGCGACAGGTGGATGCCTTCAAAGAGATCAACAAGACCATCCACGCGGAGAAGCGGACGGAATGGCAGACGAAGATTGACGCATATCTGGCTGATCGCACAAACCCTAGTCCGTACGACTTGAAGAGGAAAGGTATGTGGGTTGTGCATCCAGCTGGCCGAGTGCTGACTTGAATGAAAATAAGACGGGCCATCGGAGGCCGAAATTCGCCTGAAGCTGAAGTTGGAAGAGCAGGCTGCTGCCGCCCAAGGTCGAGCCCCTCTGCACGCAACGAGTGCCACGGCGTTCCTGGCTGCAGGGCTTCAATTGGAAGAAACACAGTACGTCGCGTTCGTCTGACTATCGATAGCGGAGACGTCTGACGGGAGCGGTAGACGGAGAATCAAGGCAGAGACTGGAGCAGAGGGCCACCTCACAGCTGATCGCCAGAGCAAGGTGGAGGAATATCGGCTCGCATTCTTTGCGAAATTGCGGGCTTTTCGCGCTCTCCAAGAGGTCTACACCCCGGGCGCAATCCGGATGATCGCGGCGAATGACCGTGAAGCAGCAGCGCCTGCTGCGGAAGACGTTCGTCTGTGGCTTCCATCGGAGCTGCCGAGAGATGAGAGGGCGAACGGGTGTCAGCGCAATCTGCCAGAGATGGAAGCGCAGCTACGGGAATCGCAGTGCGGAGACGCCTTGTCCAGCATTCGATTGAAGCTGCACTCTAAGAGCTACCTCATCTCTTTCCGCCACGAGAACGTCATGGGGCAGGTTCGGGTCACGCGCGCGCGCTCCCTGGTTGATCACATCGGGATACGTGTGGACGCCCTAGCGAGAAAGTACAGAGACGCACGTACAGCACTCCTGGCGCTCCGGGGCGCCGAGTATGCACCCCATCTTCGGCCCCTCGAGGATCACGACTTGAGATTGGAGGGGGACGTTGCTGAGAACGAGACGGCGGCGGAGAAGAGCGATAGGACGGCATCGAAGAAACTCCGGGGGATCGGGGGCCGCCCGAGCAGGGATGCTCTCAGTGAGAGCAACCGCCCCTTGTCGTGGATATGGACGGCTGCCGGCGCGTTGGATGACAGGGAGCAAGAGTTACACGAGTGTAAGCATGTTTTCCCCTCTGCATGTGAGTTTCCGCTGATATGCGTTTTTGTGCAGCGTTACGCATGGAGTGGTCGAGGGCGAAGGCTCGCAAGACACGCTGGGAAGAGGAGGTCGAGTTGCTGCGCGAGGAGATGAAACGGGTCCTGCGTTACCTGGAGTGGGAAGCGGGTACTTGGGCGGCGCGTGGCGCGGCGTCGGAAGCTCGCGCCGATATCACAGAGGAAGCGCGGAGTGGATTGCAGGGGTATGCACTTGCGCAAGCTGCTCGATGTCGCGAGCTCTGCGACCACTTTTGCAGCATGTGGAGCCTCGGCGTCGATGCGGCAACGGACGCTGTGGGAGCGGGCGGGAGCGATGGTTTGGCATCGGGAGGTCTTGAATCCTTGTTTACGCAGGAGGATTAATGCGTAAATTTTGTACCACTAAAGTCGATTTCAATGGAATATCACGATTACACGGGTAGACGGCTAGATTAGATAGAGGGAAGATATGCGCCTGATCGAAGCTGTTTGGGCATTGCCGACAACATCTGGTGCTCTCCAAAAGATAAAATTTAAACAAGGTAATTGATTGGTACTAATGTGTCTAAACGGGGAGTTGTTCGCAGGCTCGGGAGTCCCCGAAGGTAGAGAAAGGACCAGAGAATGGCAGGGGAAAGACAGTAGGCCAGGGGGTGGCTGGTGTCGGAGATGTAAACAAAGGGTGGCCCTGGCTGGCTCCATGCGCGTATACTAAAAGCTACAGCTACGGGTGGCCTCGTAGGCCCCGATTCCTTACTTTTGCCTTGAACTATCCCAATTGCTGTTTTTTACCACCTATCCGCCCCAGAAAAAATGGATCCCACTCTTCCCGTGAGACTTCTCCAGTCCGTCTTCACATTGTCTTTTCTGACCGGTAGCGAAATCTAGGTCAATGGGCCGCTTCTTGGCCATGCTCGCATCCAGCATTATATATTGAGTGTGTACCACGGAGACCCCGCATTCCTCACGCAATTACCGACGGCCGAGGCTGCCCCTGCCCCTGCACCCTTTGATATCCACGGAAACTTCACTTCTCCGACCTATGCGTCGCCTACCACCCCGCACATCATGTTCATTCCTGCCATCCGTCCGTGGTACGGGCCACTATTCGGTCGACTTAATTACCGTTGTTCTACGATCCCAATAATTCAGCATATTGATGGAAAGTGGGGTCTGCCGTGCGACACAATGGATGAGTGGTGCGCGCTCGAGTTGAACCTTCGTAAAATCTTGAAGGCCATGATGGATACGAGCCTCGTCCTCGTGCGAACCACAGTCGGCTTCCCGAATCAATGGGGTTACGCCAAAAGATATGCCACTCCACAGAGTGCTCGAATCTCCATCTTCCGTGCCATCAGCGGTTTCTTGCCGCTTATTGGCCATCTGTCGATGTTCTTCTGGCTGCTGGAACAGAGCAACGTAGAGAGGGACTCCGGCGGCGCAGTCCGAGCGGTCCACGACCTCCCGGATTGGCGAGAGACTGTCTGCAGTAAAGCAGGCGTTCATCGCCAATGGTTCACTGATTTGGAGGGGTCAGTTGTGACGGATTGGAATGTCCCAAGACTCGGAGCCATCTTCGATTTCAGTGTCCCCTCGGGCACCGCCCCCGACTCGGTCAACACTCCACGCGAATTCAACTTTTTGATTCCAACTATCATTGCTACGCGTCTCCCTATCCCATTGTATATCATTTGGGGGGGAATCACGGACACCCCTACTGTTTTTGTCCCCCACGGATTAAGGTCCATGCATTTCGTGCCTGACAGGCGGGAAATTCGCTATTTACACCGACTCCCAGGTGTTAGGGTAGCATTCAGTCGCTGGATCACAAGTATAGGGCCGAACAAGGCCATTACCATCGCGTCCTGCCGCAAATCGGATCCATACGTTGCACCCCCGTCATTGGAGATGCCTTCTCCAGTACCTCCTCCTCCTCCCGCAGCTCCTTCTCCACCTGCAGCTCATTCTCCGCATCTTTCTACGCCGGAGCCGTCTTTGGTGCCTGCCTGCCAGCCTTTCCCTCCAGTGGAGCGCTACAGCGGGCAGCGTGAAGGCGAGGAGATGGAAGCATTTTTCCTCCGCCGGCAACAAAAGAATGCTCAAACGGCGGCGCGTGAGCAACCCCAGGAGAAACAGAGGCGAGAACAGAAGGAAGCCAATGCGCGGAAAGGACAGGTCCCGGGCCGGAAAGGCGCCAGGGTCTACGTGTGGGAAAAATCTAACGGGCATTACATTCGGCGAGCGGCTGGTCGGTCCAACTACGACGACATTTGGGAGGAATACGGACCCGACCAGCGTCGATACGATTCGTTCCACGACGAGTGGGACGTTTGCGAGCAGTTCGGCGCTCCCGCGGAGGTGGAAGATTGGGACGGTTCGGATGGCTATGGCGGCCAGGAAGACGATGATGTCCTTTCGGAGATGCTCCCGCATGATGTGGTGTTGGAGCCATCGGCGGCGCACTCTTCTGAGGCAGACCTCGACCGTGTCCACCGCATCACACCGCTGTCGACGACCGAATCAGAGACGTCGACCACTCCGATCGCTCCAACTTTCAAAGAGATGGTTTACCTGCGCTATGGATGTACGGTGACCAAAGACCCAGTCGAAACCTCGCTACAGCTTCCTACGGCAGAACTTCCGCCTTCCATTCTTGCCAAAAAATTCCTTGGTGATACCAAAATCCAGATCCCAGACGAGAACCAGATGGACCAGTTTCGTCTTTTCCTTCAGTACTGCAAACGAGCGCACTCGGCATTCGAAGTTCCTCATTGCTTGCTGGATTTCCATCAAAAGGACTCGGAGCTATACTCTGAATGGGCAGTCCGCGTTTGCGGAGAGGTCCTCAACGGTCAATTGTATTATGTGATCTCGGAGAAAGAGCAGCAGCCGCACTCTCTCTTCATCGTCGTCCAGAGTGCTACCACTGCCCTGGAAATAGTGAGACAGGGATGGGGCCCGAGCGTCACCGACGTCATAGAAAACCTCTTATCTCGAGGGATGTCTTTCATGACATGTTGTCGTTCCACGGTCACGGCCCCCGCTCCTGCGAACCCCAGACACAGAAGCTATTCGGGGCTGGGATTTCGGCCACTGAATTACAAGCCTGACATGAGAGACTACCGATCATACGTCGTGATTCGACAAAGGTTCCTGAGTAGTTCCCGCGGTCGCGCAGCTTTGCTCTACGGAGGGATCGTCGGCCGTCTCGCCAGAAGTGAGGCTTCAAAGGAAGACGTTTTCCGTGGACCCAGCGACGAAGCTCTCGTCGAAGGCGTCTGTTTGTGGGATGGCCATTCCCGGTTTGCTTATTGGGACGACTGTCTTACCGAGCAAGAAGTCGACTTGATCTGCGGTGTTTACCACGTAGCAACGGGTGGGTGTTCTTTTACTCTCACATTTTTCTCGTGCTAAGCATCCACTACAGGTTACCGCGACGCCAATCATATCAATGGTGAACAAACAGCAAGCTTGTCGTGGTGGCCCAGACCACTGGCTTTCGCAGCGTCGGGAATCAATATAGGATGGTGGACACCGATGTGGGAAACTTGGTACGAAAAGCGACTACAGCAGCTCGAAAGTGGATCTGGAGTTCTCGCGTCGCACGCGACCTGGAAACACAACATCAAGCTGGAACGAAAAGCACCCCCGTACACCGAAGCTCTCGAAAAATGTGCTGTACAGATTCTTGCTGTACTACGATCTTGAATAATTCCTGTATGTATATCGATGAAATTTAAATTCACTTATTCTGCATCTGCAATGATTGCAAGTGAAGGGATTGCATTCGACCTCATCCTCCTTACACAGCCACAATCCCATGATATTTCGCAAAAAATCATTCCGCCATCCTCTTCGCCAATCCCTCGACCGCTTTCCTCCCTGCCTCAAACCCCCCAACCACCTGCGCCCAGAACTTCTCCTTGTGGCGTCTGGTGCAAGACTCGCACGGTATTGGTAGGAACCAGGCGTTCTTCGCCTTGAAGTACCGATGACTAACGCGCTCTGAATCTCGATTAGAGTCTTCTGCGCCAAAAGAATTCGGGAGACGCACCGAGTTTTTTGGCATGTTCGGTGGGCACCTCCCATAATAATTCTATAACGTCTTCGGGGCACTGACGTTCCCACTCGATAGTGCGACGCGCAGGGTCATCGCTCTTGCCCACCTTCAGGACGACGCTTCCGTCCGGATGCTCAACCCGGAGTCCATAGACCTTCCCTGGACCGTCGCTTGGAGAGGGTGGTGCCAAAAGCGCATCTTCGACGTCTTGCAGGGTATATACCCGCATCGGATGGCTATATATATATCAGTAAGTTCTTGACTGTCCATCAGAATAAGCACTTACATTGTGCTGGGTAGGAGGAACACGCTCGATAAGGCGCCGAGCTGTGTACGAAAGAGAAAGTGAATGCATTCAAACTCGGCATATAATCAGGATAAGTACTTACCTATGCGTTAGTGGCGAGGAAGAGTATGCTGTCTGCTTGAAGGGCGGATACGCAATGTCACTCAAATAAGTTCGTTCACCACTCACTCAAACCGCGTATTGACTTTTTTCAGGCCGCATCGGCTTTTGGTCGATGTGGCAGCAACGGACGACAACCCTGGTACGTCCTTCGCTTCATCTCGCATAAGGAATCCGAGGCTCACTCTGCGCCTAAGTCGCGACACTGACTGAACCTCAACACCATGAATTTCCACGCATCGGCGACTTTGTCGGCGTGCACCCATGTCTCGACACAAAATACGGCAAACGCGTGCACATCCCGCCCTTTGACGACTCTATCGAGGATCTGAGCGGGAACATCTTGGACGTCTACCTCAAGCCATATTTCCTTAAGTTCTTGGCCAAGAGCACGTACGAGATTGCCGCTGATAGTCCCGGATGCGGCGGTTCCGATGTGGTCTCCCTGTGTTCCGAGGCTGCCATGCAGCAGATCCGTGAAAAGATGGACCTCATCGACCTCGACGAGGACACCATCGACGCGGAGGTCCTCGACTCGCTCGGCGTCACCATGGACAAGTTCCGCTTCGCGCTTGGGACGTCCAACCCCTCTGCGCTGCGCGAGACCGTCGTGGAGGTGCCGACGGTCAAGTGGGACGATGTTGGTGGTCTGGAGAAGGTCAAGCAGGAGCTGCAGGAGACCGTGCAGTACCCCGTCGAGCACCCCGAGAAGTTCCTCAAGTACGGCATGTCGCCGTCAAAGGGTGTCCTTTTCTACGGGCCTCCTGGTACGGGTAAGACCATACTGGCTAAGGCCATTGCCAACGAGTGCAATGCCAACTTCATCTCCATCAAGGCATTTTATTTCGCCTCGACGTTCTGTATTCTCTTGCTTATGTACTTTACTAGGGCCCTGTACTGCTCACGATGTGGTTCGGTGAGTCGGAGGCGAACGTGCGCGATGTGTTCGACAAGGCGCGGGCGCTCGCAGAACCTGCAACAATCGCGTGGATTCGGAAATAACTTCAAGTCCCCGAGGATGAGGCCGGGTCTGCGCCGGCTGGGACGAGCACAGGGAATGCTTGGGTTCACGGAGGACACTGCCGATGACGACCTGTATGCTTGAAAACTCTTCTCTGCCGCTCGGTTTCCTGTAGTGTATACTTGCAAATGAAGGTGTCTTTTTCATACGACGTCTTACTACATACCCATACAGTGAACTCTCACTTCAAACTCAATCCAGCTTGTATTCACTCATACTGGCTTCGGGTTTTAGACAACAACTCAATAGCTTTTAAATTTTAAAGACGGGGATACATTTGTGCATATAGACTGGGTACAAAGATTTTAAACAAAACACTATTTCACCGCGGAAACTTAGCAGAGTATCTACAGAAGTGTCAGACAAGTCGCAGGGTAGAGGATATATAGGCATACCTAAGCAGACATTTCACCGGAACCCGACACAGCAGCTTCGTAAGGTTCATCATAAGATTCATCTGCAGGTGATCAGAGTAGTCTGGAAGGTGGAGAGATCGGCATACCTTTCAAATTCATGTAGCTGTGTGCAGGTGCAGGCACATTGGCCTTGTTGACCTGAATTCTGTGACGAATGACCCCGATGTGCAGTTCCAAATCGAGGGCCTGGTCGATCGCGCGGTCCTTGACTTGAGAAAAATAGCGGACAAGGCTTTGAGCTCCCTCCTCTCGGAGCTTTGCGAGCTGGACTTCTGCCGTGCGTCTGGCAACGGCAGCCTGCGCCTCGGCCAAAGCGAAGCCGGCGACTTTGGCTTCTGCTTCTTTCTCGAGGCGAAGCTTCCTGGCGACTTCGAGTTGGAAAATGTCTTCGTCGGGCGCAGCGAGGACAGTGAGGCCGGAGAGATTGGACTGGAAAAAGATTGGACTCGATCAAGTGCATTTTTTTTTTTTGACAAGACTCACCACGGCGCCCTCGAGCATATCTTTGAGACACATCTTGGACATGGTTGAATTAATCGGAACGGTTGGGCAAAAGGCGGTGGGCAGCGGTAAGTTGAGGTGGCAAGATAAGAGAGCCTGGGAGAGTTTCAGCGTTAGTCGCCTCACACGGCTCACGTGGACATGTTTACCAAGTCCGCGATTCTCCTCACCATTATCATCCTCCGAGTGCTCAGTGCCTAGTCGCTCTGCATTTGACCAATATATTTTCCCCTCGATGGTTGTGCTTAGTGCCGCTTAGCCGCTTCGCATTTCCACCGTCTCTTGAAGCACTTCCGCCGCCATGCCTCTCGCCCGCTTTGATCGTCGAAAGGTCAATGAGCGGTGTCGTCGAAAGGCCAAAGAGCAGGCTCGAGCGCAGGCTCGAACGCTCAAAGAGCGGTGCCCGCTGTGCCACAAGGTTTTCAGCCGCCGGGAGGATGTGCAAAACCATCTTTCCCAGCCGAACGGCAAATGCCATGCCTCTTTCCACTCTTCGATTCAAAAGGCGGCCAAGGATGTGGAGCAGCGCTTAGCCGAAAGTGGCCAGGATACAATGGAGGTTGACGGCGACGAAGACGACGACTCCTTTGACTTTCCCATGGAGGGTGCACAAGATGTGGAGGAAGATATACGCGATACACCGCCAAATCCAGGTCTTCGTAAAGAATTCTACGCGGGCGCGGCCGAAACATACGGACGAGGCAAGACTTTCATGGAAAATTTTCATCAGGACAAATATGCGGCTGAGCGACGGACAAATCTCTATCACCCGTTCGCCTCACGTCACGAATGGCAGCTGGTCTCGTTCATAATACGATGGAAGATGACAGTCGCTCAGGTTGACGAGCTCCTGAAGCTACCATTGGTAAGGTTTTCGTCTTCCGAATCTACATTTTCACGAACCTCAACGCAGGTTGCTCGTATGCATCTTTCGTTTAGTAGCTGTAAGGAATTACGAAGTCGGGTCGAAATCCTGCCCAGGGGCCCGAGTTGGCTGTACAAAATTTGGGAGACCGAATACCCCACTCAAAAACCGCTCACGGTTTTTTACCGAGACCCGCTCGAGTGCCTGAAAGCATTGCTCGAGAATCCGCTCTTGAAAGACCACATCCAGTATAAACCTTTCACACTCTGGAGGACCGCTGGGCGAGTCGTGAGAGCTTATACTGAGTGGCTTTCGGGTGACGTGGCTGCGAAAATGCAGGTGAGTTTTCGCTTCGGCTTTTGGCCAGCACGAAATCTCAGATTTGAAACAGGGCAAGCTGCCGCCTGGAGCAACCATTCTTGGTTCCGTCCTCTCTACGGACAAAACCCAACTGTCTCGTATGACCGGAAATCGTTCAGCGTATCCCGGTCTGATCGGCTTGGCGAATATTGACATGGACTTCCGCATGAAAGCATCACACCACGCGTTCTCCCTCTTCATCATGGTCCCCATTGCAAAATGGCTGGAGAAGGACCCCGAGATCAGGGGCATGCTCTCAAACCGCCTCTTTCATGCGATCATGGACTTTGTCCTTGCCCCGGTCAAAAAGGCGGCGGAAATTGGAGTGATGATGGATGATCCGACGGGTTGGACCAGATGGTGTTTCACTCCACTCGCGGCGGATATTGTGGACACCCCAGAGTCTGGCCTTATTGCTTGCACCGCAGGAAACGCTTCTTCTGTGACGACAGCCATGTACAAAGAATTTGGGGATGCTTTCAAACATAAACCCCGAACCCGTGACCACACTGTACAACAACTTCTGGACATAGAGAACATGGGGATCGATGCCTGGGATTTGAAGAAGTACGTCACGGAGGCCAAAAAGCGCGGTCTTAATGGAGTTCATCGCCCTTTTTGGGCAGACTGGCCGTTGGCTGAGCCATCCCAGTTCCTCACGCCAGAGATGTTACATCATTGGTTCAAATTCTTCTATGACCACGTCATCAAATGGTCAATAGCAGCCCTCGGGGAAAGAGAAATCGATTTTCGGTTCCAGGTGTTGAGAGGTCATGTCAACATGCGCCATTTTGACCACGGCATATCCAAAACCAAGCAGGTCACCGGACGAGAGCATCGCGATATGATGCGGTATCTCCTTCTTGTAATCGTTGGTGCTAAAGGAGTCTCAGCGGACTTCGTCACAGCGATCAGGAACCTCATTGATTTTTTCTACGATGGACAAGCCCCGCTGATTGATGACGACATCCTGGACAAAATGTCGAAGTGCCTTGCAGGATTCCACGAACACAAGGAAGCTATCATGGAGGCTGGTGTAAGACGGGGAAAGAAAGGTCCGATTGAGCATTGGAATATTCCCAAACTGGAGTTCCTGCAGTCGGTGGTTCCCGCAATCAAGGCCAACGGCGTGCCTCGCCAATGGACTGCTGATGTCACCGAGCGCGCTCACATAACCGAGATAAAGGAGTGGGCCGATAAAACAAACCGGCAGGAATATGAGGCCCAAATCTGCCGCCATTTAGACCGCAGGGACAAATGTCGACTCTTCGAACTAGCAACCGCGATGGATAGTGCCGGGGTCGACTTGGGTGGCGCTGCATCGGGGGATCTTGATTCTGATGCTTGGGACGACGACGACGACGGGCCTCTGCGACTCAACCGGACATCCGAACTTTTGGAGCATATTGAATCGGTCGGCTTGTCGCAGCTTCGGCCTCGGATGAATTATTTTTCCGAAAGTCTCGCGCTCATAGAAGGCAAGAGAGCCATAGTAGTAGAATATAGTGTAAAGGTTATGGGTGCAGCCAGGCCTCCTGCTGCCTTTGAACATGGACCTAGCCAGGGCCTGGCTGGTTCCATATAGTGTTTTCCTCTTGCCTGCCCGGCAAAAAATGCCCCGCAGGGCGGAAAAAAATTGGGTTTTTGCGGGCCGATGATGCGCGTAGATTTGCTCCAAAACAGCCCTATTCTCGACTTCGTCCGGGCTGGTCACCACCTGATAAAAGAGATAGAGATAACCTCGGGTATATTGATTGCTGACGGCTCTCGGCACAGATTCGTGACCCGAGCCGTTCTCCCACACTTGACTTTGCGACTTGAGGGAGTTTTTTATTATCTTTTTCTTGTCTTTTTCTGCCTTTTTTTCGCTGCCGCCCACCATCCGCCGACACCCGCGGTTCCGTCTCCCTGCTTGCACAGCCTTTGTCGCATGCATCACCTGCTCGTCGACCCTCCCCGTCATTCGCACGGCCTTTGTCGCCCATGATGTCGCGCCGCCTCAGCTGTCTTGACCGACCCGCCCTTCTCCTCATCACGCGCTCACACCCGCGCTCACACCCGCCCTCCTCATCATCACGTCCCACGCCTGCAACGCCCGCCCTCCTCGCATCAGGCGCGCCGCCTCGCATCATGTCGCGCGCTCCCTCGGTCTGTCTTGACCGCGTCATCACGTCCCGCGCCCCTCGGTCTGTATTGACCGCGCTCGGCAACGCCCGCCCCCCTCGCATTATATGCGCCGCCTCGCATCATGTCGCGCCCCGCCTCGGTCTGTCTTGACCGCGTCATCACGTCCCGCGCCCCCTCGGTCAATACGCTCCCCTCGCATCACGCGCGCCCCCTCCCATCGACTACGCCTGATAACACCCGCGTTATCCGGCCTTGTGCGCCATGGCGCGCACCCTGTTCTCACGCGCTCATTGCGCGTGGGCCGCATATCGTCCAAAATGTGTTCTGTACTTAATGTGAATATACCAAACATACCTATTGACTGGTCAGGTACTACAAGTACTACGTGCGTGGATGTATGTACTTCAGATATATCAGTAGTTCTCGCAAATAAATACTGTGTCTACAATGATGCGTAAGAAGTCCGTGCCAAAAAAAAAAAAGAGACGCTGCAAAGTATCGACGAGTGAGTTATTATTCTAAGAGCCATTCCCCGAGGCCCTCCAGCATCCACGCCACATCGAGCACCGCCGCTTCCCAGTCCTCCTGGATTCCGTCGGGCATTGACGCGGGAGTGCGGCGCGAAGAACCCCAGAAATAGAGGCTTGCGACTACCGACAGAGTCCCGTTCTGACCGGGGATCGCCAACGTACCCCACTCGTCGCCGTACTCGGTTCCAGTCGAATATCGCCCGTCCGCGTCCTTCGTACGCCATGGCGGCTGTAGGCTGTCCCACCACTCCTTCCAAATCTTGCCGTAGTTGCTGAGATTCTTGATTTCCACGACGACCGTTTTTTTCTTTCCCTTCGGCCAGCGGCCTGCTCTAATCCACTCATCCAGAACCTCCGGCCGTCCAGTCTTTGGAATGGCTTGAGGGGGGTTTTCCTCGTATCCATGGGCAGCTTCGGCGCGCACCCACGCTTCGAGCAGCGCCTCGAAATGCGGCCCCAGCGGAATCGTGGTGAGGAGGTGGATGGTGCTCGACAGCCAGGCGGGCGCGTCTGTGGGTGTGAGCGGTCCATAGCGACTTGTTCGCGTCCTTTCCTGGCCTTCTCCCGATGCGAATGCGACGTAGCGAGCCTCAGGCGCGCCATCTGCACCGCCCAGCGCATCTGCACCGCCCAGCGCATCCGCACCGCCCAGCGCACCGGCGGCGCCCGACGCGCCTGTTCCCGTACGTCCCAATCCCCCCAGAAATGATGCGGCGGCACCCGAGGGCACAGGATGACCCTGCGGCGGGGGCGAAGCCGGCCGCACGTTGGTCTGGTCATCGGGGATAGCTTCGCCGGCGGCTGAGGAGGGAGCTGCACCGTTAGGGGTCGAGGACGGCGCTGTGCCGTCGGGGGTCGTGGAGGGGATTGTGTTGGTGGGAGCGGCGCCATCGGGGGTCGTGGTGGGGATTGTGTTGGTGGGAGCCGCGCCGTCGGAGCTCGTGGAGGGGATTGTGTCGATGGGCGCTGCGCCGTCGGGGGTCGTGGAGGGAGTTTTGTCGGTGGAAGCTGCGCCGGCGGGGGTAGAGGACGACGTTGCGGGGGGAGCGGTCGTGGAGGGGGTTGTGCCAGTGGACGCGGCGCCGTCGGGCTCCGTTGACGCGTTGAGGGTTTGGGGGGCGGACACCTTATCATTGAGGCGACGCGACTTCCTGACAGGGCTGTCCTGTGCATCGCCCGCCTTTCTCTTCGACCCCGATCCGGACGCCTGATTGGGGTTCGTCTTCTTCCTCTTCCGGGGCGCGTCCTCGTCATCCGTCTCCTCCTGCTCCTCCTCGTCTTCCCCGGCCACTTGCTTCTTCCTCTTCGTCCCCTTCCTCTTCGAGGCCTTGGACGCGTCCTCCTCCTCCTCCTCCTCATCGTCCGCATTCGCTTTCTTCTTCTTTCCGTTCGCCTTCGATGCATCCTCTTCGCCCTCCCCGTTCTTCTGCTTCTTCCCCTTCGCCTTCCCCGCCCCCGATACACCCTTCTCGCCCTCCTCATCCGTGTTCTTCTGGCGTTTCTTCCCCTTCCCCTTCGATGTGTCTTCCTCTTCGCCCTCCCCGTTCTTCTTCTTCCCTTTCTTCCCCTTCGTCTTCTCCTCCACGCCCGCCTTCTTATTCCGTGATGTGCCCTTCGATGATTTCTCCTTCTCCGCCTTCTTGCTTTTGCGTTTCTTCGCGCGCGCTGTTGATGCAACGGACGCGTCGGAATCCTCTGAGGAGGAGGACGAATCTGAGTCCGACGACGAGTCGGACCCAGATTCGTCGGGGTCGGGGTCCTGGGAGATCTTGTACTTCGCTCCTGCGAGCAGATCGTCGGGGAGCGTCGCCTCCTTCTGCTCTTGTGCCGCTGGCGTTACGCTGTTAGTTTTGTCTTATCAAATTCACGTACATCCACTTACTGAAAGCTGTCGCCAGATACTCTTTCATCAGGGCAAGTATGCTGCCTCAGCGCTCTCGGGCCCACTGCGGAAAGTGAGCAGGCACCGCCGCTCGATTGCAGCCCATGGAAAGACTGGAAACGCGGATTTTAGATTGTTTTCGTCATAGACACAGAATGCACTCACTGTATCGTTCGCAATTCCCCGCCATACTTCGGGATAGGACCACCAAGCAAGACAAGCGAATGAAGACCTGTCCTTTCCATAACCCCGTGCATGATGGGCGTAAGGAACTTCCCCACTTCGTCAATGCATCTGTTTTAGCCGTGAGTTTGCGATTCGGGCGAAGTCGCACGTTATAAACCTACCGTTGCCGGGCCTCCGGACTTTTAGAGGGAACCTCGTTCAATGCCTTGTCGTATTCCTCCCGCGCCTTGGCGGCCGCTGCCTTCGCGCGGACACCGAAATCTGCCTTTTCGGCGCTTGACAGCTTGTCGAATACTTCGCGCGCCACATGGGCGCGAAACGAGGCATCAGGAGACTTCTTGGTCTGTACGCTGCTGCCCTCGCTTGCGGCATTGGCCCAGCGTTCCGCCACGAGGGGTGCGACATGGTCCGCGTAGCGTTCGTGCATAAACTGCTGGTAAGCTTGCCTAGCCTTGGGCGGAGCGTGGTATCCAGAGACTTTGGCGAGGAGTATGGCCCATGGGTCTTTTCGAGGATCTAGCTTTCTGTAAACCTGCTTGCTGATGTGGCGAACGCGATATTTGAGCCAGCGTCGGATGCGCTGGAAGACGGTGAGTGACTATGACATAATGTCACAGTGTGACTTACCGCGTCGAGAAGGTCAATGCGTTTGCGCCTTTCCCCCTCCTCCTCCTCAGAAAGCTCCTCCTCCTCCAGAATCGCATTGGGATCGAACTCGGGCAGCGGGAGGTCCGGCTCTTCATGGTCAGCCAGGCGCCAACTAATCCGAGCGTGGAATTCGTTGCTGATCTTCTGGAAGTAATCGGCTTCCGCTCGCCATCCTCGCGCGAGTGCATCGGCATACGGGGGGATGTGAGGCTGCAGAACTGTTTCGCGCGCCCCTTCTGCCCACAGGCGTAAATTCTTGTGGTTCTCTTTCGGGATTCTCTTGCGCGCTTTTTTAGCACTGATCGCCATTGGTCTGTACTGATCCCTCGACCGTTAGTTGACAAGACTCGGTTTGTTCAATGCGACGTACTGGTTCCCCCTCGACGCCTCGAAACTACGCCCGTAACGTTGGTAGATGCAAGTTTAATCAAGAAGGAATTCAAATAGGCAATACGCCTGCGGCAAAGTTAAGCCCCATTCATGCGGATCTCGCTCCAGGATCTCTGCAACCATCAAGGAACACTTCCATCTGATTTCAAGCGTCTGTCCCCTTTTATCTCGCGTAGCTTCTTGTCGCGTCCAAAAACTATATAATCTCCATAAGCTAGGTCGTGGTATTCCACCCCCCACTACAATCCCCCTCTCATAAATTCCCTCTCAGTATGACCAACGATACTTTCCATTCCGCTCCCGCAGCGTCGAACGCTGCGGGAGCGGGGTCGGGTTTCTCTCCCTCCCCGCTGCCCTCCCAGGGACCGCCGCCGCCCTTCCAGACGATGGCCCCCGCCGCCCAAAACCCTGCCCCGAACACCGCCGTCGACTGTGGGTTTTCATTCTTGTCTGCTAACCAATCTTGATAACTGATACATTTTAGTGGATAACGCCCTCCTCGCGATGAACAATGCCGTCGACGCGATGGCCAACGCCACCACTGCCTTCTTTCAGGCGGCAGATCTTGTCAACGCTAGCGTCGCCGCCTTGAGAGCTCCCCGTACGTAGAATTTCTTATCTTCTTCATCAACGCCTCGTACTGACTATTTCTTAGCTGTTGCCTCTACGAACGGCACTATCGCGAGCACCGGGCCCTGGGTCGCTGGGCTCTACGACGTCATCCCCGCCGAGCCCTTGCGCGCTATTCCCGACAATGGCGACAAGTGGTACGCCATCACCCGCGGCAAGTATGTGGGGCTCACCAGGAACTCGGCCGTCTCCCTCAACGCGGTCACCGGCATCTCCACTGGTCTCGCTGAGAAGCACAACTCGCAGGCGGATGCCCTCGACTACTTCAACGCTGCTCTCGCCACCGACGCAGTCGCTGTGATTCGTTAAGGTATTATATTCATTTTCAGAACTTTCTCTCGCTCACTCTCATTTCTCAGGTTCTCGTTCTCGTTCTCGGTGTTCGGGGTGGGCGCGTGTCGGTGATGTGGTACATGTACTTGTTTGTAGTCTATTCTCCAATGCATGGCGCGTCGGGCGCGTATCCCCTCTTCTCGGTGATTCGCCCACATGAGATTCGATCTTGATTTCTTTTTGGAACCGAAGTCCCATCAATCGATGTAATCAAGGTCCGGATTGTTTCCGTCAACGCGTGGCTACGCTTGGGCCGTTTGTTTCTGGTTTCCTCCCACTCGCTTCCGTACCTACCGAACTTGGCACAAATCCCACATTGCAATCATCGAACCATCAACCGGTATCAAGCTTCTCGCGTAGCCAGAGGCAGGCTGGGCTCGGGGTCAAATGACAATAATCACCTCAGTCCTGGGACGCTTCCACCTCTTGTACTGAGCAACATGGACGAAGCTGAAGACGATGCCGACTTAGCCCGCTTGGCTACTCTCCTGGCCAATGTCAGCCTGTCTGGAGATGCCTCGCGTGATCGTCATCGGGCTCGCACACCACCTCCCAGGTATACTCGAACTGCGCCATCCACCTCTCGTGTCCCCCCACCGGCCTCTCCGATCTTGAGCAGCGTGCCTTCAACGCCGAGCCGCCCCGCTCGGAATACCGCTGGGCCCGCCTCGCGTACTCATGTCCCCCCATTGGCATCTCCAATCTCGACCCGCACGCCTTTGATGCCGCGCCGCCCCGCGAGGAACGTCACTGTGCCCGCCTCGCCTACTTCTCGTGTCCCCCCACCGGCCTCTCCGATCTCGAACAGCGTGCCTTCAACACCGCGCCGCGATCGCTTATACGTGGTTCACACGCCGGAAAGAATCAGTGTCACCTCACACTGGTAAGTCCCTTTCTTCTCTTTGCTGTCTACCTCACTTGACTTGTGTCTCCCAGGTCGGAGGCAGCGAGCCAGACGCAGGGCATCGCGGGCTGCAGGCCTGTTCTTCTTACCAAGAAGAATAAGAAGAAATCTCGCACTCCAAAGGGCGGTTACGCGGTGTTTCGCGGCCGACAGCCGGGTGCCTATCCCGACTGGTAAGATGTCCTGGATTACACTCTCCCATTCTCTCGCTGACGGGCGCCCACAGGAACACCGCAGAACAGCACGTTCGAGGAGCGTCTGGCGCTGTTTGTCAAGGCTATCCGACCTTCGACGGCGCGCAGGCCGCCTATGATTATGCGTTCTCAAGGTCTTGGACCCGGGTCTGTACCTCTCGCCCCGCATCACCCGGCCTCACCACGTCGGCCGCTATCCCCGCATTGCCCACCTCTGCCGATCTCGAACAACGAAACCCTCTTCATGGATACGCGGAAGGCGACAACGACAAGCAGAAATGGTATGTCGTCTACGCTGGCATCGACCCGGGCGTATATCAGTCATAGTGCGTGATTCTTCTGTCTTCCGATCTGTACTCACCGCATTCACCCAGTATCGAGTGCGCCCTCAATACGGTTGGCCTCAGCAACGCGGCGTTTGACTCGGCGGATGACAAGGACACCGCCGTGGCGATGTACACATTTGCCGTTGAACACGGCGATATTCGTGTCTTGCGCCACAGATACTTGCCATGATCGTATATACCTCGCTCTTTGTACTCTATCGTGCCTGCAATCGAAACGTTCCATCCCAATCCATATGCCAGAACTCTAAAATGAAGTTTTGATACATACGTGACTTTCTCGTGTTGGGTGACGCGCATCGGCCTACGATGAGCTACAGTGGCCATTAGACTATCTAACACATCCGTCCCGATATTGGCTGAGCACCGGAACTCTGTCATTAGGATTCCGGCACCCGTTCCGTGGGCGGTGACCCATTTTGATTTCTCCTGCTATTGCGTGTCGCCCCGTTCGACCCTGGCCCCAGTTGCAACAAATGTTGGTTATAACATAGCCTTCAATTTTTTGGATGCATAACCCTGTCAATAAACGCGTCGTGGTACAATCTATCGTGTCTTGAGCAAAATGTGTATAAATAATAGCTAGGGAGTTCCCTTGGCTGGATGTGCCTTGTTTCTGTGTGCGTATAAGGGCTACTATGGTACTGGAATCTTTTCCCAAATTTTTGGGTAGACAGTGGCTCGCCGGATTATTCGGCGCATTTGTTTTTGAGTTTATGGCTGTTTAGGGGCAAAGTGAACTTGTTACAGAACACACTTTAACGTCACAACCCAGTTGCCTTATAGGACTGGTGGGCTCTTTCCTCTGTTTTCCATGTTTCTACCTTCCCATTCGGCTTAACTCCGCCCGGTCTTGTGTCAACCGACCTATACGCACTACATAATGATCAGATACTCTTCCCGTCCCTTTCTAATTGGACCACTTTACTTTCCGGCGTCGATTTCTGCCCCAACCGACGCTTCACGGGACGTTGCACATTTCATTTGCTATGTGGTAAGTGCGCGCTCTACAATGAAAACTAGTATACTAATTGAATCCAGCGACGTGTTCCCCTCCAAACTACGACCGACCGACAGCAGTCGCACCTCACGAGCGATTATTAAGACGTTGGGCAACACCCGAAACTAACTAGATTCTACCGTCGCCGCTGTACCTCTAGGGCCTTACGAATTGTTGTCCACGCTCTGAAGCATACCATGCACACATTTTTCCAATTCTGAGGCTATTCATTCAACTATCATTATCTTCCAGATTTTTTTCTGAAATGCACTAATGTTGCCGACGTCGCGAACTTGTTACTGATGTTCCCGTTAGTGCGAAATTGTTACATTGTATCCATCATTCGTTGCTCCATCATGTCCCCCTCGACCTCGACGCCCGACCAACTCGATGAGCAAAAGCTCGAAGTCGCCCGAGCCAAAGCGCGGGCTCGCATGGCAAAGAATCGTGCACTGCTTAAAGAGAAGTCAGCTCAAGAGCAGGAAGAAGCCCGTACCAGAGCCCGCGAAGCACAGGCCGAGTTTCGTCGGTGAAATCGCATTCGGCTCCGTGCGAATCAGAGCGAGAGAAGGAAGATGTGCGTCTTGGCCTCCTCACATAATCCCTACTGACGTAGTGAAACAGGGCATTCATCGCTGAGCACGGGGAAGCCGCGTACGAGGAGAAGCACGCCAAACGCCTCGCAAGACGGTCCGCTGAGATCGACAGGAAGAGACGGGCGAGAACTCAGGGCCGTGGCAGCACGAAGCGGGCTGCTCAGGCGCGCGAGAAGGTCCTCAGGCGCGCAAGAGGGACTGTCTCCTAACTTTATCACTTTGCGCGCTCACTTTACTCATCTGTACATTCTTATCCACAAATATATCTATTGCCAAATAATCGTAGAGAGACACAGAAGTAGCGCGAACTAGCTAAGCGACTGGCTGCAGGAAATGACGATACAAATATGGTGTATAGGGATACGGGTGGGCCCGGGCAACTACAGGAGGTAGCATTGCGCGGGGGCGGCGAGGGGGGACGTGGGGGCCTCAGGCGCTCCTGCATCGGCAGGGGTGTGGGCGGCGTCACGAAGAGCACGAGCTTCACGAAGGGCACGACCTGCCAGTGTGGCCGCATTGGGGTGTCGGAATCGAGTGGCGGAGGGGCGATGCACGGGGATGACGGGGGGGCGCGCAGCGCGGATTCGGGCCCACTCTTCCCGTTGCTGCTGGTCCTTGCGCTCCCGTCGGCGTTGCTGTCGTTCCTGTCGGGCGATAACTTCGGGGGTGGGGTGATATCCGATATGGAGGAGGAAAGATCTGTTGTGGAAACGGCGCGGTATGTTGCGCACATCGAGGACAACGCTGCCGTTGGAGACCGTTGGGTGGACAAGCGTAGACGTGCCGGGTATCAGCATACGAGGATTGTGGGCGAAGCGGTAGTCGCCATCGACGATGGGAGGGGGTATATTTTCGTCCCGCTCCGTATCCCGCTGCCAACGACGGACGCGGGCGATGGCGCGGGCGCGGGCACGGGCATGCGCGCGGGCTTCCGCGTCGGCGTCGGCACGGGCACGAGCGTCAGTAGCTGCAAAGGAGGAGTGAGCCGACGACGAGCCAGAGCGGTATTGAGGACTTACAAAGAAGAAGAGCTGTCCCATCGGTATCGCCGGTGTCAGAAGAGGCCGGCATGGGTATCGTATGAGTGCGATTTTTGGCGATTCAAAATTTTGAAGTGTGAAGGGCGGGCAGGGAAGGTGGGGCCAAGAGCAAAGAAGAGGGCGCATTTATAGGGCCCGGAGACCAGGGGATCATCACATCACATGGCGACGAGTGTGTTGAGGTCGACTGGCGATAAGTTATAAACGAGCGAAACGGGCAGCAATTCGAGACGAGCGTGTGCGGGACGAGATTGAGTTTGGATATATTTGTCTTGAGGGCTGTCGCCTTTTGCGACACAGCCGCTGATCACGCTTGACTACGACGAAATACTGACTACTTCGAGCTCGTTCTACACCTCGTCGACACTACTGAAAAGCCCGACAATATCGTTCAAACGGTCCACCCTGTTCTCCTCCTTCAACTTCTTCTGGGAATTCGACGCGTTTTCCTCAAAGTCACGGTCCGAAGCGCGCCCGTTCTCCACCCAGCGGTCAATACCTGCGTCCATGTGCTGCATCACCAGATAGTGGGTCTCGTCGCGGTCCACCATTGTGAACGAATAAGGCATCCACCACGCCGGAAACATGAACGTGGATCCGACAGGGAAGGAGGCGAAGACTTTCGATCCCCAGAAGATGATGTCCCCGACGTCTGTGAAGCGCGTGTCGTAGGTCCCCAGGGCGGTCAATGCACGGACCCCATAGAGCGAGTCGCGGTAGTCTTTGCGCGCCAGTCTGTCTGGCGCCGCAAACTGGTATTCGACCTCAGTCCAGGCGGTGGGTCTGTGTATGCGCGTTTCGTCGAAGGGGAGGTGGAGGTTGGGGTCGCTGTCGAGAACCTGCTCGATGGTATGCTGTCCTCGCTCCCACATCTTTGGGAAGTACTTGCGGTACGCGTCTGGATGTGTTATTGATCAAAAGCCAGTCGCAGAATTGAAAGATACATTGTGTACCATTTTGGAAGGATATCACGTCTTGAATGCCGGCGTTGTTGCGCAGGAGCGCCAGCTCTACACAAGTCTCAAGGGTATGCTGTGCATTCTGGGGTCGCTGCCAAAAAAACTAATCAATAAATTGCCTT
This sequence comes from Mycena polygramma, assembly GCA_029449255.1. Lineage (NCBI taxonomy): Eukaryota > Fungi > Basidiomycota > Agaricomycetes > Agaricales > Mycenaceae > Mycena > Mycena polygramma. The sequence continues at coordinate 219,079 of JARKID010000013.1, read as the reverse complement.
TATAGACACGGAGTGGCTTACTACACAACCTCGATCGCCGTACACGATCCCGTCGCGAAGCGCGTCACCTCCGAGTCGGGTGCGATGCATTCCCTTTCGTGCCTTGCCCATAGCGTAGGTGGCGTCGGCGATCGCAGTCTCCCAGCGTGGAACATCGGTCGGATACCCAAGCAAGACGGCCCCGACGAGATTCATGCGGTCCACCCAGGGCGTTGCTTCTCTGAATGAAATACAAATACCTCGTAAGTCGAGCAGCTTCGTCGATGGAAAATCAGGCTTACAGGTTCCAATCGAAGAAGCGGAAGCCAAGGCGCCGCAGATGGGCCCTACTGACTGCAGTGGGCTCTGGCTTGATCTCTAGTGGGAGGTGCGGACGGAGCGAAAGCGGTGTAATTCTGTTTTTGACGAAGAACCCGTAGCGACGCCAGACCTGCGGGTACGGCGCGTACCGATGCTGGCCGCCGACATGAGGGGACCAAGGAGGTGTCGGTTCAGGAGACGAGGGGCGCGCGGGCGATGAGGGGGGCGACGAAGAAGGCGGCAAAGACGCCGAGGACGACGGTGGAGAGGGTGGAGAGGACGAAGGGTCTCCTTCCGTTTCTTCGTCCGAGCTGGAGTCTGAGTCCAAGTCGGGGGTCGGTGGGCGCACATTGGTTTCACCACGGTAGTACGGCTCGTCAACCTCGCGCTTGCTGATATCTTCCAGTGCGATGACCAGTCTCTCGCTGAGCGTGTATGGCATGTTTACACGAGCAGTGTGGGGTGCGACGTCCCAAGAAGGGAGGGAAGCGGGTTGTGCCATTTCGTCGAGGTGAAGGTAGGGATGGGGCGGAGGTAAGCTTTTGAAACTTATTATTCTTTATTTTCTCAGTCTGGAAACAGGCACGGCATCGCTGGCTGATTACTGTGACGGGAATCAGCGCCCGCGTGGGTCGGTCACTGAGCTGATGCGTGTAACTCGTCAAATTTCCTTGGGTACGCTGATTTTCCCTAATTTTGATTCCTGAACTCACCTCTTATCCCCGCGTTTCAAGACTTTCCACTGTCATTTAAGGCTGCGACGACTCCGATCTTTCGACACTTTCCATTCTCAAGACCTCAATGTCCACCAATACTTGTGCACGTTTCCTTCTTTACCCCTGCTGTCATTTATCAACTCATTTTGCAAGGTCGCGCCCTGGTTCTGTACTCCAAACCCCTATTGCTCCGACAAACTTGCTTGCAGAGGGGTGAAGTTTGGCCCCGCATGGACTATCTTTTTTCGTAAGCCCTTTGATATATTCAATTATTACCTTCTTTTGACGATGAATCTCAGCTACGCGATCCTGTTGTACCAAGACGGGATCATTGCCGGCGGGAGCAAGATAGAAGACGAGGACGAAGACGAAATTCCCGACCTCGTTCCTTACGAAACAATATTCCCGAGCCACATGTGCTACGATGTCTCGTATGTCTGTAGGCCGACGGCGCAGATGGTGGGCATTCTCTGTACAAGGGACGCCTTTTCTAACGCCTAATTCTTTGCAGGCACCGACTCCCATTCGGGCAAAGCTGTGACTTTAGATATTTTGTGACGTGTCTTTAAAAAAAATTGCATCTTATTTCTCTGGCTTCCACCACAATGTCCGTCTATCAGTCGGCAGTCAGCGAACTACGTCGCGCCATTCTCACGCATGCATTGGTCGTCCGGAAGGCCCAACTTGCCACGGGTACTGTTTTTTATTCAAAGGGTAAGGATGTCCGTACAACTAAAGTGCATGTTTAGGTTATAGTGAACATCAGCGCGCCGCAGAACAGCGGAGGAGAGCGTCCCGCAAGCTCAGAGCAGCCATTCTGCGATACAACGCCGCGGCGGCGGCGCTGCCGACCCCACGCGAACCGTTGACCTGGGCGGTCGTCACACAAAATTCATTCCTCGCCAACCTGTAGAAATGGAAGACCATCAGAGATCCCCAGAGAGTTGTGGGAGATTCAGACGTCCGGAGGGAACCAAATTAGATATATTCGAGTCGATCTTGATTCTGGTAACAATTTCGAATCGTAAGCGAGTGGAAACTTATGGAGGTATCTTTTTGATGCGCTTGGACTGAAGCTTCGCAAAGCGATAGAGAAACAACTGTACTAGAATTGATTGAGCAAGAGCTGCAGATAGAAGAGGACGAACCAGGATTGGAAAGCCTGGGTTTGGGGCTTCAGCCAAGAAAAAAACCTAGGAAAACTGGGACGGTCAGACCGCTGATCAGGGCAATCGGGCCACATGGTGGCTAGATACAGACCCTAGATTCCTGGAAGCACTTTGCTCGCGAAGCTGATGGTCGTGAAACAAGTTCAGGATCACATGAAACAATTTCGCGGGCATTCCGCCGCCGCCGCATCGCATGAAAGAAGCTAGCGGACACTCCGCCGAGACTGGTGATCCTGTGGCCGAATACCTCCAAGTCCGAATCTCCTTGCACACCAAGGAAACACCAAGCACACAAAAATCAAAGGTGAATTGGTTTGCTGAGTTTCGCTATTGCACTCACATTGCATGTCAGTCGTGATCTCGGATGTCAGTGGAGGTAAGTCATAGTTCACCTGAAAGTTTCGCTTGCTCAGTTATTTATTTCAGCCAAAAACAATTACGCATACCTGTCGCAACGAAAGGCGGGAGGTAGGTCTATGCGCGATCTTTTGGTGCATGCGCTTACACGTTTACCAGATAGACTCGCAGGTGAAGTCACTTGTGATTCTTGACTAGCTGCTGCATTCACATATTTATTGGCTCAGGTAGCTCGCGACGGCGAAGGGGTCGAGGTAAGATCACTTGCGTTGCTTGCGATGATGCTCACGTATACTTCGACCTTGTTTCAGGCATCTTGGAGTTGGTTGCGTCAAGAGCAGCAAGAACGGCAGCAAGAACGGGGACGACTGGCGGCGAGCGAATGCGCCAGGTGCAAAGCCGCCATCGCCACGATCCTCGACGAAGGGGCGAGAGCGATCTACTGCGCGTCGTGCGGCGGTGACATGATGTGCGAAGAGTGCAGCAGGCTCGCCCACGCGTCAAACCCTCTCCATTTCGTTCAGGTGAGCTGTGCTTCGTGCAACTTGAAAAGTGTGCCGAGATTGACGCTCAGGCTCTTGAATCGTAGGCGTGGTGCGACGATATGCCGTTCTGGAGACAGATGCGTTTGCGCGACCTCGGTCTCGTCTTCCAGCTCGGCCACGGAGGTGAAGAGTGTCCTGCGCCCCAGGAGGGACAGCGTTTGGTCGTGATAATGGACATCAGCGGCGTTCAGACCGTTGTGTACAGGTATTGTGGTTGCGGACAGTTCGAGGCGACGGAGGCGGGTAACAGCCAGCAGTTGCAGGGGAATGGCTGGTATCGGACTACGTTGACTGCTGTGGAACCATCAGTGTAAGGGTTTTATTTCTAATGGACCATGGTCTATCAAATGACGGAGAACTGCAGGGATGAAGACGAAGAATATGACGAAGACATGCCTGAACTCCTTCCTCCAGACGGATACTTTCCCCCGCTCCCTCAAATATATACCTTGACGCCGACTGTGAGCTCTTCCTTTGCAGTCTGCTCGGCTGTTGTGATTTTAACTTACAGACTCCATGTTAAGGCCAAGCTCTGATATAATATAATTGCCGTCTGTTGCATAGCTCTTACAGTCGTGAATGAGAATCAAAATATTATATTGCTTGAATACGCGTGTACAGAGGTCAATTTCTGAGGGCCTTCAGCCGACGGGGCGTCGCGCATGAACGGTTAATCCCACGGAGGAACACCGACATTCGCTCCGGGAGAACGGATAGGAAAGGTCCCGGGGAGGCAGATATATGTAGATAGATTGAAGACGATCTTCGGCGTAGTCACTAGTTGCAATAGCATGCTGAATGTTAAGCGAGCGAAATGGAGGTATCTTTGATGCGCTTTGGCCGAAGGTTCATGGCGGGCGAAGTAAAAGTGAGGGAGAGTGGGACTGCAATTTTACAGATCGAACAAGGAAAACGAGTGATTGGGTCCAGTGCAGCCTGCGCAGATGGAGGGAAAGGTACGAATTACTAGCTGCGAACGGTGATCAGAATAATCAGACGGGAGCTGGCTAGATACACACCTGGTAGGTTCCTGGGAGCACCTCTAGGCGGGCGAAGAATGATGGTCGTGAAACAAGTTCCTTTCACATGAAACAATTTCGCGTGAACCCAAATGCACCCAGTAGCGCAGGAATTATATTGAATCCGAACTGCGAGGACGCTGCAAGCACCAGACTCCACCCCCAAACTGCGAGGACCATCCAGGCTCAGGCTGCAAACGCGCTGCAAACGCGCCGCAAAAAAAAAATGTCAGAGGTTGGCCCGCTGCTTGCACATGAAGTTCTACTCAGCTGTGTTCATTTACAGTCGCCTTGGGCGTCGGCGCGGAGAAGACGTCAAGAAATGCAGCGTCTGACGGCCATTGATCACATTTCTTGCGAATCTCACCACGGAACGGCTGGGGTAAGTGTAATATACTGCGATATTTTGGCAGCTGCACTCACATTTTCTGTCGACTTTTCAGATTTTGAGGGGGCAGGTACGTTGAATGCGAAGCTGGCCAGGAGTCGTGCTAACATATTTTACCTTTATCTTAGGTACCTTGGGTATCGGCGCTTCAACGGCGGCGAGAACGAGAACGGCTGGCGGCAAGCGTATGTGTCGCATGCAACGGCGACTTCGCTTCCATCCTCGACCGGGGGGCTAGAGCCATCTACTGCCCGTCGTGCGGCGGTCATACGATGTGTGAGGAGTGCAGCAAGCTCGCCCACGCGACAACTCCTTTGCATTTCATTCGGGTGAGCCGTGTTAGTTGCGTATAAGGGTGTTGAATTGGTGTCTTAACTAATTCACGCCCAACTGAACAGGAACCGGTCTATATTCAATAGAGGTTCGGGAGTTCAGCGTCGGGTGTAAGTTCGTTACCCGTTTGCTGGACTCCCGGACTATAACTACAACAAATACATAATTACAACTGTAAGGGGTCGTGATCCCGGCCCAAAGTTGGGACGGATGAATATACCCCTTTACACTCCTCCCCTCAGGACGAGCTCGTGAGTCCGACATTCACGCGCAAGAAAACAAGTCTGCCTCCGGGATTTGTTCTGGTACTTGCACCGTTACCCGTGGTTGCCCTGCGTCACGCTAGGCATCCACGGGTTTGGTGTTCTCGTCGGGAGTGGGGACGGCGGGCGTGGTGCCAAGCGTCACGCTGGCATTGGTCTCGTCGCTCCGCGGTGGCGGGGATTCCGGAGACTCGCGTGGCTGCTGGTTTTCAGGCCCCTCGACTGGTGCCGTCAAAACTTCGCCAGATTCTGGCTCCACGTCGGCAAGATCCCTCATCTCCGTGTCCACGGCAGGGACGGCAGGCGCGGGGTGGACGACGGTCGGGGCTGGCCAATATCCCGATGGCACTTGAAGAGACTGAGTAATCACGCCGGGCCTCACAGGCCCGTACCGGATATATTGCCATCGGGTAATTTGGCTGTCCGGCCAGTGCGGAATTTCGTCTACGTTCATCGGGGATTCCGCAAATTGTTGACGCAATGGGTCCGTCCCCCCTTCGCGACGATTTCGCCAGGAGGTCGCGAACGACTGGAGCAGTTCCGCCGCTGAGGACCCTTCCCAGACTCCGTGCGTCACTACCCACGCGAATCCCAGCGCCGTAGTCATGTTCGTCCCATCGAAAGGGAACGCTTCAAGGTTGTTAGACGCGCGGTGGTACCCACCAGTGCGGACAAAGTGCTCGAAAAGCCCTCGGACCGAAAATCCAGTGAGTACCACACGCACGAAATTGGAGTGATGCAGGGACGTGGGGTCGCGGTTGGGGGAGATGAAGGTAATGAATCGGGCCGCTAGGACGTCGTTTCGATCGGGGCGCGAGCCCACAGGCGAGTCCTCAGTCGGCCACAATCCATTCTCCAGGCGTACACCCTGCATCCAAGTGTGGGGTGCCACCGACGACCATTGTGCCATTACATCCTCGAGGTTGCCCGCAGGCCCCAGCGGGTTCGTAACCGCCAACTCATTTGTTGGCGGCAAGGAGAATCCAAGATAGGACTGCTCCCTATACAAGAACCTCGCCGGGGCCGTTTCGGGCGTCGGGTTCTCTGGGATGGTCGCGTGCGCTTCAACGGGCGGCATGGCCACGTCCTCGACGGGGACGTTGGGAACTCGGTCGGGTGCGTCACGGTCGGGTGGGATGCGGGGCAGCAGGTTGACCTGGGGCGCAGGTCGTCCTTTGCCCACTTTCACTTCTCCGCGCCCTTCGCGTTCCCGCTTCATCCTCCGCCGATCGGTTCGAGTAGGCCCCGGTTTGGTGCCTCCGGGAAGCGTACGACGCGACATGGGCGTGGTATCGCCCGTCGTCGCGTAGAGCCACGCAGTATTGGCGGCGGTCTGACGGCGCATGAGGTATTGCACTCCATCTGACCGGCTCGCGGTTGGGTGGTGACTGTAGTAGTCCCGCAGGTAGACGAAGGCCGCCCTCGCGCGGGGGCAGCCAGCCGACATCCATCGCAGAAGATTGCGCATCTCACGCACCGAGTTGATTCCGACGGTTGCCCATATCCCCGCCCCGACAGATTCGGGCGGGCTGGGTGCCGGCACAGCGTGGGGCGACTCTGCCCCAGTTTTGCGCCGGGCTTCGCCTACTCGGGTGCTTTCACGCGCGCGGAACTTCTTCAGTTCCGTCTCTTCTTCGTCGGAGTCGGTAGTTCCGCCGTATTCGCTCTCCTCCTCGCCGACGGCCGGTGTGGGGAATATGGGGTGCCCAGTCCTATCCAGGACAGCTTTATCGACGTCCGGTACCTCACGCAGTGGTGGAGTGGTCGATGACACGCTCGACGGAGCTTTGGATCCGCGCGTTTCACGAACGCGATCCCGCAGCTGTTGTTCTTTGGCGCGCTCGTGGTGCGCCTGGGACTGAGCACGGTGCTCCTCCCGGTGCGCTCCACTTTGCAGCGCGTCAGAGTATCCGCTTCGGACATCGCGCCGGGGCGTCTGCCGCCCCACATCTTCGCGGGCGTTTGCAGAGCCGTGGTGGTAAGTCTCCTGAGTGCCACTTTGGGCCCTCTCGAATTGGCGGTGTTCGCGGTTGCGTTCTTCACGGCCGCGTTCTTCTTCGCGGTCGCGGAGTTCCCGACTGCGCTGCTCTCGCTCGCGCGTCGACCGGTCACGCTCCCGGCGGTCGCGGTCGCGCTGTGCCTCGTCGCGTTCACGATCCATGCGAGCCTTGTCGTCACGCTCGCGCCGTTCGCGATCGAGACGTAGCGACTCATCGCGGGCGCGCATGGTGCTTGCGTACGGGCCAGTATACGTCACCGACCCACTGGTGTAAGTGCTCTGAGCCCTCGGGAGCGGCGTGCTGCCCCATCTGTCCGTGGCAGTTGCGCTATTGAACGCGCTGGGGCGTGGGGCGGGCGTATTTTGTACGCCCGCGGTTGGTTGGTTGCCTGTCCTGTTGGCGGGCACTGATCCGAACAGTTGAGGGGCGGGCTGGGCTGGCACAGGGCTGCCCACTTCCGCGTCGAGGTTGGAGAAGTCGTCGGGGGGTGGCGGTATCCAATCTGGCACGTCGATGGCGGGGACCCACGCGCGGTCGCTGAGGGGTCCCTTCCAAAAGCTGCCCGATGGGTGGCGCCAGTACCAGGTGCCGCCTCTGCTCTTGACCCAGATCTTTGGGTCGCGTTCTTGAGGTGCGTTGGTCATGGTGGTGGTGAGAGAAAAGAAATTGATGTTTGTCGATCCCGTTGATGGCAAATATTACCTAAGCCCTAATAATTATTTGGGCTTGGGTAAATCTTGCCATCGAGTGACCCCGGCCGCCTCGAAGTATTCGTCGAGGGCCGTTAATTCATTCAGCGCCGCGGGCGATTCCCAGGTATGGTCGCCCGCTGTCCAGCGCACCCAAAACTCGACTTTCCGTCCCACCCAGCGGTGCTTCTCGATTTCATCGACGAACCATTCTTGTTCGTCGGGCATACCGAAGTCGTAGAACCGCTGCACTTCCCGGCTTGGGAATATGGTCTCATCGTTCGGCTCATGCGGGCGAAGTAGAGAGCTATGGAAGTTCGGGTGAATTTTGCGGGCCTTCAGCTCGCTGGGCAGGTCCAGTGTATAGTTAGACGTGCCCGGGTTTGCCTTGATAATCTTGTACGGCCCAATAAATTTAGGGGCAAGCTTACGCGCCCGCCCCTTTGGCAGATTCAAGTTCTTCGTCGAAAGATATACGAGATCTCCCTCGTCATAGGGAATTTCTTCCCTTCTTCCTCTATTCGAGTAGTGTGTAGCCCGCACACGCGCCTCGATGATGTTATCGTGCGCGCGGGCTATATTGGCCAAAGCCTTCTCTACGAATTCCCGCACTCCCGGGTAGTCGGTAGCCTCCGCTTCTATCCCTCCCATTCGAGGAACGTAGCCATAGTTTAGCTCGAAGGGTGCGAACCCCGTTGAGGCGCTTATGCTCGAGTTAATTGCAAACTCGATCATTGGCAGCAGGTAGACCCAATCTTTCTGGGTCGGATCCACGATGGAGCGTAGTATTTGAGTGACATTTCGGATGGCGCGCTCCGATACCCCGTCTGTTTGGGGGTGGAAGGAGGTCGACATAAGTAGTTTCGACCCTGTAAGTCGGTGGAGTTCGCGCCAGAACTTGGCGGTGAACTTGGCGTCTCGGTCCGTTATGATGGACGAAGGGACTCCGTGCAGTCGCACAATGTCCCGTACGAATAGCCAAGCCACGTCCGACGATGTATCCGTGACTTTCATTGGGATAAGGGCTACCATGCTGGTTAATCGACAGATCACCACCAGCATGTAGTTATATCCCAGACAGCTCGGGAATGGCCCCACGAAATCCATCCCAATCGAGTCCCAAGGATGTCTCGGGATGGGTAGTGAATGGAGCAATCCGACGGGGGCTTGATTTAATGTCTTGGACATGTCGCAAGCCCCGCAACTGTCGCAGAATGTCTCGATTTCGGGGCCCATCTTGGGCCACCAATACCATCGTCGCACATATTCCGCGGTTCGGAGTTCGCCCAGGTGCCCAATGGTTTTGTGCGCCTGGTCGATCACAATCTCTGTGAGTAGTCGTTTGTCGTGCAGTTTCATCCCGCGAGGTATAGCGAGGCATTTTGCCCCTGCCACATTGCGGGCATAAATTAGCCCGTCTTCCATGGTGAATTGCTGGAACGCCGTGGGGTGCAGTTCCACTTTGGACAGCACTGAGTCCTTCGCGTACCCTTCCTTGACCGCCGCCAGGAAGGAGGTGTCCCCTTCCACCCGTGGTCTAAGAGGCTCCGCGGACTGCAGTGATTCTTCCAGGGATATAGCCGACATGTCGAATCCCCTATCTTGCATCCGCTCCGCGTGCGCCTCCATCTCTCTGGCCTCGGCTACGCGGGCCTCGACTGGCTCAGTGACGCGCCTAGCAAGCAGGGCAATTCTCGATGCCCGCAGTTCTAGTTCCCGACCTCTAGTCATGAACTCGAGGTCGGGGTCGAGTCTAGCATCGGCGTTCACGAAGTCGTCCTCGTCGTAATGGTCGTCGGCTGTGTCGTTCTCGTAGTACCGGGAGAGGCAGTCGGCGACTTTGTTTTGTACCCCTTCCACGTGTATGACCTCGAAGTCAAAACGGGATAGGTACTCGTCCCACCGGATGAGACGCCCGTTAAGCCCACTTCTCGCAGCCGTCTTCACTGCAAGTAAGGCTTTATGGTCGGACGCGATCATGATCTTGCGTCCGATGAGCTTGTCTTCCCATTTAAGCAGGGATTCGATCACGGCCAGGGCTTCTTGTTCGTAGGTCTTATACGACCGCTGGGCTGATGTGAATTTCTTCGACAAAAACCCGGCAGGTCGACATGTCCGCCAGTCAGGTCCTTGGCCGTAGACCGCTCCGACGCCGACGACGGAGGCATCGCACACGACCCATATTGGGTCTGGATTCTTCATATCGATTGGTCGCAGTATCGGTGTTTTGCGCACGATGGCCTTGATACGATCGAGGCATAGTTGGTGGAACGGGCGCCAAGCGAATGCTTGGCCTCCCCTGCATATGCCTTCCAGCCCGGACGTATAGTGCGATACGTCGGGTAGGAAGTGGGCTAGATATTGTATAAGCCCAAGTAGCCGTTGTACCTCATTGAGCGATCGAGGCGATCGCCATTCCAGTACCTTGGCGGTCTTCTCTGAGTCGACATGGAGGCCCCGGTCATCTATACGATGACCAAGGCAGTCCATGTCTTTCGAGTACAAGTCGCACTTTTTCTTGCTCAGATATAGCTTCTGCTCGCGGAGCCGCGAGAACACCAGTTCGAGGTGCTGCTCGTGTTCCGCGACGCTATCCGAGAATATGAAGATGTCATCGAGATAGACGTGGATAAAATCCCCGATCACATCTCGGAATATCCAAGTCATTAGTCGTTGGAAAGTGGCCGGGGCGTTGCAATCACCCTGCTGCATCACCCTGGATAGGGCAGTGCCGAAGGGAGTAGCGAACGCCGTCTTCCAAATGTCGCGGTCGATTATCCGAATTTGTTCGTATGCATCTGACATGTCGATCTTGGACCGATGCTTGCCCCTCGCGACATCCATTCGTATCCCATCTTGGTCGGGGAATGGAGTTACATCTTTAATGGTATTGTCGTTGCGTTGGCGAGCGTCGACTACCGTTCGGAGTTTGTAGTCCTTTTTTGGAATACAGAGTAAGGGGGCAGCCTGGGGCACGGGGGTCATTTCCCACCAGCCCGCCTCAGTGTATCTCTGGATCTTTGCCCTGAGTTCTGGTCGCAGAGCCTCTGGGCATCGAGGTAGATGATAATTGTAGATCGCCTTCTCGTCGATGATATTGATTTCGTGATTAATTTCCCGGAGTGGTGGCAGCTGCAGAGGTATGGGCCCCATGAGGTCGGCGCAGACGTCGAACCATCGGGCCCTGAGCTCGTGCAGCCTTTTTGGGGATTCATCCTCGGCCTCCTTCTCTGCATTCGCCTTCTCGATGAACCGAGCACTTCGCAGGTGTATAATGGCGGCCGCTTCTTCTAAGGCTTCTTCGCATAGCCCATGAGGGTCGTCATCGCCCATCGCGGACACTTGACTCTGTCGAGATGATAGTGAAATTCGATCCAGGGGTATCAGTCCGGGCATTCGGTGAGCCACTGGACGATACGTGTCTTCGCGGAACGCATCCATTGGGCTATGAAGTAGCCCGAATGTAATCGTAATCGGAATATCTTCTGCTGGCTCTGCAGCCTCGCTGGTCTTCAAGGTGTCCGTGTCATTCGGAGTTGCTGGCGGGCACTTGGCCTGGACGAACTCTGATTCGGGCATCAAGACAAATGGATGGTCCCAAGGAAGAGAGGGCAATGGGACCGAATAATGGTCCTCGTCCACAATCTCTTCCAAAGTCGCACACCGGGTTAATGATTTAACGTGGGGACTGTGAAGTCCCTCATCATATTCAGAAGCTAGTATTAATACATGAGGACATTCGAGGGGAAGAGGTAGTCGCGAGGAGCTGCATAGCTCCTCATCGTCGATCTCTTCCACCGTCGCTCTAGGGCGGCGCTTTCGGTCGCAGCCGGGCAGGGCCTGGTGAAGTCACTCTTCGCGTTTTTTGCCCTTGTGGGTTGACGCCCGAGTCTCCACCAGCGCAGCCTCTTCTAGGGAGGAGAAGGCCTTGATCACTTCGCCCTCCGGGAATCGAATCTCCCGTTTCTTGAAATCGAGTATGATGCCGTGTTTATTCATAAACGGGGTGCCAATGACTATGTCGTACCGGTCGATATTGACCTGGTCGAAGTAGACATAGCCGCGTATCCCGCCGAATTCCACCGGGACTCGGGTGCCGTTCAGTATTTTTGACCGGCTCCCGACGCATCCCAGTTGCAGTGTGACCTGCTCGTCAAGGACGATGCGCGCGCCTCGTATGGCGTTGCAGAACTCCGGGGTAATCGAGTCCGTGTTGCTGCCCGAGTCGAATAAAGCGTAAGCCAGGGTACCACCAATCTTTATGAGGGCGGAAAGGCAAGCTATGCCCTTGGTAGATCGAGTGGGTTGGTCTAATAGCCCAATGGACTGATGCGGCGCGGGCTTGGGTAAAGCCCGAGGCCGACGCACAGTCGCGATGTGCTCAACCCGATTGGATAGCACCTGGAGGCGATATCCCGGCCATGCGTCCTCGTTGTCTGCTTCCGGTCCTTGGGAGGCGAGTCCCTCGTGATACACGAGCCCAGGAAACAGGTTGGGCTCGCGATCAGGGAACCCGTCAATGTCGCGAATGATGTCCCCGGCGTTGTCGCGTTCGGGTCGTGACTCAGCCTCGGCCCAGTCACGCATTTCGGTGGACAATACACCGCGCTCCATAGCGCGTTCGTATATAGCGGTACGGAGCGCCGAGCGGTGTTCTGCCTGGAAGGATGGGTTGCGAGGGTGGAACTCGGGCAGCTCAGAGCGTTCGACTCTGAGTTGCCCGTCCGGGTCGACGAAGGTGGTGAGGCGTTCAGCATTGACCGCCGTATGTACCTCCACCGACCGGAGTATGATCTCGGGAATGGGCGTCGGGAGTCTGGCCACTTCCAGTGCAGCTCCTTCAGCCACTGGCGAATCCGATATCTCGATTGGGGCGTCTGCCTCCGGAGAGTCGGATATGAAGACGCAAGGTACCCGGGATAGAGTAGTACGTTCGTCTACTGGGTAGTAGTCGTCCGATTCATGGGGAGACCCAGGATAGCTTGGTGGCTCCGAGGGAGGTGGCGGGCTTGGGGCCGGTGATTCGGCCCTGTCCACCTCCATGTCGAGGCCCAGCTGCCGCTGATAGTCCTCCCGAGCGAGCAGGCGAAACGTCAGTTCGTCCCTTACGTTGGCGAGGGCGTTGCGGATCCACTCGAGGCGGCGCTCGAATAAGTACACGCTGAGCGACACGTCCTCAGTGAGTCGGCTGTTAACCGCCGTGGCAATCTGGATTAACTCCTGCAACGGACGGTCAGCGTCGTCCACCTGTTGCCGTAGCCCGGCTAGGTATGACCGGGCTGCGTGGCGCAGACGTCGGACCTCGCCCAGATCTTGGATGGCATCAACGAGGCCGTTTTCGATCTGACGGTACTCTCTGTCGAGTCCGTCCAGATTCACGGCGGTGGTGCGAAGATACGCGTTGGAGTACCCGATAACTATGGTGGGCTGTGCATTAACAATGCCCATCCAAGCTTCTCGGGCTCGCTCCTCGGTCCCAATCGAATTGATGGTGGATAGCTCGAGTGCCAGGGGACCAAGATGTGGTCCTTGTCCGTGTAGGATGTCGAATTGTGCCATTAATGACCCATAAGAGTGTAGCGAGATAAGGGCGATGGGGTCACGAGCAGCTTCAGCGGCTGCAGTCCATTCAGGGTATCCGGCGTTGGCCATATCTACCCGCCCTGCATCCAGGAATGCGTAACGCATATTGGGCAACGGACCGGGTAGCGTCGGGGTTGCGGGGCGCGAATCTTCGCCCGCGGCATCCTCAGTGGACGCCACACGCAGGGAGAAGTGTTGACGCATAGCCCCGCTACGTATCTCAGTCTCTTCGTTTTGGTCGAAGATCTCGTTGAGTTCGGGGGCCGCGTTGGGGTCTTCCTCTTCATCGGCCTCCTCATCGTCGGCTCTCTCGTCGTCCGCGGGATAGTCATCAAGGCCCTCGTCCGGGCCATACTGCGATCCTTCATACCCGGCGTACAGTCCCTCGTGTTCGTCAGGGTCTTCAGTCGGGTAGTCGGTGTACTCCAGCTCGTAGTCCTCGCCTGCGTCCTCGGTATTGCCCCCGGAGAAGCTCTCAATCACCCGCTGGGCGTGCAATTGCGCCACGGGTCGGGGGCGGAACGAGGCCGATTCGTTGTATTTCGGGCATGCGGGATCGCTGGCGATGTGGCCTAGCATCCCGCAAGTATAGCATGTCTTGCTAGTCTTGAGGGTTGGCCCAGTAGGTGGGCCTCGTATCACGGCGGTGTAGTTGGAGGGAGAGGATCGGCTCGGTACGGCGGTGGCGGTCCGAGCTGTGGGAGATTGAGCGGGCGTCTGAGTTGGCGCCCGTGATGGGGCACGTGAAGTCGCGCTTCTTACTCTTGCCCCCATGGTGCGGGCAGGTGTGGAAGTGGTTTGGGCGGCCTTCACGGCCGCGACTCCGCGCATTTGCCCCTCTCCTTCAATGGTGGTGCGGGCGTGGTTCTTGAGTAGTTCCAGACTGGTGTACTCAGGGAACAGCCCACGCCGAATCAACTCGTTATGGACGGCGGGGGGAATGAGGCGCATGAACCTCTGTCGAATCGTGAATTCGGACGGAGGTTCCCTCATGTCGTCCGCAGTGCGTCTCAACTCGCTCGCGAGCGACTCAATACCACGGGCAGGGTCGTATCGGACTGCCTCGAATTCCTTGGTAGCACGCGTCGCCGTGGAGGATGTGACGAATCGGCGGTACATGGCGCGCACGATCGCGTCAAATTCCCGCGGGATGGTGCTATCCCGGTTAGTGGGTTCGACCTCCGTCCGGAACCAGGTCAGGGCATCTCTGCCCAATGCCTGTTTAAGGTAGATTACTCGGTGGGAGTCATATTTCGGACCTCCCATCGAATATCCTTCGAGGTACGTGCATAACGACCCCAGCCAATTCATGAAGGCGGTGTCGTCGTCCTCGCCGTTATATAACGGTGGATCCTTCATCTTAGGCACGCGAGGCGGGCCCTCAATGTAGATGCCCAATTGCCGCATAATTATGCGTGTAATTTGGGCACTCTTCTCCTGCATGTGCACTTCGAATGCGGTGGCGGGAGTTCCGGGCTTCACCTCCGCAGTGAGATAGCCCGAGGGGGATTGATTATACCCCATGGTGGATACGGTCGTGCCAGCGCGGAATCCGCCGGCGCTCGACACGCTGCTGTTGTCCACGAACCGCGTCGCCTTCAGTATCGACTGCGGGGCTGACGGTTCAGCCATGTGTTCTTGGTACTCTGGGTGCGCGTCAGGGGCAAACGATCGGGCGGCTCTCGCCCGTTGTCCTAGTTTGGCGCCGCCGCGGCGGAAAAACTCAGCGTCCGTTTCTTCCGGGCGCTTGGGAGACAAGGCCCGGTCGACTTCTGGTTGGAGCTCGTCCAACGGGCGCGTCATATGAGGCGGCAGGTCACGCACCGGCGGCATTACTGCCGACGTGAGCGGGTTGTTGCGTCGGTTCTTCACAGACGCGACTAGCGTAGCTAGTTCGTTCTCCGTCGTCCCGGTAGCGCGCAATATGCGGATGTTGTTGTCAAGGGTCGCGTCGATCCTTGCAGCAGTATTCATCACGGAGTCGCTCAACTCCTCGATTCGGTCTGCGAACTCATTCCGCAGGGCTCTGATAGAGCCCGCAAGCCCTCCAAGGGTGTCGTCTTGCCCTGATACGAGGGCAGTAGTTGTCAATAGGGCATCCCTGCCCAGTGACAACATGGCGCGGACTGTGTTAAACCGGGCCAGTTGTTCCGGCGTCAACTCGGTCGGGCTAATCTCCTCTACCAGGGCTGCGAGTAGCCCTTCGGAAGTATGACCTTCCGAGTTCGATGTAGTGTCCGACAGTTCGGACAAAGTACTCCCCAATGTCGTCCCACCAGCCGTCTCCGGCGATGGTGGAAGGGGACGTGGGCCGTTTGACGGCCCTCCGTCTTGGGGCAGTACTGTCTCGTCGTCCGAGACATCGTAACGCTGTCCCGTGGCAGGGTCAAGGAGATAGGGTGTCCCCGCTGCGTCAACATGGACTTTGACGCGAGGGTTTTTAGGTACACCTGCTTGCTCTGCAAGTGGTGACACTCCTCTCGATCCGCCCTCTGGCTGCGAAGCCGCAGAGGCAAATTGGGAGGTGCCAGTTGTCGACGTAGGCCCGGTGGATCCTGGGCCTGCAGTGGACATTGGCTTTTTCTTCAATTTTGTTGTAGTTAATTCTCAGTGGAATATAAGGCTTCCGTTGGAAGCCAGGTGTTCAAAAAGTATAAGGGTGTTGAATTGGTGTCTTAACTAATTCACGCCCAACTGAACAGGAACCGGTCTATATTCAATAGAGGTTCGGGAGTTCAGCGTCGGGTGTAAGTTCGTTACCCGTTTGCTGGACTCCCGGACTATAACTACAACAAATACATAATTACAACTGTAAGGGGTCGTGATCCCGGCCCGAAGTTGGGACGGATGAATATACCCCTTTACATTGCGTGAGACAGGGTAACAATAGTGACGCTATTCCAGGGCTGGTGCGATGATATGCCGTTCTGGAAACAGATGTGCTTGCACGAAATTGGTTTTGTCTTCCAGCTCGGCCACGGAGGTGAAGAGTGTCCTGCGCCACAGGAGGGACAGCGTTCGACCCTGATCATGGACGTCACCGGCTTCCAGACAGTAAGCTACCTGTACTGCGGCTGCGGACAGTTCGAGGCGACCGAGGCGGGCAATAGGCGTCAATTGGAGGGGAATCGCTGGTATCCGCCCGCCACAAGTGGAAGCGGGGATCCTCGGTCTTGTATCACATTCAAAATGGGCGATGCGATGTTGTCCGGAGCGGTGCCCGTGTATCCGACTAGTAGTTAGCTAGCACCAGTTCCGAGCTTCAATTACTTTGCGCGAGCGCGCGGTGACGCGACTTGTCACAGTGACGCGACTCGTCACACACTCCTCGAAAGCTCTCATCACCCGAAAAGAAAACCGTCCCAGTAGTTGCCCAATAGCCGCAAAGTCACCATGTGCGCATCACGAAATATCTCCGTCTCCGTCTCTGTCTCTGGAAACCGCGACGGCCCTCCTCACTCATCATGCGCTCCTTCCGGTCCCACCAATACATCCATGCCTCCGGCGGCATGGAAGGCGAAGACGACGACATGGGCTCTACTTTGACCGGCGACAGAGGCATCTACATCTCAGCGGATGGGAACCGACGCACAGAAGAGCTCGTGAATCAGGCTCACAAGAAACGCCGCCTCAAACTGAAGCCGACCAAGCTTCGCGATTCCCTGGCGATGTGGGTGCCGGTGGACGAGAACGAAGCGGAGGAGGGGGGGGATACAACCGAGGCTGGCGCTGATAAGCGTAAACGATACACTAGCTCAGTCAGTTTTTTTTCAATCTCTCTATTTCGATGGGCAATTGATCGACTTTTTCCAGTTCGACCCCATGGCTGAGTGGCGTCCCCACATGCAGTTGTTCTTGGACGAGACAATGCGGATGCACGGGCTTGGCGATAACACGAAGTCCCCGGAATGTGCGCTCTGCGAATGCGCACTGGGTGACGGCCAGCGACGCTTCTTCCGGTGCAAGGCGTGCGGCGTGTTTTTGCAGTGTGAAGAATGCTGCCTGCGTCACCACAAGTTTTCTCCTACGCATCTGCTGAGCGTGAGTCCCTCCCGTCCTCCTTTCGTTCATCACTAATCCATGCACAGGAATGGAAACACGACCACTGGGAGAACACGACGCTCCAGAAACTGGAGCTCGTATACCAGATTGGACATGAAGGGCGTCGGTGCCCGACTCCTGCCTCCCCGGTCCGCGAGATGGTCGTTATCGACACGACAGGCGTCCACCGGGTCAATTACCGGTTCTGTGGATGCAAACGCAAGGATCACGCCAATAACCTTCAACAGCTCCTGCGCACCGGCTGGTATCCGGCCACCATTACCACCCCGTCGACGTGCGCGACATTCCAAGTGCTGGATTTCTTCCGGGTGATGAACGTGGTCGGGAACGTCAATGCGCACGATTTCATCACCGGTTTGGAGCAACTGACGGACGCCAAAGGACCCAGTGGCGCAGTTCCGATGCCGGTATGTCCTCTATTTGACTTCCATCACCACGCACTGAATCAAAATCGTCAAGGATCGCTATAAGCAGTTCATTCGCATGGCGCGCCAGTGGGCGTTCATCCAACGCGTGAGACGAGCCGGGTGTGCGTATGCCGCCGGCGGCTTGGCCGCGACGGGGCCGGGCGAGGCGCTGGTAAACTGTTGGACATGCCCGTTCGACGGGAGGAATATGCCTCCGGATTGGCGAGACGTACATCCTAAATACAAGTAAGTCGTCTTCAAGCGGAGGGGGACATCGCTAACAGAATGCTAGGTTCCTTTACATGTTACTGTTGGCCATCGACGCAAATTTCAAGCTAAAGAACCGTATGCGAACGAATGAGATCAACGATCCATCTCTAGGTCCTGGGTGGGGGGCATTTGTTGAGCCGACAACTTATAAGGAGCACATCAGCAAATATGTTGCTGAAAAGGACGTAAGTAGCCGTCTTAAGTGATTCTGCCGTGACTGAAACATCATGCACAGATCAGTAGCTGTATCGCGTTCGCTGCGTTACTGCAGAAGGACACCCGGAATACTGCCGGTTTGCGTTGCTCCGGTGTAGGAGGTGTTGTATGCGCACGCCATGAGTGCATGCGGCCTAACGGACTAGGAGATCTACAGAAAGGCGAACGGCAAGTTTTTTTTCAGTATTTATAACCTAGAGACTGACGAAAGCTGCAGGTACTCCAATATGGACTACGTCGTCATGTCCGCCCTGCGCGGGTTCTCTTTGGCGCAGCTAACTTTGTCATACGACATAGCCTGCCAATGGAAGAAGAACTTGGCAGAGCGCATGGAGCATCTGCCGGACGAACTTCAGCTGGATCTCGACGAAATCGAGCTACAATGTGGGCTGCCTGTGTGGCACGCTTCATCGCACGAGAACAGCTGCCAGGACGAGAACAGTCTTAGCTTTTTACTCGGTGTGGGCAAGAGTGACGGTGAAGGTGTCGAGCGATTCTGGGCGATCTTGAATCAGATCGCGTACTTCACCAAGGACGCGGGGATGGGCACGCGTGCGGACGCCATAGAGGACAAAATCGACGCGCACAACTTCCTGAAGAACCTCGGACAAGGTGCGCAAATCACGATTGCTTGATTAGGTCAAACTGACGGGTTAGTCGCAGGCGAGGCTCTCCTGCGCAAGTTGATCATCGCCGTCAACGAGCGCGAGCGCCAGGTCGAGGCCTTCAAGGTGGTCAACAAGACCGTGGAGCAGGACGTGCGAAATAAGTGGCAATCCAAGATCGACGCCTTCTTGGCCGATCGCACCGCCCCCAATCCCTATACTCAGGAGAGATCCGGTAAGTACTTGCGCTCTATATATTCAGCATCTTGAGTACTTAGCTGCGTCGTAGACGGTCCGACTGAGGCTCAAATCAGAGTCGCACTGCAACAGGACGAGGCAAAAGAGGCGCGCGCACGAGGCGCACCTCTCCATGCCACGAGCGCCACCGCGTTTCTGGTGGCAGGCCTCCAGTTAGAGCAGATGCAGTACGTCCCACTACCCATCCGCAATACCACGCTGACGGATTCTGTCCAGGCGCCGCATGACGAGAGGGTTCGCAGAGCATGCGCTCGTCACAGCGGATCGTGAGTCCAAAGTCGAAGACATGTGGCGCACCTTCTTTTTGAAGCTGCGCAAGTTTCGGGAGCTGCAGGGGATCTATACGCCGGCTGCTCTCCGAGCAGTCGCTGCGGAGGAGAAGAAGCGGGACGCCGACGCGGAACCAGTGAAAGCTGAGAAGGTGAAGCTGTGGCTCCCGTCGGAGCTCTCAGATGCCGAACGCGAGGTGGGGTGCTTGGCGGGAGTGGCGGGGATGGAGGCAAAGATGCGCGAGGGGCAGTGTGCGAACGCGCTCGTGGAGCTGCGGATGCGCCTCCACACCAAACGGCATCTGATTGGGTTCCGGGACAGCTATATCACGGGGCAGAAGAACACGACCAAGGCCCGCACGTTGATAGGGCAGGTCGGCGACCGTGTCAACGCCACTGCCTCAAGATATCGTCGGGCGCGCCAGGCGCTCATTTCGCTCAAGGGGACCGAATACGCCCCGCAGTTCCGAGAGCTCAAGCAAGACGATCTGACGCTCGATGGCGAGGTGGTGGATGAAGACGTGTTGGCTCGGAAGAAGCTGGCGCTGGCGGGGGCGGGGAAGAAGGGTCGTCTGCCGCGGCACATAGACGGGACTTCGAAGAAGGTCCTGTCGTGGATCTGGACGGCGGCGGGCATGACCCTATCCGACGACGATCCCAAGGCAAACGCCGCGCTACACGAATGTGAGTACGATGTCAGGAGCGTCAAACTGAGTCTAACGCATGCTCCCAATAGCGGTTAGAGTGGAATGGTCGTGCGCGCAAGCACGGAAGATCCGCTGGGAAGAAGAGGTCGCTCTGCTACGCGAGGAGATGCGGCGCGTGCTGCGTTACCTCGAGTGGCAGGTGAACTGGTGGAAGCAGCGACGCGACGAGATCGACTCTACCCAAGCAACAGAGGAGCTACGCGGGGGGCTCCGTGCGTATGCCATTCAGCAGGGCTTGATGCACCAGGAGCTGTCCGACTTTTTCCGCAAGCGCTGGAGCCAGTCGATACGGACTGCGACTCAATCAATTCTTGCTACGGACGACGGTGCGGAGCTCAACGATTTTTTCGGGCAAGGTGTGTGGGGTTTCATCCTCCAATTCCCAGTTCTGACAAAAGCCGCACAGAGTAATGTACTGGTTTTCTCCGTCGTCGTCGACGATACGTCGTCTTTGCGGCACGCCATCACGATAGCACGTTGATCCGTACGGGCTAGATAGGCAGATTTGATCGTTTGTGTAGATAGCAACAGCAATCAGGTTGATTTCGGGCTTGATTTGAGCGTCGACCGGATTGGGACTTGACAGACGCAGAAAAAAAATGTCTCGAAGATTGATTGATGGGAGACCCTCAAAAGGAAACACCAAAAAGCACCAAAAAGCGCCCAAAGCACTAGGCCGGTGCTGTACAAGGGTAAAACAATAGGGAGAAATGGGCTATCCAGCCCCTGGCTAGGTCCACGCGTACATACAACGGACGGCCTGGCTAGCTCCATGTTGGAAGGCTACATCGTCCTGCCATGGGTGGGCAAGAAGCCCAACGCGCTTCTCCCATTCCGTACCTTTACGTC
Source organism: Mycena polygramma (assembly GCA_029449255.1). NCBI lineage: Eukaryota > Fungi > Basidiomycota > Agaricomycetes > Agaricales > Mycenaceae > Mycena > Mycena polygramma. The sequence continues at coordinate 198,074 of JARKID010000013.1, read as the reverse complement.
GGCGGACAGCAGCACGGCGTTCCAACTCAAGCGAGACCACGTTGGCCGCCGTTTGACCGTCGAGGACGCGGCAACGACATTCAAGCTTCCAGATTTGTCGGATGCATTGCGCGCATACTTTCAATGTCCAAATGATGGCAGGCACCTCAGAATTGGCGGTCGACGCCCAAATAGCGCAGACTTGGACTATCCGCTCGTCCTTCAGGTTTGGCACGACGCCCGCATACAGTCCCGCTCGTATCATGACGAAAATAAAATCCTGGAACCCCAGACGATCGTCGCTTCGCCTCCGGATTCTAATTGGCCATCCGGCCAGGGCGATCCGGTCATCGTGAACACGGATTCCGAATACCATTGGCCAAAGAGTGGTCTTCAAGGTACGTACTGAACAGTTGGTTCTGTTCACGGCTCAATTTGCAATCCTAGGTCATACGGTCTGCCAGCTGAAGCTCATCTTTCAAGCCGTCGCTCCTACCAGAAGAAATCAGCCGGCTGGAGCAGACCAATTTCTCGCCTATGTTGAGCGTTTTAACATTGTAAATCAGACAAACCCCGCTACGAACCAATCTGGGCCATTTCCTGAGCCATCCACCCAATGCTATCTGCTCGAACGGGCCACTAGGGCAGGTAGCTCCAAGCCGATGGGCGACGTCATTCCCTTAGACCGACTTCGATCGATGGTCGACTTGGTGCCCAAATTTGGAAGAGTTGCCAACCCACGATTAACAGCACAAAATAGCCTTGATTACAGCGACCGGTTTTGGCTCAATCGCTGGCACACCAAAGAGCTCTACTGGGCATTGTCGGGTACATGAAACATCAATTTCTTGGGCTGAGTGTAGGGTAAGTCGCTCGATCAGTCACCATGATTCTTCTCATTTTCCACCAGATCACGGGTGTCCAAACTGTATAACGCGTCTCATATTTTCACAATAAACATCTTCCTCCTCAAGTTTGAATAAGCGTCAATTTCGTACATCATAAAGACTGCTGACGGCTTTGACCTGCTTTTAACACCCTTTCGTCCGGGCCCAGACGCTGAACGCACAATCCACTTATTTATCCCATAGCAAGGTGCTGCAATTAGCTTACTTAAGAGATCGCCGTCTGGTTTTAAAACTAATTGTGATGCCCCCGGGGATGAAGTCCAGGAGCTGACTTGTGTTTTGTAGATCTCGTCCGGCTTGAATTCGAAGGGAACCGGAGGAGCGCGGGCGCGAGTCGTTTCGTGTCGGAGCAAGAGGTAAGCTGGCTGATACCGATTTTATTCTGTTCGTGATTCAAGCAGCGCTGATCTTGCTTCTAGTGCATATTCGGTGTCGGCGGGGGACGGCGGGGCGGCCAAGTCGCGCTCGAGATGGCAACTAGTCGAGAGCGGGAGGTGCGCGGAGCCGCACCACTCGAGTCCGGAGCAGTGGCGTACTCGGCGCCGCGAGGGAAGGTACCGTGTGCGCGGGCGCGGCGCCGTGGTGGCGGTTTGGAGTCGCAGCAGCGAGCGCGTGCTTGCTCGTACGTGGCGTTCGAGGTAAGTCGACACCGAGCGTCGTTTGAGCATTTGCTGATTTTGTGCTTTGGGTAGCGTGGCCTCAATGGGTGATGTGCTGGCGTTTACCTCGAGCAAGAGCCGTACGTCGAGGCATACCTTAGCAGCAACGTCAAGACCGTGCTCGAGCTGCCGAACCGCTACTCATCCCGCCACGCGCTCGACATCTACCTCGCGCCGCACGTCGTCGAGCTGACGAACATGATCCGCAACTGGGCGGTCGTGCTGTACTTCCCGTTCGCGTCGATCAAGCTCGACTGCATGAGCGGTGCGTTTGGCTGGACCGTCGAAGAGGTTGAGGAGCAGGTCGTCGTGCTCATCCAGTCCGGATCTATCCAAGGGCGGGTGGACAGCCAGACTAAGGTTCGTGTGTCCCTCCAGTACGCCGACTTCAGTATTTACCCGTGTACGCAGATTCTCTACGCGAAGCACAGACTATCGGGCGGAGCTGTTCGCACGCGCTATCAAGGTCGCGCGGGATATCCAGTCTACGAACCGGAAGGTCCTATTGCGTATGTGGTTGTACGTTCTTCCTTCGATCACTCTCTTCTCCCTATTCACATTCGCGCTTTCCCTAGGCAACAAGCGGACCCCACGATTAAGGCGCCCAAGGGCTACGAGGTGGAGTTTTTCGTTCTTGAGTGCGAGTTGCCAGCTAACTCGAGATTGAAGGGCGGCGCGGCGTGTACATCGGTGTGCGGAGAGAGCAGACGTGCAGGTGGTCGAAGGATTTGCAAGGAGAGGGAGGAAGGGAGACTCGCTCGCTGCGCTAAACACGGGCACCAGGATGGACACGGCGACGGAGGGCAGCGGCACGACGACGCGCTACACGACGCCGAGCGCGCTTTTGAATCGCGAGCCGTGTCGGGGCTCCGCAAGCTTCGTCGCGAGCTCCTCCGCCCTGGAGAGAACAGAAGAGTTGACAGATAACCCGAGGATCCGATAACTCCGATCGGATCAGAGGCATCTCTACAATAGGCAAGTTATCCCGGATCGAACTGGGATGCGAGCAATATTTTGCATTTGGGTTGGGGATTCTTTGGTGGGCGAAAGAAAAGGCAGAGGAGAAGGGTGACCTGCTGCTTAACGAGTAGCTCTGCCAACCAGCAGTTCCTCCAACCATCAGCTCTTTCCATACAGATCAATGGAGAGCTGGTTTGTTTTCGATTGGTGTTTCTTTTCTTTTCTTTTCCCAGGATTCCTGTTTGGAACCTGTTGCGACGCTGGCGTGGCGAGCGCAAGTGTTACAGTGTCGTGTGTCGGGAAACACGCGCCGCATCAAGAGCGCCGTTTAGGCGCCGGTCACCTGCCCTTTCCATCACCATCGACCTCGACTGCTCGACATCGCAAATTCGGACCCTACGACATGGTTTGCGTCCGAAGACAACCGCCGTCTGTTCTTCAAACACTTCGCGACCTGAGACGCACGCCGCTGGCGTCCATGTGCGCGTATCTACACGCTCCCCGATCCGGGCTGACCTTCCCAGTCGACGCTTACCTACCTACGACGACCAAATTGCGGCCTTACTGGCGAAACGGTACTCGCTGCTTTACAAAAAAGAAGGCCGGGGCAAACTGTACCTGACTGCCCGAGTCCCGTCAGACGCCATCGCCAAACTGCGCGCAAACGAGCTTGAACCTACAGAATTGAAAGCGGTCGCAAAGCTGGACGCAAAGCTCGGGCACACCAACTCGATAGAGCGCCGTTGCTGTGAATACCAGGCGTGCGACCGCGGGCAGACTCACGTTTGGGCGTGGACGTACGACGTGCCACGACGTTACTTGGCAGGTGCGTCTTTTCTTTCTAGCTGTCTCACTTTCACTTTTTCTCATCTGCTTGTTCTCCTTCAGAGCGCCTAGTCCACCTGGAAATCGCGAGGGCAGGCGGGAGGAAAGTGATAACGTGTTGCCCCGGGTGCAAGGTCTACCACCGCGAGTTCGTCGCCTTCGCCTCGGTGGGGAGCCTGACCAAGCTCGATCGCCTCGTCAGAAAAGTTTTAGGGTGGCTCGGGTTGTCGCGCGTACGGCGGTACGTGGGCTGGCGTGATTAACACATTGAACTGATTTTTTTATAGTAATTTTTTTGCCCCGTCCTCAAACGATGATATCATTGCAGCATTGAAGTAGTACAGTAGATAGTGCCATGAATGTCAGAAGAAAGTAGGACCAGGATAATAACGCAGATCATATCATATGGAACACAAAAAGATTGAAAGGAATAAATCCCCGAGCAATAGATTGAAACGGCGCCGAATGTTGCGAGCTTCGTGAGCCCGACAATCTGCATTTCAGTTGCGAGCCCGACAATCTGTAGTGCTACGTAGCGAGCGCCCAACACTCTGTAGTGACCACCCACTCCATAGTACTACATAGCACTTTGGAATCCTGGGCGCACTATGGAGCACTATGGAAACTCGGCTCACTACAGCCACTACAGCCCACTACAGAAAAAATCAGGATTTGCTGATGTCGGTCGCTTGCCCACGCAGAGCGAGAATAGTATCTGGAGGGACATCAAAGTTATCGGACACTATGCGTACGTCGGGAGCGAGGCTCCCGAGCACGGAATCCAGGTGTTTGACTTGCACAAGGTGCAAGCCTCTACTACCTCGTATCCTGCTACTCCGGTAACAATCTTCCTACCATTCAGCTGCTCAACAAGTCTCTCCTGAAAAGCCCCAGAAAATTCAGTATCGACACCGACCTCACCTCCCACTACGACGGTCTACCTGTGGGATCTTCGCACAACCTCGTCGAGCACGCGGATAAAAATCTTATCGTAGCCGTCGGCGCCGTTCCCCGACTGGAGTACGTTGTCTTCTCGCGTAATTTCAGCTAAAATTGACCCATTCTCGCAGTGTGTGCGGTGCCGGGCTCATCTTCGTAGACGTGGCCGACCCCGCTAATCCCAAGACGGTCGGATGTGCCGGCGAAGATGGCTATGTTCACGAGTACGTGTCCAGTTGTTGTATCATCAGCGCAGTGGCTTAGCTTTGTTAGCGCCCAATGCCTCACATACTATGGCCCTGACGCTGCATACTATTTTCAACCGGGCACTGGGCCACCTTAGCGCCTTTTTGCCCTTATTCCGACCCGTGAATCGAGATACATCCCCATGGGTGGGGTCAGGTATCAAGGCACGTATCCTCTGAGTGTGTACGAATATTTTTACGAATTTAGGTGGAGTCTCCATTGATTACCACCTATTTCTTTCGACCGCTTCCCAAAATGGCAAAAACCGGACTAGTGGGCCACTCGCTCCCATCGTCTTTTACCATCTGTATTGTAGGCCCGGTGTATTCCAAACTGTTGAATGGACCAAACTCCATGATTGGGGATGCATAAATGCTTAATATAAGGTGCACAAGGACCATAGCTATCTGCTCTTCTCGGCAGGTAGGGGGCCGGAGATGGGCATCTGGGCTGAAACACCTGTCCAACAAAGCATTGAACCACATGGTGGTAGACATTAAGGTCCAAATGGCTCACCAGGAAGTATGAGAGTACACCTGAGTACAGAAGATGTCAGTAACATGCCTACAACCACTCGAACCAAATCCATTTTTATATAGAACCAAAATTGAGCGGTGTCGAGCAATGGTCGACAGTGAACCGGATGTCGGCGGGCCAGCAGCCAAAACAATGCTGGAATACACACATTTAGTGGGCTCGAATGCAGGTATCAAGTCCCAAGTTTACCCCACGCACAGGTGGGCCGCTATAGCAGTCGCCAGGTCGTGCGCCCGAGAATTAGGCCTCGATGTTCTCGAGCACTCCAGGGCACGAGGAAGACACATGCTCACTCATTCGAGGAACCCGAATGCTTGGGAAGAATCGTAGCATCATAACGAGACCCTAAACTTGGGAATCGGTGAAGAATTGGGCGAGAGAGAGCAAAAAGACGAGCCAGATGGCCGTTCGGAGATAAGAAACCGGGGGTCTCACGCCGGCATCTTGGAGAAAACCGGGCACAGCTTTTGATCACCGGATCACTTTGCCTCCAAATTTGACACACAACACACTTATAGGTCGTATTCCATCCTGCAGTCGCAAAATGCAAAGGTTCTACATCATAGCATGCTGTAGGATGCAAATGGCCCACTGCCTAGTTCGGCCCGGTAGGCAGTCGAAAATAGTACATTGGCTCGGACGTATGCTATTCGTTCAACGAGGATACGTTCACCATCTACAACATCACTGACCCATCGAGGTTCGATATTTCCGCTTGACATTATAACCAGTTAATATTTCCTCCCAGTCCGGCCGCTATATCCGCCACATTCTACCACGGCGTCACCTACTCTCACCAGGGTGGGTTCAGGTTCGATATCATAGCAATGTTCTAACTCGTTATAGGCTGGGTTATGGACGACAAGGATCAATCGTACCTACTGATGAACGACGAACTGGACGAGGTATATGAGCGAGGTCCGCTGAAAAACACATATTCTCCGGTTTTACCTGATCCGACCTAGGTTGGGCGGCGGACCAGAAAACAACCACGTTCATCTGGGACATAAGGGACCTCTCGCGCCCGGTTCTTACCGGACATTACAAGTCGCCAGCGGTCGCGATCGACCACAACCTCTACGTTCTTGTGCGCCTGAATTTTATGCTGTGGTAGTATTGACTTCATTTCGATGTATCAACAGGACGGACTGGTATACGAGAGCAACTACAAGAGTGGGCTGCGCATCGTCGACGCCTCCAGCGTCGCGGAGGACCCAACAGGCGCCGCGTTCTTCGAAGCCGCGTTCTTCGATGGTGTGCTCTTTCTTCTCTCACCAGATGTCCGTTGATTTTTCGTCCTGTAGTACACCCCGAGGACGACGCCAAGGGTGGCGAGGCTGTCTTTGGTGGTGCTTGGTCCACGTATCCCTACTTTGAGAGCGGTTACATCCTTGTGAACACCCTTGAGAGAGGGCTTTTTGTCCTCAAGTACAACAAGACGACTTAGGGCGCGGCGTTTGTTCTGTATTCCAGAATTTGTACCCCTACTCCTAAATATATATGTCGTTCAGAAGTTCGTTTCAACTGCTTTGGGTTTCACTTCCTTGATAGTTGATTTCCTGTTTGGCCAAAGTCATGGTGTATTTGGCTGTGATCATCAGCCTTTTGACAAAAATCTTGCGACCTTTTGGGCCTTGTGAGCTTGTCGACAAGCTCGCAAAGTCAAAAAGGGTCAAAAGTGAAAAAACACCGGCGATGAAACTGCATATGACCTCCAAATCACTAGGTGAAAAAAAAGTTTTGGGGAAAATATATGACCTTGCGAAAAAACCGTCTCAGTTTGTGACCTTGCGACCTTGCAAAATTTTTGGTGTGGCTTGTGACCTTGTGATGCTTGTACAAGCATCACAAGCAAAATGTGATGATGTACGATCTCGATTCGCCCCTTGCTTAGGTTCGGAGCAAGCCTGTCTCCGGGCCGGCGAGCCGGTTATTCTCGGAGAGAGGCTTAAGACAAAGTAATCAAAACAGCAGGGTTCTCAAGTTTCAATTTCCAAGCTTGTAAATTATTTTCTTCCCAAACCTAGGAGAGAAAGTTGTTGATTGTATGCCTAAAGCACATCTCACATATGTCCCGTATTTTTCCTGCTCCAATCTGGTACACTGGGAATGCATTGATCGACCACTGATGGAACTCCGAAGACACAGTTCTGAAGAGTTCTGCTGCGGCATGATGTAGATTTTATGGACTCGATGGTAGCAGAAACAGATTTCCTGAGCTTTGCTCTCTTCAGATTTTTTAAAGTGTCCCTGCGACGCATCAAAACCTCTTCTTCATCTTTCGCTAATGAGTGTCACGCCATGTCACGCATCGACACGCAGCCCCGAAACGGAAATAGTGTTTCGCTTCGGCTAAGCGCGTGGACCAGGAATTGGTTCAGCACGTCGCGCCCTCCTCAAATTTCAGCCATTCAATGGCTGGAGCATGATTTTAAACCAAAACCAAATGACTCTGCCGACTCAAATATGTAATTTGTGGCCAGAGGAAGACAAAATGAGTGAGTTAAGATGGGACCTAAAAGTTGAAGAGTGTGCAGTTTGGACGCGTTCTGTGTGTTTTTGAGGTCTACTCTTCACAATCTGAGTAGGCCAAAGTCTAAGTTGATTAAAAATGGAAAGATCTTTACATGTATCCCAAGTGATTCATGTACTTCTAAGACCTGCAGGACGCGACGAAGGTCCTGCCCTTGGCTCAAGCCTCTTCCATTGTTTTGCCCCAAACTCAGCCCGCATCAGCAAACATTGGAACGGCAGGCTTGATCCGAACCTACCCCTTGCTTACCTCCACCACCATCGAAAACAAGGTGAACAAACCCATCCTTTATATACACATTCTCTCACTCCAGGCAGCATGGCGCAAATTTGTTTGAACTGCGGAACATCGCCGACGACGCTACCGCTGCGCCGTCTCCCGAGTCTTCGCCAGATTTGATCCACCTGTTAACAAGCAACGACACTCCTTGCGACTCGGAAGTCCCATTCATTCGCAACATCATCTCCGATGCCGAGGCGCAGATACTCATTCCTTTGGACGCCCGAATCGACACTGTGAAGGACCAAATCCGTGACTTGCGTGCAACCCTCGCGCATCTCGTTCACAGACGCAAGGAGGCCGCGCAACATGTGCGCCAGCACCAATCGATTATTTCTCCAGTCAGAAAAATGCCCCCGGAGCTCATTTGGGAAATCTTCGCCTCGACGGTGATAAACAACAGCGAGTTGGACAACTCGGGTGGTAACGTGCCGGCGCCAGTGACGCCCTGGTATCTCGGGCAGATCTCTCGATCCTGGCGGCACTGTGCTCTATCATGCGTCAATCTATGGTCCGCCATTACCGTCCCCACCCCCGCTCTCTCTGAAGACGGGCTGCTGACGGGCATCGCAGAGCAACTCCTGTGGTCGGCGAACGCTGTATTGGACGGATGTGCAGACAGACGTTGACCCCCGCTTGTTGGAGCTGGTCCTACCACATTGCACACGCTGGCGCAGCGTGAATTTTGGTTATTGGGATAGCGGGGACTGTCGTGACCGTGTCCTCGACTGGTTGCAACCCGTCCGCGGTCATCTTGGTCGATTAGAAAAGCTGACCGCGATCACCTATCCACCTCTCATTATACCCCAACTCTGACTCGGATCTCTGCCCCAGCCTGGAATCCTTGGTCTACAAATTTTGGATTTGGGATAGCTTGCCGTCCATGGATGCATTCTTTGCCATGGCGCGATCCCGCTTCCGATCAAATTCGGGTTGTTCTGGCGGTTTGTCGCGTCTCCGCGTTTACATTGATGGTTTGAAGCCTCCACCAACCTTGGAGGACAGGGTTTCTACGCGAATACAGGCATTGCAAGCCGAAGGTTTCGACGCGATGGTTCTGCATCGCGGGGATACAGAGCATCTAACAGAAGGTTTCAATTTGAAGGGGTCCTAGCTTCAACTATGTCGATGATTGAAGGTCTCTGTTTATCATGTTGTAAGCAGGTAGAATGCAATGTACACGTTGTGGCGGATCCTCAGTCGTGCAGTGCCAGTTCGAAATTCAGTTGGTTCATTGAAATAGGGGGAACAAGCAACGGGGACGTGCAGGAATGCCTAAAATCTTATAAGGAAAACGCCGGGAGAAGAAAAACGTGAAGCAGAGGTCTGGACTACTGACCTCAACTGCCCAATCAAGGCGGCGTACTTTTACCTGGAGGGCGTAACAGGCGCTGGGGCATACGCTGGAGTCGGAAGCGCCGCGTGAATTTGCGCCCTGTGGACCCGCCATGATTTCCAACCATTGTATGCCGCGGACATTGCGAAAGCGAGCACCAGCGCGGTTAACGCGAGCGACACAAGGTTGTGTGACTGGGAAGATCTGCTTCTCAATGAGAAGCGTGCGGAGAAAATCAGCAGTCCACCTTGTACGCACCGACCCCAACTGCGGACTAGAGACGCGATCATTACCGAGGTGAATCTATGAGCCTTTGAGAATGGGAAGGTAGGTAGGCCCAACTAATCATTGAACATACGTCAAACCTAGAACGGTCACGACGGCTGGAGTACGAAGTCAGATGGATCTCGAGAGACAAAGTGAAGTTCGCACCATATGTGATGGCTTCTGTGCGAGGTGAAGAAGGCATTTTGATTCGGTGCAGAAAAAGATTTAGGGAAAGTCGTCTGCTCTTTTTATGGGACTGCAAGGGGCAGGAACCAGGCAGTGCACAACGGTCATCAAACTCAAGGGCATAGGGGCTCCCCTTTAAGCCCCTCTAATTTCATTCCCCACGCGACGGTCCGAGCCCTTGGTAACATTGTGAATCGGCCATTGCAAAACACAACGGCGATTGGCTCCAATGATGCTTTTTTTTTACACGGCCTTCCATACCTCCCAGTGCAGAAAGCAGTCGTCTTCGACTCTAATGGTGTGCGTCGGGCTGATCTTCCGTGGTTCCTCTGGTTGTGTCTAAGATACTGGTATAGTTGTACGTTGGAAATCGAAATCGCTGGTTATCGCATTTTCCAGACACCACTGGAAATAGATGTTGGCATCCAACGCACGCTGACAGCATTTCTTTTGTGTTTGAACCGTGGGAGAAGTTAGAACACGAGGCAAACGAGACGAGAAGTTCAGGAAGCAGGATGAGGAGCGCACGAAGCAAGACGCATCTCTTTTTTGAAACAGCGTGCCGTCAACGGCACACAGTTTCTTTGTGTTGCTGAAGGTGAGGCAGGATGTTGAAACGCTCAACGTTGAACAATGATGGCATCACGGAACCACCCGTTTCGGCCATTCTCGGCTTCCATGTTGAACACTTGCCTCTGCAACGCAGCCTTTCAGCGAGATGAGATACTTGAAGTACTGGGAGTTTCCATGCAGGATAACTCTACTGCAAGAGCTTCTAACTCTCGGTCGACGTATGTAAGCAGCTCAGTCGGGAGTGACACCTAGTATCTCAAAACGGTTTCATTCGACTTTCACAATTCACTTGGGCCGTACATAACACTTCACATACAGAGACGGTCAGAGCCGCCAGGTTTCTCCGTGACTACTTCCACCAGAGATTTAAAAGACAGCAACGCTCTCCCAGTTAACGCTGTGCACAACAAGCATGAGTCACTTCATCAGAAAAAGTGCATTGAAAGAGCTTACCCGGCAGGCGCGGTAGCGCATCCGGAGCCGCCACCGAGGGTCAAGCTCGCGCCATTGGTGCAAGCGTCGTGGCCACCGCCAGAAATGTAGAACTGGATCTGGCTGGGCACACCGGAATAGCTGATCGATTTGGTCGAGCCGCCTCCCAAAGTGAAGCATTCTCCAGCAGGCACATTGAAGCTCTCGCCCTGAGTGCCAGTGCAGTCAGCCCCGGCGAAGCCGGTGATGGTGGCCGACATCGCCAGAGAGGCGGAAGCGAGGAGAGCGGTAGCGATGAAGACAACGTTGAATTGCATTGTGTGAGTTTAGGTAGCTTCTGAAAAAGAAAGAGAGTGAGTTGAAGATCATACGATGGCACAAAAGCTGGATGCTGGCCTGGTCAAGTGTAGGATGAGGTGCTGAGGACAAAAGCTTCGTAGGCACAGGCATTTATGCGTTTTCCATCCGACGGACCAGTAATTTGAACGGAAGGTTTCCCCGCGGTGGGCTTCATTTCATATTCTGAATTAATCATCTACTTTGACCAATGACTCCACATTTATGAAATGTCCGTTTCCGCTGGTCCTCCGCGTAAACATCCGATTTTAATCTGGGCGCAGTTCGCCCCGTCGGAACAAAGACAGTCACGGCGCAACCCAGTTAAACCATTCAAACAGTAAAAACGCCTCACGGGCCCGGCCGTGTAGCTGTCCTATATAGCGTACCTTCTCGGAGCTAGTCCTGAGACCCTACATTCCATCCGTTAAGGTTCAAATCTGCACAGCGCACGCACAGAAAGTTCAGTTACCGTAGAAGGCTTCACGGCCTGGGCCGTGCAACTGCTCTTCGTTGACTAGGCTATGCACTACATACTCATGAGGGCGGCTATAAATTGAAACGGCATGCCTCGGAAGTTATTGAGTCATTGCAAGAACATTGGATGAATGTGCACATGCTTATTCATGCACACATCGCCGGTCTGAACCAACCAAGATCGGGCGCAGAGATGGCAGTCACCGATTAGGGATCACGATACAGGGTCCGTTGATTCTGCTTTTGCTGTACTCCAGCGACATCGAAGTCAAGGTGGCTACACAGACCATCCTACTTGCTGTTGTCATGTGGGATATGCCGGGTATAAATTCCCAGGTCGATGTCCTTGCTCTTCACCGAGGTATCCAGGATATCGGTACCTTCATACTAAAATTTCAGTCCTGGATGTAGAAAGTGAATTTGTTACCTGAACGAAGCAGGCACTAAAAATTTTCGGAATGACGAAACAGTGCCGTAGCGCGTGTTCTTGAAGGTTTAAATAGCAGGCCGAACAAAGAGATCGAAGTCAAGAGATGACGAAAGTTATCACGGAATGAATTCCGCATTTCAGAGCCCATGTGCCCAGAATGCGGGAAGGGCGGAGATGTACGGTCATTTAAATGACCCCACACACATAGCCTCCTGGGTGTGGGTTCAAACAACTGATGAAAATAGGAGTAGCGCCGTAAGACTACAAGGAGATGAGCGCACTCTGGACACAGGTCGCAAATGAATCAAGGGAGATGAGGGTACTCAGCAGAGGAGTTACAGTCGTGATCCTGAGTCGAAAGGGCGAGGAAATGAGGTTTTCGGCGACAGTCCTCGAACTTTCAGAGCCAGCGAACGCAATACCTTGGACAGATGATTTGATACGACGGTGGTCGCGCGACGTCCAACAAAACACCGGTTAGGGCGAGAGACGTGCAACCGTGACTGACCGTGTTGCGGTCGGATAATTGCAAGACATGGGACGTGGTGGCTGGGCCCACGAAAGGTATATGTTGATGGAATGGGTACAAGTACACTTTAGGAATTTGCTGCTCGTGTATAGAATCATCCCCACATCTCGTCCGCCACCTGAAACAGAACCGTCAAGACAAGCGACACAAAGAAGGATTAGGACCGACCTGCTCATTCGACCACTCGACCAGCCTCACCAGCTGCGGTGCAAAGTTGACTAGATCCTGCAGCCCATTTTGGGCACATGCAGGGCAAGCAGCCATTCCAGCGCGCTCCGCAGACGCCACATCGACTGCTGCTGCCTGAGCGGTCGCGCCGTTCGGGAGGAGGCGCAACGCAGTCGCAACCTGGCGTATGTGATGGCGGTACCACTGTGGCGGGGAAACCTCCTGCGTCGGGATCCCACCAACGCGCTCGTCTCGCGGCCCGCAGCTCGTACTGTGTCCCTCCTCGCGCCACCACACGAACGGAGCCCCGCTGGCGTCATTCCGCGTGATAAGCTCCGCATACTCGTCCGAGCGCGCGAGCTGTTCGGCGTGCACAGAGAGTGTATTGCCCGCGAGGCCCTGTGCCCGCTTGCCGCAGCGTTGGATGAAATTGTTGAGCTCCTGTACGCGGTTGCCCGTGATTGCCTCAAACTCGGGGATGAAGGGCACCTCCGGGTCGACAGTGTCACGCAGCGTCGCAAGCGCTGCCTTGCGCACGAGGGGGACGATCCCGCGGATAGATGCGATGGCGAAGAAGCGGTGAGGGTGCGCGTCGAGGAGGGGGGAATTTAGGAGCATGTTTTCAACCAGCCCTTGGGTGCGGACCATTTGATACTTGTTTGCTGCCTCGTGCACGGCACAAATGTCGTCCAGCTGTGATGCGTCTGTCAGCGTGAATGGCGCTGCCGTATGAGCGGGGTAGACGAGGGTGAGGAGCCGGTGCAGCACACTGCTTGGCTCTTTCATCGGAATGACGGCTTTCCCATCCTTGTGAATGTCGTCGTTTTCGCAGACCGCCCCCGCCCTGAACATGTCGAAGAAGAACTGGGATGCATGGGCGAGAATATTTTTGTGGCAGTGGAAGTCCATAGAGTCAGAAGAGCGAAGAATGATATCCGTAGAGGGCTCGAAGACTTCATCCGGGGCGAGTAATGTACCAGAAAAAGGTTCAGGTGCATTGGGTACAACGACCGCCGTTTCCGACATGGTGGTGTGAGGCAAAGAGGGGGTCACGAGATGTCACAGGTGTCGTGCTCAATGTCACGCGCTGCCGGCATGACGCGTCCTGTAATTGTCCTCTGGATATCGCGACCAATTTTCACCGGCATTGTACAAAAAAGTGGACAAAAATTTGAGGACTCCTATTTGGGTTTCGTATTATTGCGCATTATGATTTCGCTGACGTGCACCGCGAGAGAACTTCGATTTGCAAGTAGAAATCCAATACATTTTGGCAGCGAAAACCATGCTCTAACGTGCTCGAACTCATTGGCACAGACATTGCCATACCAGTCTCCCAGTTTCCTCAGACGGTCAATACCACGGCGCATCTCGAAGACTTCAACACCCGAGCCACCCCCATCCAATTGCCACTATCTCGAGGCCATTTCCGGTGGTGGGGAACGCAGCAGCCCCGCCTCAAGTGGTCCCTGTCCCTGAACCTGCGCCTGTGCCTGCAGCTGCGCCTGGTGCATTCCCCACGCGTGTCCGGCAAACAGCGGTGCAATGAGATCCGCGAGCACTAGGATGACGAGCATGAGAATGTGTTGCCAGCGAAAATCACTGTGAGAAGGATAGTTAGATTCGAGGGTTGGAATCGCCGGGAGTGAACTTGGGATGCAGAAATTGTGATACGGGGGCTCGGAAGCGAGAGGAGAAGAATGTGAGACACGCACTTCTTTTTGACGAGCGCGACGACGTAGACGGATATTATCCTGCCTTGTGGTGTCAGTGGTATGGTGGACGAAATAATGAACGGACGCACGCGAGGTCGGCGACAGCAACAATAGCTGCGAGGATGGATGTTAGGTCTGCGAGGGACGGAAAGGAAATCAAACTTACCCCAGCTGAATTTTTGACATTGGGTTAGTTGCAATTATGAAACCTAGGGCACAAAGAAGGAACGTACAAAGTAGCTGCAGCGCGATAAGAGACCATCTGGATTTCAGGCTGATGGTTGGTCGGGGTGAGGATTGGCGACCGCGGTGGTTGTGGGAGAGAAGATGGTGGGAGAGAGAGGGAGAAACGAACGAGATTGATACATAACGTTCGGCTCCTAAAAACAGGGGTTTAACGGAACTTTCGCACTTTTTGGTGAATTACCTGTGAGACCCGGACGGTAGCGGAAGAGCATGAGGGCCGCTCGTCGATAAGAAAACCACATTCCTGGATCTCAGCTCGCAAGGGCCCTGGCGTTACTGTAATTGCCACAATTCGGTTGCAAATTTTTTGGAAGCTTGGCCTGAGCGTCCAGGACATACAATCACATCAAAAAAGACCGTTGTCGGGCCCGCTATTGTGAGGCAGCGGGAGGAAATCTGAGTTCGATCGCGGACCAGGTATTAGCTGACTATAATTGGAACCAAGTGCTTGAGCATTGTTGCCCTCCATGGAAGGCAACATTTGCCGGGCGACCGCTCTTCAGGTCGGCTTCCAAATCCCGAGTCAAGTGTGTTCCATATCAAAATCTTCATCTCCCCGGTGGTATCCTTCACTTGAACCTTCATGAGTACTAGTTTTTCGTGAGCACCGTCGGTTTGGCTTTTAACGGGGGAAAAAAAATAGGTGAGCTTCGCACGCAGTGTCACTGGCTGGAGGTACATGCATTTTGGTGGAAATCGGGGAAGATTGGCCGTGTTCCCCAAGTATGCCCGGCTTCACACATTTGTCCTAAACCTCAACCTAAAGGCTACCGTGACGTGATCGTGGCTGTATCGGCCGTTACATGCGTGACACGGTCTTGGCTTGCCAATTGCCAGCGACAAGCCAGGAGTCCAGGACACGCCAGTGAGTTGCCAAAAGACACGCCGACCAAGGAATACTGTGAAGCTTTCGCCCCCCTGCCACGTCGAAGTGAAATCGGCCACTGACATAACGTCCTTCAGACGTGTCAATCAAAACAAGAATAGGCTTGGAGTCGTCTTCACACCAGGTATGTGCATAAGTGCAGCGTAGAGCTGTGGACTCACATTTTATCCAGCTTTTGACTCAGTACATCCAGGTTTTGCTCGAGATGGGTGCCGACAAGTTCTACGAAATGCAGCTGCTGTGGCTAGCAATAGCAGTCTTCGTGGCTTTGCTGGTGGACCGATACGCCGCAGCGGGACGACGACGACTGGCAGCCAAAGATTCAAGGGAGGAACGGGCTGAGGGCGGGCTCAGCAGCGCAGGGACGGCGAGTGCGCTGGCTGCGCTGACTCGGCAGTACTTGGTGGTGTATGCCATTGTAATGGGTATGTGGTTTCTATTTTTTCTTGTTTTTGTAATTTAATAATGGTCCCAGGCGCGGACTGGCTACAGGGCCCATACGTGTACTCGCTGTACCATGAGCAGTACGCCTTCCCCGAGCGTCTTGTGGCCCTGCTGTTTGTTACTGGCTTCGTCTCAGCCGGCCTCGCCGCCCCCCTCATCGGCGTCTGGGCAGACCAGCACGGTCGCAAGCGCCTGTGTTTGGTGTTCTGTGCGACTTACACCGCCGCTTGTTTATGTATTCTCGTCCCCTTCCTCCCCGTTCTTCTCCTGGGTCGCGTCCTTGGCGGCATCTCCACCTCGATATTATTCAGCGCCTTTGAGTCGTGGCTCATCTCCGCCGCAGGCGCACACGCCCTCCCCCAATCCGACCTCTCCACGATCATGGGGCGTGCGACGCTACTTAACGGCTTCGTCGCTGCCGGCGCTGGTGTCTTCAGCAACCAGCTCGTCTCCTTTACAGGCTCCTTCGCCACGCCCTTCATCGCCTCCGGTGCGCTCCTCATCCTCGCATGGGGCGTCATCCGCGGCTCCTGGATCGAGAACTACGGCTCCACATCTGACTCGTCCACCCCCGACCTCCTCCAAATCGCCCGCCTCCGCACCGCGCTCTCCATCGTCGCCGCCGACCCGCGCCTCCTCGTCCTCGGCCTCACGCAGACCTGCTTCGAGGGCTCCATGTACCTCTTCGTCTTCCTCTGGGTGCCCTCGCTGCAGGAGCACTCCCTCTTCGGCCTCCTCCCCCTCGGGTACATCTTCTCCGCATTCATGCTCAGCATGATGCTCGGGTCGCTCTTGTACACCTTTATCTCCGCCATCTCGACCGAGTCCTCTCTGGTGACGCACGCGAAACTCTCGAGTGCCGTGTGCGCCGTCGCCGCGCTCGCGCTCGCCGTCGCCACCTCGCAGCCCGACGAGCGCGCGCGCTTCTTCGCGTTCTGCGTCTTTGAGGCGTGCGTGGGGATGTACTACCCCGTCCAGGGCATGCTCCGCGGCGCGTTGATCGCGAACGAGCACCGCGCCACGCTGTCTTCGCTGTTCAGGGTGCCGCTGAACGTGTTCGTGGTGGTGAGCCTGCTGACGGGCGTGGAGAAGGCGCGCGGCGCGGTGTTGGCCGCGAGCGCTGTGATGCTCGCAGTGAGCAGCATCATGACCGGGGCCGTCATCTTGGCGCGGGTCGACAACGTTGCGGCGAACAAGGCCTGAGCTGGGGCGACGTGGTCGTGCTGACCGGTCGTGATGGCGGTGCGCGGTGTTGTCGCGCTGCTGTGCGTGTCGACATCCAGGCGTCATGGGGCAGTCTACCCTGCTCCGTCGTCAGCGGGTGCAAACCCCGCACCGCGAGCGTGCGATAAGCCCCTCAGACAACCCAAACACAAAAATTAGCGGTAGATTTTCCGCGGTACACTTAGAGCACGATAATTCTAGGCAATCGATACCCATTTGAGCTAGTTAGCTTCGACCGTCTACCATACGATACGCCTTTTTGTAATATAGAGATTGAATATCCATGCACCGGTGGATGGAGTTTGCTTGCAAGGTGTTCGTTGGAGGGAGAACGATGGGGAGAGCCGACGGGGAGAGTTGTCCTAATTAGGCTACTGTGGCAGTGCGGGCTGCTTCTCTTTTCTTTTTCCTTCCCTTTCGTTTTGGTGTCAGAACAGATGTTGTAGGACGGGAGGACATCGAGGGGAACACGCTGCAGTGTATGCATCTACTGTATCCACTGCTTTCCCGGGCCATCGTGGATCGTGCACGGCTTGCCTTGTCTGACTCTCACGACTCAGACTCGGACCTGCTGATTCCAAGGCCGCTGATTCCTGCTTCCTTGAGCGAGCTGCATAGCAGCGCTTCGATCATACCGTGCCCACCCTCCATCGTCGACCTCGTCAATTTGAATTCCCAGCGCCGACGGCTCTTCCCCATAGATTCTGGCCCGGGTTATAGACGCCTGTCCTCCGAATTGGGTGGGGAAAGAAGGAAGACAGCCCCGCCGTGTCTTCATCCCCTCGTTTCATCTTCCCATCCAAAACAAATCGATCCCTGCCCCCGGCCTCCGGAGGACAATATATACGCGAAACTGGCCGATCCAGCGCTCTCCTGGTCTATTCTGAGGATCCTTCCGAGATTCATGAAGCAGCACCATAGTAATTGAATCCTTTTCATCCAGCGCTACAGCACTGCCCTCTTTGTGCGGGTTGGCCCGCGCAGGAGAAATTACTTTCGTCTTCTCGATGGCGGCCCGCAAATTTAAATTTGGGCGTCAAGAACCTCGCAACTAATAAAGAATCAATGGGTCCTTTGACAAAATTGTCGTCTACATCGGCGCCTCCAATAAGGGATAGGTACCAACAAAATCTCAAACGCGATTGCCCGCGGCCAAGTCGCTTCCCATAGTAATCCGTGAGACTTTGTCCTAAGAGAATAGCACTAATTTTGAACAGACGCGCAATAATTCCATCCGGGTATGGTGCCCAGAATAGTTTCCGTCTTGCTACTGCACCCATATAAACTTTCCGCTTTTTTAGAACAAAGATCCAGGCGGCGCCCAGCAGTCTTCCTGTAACCAAAAAAGGCACATCTCTTGGGGTGAGGCAACCAAATGTATACCGCCGCCGCGGACCGCCACTGCGCACACTTTCCAGCGTACCGGGACAAACTCGATCCTATTTTCCTTTTCACCACCGAGACACTGGACATGGATTTACAAAGAGCGAAAGAAGCATTCAGCATGTGGCGCGTTCGGCGCGCGTTGGTGAGCATGAATCCATTTGGCATCTTCATTCCCCTCTTCATCTTCCATTTCCTCCGTCTTCTGTCTCGGAGGAATTGACCGGGTGGTTTACGGTGTTGACCTCGCCGTTTTTACCTGTCCCCCAAAAGCTCTCCCCCGACTTCTCGGGATAGAGTCTAGAACAATCACAGCCCTTCTAACCATAAAAAGCTGAGGAACGTCAGCAGGTGACCTCAATACACTTATCCTGCAATTGTCGTTCGAGATGATCGTGGATGGATATCTGGATGATCATATCCGCGACTATCGGGGATGTGCGCTGCGGCCCACTTTTTCAATTGCAGAGCCTTTGCGCCACCAGCCCCACTACTAAACTGGGAATAAATAAATATTCGCCCAACCGTCTACGCCGTGCAACTACGGGACCGCAGAGGTTCCGAACGACTCCCGGACCAGGATCGGAGCAACGCTCCTGGTCCTTCGTCTCGAACGTACCTCACCAATTAAATCCGTCACTGACTCATCCCCTTCGCCCACGGCATCCAAGTTCCAACCAGAATTGCCTCACACCATCAACGCTCCTTGATCTACGGCATTGGGTAGACATCGGGGAGGCCACTTCAACGGAAACGAGACGGATTCTATCAAGTCCAGCAAAGGCCGAGGTGAAAAGGCCACATCGCTAAAAGTCTGCAGCATTCTGGTAGCAATCCATAGGACATCTGGGAATTGTCTTCCTTGACGCATTGACATAGAATCTCATCAAAACGAGTGCCGCCGCAAAACCGTCTCGAGATGAGTCTCCGTCTCGCTGATTTCCATTTCTCATGAAACAGTTGGCTGTTCAACCGTGAGTGCAAGAAGCGCCGAGCCAAATTTACTAATTCAACGTGGCTGGAACGTGTAAGCAACAAGCATCTTTCGCTGGAATCCACGCTCGGTTGGTATGAATTCCGGCACCTGGATGTTGCTGAAGTATCTGCTAGGGAGACGTACCACAAGCCTTGTGGTTGTGAGACATTGAAATAGCTCTTATGCAGATTACGAGGTGCAAGCAGAGGTTCCACGCACATTCTGGGCAGACAGAGCTGGGCCGGAATCGTGATACTTTCGCCGAGAGATTGCGATCTACATTGTTCAGCCTGCCATTTGAAGTTTCGACAACGCACTTTTCTCGTCATCCTGATTGTAGAGTAAATTTGAAGACCGTGACTGTGTTCTTTGTATAACTTTAGAGGCGCCAAATTTAAACTAATGTCAGGCTCGACAGACTCAACACAATAACTTAGATGAGCCTAAGATGAGTATGAAGAGGGGATGATGGTGGTGAAACTGTGCTGACCCACATTCCGACCCCGGTTAATTTCGCTCTCTTGCGGACCCTACGGGCACAATGTAAGCGATTTGGCGGCGGCGGCACGAACTGCACAGACTCCGCTTCGCTGGTTTGGGCGGCAAATTGGATTTCGATCGGTTGTCTTTCAGCGAGTACCACGCACGCAGTGTATCCGTACGGACGTGTCAGACTCAAGAAATTCCGACCCCGCCGTTGTTCAAAAAGGGGGAATTCACCGTTCAAAGCTCCAGGTGGACGCTCCGCCCGTGAGGCGTTTGGCGGCAATTACTTTTGTGCTTTCTATACAGCGCAGGCTTGACAAAGCGCATATGACAGTTATGCGGCCCACTGCTTTCTATGTGGATATTTCCAAGAACCAAGATAAGTTACACGATCTTTCATCCAGGACGGGGCGAATCGCCTCCAGATATAATTGGGATTCCGGGATTGCTACCCACAGGGGGGCGCAATACAGAGCGTGTAAGATGGTCCGGTCGTCATCTGTAACTAACTGGCTTGACCTCGATCTCGCTCGAGCATAGCAAAAATAGAATCAACGAACGCTGTATTGTGATGCCTAATCGGTCACTGCCATTTCTTGCGCCCGGAGCGACCCAATTCATTGATTTGCCTGGATCCTAGCCGGTTTGGACCGGCGATGTATGCATGTATAAGCATGCACACACTTATCCAATGTGCAGTGGCTCAACAACTTCCGCGTCCTGCTGTTTTCGCGTTTTGGTTTCCCCCATGAGTACGCAGTGCATGGTCAACGAAGAGACCGCGCGGCTGGCTCTCAATAGACAGTTATACGGCCCAGCCCGTGAAGCCTTTTACGGTAATTGAACTTTCTATGGCACGCAGTGTAGATTCAAACCTTAACGGATGGAATGTAGAATCTCAGGACTAGCTCCGAAAAGACCGTATAGGACAGTTACACAGCCGGGTCCGTAAGGCGTCTTTAACTTTTTAAATGGTTTAACTAAGTTGCGCCGTGACTGTGTTTGTTCCGACGGGGCGAACTGCACCCAGATTAAAATCGGATGTTTATGCGGAGGACCAGCGGAAACGGACATTTCATAAATGTGGAGCTATTGGTCAAGTACGCGCTGAAGATGATTAATGCGAAATGACTGACCCGTCGGATGGAAAACGTATAAAGACCTGTGCCTACGAAGCTTTTGTCCTCAGCTCCTCATCCTACACTTGACCAGGCCAGCATTCAGCTTTTGTGCCATCGTATGATCTTCAACTCACCCTCTTTTTTTTTCAGAAGCTACCTAAACTCACACAATGCAATTCAACGTTGTCTTCATCGCTACCGCTCTCCTCGCTTCCGCCTCTCTGGCCATGTCGGCCACCATCACCGGCTTCGCCGGGGCTGACTGCACTGGCACTAAGGGCGAGAGCTTCAATGTGCCTGCTGGAGAATGCTTCACTTTGGGAGGCGGCTCGACCAAATCGATCAGCTATTCCGGTGTGCCCAGCCAGATCCAGTTCTACATTTCTGGCGGTGGCCACGACGCTTGCACCAATGGTGCGAGCTTGACCCTCGGTGGCGGCTCTGGATGCGCGACCGCGCCTGCCGGGTACGCTCCTCGTGCTGATTTCTGATGCTGTGGCACTGATAATGGTTTTTTGGTTGCAGAGTTAACTGGGAGAGTGTTGCCGTCTTTTAAACTTCCCCACTAGTAGCCGCAGAGAAAGCTCTCTGTTCCATCAGTATGGGAAACGATGTGTATCGAATCGGAATTGTTCAAGTGATTTGAAGTCGAATAAACCTGTTTTTTTGTTTGAGAGATAGGGGTATTGCACCCAAAGACTATGTAGCGCCCAATTTTGCGGGACGTTCGCACACAAATGAATCAAAACTTCGCCGGTTGAGCGGAAATCAACCGTGCGAACATCGGTGCATGTTCCGATCAATATTATCTGAACTTCTCCATGTCGCACCGAAAGAGACGGCGCGGTGCTGCCTGTCCGAGTAAGCATCGATGGTCATTCTGTGTCGCCTGAACTCCTGGCATTGTATCGTAATTGTCGGTTGAGGTTCAGGGTACTTACTGTCTTGCGCGAAAGTATCCGCGGTCATTGCCGACCTGGACAGCCCGTGAGAATTTTCGCGATATCCGGACGTACTCAAAATTTACGTAGCGAAGCTTCGGGAAAAAACAATCAAGAAGCACTTTAATTGGCTCGCATATCTCAACGATCTTCTTGGAAGCGGTGGTGGTGAAAGAGTCCATTGCTGGAAGGATGTGTGTAAGAAAGAGTTAACGTTGGGGGCGAGTGGATGATAGGGAGCCTGAGTGAGCTTTTATACGCGCGGTGTGGACTTGTGTGTCAGATCGGGAAGTCAACAACGATACACCGATCGTTCTGACGAACAATAAGAAGGCCAACGACACACTTGGCAGACAAAAGAAGAGGATCGGCGTCCGGGTGATGGCGATGCGTCAATATTAATCTCAGACAAGCTCCGAGCCACTTGGTCTTCGCCATCTATGTGTGCTGTACTACATTTTGGGCGAGGGTTTTCAGCCGTAGTCGGCCCGATGACACGACTGCCAGTGGAATCTTGCTCAACCAAACCCCATCGACTTTTTGTGAAACCCGTCGTTGTCCTCAACATGTCATCTTCGACTGAGTAATCGCCTTCCCTTCCGGTTTTTTTTTTTTTCCGCCGATGTATGTACTGGAGATCTTGTTTCCGCAGCACGATGATCCGGTTTCTTCCGAATACGTGGGTCCGCACTCACACCAAGGTCCAACACATGGCCCGCACACTCAGATACAAGGTGGCAGCTCTACATTCGCACTGATCCGTGCATACGAGCCCCCGTTTGGCTGAGCATTCGCGGTCCAATTTTTTTCCTTGCCGCGCTGACGCGATCTTTGCGCGATCAAACGCCTTCCATACGCCGCTCTCCTCTTCTTCTCCGCTCTACGCACCGATGAGCAAGCACGATTTGACGGTGAAAGATAAAGACTCAGAGGATCTACCAGTTCCTGTGCTCGCTCGCGGCGACCGTCGGTGGGTCGGAATTCGGCGCAAAGCAGTGGCTGGGCTCCTCGGAAAATGGGACTGTCCGGGGCATGAAGTCGCGCCATCTGACTTTCATCGCCATCGGTGAGTACCTTGGACTGTCAGACACCACATGAGCTGAGACCTGGGTCTCTCTTAGGTGGAACAATCGGTATGCAAATGGTCACACTTCGACGAGTTTGTTGACTCTTCGGAACCACTGCCAGGCACCGGTGCGCTTATCTTGTTGTTCCGCAGGCAGTCAGGTCGCTTACTTGACAAATTTCCAGGGCTTTTCCTCAGCATTGGGTCTTCCGTAGCGACAGCTGGTCCAGCAGGGGCGCTTCTGGCATACACCTTAGTGGGAATATTCGTTTACGGAGTGGTAATGACCCTCGGTGAGATGAGCTCACTCATACCCGTACGTTGTACTTTTCAATTCGTGTATGGAGCACTAAAATTTATATTCTCCCCGACGATAGGTCAGCGGCGCGTTCTCGTGAGTCACACCGTTCAATCTGTGTTCTATATGTTCGATCCTAGACGAACAGGACTTTCGGAGACCGGTTCGTGTCTCCTGTTCTCGGCGCCACTCTAGGCTGTGAGACGATCCCAATTATGGCCCATCTCGTTATGTCTGATTATATTGGCAGGGAATTACTACCTTCAAGTCAATCTCCTGTTTCTTTCGATTCTTTATCCACTGACACATATCCTTCTATTCTCTAGTGGGCACTGTGTAAGATCATCATATTTTCCGCGAAAGGGTAATGACTAGAACAGCGATACCCTCAGAGCTTGTGGCTGCGAGTGTGATTTTGTCGTTCTGGACAGACAAGCTCCAGTCATGGTATGCCTTTTTTTCTCTTCCTACTTACATCCGCCTCTGACGATCGGGCCCAGGGAGTGGTCACTTATCATCATCCTGCCTGTGAGTACTCCAGCCTGGACCCTTATCCATCCCCATCTCTGTACCAGGTTTTCGCCTTCAACCTCCTGCCTGTCCGGAACTACGGGGAAGCGGAGTTTTGGCTCTCCGGGATCAAGGTATGCAACTCGCCCAATTTTTTTGAGCACAAAGATACTGACATCTACACTGTCAGGTTCTCTTGATACTCCTTTTCATCATCGTGGGCCTCATGTACGACTGGGGCGGCGTAATCGGCCACCCTGGACCGGGACTGTCCAACATCCGAGATGGAGCGTTCACAGGAGGTTTTGCTGGGACGGCGCAGAGCTTTACTGTGCGTCTTTCGTGGTAATGGTACAACTTCGCGACTCATTTGGGTTTTCTAGTTTGCATTCTTCTCATTTGGCGGGGTACATCAATTTTTGGTGTTATTTTGTTCACGGTTCAACAACGCGTTATGTAGGTCTTAGTTGGGGGAAATTTAAGGAAGCGAGGTGTTAGATTTAAGCAGTTCCCGATTAGGAAATGGCCAATCGAACTGTTCGATTTAAACAGTTGCGATGAACTGCAAGTTTTAGACAGCAATCCAAAGGGTCCGATGTACACACTTGGCTCTTGACTGGGACTGGTCTTACGGTAAGGTATGCCCCATCCACCCTCGACGAACATCACGTGGTCGGTTCCCATTTTGGGACATTTGGTGTAGAAAAATCTGTAGGATAATTGGCGAGCCAAATTGGGTCAATCCCCTCGACCACATTTTAGATATAGGTCTTATCTTGTTTCTAAACCAAAGAAACCTGGGCAATACCTGTGATAGAGGTCTGGAATCCTCGATTTGGGGAGAGTTTACAACTATTTGGCTCAGATCACTAGGTTTGGAGGTCGGGTGATGGATCGAGGATTACAGGCTTCCTATCTTCATCCTCGTCCCTGATTATTTTTTTGTAGATACATAACATGTATACGCAAAATCTGGTCGAGGGGATTTGGCCTGAGATCCTTCGTTATCTCAATACTAATTGTTTTCGTTGCTTACGCCCAAAATGGAAGTGCCCACGTGATGTTCGTCGAGGGTGGATGGGGCATACCTTAAGTGAATAACAACACAGAAGATATGCCGTGGCTTGCAATGTCACACTGAGGGATACCCAAAGCATCGGTTGAACCCCAACAAAATACCCGCAATACATGGTCCAGGTGATAGAGGCCAGGGCAATCTGTATGGACGCCAACGTGTACTCGAATGAAATGTTGCCGCTCACCTCTGAGAGGCACAATGGAAGAGTGGCCTGGCAGAAAATCTGGGACGAACTCTGAGCCTGTCCGCCAAGATAAAAAATTGCGACGCTCGGCCCCTTTGTTTCCATAGTGTTCAAAGTGTTCTTAAACTGTCTTTCGAGTAAAAACCACAACATGTGCCTCCAGAGGAAAAATACCAACTCGTTACCATGGTTGAACCCCCTGTGCACGTCCGTGACCGCTCGCGATTGACTAGTACTGCGTGGTACGAAAAAAAATCCATTCTCCCTGTCGTGAGGAAAGTATGTGGAGTCGATAACAGGGAGATCCGAGGCGATGAAATTAGGGTCCTTCGAATGCAAGACAGGCTTCGGACCACTGAGTTTGTAATAGTACCCCTTTTGGTTGAAAATACATTCCTTGTACATATGCTTGAACTGTGCCAAATATGAAAAAGCCTCTGTCATGGACGAAACACTAAAACAATAGGATCAGGACTGCACCAGCACAGGGGGAAAAACCTCCCAGTCTCCGCATCGCGGGAGGCTGTCAACTGGATCCAAAAGCCGGGACGGCCAATGCTACCAACCGTATAAATTGCACGCTTCACGCAGTGTTCAATCTGAACTGTGGCAACAGACTGTGTATTTTCGACATCCCGTGGGGTGCTTAAATCTACACTAACTATGTAACGACTAATGGGTGACTATGTAGGAGATTTAAGGCAGATTTAGCTTAGATTTAAGGTTCGGAAAAAATCAACGGCTCATAGCGCTGCTACTGTTTTGTTCTGAGAATACATGGTAAATGCCACTCGAACAAATGATACACAAGCGACGGCGACAGAGCAAAGCTAGTGCCTGTTTGAGTTCAATCTAGATACTTGCCCGTAGCCCTTTGACCATAATGGAAGCAAAGCTATCAACTGTGTGAATAAAACACTTGAAAGTGCACCGAACTGTATAATGTGGACAGTTCGGACCAACTGTTAATTCTCACCAGTTTGGTCCAACTGTCTGTGATGCATAGTTTGGCTCAACTGTTGCTCCCGCACAGTTCAGTCCAACTGCGGTGGTTGTACATCCAAGACTCCGAAGAGTGTCATACTCAAGCGACTGTCACAGAGTACATCTAGCACCTCTATGAGCTCAACTTAAGCATTTGCCCGTAGGTCTCCTACTGTGGGAATGATTTGAACAGTTCGGACCAAATGTTTATTTTCAACAGTTCGGTTCAGCTGTCTCCAGTGCACAGTTTGTCGCAACTGTTGCTCTTGAACAGTTCGGGCCAACTGTTGTGATTGTACATACATACACGAGGTGTATAAAGCCAGCAGTTAGTCGCATCGCATGGACAGCAATTGGTTTCCCAGACATCTCGTAGTAGGAGAAGGCATGTTGTTGGAATGGGATGCTGAAGGTAGGCAAGTCTTGGAGGAGAAAGCCGAGTCAGTATCCTCAATTTGAACATTGATTAAGTTCGATCGGGCGGGCATGTTGGTTTTGCGAATGGCACCCGCGTCGGGCATGTCGGAGGTGTTCAATCGACTATGGATGCCAGGTCTTTGGTCTGCACAGTACTTAAGTGTCTGCAAATTACAGTTGGTGTCTACTGTCCCAGACCTACCCTTGAAGTGAGTGTTCAACTGTCTGTATCCCACACCCGGGCCCACACATGAACTGTGTCGATTCAACAGTTCATCTCAGCTGGTACCGATATGCAGTTGGTGCCAACTGTATCCATCACACAGTTCGTCCCGAACCGTAGATTTAAGCACCTTCGCGCGCCCACCAAGTCCCTTAAATCTGTACCACTATGTATCCAGGTTGAGCTCGTCTCCCTCGCCGCCGGAGAAAGTGCGCAGCCACACAAGTCGGTCCCTCGGGCCATAAAAGCCACCTTTTTCAGGTAAGCTACACCTCGTGGGCAACTGTTGTCGGCGTTCACGACGTTCTTGCAAGGATCGTCCTGTTTTATCTCCTCACCTGTCTCGTCATTGGGTCAGTCTGTACGCTTTAGCGTTGAGCCCAGCTCACTTGTGAGCAGACTCTGCATCAACCATGCCGACGACACGTTATTCGAAGCATATGACAACTCAGACGTCGCCGTACGTGGCGAACTCCTCCCGCCTCGCCTTGGTTAATCAGATTACCGTCGTAGGCATCACCCATCACGGTTATATTTCAGCGAGCTGGTTTTGGCGCTGCCGTCCACGTCGTGAACGCCGTCCTCCTCACCGCGGTGCTCTCCGCCACGAACAGCTGCTTCTTCGCCTCGTCTCGGATGTTGCTGAGCTTGGCGCGTGAGGGAAAAGCGCCATACTTCTTCGCTTTCGTCACGAAAGGTGGTGTTCCCGTCCCCGCGCTCTTGTATGTTGTCGCACCATTTTGTTATCATTCTACGGTATGTTCTGAGCAAGAAATCCAGATTAACGCCGGCCTTCTCCTGTTTGACCTTCCTGGCGACTATATGGGGGGAAGGTGTCGCCTTCACATGGTCTGTTCCTCTGCTAGCTCCAGACGGGCCCGAAATCTGACGCCGCGTCCCCACCACTCCCAGGTTCATAAACCTTACCGGTATAAGCGCGCTCTTCACCTGGATCGCCATCGCGGGCATCAACCTGCGCTTCCGTCGTGCGTTCGCAGCGCAGGGCCGCGACCTCGTGGACCTCCCTTTCAAGGCGCCCTTCTCGCCGTTCTTGGGGCTTAGTGCGATCGTTCTGGGATGGCTGATGTTCGCGGCGCAGGGCTGGGCGGCGACGACGTACGGCGACACGGGAGCTGCCCTCGCCAAGGACGTTCTAGCGGTTTACATTGGAGGTGCGTACATCCATTTTGGTTGCCTTCGTTCGACGAGGGTGATCATGCGTCTTTGCGTGTTTACGTTTCGTTTCAGTGGCGCTCTTTTTCGGGATCGGGCTCGGCTTCACCATCCACCACAAATTCACGAAACCGGATGTGCCCCTCCTCGTGCCGCTCTTAGATGTAAGCTTTGGCTGTTCGATCTCGCTGGCGGTTGCTCAATTCTGCGTTCTACAGTGCGACTTCGAGACCGGGGCCGTGTGGGGACGGGGAGGTGGGGCGGCTGTTCGAGAGAAAGAGAGGCAGGAAACAATCCAAGAAGCGGATACATCTTCAAGGGGAGCTAGAGGGTTTGTTTTGCGGGCTGTCAAGAGGTTGTTCTGGTAGAAGAACACTTGGTGGACGTTCGTGCTTCAATCAGCCGCCGTTTTTGCGCTCGCACACCGGGCTACTTCCCCCTTCTTCATCGCAACAAACTCAACTCAACGCCGTCTTGCAATGACAATGCTGCTCGAACCAAGTCAATAAAAAATAACCATCCGTTTTTTTTTGCTGCATTCCATCGCAGCTTGCCGAACAATTCAAATGTGCGGTGAGTTTGGGTTGCGCTAGCGGTGCCTCCTGGAGGTGGAACCACATTATTATAATCTGTCCGTTCCGTTGGCGCCGGACTTCAGGACTGCTTCCCAGGAGCCACTTGACCGAGTGCATAGGAGGATTCCGGTGTCAGCGGAGAGGAAACTTCCTCTCAATTCGCCTAAAATTCGCCGCATTCGAAGACCATGTCCTATTAAAAAGCGATTGTCTGACTTGCCGGTTTTCAACCACTCACTTTGTGCATCGGGTGGAGGAAATGAGTTACATTTCAACCAGCTTGGACATTACCACATTCACTTGGCCTCAAGCTAGCCAAGCTCAGGCACACAGTTTCAACATTCGTGGCGGTGTAGGAAGGTGCAGATCAAACGCAGATCGATACTGATTGCCGCAGATAAGTAACTTGAGATTGACTCGAGATAACCTTCATCATTCATGTCCGGGCGGATAGCTTCCAAAGAGTTCAGCAGCTCTTCAGCTCCTTTGGCTGAAAGTGTTTGCACTGAGAGATAGTCGAAACACGAAATGCAAAAGGTGCAGCTCACACGCCAATGCCAAGTCTCCAAGCGGAAGATTGTTGTCTGCCAAGTGATGTGCGCATGGTCGGGCCGTCGGCGCCCGTGAGCTGCCCGTGTTCTCCGACGTTCTCGACCGTATTTTAATTTCTCTTGTTGTGGCACACAGCCAGCTAATTGGTCGCGAAGAGCTACCGATGAAAAAATCCAAGGCTCTGCCAATCGGTGCGCATCGTGCTTCGCTTCGGCGGCACTGCCTCGGTCATATAAGAAGACAAGATCTTTTTCATGACCTGCACACTCGAGTTTTCCTCTTCTACCACTCACCACCTCCTCGTCCTTTCTCCTTCTCCTCCACAAATGACAACTTCACCTCGCACTGTGGCCATCATGTATGTCCCGCTCCCGAGAGATCTCTGAACCAGTCCTAACTTTTATCCTTGCAGCTGGGGTACGACAAGTTTTTTTTTTGGCCTCTGGGACCAATCTGACGGAGTCCAATCGTCTCAGCTGTCGTGGTTCTCTTCGATGTTATAGCCGTTGCTCTTTACACACTTTCCCTCGTCCGAAAGAGGTGCGTGCTCGCTCATTCCGTCACAACCTCATCTCATCTCGGAATCAGCGACTCGCGATGGTACAACATCCTCATGATTGTGCTCATGTCCATCGGCGCCATCGCCGCGTCGTGGAATAGCTGGAGGTGGTGGAAGACATATAAGCAGTCACGCGAATCGCTGCCCTATACGATGACGGGGCCAGGATCGTCGGTGCCCCTCGTCGGCAAATGATTTCACCGAGTTTTAAACTTGACTTCACCACTACACCGCCGCAGTGGCCTACACAGGTGGCCCGCGACGACCTTGACGGACTTGACGAGGAGGATTATTCGGACACTGTCATCTATCTCGCGCGTCTATGTACAGATTGGGGTTTTATGCGGGTTAGAAGAAGGGCTGTGCGGTATATGTATCGTTATTCCAGTCTAATATTTAATAGAAGTGCCTAGCATCGAGTCGCGTCAGTTCAATTTGCTTCTGGGTCAACTTGAATGGCACAGCGGCGCTCCCAGTTGACCCCAATGAACTTTATTGAACCACATTGATTGCATCACAGAACTGGCGGCGATTACCGGCTGGCATGTTGAGTGTCCGATTTGCCCGCCGCAACGCAAGCGTCCAGTCAGACGTTGACGCTCGTAGAACGGGATCTGATGTAAAATCTACCGCAAGAGTTTCCGACTCTCACTCTGTGGCCAACGTGGCTCAGTGCGGATAGTGGTCACACAAAGTCAAGAGTCGATACACATGTTTGTAGACTTGAAGCCGAGGTTGAGGCATCCATACTCAAAGTTCAATTATACCAGGGTTTGATTGTACCAAGGGCTATAATTAAATAGCACAATTTGTCTAACTTCATCTATGTGAACACGATTTTGGCAACTTGATAAGCCTCCTCGTGCGTGTACTAAACTTTCTGGAACAAGCTCGGGCTGATCCTAAATCGCAAGAGCGACACTAGCCCGGTAGCACCCATCGCCATCGACCCCGCATAGAACATAGCGGGATGGTACACCGCAAGCGTACCGTCGATCCCGCCATACGCGTTCAAAAGGTACCCTGCAATCGGCGCGCCCTGTACAGACCAGAATCAACTTATGAGAACCCAGGCAGGTGATTTTTTTTTTGCCGCACCATGAGATACCCGCCGACCCAGCCGCTGACAATCATGCCCATTACAACGCTGACGCGCGCGGAGCCAAACACGGCGCCCACGACGGTCGGCATCGTGGAGAAGAACCCGCCGTTGGCCGTGCCATTGATGATGACGAAAAGGACGAGCGGGGTGAGGGATGTGGAGACGGGCCAGATGGCGAGGACGCTCATGCCGCTGAGAAGGAGCGCGAGGAAGAGGACGTTCACGGGACCGATGTGGTCGCTCGCGAAGCCGCAGCCCAGCCGCCCGAGCGCGGAGGAGAAATTGAAGCCTGCGACGAGCCCCGCACCGGTGCTGGCGGAGAGGCCGAGGGAGGTAGAGTAGAGCGGGAGGAAGAACGGGGGCACGAAGAGCGGAAATGTGCCGATGGCGCCCGCGAAAAAGAGGGCAATGAAGCGAAGGTCACTGAAGAGGGACCTGAGATTCGATTAGTGCAAAGTCAGTGGAGACCGGTGTGGAGGTTGATACCAGTCAATGAAGCCCGCAGTTCGGATTGGCGTTCTCTCTTTTATCAACCAGGCAGCAGGCAGCCCAGTTACGAGGGTCATGAGACCGAGGATGCGAAAGGTCCAAGGGGGGCCGACAGACCGGATGAGAGCATCTAGTGCAAAACTGGTAGACGCTCCTCCCAGCCCACCACCTGCGTATACGATGCCAATAGAAAGACCCCGTCTTTTGGTAAAATATTGTGCTGGGGTAACGGATGTAACCTGTGTAAAGCCTTTATGAAAAATCACGAAGAGAAGATCGGGGACATACCATGAAACACAAACTGTGGGCGAATGATTTACTTTAAAAAAGATATCCGGTGTCAAGGACGTACCTCGTTCCGATTCCCATGATTGCACCGGTGGTGATAAATAATGCTGCAATGTTGTGGGTTGCGAAGCTGCTCAAGATCTCTCCTAATCCAACAAGGGAGATTCCAAGAAGCGCTGTTCTTCTCGCGCCGAGGAACCGAATCAACCTGGCATTAACGAGGCCCAGTCCAGCAACACAAGCAACAGTGGAAGAGCCAACGAAAGACAAGGTCGAAGTCGAAGACAGACCCTGTTTTACCAGCGCAGCCTTCATGGGTATGAGATTCGGGCTTACAAGAAAACTTGTTGTGCGCACCTGGATAATGCCCCAGCTGTAGGTTGTTCCGATGGACCACCATGCTAATACAACGTCAGCAATAGTTTCCGCGCCAAATAAATAATTCAGCTTACACAGGACTGCGCAGCCAAAGACAACCGCCCATCCGTAACCACCATCTGGATCAGGCACATTGGAGGTGGCGGTGGGGGTTACATGAGGCTGCGTGTCTGAACTTGAAGTCGAACGAGAAGCCACGGTGCGTCTTTCGAGCTCAATAGATGAACGGGAAAATACTTCTGACATGGTGGTCTGAGTCAAGCTGAGTCAAGAGCGGGTACGGTAAATCAAAAAAAAGTTGGTGATATCGCCGTGGCCGGGGCCGACGGGCCGCTCAGCAAGTGCTGATACCCAAATGAAACTGGAACGCGAAGTAGCGGGGTACAGCAGAGCGATCAGCCTACATAGAGTGAATCGCAACATATATCAGTCAACTAATGAAATTCAACTCTTACTGGAGGTTGAACTGGACTTGAAGCCAACTAACTCTGTTGTGCACCGTAACGTCTCAAGTCATGGAGGCGCTCAGAGCCCCCCCCGACTCGGTGAGTAGAACCGGGCCAAAGTGCGAGTACGGTTCAGCGAATCCGAAATTTCAATGCCCCGCTTGTTGTGCAGCCTCAATAAGAGACTCTGGCGACGATTCCGAGCGCCAAAAGTGCAAACTGCACCACCACACCAAATGGCTGGTCTTCCGCTATTAATCGCCTGCGGAGCGAAGAATATGGATAGCCAGTACAGTGCCAGTCAAATTGCGCTGTACAGTGCAGTCGGAAGAACAACGACTGTCAACGAAACTAGCTTGGTTAACACAACAAGGACACACAATGACCAGCACTGATTTCCCACGTCTCTTCTTCTCAACTTCTTTCACTCCGCAGTGTCCGCACTCAGCGGCGACCGCCAGCGGGAGGTGGGAACCCGATGGAATTGAAGTCGGCGCGTAAGCGTCCAAGCTACGCACACCTCAATCTTATGTCCAACTCCAGTGAGTATTGAGCACTGGCGACGACGTCTAGCGTGAAGTTATCGACTAATCTTGTCGTCCGTTTATTACTAGCAAAGAACCAAACATCCACATTTCCCAATCCCAATTGGCTATAACTATGTCCAAAGTACATCCCGCAAAAACTTCATATTGGTCTTCTGACGGTGTCGCCCAGTTAGGCACTAGAAACACCAGAACCAGTCGGGAATGCAATGCTGGTACTCGGGCTTGGTCTGTTATCCGGTGAGATATGTTGTGACCAGTGAGAGAACGTGAACGTACGTCACGGTCAGGAAAGTGGTGGAGGTCACTATAAACGGCGCGACATCGGTGAACACTTTGACCTCCCGGGTAAAAGTGAACGCAGCGGGGACGTCCTGCGGCTA
Source organism: Mycena polygramma (assembly GCA_029449255.1). Classification (NCBI taxonomy): domain Eukaryota; kingdom Fungi; phylum Basidiomycota; class Agaricomycetes; order Agaricales; family Mycenaceae; genus Mycena; species Mycena polygramma. The sequence continues at coordinate 164,803 of JARKID010000013.1, read as the reverse complement.
ATATGCTGTGAGCAGCCGCTCAGTGACGGACTTGACAGAAGCCACTCACGATCGCGACCACGAAGGAAAGAGCAGAGAAAAACAAGAAGGCGTTGAAGAACATGGGGATGAATTTAAGTGTAGGTATGTTTCTCTGCTTCGTTCGACGTCTTTTTATTTCATCCTGAGTTCCTTGTGATCGCAAACCATGTGAATTGCGCAGTTCCTCCGCAGCGGACATTGCGAGGCAGTGTGTAGAGGAAGACTGCAGTTTATTTTCGCAGGACGTAACGCCCGACCGATCGCAGGCCTAATCTAACCTTATTACTCTTTTTAGCTACATCTAATCACCCAGTTTTATTAGATGCGCAGTTTCTTAATTAGCGCCCGCCCGCACGCCAGGGTCGTCAAGGCATCACCTATCCGACTGGTCGCGGGAGTCCGGCTTATCTTCACTGAGGCTGGTTCTTGCGATGGCCCGCCCGCCATACTCGCCTTCGCATGCACTGCTCAGAGTCATAGATCAAATTTTGCGACTGCGGACATCGCTAACCTCGCCCATAAAAGCCGCTGAGATATTCTACGTTCTGCAGCATCCCAACCAATCTATTCTACCATGGCTTTCTCTCCTCTTTTCATTGCGACTTGTTTAATTTCCACTGCAATTGCGTCTATCGGCCCGACAGCGGACCTCACTCTCACAAATGGTGATGTTGCGCCAGACGGATTCACTCGACAGTGAGTAGATAATTCATTGTTCCGAGGAATAAGCTGATTTGTTGTCCTGCTTTCCAGAGCAGTCCTTGTCAACGGGCAGGCCCCGGGGCCGCTCATTGTCGGCAACAAGGTGATCATCGGCCCGCATTTTTTGCATGTTGAGCTCACCCCGAAACTCCAGGGCGACGAATTCAATATCAATGTGATTGACCAACTGACCAACGAGACCATGCTCTTGAGCACCAGCATCGTATGTCGATCCTGCATTCATGCTTAATCTCGTCGTTAACAAATTCTGGACAGCATTGGCATGGCTTTTTCCAACAAAACAACAGTTGGGCGGACGGGGTCGCATTTGTCTCTCAATGCCCCATAGCAGTGAACAACAGTTTCCTGTACACTTTCCCAACGGTATTTATTGCGCCTTCCATCAGGCCCTTCGAGGACTAATGAACTTTCATCCAGAACGCTCAGGCCGGCACGTTTTGGTACCATAGCCACTTGGGTCTGTTGTCCTTCCTCCTATAAATCCCGATCTCACACCCATTCTCTCCTTAGCGACTCAATACTGTGATGGTCTTCGAGGCCCGCTTGTTGGTACGCATTCCCGGTCACATTTTTTTTTTTCCGGTACTGATGCGATGGCTCTCAGTCTACGACCCTGATGACCCGCATGCCGATCTTTACGGTCCGTCATTCTGCCCTCGCATGCATAGTTCCGTTCAACTAAACTTAATATGATTCAGATGTCGACGATGGTCTGTTGTCATCTTTTCTCCATAGCCGTACGAAACTTACTTGCAACTCTGCAGAGACAACTGTGATCACTCTTGCGGACTGGTCAGTGTTCTCTCCCATCCCTCTGTATTTCTTTTCTGACCTATATCGTCCAGGTGTAAGCGAAAATGGAAATACGCCTGAATTATCCTCACACATGTGCATAGATCACGGCCCAGCGAGCACGCTCGGAAACGTTCCGGTGAGTTTGCTTCGTATTCACCACAATTTTTAGGTCACTGACAGGACTCGTAGACACTCATCTCCACGCTCATCAATGGACTCGGTACGTTTTGCATGTCGAACACGCAAACAATAACTTATTGCCTCTTCTAGGCCGATTTGCTGGTGGTGTACGAGCACTTGCAGTTCAGCTCCAACCCAAATTCATTGATACTGTATCGTAGGCGACTTCTCAACTAGCTGTCATCAGCGTCACCTCGGGCCAGCGGTATCGGTACGCAAGTTATTTCTCGACACTGGTATATGCTCATGCTGCCCAGGATGCGACTCGTCTCGATGTCATGCGACCCCAACTTCATCTTCACGATCGATGGACATACCATGGTAATTATCAATCTGTTTAATCGTGCGCTATAACGGAACTAACCTGTACCCCAGACCATTATCGAGGCAGACGGCGTCAACACCGAACCCCTCACTGTCGATTCGATCCAGATTGTGAGCATACTGGGTCCTACTCTAGTGTAAACCCAAGATTGACCCATATCTAGACGCCGGTCAACGATACTCCTTTGTTTTGACCGCTAACCAGACCGTGGACAACTACTGGATCCGTACGGTGGCGGACGGTGGTACCACCGGGTTCGATAACGGGATCAACAGTGCCATTTTGCGCTACGTCGGTGCGAACGAGACCGATCCGACAACGAATGTGACCACGGCGACCGCAGCCCTTGTCGAGACTGACCTCCGCCCGCTCGTCGCGACCGCCGTCCCGGGCACCGCAGTCGCTGGAGGCGCCGACATTACTATGAACATCGTAATCAGCCTCGACGCCACGACGTTCACGTTCGAGATCAACGGCGCAGTACGTTGCATTTCTACTCGTCCAGCGGGGTGCTAATACCGTCTTCCTCCAGACATTCACGCCTCCGACCGTGCCGGTGCTGCTTCAGATTCTCAGTGGCGCCCAAACTGCGACCGACCTCCTCCCGTCGGGCAGCGTCTTCACCTTACCCGCGAACAGTACTGTCGAGCTTTCTATTCCAGGTGGAACTGCTGGAGCGCCGCATCCTTTCCACTTGCACGGAGTCCGTCGATCTCTCCCGTGAATTATCTGTGATTGCTTACCCGTTCAAGCACAACTTCTTTGTCATCAAAAGCGCTGGTAACGATACGTTCAACTTCGATAACCCGGTGTGTGGCATTGTGCTTAATTCATGGCTCTGGGGCTTACTCTGTGCCATTCTCAGATCATCCGGGATGTCGTGAACACAGGCACGGACACCACGTAAGCCCCGCATATTTCCGTACCATTTTCCTGACTGATCATTTCGCACAGCGACAACACTACCATTCGGTACGTGCATCCAGGCTCCTGCATGCCCAATTCAAATGATCTAACTAACTGTAACTCAGTTTCGTCACCGATAATGCTGGACCGTGCGTCGTTTTAACCTTCATTCCTCTACATCGCGCTGATATTTCCCGTTGCAGTTGGATTCTTCATTGGTATATATGACCTTGCTCCATGCCATTCCATTCTGACCACTCCCCAAGCCACATCGACTTCCATCTCGAGCTGTATGTTGATTGTATCTCTTCACTTCCCCATCTCACACTACATCCAGCGGCCTTGCGATCGTGTTCGCCGAAGACACTGCAACGATTGCGAACTCCACGCAGACCAGTCCGTCTTGCCTCCTCTTTTCCTCTATCATGTTACTGATGCATCTCCAGCCCAATGGGACGACCTCTGCCCCACATACGACGCTCTCTCTTCCGACGAGCTGTAATGGACTCGTGAAAACAAAAAACGTGCTTTATCCAGTCAGCTATTATTCACTTTCTTCCCCACATCCATCCCATTGGTTGCACGTCTTCGTGTCGTCGGTCTTCAGGTTATTAATACGGACAATCTCATTCACTTTACATCATTCCCTTCTTCCTACCGCTCACTATATTCGGAACTAGCTACTTGTACCGTTGCTTCCAGTAATCACAACAATGCTCTTTTGCTTTGATATCGTATTAAGCCTCGTATGATTTTCTTGGCGGCTTTCCAAGTCTGACTTTGCTCACCATCTTAATTCAGCCATCTCACACTCAATGCCTTTTTGGCCTCCCAATTTCGACTGGCTTAAAATGGTTGTAAAGGATGACAAGTGCGCCAGACCTAAGGATCCATGGGAAATCTTGACTGGTTCCGTAGTGATTGATTTTTCCAACCGTGATCCTTCTTCCCCTGCATTTTGGCGGGCAGAGCCTTGGCACGCTCGTTGCGCATTCCTGAATTTCCTGGTCCTCCATGATTTCCTGGCGCGAGCGTATCGCTACTTACATACTTCTTGATTTTACACTGCGAGGCCGATTGCACGCCTTCAACAAAATGCAACACGACAAACAGGACCAAATTCAACTCCTCCAACATCCTAAAAAGGAAATAGATTGTACTTGGCGAAATAAAAGATAGGACTTCAGAGATACTAATGTTACAGGAGTGTTTGAGCCAGACTCAATTTTATAGACGCGAATTCACGCTGCTTGTCGCTTCCGAATGAGAATTGTCCCCTTCGGATTCGGCCCAATGAGGATACCAAACCGCCGGGCGCACACCCTCAATCTTCGCTTTGACGTCGTAGTTCATGAGAATGTGCACCAACATGGTCTTGAGTTCCGCTGCCGCAAAAAATCGTCTAGGACATGCGTGCTTCCCGTGCCCAAAGACGAGGTGGTCCGTACCCGTCGAGACCATGTGGTGCCGGAACATGCCTCCTTCGTCCCCATGCACCGTGCGCTCGCGCGTAAACCGGAAGCCTTCAAAGACGTCAACGATGCGCAAAAGCAGAATCTTAATCACTCACGTGGATCGAACTCCACCGGGCGTCCTGCAGCGCTGAGGAAAGACCCCTGCGGAATGAACGTCCCGTCCGAAAACGTGAACCTGTTTTCGCTGATGACTTTACGTGTCATCGTCACTGCCATGTATCAGCTATAAGAGGCCAAAATATGATTTTGGGGCCCCGCGCCATGCACACGCTGTGATTCGCGAAGGAAGCTGTCGATCTTGTGCAGGGTTTTCAGCGCGGACTTGATCCATCCTTCGGCTCCGATCACACGTTCCGCCTCCTGGCGCATGGGCTCGATATGTTCCGGGTAGGTTGTGAGATCGAACAAAGCAGTGGTAATTGCCTGGGGCGGTTGTTGATATTGCGTGATATACGAGAGAAAATGAACACTCCATCGACGAAGTGTGGATAGCAGCTGTGTCAGTGGCGAGGAGGCGTAGCGCGATGGCATACGGGTTGCGCGCGGAGGGCTCTGCATCATCCAGAAGACACTGCATATAATCGTTCTATTTTGTTTCAGTCTCGTGCCGTCGTTGTTCCCAAAGTGAGGTACAGCACCGGTTTGTCGTCGTGCCACTCTTGCCCCAATTCAGCCTCCTTCGCCAGCCGTTCTTCAATGACAGGTCCCGGTGTTTTATGGCGATACGCATGCAGCTTCGCTTCGGCGAAAGAAGCCGCCCGAAGATGCTAATTGCTTTGTTTGTTTCGAACGCCACGGGTTGCAGATCCACTTACGGCTTCATGAACTTTGGAAACATGGCAATGATCTGGGCATGTCCAAAGACCGATACGGTAGACGAGATGCTCAGATCAATATACTCCTTGTTTCTGTCTGCAAACACGACCCCGTCAGTAAAAGAAGCACAGATGAACTGCACCCACAAAGCGGAAGACCGACAAAGACACGAGCAGTTGAGCGTGCGACGATGGGCATCATGTCGGAAAGCACAGTGATTTCTTTCCAATCTAACAAGCATTAGATCTTGGGAGCGGCGAAATAAAGGAGTGCTGTCTCACCTGACCCCTGCAGCACCAACAGGTCGTCGACAGCGTATACGAGCTCGTCATAAAGGTGCGGCAGGCACCGTCCAATGTTTCTCGTCAGGCTAGACCGGACTGTGTGTTGGTGCCAGGGATTCGTAGTGATCTCAGGTTCAATCCGCTTGCAGCATGTCTTCCGCGCCGTGCTGGAAAGACAACACATCATCCGACGCGGCAGCCATCTCCGCCGTGCGTTTCGGTCCGTTGGCGACGTAGTTCCAGCGCAGGAGGCGTGGTACGCGGAAGACACCATCGCGGTTTTCTTTGTAGCCTTTCCCTACGATGTCCGAGGCGTGCAAGAAGAACTTGAAGACAGCGGAATAGTATGAGAACGGGCCGTAGGACCCCAGGAGGGCGGGGACGTGTTGCTATGAAGACCAGAAATTCAGAATGCAAGATGACTTGAAGCACAGTCACTGGCTTGAAGCCACTGCCAGCCAGGACGCTCACTCACCTTGGGGCGGAACCACAGGGATGAAACCACGATTGCGACCGCTATTCCACCGTGCTTCACGGATATCCATGTCTCTTTCGCTGATGCGGTTCTGGGTCACTGGGTGTGGTGAGAAAGGTAGTCTTGAGGACCCAGTACCCAGTCTTTGAGCCTTCGTAAATTACTTCAAGTAATGCCCGAAACAAAGTTTGGAAGGGATTCAAATTCACTAATACATAGCTGGTTCAAGTTGAATTTCAATCCCACTGGCGAGCCGTGAAGGATAAAGAGAGAACACAGACGCGCTTCAAGCGCTTCCTGTTCTTGTGCGGACAACTGGCAGTTTCGATGAGCTTCGGAAATGGCCCTGGTTTTCTGTAGGGGGAATCATCACCGACACCCAGCGGGAAGAAATGCGAGTCTGCGATAACCAAACATTCAAGACGGGGAGTTCTAATGTACAAAGGTTCTTCAACAATAATCGGCCTCACAAATGTTCTCCATTTCTTCCACCGCCTCTTTGGTAACGTCGGTCCAACTTGGATCTTCGCCCAACTCCTTCAACCATTCCGCGGCGACAATGTCGAGCCGATCGCCTGCCCATGCCCCACGATGGAGACCTTCGTACCGCATAGCAGTCGAGTCGTCGGACGAGAGACAGATCTGGCTCAGAACGACGTTGCCTAACCCAACTCCGGGGTATCTGGCGGTCAAGTCGAGGAGCTCCGATTCTCGAACATATTGCCTACGCGATAGATTGCGCAAGATCCGGATGACCTTCGGCGGTTGCAGAACGAATTTGTGACCATCGACCAAGTCCATGATAACGTGCATGTCACCGTAAGACCGTCTGCTCGTCGATCTGAATCGCTTGTAGATCCCGCACCGGATCAACAGAGCGTCTTGGTCAAATCTTTGTTCGGCTTCCTGGAACGGATATCCATAAAGCGTGCGCTCAGAGTTCTCTTCATCGTCCTCATCTTCATGGTCATCCTCCTCGGGTTCATAGTGGAGGAACTCCGCTCTCTCCGACGCCGTCAAGAGTGTCTCCGGAATATCGTCGCTCGCGAGGTAGTCGCCGACACAGATAATGCGGTCACCGACCCATGAATAGCTAGCCACAATGACTGAGATGGGACGATATGTGTGCTCCCTACCGATCTCCCAGAGAACCTGGCAGGTCGCGCTGAGGCACAAGAGATCGCACATGTCGCCGAGATACGAGAATATCTCGTGAGCGATTTCTACAGGAAGGTTTATGAGCACGGCTGCGTCCAAGCTGCACGGCGGGTGAGTAATGCTGCCTTCTCGTGGTGGCAAGGAGTAACTCACGGGCGAGGAGCTGTTTTGGGAAAGTAAAGTGCAGGTCCATCGGTATCGTCCGGCCCATATCGCCCTGCAGACTTGAAGTGAGGGATAACAGCTTCTACATCGGACACTATCTTTTGTGGCCACAAACGGCTCTCCAAAGATTTGGCAGAGGAACCATCGAAAAAAAACTCTCCAAGCTTGCAACCGCCTCCGGAGGTTTGACGTTTATCGAGGTCCACAATTTTCCAATACTGGCCCATTTAGGAACGGTTCGAAAAAGCACAATTAGATGGTGCGAGATGGGTGGCAAGTCCCGGTGGTGGCAAGACGAGAGAAAGAAATGTCACAAGACATCACGGCAGTCACAGATCACGATAGGTGATCAGATCACTGATGGTGACTAATTTTATGCCCTCCGCCACTCAGTCCCTTTCACGCGCTTCATCGCCGTTTCACCTCGTGTTGAAATGGGAGACTGGAAGATTGCGAACCTCGATAAGCGCCAGAGCTTCGGAGAAGGCTGGCTCAGTGAAATTCTCTTTGACAAATATTCGTGGCATTTCACGAAATCTCTCGAGAACTACTTGTGGCCTCGGGTTATCGCACCCGACCTAGACGCTGTGTTTCCTCGTTTCAAACCTGGGGAACTATTCAAGGAGGGCTACAAGGATGAGCCCACGCTTTGTTTTCCGAGAACAGCCCCTCCCAGGTGATTTCTGGGTGTGCCACCGCGAGAACAAGGCATTAACCCCCGTTGTGCTTGCAGCTCGGATGCGACCGTCACGCTCGTCAATGGCCCACGAGATATTCTCGCATATCGCGGATTTCTGTGATCTCTTATGCCTGAGCATGAGCTGCCAGGTTCTCTGGGAGATCGGCAGAGAGCACCTATACCGCCACGTAGCTGCCGTGGTGGCGGACCATTCCTGGGTCGGGGACCGCATCATATGTATCGGCGAGGATATCCAAGACGAGGACATCCCGGACAACATGTTCACGCCAGCGGAAGAAGTGGAGTTCTTCCGTTATGCGACGCTGGAGGATTACCGTCGACAGGACGGCGGTGAAGCAATCCCGAAGGACTCTACACAATCGGAAATCGCGGAGCTCCTTCGTACTATCGAGCACCGACTGTGGTATTATTCTTTCCAACACAACAACGACCAGCAGACGATGTTCGACCAAAAGACTCTCTTGATGCCTTGCTACAGCCGATTCGAATCTGACCGACGCGACCTGAAGGTTGTTAGGGACCTCTTCAAAACCACGAGTTCGCGCCGCAACCGCCTGCGGTCGTCCGTGTCCTGCGCAATCTTTCGCGTCGCCAATATATTCGAGAATCGGCGCTCACGGACTTGACTGCCAAATACCCCAAGATTGGATTAGGCGAGGTCGTTCTGAGCCGGATCTGTCTCTCCAATGAGGGAGATGTCCGAGGCTTGACGTACGACGGAGGCATCCATCGCGGCGTGTGGGCAGGTGATCGATTCGACATCGTCGCTGCAGAATGGTTGGAGGAGTTCGGCGACGATCCGAGCTGGGCTGACGTTAGCGAGGAGGTAGTGAGGGAAATGGGAAGTATTTGTGAAGCCGATTACCCATGACGGCGAGGAGAGGCAACGAATAAATCTTCCCATGTTGAACCGGTGAATGATTGATGGCTAGTTGGGCCTAGTCTCCTATAAACAGATACTACTTTGTGCTCGCACCTCGCAGATGGCCTTCTCCTTGCCACTGCCATCGCTAGAATCAATGTGAGGAATAGGTGAGTGGATACCATCCCCTTGAACTCGTAAAAGAACTCGATGGAGACCGAGGCCACAAGGTCAGTGGTAATGTCGATGCGGTGTTCGACATGTCTCTTATAGCCCGTCTCACAGTGAAGGCAGAGCATCATCCTTGAATATATCTGATGAATTTGTGGAGAGAAACAATCAACCTGGCGAGGAGCTTCCGGTAATAACTCTGAGAGCCTCTGCAGTTCAGTCAAAAGTAAGGATTACAAGAGATTCTATTTACTGCTCGTTACAAGTAATCAACCTGAAGGATGCTCTCCATTTCTTCCGCTATTTCTTCACTCACATCGGTCCAACTCGGATCTTCACCCAATGCCTCCAACCATTCAGCAGGGACGATGTCAAAACGGTCGCCTGCCCATACCCCGCGATGAAGACCTTCGTAGGCCATAGCAGTCGAGTCAGAGGATGAGAGGCAAATACGGGTCAGAAGGACCTCCCCGAATCCGACTTTGGGGTATTTGTTACTCAACCCCAGCAACACCAACTCTCGAACATATTGAAGACGCGACAGATTGCGGAGAATCCTGAAGACCCTTGGGCGCTGCGGTGCAAATTCGCGTTTATGGAAGAGCTCCGTGATTATATCCAGCTCGTTCGGGGACCTTCGCTCCCAATCGACTCGTTCGTAGATCCCGCACTGGGACAACATACGGTGTTGGTCGAAAGTTGGTTCGGTTTTTTGAAACGGATATCCATACAGCGGGCGATCAGGGTCCGCACTGGCCTGTTGATTGCCTTCATCCTCGGAGTAATCGTCCGGCGAAGGCTCATAGTGGAAGAACTCTGCTCTCTCGGAGGGCGTCAAAATTGACCCCGGGATGTCGCCGTTCCCTAGATAGTCGCCGACGCAGATTATACGGTCGCCAACCCAGGAATAGCTTGCCACTACAGCGGCTATGTGGCGATAAATGTGCTCCCTGCCAATCTCCCAGAGAACCTGGCAGGTTACACTCAGGCACAAGAGATCGCACAGGTCGCTGAGATGTGAGAATATCTCGTGAACCATTTCTGCCGGAAGATTGATGAGCGCGGTCGCGGACAGGCTGCAGAATCGGTGAATAACATCGCTTTCTCGTGGGGGCAAGGAGCAACTCACGGACGAGGGGCTGTCTTGGGAAAGTACAATCCAGCACGTCCCTCGTATCGTTCATCAGGCTTAAATCGAGGGATTACAGCATCCGTATTGGATTCCACCGTTCGCGGCCAAAGACAGCTCTCGAGAGATTGGGGAGCGGCACCGTAGAAGAAGATTTCCCCGAGTTTTCCCTCGGATCCCCAAGTCTCTCGCTTGTCAAGGTTCACGATCTTCCAATCCTGGCCCATTCCGACGCAAGCTAGCAGCAAGTGGAATACGGGAGGCGCGCAAGATGGTGGCAAGCAAGTAGTGGCAAGAGGTGGTTGGAAGAGAAAAAGAGTCACCGTAGGAGCAAGTGTAAGAGAAATCAGCGGACAAGGCGCAGATCAGAGGTGATCAGATCAATGTGACCAATCTGGACCTCTCAACGACCTCTCAAGGACCTCTTCGTTTTTCTGCAACTTCCCGTTCTCGCGCTTACTCACTGTTTCATCTCGTGTTGAAACAGTGGGCCAGGAATGGAAGATCGTCAACCTCGACAAGCGCCAAGCCATTGCAATTGGAGAAGGCTGGCTCAGCGAAATCCTCTTCGACCAATATTCGTGGCATTATACGAAATCTCTCGAGTGGCCTCGAGTTATCGCATCCGACCTAGACGCTTTTATTCCTCGTTTCAAACCTGGTGAACCATTCGAGGGCTACAAGGACGAGCCTGCACTTTATTTTCCGAAAACGGTCCCTCCCAGGTAATTTGTACATATGGCATGCCACCACGAGAACGAGTATTAATCCGTGTTGTTCTTACAGCTCGGACGCAAGCGTCACACTCGTCAATATCCCAGCAGAAATGACCCACGAGATATTCTCGCATATCACCGATTTTTATGATCTCTTATGCCTGAGCATGAGCTGCCAGATTCTCTGGGAGATCGGCAGAGAGCACCTATACCACCACATAGCTGCCCTGGTGGCGGACCATTCGTGGGTTGGGGACCGCATCATCTGTATCGGCGAGTTTCTCCAAAGCGAAGACGTCCCGGAGGCCATCGTCACGCCAGCGAAAAGAACGGAGCTCTTCCAGTATCCGACGCTGGATGAGTACCTTAGAGATAGGTACGGCACTACAAAGATGGCGGAGACCCCTCCGCCCTCTGAAATCGCGGAGCTCCTTCGTGATAACAAGCGCGGCCTGTGGTATTACCCTTTCCGACGCAACCGCGGCCGGCAAGCGATGTTCGACCAGGAGGCTCTCTTGATGCCTTGCTACAGCCAATTCGAATTCGCCCGACGCGACATGAAGGTTGTCACGGACCTCTTCAAAAACCACGAATTTGCACCACTACCGCCCACGCTCGTCCGCGTTCTGCGCAATCTTTCGCGTCGGCAATATGTATGTTCGGGAATCGGCGCTGACGGAGTTGACTACCAAATATCCCAAGATTGGACCGGGCGAGGCCCTCCAGAGTCGGATTTGCCTGTCCTCTGACGACGATGTTCGGGATCTGACGTACGACGGAGGGATCCATCGCGGCGTGTGGGCCAGCGACCGCTTTGATATTGTCGCTGCAGAATGGTTGGAGGAGTGCCGCGACGATCCGAGTTGGACTGACGTTAGCGAAGAGGCGGTGAAGGAAATGGGAAGTATCTGCGAGCTTGACTATTTCTGATGGCCGCGAATGAATCTCCTGTTGGACAGGCGAATGAGAGTTTTAATTGGCCCGGACATGCTGCCACTCCCACATGCACCCATTGGTACTGTGTCAGTCCGGCGTTGGCGTCGATGTTTCCCGTTGAGGTGCGTCCCAACTTGACTCCTGGCCTTCACATCTTGGTTTGGACATCAGAGACTCGAGACTCGGATCTGGACTCGCCCATGGCAATGCCAAAATAAGTGGTGGTGAGGGAGTTGTGCGGTCGAGGTGAGTGATTTGTGCGGGCAGATGGCGATAAATAAACAGAATGGACTTGTACCTATCAGCCCTAGTCTGCAGCTAATCTATAAATTGCAGAATGTACGCGTAAAAACAAACTGCGGTGTTTGTGCCGAGTTGACCAAAATACTTCATAGACCAACAGCGGCGTTTGGGTCTGTTCCCCGGAAATGCCCAGCTGTATTGTCTAAAGGGCGCCGAGCCGCACGCAACAAAGGGTCAGGCTGCCAATACCGAGGCAGCGATAGTTCGGTGATAACACCAGGCTTCGCTAAAGGATTAATCGTTTACGTGGTTGAACTGGCAAGCTTAACGTCCGGTCGAGTAGCAACCGCGACCGCTAGCTCGCAGCTCAAATTGCAGGCACATATTCGGCATAGATGAATTGAGGGAACGCGTGCCTGTTTGCGCAGACGACAATATTAATTGCGTCTACAGGCTGTTGGTCCGCACGTTCGCAGCTGCGTTAAACCCAGGTTGAGCTGGGACAGCCTGAAAGGTGTTTCAGTCGGACGTAGTTCGGGCGCTTATGGCTGTCTTCCAAGCCGCCTTGGGATGAATTATTCATTCAAGTATTGGGGTCTGAATAATGAAGCTTCATTGTGAGCAAATTTGGAAGAAGCGTTGAACAAGTTGAACGGAAACGAGATTCGACGAGTCTATCAGGAAGCCAACCTAGCGTAACCCAGCGTACACGGTACAGCTCTCGCCACCCCAGTTGCGCAGGGGATATTTAGGTGTAAGTGAGCGCCCAGGTGAGCGGGGGTGGTCATATACCATGAGGCCCGTGTCGATACTAGCTCGTGGCCTTCGAGGGTGCGGGCACGGATAGACCAGAACTAGTACTGCGCGTCCTCGGTTTTGGACGGGTCCTGCTTAAAGCGCTGTGTCCAACTTGACGGAAAATAAGAACGTTCTGAATCATGGCTTGTCTGAACCGCAGTTGTTCTGGTATAAATAACTCGATGTGAGGGACTTGCGCCGGACTTGTGCCTGTGGATCTATAATCCTGATCGTCTGGTCGGACTTAGCATCGCCCTATACTTAGACGGATAAATGCATTGTGGTATTTACGGACGCGAGCAGACGACGGCGATACTTGATAGACCGATCTGTGGGGCCCGACGACGTCAATGTATAGCACTAGACTGTTGGGACATTTATTTCGGCGCTTGGTCTGCGGTGATCAATGACAGGTCAAGACGGAGACAGTGGTATCATCAGTCCAAGAGTGTGTCTCCGGGGGGAATTTTTGAGCGAATATAAAATTGAAGGCTCGTTCGTTCTGTGAGTTAGATTTGAAGAATGCCTACTATGGAAAGATTCCGTTTTTCTGTCCGCAATCACATCAATAGGGTGGAAGCGAAACCAAGCGGGCTCGATTGAGGATACATAGCGTATAAAGAAGCCAACCACAGAGCTTGCAATCTTGAAGTCTTCTTTCCCCTCCAGAAGTAACTTACGGACGTCGGAGAATGAGACCCACGAGCGTCAGTTTTTTTTTCTTTGCCTTAGGACTTTAATGACGCAGAAATACGAATGCGTTTTGAGAGGTAAAAGAGAGTGACTGGACGTGGTTGAAAACCGAAACCGAAATCTGATTTCTTGACGTCGAGGCATTTACGAAAGGAGGGGAAGCGGGAACCCACAGCGGGTAGGCACATGCGTAGTCGGATGTCTGATATCGGAGGTCGGTTGAGATTTCGGTTGAGATGCTCAGTATACGCGAATTGAGGCGAGCATTGACCCCGGTGCCGGTTGCACTTCTACATGTATCGTTTATTTGCCGCCAGTAGTGCCATTCGGGTACCGTGGTTGCTGTACTATGTAACAATGTGGGGTGCGGGTCGTCGGATAGCATAATTTGAAGAACCCGCGGCGAGGGGGGTTGGATTTTTTGCGCAAGTTTTTGAAGGTGAGCAGAAGCTGCAATACTAAACGGGAAGGGTGCTCGCTCGTACCTCGCATGCTGGAACTTGATTGAGTCGGATGTGAGGGAGGGGTATGCAGCGAGCTAGCCAAGTAGCGAGGTATTTTAGGCCCCAGGAAGCTCCTGCAAAGGTTGGACCGGAAAACTTCACAGATTCAGCCTAAAAAAGCCACTCGTTTTGGTCAATTCGGCCCTCAAAAAGCCACTTTCGGACGAGGGTAGCCGGTGTGGACATTTGATTTTTTTCGCGCTGCGCGGTTGTCGGAGCGCTTTTTAGACCTTCCCCAAGCTCCCCCACCAGCTGGCACGGCTGTTTGGCAAGTTTCGACCGAATCGTCCAAGATTCCGTCGGAGACCAAGGTGAGGCGAAGCGAAATGTGGAGATCCGGGCTCGAAAAGCCACTTTTTAGACAAGGGTCCCCGGATTTTAGGCGTAAAAAAGCCACTTTTTGGACGAGGAAATCCCAAAATCTTGGCCTGAAAAAGCCACTTTTCCGGTCCAACCTTTGCAGGAGCTTCCCGGGGCCTGGTATTTCTTAAATACAGCGAGACTGCAGCTGCACTTTGAACGCATCGTCTGAACAGTTGGTTGAAGGGCGCCTGCGAATCCATGCAGTCGAAGTCCTAGCTAGCCCTTATGTTGACTCCGAGTTGAGCGAGATTAAAATCGGCCAGACTGTTCTCGAAACAACGGCAGGTAGTGGCGCCGGCGCGTTTTAGACGTAGATCGTTCCATTAGTTGCCGGGTACAGGCTTGGGAGTCGCACCAGTCCTGGTCCTGACTCTTCAGAAAATCAGAAACCGGCCACAAAGTGAGAGTTCGGAGAGTCGGCAAGTAGCATCGGGACAACCTGAAGAAGCGGCATGTGTGCCGGGATTTGAAGAATCGGCAGGTAGTATCCCGACGCGGTCCCGACGCGGATTCCGAACGGGATAAATTTGAACAGAGGTGAGGGATTTATGCTTGGGCCGAGGTTGAATTTGGCCGCCCGGCGGGACTACCGGGGGCGCTGCACTGGTGTTTGTAAAGCGACACCGTAATGAGGTGAGGGATTTGTGCGTGGGTCCAACTTGGGCCGGGGTTGAAATGTTGAAACGTTGAAAGTTGGCCGCTCGGCAGGATGAAGTCACTGCAGCTGGTGGTCATGCCGATCCTGCAGTTGCAAAGCGATAGCGAGAATTTAGAACAAGCCACGAGGGTAGAATTCAACGAGAAAGTTGAACCAAACTTCGCGGATGGTCGGGCCGTACCTCTGAGGACTTAGACTTGATTAGAATTTAAGTTAGACCCAGACAGACTCCAGCCCAATTCGAGGTCCACCGTCAACGTCCAAATTCCAGTGCGTTCCGCTCCAAGCTCTAAACGTGCTAGTGAGGATCGATATCAGAGTCCCAGTCCAGGCGTTCCGGGCGCGTTCCGAGTACATGTCGTGCAGTAGGATGTTCATCAGCTCGGTGGTGCGGTCCGTACTCGCCGATTGCGCCGTGAAATTCAGCCGTCGGCGTCGCGGCTTGGTGGTTCAAAGTAGCGCGAACGGAAGGATGGGTAAACGGCGCAGGTGCAGATGACGCCGCCGGTGTTACGCGAGATATGTATCGGACTTGTTCGCGTTTACGATTTGGGAGGATTACTATTTATATATAGGCTTCAAAATGGGGAGATGACGCGGTGATGAGATGGTGGGAAGGCTATTTGCGGAGGGACCAATGGCGAAAAGACTCTCCGTAAACATTCCAGGAAAAACAAAAGAACATGACAAGACAAAAGGGAGGAGAGGGATGGGGATGTGCTATGTGCGTCGCACGACTGAGATTGGGGAAGGAATCAAGGATAGGATAGATGAAGGATGGATGGATGGAGCACGGCGATAGAGCGGAGACGTCTGAATCTAAATCCACAATTATCCAAGTCGTGTCGTGGTGGGACGCAGATGACTCGAACGCAGCTTCCCCATCCCCCGTCGTAGCCCGTCGCCTTTCCTCACACTAAGTACCCGGTGCCGAGTGCAGGCTGCACAAGGATGAGGCTAATCACGCGAGCGAGCGTCGCGGGTGGGATCGTCAGCGGCGTTGACACCCGTCCAGTTTCCACCCCGCGCGGTCGATCGGAAACCAAACCCGGGTGTAACGCACGCGGAGCGGTCGCTGTGCGCGGCGGGTTCTCTCTGCCTCGGCGTGCGCGACGGAATACAGAAGCGCGCAGGGTCGCCTCTCAATATATGCTAGCTGGATCTACGTGAGCTTGCGAACGGCTAGAGTAAGTGTAAGATAAGGTAGGCGACTGATGGAGGACAAAATCTTTACGGGGATATGACTCGTGATCTTCGGGTCACGAGTCACATCTTTTCTTCGTGCTCGCGACATCCACCTCGTTCCCGCCGGTCTCGTCTCGGGCACGGATTTTCGACCCCACCCACCATCCCTCTTTTTGAGCTCTCTTGTTGTTGAGCTCTTTCGCCACGCTTGGGGTTTCTGGGCTTCATCTTCATCTCTCGAAGACCCGGGAGCTCCTTGTGTACGAAATTGACCTCGCAATCCAGAGCCAGAATATTTGAGCCTCCCTCGCTCAGCTTTCATGCTGCCGATCGAGTGCTCCTGTTCTGGATCGGGCCGTTGAGCTTCTTGCTCAACCGCGGCGTCAATTTCTAGACAAACCGATAACTCTCCCAATTTTTGGCATCCTCGTCAGATTCGCTCTGACTTACTATACGTCTCGGCTTCATTATCTGTTTGCTAACTATTTATTCAGGGGTCCTCTCAACTAGTCTACCTTATTAGTAGGCTACGGTGCGATACGCAGACGACCAAGCCAGCGACGCGGGTATCAGATCAGCGTCAGATGGAAGTCGGGGTGTGATTGGCTGGGTGGTTGCGCATGGCGATGGCCGATTCGCTCGATCATAGCAGGGCGAAAGGGAGGCCCTCGAACGCGTTTGACGGGGGCGTCGACGTAGAGGGACTGCTTAGGGGATGTAGCTGTACCTCGCAACACTATCCAATACTCTTGCCAGGGAATGATTTTCTATAGGATTATGGGTGTAGCAACGCCGAGTGGTAGCCGATAGTTGTTTGTTTGTTTGGGTTGTGATGGGGGTGAAATAAAAAAGCGACATCGGGTTACAGATCACGTCCCTTCTCTCCCTCTCTCCCCCCACCCTCCAATGGCCGACAGCCCAGAAAAGGTCCCCGGCGCAGCCCCCGACACCGAAAAGGTCGGCGGCGACGCCACGCCCCCCGCTTCGACGTCCACGCCCCCCACCGCTGAGGGCGGCGAGACGGTCGCGCCGGAGCGCAAGAAGCGCGAGTACAAGGAGTTCACGCACGACACGGAGAAGGCGACGACGGCGAATGTGGACATGAGCACCATCGAGCTCAAGGCGGAGGACCTCTACGACAAGGAGAAGGTCGACCTCGAGACCATCGTCATCGACGACGTCTTCAAGCTCCTCCAGTGCGACGACAACGGCTTGTCCCAGGAAGAGGCTGTTCGCCGTCTGGAGCTGTTTGGGCCCAACAAGCTCGAGCAGGAGGACCAGAATCCGTTTTTGCAGGTTTGTCGTCGTCGTCGTCGTGGCCCCTTTTGTTGTCATCGCTGCTCGTGTGCTGATTGTCTTGTCACTACAGTTCCTGTCGTTCATGTGGAACCCCCTGTCCTGGGTCATGGAAGCCGCCGCCCTCGTCGCCATCGCCCTCTCGAACGGCGAAGGCCGCGCCCCCGACTGGCAAGATTTCGTCGGCATCGTCCTCCTCCTCTTCATCAACTCCGCCATCGGCTTCTACGAGGAGCGCGGTGCGGGCAACGCCGTCAAGGCCCTCATGGACTCGCTCGCCCCCAAGGCCAAGGTCAAGCGCGCGGGCTCGTGGTCCGAGATCGAGTCGGCTGGTCTGGTGCCCGGCGACATGGTCAGCTTCAAGATCGGCGACATCGTGCCCGCGGACTGCCGGTTGACGGAGGCGATCAATGTTTCTATCGACCAGGCCGCGCTCACCGGCGAGAGTCTGCCGCAGAGCAAGAAGCTCGGTGATCAGTGTTTCTCGTGGGTGTTTTCGTGCCTCTGTGTGAACGCTGTCTTCTGATTCTCGTGCAGGGGTTCGACTTGCAAACAGGGTGAAGCCGAGGGCGTTGTCATCTCGACTGGTGCCAACACTTTCTTCGGACGTGCTGCTTCGCTTGTTGGGCAGGTGTGTAGCGTTTTCCGATGTCTTCCTCTCGTCCTTCCCTCGTCTTCCGCCTTCCCTACTTCTACCTCCTTCCGCCTTTCCCCCTCTTTCGCCTTGTTCTCTTCCCCAGTTTTCTGGTGTCCTTTCCCTTATCGTTACTTCACCGTATCGCTCCCTCATACTGCATACCTCGTACCCCTCCCCCTCGCTCGTCCTCCCCTTCCATTCCCTGCATACCCATCATGTCATTACCGCCCCTTCATTCAATCGGATACCTCGTCGTACTTGACTTTCGCTCCCTCCGTGTTCCCCTCTTGTTGCTATTACTTTGTCATCTGTTCTTGTCGTCACCTCGCTTCCCCCTTCCCCCTCCTCCCCTCCTCCCCCAATCTAGAATTCGTTATCGCATTACTCCCCTTGCCCTCGCCTCCCTGCATCTACTTGCTTACACATATCCACTTCCTTAACGACTCGCATTACTTCCCTTCCTCCCCTCCCTCCCTCCCTTCCTCCCCTCCCTCCCCTCCTTCCCTTCCCCCCTTTGCCTCCCCTCCCCTCCCTCCCCCCGCTCCCTTCTCCACCGCCTCCCCTCCCTCCACCGCCTCCCCTCCCTCCCTCCCTCCCCTCCCTCCCCTCCCTCCCCCCGCTCCCCTCGTTTCCCTCCCCACGCGTTGCTTTCCCCTTCCTCTCCATTGTCTCGTCTTCACCCCCATTCTTCCCCTCCTCCCTCCCCTTCCCTCCTTTGTCTTTCCGTTATCGCCTTACCTCGGACTCGCTAACCCCCCCCCACCCCAGGACGACGACACCACCGGCCACCTGCAAAAGATCCTCGCGCAGATCGGCTCCTTCTGCCTCGTCGCGATCGGCATCTTCGTGATTGCGGAGATATTGGTGCTGTATGCTGGGTTCCGGTATTCGTATCGGCGGGGTGAGTGTTTTTCCTTCCTACATCTCGGCCTTTTTTTTTTTTTGGCGTGGAGAGGACGCGTGGCAATAGGATAAGCACAAGTGGGGTGGAGAGGGGTGTGCATGGCGAGGACGTGCGGCGGGGGTGCCGTTCGCTGAGAGTGGCTGCGATTGGCGCGATTGTGGGAGGCGACTCCGATTGGCGCGATGTCCACCTCGTCGTCGGTGGGGTGTCCTGGGTGTTCTCGAGTCGTTCGCACCCTGCTCCCTGCCTCCCTCCCATCCCTGCCTCTCCCCTGCCTCCCTCCCATCCCTCCCTCTCCTCTCCCTCCCTCCCATCCCTCCCTCTCCTCTCCTCTCCCTCCCTCCCATCCTTCCCTCTCTTCTCTTCTCCCTCCCATCCTTCCCTCGCCTCTCCCTCCCATCCCTCCATCTCCCCTCCTCCCTCTCCTTTCTCCCTCCCTTCCTTTGTGATAAAAAAAAACGGCCGCTGACGCACCCGCTTTTTTCTTACGCAGGTCTCGACAACATCCTCGTGCTCCTCATCGGCGGCATCCCGATCGCGATGCCGACGGTGCTGTCGGTTACGCTGGCCGTTGGGGCGCAGCAGTTGGCTAAGCATAAGGTGGGTTTTCTTTCTTTGTCTTGATTCACTTTGGGGTGTGGGCCCCCTCGACTTGTCATCTTCATCGACGATGCGCGATGTACGAGGGTGTCGGGGGCGCAGCGCCTGCATTCGTATGACGACGGCGGGCGGGCATCTGCGTTTGTCGTATGATGACGAGGCGACGACGACGAAGCACGGGCGTTGCTCGCAGGGGGTCGGCGACGATGACGCCCCTCCCTCCCCTCCCCTTCTCTCCCCTCCCACCCTCCTTCCCAAAGCGCATGCTAACCGTTATTTCGTTTTCAGGCAATCGTCACCCGTATCACCGCCATCGAGGAGCTCGCGGGTGTCACCATCCTGTGCTCGGACAAGACGGGCACGCTCACGACGAACAAGCTTACGATTGATCGGGAGACGATTTTGACTTATTCGTGAGTGTTTTTTCCTCCTCTATCGACGCCACTTCCGCCACTTCTGTCCTCGATCCCTTCCCGCACCCCTCCCTCCCTTCCCCTGCGTCCTGCGATCATCCTATTTGCGTTGGGCGAGCGCGACGACGATGACACGTCCGCATCTTTTTGTCATGCGATCGAGGGTAGACAATGTACTGATAACACCTTGCACACAGCTCCTTCTCCCCGGATGACGTGATCCTCCTCGCCGCCTACGCCTCGCGCACGGAGAACCAGGATGCGATCGATATGTCTGTTGTCCAGGTTCGTCCGTCCTCCCTCTTCTTGGCTTGCCATTTGTACTCGCTATCGCTTGTTCGACCTAGCTGACGCTCGTCCTCAGGCCTGCGGTGACGTCTCGCGCGCTCGCGCCGGCATCAAGCTGCTCGACTTCAAGCCGTTCAACCCCACGGACAAGCGCACGGAGATCACGTACCGCGAGGAGGCTACTGGTGGGTTTCTTTTCTTCCTTTCACTACCGCTGCCGACGGCTCGCTGCCGCACACCGCTACCACGACGCTCGCTGACGCTCGCACACAGGCAAACTCAAGCGTGTCACCAAGGGCATGACTGGATCCATCATCGAACTTTGCTCGCGCAACCGTACCGAGGAACTCGAGGCCAAGCTTGAGCACGACGTTGAGGGCTACGCCACCCGTGGTCTGCGCGCGCTCGCTGTTGCGTACGAGGAGCTTGACGGTGATGACTTTGAGGCTGAGGGCAATGGGTGGGTTTTTCTTCGTCTTTCCCTCAAGGGCGCGCGCTGACGCCATTGTAGTTTCGAACTCATCGGTCTCCTTGCCATCTTCGATCCCCCCCGTGAGGACACCAAGCAGACTATCGACGATGCGCTCGCGCTCGGTGTCAAGGTCAAGATGGTTACCGGTGATCAGGTTTGTCTTCCCCTCTCCCTTCGAAGACGATGGAGCTGACGTTTCCACCAGCTCGCTATCGCAAAGGAAACCGGCAGACGTCTTGGGCTTGGTGACCACATGTACCCGGCCAAGGTTCTCAAGGACGGGCCCGCCCCCGGCGGCAAGCACGCGAGCTTGGACGAGATGATCATGGACGCTGACGGCTTTGCTGGTGTGTTCCCCGAGCACAAGTACGAGATTGTCAAGCGGTTGCAGGGTCTTGGGCATTTGTGTGCTATGACTGGTGGGTTTTCTCTTTGTTATTGATGCGATGAAGACACTAACGACGACGCAGGTGACGGTGCCAACGACGCCCCCGCTCTCTCCCGCGCCAACGTTGGTATCGCCGTCGAGGGTGCCACCGACGCTGCCCGCGGCGCCGCCGACATTGTCCTCACCGAGCCCGGTCTCTCCACCATCGTGCACGCCATCCGCGGCTCCCGCGTCATCTTCCAGCGTATGCGCAACTACTCGATCTACGCCTGCGCCGTCACCATCCGTATCGTCGTGTGCTTCGCCATCCTTGCGTTTGCGTACAAGTTTGACTTCCCGCCGTTCATGATCCTGATCATCGCGCTCCTCAACGACGGGACGATCATGACGCTGTCCGTCGACCGTGTGCTTCCTAGCAACACGCCGGATAGTTGGGACTTGGCGGAGATCTTCAGTTATGCGGTTGCGTATGGGTTGTATCTTACCGTGTCGACGTGAGTCTTCCCTCCTTCCTTCTTCGTAATGAGTATTAACGTCGTGGACAGCATCGCCTTCGTGATCATCATCCTCGAGACGAACTTCTTCCAGGACAAGTTCGGCGTGTCGCTCGCGTCGTCGCCGGTGTCGCACAACGACCCGCAGCTGCACATGGTCGTGTACCTGCAGGTCGCCATCATCTCGCAGGCGCTCATCTTCGTCACCCGGTCGCACGGCTTCTTCTTCATGGAGCGCCCCTCGAGCGCGCTGCTCGGCGCCTTCTGCATCGCGCAGCTCGTCTCGTCCATCATCGCTGCGTACGCCGACTGGGGCTTCACCAAGATTCAGGGCATCAGCGGTGGCTGGATTGGTATAGTCTGGGTTTGGGTGCGTTTCTGTCTTCATAAGTTTGAGAAAGGGCCGTATGCTGACGCATCGCGCAGAACATCATCTGGTTCATCCCCCTCGACTGGATCAAGTTTGCGATGAAGGCGACGGTGATCAAGTACCTGCGCGAGCGCCGTCTGGCCCAGCAGGCCGCCGCGCCGCAGCAGCAGCCCGACGGCGTGCCCATCGTGCGCACGCAGTCGCGCGCGGCGTCGATCCACGAGAGCCTGTACTCGAACCGTGTCAGCTTCATCAAGCGCGCGGCGCGCAAGGTCGGGTTCGGGCAGAAGATCTCGATGAAGCCCGAGGAGCTGCAGCGCTTCAGCTCGATCCAGGCGCAGCGCGTTGGTGCGACGCTTGCGCGGAATCCGAGCAGGACGGCGGCGGTTTGAGCGTCCCTCATCTGAGGCGGTGCTGTTTACGACGACGACGACGACCTTGCGTGGGTGCGGTGCGGTGGCGAGCTTAGCTTTAATTCCTTCTCCCTCCTCCCCCCATCCCCATCCATATCCTCTCATATCCCCGCATCTTTCCCCCACCTACATAATCCACACCGATATAGACATGCCGCGCCTGTACATAAAACCGTATTCGTATTCCCCTTCCCCTGGCCGGCTTCCCCCTCCCCATCCAAAGAAAGAAAGAAATAGTTTTAGCTAACAACTACCTACCACGACCCCTCGCTTGACGCCGCGCCGCCCCCCTGTCACGCAGAAGAACCAGTACAGTTTCTTTTCTTACTACATTACGCTACTATACCTTGAAGTTGATCTGAATTCATGACTTGTCTCTATTGGATTTCGTGGCTGAATGTCGGACGATTGAGGTGACTTGGTGAGGATTGTGGAAAGGACGGGCGAATCTGGTGAGGATGGCGTTTGACGCGGGTATGGCGCGTCTCTATCGAGGGGATGGGGAGATCGCTCACGGCGGCGAGCTTGGGAAATTTCCTTCATGCGCATTGCTAAAACGTTTTGTCGTCGGCTCAGAAATTAAGTATTTCCTTTTTTGGATCTCAGCTGCTTCTTTCCTCTTTCCTCTTCGAGCTCCACCTCCATCTCCGACATTCGTGTATTGCCGTGAGATGCTCGGGCTCTAAGCCCAAAGCTGTTCTAACGAAGCGCCCAGACCCGCTGGTTTCTCCAACTCTCTTGTCTCCGATCAGCGCTATCGACACGATGGACTCGGCCACTTGGGACCTGGCACAACGGTTGAAGCGGCGCCTTCTAGCACCTCGAGACGGAACTCACTCGACTATACGGTCTGACGCGACGAGTCGACAACTCTTTGCAATGCAGCATGGAGACTCAGATACACGTGAAAATATAAAGAGGGAAGTGTGGCAGTCTTTTTTTTTCTTTATTTTTTTTTCACGAAGCCTCCGCTGCCGACACGGTGTATGTCTTGCCGCTCCATAGCGCGCGTAATCCTCTTGCCGGGAAACCTGGCCCACGTTCGATGGATGGGTAAATAAATTGTGGGCGGAACTCCGCGTACTCGATTCCTCTGAGCCGTTGACCGTGCGACTCCTGTATCTCCTGGGGATTTGATCCACGGTCATTCTTAACACTCTCAAGTCCTCTCAAGTATCAGGGATCAAATCTGCGCGAGAAATTGACCGTTCAAGGGTCACTACATTTAGGCGGCTCGGAGGCCGAGTAGGTCGCCCTATACCGAGCTGTGCCTACATGGCGAGACCGACTCTGCCTCGCTGAGAACCCACGGAGACCGACTCGGTCTCGTAAGGGAGGCACAGCGCGGCTCAGGGCGGCTGCCTCTGCCTCCACGCCGTCTGAATGCAGTGAACCGGTTCCTCCAACTGGCAAGCCGGAATGTGGTCGTAAACGCGGAGGCAAAAAAGGCTCGCGCTAAAAATCGACCATCCTTGGCAACGGCGGTCATGGTGGGAAAACGAGATGTGCTTTTTTCGGTGAAGTAACGGAGTGACACATATTCGGAAATTTGGGACGGATTTAGCATGGTCAGTACGGTCGTTCGCCGATTTCTCCGTCCTTTCTCGCGATAATTCGGCGTCGCCAGATTCCAACACCTTGGGGGACTGGGGAAGTCCGTGTTTGTTGATCCCGAGAGGCCTGGTTGGACCCTGACGTTTCTCTGAAGGAGCGATGGTCGGCACATGTCAAACATACCTTCGCAATTGACTGGGACGTTTCTCAAATAAAAACAACATGGTTTCGGTTCCTTCTGATCCGCTGTTGCGGTTCAAGATATCCAAGTGCACTCTAGCCTCGACCTATGAACCTTGTTAGTAATTGACCTCTGCAGCAGTGCAGCCGTGCTCGCCTGGCCGCCGATTTTTTTTCCTGCACGAGGCCTTCACATGGGCTGCAGGCATTGCAGAACTTTCTCACCAGATATGATCGAAAACTGGACGCTGGATATCATGACCGTTGCATTTCTCCCGCCGAAACCGACCGCGCGCGAGCCGTGGCTACAAATCCGATAATAGTACACAAAGATTTCTTCTGACTTTGAGTCCGGCTAGTTCAACAATAGTTTAAAGTTTAGCGCTCAACGACTATTGGATACTTCCACATTCCTTGGAAAGCTGATTGAATGCGTCTCAGAAGGCTTGAATGGTTGTCGCTTACGACAGACGTACCTGGTGCCGCTTCAACGCATCTTTCCGTGTAAATGTTTTGTCGCATCCGTTGCAGACGTACGGCCGCTCCCCAACGTGGGTCAGCACATGGCGTTTCAAATCGTGGTGACGCTCAAATGTAAGGGGGCATGAATCACAGAGGAAGGGTCTGGTTGGAGACGCGGGGTAGTCGCCGCCGTTCAAGGGCGGCGGGATAAACGGTGGGGCGTGCTGCGAAGAAGGTGGAGGCCGGCCTGGTTCATACCTCGGAGCGGAAGCGCCCCTACCTCCGTAAAGCCCTGGGGGAGGGGGGCCGGAAGGGTAATGCGAGGTTGAAGAGCTCCTACTTCCATATTGGGTTGAAATTGGAGGCCCGGACGTAGATGGGTGAGCGGAACCGTACGGCACTGGTTGGTATCCAGGACCGTGGTGAGATGTCGAGCTTGAACCTTCCCCGGAAGTGGGAGGGTGATGGCCTGGAGATGAAGGGTACAGAGAATTGGATATATGAGCTGGCTGTAGAGCTGGTGGAGGTCCTGGCACTGGTGGGCAGAATGGAAAAGTGGTCTACAGAAAGATAATCAGAACGCCCTGAAATTGTCCCTGAAATTTACCTGATGCCGCTTCAAGGCGTCCTTCCTCGTGAAAGCCTTTCCGCATCCGCGATCGCAGAGATATGGTTTCTCGCCACTGTGGGTTTCGATATGCCGCTTCAAATCGTGCTGACGGTCAAAGGACAGCGGACACAAGTCGCAGGGGAACTCGCGGTCTGGAGAGGCAGGATAGTCGACGTATCGCAGATTGAAAGCCATTCGGTACATAGGAGCAACGGAAGGGTGCGGCTCATGCTTTTTATATCGGCGAAGTCACCACCGCGAGCGATAAGTACCCTGCATCCATAGGTCCAATCTGGATAGATTTATGTGATCACCTGAATTCATAGTTTCTCGCGGCCTATCCACCGTGGTCGCAGGTATTTCCTTCCGTAGTTGGTCTTGCGGATCTTTGATCTTAATTTGTTCTGCTGGTATGAGATGCATTGCGTTCTTGTTTTGCAGCAGATACGTACTGCTGCTTCCTGTGAAGTGGTACAGAGCCTGCCTCAATGCTCCGGGAATGTGATCGAACAGAAAAACCGCGCAACCTTAATATCAATTACAGCGTTCAGTGCGAGCAAAGCAATGACGAATAGACGCTAACCTGAAATGTTCTAGCAGTGGTCACGTAGAACTATCATTTGTGTAATGTGAACAGCGCATTCATTCGACCTTAGGTAGGTCTGCCCTATAGTGGGAAGTGTCGATTAGTCCGTAACCGATCTTGAGCACCACGACGCACCATCGGAGCCACAAACGATATTCCGAAAGCCACGGTGGTTTCTGCGAAGCTCTGGACCGGGTACTATGATGCGGTTGTAAGGAAGAGGAGTCACGTAAAAAAAGGTTCATATACTCTGACATAAAGTTCGTCTTCCCCTGTACACTTAGAGACAGGACCCTTCCAGGAATCCGCAAAGGACTAGAGCTGGCGAGGCAATCATAATAAGTCGACATTGATGACTGTGTACTTCGGCTGCGTATCCGATCTTCGGAGGTGTTTGAATGAATTTTTCCTAAGGAGGTCCTACACGGGCCGTCAATACGCGGATGTTGCGCCCGGAGAAAAGTCCGTACCTCCGCGAACTATGTTGTGTAATTGATATAGGCAGGACATCCTAACGCTTACACAGTTTCCCCGTCGGGAGGCGCGAGTCCCGCGACTGCAGAGTAGTGTCGGGCCGGTTCGAACTAGATATATAGTGCGATAGGCTCGATAACCGTTAGCACGGCCCATTGAGATGTCAGCAGTGATAAAATACGTACGCTCGGGAACAGTCAAACTCCTGACCGTACCGTAAGGTCCCCTCCTGCCGTCCTGGGTTCAATATTCAGAAGAGACGGCCGGAAGATCGAGCGGTAGTGCGGTATTTGACAGAGTGGAGGCAGACGGAATATCAGAGATAGAAAGCAGGGTTGTGGTTCTGTGGCTTCGAGAAATGGGCCGTGATTGCACCGGCCCTTCCGAGAGCTGCTTTGCTTTGGACACCAGTTGTTGCCCAGGTAGTAAGGCAATAGGACAAGCGAATTGGTGAAGGTGGGGACTGCTTTCTGGAAATGCGCTTGCGGAAATATGATGTATGAGCGCTAAGAAGCCACAATGGTTTTAGTAAGACGGGCAGAGTTGCTTTCTGGGGTTATCGCGCGGGTTTCTTTGAGAAAATATATGGTCTACACGATCTGATCCTTTTGGCACGCCACGGCAGCCCACAGATCCAATATTGGGACAGATCTAGATGTTTTAGGCGCCAGAGAAGAGTGCCCGCGGCCACAGAGCTTCATCGAGAATAATCGCAAAAAAACTGGTCGTTGGACTATCGAGGCACGTCGCATCCTCTTGCGCATTTTTTTTTCGGAGTTGAGGGCCGCGGCGCTAGTATAAGAGGAGTTCGAGAACCGAGGCCGTCGCATGATCCTTCCTTCCTGTAGGTGTGGGTGAAGGGCTGAGGATTAGGGCAAGAGAGGAAGAAACCGGCCACCAAAGCTAGCTGTACAGCGAGTCAGACTTGCGTTGGACAATGGAAGGCGGTGCTGTAATTCCGGAGCTTCTAATCGGGATAACCTGATCTTATCACGGGAAATTCCGACGCGCTGGATCATTCAGTTCAACTTCAAACGAGAACGCTTCGGCCTGCCTTTGGTCCCGTAGCTTGCTTTGAAGGGATGGGCAGGTTGAATAAATGGCCGTTACCTCGCGGACTTGCCACGAGTCCGATTGAGTTTGGGCCGGAACAGCTAGAACGCCAAAGTCAAACCCGCAAGACGGTGTCAGGATGTCTCTTGCGAGCTCCTGTAAGAGTTTTATAAGGTTTCCGAGCAAGCTTCCCTTGTATTTGAATCTTCTTCCAATCTTGTCAAACTATAGATAGTCGCTACAATGGCTCGCATACAGTGAACTTCCAAAATTCAATTTCATCCCGTCCTTGTCGCGTACCCTTGTACCTGTATTTCACGGATTAATTGACTGAAGAAAGAGTGCTTCCATCTTTTGGGACACTGACGTTGAATCCTTACACCCGTCTAGATGAACAACAAAGTGGCGACATGCGAAATAGTTATCACTCTTTTGCCGTCTTCCGCACCGGAGAAAAGGAACCGCCACCAGGTATATCGTGTTACGGAATCTTAAAAGACATAGACTCTTAAAAGTGCTTGGTACGAACCGAGGCGTCTCCTCGAACACCACCACAACATCAGGACAGTTGGTTTTGCGAATTTCAACATGAGGTTTGTTGCGGTGGGTGTATCTCATAGAAGGTGATTTCCGCCGAATTAAAGTCTGAGCCCAAATCTCACGCTGACGCGGGAGGACCGAGGCCCATGCAAACAGCCTGAACTTGTTCAACGGGCTGAGAAGATGAGTCACCAACGGAGCTGATGATCAGTCATCCCATCAAATCGATCAGTTCAAGTCCACTGTGATTAGTCACGAGCGTGACGATTCTTTCTCCTTCTTCCACTCAACTTCCATTCCCGCCCGCCTCGTTTGGCTTTCTTTCTGAATCTTGCATCCTTTTGACATGGGCCAATACTGGATGATAGTAAATCTCGACAAACGCCAAACCTACGGACGATGGGGGAAGCTCGGTGAATTCTTTTTCGATGGAGAATCACCCAGCAATATATCCTTGGGCTTGTGGCCCCGCCGAGTATCCGATCGGGATACTCTGATTCCTCACTTCAAACCTGGCGACGTCTACGGGAAACGCTGCGTGTATGGACCGTGGCATATTCCCCAAACGGCCCCTCGCAGGTGAGTTACTATCTGCCACCCTAAAAACATGCATTATTTACGCATTTCATAGCTTGGACGCTACAGCGTTTGTCAATCTCCCCGCGGAAATTATCCACGAGATATTCTCGTATATTGGGGACCTATGTGATCTCCTGTCCTTGGGTTTGGCTTGCCAGGTTCTGTGGGCGATCGGGAGGGAACACATACATCGCCAAATAGCTTCTCTCGTGGCCGAATATTCGTGGGTCGGGGACCGCATCCTATGTGTCGGCGACCATCTCAAAAACAAAGACATCCCGGAGGCGCTTTGGACACCATCGGAAAGAGCGAAGTTTCTAGACTCTGGTCGCACGCTGTACAGATATCCTTTTGTCGAACTCAGACCAACCTTCGACCAAGGATGTTTCTTGTCATGGGGCGGGATCTGGGAACGATTCGTGCTGGAGTCATGTCTCCTTGATGAAGAGCTAGCCCTTGTCACGGAACTCTTTGATGGCCCCGATTTTGCACCGTTGCAGGCGGTCAACCCAGTCTTGCGCAATCTCTCGCGTTCTCAATATGTTCTAGAATCGGCGTTGGTCGATCTGATGGTCATATTCCCCAAAGTTGGATTGGGGGAGGTTATTCTGAGTCGCATCTGCCTTTCGTCGGATCCCAGCACCGCCATGCTTTCCGGGGACCGTGGCGGTATGCATCGTGGCGTATGGGCAGGCGACCGCTTCGATATCGTAGATGAGGGGTGGCTGAAGGAGTTAGGTGACGATGAGAGTTGGACCGACGTCAGCAAAGAAGTGATGAAGGAAATGGAAAGAGTTTGTTTGCTTGACTACCCATACGAGCTCAAGGAGCACCGGATAAATCGTGGGCATTCCTGTTCGAGCCAGACTTGAAATAAATCTGGGTTATTGTAGCACAATCACCTTTATAAATTGCCCGAGCTTTGGCATTATGATTCAATGTCCCAGAATGACTTCGCACTACATAACATCCTTCCGTATATCGATCGTTGGTCAAGTTGTTTCTTCATTGTGGCTGCTTGCATTATCGTCCCTGAGGGCCCAATGGCCAAACCGGATATGTAACCGTTTCAACAAGTTCAATGGATCCAATCAGGCCGTTCTGCCCCGTTTTGTCATACTTATAGTATTCGCCGTCCCGCCGCTAATTAGCCGCTCAATAGACGAAGTGTTGGCCCCGTGGTTGAAAAGTTGAAGACCTTCTCGTGTCTTGACGATGACAGTGATTTCTCTTCTCTTCTGCATTCCATCTATCATATTCGCCCAACCTTCTTCACACAGAGGGGGGGATTGGTTCTCCATTATAAGTTCATACGTCTATTCCCCAGCTGTCTTCACAACATCGAATCCGCTGGGAGAGAATCCTCTCCAGAGAATGTTATCCCCGGTGGGCCCGGCAGCCAGATTCCAGTTCGCCAGCTCGCGTAGAGCATCATCACAGCCGAAACGCGGATGGGTGCCGACGCTCGGCCCGAGACCAGCCCTTTAGTGTTGCTGCGATTTGGGAGGCTCTTTCCCCCAAGATGTATTCTCTTTGGCGTACTGGTATTAGCTTTCATGGCGTGGAAGTATTAGCCCGAATATATACCAGAGTTTCCACTGCCTGTCCGACTTGTAATCGCTTTGTTTGATCATCGTGATGAGATATGTATGTCTCTCAATTCTTCATGTCCACATCTCAAAACTCCCCGAAAAAAATTGACATAGTCCCCAGGTAGTGGAGGGTGGCTTCTACAATCTTTCTGAGAGTAACAGTAAAGAAACAAGCCCGTTTCCAGTCAAGATTCAGTTGCGATCACTCTGTCCCGGAGGTACGCATCAATTCCGCCCCCATCCATCAATCCTACGCGCACCTCCAGTCTCATCACTTGCTGATTGACGTCTCTAGAGTCTCTCCAGAGAATTGATCCCAGCGGATCCGACGTCCTCGCTGTCTTCGAGGCGCCCGGCAACTGAGCAACAAATTGCTTCGGATCTTAGACGGCTTTGCTATGCTTCGAATGGCAAGCTATTCTGATTATTTTGTACAGGATGCACATAATTATCCCTAAACTCTCCCTCTCCCGCAACAGCTCGATGACAATAATCCAATCATACCAGCACTCAA
Organism: Mycena polygramma; assembly: GCA_029449255.1. NCBI lineage: Eukaryota > Fungi > Basidiomycota > Agaricomycetes > Agaricales > Mycenaceae > Mycena > Mycena polygramma. The sequence continues at coordinate 134,104 of JARKID010000013.1, read as the reverse complement.
ACGGCGAGCATGCCGTTCCGTGATCCCGCGAGCTTCGCTTTCTTCCTTTCTAATTGGGTCAAAAGTTACAACTATGAGAGATGCTCACCGTTTACGGTCTCTAAATCGAATGTTATTTCCTAAAAGTGTCGGGGCGCCTATAAGTGACCTGCATGCACCCCGGAGACTGTAGAGTCTAGCGCGACGCATGGAACTGACCAATGCGGGTTGTTGCTGTCGTGCCTCGTCTCATCGTACGCCGCGACCCAATTTATTTGCGAGCAAACCGAGTGGCAGGAGCGTGCAGCATGATTGAGACCCGGATTTGGGGAAATGAGGCATCCACAAAAATGAATGAGGAGCCGCGGCGTAGTAAGTTTCCAGAAGCCAAGGACGGGTTCGTAGAGATGTTGTATGGAACGCGCTGGAGAAACCGGGTAGGACGGCCATCATGGCACAGACATAACAATGCGCAGAACAGATGCGGGATGGCAAACTTGAAACTAAAAATAAAGTCAGGAAGATAAGGACCGGTGATACTTACTCGCTGTAAAAATAGGAGCAGCGGGCACTCCAGCCCGTAAAACGGAAACGGTGACTTGATTCTCGGCTCGGAGGCTGCTAAAATTTCAATGCCGAAGCGCAAGTATTGGAACGGAGCAGGCCAACCTGTACTAATTACCCGTATTAACCCAGTGCAAAGCGCAGAGAGGAGGCGGAGGAGCGTTGATTTGAAATGGAGACTCATCCAACCTCCGTTTGAACGCTGCCGGAACGGTAGGATAAGTCAGGATAATATATTATACTCAGCTATGTCCCCTTTCGGAACGTGCTGAGTTGTAGGGTGTAGTACAATAGGCCAACAGAAATGCAGTACACTACCTACGCCGCAACTCATATACTTTCGACGAGCTCGCCGCTTTAAAGGCTGTCGATCTAGGTACATGAGTGACAGCCCAATCTAAACTGAGTGGGTGATACCCTCTTTTTTGCTCTCCGGCGGACGCCATATCGGAACTGTGTCGAACAGCGTCAGTATCTGGTGAACATATTTCGCCATTTTCGCCACTGTTGCCCGATCAAAGATCAATTTCTTCAGCACTGTCGTCGCATTCCCCTCCGTGATCCGTGAAATCTCTGGAACCAACTGTCTCATTCGAAGGATAAAACCTGCCCGTCTTTCCATAATGTCTAATGATCCCTTACAGAAAAACAGGGCATGCTCGACAGTTTCCATGCAACCACATTCGAACCTGCACAATCGTCGATGCCTCGGAGACGGCTGATAATATCTCTCGTTATATCTCAAGCGCTCTATTGCTAAGCAATGCTGGCTAAGCAACAATCTTGTCAGCGCTTTGCGGTGCCGAGGATTCACTACGATTGCCAGGTAGTGACGCAGCACAACCGTGATAGCTCGTGCCGGTTCATCCTCGATTGGTTCCAATCGACCATGCAACAAATACAGCCTCGGGGATGCGTTGACTTGAAGATCCAGGTATCTCATTGCTGCAACATACACCGATTTCTCGAGGGCCACGCACTTCTCGCGCGTCAACACATCCAAGCTCGGTAAGTGAACACTGAACGGCAACTTTTCCAACGCACTCGTGAGGTCCATCCAATACCCTTGCTTGCCGTTCAAGAACAACTGATACGAGTCCTGGACAGCCAACCAAGCGTAATGATCATGCGCAAGCCCCACCAGGTACTGCAGATACCTCACTGCTATCATCAGGCGTCGGTATCGGAGCGGTATCAATCCCAACTCAGTGAATAGCGCGGCACGTATAGAATTATCCCCTAACCCAAGCAGCCGTCTCAAATATGCAAGCTGAACTTTTTCAAGCACAGCTAGCATCGGGTCATTCACGTCGACAATCACATCGGCTCCACTGATCAAATGCGGGTCAATGCACGCCATGTACAGTAAACGACCTTCTTTGGGCGGTAGATCTCCAATATATGCCTCTGTTCCAAAGACAGAATAGCCAGTGCCCCGCGCTATGTTGGCCTTCTCCGTATAATTCGCTGCAAAAATATTACGCTCCGTGGACTGGAACATTATGCCCACATAAGGAAATCTATCTGTGTATCGAACCACACTCCCATTCAATCTAAAGATTGGCACATTCTGTGGAATTGGACCAAAAATCATAACCCACGACTTGTCAGCATTTGCCTCCAATAAATTATCACCACACCATTGCGCAAATGTGTCAAGATGACGCTGCAAGCCACTTGCCGAGTACGACACGATCGCCATATCGTCTGCATGTTCGAGGTGAGCCATCACTACTCCGAAAAGTTTCATATCAGCGCTGTCCGGATGTAAGTGAAAATCCGCGAAAAACAGATCCCACAAAGTCGGCGACATCGGGTCACCAATTAAAACCCCAATGTTAGATTTGAACGGCTCGGAATATTGACCATCGAGGGTAACCATGTACTCCATTTTACCGTACAGCATCCTCATCCAGTCAAACATTTTGCCAGACACTCCCATGTTATATAGCTTCACCCAAAGCAAGTCTCGGTTTGTCGAAGGAAAGGCATTTGTGATGTCGAGAAAGGCAACCCACAATGTACGTCCTTCTGCTCTTGCGCGTTCAATCATGCATCTAAGAACAAATGCATTGTTATTAGTGCGATATTTCTCGCGAAAACCATTCTGAGAAGCGGGGATAATTCCCCTCGCCTCCGCCCAATCATAGATTCGTTTATGGATCAACAAGCAGATCAATTTGAGGAAGCAACTCTCTAGTCCCACGGTTCGATAGCTGTTCACTTCCGACAACGGTTTTTTCTTTTTAGGAATGGCCGCGATCAGGGTGGTTAACCATGCCACTGGTACGTCATTTCGACCAATGCACTCATTGATAACGTTGCACAAGACCTGGTTGTCAATTTCTAGAATTCGGTCATAGTGCAGCCTGTCAATGCCAGCGGCCGTCCTCGAGTGGGCCCTTAGGTGATCTTTTGCCCACTCGATAGTGTGTACAACGAATGCACCAGGACTTGAGGGAGAGCGGGGGTACCGGAAATGCGGAGGAGTGTTCACTGGTTTACTGTGTTAAACGCGATCTTCAAGGCAATGCGCCGTTTGGGTTTCGCGGTTTCGCGGTACGATCAAGTCAACAATTGGTTTGCGTCAACCCTATCTTGAGCTCCACAATTCTCGGGCTCGTCCGACGTCTTGAGCACTGAGTTTGTTGTAACTTGTAAGAAACCCAGAAATTCCCAGGTGAAACCTAGTTTTGCGGTGGACGTCGGACTTGATCTCTTCAAGTTGTAGTGGTCCTTGCCGCGGAACTGTTGAATGCGGTGCGATTGGAAGAGCAGGTCCCACTGAGTCTCAGAGTCTGAGAGATGTCTGAGTCTATTTTGGTCTGTGACGGCAATTCCTCTCGCGGCCCGGACCGAGCCTGCTATATCACCGACGTCGACTAGGCCGATTCGAGGCGGATTCTTCGATGCAATGGAACGACAGCGGACGAAGATGGATGAGGCCACTTTGTAGGGATTCTACGATGGCGAGGTACGAGCTTCATCTTTAATAATGAAGCGAGCTCATCGAGCGGCCCCCACATAACTTGCTCATGGTAACTATCAACTTGCTATCAACCAACCTGACATACGCGCCCGACGTTATCCAACGAAGACTAGCCTCGGCGTAGGCGCTCTTGGAAGCTTTGGATGTCGTTCCACAAAGCTGTCCATTGAACAGGCATTTCCCCTTTTTTGTCTGACTCTGCCCTCGGCCTTTCTCCGCCTCCCGAAGTCCGACATGTATGGAATCCATCACCTCGACTATGACGAGACGCCGTCCTGTAACTGTTCAGGCCGTAAAGCCCGGCGCCTCTGGGACCCTGCAATTGCATGTTCGGCGAGCCCACAGTCTGTCCTGACCTCGTTCTGTGGAGCAAACGCGTCGCAAATTGAAATATTCCAGCCCGAGGTAGCTGCCGGCACGATCAACGATGGCATGAGGACGAAAACGGGAATGATTTGCCGTACCAATAATCACGACAAATTGTTCCCGACCGCATTTCCGCCCACGTCCGCACTGCATTCGACCGTACTTAAAACGCCTGCTTGAGCGCGGCGTCTTTTACCCGTTACCTTCTTCCCTCCCCCTAATTTTTTGGCCATGCTCCTTCTAACGGTACTCGCCCTCCCCCTTCTATCCGCCGCCGTCGTCCCGCAGCCGCATTACGACCACGACCACACCCACAATGCTGCCAAACGTCTCCCAAGCACATGGTACCACCATCCCGATCATCCTGGTCCGTCCAATTTGACTTTTTCATTTCGCGGCGAACCTCATCCTTTTTACAATCTTGTAGTTCACTCACTGTTTCGGCGCAACGGGTCTACTGACGGTACAACATACGCTCCTGTGGGCTCTACCGGTTTGTTATCATCTTTGGTCACTTTCTGCCGGCGCTTATTTTATTTTCACCCTATCAGCCTGGTCTGCAGGGTACCCTGCCGATCCTCCTGCTGAGCCCGATGTCAAGTCGCTACCCGCCGCATGGGTCTCAGCTCTCAACGACGCAGTCGCTCGCAAAGCCATTCCCGACATTCCCCCCTCAGTGATGAAGGATCCTAACGGCGAGCCGACCTACCCAAACGGTCCGCCAACTTGATCTCTCGTAAATATGTATCCACCAACCTCGTTCTAGGGTTGGACCCCAACAGCCCTCAAGTATGCTCTGCAACCTACCAATGCAGAATAGACGGCGACATCTGGGATGCTCCCGCCGGTTATGTCGGACTGAGTTTCGACGATGGCCCGGAAGCTGTACGTTGCCCTCATTCTATGGCACGCCTTTTTCATTCTCAACCGCGTGTTAAAGGGCACGGACAACCTGGTCAAATTCCTGCAATCGAACGGCCAACAAGTCACCCACTTCATGATCGGCAGCAACATTCGCGACATGCCAGACAAGTTCACAGAGGTATTCAACCTCGGAAACGACATTGCCGTGCACACCTGGACACACCCGTATATGACGACGCTGAGCAACGAGCTGGTCGTCGCCGAGGTACGAGCCCACGTTCATTTTTTTATAGCGATCGCTTACGATGCTTTTGTAGTTGGGCTGGACAATGCAGATCATCCATAACTCGACGGGCGGCCGTGTCCCCAAGTTCTGGAGGGTGAGCTTTCTCTTTTCTGTCATTTGAGATGCATTCTGACGTTACCAGCCCCCTTACGGAGGTACATACATTGCTTCGGCTTTTTAGGTTCAATTTTTCTAAAATCGGTTACAGACAGCGATGTGCGAGTCAGCGCCATCGCCAAAGAGGTATGGGCTCTCCCCGTTCTGTATACATTCGTGCTGATACGAATCCAGGTCTTCGGATTGACAACCATCATCTGGAACCAAGAGTATGTTTCTTCCGGGTCCGAGCCTGCACATTTACTGACTTGACTCGCAGCACCAACGACTGGAGTCTTACCGACTCGCCTCCGGGCACGACCGCGTCGATGCACCAATGGCTCACCGGTTCGAAAACCCCCGGGCTTATCATCCTTGAGCACGAGCTCTCCACGCAGTCCGTCGCGGCCTTCGTCGCAGCCTACCCCGTCATGAAAGCGAACAACTGGAACCTCGTCTCGCTCGCGCAGCTTATGGGCAACAACGCGTCGTACCAAAACTCCATGAACAGCACCGGCCCCGTCAACGCCGTGGACATCATCAATGCGAAGAACGGCTCGGTTCCGAGTGCGTCCGCCTCTGGATCCAGCCCATCCGGCTCCTCTGGTGCATCGTACGTCCTCCCGTCCTGTTTGATTCGAATTCCCGCTCATTCCGAGCCAGAAAACAGCCCACTTCGTCTGGCTCCAGCGCTGAGTCGTCGGCAAGTACGAAACCCAACTCCGCTTCCTCGCGGTGGGCAATGGGACCGGCCGCGATACTTTCGTTATCGGCGTCCCTCCTGTTCGTGCTCCGGACTTAAATTGGACTACTACGTACTTATCGGACGGACCTCTCGGACGTCCTTCCGCCCTCGTTTGCTTTCGTGTTACGATGTATCTATGACTTACCTATTCATGGACCTGCGTTATATCAGGCTATTACAGTAACATGTTGTTTAAACCGCCCTGCTTAACGTTAATGTTGGCTTGCGCTATTGGTTGTGCTGTGGTCGTAAGATGGTGGATGCACGGCGAGTCGACGGCGAACAATCATTTTGGCATGGAAGAAGATGGATGGGAAGAAAAATTGAACAGCGCGGGAGGGTCGGCCTACAATTCTACTACTTTGAGCGCTACCGGATAGTCTCCAAGTCCGCGCAGCCTGATGCAAATTAAATTGGAACTAAATCCGCACAAATCCGCACTTCCAGCGAGGCTCTGGATCAGGAAGCATTAATGCTCTTGTGTGAGATACTGGGGGCAAGCGTGAACGAACGCTAACCATCTATCGATTCCTCTGCTCCCCTGTCCTCCGCTACCTGTGCGAGTTATGACCAGCCGAGCTTTCTTGGATTTTGCAATTGGTTGATTTTCGAGCGTAGGACGAAAGTTTACTATTCAGGTGTATTTTTGGCCTTGTTCGGTGTTGGCGTTATGTTGACGAGCTGTACGCAAGCGAACCAGCGCGGGACAATGTGGGGCGGTCTTGTCTAGGTGTATTTTTGGGCTTGTTCGGTGTTGGCGTTATGTTGACAAGCTGTACGGAAGCGAAGCAGCGCGGGTTACAGTGTGGGGCGGGCTTGCGTATAATTTTGCAGAATTACTTACACGGGACTCGGAATCTGGACAGACAGCTTGATTTGTTTGGATCATTGAATTGAGCACATGTCCGGCCCGCCCCACTCATTCGCTGGTTCAACGAGATATTAATTCGTTGCCCCTCTTCGCCATCAGAAATAGTCAACCGCGCAGATACTTCCCATTTCTTCCAATACCTCTTCGCTCACGTCAGTCCAGCTCGGATCGTCGCCCAACTCCTCCAACCATTTTGCAGCGACGATATCGAAGCGGTCGCCAGCCCACACGCCGCGATGGATCTCTCCATCATAAGTCAGGTTTCGGACATCGACCTCAGAGGACAGCAAGGGGGAATCAACTTTCGAAATTCGGATATCCGGTCGAAACGTTTTTTAAGCCTTGATCCTAGACCCCCCCCCCCTGCCCCCCTATATGAGGAAATGATTTCCCACGGCTAACCCGGCAATCAAATGTTTGGTTCAGTTATTTTGGCAAGAATTCTTGCCGTTTGGCCGAACTCACCCAAGACCGGTTCAATTGCCATGTATACAGTGAGTGATAGCTATGAGAGATTACTAAATCCATTCCTACATGCACTCTATACATGAACAACTGAAAGTGAACATGTTTCGGATTTCAATCCAAATCGGGTAGTTACGATCAAAGTTTTGAAAATCCTCCCTTATATTTCTGAAAAAAATGTTTGAGGTGTTTTTACAGCGTTTCAGCGGGATTGAAAACTTTTTTGAAATGAGGGTCAAAAAATTTTTTAAGGCCTCTGGGGGGACCCCCCCCCCCCTACCCGGTGTCAGAAATTTGACCGTTGATTCCCCCTTGGAGGACAGGCAAATCCGGCTCAGGACGACCTCGCCTAATCCAATCTTGGGGTATTTCGCAGTCAACTCTGTCAGCGCCGATTCCCGAACATATTGCCGACGCGAAAGATTGCGCAGGACTCGGACGACCGCGGGCGGTCGCGGGGCGAATTCACGGTCCTCGAAAAGGTTCATGAAAAGCTGCAGGTTGCTTCGGAACCGTCGAGCGTGAACGAAGCGACTGAAGCAAGGCATCAAGAGAGCTGCTTGGTCGAACATTGTTTGCCGGGCGTGGTTCCGTCGGAAAGGATAATACCACAGCTCGCGCTCGTTATTACGAAGGAGCTCCGCTATTTCCGATGTCGTAGCGGTATTCAGAATACTTGTATCGTCGGTCTCTCGACGATACTCCTCCAGCGTCGCATAACGGAAGAACTCCACTTTTTCTGCTGGCGTGAAGATGGTGCCCGGGATGTCTTCGTTTTGGAGAAACTCGCCGACACAGATGATGCGGTCCCCAACCCACGAGTGTTCCGCCACCACAGCAGCTATGTGGCGGTACATGTGTTCTCTGCCGATCTCCCAGAGAACCTGGCAGCTCATGCTCAGGCATAAAAGATCACAAAAATCCGCAAGATACGAGAATATCTCGTGTGCCAGTTCTGCTGGAATATCAACGAGCGTGGCGGTCGCGTCCGAGCTGTAAGCACAACGTGTGATTAGTGCTTGTTTTCGTGTGGCAGCTTGTATGCACAAATCACCTGGGAGTGGCGGTTCTCGGAAAATAAAGTGCGGGCTCATCCTCGTAGGCCTCCGTGAATAGTTCCCCAGGTTTTAAACGAGGAATCACGGCGTCCAGATCGGATGCGATGGCCCGAGGCCGCAAGTAGTTCTCGAGAGATTTCGTATAATGCCACGAATTTTGGTCGAAGAGGATTTCACTGAGCCAGCCTTTTGCGAAGCTCTGGCGCTTGTCGAGGTTGACGATCTTCCATTCCTGGCCCATTTCAACACGAGATGAAACGGCGACAAAGCGCGTGAATGAACGGGAATCGAAGTTAAAGGGAAAAAGAGGGAGACAGAGGTCCACATTGATCTGATCGCTTGTTGGGATCTGTGATTTGGACTGATTTGGAACTCCACTGTTTTGTGACTCTTGTTCTCTCTCATTGTCAAACGCGTCTTGCCACTTGCCACCACTTCCGTGTTCCCACTTCGTTCGTTTTAAAATGGGCCAGGACTGGAAGATCGTGAACCTAGACAAGCGAGTGGCTTACGGATCCATACTCGGCCTAGGAATCGGAAAGCTTGGGGAATTCTTCTTCGACGGTGCCACTCCCAAGTCTCTCGAGAGCTGCCTTTGGCCGCGCACTATGGAACCCAATCTGGACGCTGTAATCCCTCGATTTAAGCCTGGTGAACGATACAAGGGTCGTGCTGGACTGTACTTTCCCAAGACAGCCCCTCGCACGTAAGTTACTCCCTGCCACCATGGAAAGCGGCGTTATTCAACCATTCTACAGCTTGTGTGCGACCGTTCTCGTCAATCTTCCGGTGGAAATGGTTCACGAGATAGTTTCATATCTCGATGATGATCTATGCGATCTCTTGTGTCTGAGTGCGACCTGCCAGGTTCTCTGGGAGGTCGGTAGAGAGCACATATATCGCCATATAGCGGCCTTGGTGGCAAGCTATTCATGGGTGGGCGACCGTATCATCTGCGTGGGCGACTATCTCCGGAACGACGACATCCCGGAGAAAATCTTGACACCCTCAGAGAGAACAGAGTTCTCCCACTATGTGGGCGTGCTGGACGGTTATTTCGAGGGTGCCGATGAAGAGGAAAGCGCTGATTCTGAGCGCTCGCTGTATGGATACCCGTTTCGGCAAACCGAACCAAGTTTCGATCAACACCGTATGTTGTCCCAGTGCGGGATCTACGACCGATTCGATTGGGAGAGGATACAGTTCCCGAACGAACTGGATATTATCATTGGGCTCTTTCGCAAACACAAATTCGCACCGGAGCGGCCGAGGGTCTTCAGGATTCTCCGCAATCTGACCCGCCTCCAATACGTTCGAGAATTGGTGTTGCTCGAGTTGAGCAACGAATACCCCAAAGTCGGATTCGGAGAGGTCGTTCTGAGCCGAATTTGCCTCTCGTCTGATCCCTCCATCTCCATGGCGTACGAGGGAGCTCTCCATCGCGGGGTATGGGCAGGCGACCGCTTTGACATCGTCCCTGCGGAATGGCTGGAGGAGTTGGGCGAAGATCCGAGTTGGACTGATGTTAGTGCCGAAGTAGTGGAAGAAATGGAAAGAATCTGTGAGGCTGACTACTGGTGACGAGCAGTAAATAGAAGCTCTTGTAATCCTTACTTTTGACTGAACTGCAGCGGCTCTCAGATTTATTACCTGAAGCTCCTCGCCAGGTTGATTTGTTTCTTTCCGTAAATTCATCCATTTCAAAAGGATGATGCTCTCCCTTGATTCTGAGACGGGCTACAGCAGACATGTTCAAGTTGGCCGACCACCGCTGGAATCTCGAAGAGGGGATACTACTTCAACGTATCCCTTCCAGGATGAATCCTCGACATTCAGGCGAGGATTTCATGGCCGGTGCGTTCAAGTTGTATCTAAAGGCCTACAAGGAGACTATTTCATTCGCTACTCTTTTCTCTGTTATGAATCAGGTCCTTAGAAACAGATTCTATTCAGAATCCAGGCTCTTTTGCAGCAGGCTGAAGCCTTCGAACGTCCCAACCGTGTGATTTACACTGTTGTATCTGCTTTTTGCAGCTACATTTCTTCAGCACGGCAACTTGAAGCCTTCAATTTTTCGGCCCCGCGGACTGACTTCACATTGCATATTGTTGCTATGCCTCGTTTGATACATGTAGCTTGGATTTCCGCGATTCAACGTCAAGCCAACAAGGTGAGTGCCTCATTATTCGGTCCAATTCCACGTGTACACCGGGGGCAAAGAGTGACACACCCAACGAAAGGTGCTGTCGTAGCACCCCGCACACAATCATGCTGCATCCGGCGTGACAAGTCAAAGCAATGTACAAAGAGGCTTTCCACAGACAAAGAGTGTACAAAGGATAGTCAAAGGAAAGACAAAGGGCACCCGCCAAATCCTGCCAGCCTGGCAATTGGCGGGTGCCTGTCGACAGTCCTTTGTCTTTCCTTTGTCTACTCTTTGTCTTCGCAAAAGCTCATTGTGAGGTGACAAGTACCGTGACAAGGATGCAGAGTACGCTCATGCACGGATGCTAGGACAGCACTCCTCGTTGGGTGCCTCGCTCTTTGCCCGCGGTGGTACTTGACTACTCACTAATGAGTTTCAACTCAAACAGACCCTGAGACGGGACGCACAAGGGATAAACGCAAAATGTCCGCTTGTGCTATCAATTCCGATGGTCTCGGGACTCTTCGTTCATTAAGTCTAGTTAGCCACGCGGCGTCTCCCCTAACAAGCGAGGTACGAGCTCATTTTTGTTGTAGCGTCTGTTTATAAGAGACTACGTCTCCCCGGGGCCGGGCACAAGCTGGAGCGGTCAAAAATTGCTGTTTATCTTCCAGCTGAACCACAGAACTTTACCGTTGGATTGAACCCGTATTCAAACGCGTAAAAGTGGTCCAGGACATTGTGACACATTGCACAATCGGACCTGGACATGCTCCCTCCCTCCCTCCCTCCCCCAGGTTCCGGAGCGAGCTATCACAGATTTATCAAACAGCGGGCCACAGATTTATCAAACAGCGGGCCACGGGAGCGCACTGAACGGAACTGGTGGCAGATCCATGGTCATCGTGGGATGGCTTTTGTACTCAGGTGGTGGTGGGCAACGCCGATTGCCGATCCGTTACGGTCACGTGCACGGCCAATTGGTCGTTGGTCTGATTCGGCTGACCCGCCACTTTTTCGTCCCTCCCCGCCTTAGCTCACCCTCAAATAACAAAGTTTCAACTCAAGTTTCTTTGAATCAATGCTGAGATTGCCTATCCAGAGTCTTGGAATATCCCCTCAGGTATAAGGCCATTAAAATCAAGTGTCTTCGTAAGATCGAACCATCCGAATGCTGCCCTAGCAAGTTGAATAAACGACTAACATGCACTTTGAGCCATTTTGGTGCATCTGAATCAAGCAAAAGTACATACATGACCTTCCAACCAGTTTCCGAGGCACAGGAACGCAGTAGACGGTGGTTCGAGCCATATCAATGGTAGAAACGCGCATCAAAACCCATCAAACTTGATGGTACTTGGCTCAGTCGCCGGGTGTTTTCTATATCATTTCGCCACATTTATCTCTGACTCAATTGAGATGGATTGTAGTCAACACCTGTATCTTGTGCTCCTCCGTGCCGAAATTTGCGATTTCTTGCTTTTGACCTCATTATACTTGTGCCGAGTGGAAATTTCTCGCTTTCCATACAGTAAAACTTTGAAATTCGAAAAAGCGGCACGGACAAGCACAGGATCTTCACATTTTAGGTAGGGTTCTCCTTTTGCTCAGACTGATTTACTGTTGCTCAGACCGAAATAACGACCGTCGAACATTTGGGTCACTTTGTTGAGCAATTTGATCCCGTGATTAAGCGTGGGAACATATTTCGGCACACGTCAATTGCCCACCACCATGTACTGGGATATGGTTGAGAAACAGCGGCATCACGGCACGATGATTGTTGGCATCACCGAAGCGTGGCATCCCGAACTATCCCGAACGCAACCTTGACTGCAACGACCATCTCATCTGCGCCCTCCCAAACGCTGTATCTTTCAACTGTCTGTTGCAAAATGGTACAATTCTCAATCTCGGACTGGATACAGCATCAGCGAGTCTTTTTAAATTTTAATGGTCCAGGTCGACCCAACTTGAAGGTCAGCCGACTACCCGTGGATTTTTTTCTGGACCAATCTCCTTGTTATGGCCCACGGGCGCCACCGATAACGCGCGGAACCGTCGAGATCAACGGGCTCGTAATTATGCTTCTGATAGATATCATTAATCTCTCTCATATAACCCGTTGGCCCGTTGCAGCTTGACCCGCTGCCAGAAGTCTTCATACCAGAGAAATGGGCCCAACGAACCGAGGGAAAGGGGACACCGTCCTCAAATATGCGACCGTCGCTGCTTCAACTCTTCGCGACGTTGCAGACTCTTCTCCTGTTCCGTTCCTCCGAATAATTGCCGCTGTGAGCATGTCGATTTTGAGTATAGTCCAAGTAATCCTCCTTCGCCTATGCATCCAAGTTTGTGGCTGACTTGATTTTCTAGTCCGTCAGATCAAACAGAGAAGAATGCATGCGAATGATCTCTCACATTGACGAGCTCATTTCGGTCATCTTGCGTCTATGTATCAAAGAAGACGATCTTTCACCCGCCACATTGCACAATATCGGGAGATTCGCCGAGTTAGTGGTCCCCTCCTCGTAACGATGAATTATTCTCATTCTCCCCTAGCACCCTGCAGAAAATACACTCCTACGTCACCTCACAGCAAAACACAAGCCTGTTGAAACGGCTTTTTCGGCAGAGTGAGAACGCAGCATTGCTCGAGGCTTGCAATTCTGGATTGAGGCATGCTTTGGATGTGTTCGGAGTCAGTTGAATCGGAAGTTTTGTGGTCGGATTTCTTATCATTCCTAGGTTGAAAGCTCTCTCGTTACAACCAGCGAGATGGCAGATATGCGCGGGCAGGCTGAAAAGCGCCACAAAGAATTAGTTGAGCTATTCGCTGGCCAATCGGAGCCTGAGGAAACAGACACAGCAGTCTCCTTGGTGCGTCGCCATTCCTAGTAATGAACGTCGAAGTGACTTGTAACCTCAGGGCACCAAGCAATTTTTCGAGTTAGGAAACAGGTGAGCAATCTATCAGATCAGATCAACACTGACTTGCCACAGTACTACGTCGCTGGTTTTGTTGCCTGCCACTCCAAAAATATTTCGTGGCCGTGGTCGAGAACTAGACGAGCTGGTGGATCTCCTGCTTCAAAACTGCTCCCGGGTTGCGATTTTAGGACCCGGTGGAATCGGGAAGACAGCTTTGGCCACGTCGGCTCTGCATCATCCGGCGGTCTGCGCAAAATACATTCATCGCCACTTTATATCCTGCGAATCTGCTGCAAATCACGATGATCTCGTGTCACTTATCGCCTCTCACCTCGAGCTTTCGCCCTCTCGCAATATCTCGAAGGTTATTTTTCGGCACTTCTCTGGGCGCCCCGCGTCAATTCTAGTACTTGACAATTTCGAGACTTCATGGGAACCGCCTGGCTCACGTAGCCAAGTCGAGGACTTCCTCTCACTTTTGACTGATATTCCCCATCTTGCCCTATCGGTTCGCATTTGGGATTATTTACCGCTTATTCCCCTGATTAAATGTCTAGATTACCATGCGGGGTGCCGAACGACCAGGAAGCGTTCGATGGAGTCGACCCTTCCTTCCCCCGCTGGAGCCTTTGAGCGACGCTGCTGCCAGAGAAACATTCACTGATATTGCAGATGAAAAGCACCACGATGCAGATATTCGAGAACTTCTGAAGCTCACAAATAATCTACCACTCGCCGTCAACCTCGTTGCTAATATCGCCGCATTCGAGGGGTATGAAACCGTGCTATCGCGATGGAAGGATGAAAAAACCACATTGCTCTCCGAAGGCCCAGATAAACGTTCGAACCTCGATTTGTCTATCAGGCTATCACTGTCGAGTCCGCGCATGCTTGACTCACCGGGGGCACTTAGCCTTTTGTCCCTTTTGTCGCTTCTACCCGACGGAATATCCGACGCAGAACTACTTCAGAGTGACTTTCCGATCCCTGGGATGGGGCGGAGCAAAACAACACTCATGCGAACATCCCTTGCATATCTCGACCACGACAAACGCCTCCGCGTCCTCAGTCCGATACGCGAATATATTCTCATTCATGACAACCCGACCCCGTCATTATGTCGTCCCTTACGCCAGCACTTCCATCGCCTCATCATGCTCTGGAAAGATTACCAGCATCTATCGACGGCCGGTATCACGCAGCGAATTGCAGCAAATCTGGGGAACTTCCACGCAGTGCTTGCACATGGATTGCATTGGGACGAACCGGATCTCGCGCAGACACTCTTTAGTATCATCGCCTTCGATTCGTTTTACAGAATCTCCGGAAGACGCTCGTCTGGAATGCTGGAGCTTGTCACTCCTTACCTGGAACACCTAAAAGATCCCAGACTGTACTCGGCGTATCTGGGGCAGTTTGTGCAAACGTAGCAATATCATCCTCTACCGGACCCAGATGTACTAGAAAAAACCGCCATCCAACATTTCAGGGCGGCGGGGGATATATCAGAAGAAGGTGAGCATCATATCGACCTTCTAAGTCAATATTGATTCAAAACGACATATAGCTCATTTCGTTTGTGAGCTTGGTCGCTACTTCCGCCAGCACGACAACGATCTTCAGAAGGCATTACATTATTATGAAAGGGGATTGAGCCTTGCTAAGGAAGCCGACAACGTCAAAACCCAGTGCCTGGCTATCAGAGAGGCGGCAGAGTGCATATGGCAGCTCGGTCACTATCGCGAAGCTCAGTTGAAGACTCGAGAGATGCGGCGTCTGGCGCAGATCCACGGCCTGTTTTATGCCGAAGCTCAGGCGATCCGGGTGGACCTCCTCTGCCGAGTTTCGCTGGGCGATTTAGCATCCTGCATGATGCTTTCTGCAGAGGCGCGATCACTGCTTGCCTTCTGTGGGTTCCAGGGGAGTAGCCTGGATCTGACGTTGCTAAATTCCGACGCGGAGGTACACCTCCAGAAGACCGAATATGCAGAGGCAAGAGCATTATATTCCAGAACGTCTGTCGAGCAGGCGCCTCTCGCTCGTGCCTATGATCGCCTCAACCTCGTTTGGATTGACATGGAAATCGGAGTTGATACTAGCCAAGTTCAACGAGAGTTGGATTCTGTGAAAGCCAGCTTCGAATCCATCAGGAATCCGCCGGGAATTACCCTCTGCGCAGTTCTCCAGGCTTATCTTGACATCCGCGACGGTCGTTTTTCGGAAGCCAGCCGATCGTTGCAACAGTCATTCGTTCAGACCCGAGGAAATGATCAAGAAATCTCGATTTTATGCCTAGACAAACTGGGGGACATTTCTTGCAACCTCGCTGATGCCCGGACCACATTCGGGTGGACCACGGTGCTGATGGCTTTTGCGTTGGAAGGAAAGAATACAATTGCTATCTATCACGCCTTGCGATGTTTCGGGGATGTGTTCGTTGCACAACAGGACGATGAAACTGGGTTCAATCTTTTGCACGTGGCTCTGGAGGGATTTACTGCGATGGATATCCATCGCAGTAGAGGCAACTGTGCCCTTCGAATGGGAGATATATTTGCGCGTCGAGGACACCGAGAAAAGGCGGTCGAACTTTGGAACATCGCTCGCCCTTGTTTTGTTCGTTCTCAACAGCAAAAAGATACCGCCCGTGTAGACGATCGATTAAATGGTTGCAGTACTCGATAGAAAAGCAGACTCAATTCGATAGCTATATTTTTCTGATGAAGGCGTACAATGCAGCATTTCATCTTGATTTCATCGTAATTCTCGGAATGTCTTACAAATCGGAAGCATTTCCAGCGAAAGGAAAGCAACTTCGAGTAAGATCCACAAGGCCTTGTCGCAAAAGTCCGTTCTGGGTGATAGGTCAGTATAAGGACATATAAGCCCTCGTAAGCCTGTAAGTTTATCAGGGGGCCTATAAAGTCCAGAGATTCACTATCTGCGGTTATAAGGTCTTACGAGACTTATAACGGTTATAAGGGCTTATCCGAGCTTATAACCCCCTATAGTTGAGCCCCTTGCCGAGCGCCAAAACGCTCAATGTTTCCTCAATTTTCCTTGCACGCGCACACACGAAAAAAGAAAACGATATTCATTCAGTTGTATACTATGGTACAGCGCTAAGTAAGTAATGTGGGTGCTGGCCCGGCCAGCGTGAATACGTATCCGTTGTCTGTAAGGCATGCGCTGGATATTGAATCAGAAGAGAACCAAAAGGGAAAGCGCAGTACGTGCGTACCATGGGTGCAGCGGGTGCTCACGCAGTGTTAAATGACTATGATGGGGAATAGAGGGGAAGGGTGAAGGGGAAGGAACTGGGCGAGCGACTCACCCGAGTGATTCTTTGGACCCTCAAGAGACTCCGAGTCGGGGCGCGATGGGAGTTCAATGTTGCATGAAGGTACGCCTGTAGCTTGGCATCCGATGCGTCAGAAGGCGGCGGAAGTAGTGACGCACCGGGCGTGGACAGGCAGACGACGGCTTCAAACAAGAATGGGGGCGGGCGATATTGGGTGTGGTGGTTGAGAGCAAGAGAGGTGGAGTCACGGCGTCACATCGCCGCGATTTATATATGGCAGCATGACGTCACGCGCTCCACTGTCTCCCACTCGGCCTTCTTTCTACACTGGTCGCTGCCCAATGATCCCCGCAATACGTGGACTAGACTCGGACATATATCTGACCCGGAGCCCGAGAGAGAGGCTTTGGAGAGGCTGCTCGATCGGATTCGCCTTGGATTCGCTAGGACGACAAATCGGAGTTACGGGTAGCCGGACAAGCGCACGCTCCGTGCACCGTCGAGCTCACCGTACAAGGCACCTGGCACACCTCCTTCTCAGACAGGCCAAACTTCAACGGAGCGTGTACGTCCACAACAATCGAGCTATATTTCGGGGCGGAACTTGCGTTTGATACAAGGGAGATTGCAACGCTGACAACGCAGTTTAGTGCCTCGCTCAAAGGTGTGTCATTGTGCCATCTAGAGATATCCGTCTCCACACCATATATCACCGGTTCATCCTTCTCCTCCCACTCCCCGACACGAGCGCTCGGTGGCCGACAAATGTCCCAATCAACGAGCTGGAGTGCCCTCTCATTACACTCAGTTCTTTCGACGCTGCGGTACAGGAGGAAGTCGGGCGGCGACTACCTGGCTTGCATAGAGAGCTAGATGAATTTGAATAGCTTGCGGCGAGCCCCGGAAGCTGCTCCTTCAATCTACGCCAACTCGATGACAGTACCGTAAATTTGAATAAAATTCATTCAGAAATGTACAAGTCACGCAAAATTTTGTCAACTCCCGATCCGCAATAATGAAGGACGCTGTCTGGATGAATAATAGGACATGCCAAAATTTTCATACTGACTTTGTCGCAAAAGTCCAATTTGGCTTATAATGGCTTATAGTGAATCTCTGAACTTTATAGGCCAACAGGCTTCCTTATAGAGCCTTATAGAGGATTATAAGCCCATATTTGGACTTATAATCCAAAAGGACCCCCCTCTGGTTGCATTCTAAATCCGATATTGATAATGTACGCACCGGTTGAGTTAAGCCTAGGCTATAAGGTTCAGAAATTCACTATCTGGGCTTATAAGCCAAATCGGACTTTTGCGACATTGTGCTACATTCGATGAGTACTCAGGGAAGACGGAGTATAATCGAATGCATTTTGTCAGTCCCGCAAGCTTCAAATCACTAACAGAGCTTCGAGATTGCATTAGGAAAGCCTCAAGTGTCGCAAAATAGTGCCCAGGGAGGCACAAGGTTATCAGTGCTTATAAGCCCTTATAACCCCCTTACAATGCACCTATAAGCCAGATATAAGCGGCTTATAAGTCTGTAACCCTTCCTAAGCCCTTATAAGCCAGAACGGACTTTTGCGACACTGGCATGCACACTGTAATGGCTCGGATCTCACTACATGACGCTACGTGGGGTGAGCGAAGGTGACTATGCTGATCAGCTGAAAAAGGAGTCCTGGGGACTCTGGAGTAGCCTTGCTTGTCGAGCTGACAACAGTCACAATGGACGCGTCCACAGCAGTTGATCACGATTAAAATAATATACTCAGCGAGTCGAAACGCACACGATACATATCTTCCACCCCATATCGATATTATCTCAGAAGAGCCACGCCCAGATTTTCCCCCCAATAGTAGTCGGCTCCGGCTCGTCCAGATCGACCGTCTCGGGCGGCGGGATGTTCGAATGAAAGTCCATGTCCTTCGGCGCGACGAGGCTCGACTTCGTCCAAACCTTGTACACCGCGTACAAAACCAGCAATATCGGTAGATTGATGTACGCGATGATAAAGTCGGAGACGTCCCACTGGCCCTTGATGAAGACGGACCACCCGTTAAAGAAGATGATGACGATGCTCCCTGCGCAATTGTTTGTCAGACGTGGAGCACTAGGTGCGGGGGCTCGACGTACAGACGAGGGCCCAGTAAGCTGGATACGGCTGGAAGCGATTCCAGTACACGAATGTGGTGCGATCTATCCCCTGCGCCTGAATCCCATGGTAGAAGCGGATGTACGTCCAGCTGATGATGGCTGGATCGGCCCGTCAGCGCAGTGTGCGGAAGCGAGAGTTGGGCAGGTACCCCAAGTACAGAACCCCAAGATCGACGTGAGGTTGCTCAGCCAGTTGAGCGCAGTGGCTGCGCCGGAGGACAACGCCATGTACGAGAGGAGGATCCAGATGGTGGAGAATGAGAGAGCAGCGATGGGGAGACCAGCCTGGCGGAAGGGAATAAGTTGATCGGAGACAGAAAGCGATCGGCCGCAAGTACCTTCGTTGTTTTCGCGAAGATCCGAGGCGCTTGCCCACGGAGGGCAAGGCCATATATCTGGCGAGACGATCCGTACAGACCACTGTTTCCGGCGGAAAAGGCAGACGTGAGCACACCCGCATTGATCACGGCTATTGGACAGCGAGTCAGCGTCATGCGGCGCAGCTTTAGCGCACGGTATACGTACAAGGTAGACCCTTCACTCCGGCACGGGTCATGGCCAGAACGAACGGAGAGGAGGCGGCGGTGCCGGTCGACTGCAGCAGCTTGCTGTCAGTCGAAGGGACGAGCATGCCTGGCCAAAATCAAATATCATCTTATAAGGGACGCGGAGTGTCACGTACCAACGATGAATATGCCGAGCACGTAGAACATCAGAATGCGATAGAAGACGCGACGCACTGCTTTTGCGAGCGCGTGGCGGGGGTTCTTCACCTCAGCTGCGGTCATGGCGAGGGACTCCATTCCAAGGTACGAGTAGGCCTATCTATCACTGTCAAGGAGGATGCAGGACGACTGTTCTCTTCCCGACGTACCGCCTGTAAGAGCGTCTGAAACCAGCCTAGAAACTTGCCTGCGTTCCCGGCGACGAGGAACGGCGCAAATGCGCCAGGCTTCTGTACATTCCGGTGAGTTTCGGCAGGCCGTATCACTCAGGGTGACATACCTTCCAGTAGCGGAATCCGATGCGCTCGTGGCTCGGTCCCCCGCCGAGATCGATTACTGAGAGATCACATCATGAGAAGCCCACAATACGGAGAAGCAGGTACAAACCTAGTCCTCCGATGATGCACAGAAGGACAAGGGCGATTTTGATGCACGCCTAAGAGGATAATTAGAATGGAGAACCCAGGGGTCGAGATCGACCTACGAAGCCAAACTCTGACTCCCCGAACCATCTACGGCGAAGAGATCAATGCCAGAGCACAAACGGGTTTAGAGCTTCAAGTACCTGACGCCCAGGAAGTTGACACTCGCGCACAAGAACATCAGCAGCTGCGTGCGCGATGAGAAAGGCAGATGGGCGGAAATAAAGGGGGCTTACGGTAAGGTAGCCGGCGAGATGCGAGTTGGGCATCCCCGAGCCATCGGGCCCAGAATCCCAGAAACCCTGCACTCAACGCGGTCAATCAAGAGCAGCGAGTGGTAGAGATAGGAAGCGCACGATGATCAAGGTCGCGCTGATTAGCTCGGTGGGGAGACTGACGACACCGCCGTACCATTGCAGCCAGCCAAGCGCGAAGCCCATCGCAGGGTCGACGAAACGCTCCGCAAAGTGGATGTCTGCCAAGTGAGTCAGACAGACGCGAACACGGCGAGACAAGGCGCGCACACCCGCCGGAGATGGGCATGTAGCACATCATCTCGCCGAGCGACATCAGCATGCAGTAGCAGATAGTGCCGACGTGGATGTACGCGAGCCTGTACGCAGCCGGGGATGAGCCAAAAGGAAAGAGAGAGGCGGAGCCGTACAGAGCACCCGCAGGACCAGCGTGGGCAATAGCCTTGCCTGAGCCGAGGAAGAGGCCGGTTCCAAGCGTCTGAGACAAAGAATCAGTACATCCACAAAAATTGAAGCGGGGCGACACTGACCCCAGCCAAGGCAATCATCTGGACATGACGCTGCTTCATGTTGCGCTGCGGGGACGAGCGTCGGGTACGCAGGGCTACGGAGGAGGGCATCTCACCTGTAGGCCATCGTACAATCCGGTCTTGACATCGATTTTCACCGCGTCCTCGCCGTAGTCGGCATTTTCTTTGTCGGCGGCCTTTGCGTCGTGGTTAACCCCCGCGGCTGGTTTCTCGGCCAGGTAGGAAAGATTTTCGTCCATCGTTGTATACGCGCAGTACGGCTGGAGTGACCCCGTTTGCATCTATGGCCAAGTGGTTCTTATCGCGGCTCGATGGGATGCATACCCAAATCTTGTGCCTAGCTAAGCCCGATGGCATGAGGCGGCGTAGGCGAGAAGATTAAATGCACGGTCCATTTACCTTTTCAAAGCAGATTGCTCCGAGGGATCAAAGCGGTGGCAAGACTGGTCCGTACCAGGGGAGTTACTGCATAGGGATCTTGTAAGCCTTTGTAGTACGCCACAAGGGAATCAGAAACTTGCCTGTTTCCAGGTTCCTGGCCGGAAAATCGGACCTCACGAAAATACGTGAGGTGAAAATAACTCGAGACATCCTCTCGTTTGGGTGGTAAGTGCATCTTGACGAAAGGGGTCTTGCAGCCCTCACGGGAAGGACCGGGCTATCTGCAGATTGGCGGTTAGCATCTGGCGCACACAGAGACAGAGAGCTCGTATCACGGTAAGGATGATTGACGCAAGGTTGTGGCACACTTTGCCCTGGAAAGAGTACTCAAATGACCATTAGCATTGGGAGCCTCAGGATCAAAGTGGCGCCCCGGTTCCCCAAGCACCTTGAACCCTGGCGTACCAAAGCTTATACGGCGACTTTGAGACACTGTAGAGATCGGCCTGTGCTTTCCAGATGAGCTTGGGACCGTGGCTTCGCCTTGCCCAAGTCACGAAGGTGACACGCCGCCGCGGGTTTCTGAAAAAACAAGGAGCAGGTTGATGGAAGAACTGTTCAACATCTATCGTTTTAAGCCGCGTCCTGGACGCTGGCTTCGGCCCAGCTGCCAGCACCAGTTTTCACCTCAGCAACGTGAGATGAAATTTTTTGAAAAGAACCCCGTTTCTTTCATTGAGTCTGAGTCAACCCACACCACCCCGCAGAGAGGAGAAAATCATGGGAGAGTCTGGAGAGGAAATTCTTTCGATTTTGACTTGCGGTCGGTGTCGAGTGACATGTGACATTCACATAGTCCGCACAGTCGGTCCGATCAATCCGAGTAACGCATACCGCCGTCACATCACGCAGGCGCGTCTTCTCCTTGTCCCAGACCATGTCCATCGGACAATAACGCGTCAAACGCGCGTATACGGCTTTGGGGGCATCTCCTACACGCTTTGTGTGGACTCCGCCCTCTTCATTCAGCGTCTGGGACCATGAAATCAGGCTTTGACCACTTCACGCCTTCAAATTACTTCTTTCTTTGTTCTTTCGTCAGTCCCCGAGTCCGAATCTGCAAACCTGGATGCACTATAGACCCTAGCACCATTATTCTTCCAAGTCCGGGGTCGGTAGCTTCGTCGACCCAGGATCGTAGCATTAATATTCTCCTCACCCTCGTTGTTTTGTTCCCGGAGACAATTTTGTTCTTTCCCGCCAGAATGCTTCTCCAGTGGAATGAAAGACTTGCTCGGTGTGTGTCCAGGATTTATTTGGAATCATTTGTTTCCATTGACGCCTCACAAACAGTCTCCAACCCGTATCTTGTTCCATTTTTCGGCGGACATATATCAACCAATCACTCTTGAATCACATTGCTGCATTCTCCTGGAGGTGAGCCATATCTCAGTCAACACCCGTGTTTCTGTCTTCTGCCGAAACTCTCCCAACCACAACTTGACGTCCTACTTGTTTTTTTTCTGCTTCACTTTTCTGCCTCGACCTTTCATCAAGTTGGGCAGAAACTTACAGTCAAGTCTGAAGATTTGCCTTCAACGTTTCAACCTCAGGAGTGGGCCAGGGTACCTGTGGCACACCCCAGTCAGGCATTTTCCCCCGACTTTGGAAGCCAATGCAAATTTGGTGCGTGGCTTGCACGGTTGGGGCACAAGCTGGGGCAGGGCTGAGGCAATTCGGTATCAAGTCGTGGTTCAATGTATGCCCATCCATACAACCACGATTTGATGTCCTAGTTGCCTTTTTCTGCCCTGAATTTTGCCCCAATCTGGCTTGACGTTTGGTCGAATTATTTGGAGGTCAAGTCTGAACTTTGAAAAAGATTGATGAAGTCGCAGGTCTCATTCCCTCGGTGAAGAATCAAAATTCAACTTGAGCCGGCATCATCCCTAAAAAATACCTAGGTGAAAGAGGTACCCTTGGTCCTGTCTGGAGGCAATAACAGGACTCTTCATGAACAAAATACCAAGGCCGGCACTCAAGAACTCAGCGTCAAAGCAGGCCAAAGCGAGTCCAAGCGCATCAGATGGTATTGACCGGTCCGCTTATCACCCAATCCTTGGCGGATCCTATGACCGAAGCCAACGACCCAGCACCGTGGCCTTTTTTCGACGGCAGTCGCTTTGATTATCTGGATGGTGGGCGATTCGTTCCAGCCCAGACAATGGGGGGCACATTGTGAGTGGCGACACGCTTCGCGTTGGCGTCGCGGGACTGATTCTGGCACCAAAAAGTGATCGGGGACGACCTCTTTGGGTATTTTCATCAAGCTTCTGTGAAGGGTAGAGTGTCAAAGCTTACGCAAGAAAACACGCCGTGATAACATACAAGTTTTGGCAGCGGCTAATCTCGAGAGAGCCTCAGAAAGGAAACCACGCAAAGACTTTAAAAGCGTCCCTCACTATGCGCTACAATGGCAGAAGACACGCTTCGAAGCTTGACTCGCAAGCCTCCCCCCGCTCTCCAAATTTCCTACCATGCCTGTTGTGCGAAGCTCCATCCCCTACCGCAAGTCCCACAGGCTGCGGCAGACCGATCCGAAGGACTTTGACCGTACGTCGTCCGTTGTGCTTCACCTTCGTCACTCACAATACTTTACAGAAGACGACTACGGTCTATGGGAGACGTACGATGAAGCATTCCTTGCACCGTGTTCCGTCAAGACCGAGCCATACTCTCTCTCCCTCCTCCCTCCCGACTTTATCGAGTCGGGGCACATTCCCCGCCCTCGGAACGCGTTCATCTGCTTCCGTTCAGAGTACGTCAAGGCGCAGAAACTCGCCTCCGCGCAGTCGGGGTCGGTTAACCAGACCGTCCTGAGCCGCGGCGCCGCCGATGTCTGGCGGGAGCTGAGCGTGGAAGAGCGCGAGCCGTACACCGCGATGGCGCACGAGGAGAAGGAGCAGCACGCGCTCAAGTATCCTAACTACCGATACTCGCCTGGGAGCGCAAATGGTGCGGCGCGGAAGAACAAGAAAGCCAAACCGGCGGCCCCCAGACGTCCGTCGACTGTGGCTTCCGTGCCGTGCACCAAGCCCCGTACTTCTCACAAGTACGAGACCAACCCTCCCGCCCCACGCGCGGCGCGCAAGAAGTCTACCCCCGTTACCCCTCGGCGTCGCCGCGCCTCTACTTCCGCTGCACCCACCGCTGCCGCGGCTGTCACAGAAACTGCCGCGCCTTCTACTCCCCCTGCCGTTCACGAGGACAAGTCAGACGAGGTGCTTCCCATCTGTGTTTCCTTTCTCCACGTCTGACCTCCCTTCTCAGCCCAAAATCACTCGGAGCCCCATCCGCCCGTCCTCATACGATCGCAAGCCGGCGCACTTTGGATCCAAGCGCGATCTGTCGCCCCGCGTCGTCGCGACCGAGCGCAGCCCCTCCCCCACGCTCTCTATCGATATCCCGAGCCTGTCGCTAGACGACCACGACTCGCCCGCCCCATCGCCTCCCCGCTCGCCCTCCCCTCCAGCATTCGTCTGGGACGACTGGATGTACGCCCCCCTCGAGCTGAACGAGGACGATCTCCACTTTGACGTGCCCACGGACGACTTTGGCTTCTTCCACCCGTGGAATCTTGACGATTTCACCATCCGCCATCCGCCCTCGCAGGCGGACAGCTTCCTTATGACCTGATATCACGATCTCCCCTTCTCTTTCCCCGTCTCATCTTTCACAAATCGCAATATGTATCATAGAAACCTATTACTTGCAAGGCTGTATCTATAAATTTCAATTTTCTTGGACCGCCAAATTTTGGACCTGCTTTTTTGTGGGATCGCCTATGGCAATCACGATTCCTCGATCAGCGGGTCAAAGCGTGCAGGCAGATCTAATCGAATGCGGAAATTTATCCACCGGGGAAGGAAGGAGGGGCGCTTTGGCATCTCCATTTGGGGGCCTACGGTCCATATTCGGCCTGGCCTTGCCTTGGACGCGCCTTTCTTCGTTAAACTTAAGTATATAAACTGAGCATGAAAACATTACACGGACTGCAGCCCGTTTCAGAATCGTTCAAATGAAATCCGGTCTCGCACTGCGAGTCGGCCCCCAGCAAGGGATGATTATTCAATATGGGATGCACCGCGTCGACCACAATGCGATTTCCAGCGAGGATGATCAACTTCGAGGGAGGAATGTATACACGGCCGACTGTATGTGATGGCTCAAATGTCGCTGCAATCCAACTCCGCCAAATCACTAACGACAGGATCGCCTACTCCGTCGAGGTCGTCCAGCTGCACCGAAACCGAGCCGAGTTCCTCCGCCAGAAGGCTCGCCATCATCATCCTATACTCCGTGTCCACCTCCGGTAACTGGTTTTTGACAATATCCCACGTCACATCCGCCTCGGAGGGGCCCCTACTCTCCACTGTGCCCCCAAATTGCGCGAGCCGGGGGAATGCGCGGTTGAGGAACGCCGCCACAGGGTGCGCGTCAGCGCGCTCGCACGGCGAGGCGAGGAACATGATGTCCCCCATGGCGTACATCGGCTGCAGACCCTCCGGCGCAGGGCGCTCGAAAGCCCCCGTCACACGCGCGTCGACAGGCATAATGAGTTTGCGGAGCTGCGGGCAGGTTTGCAGCATCCCCCAGAGGGCGTAGATGTGCACAGCTGGTGCCGGCGGGGAGGGCTGGGTGTTGACGAGGCGCAGGGAAAGCAGGCGCGGCCAGCTGACGGTCATGCGCGCAAAATGCGGCTCCTCGATGTAGAGCGCCCCCAAGAAGTCGAAGGATTCGAGATTGACGCAGCTGTACAGCGGTGCGAGGACGTCCGAGGAGACTTCGGCCTGCGATGGGTGCAATTTCGTAACGTAAATCTGGATGTCGCGGAGCTGGGTAGCGCGGTGCGGTGCGGCAAGCAGGCTAACGAATGCAAAATCAATGGGGTGGGTGTCGTCGACGCTGAAGGAGCTACTGCGCAGCGCATCGGACGTGATAAGCGGCAGAAGGGTGTCAATGGCGACGGAGGAACATGATCTGACAGTATTCAAGGAGATGCTTTCTAGGGCGGGAAAGCTTTGTAGACCCGTTGTTAGCCGCAGGTGGTCGACAAGTGCGCTGAGCATTTGGATGGTATTGGCGGACTCTTCCCAGAGGTGAAGGGATACTAGCTGCGGTAAGCCAGCCAGGTGGCTGAGGATTGTCGGGCCGACGGAAAAATTCACCCGCAGATGTCGCAGTTGAGTGAGCGCCGTCAAACCGCCCAGAATATCGGGCAGCGCGATATTACTGCCGGTGCAAAGCTCCAAGGTCGGGACATCCGGAATCCAGGATGCTAGAGGCTTGTTCATACGGGCCACCACGTTGGACATGTCTGCGCTGATGTGGATAGGGAGCCTCGCTAGAGTTTCTGGGGGTATATCCAAGACCTCCCAAAGGGTGAGGGACAGCTTGTTCAATGGGACGTGTCGGGATACAAGGTGAAATACGCCGAGAAAGTCGCAGCTGGCGTGGAGGGAGTTGGGATTTGTCGACGGATGCCAGACAAGCTCCCGGAGGTGCGGAAATATCGGATCGCGATGTCCCTTGAGGGCCGAAAAAATCTCGCTTCCCATTGAGAATCCCCGGTGACCGCCACACTGGACAACGCGCACGCGGGACGCATATTTGTCGAAGATGGCAAAGTCCGACTCGATCAAAGGCCGTTCAAGCATGAACTACGTGCGATTAGGTGAGGAGTTCCGTAGTACGTTTATCACTCACTTGTCTCGCCTGACCGAAACCAGGAACAGTGAGACGGCAAGCATCTTCCGGGAGGAGACGGATGATGTTGGTAGGGACGGTCAGCGTGTGCCAAAGGGCATCAAGGGCAAGCGGCGAGGTTGCTTTGCACAGACGAGCAAGGGTGTTCAACGGTTGCTGCTCGACATTGTCGAAGAATGTCAAGAGAACCTCGTAAAGGTCTTGTGTGTTTATGAATTGAGTTGCTGCCGTCTAAACGGTCTCGTCAGTCGAATACCCTGAAAAAAGCAAGGATATTGAATCACCATTTAATCCGAGCAAGAATCGAGGAACCTAAGTAGTACTCGCAAGTAGTACTACACACGGTAGCCTGAGTGTGAACTTGTGAAGATGCTCATCGCACAGAATAGAACAGGACAGATTCAAGTTGAGTCGATGCCGGGCCGCGGTGGAAATAGGCAGGAAATGTGTCGTGAAAGATTCGACACAAATGTCTTATGGGAGAAAAGCCTCGAAAGTTGAAATACCTTCCGCAGCGATCAACATTCTACCAGACGCTGAAGGGAAAGCGCACATGGCGAGACACTATTTGGTCAGACCTTTATTGCCTCCCGACCATAACAGTCACATCACGCGTCACAATGCCTTCGTCGACCACCGCGTCGCAAGAGGAACTCAAAGCCCACAAGGTGCCATTACAGTGGCGAGATGGATGCTCAGCGTGCGTTTCCACATACATCCGATAACGCCAACTCAGATGTCCTTTGTCCGCCAATTTCATCCAAATCACTACTCTGTCGCACACCGACTTCCAACGGACTTCTGCATCGACCTGGACTCTGGATACCCTCTGCAGCCTCGTAATACCCCTCAACCTTTGCCGCCGAAAAACCATGTACATGCCATGGGAATGTGACCATGAACGGCACGCGTACGAGAAGTACGCCTTTCCATTCTCAGTCCAGTCTCTGCGACTCATGCGCTCGCCCGTAGGTGCCAGTACGATGAGTGAGTGCTTCGAATGTCGCGTATATATGTTTGCTCAGTGTTGTCTCAGCTATGTGCGCCGAATGAAGGAGGCAACGAGACTGAAGCTGGCTGCAGCTGAGGAGGCCGCCTCATAATCCTGTATCATTGCGCTAGAATCTGAATTCGACGATGTAGAGCCAACTCTTGATACTTAGCTGCTGGAGGTGTAATGCTGGATAACTACCCGTTCGCGACGCTGCAACTCGCGACGGCGAGGTGTTACCTGGCTTTGCTGTCAGCAAGGGTCCTGTTTTGTGCCAAGGAAGGCGACATGCAGATAATTCCCTCAAGCGTCAGAAGGTTGCTCCGCAATAATTTAACGAGATATTATTTCGTTGTGACCCGTCCAAGGCAATGGGTAAAGATACAAGTGCTATAGCTAAATACTACGGCAGCACGTCGAAAGAGTAAACGTCAATAGGGCGTGATCGTAAGCCGTCGCAGCAATTACTGCTGGCCAGCCAGCGAGACATATGGTATGCTTCATGACGCGGAGGACGCCTTCTCATCCATGATCTTCTCTCCGTGGATATCGTGATTGACACCCGCCTGCTCGGCGGCGCTGCCAACGATATGGTCCGTGACCTCCGTGCCGTCGAAGATGGCAGCGGTTTCTTCCAATGTACGCCCCTTCGTCTCGATTATAACTGTAGTCGGAGTAAGTTCAGAGCAAAGAAGACGGGGGGATACAACGAACAGAAGTAGAGGAAGACGCCCTCAAAGACAAGCCAGACGCAATACACTACGTAGTATTTCCACGCAATGGCGTCTGCGGAATAAAAATCAGTTTTTGTGAGGCAAGGGCTGGGTAAAACGCACCAAGAGCGATGGGATTGACATATTGGTTGAAGATGAGAGCGACAGAGATGGTGAAATTGAAGATATTAAATCCCTTCGCACGAATATTGTACGGCAGGATCTCGAGCGTGTAGGTTACGATAAGAGGCGTGAAGGCAAGACTGCGCGGTGGTTAGCGGGAGGGGGGGAAGAAAGGAGGGGAAAAAACCCACTCATAACTTGCGTAATAAAGGAAAATAAATGCTATGACTGCGTGGGCCGCAGCCGGGGTGCCAGCGATTTGGAATCTTGCCGTGCAGATAGTCTGCAACGTGAAGAAGAGGGTCATGAGGCAGACCGAGGTCAAGAACAGGAGCCGCCGTCCGAAACGCTCGACCATGGAGGACGCGGCGAGCGCCCAGGCGAGATTCCAGATTTGCAGAATACCGTTGATGAGCAGCTGAGGGAATTGAGGGAATTGTCAGTGTTTCCCAAAGAGGAAATTGACTTTCCCAAAAAGGAAATCCATTTTTAGCGTGCATACCTGGATGGTGGGGTCAACGATGCCGATGGATGTAAGAATCTTGTTGAGGTAGTACGAGACGAGACCGTTGGCAGACCACTGGGAGAAGAAGGCGATGGCGACGATGATCCTGACACGTTTGCGGTTTCCTGGGGTGGCAAAGAAGGATTTCCAGCCAATATTGGCAGCCACTAGACAAAAACCTTGTTAGTACCACGAGAGTATTCGGTAAAAGACGCCTTACCTGTGCGGTCAAACTCGATAGCAGCCTTGATTTCCTCAAACTCGTACTTGACAAGTGGGTCATCCCTACCGACATGGTCGTTAGATTAATCTTGTCGACAGCGACAGCGACTTACTCATTGCCATCGGCATGGTAGTACGCCAGGGTTTTGAGGGCCAAAGCGTCTTTACCCTTGCTGACCAAATAACGGGGGGACTCGGGGGCGAACAAGATGAAGATGACTTGGAGAACCGATGGGAGCGCCTGCAGTAAAGAAGGAACACGCCATGCCCAAGTGGATTGGATTTTGAAAGTTCCAAAGGTTGCCCAGGCAGCGCTATTGGAGCGTTCAGAAAGGAAGGAAAACTGAAAATGAAGTACACATACACGATGGCTCCGGAGTACCAGAGGGAGTTGTACACGGACGTCAGGGGAGCACGGTACTTGGGATACGAAAGTTCGGTGACCAACATCGGTGCGGCATTTGCTAATGACAGGGCGGTCAACAATGGAAGTGCCGTATACAAGTATCTCGTCAACTTACCAGCGAAGGTCAGACCGAAACCGATGAGGAAACTAGATAAATGTAAGTGACTTGAGATTGACAGACACCGCGAAGTATTTACCGAGCGCCAATAAACATCCCAACAGATTGGGAAGCGGTCTGTATAGCAGTCGCGATGCACATAATGAGGGCGCCGAGGAATACGGTGGGCCGACGACCAATTCCATCAGACACATATGGCGCGAAAGGGTATCCGGCCAGAGCGCCAATATTCTATTCGAGATTCCAGTCGGTATAAATTCAGGATTGATAAATTCATTCACTCACTTGGATGGCGTTGAGCAACCCAAGCTTGCCCTTCGTCGGATGGTCGAAATAAACTTCCCATTGAGTCAAGGATTGCAACCCATTCATCATACTTCCATCGTATCCGTTGGTTGACGAAGTGATGAGACTGAAAATGTCGAGATGAGTGGACAGCTGTCATTGCTTTAACAGGGTTGCTCACAGCAAGACGATCCAAGCATTGAGAGTGATGAGTCTGAGGGAAACGTAGACATGAGGAACGGTCAGATGCAAACAGAGGAAAGAAGACGCGCCGTCTGTTGTTATACCACTTCCGGTTGGGGTCCATAAGATGAGTATATGCATTTGTGTGGCTCGCAGCTGCGACAGCTCCGCCGGCCATTGTTAATGCTAGGACTGATTGCTCGAGGATATGTGGGCGGGAAGAACGCTTAGAGAATCCATCGCAACGCGGGCCCTTTTGTACGGCGGCTCAGGTGACATAAACCTTGAGTTTCTCCTAAGGTACACCGGGGAGTTTGAGGATTGCGCTTTTTTTGTTGTGACGGGACTTCTGAAAGGAGAATGTCATTTGACTGATGGGCCAAAACCGGCCCAGTCTGTTTTGGCGGGAATAGCACAAGAATAGCACGGAGGAAGTAGAACCACATACCCAAGGCTGGCCTAGCACTGTGCGAGAAACTGACTTCGCTATATTCTTCCTGGCTAGCCAAATTCAACGCGCCCTACTTGACGATTTTCCCCGGGGCAATTTCATCGACAATTCCCCACAAATGTGGGGTACTATTATGCCCAACGGGTCTGCATTTTCCCAATGGGTCTGCATTTGCGATTTTTCTCCCTCCCCTCTTACTCGTTGCCCCCGGGGTCATCCGGTAGAGTTTAATGTACATCTTGCCTCTAGGACCCCAAAATTTCTAAGGGATCCGGGAAGGGAGTGGCTTGAGACGCGCTCGCCGGTCCATCAATCCTGATGGATTTTGGGACCACACCTATGTTCCCGTACGACGCCTTCCCACAGAAGATTGAAAATATTTGAGAGGCATGAATAGTCGAATTCAAGAGCTTCTGTCTCTTGCGATTTTCCTGCCGGGGAGCGGGTGCTGCGAGATTGAGAAAAAGTGGATCAGACGTGACATTTCGAATACTGAGATTTTGTTGTGACACTGCGTGACTAAACACTGTATCTCTGAATATGCAGCAACTGGTCCCCGGCAAGGGAATTGTAAGGGACAGAACCTTTGGAATTGAATAGCCTGTTCCTCTCAAATATTCTCAGATTTCTCTAGTCAGGCGTCGTACGGGAACATGGGTATGGTGTCGAAATCAATCAGAACCGATGGACCGGCGACCACGTCCCTGTCGACTCCCTTCTCGGATCCCTTAGAAATTTCAGGGTTATACGGGCTACTAGTACACGAAAGGATCCCAAAGAACTCCGGGGGCAACGAGGGAGAGGGGAGGGAGAAAATTGCGAAATGCAGACCCATTGGGAAAATGCAGACCCGTTGGGCATAATAGTAAGATCAAAAGTGTGCGCCATCAATGAAATTCCGTGTGACCGACGGCCTTGCAGGGGCCTTCCGAAGTTAGTCCGGCAATTCAATTAGCAGGAGGCGGGCGGGCGCGCCCGAAGAATTGTTTCTCCGAGCGCGCCAGACCAGACAGTGGCGAGGCCACCATCGTTTTATGTCGATTCAGACGCAGGACTGTTGCGAATGATCGCGAATACGTGGCCTTACGTGGCTCTATGCGTTCTTCTTCCTTGATGGTTGGTACATACAACAAGCGCAAGCGGAATCAGAATACAAAAATACGCGATGTGCACAGGGACAAGGATAGTCGAGTTGAAGATATGTAGATTCAGAACCGTTTAAGCAAATCTGACGCCGACGTCTCCTGGCTTCGTTCTATTCTATGGTCATCCGTGGCGGGCTCCATTTCGGCTGTCGAGGCCAGGGTAGCAGCGATTTCGGCCTTCTTCTTCCGCCCAAACGAAACACCCCAGCTACTGGCCAAGTTTGCTAGCGTGTTGCTGGCCGTGACAGTCGGCTTTGTGGGCCCCGCGGTAGCAGTACTTGTGCTCGTACTCTCGGACACGGAGGTAGGCGCCAAGGGCGACGTTCGCGGGACATGATATGATGATGTCCTGCGCCGGCTATGTCGCAAGACATTTGATACGCCCTCGGCCATAGAGTCGTCCGGGGATGGCGTGGATGGACTCCGGAATGGACTCTCGGCAGAAGGGGGGGACGATGAAAGGATAAGTTGCTCGGCTAAGGCCGTGGTGGGTGGGGCCTTTGTCCCGGGGGATCCAGATGATGCACTTCCCATGGCAGGTATGCGGCCCACGGAGAATCTCGAAGTGGTCGAGATGCGGGATGCACGGGAGCCTGGGCGCAAGGGGGAGCTAAGGACGGGAACATGCTGGGGAACGGAGCCTGTGTGGTTGGAGGGGGAAGCAGGCGGTGGGGGCGAGGTGGGTGGAGATGGAGTCTTATTGGGAGACGGGATTGGTTCCAAGGGTAGGTCTGGTGGAGCCTGGGCCAGCAGACGCGATAGAGAAGATGGCCGGACCGGAGGCGAGGAAGTCGAGCGAGAGCGGACAGGGAAGAGGTGTAAATTTGGCGAGTGGGCGGTCAAAAACGAATCTTCGACCTCTGCTTCCGGCGGTCCCGATGGTAGTGCGGGTGTAGAGTCGAGAAGGGAAGGTGGGTTCTCTTTGGAGACCTTCCGCGACGACACCCTCCGCTTATTTTGCTGAGTCGGCTGGGTCCAGTCCTCGACTTCGAGCATGTAGTATTTGACTCCATCACCGAGCCCATACGGGTTGCTGGTCGGATCCTGAAAGTATGATGAGTCTGGGGATCATAGTTTTTTAATTAAGGCACCCACATTATGATCAACAACCCGTTCCGTAATCGAGGTAATCCGAGCGACTATCCATTCTCTGGTTTTCAGTTGCTCTGCAAGGTGCCCGGTCGCCTGAAGGAAGTAGTGCGGGAAAGAGACTAGTGAAAGGGTAAACTTCGGAACTCGTTATCTGAGACGAGCAATGAGAAACTCACCATTGAACGCCGCCCACGGTTTTGACACCGAGTTCCGGGTAGGCAAGAACAGAGCTAAATCTCCCTTGGCGAAATTTCGGAAAGATATTTTTCCCTTGGCGCGCTCGCGGTACTCCTTGCATTGCTTCTGCCATTTCCGGATTGTGGAACCGGTCTTGGTGATGGCCTCCAGGAAGTGGTCGTGGTCAAAGGCCCGGAGCGCTTCTAAAGCAGTCGCGGGATCTGAAGGGTCGATGGGGGATGGCTCATCGAGATGGCCAATGATGCTATGGCGCATCGAAGACGAAAAGCCCGATTCAGCCATCCCTGTCGAAGATCGCGCACCCGTGCCAGGATGGGAAGCCATGAGTTGGGCCGCGTTCAGCGCCTTGACATGCGCGTTCCGGAACGCTAGCGCGACGTCGAGGATCTGAGCGATCAGTCGCGCGCTGTTCTCCAGCTGTTGCTCGAAGTCAGACTGGGACGCGCGCCCCGCCCGCAAGTCGTCGCGCAGCACGCGCTCCGCATGGCGGGCCTCCCGCAGCTCGCGCTCTAGCCGCTTGACCTCCTCCCGAAGGCCGAGGGAGTCCGCGTTCGCCACATCCATCTCCACCCTCAGCCCCTCGAGCTGCCGGACAGTGTGCTCCTGGACCGCCTTGAGCTCAGCGAACTGCCGCTCTAGCACAGCGCGATCCCCGTCCGCCTCGGCGATGTGATCGCGGATAATGCGATCATGCTCCGACGCCTGGGCGCGGAGCATCCGGTCCTTCTCGCGACTGGCCTCCTTCAAAGCCTGATCCACCTTCTCACTCTCCGCCCTCGCCGCTTGGATCTGTACCTCGAGGTTCTCGCCTCGCGCGCGCGCCTCCTCGAGAATCCGCAGATTGTTGGCCTGGTCCTCGAGCAGGTGCGCGACCTTGTCCGCATTGCGCGCCTCGAGCGCCTTGACGTCATCAAAGTCCGCGCGGACCTGGGCGAGTTCCTGCCGCAGCGAGTCGGCGACTCTGCTCTGCTCGGTCGCATCCGCCAACGCGATCGCCAGCTCTCGCCGCTGGCTCTCTACATCCCCCGACAACTGCGACGTCCGCTCCTCCATCATCCGCCGCGTGCTCAAGTCACCCTCCATCTGCGACCGCACCTGCTGCAGCTCCCGCTCGAGCCTCTCCGCGCGTTCCCGCTCAGTCGCAGCGTTCGAGTCTGACTCGCGCAGTCCGGCCTGCAGTCGGTGGATCTGTGCCTGAAGCGTGTATCGCTCCTCCTGGTACAGCGAGTCCTGGTGGGTCCTGGACTCCTGCGCCTCCCGGAGCTGCTGTGAGAGTTCCTGGAAAGCCTGCTCGTCCGCCTCGGTCGCTACGCGTATGTCAGCACACATCGATCTGGATGGCAATCACTGCTTACAGCGGCGCCGTGACGATGTCAGGCGGGACGCGGATAGCACTAAAGCGTGCGTGTCAGTCGAGGAGGGCTGACGAAGTGGTGGGCAGACTTACGCGAACGCTCCGCGATACGGTCAAAACCAGACTCGAGACTGTCCATCTTGACGACCAGCTTCTCGAGGGCTGCACGGCACTCCCGGACAGCGGCTAGAGCGACGAGGTCATTGGCGGCGCGAGAAGCATTCTCCAAGTCATCCAACACGAGAAGAAGCCCTAGAAGGACGTCAGTCGAGGACCAAGCGGGCTGCAAGGGTGATTACCGTCAACGTCTTCCCGCTCCAGGGAATAGGACGCATCAAGATTACCGGACGGCGAGAAGTCGATCGTCGGGACAGGATCGTCCATACCCCTCGTTTCGAAGGGCAGTTGCCCATGGACTTCTCCTCTGTGAACTTGGCGTCGTTTACGTTCGCTAGCGCTGCAGCAGACGGTTACTCTCTGGCTATCGTCCTGACTCAAAAAGACGCACGATAGTTTGGCCATGACCTCCAGGATACTCTGGGCTCGCTGATAGAAGAATCGGGCTACGACCGTCAGGACAGGGCCGCACGTCCGCAATTCGACTCACCGAACTCTTTCCGCCGAACAATCTCGATGACAGTCGCACCGTACGCATAGAGCATATTATGCAGGCGCTGGATGTGCGAGAAGCTGTTCTTCCCCCGGAAGCTCGACTGTAGATTGGCTAGCGTAGGGGGGATCTGTATCATGTCGTTGTTTAGGACGCTGATGCTTCGAAGTGCGCCGATGCATTGCTGCGTGTACGCGTTCTACGCTGTAAACGTGAATGAAACGCATCGCCATCTGAGACGGACCGAAGCCTACCTTAACGTTGACGATGTACTGCAGCTCCTGGCGAAGGGAGAAATCATGCTGGCGGAGCTCTGGCTGGTCTTTAGCCTATTGTGTATAACGCGTTGTAGGAATGCTCACCCTGCAGGACACCGTCGGGATCGGGTACGTGGCCTGGAAGAAAAGTGAGTCCAAGACGACAGGAGTGGAAGACTCGACCCTTACCTTCGAGGACGGCCGCGCCATGAGATATCTTCTCCCAAATCTCCTGCGATCGCCGAGAAGAAGCCTCTCCGTCGTCCAGAAGACTGTAAGACTAGTCAGACGAGGTCCACCGGTTTTCAAGCCTCACTAACCTCGTCTCAATGATTGTAGACCGGACGGAATCGGTACCCTGCTGTAACTGGGTCACGGCTTGCTCCGTTTGGATGAATCGCGCCCGTAGGTCGTCTAATCACCGGTCAGCACCAGATTACGAGTAAGAGGGAAAACACACCATGCGTCCGAGCGCAGGTATCGGCCACCTGCTTCATCTTTACGTTTGATACATAATCCCCCAGCGTGCGCGGCTTGTCACCCGATTCGATGGCCTTGCGTACAGCGGGCGACACGAACTCGGTGTGGATTCGGACCCGGCTAATGATATCCAGGTCGGCCTCCAAGCCCGAGAGCAATCCAGCTTGCTTCTCTAGCTCTCTGCGGGAGCCGGCGGCGACGCTCTCAAACGTGTCGACGATGGCGAGGACGTGCAAGTCCAAGCTGGTCGACGCTATCCGCAAAGCTTCGTGCTGACAATGGAGGCTCGCTAGAATGTGCCCGATATGCTCCTTGTGGCTGTGGGCGGTACGCAAGTACGACGCTCCTAGTTGTGAGGGACGGAACGGCGGGGTAGCAGCGATGCTGTCTGCGGATGATTGAGCGGCACGCACATATAGATACAATGACCTTGCCACACCTTCTATTGGGGGCTGCAGCGGAGCCTCCACCCGCAATTCGCGTAGAACGTCATCCAAATTGAGATCGAGGTAATATTTGTTGAAGACGAATATTGACTGAGATTTGAAGTTCAGATCGCTCCAGTATCCTCCCTGCGAACGTACCTGGTTCTGGGAGCCGGTCAACTCGCGAATATTGCTGTTAGTTAACCTTCGCCCGTCCGGCAGGTACGCAAGCACACAGTCCTGGTCAACGCCAGTTTCTTGATGCAGGAAGAGCTCCAAGCTGCCGATTCTGCGGCCAATTAGCCCAGAACAAAGTGCCGCGACGATGTACACACCGTTCTATGTCTCGCACACCAGCATTCACCTAGACAAGACGGTAAAAGCTGGTGCTTCGTTTGGAATACAGAAAAACAGACCTGGAAAACCTGTCCATCCTCCGCGCGGCAGATTTGTAGCATTCCCAGTAGGTTAAAAGGCGCGAGTTCGACGCGCGTACTCAGTCGGAGTGAGAGGAAACCCCGGTCCGTGCACGTGGTGGAGAAGCCTTTGCCAAACCTGCACAAACTCGTCTTCTGGCCTGTTTCTGAAGAGTTTCCGTATTCTCAAGCTCTTCTGAGAATTTCTCTTGACGTGCATCTACCTTGCTTAATTTCTTTGCTTCAAACCCGAGGCTCTTTGTCAACTCTTTGTACTGGCAGACTCCGCTGTAATCAGTGGACTCGTCTTCGAGAATTTGCACGCTTCGGCAGCGTCGACACCGTGACTTGGTAGGCTGTTCTGGATATTGCATAGGATCTTTTTTCCCTCGTGGGTCTTCAAGCTCAGTTTGAAACAAAAAAAATCACTTGGCCGCCACTCGTAGTTGCTCATTTATTTCTGCCACGCACGTTGATCAGTACGCGCCCTGTAACCGCAGCCTGAGGTTGGCCTCCAGCTACCGTTTTCCAAGTTCAAGGAATTTTCAAGCCATTGCTTGCTACTTTTCCCCCCAGATGCCATCCCAACACTTGCGCAGTCTCGTACAGGTGCTGATATCCACAAATGAGAGCGCATGGTGGATAAATCTGGTGCCACAAGCATACCCAGATGTCAGTCAGTAACTGACGTCCGCAGTGGAGGCGCAGTATATCCATAAACTCTGGCAGCCTGCGGACGAGATGCCGTGATCAATGGGACGAATCCTCGACTATAAAAGCCTGTCGAGCAAGTGGTCAAAGCTCGGTATCTACCATGCATTCAGTGCGCTTCCTCCTAGCTTTACTTCTTACGAACTCAGCGGTTGCCTTGGCCTCGACGGTAGTGCACGAGAAAAGAGTCGATCATCCATCGCTCGTCCACTCTCGACGTCTGGAAGGGCATGTAACTCTAGTCTCTTATAAACAGACGCTACAACAGGAAAAACTCGTACCTCGTTTGTTGTAGTCTGTCAGTTACCCGAGGTGATTGATCGGAGTTCGACCTTATCAAACTTCACGCCTCTCATTCCACGCTGCACGGCGCGCCCTTCACCAATCCGAGGCGCCAGACACGTTGCATAGGACGCTACCATCAACTTCTCCAGCAAAATTTTAGTGAAAAGAGGCCGGAATGGCGAGGCCGAGGTTTGATGGCGCTGTGCTGACTAAACCTGGC
Organism: Mycena polygramma; assembly: GCA_029449255.1. NCBI lineage: Eukaryota > Fungi > Basidiomycota > Agaricomycetes > Agaricales > Mycenaceae > Mycena > Mycena polygramma. Next base: position 96,015 of record JARKID010000013.1, on the reverse strand, counting down.
AAAAAACCTGCGCGTCGATTCATGTGTTAGATGGAGGTCAAGGAAAAATCCGAAGAGGCAGATCTCTCAAGAAGGTTATTCAAAATGGTTTGGCCTCTTAGGATTTGTTGGTGTGGTAGTTGCGGTTGTGCGATGGGCAAGAAGGAATCCAGAGCCGAAATGTTTACATAATACACCTGGACTCCAATCACCGGTGGCGTGGTTAACTACAGACTAATGTAACTCTACCGCTGAAAATTGGGCTAAAGCAGAAAAATACCGACCAACTCCCTGACCACCTTCTCTCTGTTTCGGACCCACAATCGCCGTATTTCGGCCACCACTGGTCCCCAGAAAGAGTTGCACAAGTGTTCGCACCGACAAACGAGACCAGGGACGCCGTCGCTGCCTGGCTTTCCGACGCAGGGTTCGGTGGTCGACTGCGTTTCAGTCACAACAAAGCTTGGATCCATGTCGACAACGCTACCGTGACCGAGGTGGAAGCGCTTCTCAGCACGGAATACCATGTGTATGCCCACAAATCCGGGGAGGAGCACGCAGGTAGGTTGTGCGGCCTATTTTTCACGATTGAGTTGACGATTCGCTATCTCGCGACAATAGGGACGGTCAGAGTAGACGATTCAGAGGTGATTATGGCGAGTGATTCAGGAGTGCTTCAGGCAATTGTTTTGAACGTGAATCGCAGATGAAGCGTTGTCCAGCCGTGACCGTCCCTTTTTCGATGGTGCTTCAGATGCGATTATGGTGCGCTTCAGCGATTTTGATGGACTTTGGTGGTGAAGCACGTTCTGAAGCACATTCAGAATCGCGTCGAAGCGCCTCCGGAGGCGCTTCAGCGATTCAGATGTGTTTCAGGATTCGACGAATCTCCCACGCTTTAATAATTCTTGAAGCGCCTCTGAATCGTTGGCCATAATCGCCGCCGAAGCGTCTACTCTGACCGTCCCTAATAGCCTGCGACTCATACTCGCTCCCGGGGCATATCGCACCCCACATCGAAATCATTACGCCCACCGTTCAACCCAACATCAAATTGGGATCGACCCTTCCCCCTCTAAACTCAGTCACGTCCAGGAAGCGCGCCGCACCAAATTTACCAGGTGGCTGCGATCAAGCAGTCACCCCGTCGTGCATTCGCTCCCTTTACAACGTTCCGAAGGCCGTAGACCGGAACAGCTTTGGTATTGGTAAAGTCCAAAGTATTTTCCTCCTTATGCGAAACTCACTCTGTGTGTAGTGAGTCAGACTCCAGCGACGTATCTCCAATCGGATCTGGACACCTTCTTCGCTAACTTCTCGCCAACATTGGTGGGAAAGAGCCCTCTACTGTAGCGATGTGTATGGGTGAAACGTAACGCATAACGGCGGCATCGTTTCGTTTCAAAATTTCGGGCATGTAACGCATAACGGAGCCCCTGTTTCACCTAAATTTTGTGTTACGCTGAATTTTTTCACCAAAAAAACGTGTAAATGGTGGAAAAAAACAAGCTTGCAAGTCCGTCGTTTCAAGTGTAACGCACAACGGCTGGGCCGTTTCTGGTTTCAACTCAATCGTTTCAGTAACGCTGCAAAATCCGTTTCACCCATACACATTGCTACAGTATTCGTTTCAATAGATGGCGGTAGGTGATTTCCGGATAAACTTCGTCGGCCGGAAACTGATTGGGAAAATAGGGATCGTGGATGCTGTGGAAGGGACAGATGTCGGCGAAGACGGCTGGATTCTTCAATACACGATGGCTCTTGTAGAACCTCAACCCGTCACCATGCTGCAAGTCGGAACAATGATTACTGGTGCATCCTTCTTGCAAAGATGCTGAAGGAACCCAATCTTACTGTCCGATAGGGAACTTCCTCTCCTTCAACGAGTGGCTCGATGCGGTTGACGGCTCGTACTGCACGTCCGATGGAGGGGACGACCTCACATTCAATCCGCAATTCCCCAACCTCCCCATCGGCGACTTCCAGGAACACTCCTGCGGAACCGTCAAGCCTCCCTACGTGATATCAAATTCGCGAGCAGACTTCGAGTACCGTCTTTCGCCATTCTATGCTCAACGGCAGTGCAACGAATTCGCAAAGCTAGGACTCATGGGCGTGACGGTGTTATTCTCCGCGGGAAACTGTGGCGCAGCGGGCACGACGCGCGGATACTGTCTTGACGACAATGGTCTGGGTTTGTTTTCTTGTCTTCTCGGACGTTCTGAACATTTTGATTTACCAGGTTCTGTCAACTTAAATGCGACACATTTCAATCCAGGATGGCCAGGAGCATGCCCTTGGATAACCTCTGTCGGTGGAACTCAAGTAAAGGCAAACGCTAGCGGATCTGCCTCTGGTGTTGCTGAGGAAGGATGGAATCAAGACATGACACACGGGTTCTTCGTGTCCAGTGGCAGAGGTTTCAGCAATCGTTTCCCGATGCCGCAATATCAAAAGGCGTCCGTCAACTCATTCTTGAAGCGGCTAAAGAAGACGAATCCTGAACAATTGAAGTATTTTAATCCTCACGGGGTGAAATTTCCTCGCAGCAGTCAACGATAGCCGGCTAAATTCCTACTAGCGTGCTTATCCCGATATACTATTATGCACAACGGATGTGCATTTGCACAACAAGTGTACATTTCCACTTTTTCTCTTCCCCCTCTTGCTCGTTGCCCCCGGAGTCTGCCGGGATCGTTTAATGTACATATAGGCTACAAGAATCCAAAATTTCTAAGAGTTCTGAGAAGGGAGTGGATTGGGACGCGCTCGCCGGTCCATCAATCCTGATGCATTTCGGGACAACACCTATGTTCCCGTACGACGCCTTCCCGGGGAAGTTTGAAAATATTTGAGAGGGATAATAAAACGAATCCAAAAGCTTCTGTCTCTTGCGAATTTCTTGCCGGGGAGCGGATGCTGCGTGATTGAGAAGAAGTGGATCGAACGTGACATTTTGGACATTCAATCTCGGCTGTGACACTGCGTGACTAAACGAAGTATTTGCTGAATATGCAGCAACTGCTCCCCGGTAAGACAATCGTAAGAGACAGAAGCTTTTGTATTCGACGAAACATCCCTCTCAAATATTTTCAAGCTTCTCCGGGAAGGCGTCGTACGGGAACATAGGTGTTGTCCCGAAATGCATCAGGATTGATGGACCGGCGAGCACGTCCCAATCCACTCCCTTCTCAGAACTCTTAGAAATTTTGGATTCTTGTAGCCTATATGTACATTGAACGATCCCGGCAGGCTCCGGGGGCAACGAGCAAGAGGGGGAAGAGAAAAAGTGGAAATGTACACTTGTTGTGCAAATGCACACCCGTTGTGCATAATAGTAAGTGTCAACGCGTAAGCGAACGCAACAAAAGCATCAATCTTATCGGCCTAATTATTGCCCAGGAACAATTTCGTGACCGTCGAGAACGGCAGTTTCACTCTCGATAGCGGGACGTCCGGAGCAGCACAGACTGTCGCGTCCATTATTACCCTAGTCAATGATGCAAGGCTAGCTGCGGGTAAGGGCCCTGTCGGTGAGCAAACTGTATCAAACAATACCGTCTGTTTTAACGCATAAGCGGCGCAGGTTTCATCAATCCGACGGTAGGCCTTCAGTTAACATCATAACGAGCCACTTGATCAAGGGTCGCATCCAGATATATTCCCCGCATTTTGCCGGAGCATTCAACGATATTGTGTCTGGGACCAGCCAAGGTTGCAAAGGATGTACGTCGTTGCTCAAAGTTGAAGACTGGTAAACTAATTGAAATGATATCAGGGCAAGGAGACCGAGGTGGAGGGTTCCAGGCGTGAGTCGCCGTCTAGTGTGATGCTGACGAACTAAATTGAATCTTTTAGTGTTCCAGGATGGGATCCTGCGTCGGGTATGGACCGTTATAAAAATTGAAGTTCAAGGATGCTGAACGGCAGTTTGACAGGTGTTGGTACTCCCAACCTGGGGCTTCTCATCGAGAAATGGCTGGCGCTTCCGTGATCGAATATTGTTCCCCTCGGGGTCGTGTGGGACTGCATGGTCACTCAAACATTCTGTTTTGTGTTCAATAAAGAATGCCATGCCAATTATTCGTGTCTCTTGGCGCCTCCTTCGCCTTCGAAAGTTCATCGCGCTGGCTGCAAATGCAATTGTTGGGCCTTGGGCGAAATGTTCAATTTCCGCGAAACGTCTGGCAGACAGGTGCCTGCCTACACAGTGCGTTTGACTAGGCCGGCACTTTCCGAAGGGGAATTTAGCCCCAGTGCAAGACTAGATAGTATGACATTGCTTTTTTTGTCGGGAATCCGATTCAACGCCTCCGGTGACGCACCGCATATATTTCATGGTTGGCCTTACACGTATGGACACGACGTCTCAGCCGAATATGGACCGTAGTCCTCCAAATGGAGATGCCAAAGCGCCCCTCCTTCCTTCCCCGGTGGATAAATTTCCGCATTCGTTTAGATCTGCCCGCGCGCTTTGACCCGCTGATCGAGGAAGCTCGTGATTGCCATAGGCGATCCCACAAAAAGGAGGTCCAAAATTTGGCGGTCCAAGAAAATTGAAATTTATAGATACAGCCTTGCAAGTAATAGGTTTCTATGATACATATTGCGATTTGTGAAAGATGAGACGGGGAAAGAGAAGGGGAGATCGTGATATCAGGTCATAAGGAAGCTGTCCGCCTGCGAGGGCGGATGGCGGATGGTGAAATCGTCAAGATTCCACGGGTGGAAGAAGCCAAAGTCGTCCGTGGGCACGTCAAAGTGGAGATCGTCCTCGTTCAGCTCGAGGGGGGCGTACATCCAGTCGTCCCAGACGAATGCTGGAGGGGAGGGCGAGCGGGGAGGCGATGGGGCGGGCGAGTCGTGGTCGTCTAGCGACAGGCTCGGGATATCGATAGAGAGCGTGGGGGAGGGGCTGCGCTCGGTCGCGACGACGCGGGGCGACAGATCGCGCTTGGATCCAAAGTGCGCCGGCTTGCGATCGTATGAGGACGGGCGGATGGGGCTCCGAGTGATTTTGGACTGAGGAGTGGGGTTAGATGTAGAGAAGAAGGAACAATGGGATGGAACGCACCTCGTCTAGCTTGTCCTCGTGCAGGGGAGGGCGCGTAGAAGGCGCGGCAGTTTCTGTGACAGGCGCGGCAGCAATGGGGGCGGCGGAAGTAGAGGCGCGGCGACGCCGAGGGGTGACGGGGGTAGACTTCTTGCGCGCCGCGCGTGGGGCGGGAGGGTTGGTCTCGTACTTGTGAGAAGGACGGGGCGGCACGGAAGGCGCAGTTGACGGACGCCTGGGGGCCGCCGGTTTGGCCTTTTTGTTCTTCCGCGCCGCACCGTTCGCGCTGCCAGGCGAGTATCGGTAGTTGGGGTACTTGAGCGCGTGCTGCTCCTTCTCCTCGTGCGCCATCGCGGCGTACGGCTCGCGCTCTTCCGCGCTCAGCTCCCGCCAGACATCGGCGGCGCCGCGGCTCAGGACGGTCTGGTTGACCGAGCCCGACTGCGCGGAGGCGAGTTTCTGGGCCTTGACGTACTCTGAACGGAAGCAGATGAACGCGTTCCGAGGGCGTGGAATGTGCCCCGACTCAATAAAGTCGGGAGGGAGCAGGGGGAGGGAGTATGGTTCGGTCTTGACGGGACACGGTGCGAGCAATGCTTCATCGTACGTCTCCCATAGACCGTAGTCGTCTTCTGTAAAGTATTGTGAGTGACGAAGGTGAAGCACAACGGACGACGTACGGTCAAAGTCCTTCGGATCGGTCTGCCGCAGCCTGTGGGACTTGCGGTAGGGGATGGAGCTTCGCACAACAGGCATGGTAGGAAATTTGGAGAGCGGGGGGAGGCTTGCGAGTCAAGCTTCGAAGCGTGTCTTCTGCCATTGTAGCGCATAGTGAGGGACGCTTTTAAAGTCTTTGCGTGGTTTCCTTTCTGAGGCTCTCTCGAGATTAGCCGCTGCCAAAACTTGTATGTTATCACGGCGTGTTTTCTTGCGTAAGCTTTGACACTCTACCCTTCACAGAAGCTTGATGAAAATACCCAAAGAGGTCGTCCCCGATCACTTTTTGGTGCCAGAATCAGTCCCGCGACGCCAACGCGAAGCGTGTCGCCACTCACAATGTGCCCCCCATTGTCTGGGCTGGAACGAATCGCCCACCATCCAGATAATCAAAGCGACTGCCGTCGAAAAAAGGCCACGGTGCTGGGTCGTTGGCTTCGGTCATAGGATCCGCCAAGGATTGGCTGATAAGCGGACCGGTCAATGTCATCAGATGCGCTTAGACTCGCTTTGGCCTGCTTTGACCGAGAGATCTTGAATGCCAGCCTTGGAATTTTGTTCATGAAGAGTCCAGTAGCCCGGACGTGAGTTATATGGAGGGCACCTCTTTCACCCAGGTATTTGTTAGGGATGACGCCGGCTCCAGTTGAATTCTGATTCTTCACCAACGAAATGAGAGTCTGAGACCTGCGAATTTATCAGTCTTTTTCAAAGGTCAGAAACTTGATGAACAGTCAAGGCAAAATTCGGGGCAAAAGGCAGGGCAGAAAAATGCAAGCAGCATCGACTCGTGGTTGTGTGGATGGGCATACATTGAACCACTGCGACTTGACAGCCGAATTGCCTCAGCTCTGCCCGAGCTTGTGCCAACCGGGCAAACCACGCACCGAATTTCATTGGCTTCAAAGTCGGGGGAATCTGCCTGACACCGTTAGCTTGGCCCACTCGTGCCTGAGGTTGAAGACGAATCAGCTGCAGTCTTTTTAAACTCGAGACTTGACTGTCAGTTTCTGGCCCATCTTGATGAAAGGTCGAGGCAGAAGTTGGGGCAAAAGTCAGACAGAAAGAAAAAAAACAAGAAAATTTGCAAGCCCCGACCTTACATCGCCAGGCTTTACCGTTGGGCCAAGAATACTTGATTTACAGTTGGCTTAGTCGGACTCCTGCGCCAAATTAGGAGCTCGGAGTCTGGGGAGACACATGAGTGTCGACTGAGATAAGACTCACCTCCGGGAAAATGCATCGATGTGATTTGAGAGTGATTGGTTGATACACTGGCATGTCCACTGAAACATGGAACAATATACAGGTTGGGACTGTTTGCGAGACGTCAATGGAGATGAACCGATGCTAAAAGAGTCCAGGACACACACCGAGCAACTCTTTACCCACTGGCGAATGATTCTGGCGGGAAGGGGCAGTTTTTTTCCCAGAGGTTGAGGAGAATAATGCAACCGTCCTGTATCTTGGTCGACGAAGTCACCGGCCCGGGACTTACCAGGGCAGTAGTTTCAGGGACCATAATGTATTCAGGTCGGCTCATCCAGACTCGGAGACTGACGAAAGTACAAAGAAAGAAGTAATTTGAAGGCGTGAAGCGATCAAAGCTTGTTCTAAGGCCCCAGATGCTGAAGGAGGAGGGCGGAGTCCACGCAAAGCGTGTAGGGAAGGCTTATAGAGCCCTCTCAGCGCGTTTGACGCGTCATTGTGCCCGAGGCGCGAGGAAGAGGGGAAGACGCGCCGGCGTGACGTGACATCGTTATGCGTTATTCGGATTGATCGGACCGTGATGTGACCTCACCTCGCACGATCCTCGACGGCTCGCAGGCTGTAGCAGAAAACCAGGACGATTCGAGCTTATCTCGATCCGCCCCTCATAAATGTCTCTGCCCAGCGTGGGCTAGCCCAGGCTGCTCAGAACAAAACCTCAACGCGCTCTTCGCTCTTCGCTTTCTTTTGACGTAGTAGCCTGCATACGGCTCGACAGCATTTTTCTGGACCCCTGGAAGGGTTTCTCTACAAGTTGCTCATATTGTATGTTCTTGGTCCTATTTGAGGTCCTATTTGACTCTTGAGCACCCAGCGCGAGAACGTTCAACGGGTAAGTTGTCCTCTTTTGTCATTTTACCAAACCCTCACAAAAATCCCAGTGCTCCTAAGCCGGTGCCCTACCGATAAGGACGAGCCTTCAGACCGGTTCAAGAGCCTGGAGCACTGTAACTTCTGTGGATGAGGTAACTGGACCATGCATTTGATCTTCTTGCCCGCACCGCTCACATGCCATTGCGCTTAGCTACGCGCGATATACAACATCCATCGAACCGTGATAAGAACCAGGTCGAGATATATATGAAGCACAGGTCCGATCCTTCCAGCCCCTTCGCGCGTCGACATCGATGGACGAAAAGCTCTCCTACCCGGCCAACAAGCCAGCGGAGGTCGTGGACTACGACGCAAAAGCGGCCGACATGGAAAGCGGCGACTACGACGAGAACAGGGTGAAAGTCGATGTCAAGACCGGATTGTACGATGGCCTGCAGGTGGCGTCCCTCTCCTTCGTGTGCAGCTCTCTGTATCTAATGCTTGCTCGTAGCGCAACATGAAGCAGCGCCATATCCAGATGATTGCCTTGGCTGGGGTCAGCATTGTCTGGCGTGATTTTCAGAAAGCTACATACTGATTTTTTGTTTGTTTTTCAGACGCTCGGAACCGGTCTCTTCCTCGGCTCAGGCAAGGCTATTGCTCATGCTGGTCCTGTGGGTGCTCTGTACGGCTTCCCCTCTTTCTTTCTCCTCGACTGATTCCCTGGGTGCATATAGGCTCGCTTACATCCACGTCGGCACCATCTGTTATTGCATGCTGATGTCGCTCGGCGAGATGATGTGTTATATGCCCATCGCCGGCGGATGTGCGCTCCTTCTCTTCCCATGTTATTGCGTCTCACCCGAATTCCCAGTCATCCACTTTGCGGAGCGTTTCATCGACCCTGCGATGGGCTTCGCGCTTGGCTGGCTGCAATGGTACGGCGGTGTCGTCAGTCTCCCCACCGAAATAATCAGCGCGACATTGATCATCGTGCGCTTCCTACCGTCTACCATTCACTGCCCTTGACTGATCGCGTATGCAGGGTTTCTGGGATTCTGGGCCCGATGGCTCGGGGATGCCCAACTCACATCTCGCGGGCTACCTTACGGTATACCGCCCTTCATTTCGCATATACGCCTTGCTCATCATGCACCTGTTTCGTAGCTGCTAATGGTATTGTGCGCCGGCGTCAACTTCCTGGGTGTCAGGTACGCGACGTTTTCCACCTTTTCGACCATTGGCGTTAATCTTTTCGCTGCAGATGGTTCGGAGAGTCAGAGTTTGGCTTCGTAGGTACATGTCGACTCCGCGGGCTCGCCATCCTGATCACCTTTTAGGGATGCATCAAAATCGCCCTGGTACTTTTGTGCATTATCGGAGGACTAGGTTCGTGTCTGCTGCCATGGACTATTGGCTTCTCCTGATGCGATTCCCTCAGTGATCGATCTCGGCGGGGGACCGAGCCACGAACGCATCGGATTTCGTTACTGGAAGGTGCGTCACCCCGCCCGGCCCATGCTCCCGACGCTCACCTGGAGTCTCCAGGAACCCGGTGCATTTGCACCATTCCTCGTCCCGGGGAACGAGGGGAAATTCTTAGGGTGGTTTCAGACGCTCTTACAGGCGGTATGTCAGAAGAAAATCGATGGCCCGCGTCGTCCTTAACAGCGATAGGCCTATTCGTACCTCGGGATGCAGGCCCTCGCAATGACCGCAGCCGAGGTAGAGAATCCCCGCCACGCACTCGCAAAAGCCGTTCGCCGCGTCTTCTATCGTATCCTGCTATTCTACGTCCTCGGCATATTCGTCGTCGGTACGTCTCGGCGTCCCGCTCCTAAGTAATAACTGACCTCGGACCAGGCATGCTCGTCCCTTCGACTGATACCAGGCTGCTGCAGTCTACGGGCACGGCTGCTTCCTCTCCGTTCGTACTTGCTATGACTCGTGCCGGAGTGAAGGGTCTGCCTTGTGGGTATATCCGTGCTTTGTAGCCCCAGATCATAGCCCTGACTCGCTGCTCATAGCCGTGATCAATGCGGGTGTGCTCACGTCCGCCTTTTCCGCCGGGAACAGCGGTCTGTATGGAGCGTCCCGTCAGCTCTATGGTCTTGCCCTCCGTGGGCAGGCGCCTCGGATCTTTGCGAAAACGACCAAAGTACTTGCTGCCGCTCGCTTTCTGTTTCTCCAATCCGCTTATCCACTTCGTCAGGCTGGCCTACCCATCGCCGCTCTCTCATTCTCCGCCATCTGGATCCTCCTCTCGTACATGGCATTGTCCTCCGGCGCGTCCACTGTCCTCAATTGGCTGAGTAACCTCACGTCGATCTTGGGGTTCTGTACTTGGGGTACCCGGCCATTTTTCTTCCGCCCGGCCCTTGCGCTGACGCGCCGATCCAGCCATCATCTGCTGGACATACATCCGCTTCCACCGTGGGATGCAGGCCCAGGGTATAGACCGCAGCAAATTCGTGTATTGGAATCGCTTCCAGCCGTATCCGGCTTACTGGGCCCTCGTCTGTGCGTTAAGCCTCCGCATCTACCGCTCCACGTCTGACGACATTGCACAGGGAGCGTCGTGATCATCGTCTTCAACGGATGGACCGTCTTCATCAAGGGCCAGTGGGACGTCTCCGACTTCATCATCGCGTACATCAATCTCCCGTTATTCCTGGTTCTGTACGCCGCGTACAAGGTTTGGACGAAGTCGAGCCTCGTTGCGCCGAAGGACATGGACTTTTATTCCAATGTCCCGCCGCCCGAGACGGTCGATCTGGACGAGCCGGAGCCGACTACTATTGGGGGGAAGATCTGGGCGTGGCTCTTCTGAAGGCAGATGTATATACGTAAATTCAATCTCTGGAGGGAGGTATGTATCGTGTGCGTTCTGACTCAATACATTATTTTGATTACGCGGCCGAGTGCCATGGACACGTTTATCGGCTCGACAAATCTACTTGCGCAGTCCCCATGGGTTCCCTCCCATAAGTCAGCAAGGTCTACTCTGGTCTGTTTAACGGTCCGACCAAATCCAGCAATCGCAAAAAATCATCACTGCGGTTACTGCGGGACGGTGATCCGGTCCTTGCTCTCCTACTTATTTAAGACCTCAAGACTTGCCTCAGACTGCGCGTTCCATTAAGTTCCCTGACTATCTTATGGGAGGGGGCAGCGACATGCCCGTTACTGGTCCTCGGTCTACCCGACCCCGAGCTCGAGATGTAGGCATTCAGATTGGCAGTTTTCTTTCACCAGGACCGCTCAACGCTATAACCGATGTACCTCGCCTTCGGGTCGGAATGTCGGAGAAATTTCTGGGAGATGTATCATCGTGAGTTGCACTGGTACGGACTCCAGCGGTGGTGAGTATTGAATTTTATCATGTAGCCCTGACGAGAAGGAGCGGCAGAAAATCGTGCGGGCCGGGGTAACGCTCATCGGGACAGACGATATTGAGAAAGTTCCGCTCTTCGCCGGACTCGGTGTCTTGCAAGGCAGCGGAGAACTGACCGGGTAAAAAATCTCACTTGCGTGCTCTCTCGCAATGATTTTGAATTTTGAATTTTTAGGGCACACCTCATCCAGGAATGTGGCCAGCTGCACGGCTATGTTGCAATTACCGGCACTAATCAAGTAGGGAATGTCTATCACGGTCAGTTCTGCCTCAAGTATTATTCTTGCACCGATTCACTTATTCTTGAGCAGGTGTGACGCAGCTCGCCCCTGAAGCAATCAATCTTCCGGTGGTGGGCGAGACGTACGATCGTATGACCCACCCACGGGCATCCAATGCACTTGGACCGGAAGACGTACGCGATGCGCATGCGAACATGACGTCTGGCAAGCTGCGGGAGGGGAACGTAGGGTGGGTACGGCGCCATCGCCGTTTCTGGAGCTGAAAGTGTTCCAGCGGCGGGGCCCCGATGGTCTCATTCGGGATGAAGGGCGGTACTGGCACCTCCTCTCGTCTGGTTCCCTCCGCAGACGGCAAGGGCTTCGTCGTTGGCGTCCTTGTACAGGTTTGTCCAATAGCTGTCTCATCTTGAGCCGTTCTAATGGAATTCTGAAGGCGAACCACGGCTCTCCACACGACCTCACTATCGCGGGTGTCCCGGTCGGCAAAATCCTGGTCGACGAAGGGTACACGAAGCCGTGGTTTCCGACCCACGATGCCAAAATCCAGCAGCCCAAAGACGGCGACGGCAGGTAGGTCGTCCCCCACTCAGATCGAAATCCCTCAGCGTACCGACAACGCATCCCTAGTATAATCGCCGTGATTTCCACAGACGCGCCTTTACTCCCTCACCAGGTTAGCATACTCTCGAAGAATGCATACTTCATTCTCTGATTTTTATTCTTCTGGGTGACAGTGCAGTGCTGTGGCTCGCCGAGCAGGGGTCGGCATCTCGCGCGGCGGAGGGGGCGTCGGATTTTTCAGCGGCGGTAAGCGTTCCCACCAAGCCAAAATACCCGCCGTGCTGAGGTCCTCCTTTCTCCTCCAGACATCTTCCTCTGCTTCTCGACCGCAGCCCCGCTCACTCCCCCTCAAGACCCACGTTACGAACAGCCAATCGAGCCAGTTTCTACATATGTATGTCTGTCCCAGTTGCCGATTTTGGGGACGTCCTGCTAATCTAACACTTACAATCAGAGCGTCGGCGTTGTGAACAACGAGACGCTGGATGTCATCTTCCGCGCCGCCGCCGACGCGACCGAGGAAGCGATATTGAATGCGCTATTTGCGGCGGAGGAATTGGAGGGTTTTACGGGCAGGAAATGGCGCAGTCTTCCGGTGGAACGTGTCAAGGAGATTTTGAAGGATGCTGGAAAGATATAGTAGAAGTCAGGCATTTGCGTCTTATTCGAAACTCTGGTGTAAATCAAGGCTTGCAAATGGTATGCAGTCACACAATCCACCACAAAGCGCGAACGGGGTAAAATAATGATAATCCAGCAGGTCTCTAGCCCAAAATGAAACAGAGGGTATCACTTGAACGCCTAGGACAATCAAGTCAGCCGCAAAAGCAACCCAAGTCGACTGCAGCCCACCTTCACCACCTTCTTGGTCAGCATCCGCTTGTGCACGTAATGCGCCAGACGACGCATGTCGGGCGCGACGAACAGCGGGACGACGATGGCCATGACCGGGAGCGCGATGATCCAGTAGCTGCGCGCAAGGGGCATTAGCATGAGTAGTCTGGGATATAAGTATAAAAGGAGCAGGCAGCACGTACATGACGTCGCTGTGCCCGTGCATAACCGTCCACATGTTATCGAAATTCATCCCGAAGTAGCCCGTGAGCAGGGTGAGGGGGAGGAAGATGACCGTCACGAGCATGAGGCGGCGCCTGGGGTACGCGTTGTCGTGAGTGAGCAGGAGAGCGCAATGGGACTCGGATACTGACATGACTTCGTTCATCTCGTAGGAGGTCATCTGCGCATTGTGTCAGGCTCGACGACTGGACGAGGGGTGGAGGAGGAGGAGGATGCGCACATTGAAGGTATAGTCGACGAGGTTCTGCCCGATGCCCGCGATTACGTCGAGCTGGCTGAGCACATGCTCGAGGTGGTCGTGCACATCAGCCTAATAAATGAGGACGACCAGGTTAGAGGCGGTGCTGAGGGAAAGGAGCTCACGTACGAGGTAGGTTAGACTCTTGTGCGACATGAACCCGACCACCTTCGCGTCCGCCGCGGTGGACCCTTCCACGAGCGCAGCGGCGCGGTCAACATCGTACCGTCGCAGGCCATAGACGAAGGTCTTGATCGGCCCCAGCGTGCGCCGGTGCAGGATGAGGTCGGCGGAGAGGATGTGCAGGTTGCGCACGGTGTCGATGGTGGGCTTCATCATGATCTTGCGCTCGAATTTCTTGATCTTGACCTTGTACGCTTCGACGACCTGATAACGTAATCAAGATTGAATATTCGAAAAGTGAGCAAGCTGCCAACCTCGAGAGCCTTGTCCGCGATGAGGCCAAGCAGGCTCTGCACGAGAAGGGACGCGTCCGCGGACGTGCGGAGCATCGTGTCGAACTGGCGCAGACGACGCGTGATGGGCTCCGTCATCTCCAGGCTGGGTGTCGAGTGGATCGTGATTACGGTCCCTGGTGCGCATCGTCAGCGTCTGGGCCCGAGGGAGGGAGGTGTCACACGCACCGTCTCGGAAGAGGAATATGCACATTGGCACGACGTTGATGTTCACGCGCTCGCCGCTCTTCAGGGCCCGGAGCGCCTCGTCTTGCACGCGTCGCTTTTCATTGTCGTTGGCGGCGGCGGCGCTCATGTCGGTGATATCCCAAGAGGCCCTCCGGCGCTGCAGGCCCGAGCCGGGGGGCTGCGAGAGGGACCGTCTGGGCCCATCGAGGGCGTCGTCAGCAGAGTGCGCGGAGTCTTCGCCCAGTTCGTGGCAAAGAACACGGAGGAACAAATGCTGGGTATAGTAGTCCACCTTCGACCTTGCTCTCGCGTGCGCATGGAACACGTCCTCCAGGGCAAGGGGGTGTAAATCTGTAGTGCGTTGTTATTTTCGTGCACGAGAAAGCGGGATTTGCGCGACTCGCCGTATTTTATCGACACAGCCTTGATCACGTCCCAGCTCATCCCCGCGATATTGATCCACCGAACCCTGGCCCATCGCGGCCGCACGCTCGCCTCGTCGTCGTTCATGAGGTCGACGAACTCGCGATTCGTCATCCGCCCGAAGCTGCAGCGCACGGTGGAGTAGTCTGCGATTTTAATTACGCACTGCTGCTTGATCCAGCTGTATTCCGCATCTGCCATGGCCTGCCGTGGGTCGATACCGGGCTCCGCACCAACGCCCCGGCGGGCCATGACAGCTGCCCCTCGGTTTAGGGCAATAACTTTGCGCACGACGTAGCGAAAGCGGTCCTTCGGATGGCGAGATGGTCGAGGGGGAGGGTGGCTCCCGGTCTGGCGCGAGCGAGCAGATTCCCTAGTGCGAGTTGCGTGCAATTCCGAGTGATTGTAGGGTGCGGAAGCAGCATAGGTGGGCGACGCGGGTAGGAAGGCATTGTCGTCTTCGAGGTCGGGGGTCAATGACCGCCCATCCGAGTCGCTGAAGCTGTTTTCTCGAGGCATGAGGACAAGGCAGTGAGCCTCGAGGCGTCCGAACGGCGCTCATGTCATCATCCCGTAAACGATTAGCTTAAAATATGGTTCTTGATTCTGAGCGTTCGAGGAAAGATCGGGTTGCCATTGAGAGTGTATTAGACGAGTCCAGTCCGTTTGATAGAGCGTCAGAAATGACTCCGGTTGTCAGCGCGTTAAGCCTTGGTGCGCGAGGCTGTGTGATCGGCGTCTCCGAGTCTGAGGTTTTTTTGGGGAATCGAAGGTCCAGCGCGAACTGAGGTAGAAGCATTTCAATTTTTTTGTCCAACAATGAAGTTACGATCGCGAGTGCCGGTCTGAGAAGAAACTCGAGAGACTACAGTCGGCTCCGAGTCTGCTAGTGATGTGTTGGCTTTGGCGTGTAGGGCCAAGATGGCTTTTAGGGTTGGCTTTGGCGGACCTCGAATAGGGTTGGCTTTGGCCTAGCCTGAATTTTATCAGGCCAAGCCAGGGTTGCGCGAGCGGCGAAATTTACCACTGGCTTTCTCTGTTGGCCTCGCCCACCAACTTTTGGAGCCAAAGCCGTGGCTTTCAGGCCAAGCCAAGCCCAGAAAATCAAGGAACACCATATCTCAGACTCGCAGTGCTAGCTGCCTCCGACTCGCCGAGTCGATTGAATCAGAATGGCAACGAAGTGCGGCACTTGCGCCTTTGATATTCCAGTAAGGTCCATCGAAACGAGAAAGCAGTCATCCCTTCTGGCTTCCGAGTCTGAGAAAGCAGAGTCAAGTTTGAGTCAAGTCACAGGTGGGAACGAGTGGAAGCTGCACAAATACTATTTGGCTCAAATTTGGCTGATATTTGGCCGTGCTTGACCAGGCCTAGCAGCTTGCCGGCACATGCCACAAACAGGCCCCGGGAAGCTCCACCAAAGGGTTGTCCCAAAATTTGGGTTTTTGAGGCCGAAATTTGGCAAAATCCTTGTCCCAAAGTTGGGTTTTTGAGGGCAAAAATCGGCCAAGCCCTGTCCCGACTTTGGGTTTTTGAGGGCTCGGAGGGGATTTTGACCGATACATGGCCGAGCTGGGCTCGGCCGCGGCAAAAAAATCACCGGCATCTGTGACTTTTTTCGGCAAAGTCACGCAGATCCGTGACAACCCTTGTCCCACATTGGGTTTTTGAGGGCGACAATGCCAAAAAAAATTGGGTTTTTGAGGCCGAAATCCGGGATTTTTTGGGACAACCCTTTGGTGGAGCTTCCCGGGGCCTCCACAAACATTCCCTTGACATTCCCTGACTCGCCCACAGAGTTCCCCAAGAGGTCCTGCTTAACAGAGTTTCCGCCTCCCGGGATGAGGTAAGTATTTAACTGGGATCCACAGTCCGGAAACGGAGCCCTGAATCTCTACCTCCGACGCGCTTGCCAGATTTGTCGCCAGACCAATGCCAGACTGGGAGGGCTTTGGGAAGGCTCCTTCTTTGCCCAGCCGCGTCCAAGCCGCGCCCGGTTTCATTGGCTCTCGGAGATCTCGGACATTTTTTTCTCGCTCGGGCGGCCGTGCCCATGTGTGTGTGCCACAATCGGATGCCTAGTCTCAGCATCGAACGTTGAGCCTGTCAAACGCCGTAAAGGCCACCCTTTCTGCTTCGAAAGCTGCTAATAACTGTCGTTTCAATAGATCGCGAGAACTATAGAACTCCTGGCAAGATGCTTGGACCGGCTTCTGGACTTCTCGTGTTCGATTTCTCCGTCGGCTTCTCATTTTCGTCTGCTGAGGCTTGTCTCATCAAACATTCTCTATCTTTTATGGCGCGTCAGTCTTTTGCCTTCCTATTTTGCTGCGAAGTTGTTCCAGACCGGACGGCTTCGCAATGTGATACTGGGTACCATTTTCTGTTCTGAGATTCAAGGTTCCAAGGTACACCCTACCCTCTTGAATGAATATGCAACAGATCTTCGAAACTCTAGATGTCCGGGGCAACGACCGTATCTGTGTGATTGACCGGGGTCGACCTGGTCCTGCTGTACCTGCTCGAATCCTACTAATAATTCGCTCGCATGACTAGTATTGGATTGCGTCAGCATCGCCGCAAGCATATCAAAATTTCGATTGTCTTCCGGGATAGCCGTCTATGGGATTCTACAAAGGGACGTGCATGCGGCCCAAGTTCCTACCTCCGAATGTACTTACCTGTCCATGCTATCCTGTGGTTCAACTGTCGATGCCGAGGCTGGCAATAATCTCGGCGGTTTAATGTACGTAGCAAGCCCGGGAAATTGTTACCGAATGGGCCACAATGGCCTCGCAGAAGGAGCGAACTGCTCGCGGAGTGCCTGACACTGATATGGCTTCAATTTCGGCAAGTGGGCAAGTGGTTGGCGGTTGGTCCAAATTTAGCCTGAGTTTCCTATAAATTAGAATCCGGATTTCTACGGAAGGCGTCGAACAATGACTCCTTTCATTTTTTCACTCATTCTCGCAGCAGTGACATTGGCGAATGCAGAAGATTCTGCTAATCACCAATGGATAGCTCCTAAAGCCACAGATCTACGCTCACCTTGTCCAGGTCTCAACACGTAAGTTGTCTCCAAGTTGGCCGTCCGCCATAGCTCATGATTTCACAGCCTCGCCAACCATGGTTATCTTCCGAGAGATGGAGCGAATATTACAGTCTCAATGGCTCTGCAGGCTGCTATCGGTAAATTGACCAACCACAGCTGCAGTGGCAATTCTAACGCAGTTCTCATGCTTAGATGGATTCAATGTTGGAGCTGACTCGATCATCCAGGCAGCAAAATTCGCGCTCCTGTCTGGTGATGCTCCGGAGACGTTCAACCTCGATGCACTCCAGTTGTGAGTCGTATTGTCTGATAAAAATTCCGAGATCTGAACCAGAACATAGACACAACCTTATTGAACACGACGCGTCGGTGTCTCGGAACGATTTCGGCGTCGGGGATAATTTGCACTTCAACGAGACAATTTTCTCAACGCTCGCTAATGCCAACCCGGGTGTGGATTATTACAACGCCACCTCTGCCGGACAGGTTCAACACGATAGGCTGGCCATTTCTCTCGCGACTAACCCCAACATCACCAACACTCCAAAAGAGTTCCTCTTGCGAACCCGCGAATCGGGCCTCTATTTGAGCGTGATGGGCAACCCGCTCACTGGCGTAGCGCCGAAGCAGTACGCGAATAAATCCCCCTCTTGCCGATGGGATTCTGAGTACAGCATAATTTACAGATTTGTGCAAATCTTCTTCAGGGAAGAGCGCCTGCCCATTCAAGAAGGTTGGAAGCGGCCGAACACAACCATCACCGCTGAGACGTTGGAACCTTTTGAGGAGATCATCCTGACTGTTTCTAATTGGACGGCCACCCAGCTTTGCGAAGACCTCGTCCTCGGCCCAACTCTCACTATTTAGAACCGTACCCGTTCAAAGTAAAGTCACTGCTAAGGAATTTCATTACGCATGCTCGCTTGAATCCGCGCGGAACCTGAGTCAACTTCGGCATTCTGTTCGACGGCACGCCGATGAACCCGGTGTTCGCTATACATGTACATATCTCGGTAAGAGCTTGGGTTGAACGCATGTGTACGACCACTGAAGCACTACCCCGGGTGTCCCAGCGCCGAGTATTGCGGTCTGGTATATGTCCTGAGAAATAGGCTCACCACAGCCAGATCTCGCAGTCGCCTGTCTGGTGCACCAATTCGAATTGTCACAGTATTTCAATGAGGTAAAGATTTTAATCACTCCATTCCACTTCCCAATCCGAAGCCTCTGAAGACTGCTCCGATCCCGGATGCTGTCTCTTTCGAGTACGGCTCCTTTTCCGATAGACAACCGGTACACGTTGTTGATGAAGCGTCTGGCGGGTTGGTTGTATCTTGAGTTCGGTCAAAACTTCAATTTCGTGGAAATAAATTTACCTTGGTCAGTTCACTAGACGGTCGAAGCTTTGGGACTTGTCTGGTGCTGTATATTTGGAATGAACTGCCGTAATAATTCGCCTGGATCATCGGAGTTGAAAAGCCTGTCGGGTTGGACGAAAGGTCAAAGAATCTGATTCTATATACTAATCAACACAAAGTTAAACCTTTTGTTTGAGAGGGATGAGTACTGCATAATGAAGAGGCCGCTGAGCTTCACGGCTAAATCCTGAGGGCAATAAGCATCGACGTATAATCAGCGACGTGGTTCGACGGCCATTCGCGTGGAAAACGAACACAAGAACACGGCGTTGATGCCCGTTGAAAGTAATCAACAGACGGTGTGGTTCAACGAACGTTCCTCCAACCAGAGCTTGGGTACATGTATCACACCACAATTGTTATTGAAAGCGGTGACCTTGGATGGATAGTTATCCTGCAAATCGTGTACGAACTTGAAGGCGGCCGTGTCGGGATTGGTCGCCTCAGATATGTGAATTTCGGCACTGGTGGTTCCCAAGTTGTATCACGGCGGCCAAAATCTTCCGGGACTCTCTCAGCGGGAAGGTTTTGGGAGACCGGAATGAGCCGGATAGGAGCTCTGGAGAATTGTCCTGGACGCAGAGCCGCGGCAATGACAGGAAATCCGTTGTGCGCGCACGGTGAATAGAGCGCGATAGGAGGCGTCGATATCGGAGATCTTTTGGTCATGACAGCAGCAGGTGTAGTGGGAGGCTTCGAAGATAAGAGGGTTGAACTTTCTTTTACACCAGGGGATCCTGATAGCTGGGGATTCACGCGAAACGGCCCGAGATCTGCCATGCAAAGAAAACCTGAGACGTCGATTTCGCTAGAAGGTTTAATTAATTCTTGCGAGTAACGAAATAAATGTTTGACGCAACTCGCAGTTTGGTATCTCCGATTCCGCAGGTAGGTCATCCCTATCGGAGGTACGGGTATAGAACAGGGGGAGCATGACGACTGTCGGGTGCATTCACAACTCCGTCGGTACTCTATAAATCAGCGGCACCTGGGGGCTCGTTGAAGCCTCGTCTGTCCACCACTCCGTACCTATAACGCATATGTTAAATGGTTAATGGGAAGCCATTGGCTCCTACCTTCGTCCAAATTCCGGCCCTTGCATCTCCGAGTCAACGAGATCAGTGGCACGAATGGTATAGCCACCAAACTGGCCCTCGCTAAAATGGATGGGATGTCCGATTAGTAGTCCCTCCTGAGGGATGGAATGGTGTGCGCTCAAGGCCGACATTGAATGCGAACAAAGAAAAAAAATGCCATGATTGTCCGCCTATACACAAGTGACAAAAGGCTGCCTGCTTGTATATAAGGCTTCCTGCGTGTTCTACCAACGAAGACTAAATCTTCGTGTTACGAGATATTGTCCCAGGCGAATAAGTCCGTGAGCATCCACCGCGTCTTATCAGATATGCTTCCTTCTTATCTGACATCGATGTTGAAGCTTTGTGAAGTTCTAGTTCACGTCAGATACGAATCATGACTCAGACCTGCCAGCGACTCCTTGGTCTGAACAGAAAGCCAGGAACCTTGCAAGAAGCGAGCCACTGAGTAGATACGTGGGGACGTACTGGGGGTAAAAGTTTGGCTTTCCAGAATCAGCAGAGGTTTTGAATGTTGAGCTAGCAAGGAGCACACTGACTTCTGTTCTGGTTTCCCGAAAGCTAAAGCGGATGACGATCCCGAGTCCTTGGAATTAGGGAATGTCGCGATTATCCACGACCAGAATGGGGGTTCATCCTAGTGAATGCTGCAGTAATGGGATAATTTCTCATACACCTGGTTCTTAGGTCACACTGACATCCTGTTTTTGAATCGGTATCATTGTTCCTTGAATGTGTGAGAGGCCCACAGAGTTCTCCACTTCAAAAGACACTGGATGAGGTATTAAAGCAAAACATTTGCAAGGTTGGTTTTACACAACAGGTCGTTCGACGTTGACATGTTATAGCCAGGAGCTGAAGCTCAGCGTCGACATAACGAGGACCGTCAAAATAGATGTCCGGGGTCTATTCGACGTCCGCTAGATTTTGTTCTTTTTCCTGGGCGATCTGGGCTTCGCGCGGATTTTGACCGGCACAGATTCGGCGAGAGTTCCAGTAGGTCTGGAAAAAAATATTGAGGAAGTGGTATTTGCTCGTGGCTTGGTCACTGTAAGTTATCCGAGCATTTAGAGTACCTCACCTGAGAATAAATATGCTTCGAGCCTGACTGCCAAGTCCTACCGCTCAGAGTTAAATCGTACTCACGACATGCAAGAGCGCGCTGACACCGGACGTGGATACGATCTGTGTCCGGCCTTTCGCAGGCACGGCAACATTGTGCTTCGACGAACGTTCCGAATAATGACATGGTGCGCTTCGATAGGATAACCATCATGAAAATCGGTGTATCCGAGGTAAGTTTATCAGGTTCGGCGTGATTGGTTGTTAAAAAGAAGGACCATCTCTCCACGACGAGACAGTCTCCATCTCACTCATACCATCAGGGTGCTGGTTTGGATATAGAGCAGCGTAAGCTGCTAGGCAGTGATCAGTATAATGGAGGCCATTTGGTAGGTAAAGCGTGAACCGTCTACTTGCAGATAGAGGGCGAGATCCGTAAATCCGAAGGTGTGAGGTAAGTCTTGTCTTAGAACAGATAGCCAACGCGAGGCTTGAGGTTGAGTGACGTGGAAGCAGCAGCTGAGAGAACGGTACCCACGAAGATCAATGAAAGACAACGATTGGTGTCCTATTTTTTCCTGCGAAGCCAGGTCGACAGCATGCATAGTGGTGTTGTGGTCACCCAAAAAGCTGTACTGTATCTCTTGCCATACACGGTCACATGCAGGACACTGGTTATACTTTGTTTCGCGACATCTTCGCGCTTGACGGGCGGAACGTTGGATCTTCGGATCTTCGGATGTCTTCCAGCAATCCGCGGCCTACGTATCCAACCAGGGCTTTGAGCACGATACCGGCGCGTATAGGATTATTGCTGACCCGAACATTGATATTGAGGGGACCTAATGCGAGACCGTTGAGATGTACTCCGGAATCACCACCAAGTTGTATTTCGAGAGTGGAATCTGGGGACCGTGTCACGACTACACAAAGAAGCCGGGGGTCCTTGCGAAAATAGCGAAGAGTGTGATCGCACTTTCTCCGTCGAGGCTACGTAGCTGGGCATGCACTGAGGATACACGTGTCTTCGATTTGGACCGTCCTATCGACGACCTTGGACAAGCGAGTGGGAACCTATAGGGACGTCGTGCAGAATTTGTGGTCAATAGAAGACCTCCCCAAGAGCTCCAGCCTCCGGTAACAAGATCTGCTAAGTCACGCACCAAGGTGGAACTGCTCTGGAGCACCGCTGTGACCCGAAATGTGGAGATAAATGTTGCGACTCATAATCATGTATGCAGATCCCCGGAGACAGAACAATCTTGGCTGCTTCAGAGTGCTTGTGGGCAAGTCCGTTCAGGGCGCGAGATGTGAAGAATGGGAAGAGCGTTATCGGTTTCCTGGAAGTCGTGATGTCAGACAAAGTCGAGCATAAAAATCAAGCAAAAATCGAAACGACCGTCACGGTTATGCACCTTGGCCTGTAAGAGCGACCCACGGGATCACAAGTAGCCAGGCGTCACGACACAGGGTAGGAACTTCATGTGGCTAAGAAAGTGCTATACTCATCGGCTCCAGAGAGGTCAAAGGAACGAAGAGTCCAAGTCAAAAGTCGGCACGTCGTGGCCCTGCAAAACAATTAAGAACATACAAGCACAAATATCCCAATTCGGCAATACACGTTTGCACGGAACCATCATTTGCGACGACCCACCAACTACCAACCCGATGGACTCGAGACGCGTAGTCCCATGCTCTTCTTCAGGATGATCTCCCTTAGGAATGTCGTTGACGTTGGATACTGCATGGTTCTATGTAGTCATTCTCTCACATCCCGATCGTCGAAAGGCTATGGCTCAAAACAGCGGACATTCAACTTTCAAAAAGCGGAGTTTCAATACGGCCGAAGAAAGTGCGCTCCATGCAACTCCCAAACTCTGATATCTGAACTTCTGTGTTTCTGATTTTAGCCCTTCTAAGCCTTTCATTCCCGACCGATACTAGCCATGGGGCCGTGACACCAATGCATGGGATATTTCTGGATGGTAATCGTTTATTCGATTAACGATGGTAACCTCTCCAGAAATCATGGGCTATGTTGTCGCTGAAGGAGACAGCAACTTTTAAATTCGCATGCTCGGAAATTCTCGTCTCTTTTAGCGATTAGTCCCAAGGCCGTTCATTCGCTGAATGCCCAAGTCGCATATTACTGTGCCCTCCAAAGGTTACTGAATTGGATCTGCAGTTAACTGGTGGGCGCTTTGGCGCGATAACCGGCGTGCGTGCGAATCGATACAACCTCCTCGAGGCGTAAGTGAGTGATGAATCCATCTTCCCTCAAACGATATACCTCAATGAGTGATCGTCGCATAAAGGATTCTTTTGATATGATTCTGCGGCGTTGCGAAGCTTCGACAAGGTGGCCGAACCATTGGAGCACGACACAAGACACAGAGTTGTCAATCTGGGCAAGCCAGGGGACGATCGATTGGTGGGCTCATTCCGCAGCTGCAGTCGAGATATTATGAGCCCAGACGAGTATTTAAACAGCCTCGCCCCGTCCGGGGGGTTCCAACTCGCGTGAGTCAGGGGTGTCACGGCGAACAAACATTAAATTGTGGCCTCTGTGAGTATTTCGAAGTCGTTTTGTCAACATTTTGTTGAACCGTATATTATAATGTCTTATTGCAACTCCGCCCAGGAACTACCGGATGAACGAACGAGCTATGTCTATCGCTTCTCATCCATACCCCCACCCGGTCTGGGAGTCTAGTGGATCCGCGCAACCCCAGAGATCGATCAGGTCCATCACTATGTTCAATTTTCCGGCCTCGTTTCCTGAGGGATCTATGGAGCGATATCCTTGCCTGACCCGTGCTTTGGCCAACAACTATCCTGGGCCTCGTTACTTCTTTGTCAATGACGCGTCGATGATGTCCACCTCCACTTTATCCTCCTCTGTGGCGCCTGACTCCTACTTTGGCTACTCGAATGCCACGAACCCCACTGGCAACGAAGTTGATTTACGCAGCTCTGTCTGTGAGTTGAATTACATTCCCATATTGTTCGTTTCCATCCGCGCAGTGATCCTACAATGGAATTTTACTTCCTGACAGAGCACAGGATCACGATGTCCTTAAAGCCGAAAAAACATCGACCACTCTCGGTGCCTGTGCCGCTGGAGCATCTAACTACCCGGCTCTCGTGCCCGTAGTTGGAAGAACGAAGGCGGATCACTCCAAGGAGGCGGCCAAGCCTGCGATGAAGCACGACTGCGCCTTATGCGGTCAATCATTTCGTCGGTTCGTTCCGTTAATCCGCTCGCCAGTTACACACTGATGAGATTTAGGCTCGGTGCTCTCGTTACACATTTGAAACGGCACCAAGGACCCATAGGCCCCATTCACAAGTGCGACTTATGCGGTCAACCTTTCATTCGGTTAGCCTGTTTCATGTATTTTGCGACGGATAGGTCTAATGAAATGTTTCTTTCCTCGATGCAGACCCAGCGCTCTCAAAAAGCACTTGAAGCGTCACGAAGAAGGTTTTTGCAAGAATCCACGGCCGAAGCACAGGTGCAACATCTGCGAAAAAGAGTTCCTTCGGTAAGTCTAGTCCAATATGAGTCACGCTGTCGCATTCTGACCCCCGCTTTCAACTCAGTCCGAGTGCTCTCGAAACGCACTTGAACATGCACTACAACAGGCAACGTGCTCTGCATGATCCATCTTTCGCACCCTGGTTCTAAGGTTCATATGTAGCGTTCAAATGCGCATTGCCTGAGTGTCCCAAGACGTTCAGTAAGAGTTCCTGCCGGGTTATTACTTCTTGTTCACTCTGTTTTCAGCCGCTCGCTCCAACGCTATCCGACACATGCATATGCACGGTGTTTATATGGCGCCCCTCGTCGTTCCAGCATCTACCCTATGACGTCGAATCTCCATCATGAATCATGTTTCTTCTTGTAGGTCCAGGTGTACAAACAAGTTTTTGGATGTTCAGCGCGTGCAATTTCTGTAGTTCTCATTGACAGGATCTGTACCGTTGGCCAAATCCGCCAACGTCATCTTTGAGCGGCCTTCTTATCTCAACATTTTGTACTACTACCGTTCCGCGTAACGCAGTGGACTCCAACTCAGAGGTTCAACATCATGTAACCGTATGATCGTCCATCTACACTGAATTTGATATTTTTTTTGGTCTATGCATGTCGGAAAAGTATTTGTTTGCATATATGGGCTGAGATGACCTGACGACCTGATATAGCCATATATGACCCGCGCAGGCAGAATATATGGCCATATCAGGAGTATTGTGAGGTAAGGTCGAATATGGGTTCCTCAGGTCAAATTATGTCTCGGCCATGAATGATCGACCGTAGGCATGTAGGGCAGGGGTGATTTACTCTGTGCAGTGGTTTACAGCTGTTCTGGGAAGGACGGGAGTTTCTTGCGTTGTCGAAATCCGGGAGCACGATGCACAAAATATTAAACATGCATCATTGACTTTCGGAAGAGAAGATGAAAACAATAATGATTAGGTGCAATACCTACTCCAGACACAGTCGCATTGGTGAAATGACGTGCCAGACATCGCTATGCCAATGTGTGCAAAACAAGAGAGAGAAGTGTTCCGCCGAGCAACGTATGAACAGACCGGCACGGTGAGAGTTGACCGAGCTTGGGGGACATACCATTAGGGCAGAGATACGAGTGGTCCAAATGTTCGATACGACGCCTTGCAGACGGACGGCGCCGCGGCGGTATGAACGCGCACAACGCAGAAGCACTACGATGCATTGCGTGGTACGGTAAACATAGAGCATCGCCTTCGATGGCGCGAAAAGCAGCCAGCTCTGGCCTATATCGTGGTGTACTGACACGAGTTGTGGGACGGGAGAAAACGACACGTTCCAGGCGCTCGTACGACATGTTCCGCAACTAGCGCCGCCGGCAGTACTCGGTAGCACACTGCAGCAGACTACCAGCTGGTCTGGTCAGAAAGCGCGCGGTAAGGCTTCCATGGCCAGCATCACTCCAGTCTGCGGCCGGTACGCAAGAGACGTTACAGTAAGGCAATGGTGCAGGGCCGCGGCGGCGCCGCGCGCGCGGAGTCAGGGAAGAATAAGCAGATTTAGTCCAGTACAAGCGAGTTCGAGTCGTGCGCATGGCCCTGGGGGCGCACCTTAACGATTCTGTTCTTGTTACGGTCTGTGCATCACTCCCGCCGTTCTTCCAAAATTTTGAAAGCCATTTTGAACGAGTCAACTCAGGAGGGTGCCGGTGGCGAATTTAGCTCGCGGAAGACAATGCAGCGGCAGACACTGCTAGTGGGGAAGACACTGGGACTGTGGTGGGTAAGCCGAATATGTTTACGGCGCACGCGTGGTTTGGTGGTGGTGGTACAAAACAGAGAGCACCAGCGTGACAGTTGCGCGGTTCCGTGACATCTCCTCCTCAAATTGCAACTCAGTCGCTCCGAACAGTTTATGGTCTGTTTTTTTCCCTCCTAGCACGCAGCCATAGTCGTCTGCTATTGTTTCCGGGCGCATTGACATTTTTTGCGATTTTTTGGTACGCTTGAACCGGCCTGCGATGGGTTTTAAACGCGGTTTGACGAGCTGTGGGGCCCGTGTGAATGCCAAACCGTTGGCCCGAGCAAGGTACATAACTCATGTAACGACATCCCAACATTTACACCCCATGCATACGCGCCTGTCAGTACACTTAGTTTAGCTTGCCAGTTACCTACCCTTGCATTCTCGCTCCTTACCTTCAGTGCTGACTAGGTTACTGACTGGAGGTTACTGACTACATACTGAGTTCCTTATAGTTAAGAATTCTTCTCACTTCAAGAGTGACCACAGTAAGAGCCAAGTGGCCCCTTGAAAGGAATTGAAGGGGTGGTTGATATTTTGTGTTTTCAACCGGGCAACATTATAAGGCTAAATATGATGCAGCAATGTCAGATATGGTGTCTTCAGGCATATATGGACGGTCAGGCATGATATAGCCTGATATTGGCATATAGTACATTACCGAACATTATATGGTACATTTCTGCCTGACGGCCTGATATCACAATATATGGCAATGTATCGCCATATATCCCAACAAAGATTTTTCCGACACGGCATTGGGAGAATGACGCCGAAGCCGCTTCTGGATCGATTGGGCAAATCTTCTGTTATGGTAAACAAGGTTTGAAACTCTCTCTCGGGATCTACAGCGCTTCCCGTCCTATCACCGAAAGTTTGTAGTTCCCGAAGCTTCGCGGAGCCGGAGTTTGCCTCAAAGGTCCGGTGTCAGGGCCCCACTAGTACTCCCTTTAATAGGACTGGCGGAATCCCCCTTATACCGCACAGCTGCCGCAGCCAGGATATACATGTGTGTCGGGTTAGTGCGAAGTCTGCCCAGCATCTAAGTACATTGTAAAGCATCTCAATAAACCAGCCCTGTCTGCCCTCGAGGTGGCCCATTTACGGACTCAAGACTGAATGCTTTATCTGGTACTGAAGTGTCCCGCGGCAAACCAGCTTATCTTGGCCGGCGAATCGTGTCCGCGGCCTGCGACACACTTTCGAATAAGTTCGACTTCGTGCTCCCACATCGGTCAGAATCACTCGCTGAAATACTTAGTTTGACCTTATTTAGGCCCACCACAAAATGGCAAGCTCCAGCGGAAACCCAGACCAACCCTAAGCACGTTCAATACGGATACGTCAATGTCCTTCACTAGTTGTTCCACTATTTTCAGGAATGACATTTCGACTTGTCGACTAGAACATCACGGGTGGGAATCTGGCGTTGAGTAATGCACACTTTGATTTCACAGCGTGTTTGTTTCTACTTCGCCCAGTGTATCAGCGGAAAGCGGACGACGGATCGAGTTCCCAGCATGGATATTTACAAGGTCGCGGTGATAGCGGGGTTTATAAGTTTACAGATAGTAGCGCCACATCCGTCGAATATTCGCACAAAGATTCACATGTCATCGCCAATCAAGCTTAATCAAGGGTTCGCGGAGTCGGAGCTTCAAATTGGCGCTCCCGCCGCTCTGTTGGAATTACGGTGAGACGCGCTGTTCCGCTGGCACAGTGACTTATCCCCGACACCCGAATTTTCTGTGCCACGGTCATCACGTCGGTGCGTAAGCCGGATACCGTCCAACAAATCGGTTCGGACTGAGGTGACTGCTCTGTTCCCTTGCAGGCTGTTCTCACTATGAGGGTATTAGAGGTAGCGTTCAATTCTTCATACGTACTTATATTGTATAAATTAAGTAAATTTCTCGTTGTTCGATCTCGCTGAAGGTTATGAAATGATTTCAGGCAGGCTGTAGCGTTCAATTCAGTCAGTCGACAGTGTTGTTCCTCGCTTTGTTGAACTCGGCTCAAGGGCCTTGCCCGCGGTGTGTTCATCCGGTCGATGAGCGAAGACTGCCCATTTGATGTGTTCAGCAAATGATAAGAAGTACCAGGAGCTTTACTTACTATTTTGAAAGGCCTAATCTAGGACCACGCCGGTCGGGAGGGGCCGAAATTCTCTGGATGTGGCGACGGAGAATTGTTCGAGTACTGGTGCATAGGAGCCTGCTGTTGATATGCAGCGTGTATGTGTGTACTGGATGGCGCCGGCGCACCGGAATACGAGGGAGCGTGGGGGTACATGTTGCGTCGGTGCGGCGGGGGTAAACTTTGGGACACCAACCCATTATTAATATTGCCATCGAGGGAGGCTCTGCGGACAACTGGGAAAGGACCAGTCGAGCGTGACATACCAGGCCTTCCCGCCGCCGACTGGGGCGGGTTGAACTTAGAACGATCTTCTGTGTATAACGGGAACGAAGGACCACTGGCGGGAGCGGGAGGAAGCTGTAGCGTCCTGGATGATTGTGGGCTGTATGAAGCAGACCGGCTCCCGAACCGAGAGCGTAGGGATGAGGGAGAAAACACGACCGGGGAAAGCTGCAAATCGCCCGGCGTAACGGCGTTGTCCCTCCGCGATCTGTAGGAACGAGGTTGAAGAGCTAAGTGAATCTTCTGGCTGATGAATTCTACATTAGAGAGGGAACTGATCAGTGTTCGAGTACTGCACGCACTGTGCCCGAAGATTATCCAGTCTCGAGCACCGTTTTTCGCAGCCAGGGTGGTCGCATTTGTAGTCTTGTTGTCCTGAATGGATACGCGAATGGCGGGCCAGATGGCTACTAGTGGAGAACGCTTTATCGCAGTCACGACATGGGTAGCGTTTTTGCGCGTCCGTGGAGCCCGAGTGGGACATGCAATGCAGAGTGCGCGAAGGGGCGGGGGTGACCGTTGGTCGAGAGGAGCGTATATATTTACCGCTCTGACGCCAGCCGACCGAGACGGGGCGGGGGGCGGGATCGCCACGAAGGCGCGAGGTATATGGAGGCAATGCCTGTCTAGAATCATCAAGTTCAACCAAAAAAGAATTGCAGTGCAGGCGGTTAGCCATGTGCGAGATACGCGTCGAACAAGCGAGGAGCGTCGGTAATGTTCCTGAGGATAGCATTATAATGGGAAGAAGGTTGATTGAGGTTTGCGGGTTGATGATTTTTTGTCACAAGCGACATCAGCGGAAAACTCAAAGCTGAGTTGTGAAAATTCCAGATGAATAGTGGCGTGATTTTACTTTCAAGAGCTCCTCCAACGCGTGCCATGGTTCTGAATATCTTACTTGGCTTTCCTGTTTTTCTCGCAGAATCACTGACTCGGATGTTCGTTTAGCGCTGGTAGAAGACGAAAGGGAGCGGAGCACAGTGATCGGCTTGATGAATTATAATGCAAGTATCGTGTCAGTATTACTCACCATGTCCTGGAAAAGCAGCGGAGATTGCGGCACAGGCCGGTTGATGGTTGGAATAATTTGAAAGAACTCAGATTCCCCGACGGATAGAATTTACACGGGTACAACTTGAAACCAGAAACAAGTAAACATCGGACCTACAGACCAGCAGAACGACATGCACGTCCAGCGCTCAGCGACCGAGACGAAGGATGCGGAGGACTGACAAAGCCAAATAGTAAATTAAATCAGCAAGGAATTGAACCTTGAAAAGAGGACGCACACAGATTGATAAAGCTGCGGAACGATATCAGTCGAGATCGATGCAGACACAGAACAACTCACTCCAGGTACAGGCTGAGAGCGCCCATGATGAACTCGTCCGGCGGGAGCTTGCGGTTGATGCGATATGTGTCGTACACGACGCACGCGCTAAAGACGAGGCAGCCGCCCACGGTGTAGACGATGTCCAAAGTCCGATTGAAGGGCACGAGGAGGTGAAGGAAGGAGGCCGTGCCTTGCTTACAGTCAGCAGATATCGGGTAGACAGTAGACTGGGACGCACAGAGGACGATCAGCGAAGAAAAAACGAACGGCGCTATAGCACTTTGAGAATAAAATCAAATGGTGAGTTTGAGAGTAGCGCACCCATTCCGCTGAAATCATACTGGAAAGAAAGTCATACAAAACATGCTGGCATGAAGGAAAGCGATACATGCCTTGGACTGCAGTGTGAACGCGGTCAAACCGATAAAGACGGCGGAAGTGATCATCCTGAACACTGCATGGGTTTGGCGCTGGAATGATGATACGTGGGCTTACAACGCATGGAGGACAACACTATTTTCGTAGAACGCTACCGCAATGCCAAGCGTGTAGGTTGCCGAATTTTAGTTCAACCTTGGGATGCCGCAGAAGATATGGACAGCACCTTCCAAGAGAGTGAAGGTGCCCATCAGCACAAAATTCCACGGGTGACTGTGGCGCTTCCAGTAGAGCAGCCCCAGATTGACCAAGGTACCGGCAAGGGGAACGAAGAAGGCCCAGAGGCTGCGATTCACGTCCGTGTGAGTTCATGATATTGGATCGAACAGAGCGCCGTACTGATTCGTCACCCACTCGAGCGTGGACTTTGACTGCGACAAGGCACCAGAAACTATGACCGTCGCAAGCTACGGAAATATCGATATTCAAGACACCAAGGACGAGCGGAGCATGAGTCTTACGATTTGGACAAGCAAGATGGTGTAGACTTTGCGGATAAAGGCCATACTGCACATCATCAGAATAGGGCTACGAGACGACAAAAAGTGAGAACGGACCTTGAAATCGTCGGGAACGTCGTCCGTGTCTGGCTGATCGAAAACAGTCCCGCCGTTGCAAGGAGAGGCTCGCTCTCGCTTGTTCGCGACGTTTCCACCGAGTGGATTCCGGAGAGCTTTTACTGTAGGTGCCATAGGACGGCGGGGGATTGGGTATTGGCTCATGGAAGTCAGAAGAGAGCTCACTGCCGCACTGCCTGCGCAAAGCTGTTAGGCATCATGATTCATTGCCGTGCCGAAAGATCCGGTTCAATGCTTGATAGCTGAGTATTTCAAGAGTTTTGTCGAAGGATGGGTAAAGACCAGCTGGCTATGGGTCTTGTAACCAAACACCCTTCACACTCGTTGTCTCGCACTTCCCGATTTTTTTTTTTGGCTCAGATTCATTTGTTGACTTGCCATGTTGATTTTTTTTCGTAGGAAGAGGTGGAAGAGGGGGAGGGGGAATCAATATCGTAATGCCAGCAGTTGCTCTGCGCCTCCGATTTCGAACATGGTAGCTTCAGACAAGCTTCAGATGATTGTCTCCACGGAGGTCTATGACGGACGTTGGACGGACGAAACGTTGCATAAATAGAATCCGGATAATTGTTGTAAGTTTTTTTCCTCAGGTCTGAGATTCCTCCTGTAGGGCATACAGACATGGTATACAGGCTAAGCTTGAGGGAATACACCTCCAACACAATGGCTGGTAAGACACCCGTCGATATCGAACACAATTGATGGTGATCGGGACTTGCCGGTGCGCGTTGGGCGCCCAAACAGAGGTTCAACTCAGTGCGTAATTGTTGTCCTTGAGGTTCCTAGGTGTCTATTAGCTGTTCAATCTCGCGACACCCCTCCATTCATCCATAAAATTTTGATCTTGCAGACGGCAACAATTTCATTGTTGCATCCGGAACTTTCCGAAGTTGTCGACCAAATCACAGCCTCAAAACTCACACGGCGCCGAGTTGCAGCAGGCATCCAGAGGTAACTCAGTAATTGCACACAGCTGGACCACTAGGTTGAACGTCTTGCGCACCCCGGGAAATCCCGATCACCATCAAATCTGTTTGATATGGCTTAAGTGGCAGTAACTGGTGTGCTATCCCTCGGGTAAGAGGCATATTCCATCAAGATCAGGCATGAACAGTTTGTATTTGACGCCTATATGCAGTACAGGAGGATTCCGAGACAAGGGGAAAAAAACTTTCTGGAACTGACAAAATTTATGTTGATTTTATTTATGCAACATTTCGTCCGTCATAGAGGTCTGGGTCTGTGTCAATGTATACGTAGAAACTCCTTAAAAAATAAGTTGAACTAATGCAAGTAATACATCTTATTTTGGGCTCAAAAGATACTGCAAAGACGACTACTCTCCGCGCCGAGTGACACACCGATGCGACGCTACCCTACATTCGCGCGAGCACCACATCTGGGTGCAGCGTTTACATTGCGGGAAATTGG
The DNA here is from genome assembly GCA_029449255.1 of Mycena polygramma. NCBI lineage: Eukaryota > Fungi > Basidiomycota > Agaricomycetes > Agaricales > Mycenaceae > Mycena > Mycena polygramma. Next base: position 63,452 of record JARKID010000013.1, on the reverse strand, counting down.
TCCCCTTCTTCATACACGTCGTGCACACGACCTGCCCCGACCCCACCCTAGAGCCACGCTCGAGGGAGTCGAGCACCGTATGTATCTGTGGGTACTTTCCATTTCTCGATCCGTTCCGCTTCACGCCGAGTCCGCCTCGCGCGACTGCCTCAAGCTCCTCCCTCTCAGCGAAGTCTGACGCCGTACGGCTGATGGACGGAGTGGTGGATGCGAAGGAGGATGTGGGCGACGCGGGCGGCGAGTCTTCGTCGCGATCGCTGTCGATGTATGATTTTTGAGGCTCTCCCCGGAGAGCGAAACAAGCCGGGACAAAATAGCGTAGAGACATCCGAGCGGATCCCGTAAGCGTGAAAGCGCCCACGGTCGTGTAGTCCACGGTGTTGCGTGGGTCGAGGGGTGATGCGCCTTTGAGAAGCGCGATTTTGGTATCACTTCCTGTCGGGATGGACACACTGGATAGCGAGCGGGTACGTCGGTGCTGCACGCAATTAGATCTTAGGGCCAAGGACACTAAGCCAGCGACGGACTTTTGAAGATTGCGGAGGGTTGTAGCCTTCATTGGGGTCGGGCGAATGGGGAAGCATCGTGGCAAGGGAGGCGTGGAAACTAGGGCAGAGACCTAGTAACTTCGATTATATATGTACCTGAATGGCAACAATATTCGGCAAAACAACGTCAAATGCCCTAAAGATGATAAGCCTCGGCTGCTCTGTCTTTAGCCTTCTCCTGCACGAGGCGTTATAACGAGATGTAGGTAACCAATGAAGGAAACGGATCAGTTGAATAACACGGTGTTAGTTGGAGCAGATTCAAACGCGAACCGGGACAAAACAAAATGTATCGCAGTCTGAAGAATGAATTCTTAGGTCGCGAATTTAGGGGAGCTCACTAACATTTCAATAGTAAGCGGTATTAAATGATCGTCCGTGGGAGCTGTCGCAATTCTACTGTGTAGTACGTTGGTTCAGCGGAGAAGCTATTTGCTTCAGTGATAAAAGCCGGTCCTCTGGCGCCGTGGTGTAGTCCGGTACTTTGTGCTTCGAGGTGGGGTGGTGGGTATCGTTGTAGCGAAGGAATTGGCGAGACGGGCTCTGGTCCGCCGGGAATTATCGAAGAAACGCCTAGATACGCCAGATGCCTGTCACCGATGTGCCGGCATTGGGTGGCTGATATTTCAAGCTCCGCGGCCCTCTCTCTCTCTCTGAGCATCCAGGAAGTGGGGTACCAATGGCGCTTCCAGCGCATCCTTCAAAAAGCAGGGAACAGCACACTCGGGGAGCACGAGGGACAAGATGCTCCACGGCAAGACACCAACGGCGGCCGAAATACGTCCGAGTGGAATCCTTTGCTCGCGGACGACGTGAGCGTGTAACAGTGCCGGAGGCAAAACAGCTCAGATCGAAGTGGAAGCGGGGAGGGCTGAGCACGCGGTCCGACGAGGTCCGACCGCGCGCACAAGCGCTGGGGTCGGTGGGAGCGGTGGGAGCTGAAGCAGGACGGCAAGGCTGGGCGAGGACGAGCCTATTCCCTGGGCCATTTCGCTAATTTCGACGTCCATTTACGAGCTACGCGTCCGTTTGCGAACTACGCAGAGACCGTCTTGTACCGTACACTGGTAAGGTGCTGGAGCGCTTCCAGACAGTCACAAGGAGCAGCAGCGGGCTAGTCGAGATGGACAGGATTGGTGCAGCCAGGTCGACAGGGGGGGGACAAGGCCGTCGCTCAAGCTGGTGGATTGGCGGGAGCCGTTCCGGAGCACTGTGGGCTACGCCGTCCATGGTCGACGGCTGACAGCACACGTCTGAGGTATCCGTTGCCCGATAGAGAGACAGGTGGTACACATAAACGCGCGTAAGAGGGGAGACGCGTAGGGGGTGATGGGGAACTCCGTTTTCGGCGGCGTCGAGAATAGCAAGGACAGGAATGATGCCTCTCCCGGGGCGCCTGCGCGCGCGCGGGCGTATGTTCTCGGCCGCGGGTGGACGGGTGATGTTATGGGATACTGTTCGGTGGTTGCGATGGTAGCTCTCAAGTCTCCTCGGCCTCGGGCACGCGCGCGTCTCCGCCACCGCGGTACCAGCCGGGCAGGGACTCAGGCAGATCGAAAACGGCAGGTGCATACCAGGGGATCCGCCTGCCGTCCCTCCGGTGGCCATTGCAGGCGAATGTGTTGTCGCTGTCGTTTATCGGGTAGAGCTTCGTCGTGCGGGAGCCGACCAAGCGGGGGTATACGAAGGCGGAGGGGTTGTCGTGGACGGATATAGGCGTGGGCCCCCGCCCTGCGACCTCCAGGTCTTGGCGGCTGGGAGAGCTATAGTACCACGATGCGGGTACTAGATACTGCCTTCGCAGCCTGGAGTGGAGTCGAGCAGCGATTCATATCTGCTGGTGGGCGAGCCGAGGACCGTCCGAATGGGGGACGACGGCGGGCCCTCGATGTAAGGACGGCCACTGAATGTATTTGGCGCTGCTCATGAGCTCTAAATGGGCGGACGAGCCCCCTCGTATCGAGACGGAGCAATGTACTGCCGCGTTACAAGCCCGTAGGATGAGCATCGCTCCTGGAGATTTAAATAAGCTCGACGTGCGAGAAGAATCGGGTTTGGGCGTGCTTACATGACTAGGTATCACGGAAATCGAAATAGAGGTTATTAGCAGATTTTAGCCGAAATTTTTCTTGGCCTCCCATTGGCCGCTCCACAGCTCTCGACCAATCAGCGGCTGAGCAAAATCTCGGCTAAAAGTTGCTAATAAGCTCTAATATGGGCGAGGCACAATCTGCGGAGGATGAAGTATATCCGCTGAGACGGCACCAGATCAACATAATTCTGCAGGAACACAACGGATGAATGGTCATCGATTCAATAGTAATGTCTAAAGAAACGAAAACTCACGACGGCCAGAAATATTCTATTCTGTGCGCTCTCATGGGGACATTCTGGGCTGGACGAAACTTCGGGTCATATATATGTCATATTGGACTCCGGTACCCGATCATGCCTACAAGATAGGTTAGGATTCCTCGGGGAAGAAAGAAATGGCAAAATTAGCGGCAAATGTATCGCACACCTGGATCAGCTCCATCCCTCCGACCAATCACCCGCCGGTCAAACATTGTAATCGTCGGTTGTACGGCAAGGAAACAGCAAGCATCGCGCGTCAAAACCTGATTAGAATTTTGTCCAGGTCATTGGGCTCCATTCTGAGAGCTGTTTGCTGTCCGTGAGGATAATGCAATTCAACAGATTGTAGTAGTAGACAGAGTGCGTCGACCGAGGTGCAGCGGTACAGAGCCACGAAAGCGAGGTGGACGTTTACTGGATGGCGGATAACCGTGACGTGACCAAATTCTGCCAGTCACTGGGTTATCTACCATTTCAGAATTTCAAGACCTACCGGACATATTTTAACTGTCTGCTTACACGGAACGTCTCTATATCTGTTTATACGGCTCCTTGAATATTCTCAAGGATTTAGAGCTTGTGGTTGTGAAGTTCCAGGCCGCTACATGTAGTTATTGTACATGTACAGCCACTGGCAGCCAAACTAAGTAAGTTAACAAAAGCAGTCTTCAGTTCTCTTGCTCCCATGATCAATCTCGTCTAGCTTTCTGACAAATTCTGTGGGCTCTCGTTCCATCCGTTAGTATCCAAACATCGAGTTATAACCTGATTAGAATCATGGGCTCGCGGCTTTTCTTTCTATAACTCGGCCGCCACTGCGGATTGGAAATTTGGGAGGGTTTGTGAGTGGAGCAAGAATCATTGGTGGCTCCGCTGGTTTCCTCAAGTTTGCCCAGACCACGCCATTGCAAACTCGGAGTCGCCACTCTTGGCATGAAAATCCGGTCGCCAGCTCTGAGTTCCCACCAGCAAGGATCACATACACACGCGCGGGCGTTGCTTGCGCGATCGCTGTCGGCTTGTGCCGTGACGTCCCACTCCTATGAAAAGCGTACGTGTTAACCACACTCGGACATCTAAATCCCGATGCATTGCTCTATTTTCCTCAAGTGAGCGCCGTTATTCCCCGTGCAGGTCGTATTTATGTAACCGGTTTCAGAGAATCTATCAATTCATTGGAAGGACATTTCGGAGTCATTGCCAGATTGAAAGTAACAGACTCGAATAAATACTCTGCTCGTAGTCCCAATCCATCGCCGCCGAGTACCCATCCATCACGGAAAGAACATCAAGAGAACGGCTTGGTCGTGTTGCAGAGTGAGGATCTCTCCAGGGCCTCTTTGTTCCGAACCCGGCCAACAGTCTTATTCTTTGTGCGCAGTTCCCTTCGCAATACTCAACTTACTACATACATACACTAATAATGCTTTCGTAAGCTGAACGGCTCGGAATCCGGAAGCCGAGCCGTCTACCCGTCTACCAGCCTATCCCCGTACGGCAGACGGACGATTCTCAACTTATGCGTTTGAATCCGAGGGCAATACCAGAAGGTCCATGTATATTTCCCCATTCTTAAGTTGGTGAGACGCCACGTCGATGAGATGAAGACTGATTACGGTGGCGCCGAGATCCGCCAGCATTGTTTCAATGCGCGCGAGGGATTCTGACGATGATGTTGATCAACTACGTTCGATTTTCCTCGTACAGCCTTTCATTCTATTCTTCTCAGCGACGCGACAAACCTGGTGCTCGTCAGCACTCCACCCGGTACAGTTTAAAAGGATGGCCTAGGTACGCACTGAAATGTATCAGCGTCATGTCGCATCCCTCTGTTCCTAAAGTATTTGTTCTTCGGAGCAAAAGAACCAATCTTGCTTGTTCCAATTGCCGCAGGCGAAAAATCAAGGCGAGTACCATGGTCTCAGAATCATCCCGTTATCCCGTTATTCAACACATTTAAGCAGTGCGTCCCCCGGAATGGCTCTACACAAGAGCCCTGTGAACGGTGCTCGAAGAGAGGCCTAATTTGTGAATTCGTCGCCATCGGGGATGCTGACGCCCAGGACACGAGCGACCACGCGTCCACATCGCATGCGCCTCCTGCACCTGCCAACAACCCGATCCCGCCTTCCCAATTCCCGCCGCCATCTTACATGCACGACGATCGTGATAGAGTGGGAAACCCCAGCCACTATCCGCAGTCGCACACACTTGGAATGAATTGTCCAAATTCCGGCGCTTCTTACGGCAATCCAAGTCCGGCACCACTGGGACAAACCTGGACGCCGCAATACCCAGTTCATGCCCAACAGGTAGGCCAGTACCCACAACACCCTTCCTATGGCGTACAAAACATGGACTCCTCGGTGTATAATGACGCATATAATCCTGCGGGATTCAGCAGCGGGTCTCCTGCCGGCCAGTTTGGCTATGTTCCGAACGACACCGCGGACGGAAGTTTATCCTACCACAGTTCGCCATCGAGCTATTATCCGTGAGTTATTTATGCTTTGTAACACTTCTTGGAGCTCACGTCGTGTATCGATTAGATGTACATGCCCGCCGGGGACGCCATGCTACTGTGGAGGTCTGAAACGCTGAGGGAAGACTGTCGAATGCGTTTTCAATTTATTTATTATAGATCAGTGTAGAGGCAAAGAAGGGCTCTTCAATTATTCACTACTCACAACAAAAACCGGCCCGAACTCGTCCTGACCCACAAGCAACATGTTGAAATTCAGGGAAAGTGTATAATACACGTTTACAGATATTCGAGCGAGTGGAAACTGTAATGAACATTACGTCGGAGTGGGGTTTCTCTTTACTGTGCGCCATCGACCGGAGGTCCGAATCCCGAGCCGCTTAGCATGCTTTCAGCATCAGTAGAGGTAGGTGGGTGACTCAACCGAAACCGCATCGTGGCATCACCACTAGACCAGCCATCTCCCGGCCACGAGACGTTGTTGGGGCATTGTTGTGCGTATCAAGAAGAGGGGAAGGATCATGGTAGCGTGCCTGAGACAGAGTTGAATGGGATCGATTTCAATTACTTCCAAGAACATCTTGGGCTGGTGATGCAGACGCTGATCTCACCAAAAGTTGTGCTTGCTACGGCCTGACTCATCGTTGCGCCCATAATATGTGTACAGAATGTATGCACCAGATGCATGCATTCAACACGGTCTCGGCGAAACGTTCAGCTGCATTGAGGTGTTTTGTTTGCGATTAGTCGGGGAAGTTGAAATGGTGAAAAGTCATGATACTGTGTTGTCAACGCTCAGAGGAATCAGATCTCAGAGGCCCCCGGTCACTACCTTTGAGCCTCCTCCGCCGGTAGCATAAATCAACGACGGTTTGAGAAAAGTCTATCTCCAGAACTGTGGATCTCTGGGGGCCTTTGCATATCAGCAGCGATAGCTAGAGGTCAGATTAAGCCAATTCCAGTGGCGTATGCGAAAGCTGGTTTTTTTAGGCTTCCAGCACTGATTTGGAGCGTGGGAACGTCATTTGATTGCATAAATCAGGCAAAATTCGGGATTTTTGAGCGGAGGAGGCTCAAAGGTAGTGACCGGGGGCCTGATCTCAGTATGAGAGCACAGTATAATTGTGTCTCGGGTACTTCCAGAGCCGAGATTAAATTCCGCCGTCGCTTCTCGACAGTCCCAACTACAACTTGCATCAATTCTGCGCAGCGAGATTTGATCCAGTTCTACGCCAGGCTAACAGGATTTCGATCTGGCACGCTCAACGTTAATGCTAAGAGGGAAGAAATGCGAGAGCTTCGATGCGATGGCAGCGATGCATCCCTTCAGTGAATTCATTTCGTGGTTGGTTCGACTGCGGTTCGACTGCGGATCGAGGATCCGATTAGGGTTCTTTTGCGATTTTCTGTTCATGCGTGCGAAACGAGGAGAGAAAGCTCCGGCAAATGCCCGGCCTTTAAATTGGCGTATCATGAAAAACTGCGCTTTATATCAACGAGTTGGGCTGACTTGGGCAGCATATATTGGGTTTTATGTAGAAATATCGGCTATGAGGTCGACGTGCCTTAAAAGGCTGCGGGCTTGTTGAACTTGTAACTGTGTTGCATGCCAAGCATCCCGTTAAAAGATCTAGAGTCGGAATTCGAAGACATCAAAACCCAGTATACTCACCGTTTGGTTCAATTGATCGATCTGGATTCGCATCGAGGATTATATCAGGCAGTCAACCGGTGATTTTGAATTTGCGGACTTGTTCGAGCTCGAACCCCAAGTCAGTGGAGCAATTCATTGCCCGGAGAAGACCGCCCCGGAATATGATACTCCAGAGGAATGCTGCGCAGAGATTCTGTACAAACCGGGTATATTGTCGACGATAAAACCCAAAATTATGACAGACCAAGCAACAGAATAAAGACAGTGGTGCGAGGAGCCGCGAATAAGTGACTAGTTTCCAAGATAAAAGTCCATCGAGACACAAAAGCTGCCGCTCAGTGTAGGAGAACAACTGAGCTGAGAACCGCAAGGAGACCGGCAAGTACGATGCCCACTAATTCCCCACCTGTGGACCCGATACGCGACGCAGCGCTAGAGCCAGTAGTAGTGGGATTTGACGCGGAAGCACCAAGGCTGGTGGTATCTACGACGGTGGTCGTCGAGCTCGGCGTGCGACTGCTGGCTGTTGGCGAACTGTTTGAAATGGGGGCGACACTAGTGCTGCTACCCGCCGACACCGAAACCGAAACCGAAACCGGCGCGCTAGAGACACTCGCGCTCGTCGGGCTCGACGACGTTGGGTGGGGTGTGGGGGTACTGGAAGAAAATCCAGGCGGCGGTGCGGTCCCCTTTGCCCCGGCGGTCAAGGACACGAGCGGGATTCCATTGGAGATGCTGGCTTGGGTTACGCAGTTGGAAGACGACGGGGTCATGAAAGGCGCAGAAGGCGTGACCGTAGTTCCGACTGTATAGGACGTCGGAAGCCCATCCCCTCCGGTGTACACCCCGGTGGCGTATTGGGCAAACGTGGAGAACGTGGTCGTTCCAGCGTTTACTTCGGGGTACCATCCCGGTGGGTACGCGACGTCGGCGTCGCACGTCTCGCTAGCAACGTCGTGTCAGTCTCGGTGGAAACGCCGGCGGGGTGCGAAAACAAACTAGATGCCGCCCTGATAGTTGTATGTGCCGGGCATGACGAACTCGCAGCCCATCTCGTCAAGTTCGTGCCAACCTTTCCCCCGTCCAAAAGAATTAGTTCAATCATAGTTTATATGTGAGCGATACTCACACATGAAGGCCGCACTGTACGTGGAATTCGCGTTTGTACCTGGAATACATACAGCTGCGTCAGTAGGCACGCACAATGGAGGGAACTGTTCGTACAAGCTCTGAGACAGAATTGGTTGTTGTCGATGTATAACATCCACTCAGCAATGGGCTCGTCGATGCCATCCACAATGGTGGTGGTGACGTTTCCCCCTACCGGATTCCCGGCGCCAGTGGCACCATGAGGATCGAGCTCTCCTCCTCCGTCGTTGGGCGCGATATTGAGACGAGTAAAATCGCCAAAGCCAAATATTTGCACGTAAAAATCGGTCTTGAGGAAGGAAAGGCCCGTGAAAGTGCCGTCCGGTATCACGCGCGCGTTGTTGCGGGGCATGGTACACCAGGCCACTTCGATGCTCTAAAAATCTGGTCAACTCAAAAGATAAAGAGAGATCGGTGCACCACGTACCTCGGTATCAGGAATTGTGGCAAGGGACGGAGGAGCAAAAATACAGAAGTCGTCAATCGAATTGACACTGAGCAACCGCGCCATTGATGTCTGGTCGATTACAGATGGCAGAGTGGGCACAGGCGGATTAGTGATGCCTTGGGTTCCAGTGGCGATCACTCCATCGGGGAAGGTGGCGAGTACCAGAGCGATGTGGCATGCTACAGCCAAGGCGCAGAAGAACATGACGGGGGTCAAAAGAGAAAGTCGCGGCCTTTAGGCCACAACTTGGCCACAAGGCGATTGTCTGTCTACAAGGTCCGACGTTCCGTGGCAGCCAATCATGATACCAACAGGAATCATCAGAGCGGGCGGGGACATTTGGCCGTCGTCGGAATTTCGACCTTGGTCAAAAAAAAAAAAGAAAAAATTGGCGAGGCAAGGAGAAGCAAGGAAGTCCATCGTAAAGGTTGACGGAGAGAAAGCAGAACGACGCGCGTTGCGTCGGATGCCTCGGGCCGAATGCCGGTCACGTGGACCAAGGTTGAATCGAAATCGTGAATGTTGCAGACAGAAATCAGTAAGGAATTCCTCATCGAAGGCTCGACCGGCTAAGAAGGCTAAAAGTACATGTATCTGGGCTCGAACTGCGTGTTCAAAACCGCCGGAACCTCTCGAAGTTTATTTGCGGTTCATTCCATCGTTGTCCAAGTTGACATGAATAAACTAATCCTCTCCCCGTAGTCTTGGGCGACGTGATTCAGACATGAATGCAACCTACTCGGATGAACGCCGCAGATGTCTGTGCTGTGGTACAAAATGCCTGCTGTCAGGATATAGTTTGAATTGCACGGTTGAATCGATTTTCAAATTTCCTACGAATCTCTAGTAAGATACCATGCATCGCCCGGGAAATTCTGTCCGCCGAGATCATAATGAGTTCCTGAAAAACATGGGGTTAAGAATGATGAAAGTAAATGTATTGAGCCTCGAATTGAATAGTTGAAAAGTTGAAAAAAGCGCCGGAATGAAACCACAGTGTAGTAACCCGAGGTCTGCCTGAAACTGGGCAAGCTCAATAAAAACACGAATGTATCAGTTTGGACGAACCAGTGACCAAGCAGACACGCGGTCAAGCCGTATCTGAATCCAGCAACACCCGCGTGCTGTATTCGGATCTGCTCGTGACCGTGAACTTGATTTTCAATCCCGCCGCTGCCAACTCTCGGAACTGGGACATCGTAAAAGTGGTGGGCCCATACTGGTGGTTGTAGGCAGGGTACACCTGGATCTCCAGCACGAGGGAACACAGTGGCGGGAAGGAGGCTCGCAGCCGGGTGCGCAGCATATCAAGCAGAGTCCGATAACCCGTATCAGGTAGTTGACCACCCTGTAAACGAAGGGTGGTGACGTGTGGAAGGATGTCGATGGGAAGCAGAGCACTGGATAGTTGTCCCGGAAAACCACCTCGGGGCCACACGAGCTGCAGCTCGGAGACCGAGTCAGGGACAGCGCGAAAAAACGGCGTGAAGTTTTCGGGCCGGATATTACCGCAGATGGACAAGGAAAGGTGTCGGAGGTTTCTGCATACAGAGCGAATGATAAAGGCCCCAAATACAGAGGAATTCTCAATGGCGCCTGCGTCGGTGATAGTAAGCCGCTCAAGGCGAGGAAGTGTCAAGTACTGCAGAAGAGAGCGAGTGGAGTCTGCACCATCCGACATGTTGCAGTCTAAAGATTGCAACAAATCGAGGGCAAGAACATCGGTGCGGGGGGCTGCTGATTCGATCGTGCGGACAGTAAGAGCGACGAGGCCTGAACATCCTCGAAGCAATGAGAGGCATTCCGTGAGTTCGACATCCTCGCGTAGCGTGAGAGCTGTCAGCTGCGGCCAGGGCAAGCCGATTTTGATGTTCGGGAATGTAGACACATGCACCTCGCGGAGCGAGGGGGCATCCTGTATCACCAGAGCCTCTATCGCATCGTGGCTGGTCCAGTGGGAAACATCGAGGGAAATGGCGCGAAGAATGGGGAAAGGTGTGTGACGCAGGTCCAAGTCTTCGAACGAAGAAAGCGGGAGCCCGAGTTTTATGTCCTGCCAGCGGTGAGAATGCGACATGGCAGCCTCAATCAGGGTGCCGACTCCCAGAGGATCCCAGCAGTGTATGGTGAAGTTCAAAGGGAGAGTTCCGGAGCGAGAAAGCCACAGGCGAACGAGCTCTACAGACATCCGGTGGTCAATGAAGATCAGGGATTGCCACAGGCCCGGCGTATCGAGGGCAATCTGACGCCAGTGGTGACAGATCTGGGTCAAGAGTAATGGCGCCGTCGAAGGGCAAGGCGAGCAGGGTTGGGAGGGTAGACAACGTAAGAATATCTCCATTGTGATTTCCGGGGGGAGGGATAGGACAGGGTAGACTATCGCGTCGGATTGCGCCTGGAGACGCTGCCGCTCAGCGGTTAGTGAAGCAATCAGCGTGTCCAGACGCGACAGCTGTCTGCGGAGGTCAGGCAGGCCGATCGGATCGAGATGAACATCATCTCTGGAGACGCCAGAGCCGCATTGTGTACAGAGCATGGAGGGAAGAGTCAAGGAGCCAGAGTCACAATGTCACTGTCACGGTCTCGAGATCTTTGCCAGGAGAGAGAAAGTGGTTTAAATCACTGCGTTCCGACGTCCCCTACGCTCAGGTCTGCGCAGCTGATAGGGGGTCAGCGTAGGTAAGTGCAGTCGACTACACAGCCCATGTGTAGTCGACTACACCTAAACTATGCGTAGCTGATGGCGTGTCAGCGTAGCCGTGTGTGTAGCCGACTACGCTCATTTGGCGTAGCTGAGCATGGCTGACCGCAGGTAAACACAGGTAAGCATAGGTAAGCGTAGGTAAGTGTGGGGAGCTAACCTCACCTACACAGACCCAAGGGCAGCTGAATCCTTCCCATCCCACTGGCAGTCCTTCTCTCGTCTCGAGCTAGATTTACTCGGCGTAGCTTAGCGTAGGCCACTAAACATACCTACGCACAGCTAGACTGATCTAAGCATGGCTAAGCAGAGCTAGCCAGATCCGCACTTGGCTACACAGAACCTGTGTAGCCCCGCTAGACTCAGACATCTGCGTAGCTGTGCGTAGATATTCTACGCTCACCCTGAGCGTAGGTGGCGTCGGAACGCAGTGAATATTTTGAAAGCGCAACATATTCACAGCTTACGCCCGTCATAACTTGACAGCAAGGACCGCGATTTCCTAGACGCATAAATAGGCCGATCAACAATATTATGCCGCATAATTTGAGTGCTACCACAAAAGGTGTATTTTTGCCCACCGAACTGAGAAAGGATCAAGGTTGAAATCGTGAACGTTGAGATGGTTCAATTTGAACAGGAGTACCTTCAAGTTTCAAGGGTTTAGTCGTTCAGGACGAATATTCATGGCCATCATCGGTGTCAGATGATAACAATTTCACGCAGCGTGGTCTGCTTCAAGTTGTTGTATTCGAACCGCGAAGTAAGCCATGGTGAGTTGCTATTCTATTATACATACGGGGGAGGATGGCAGACTTCCGCCCGAGAACCGGCTTTCGGTTGTCGCTGTCTGAATTTTCTTTGCCTCACTGTCCGCCGTAATACAGCTCACACCCGAGCTAGAAATCACCTCGACTCCAATAATGTTTCGGTGAGCGACGCCGAGAATATCGGGTGGCAGCTTTTGGGTGGTAAGAGCCTCTTGTGATCCAGACCGTTTCACTGAATTTGCCTGAGCTATCTCCGTTTCACAGTCAAGCCACTCGCCTTCATGCGGTGCCTCCGGAATCGCTTCAATTATCTCCGGATCGCTTGAGTGATCGATGTTAGATGATAACTCTGGTGGAGTAGGATTTTCTATCTCTTCGGGCGAGGTTTCTAATTCTGCGATTGAGGTGTATTCCGTGCGCAATATCTGGAGCCACTGACCCTCATTCAATGCCTCTAATTGCGATAAAACCGCACTCCGCTGTTTGGCGCTCCACCGCCATGTATCGTCCTCGATAAACTTCCGTACGACCAATAGCTGGCGCCGCATCTCCGGGGCAACCAAAACAGCGCCAGGATGCCGAAGCGCAGCCTCGGCCGTGGCCACCAGCGCGGGGAGCTGCGGGTGGAACTGATGGAAATCGGCGATCTTGAGCAGTGCACCGACGCACAGCTCCGCTAGGGCACCGTGTTCACGGAATGTCTCGAGTGCGAGACAGACGCGGCCTGCGATGGAGGCGATGAAGAAAAGGATGGTGGGCCAGACGTCGTGCGAGGTGATCGCGGTGACGTGCGCCTGTGTCGCGCGGAGGACGCTGAGCGGGGACGTCGTGCGCACGAGCCACTGGATGATGAGCGTTAAGATCGGCACGTTCTGCGGGCGGGGGATATAGATCAATGAGGCGATGATTTTGCCTGGGTTGATGGGACTCGTTGAGGTGGTGAGAACGGCGGTCTTGCTGGTATCTCGAGACGGGAGCGAGAGGAGAAGATCGAGAATCTCATCTTCTGCCTTGGATGTCTGGGTGTCGGCGAGAGATTTAGTGAGTCGCGTAAAAAGAATTTCGACGACGAAGGAGATGGTCTTGGTGCGGACATCGTACTCGACAGAGGGATCACTGTTCGAGGGTAAATGTTGATCATCGATATAGCCCGAGCTCAGAAAACTCAGAACGGGCGGGTGATGATCACATAGTGCACCTGCATTAGCGACGATGGCCATAGCGTGGATGAAGGGAGACTCCCAGAGCTCAATCGCGGAGCCGGCATGCGGAGATCGGCGGGCTGCCTGCAAAAGGGCAGGGATTAGCGAACCGATATCTGTCGCGGAGTACCGAATGCGATTTGCTGCAAACCTCCTGATGAGCTGCCAAGTGCTTAAATTGAAAGCAGCAAATACTCACATTCCTGTATCCGGATAATGACCTGGGCAGCCGTTCGATTGCTTCGCGTGCTGGCTTCGGGAGAGAGAAGATGAAGAAAGGTTGCACGCTCCTGGTCGAGGAGACCTGGGCTGGTAGTGCCGTATCGTGGCCAAACGGAGAGCGACTGGATGACATTATATAATGCTGCAGCCGCCTGGTTGAGGGCCTCGTCATCATGAGTCGCTTGTACGACATCATGATACACAGATGGAGCCTTCCCAGAGAGCGTTTCGGGAAAGTCACGATCGTGCGGACCGTCTTTGGGATGTCGCTTGAGATGAGTTATGGGCCATCTAAAACGAGAACCTGTCGGATTGAGACTTCGATGGGCAAGCGTGTAGCACAACAGGCAGGCAACTGCGGAAATGAAAAATAACGAGACACCAGACGTGAAGAGAATAGGCATGGGTGCAGGTTGCAGTTGAAGAACACTTGAAAACAGGGTGTCGAGGAGTCCAGCAATGAACAGAAGGACAGGAATCACTAGCAGCTGGGGTAGAAGCTCAATCGTGGGTCCAAGAAATCGCTCCGAGGAAGCCCAACGAGTGCGGATATCAATCAGTTTCTCTGATGCCTTGGTAAAGCGCGACCAGCCGACCATGTTCAGAAAGCTGCGGCAGGCAACGGCAAGGGCGGCGATAGATAACTGTCAAAATGATATGTACACAGTGATAAATCAAGGTGGCCAAAATGGAGCGACATACACTGAGGATCAGAGAAAGGGACCAGAATGAGTTCAGTCGCACATCCGTTGGGTCGGGATGAAAGACCGCAGGTTGAACGACATGGAGCTGTTCAGCCGGGACACCGCTGAGAACAACGATGATTTCTGTCAAATTGGTCAAGAGTTCGTTCATTCGAACGGCCGGGTCTTCTTCCAGGGTGGTGAGTGATTGAACGAAAAACGATGTCACTATCGCTGAAAAGAGACCGAGCTTGAGAAGAATGAAGCTGTCAGACCCAAATACAACGCAAATAGTCGACGGGTTCCGCACAAACACAAGAAGCGCGTCGAGCCCACTGCGCCATCGATCGACTTTGGGTTGGATTGTGTCCGTAAGAGTAGATCGCAACAGCGCATTCCAGGCACTGCTGCTTGTAGCAGGCACTTCTGGCATTGGCTGCTTGGAGAGATCTTTACGCGCCAAGTTCATTCCGGGAATTCCCAAAATCACGCCAGCCACTTCACCTGCAGCGTTTTGCCTCTCTTCCATGCGCCGTAAAGCAAACACTTGCTCCTCCATGAGGCTCGTAATCCTTGCCAAGTACAGGCTAGTTCAATGACTGCCAGTGAGACTCTCCGCGAAACCTTCAGTAAAGAGTCAAGACTCACAGATCGGTCGCGGATGGAAACTCTTCGCTAATGCCACACGTCAGAATACAGTCGCAGATGCTCGCCATTTCACGAACCGGTGGCCGGACACCTTCATGGTGTGCAGGGGATCGTGTGCCGGGAGTTGGTGGAAGGAGAAAAGAACCGCCGGCGCATGACGACCTGATCAAGACTTGATCGGATGATCGGCCCGAACCCACCACCTTGTAATTGTTGAAACGCAGTCTCTTCAGCGCTGAGTGGCGGAAAACGCTATATCGAGGTGGTCTCTGACTCGGTGTCTAAGCCACCAGGGCAAAATACCGTTATGGGTCAAGGCGATGCGTTTGGCCATATATATGGCTACCAAAAGGAAAGTAGTGGTCCTTCAAGTTGGAGGAGTTCGGCAATACTGAGGGGCAGGGGCCGGTTCAAGCTAGAACAAGCTCGGTGACCATTTCCTTTGCAAAATCTCTCAAGTTCAACGGATCTCATTTACCAAACATATTTGCACTGGTCGGGCACCTCGGCTATGTTGAATTCGTGCTAGAGATAAACTAGCAGTCTATGCAATCAACCAGTAGCCAGTTATTGTATGGTTCTCTCGAGGATGCTTCAGATTTCTTATAGCCATCGCTTGGCCATCGCCTCAGTTTTCCATAGCCGCCGCCCTTCACCCGCTCAGAGGCTGATAGTAGCCGCAGTCAACCCCAGATTCCAGGCAGCGGCGATGTATCGATCGCGGACACTGAACGAGTGAGTGTGTTACAGCGATTGTCTGCCGGCATCGACCAACATTCGCGCACAATGGGCGCCTACACCACGCTATTCGTTCCGATGTTTGAACGGGCGACCTGATATGCAATGACCGCGACTGTCGCGGCCGTCGAGCACGGGAAGGCGGTCCCTCGGGCCGCGTATTTCTCGGATGTACAGAGGGCTCATTCAATCTTGATCCTCATATTCACCCATTTTCTGTGGGTGGGCAGGGTTGAAGAAAATTACTGCAGATGTAAAAAATATTCAAACGGCCGCGCGCATCCTGGGAGACGGGCATCTATTAGGTTGGATTCAGAGGACTAATCCATACAGTACATAGAAACTAGCAGACCAAAAGACGCGACACAGGTGAATACAACTATTATACTACGGTTATACATTGCAAAATTTTGGGGACGGTTATAAAGAAGTAGTACAGTACAAGGGAATTGGTTTGAAAGCATAAGGTACGCATGTGAGCGGTGAAGTCATGACAGGCTCAAGGTCACCATAAGTGAATAACGCGGAGAAGAATTTAGCTGATTAAGATAAGAAGAACTATGCGGATCGTGATGGTGCTGGAGAAGGATCGGCGTTGGCAACATCGGTTGCGCGTTTTTTCCACCCTGGGGCGTCGGCCGCAAAGGGCAAGCTGTCGGTCTTGGCGCGCAGGGTCGTTGAGTCGGATTCGCGCTTCCACGGCGGAGGCGTGGGCTGGGCGACGCGTTCCAAAACGGACGTCGGGCGTACGGCTCTCCACCCAGGTGCATCAGTCCCTACAGAGCTGTCGCTATCGATGTCTGCCGCCGGGCTCGCGCGCTTCCACGGTGGTGACGTCGGCCCGCGTGCCCTTTCCTTCGACAACTGAGGGCGGCGGTGGGGCGACTCTCCACGGAGGCGGGGTCGTGTCCTGAGAACGAAAGGGTAAGCACGGGAAATATTCTGCGAGCGACCCAAAAACGTACCGCAGGACTAGCGACGCGGCTCTCGCCAATGGGAGAGACCACGGAGCCGCGCTGACCCTACATTTGTATGTCCGCGGTCAATTAAGACATCAAGCTGCACGCTACGCATACTACTTACGAGCGGGGCGGCATTAGCAGCGAGCAGCACAGAGGCAGCGATCAAAGTAAGAGAGGCGACGCGCATTGTGAAAGGGTCGGTGGTTTTTTGGGTGAGTCGTGGTGTGGTGGATGAGCGATTTGGGCTGGAGGAGGGGCGTATTTATACGCAAATGCAGCCACCGGCGTGCATGTACCTGAGTTACCCATTGTGCAGCGTCTTCCGATTTTCAAGCGATCTCGATCCTCGTCATTGGCATTAGAGTCCTAGCCCCGCTCGGTAATTGGCGGATATGTACATGGCATCGCTCACGCGCAAGATAGGGAACCGAGAAAAGGGCAGGAGGGTTCCATCTGCGCAGAGACGCGACAAGGTTATTTCGCCACGTTGGGACCAGGCACCTACGGCTGTCGAGTGACAGGTGCTGAGCCGGCGAATGAGGGTCTGACGCTATTAGCCTGAGATGCAGCTCTCCATCGATGCAGCAACGGGGAGAGAAATCACCGGATGGCAAGGACGATTCGATTGTACACATGGAGAAAGTTGAAGGATTGAGTGTCAGTGCACGAAGCTCCTTCGATTTAGCAAAGCACCAAACTCGAAAATTTTGACCAAAGAGCTAGTCAGCCCTGGAGTAGAGCCAATATAGATTGAGACTACACGAAGACATGTCCCACTATGTTCACTGGACCCAGAGATTGCGGCCAAGGCCAAATGAAACCGAGCCTGAGAGCAAGCCTAAGGCCACTGAGAAGGGTTAATTCCCTTTCGATGATACCCAGGCTTTGGGAAGACGATTGAGCATAAAAGAATGCGAATAGATGTTTCCCCATTACTAGACGTTGTGATCCGTGAAGGTTGCAGAGCGAAGCAAAGGCTGTTTCTGCTTGTTTGGCCAACTTTGGCCTGAAAATGATTGCCGTTCAGAGCAAGCTTGCGGCCTCCCACCATCATGGTCCTCCGCCAGTTCTGAGTCGGCTCTGCCAGCTTAAAATTTACCCAACGGATCGATTCTTTTTTCATATGAGCCAAAATGACACCGTATCGGCCCCTCTGCACCTTCGGTAGTCTGTCCACCCTTCAGGCGTGAAGCTCCTGCCAAGGCTTGTCAACGGAAAGTATTGAATTTGGGCCTCCAAGATCTCATATTTTGTCCGCTGCCGGCCCACAAAACTCACAGAAACGACGAGGATTTTGACTCGGCGTTGACCAAAAATCGTGCTCAGCCCAATTTTCACACAAGGATTCGTACAGATTATTTTGCTCTTCAAATCCTATTCGCGGGCAAGGTTGTTCTTCAAATTTCCGCCTTGCAAAATCCAGGCCGCGGCTGGAGCTTGTCCAGACTACAGTGCAAAAAATCTGTTTCGAACCTGTCTATGAACAGGACCAACTAGCAGAGTACTCTGAGACCCGGATTACTGGCCTAATCTTCAACGGGGGACCGACAGTAATGGAGATCCATCATCCTCCCGAGACTGCCGCCGCGTTCCTAACACCACGTCCACGTATGAAACATCCGGATCGTTCAGGTCCTTGCGCGAAGGATTGTACCTCAGTGCCTTCGACTCTGTGATCCCTTACCGTCAGGTCGGGCATCTCGCTGGAGATTTTCGCGGGCCTCTGTCTTCGGTATGAAGGTATATTGACAACGTCACGCTAGGCTGCTGCCTTGCGCTCAGATCAACAACGGAGCACACTGTCTTACGTCCCCCAGTTTTTCTTCGCTTGTCTCGTTGAATATGTGGACTAACCCGTCCCTCCCATCGACACCGCCGATTTCCACCCAGCTCGGGCGGGGCGACCGTACGCCGACTCAATGTAATTCTCGCAACTGGTCAGCGATCCATGCAGCCCATCGTCCCATTTTGTCGTCCGAGCATAATTGGGCAGCCCATCGCCGCTGCCTCTTATGCTCGCGACTCACTCTGAGCTGTTGATCGGAGTTCGGGCAGCATAAAAGATTTAGCTGATCCCGAGCGCAGACTCCCGTATTGCACTCGTCACTGAGAACCGCGCAATTAGTCGTGGAGCGCGTAATGACCCCGGCCTTTTTTTCAGCGTCCCCCTGAGTGGATCCTTGATTTAACGCAATACAGGGTCATAAGCGACGGCACCCACTTGGGCACCATCTAACTTTCCTACCTCCGCCGAAATTCAATATCAACGTCCGGGCGCCAGTTTTGCGAGTCTTTCTCCCCACTCTCATCGGAACGTCGCTAAAAATCAGCCCAAAAGTTGGTTTAGACAACAGCCCGCACACATGCGCCGGGTCTGAGCTTTATTGATTCCGTTTTCGTGGGTCTTCGATCTCTCCACCCTCCTTCCTGACGTCGAAAATGGGAGTATGACTGCTTGGTTCAAGATAAGCCTCGAGGCTCACAGGTGCTACATACTCGAAACAGGGACGATGCACCTAAGTGTTCGGACAGCCTTCGCCAATATCGAGATGACCGATAGCTTCTGGTCTGGATGGAGAGAGCCAGAAGGCCAGAACTGGAGCGCCAAACGCTCCCCTTTTCAACGCGGGACATTCATTTTATGGATTCGAAGTATGTGTACTATGAGGGATCGTATTATCTGATATTACTAAATTCTCTGTCTATCCGTCGTAAATTCTTACCGGCGGACGCATGCTCACATTGCTCAGTCTGCCAGCGACACGAAGCTTGCCGCCAGCCGAAGAGGGTCGATTGCTTTAATTGATTCGGGAGCCTTTTAGGCCTGCAAGAACTGCACGCCAATATTGATGGGGCGTATGCATGACTGTAGAGGTTGACCAATGAGCTCGACTGTTGGACGAAAGGTTTTGAGCAATAACCACCGGAACATCCATCAAGCATTTGTAGAACATGACCTCCCACAATTTATTGTGCTCGTCTTGAGCTCATCGTGATACGGGCGGTGTTAAAATTTCAGAGTACTTGCATTCTGAAAAAATCCGAGAGATCGATAGAAACGGGGCGTTGAACATGGCCGGCAACACCCGGCGGCAATCATCACATCATTCCTCTTGCCTTCATACCACGACCATGCAATTCGGATGCAACGACCATGTACCGTTGTTTGACCGTTGTACGGAGCTCAAAGCTTGCATGAGTCGTCCTCCCCTGGTGCCGGTTTTATATCCCCAGCTGCAAAGTGGGCCTACCTGGCGGTCATCGCTTTGCGCGCCTCTAGAAACTCAGAATGAATTGCTCCACTGCTGGGCAAGCCTGTGACTAGCTCCGAGTCCATGGCGGCATGACCTTGGACTCTGGCCCGAGTCTTGATAAAGATTGCATTGCCCTAGCCGCCCCACTACTCCACGCCTCGTTTGGATCTTCCACAACTGTTCGGGTTAATAAGCACTGCCTTGGTCGGGGCTGGTTGACTTATCCTGGGGCATCTAATACAACCCAGGTGGGTCGACTGTCATATGGTCTCACCAATTCAAATCCACAGCTGTTCCGCATTTTGATAGACGCTGCATATGGCGTATGCATTGCCTCTCGTGGCCACCTGAATAGCATCAATACAGCAATGACGTGAAGGCCAACATACATAAATGCTCCGACCGTCTACCTCCCACCAACTCTCAATACTCATGTTCGTGCCCCTGCTCAGTATGCCACGTCGCACATCTCCCTCTCGTCTGTCAGAGAGTACCCCAGACCATCGTTCTCTTCCGAGGGCCAGGGATCTGAAGATTAGAGCCGGCGCGAGTGGGGAGGGTGGAGGCGGAGAGGGAGGTGGTGAGAGTAGTGGTGGTGAAAGTAGCGGCGGGGAAAGCAGCGGTGGAGAAGGCGAGGGTGGCAGTGGAAGTGGGGAGGGCGAGGGCAACAGTGGAAGTGGGGAAGGAGAGGGTAACGGCTCCTCGGGCGAGGAGAACGAGAGCTCCCCCATCTCGATCGGAGGAACCACGAAATCGATCGGTACTTACAGCAAGGGAGGGGGAAAACCCACTACCATCTCGTCCGGGCTGTTTGCAGGCCGAACTGAAGGTATGTGTCGTCGGACTTTATTGATGAAAGCTGAGACATATTTAGGCGGGGGGACGAGAGCCCAAGTTTGGGGAACCCGGTTAGTGGACAAGCTTGACTCCGAATTTTTGCTGATTTCCGGGTGAAGCACATACGGGAGCGGGTACCCTGGATTATCCAGTCGGGGCGTCGCCGGGCGTGGATTCCCGTTCTACTTCTGGCCCATATCCTGGGGCTCAGGAACAGGATATAGCTCGAATGCATCGTACCTGTACTCCGGCGAGGTATATCTTTCGTCTCCACACTAGTGTCAACTTCTTCTAACGATGCATAGTACGGCCAACCCGATAATAGCTCACGCCCGGGAGGCCCTATGGCGGCGGCGGCCTTCCAGTCAAACTCCAGCACGTTTCGACTGGTAGCAGACAACGACACCGTGGCAGACCTCATGCCCATCATCACCGCCAACTGCTCGCAGTTCCTCACGTCAAGTAACAGCGCTACCGCACCAGTCGCTTTCAACGAGAGTGGAGAGAAGCCCGAACAGGTGGTGCAGTATTATCGTGCCAGCTCTGCTGCGCTGACCCTCGACGGCTACAACAACACCGCGATTTTCGCACCGGAGAATTCCACTGCCGATACTGCGTTGCCCAGTGGCGTGGACACGAACTTGCTTGACTGTTTGAATTCGACGATCGAGCCCGCCGTTCCTCTGATCGATAGCGCAACACCTGCGTTTTCTCCACCGGCAATGGGCGTTCTTGCTTTGGTGTTTCTGCTGCGGGCCGTATTGTGATGAGGTGCACAACATCATTTATGTTTTCTCCAGCCGCGGCCCGCCCGTATGTAGTCAGTACTTGAACCCTGTTGAGGTTTGCATTCTGAATGTGTACTCATGATAAACTAAGTCGTCGAGAGACCTTTCTGAAAGCGTTGCCTTTCGAGTTTCCGTCATGAGCTTAGGCACTCGCATGCGGAAAAGCAACGTCCATTATTCGAATAAGTTTAGCCATATGTATGTACAATGTGCGAATAAATATTGTGCTGTGATAAATAGTGACTCCTTGGTAGGATTAGCATACTCCACGCCCAGACTTCTTGGTGTTCGACCGAAACAGCTATGGTTGTGCCGCAACGACTGCGTTCTTCTCCACCGGTGAAACCTGCTTATTGGAGATGCCGATCCCGCGGAAGGCAAGGAGCGCGAAAAGCGTTGCTACATCGAACAAGGTAAGGAAAAGAAAGAGAGAGTGGCAAGCATCATGTACGCACCGACCCCGCCGAACCCGACTCCCATCCACATCGCAGCGTGATACGACGCAAGCGCGTCGGCGCCAGTTCGGGTCGCGCCCTGCTGCACATGATTGAACACGATTGTTGACGCCGTGACACCGAAGGAGGTGCCGAGCTGCGAACGAACAAAAACGTTTCAGCGATGCGTTCAAGCCAAATGTCAAGTGAAATGAAGGAGCTGAGCAGTTTAACTAACCTGCGTCATAGTTTGAAAGACGCCGCCGGCAACGCTCTGTTCGCCCGGGCCCACCGAGTCCGAGACAAACATCGTCCCAGCCGCGAACAAGAAATCCGCGCCGACGACGCTGCATACGGCCGCAGGGAACCCGAATGCCCAGTACGGCGCCGAGGGAATGATTAATGCGAAGAGCAGCGGTGCGACTGTCGTCGTGAGCGTCCCAGAGGCTGCACCAAATATGAGTTTTATGGTACAGGCGCAAGAAAGGATACACACCTAGAAGCCACAGCGTGGGGACACGTCCCACGATGAGCGCCACGACAACGTTGCATATTATGCCGGTAACGAACATGGGCGTGAGGCGCACGACGGTGCGGACCGGAGAGTAGCCGATGTATACTTGATAGTACAGCTAATCGAACAAAACCGATCAGCATGCTGTTTCAACCGTCGAGGAAGAAAGGAAAGGGAACTCGTCCAAAGAATAGAAATGAAATCAGGAAACTGCACCCACCTGCACCCAAAACGCCCACACCATAAACGCGCCAAACTGCAGCAGCGCAATCCCATACACGAACCCCACGCGCCCGCGCCTCCGCGCAAACAACGACGGTGGGAGAAGCGGCGGCGGCGTGTACGCCTTCGCAGCCTTGAAGAAGCGATTACTCTTCACCATGTTGACTAGACATGCGATGAGGCCGGGGACGGTGGCGGGCTTGCGTGTGGGGGGCCGCGAGGCGGACGACACGGAGGAGCGGCGCGGCGCGTCCACATCTGCTGCGGTGTCGTCCGTGGCGTCGCGGGCGTGCGTCCCGGCGTGCTTCGACGCGTCGTAAAGCGCGCCTCCCGGGCGCGAATGCACGCGCTCGAGATGAAACTCCCAGATGGCGAAGAGCGCGAGGAGGATGAGGGAGAGGAGGAGTAGGGAGATTATATCTGTTGGGTCAATTAGTTAGTAATCATTTTTTGGTTCTCATAGAATTTAGGAAGGCGGGTTGAACTGCGCGCCCACGAGGATAATTTGACAAAGGAAACTCACAAGCCATACCCCACGCCTCGTCCCCGCGCATTTCAGGGTGGTGCGGCATTTCTCCACCCCAAGGTGGACCGCCGCCTGGTCCATTGGGCGAGGGCATCGGAGACGGATGACGCGGCCCGTGCCTGTGTGGCGGGCGCGGCGGCCGTCCTGTCAACCAGCCGAGAAGCACACGAAAACCTCCCGGCGGGGGCGGCCCATGGCGATGCCTATGTCCGTGTCCAGGTCCATGGTGGTGAGGTCCGTGATGGGCATGCGGACCGTGATGGTGCGCATATTTCCCGCCGTGTGATTCTTCGTCCAGTGGGTGAGGTCCGTGGGGTCGGGGATGGTGGTGATGGTGCGCGTGTTCTCCGACGTGCGATTCGTCGTCGTCCGGGGATGCGTGAGGGCCGTGGTGGTGAGGATGCTCGTGGTGAGGCGCATGCGGATCGGTGTCAATGCCCATGTCTTCCTGCTCCCAATCGGCGTCGAGCTCGAGGTCCAAATCAACATCGACCTCAAAAGCCTCCGACTCGGACTGGACGCGCCAGAAGGTGGAGTCAGAGCGGTCTTCTGGCGGGGAACGGCGGTGCGGGCCGTGAGGCAGATGCGGCGGCGGTGGGTGGTGATGGTGATGATGCCGCGGTGGCGGCGGGCGCCCGCCAAAAAGCCAACCGAAAAATCCACGTGGCGGCGGCGGCGGGTGATGATGATGGTGATGAGGGTGAGGGGGATGGCGGTGGTCTTTCATCCCGCCCCATGACGGTTGCGCATCTGCCTTCTCGCCGTCCGCATCTAGCTGAATTTCCTCCCCGCCTTCGAGAATGAATGGAACCTCACCCCTCGGAAAGACACTCCCGTTGCTTGGGGGGAAGGAGAAGGTGTTCATGGCACCGTCACTCATGCGCGGTGGGGGCAGGCCGGGGCCGGAGCCTTGCCCCAGCACGAATACGAGGAGGATGAGCCCTGCGGCAGATAGGATCGCGCCTGGCCAATCCGTGCGCGTGTCCCTTTGCGCGAAGGAAGGGGGCGGAGCAGAAGATGCGTCTTTCGTTTCTGGCGGGTAAGTGTGCGCGTCGGGGCTAGACGCAGTCGGGGCGGATACAGGTGGGAGATTATCCGAAGGAGAGGCAGAATTAAGTAAAGGAGCGTCGGGCGGGATCACGAGCACGCCGACGACGAGCGTGGCGAACGCGATCGCGGCGGAGAGGAAAAACTGTGCGCGCCAGGTATATCTGTCATTTTTGAAGGAAAGAAAACACCAGATGTTGAGAAATGCATGAATTTTTACAAATATAATTGCAGCAAACCTAGAGAGTTGGGTAACGAGTCCACCAAGGACCATGCCCAGGGCGCCGCCGACGGGAGCGCCGGCGGAGAACGACGAAAACGCGGCGGCGCGCGCGCGGCCCGAGGACGGCGGGAATTCGTGCGCGAGAATCCCGAGCTGCCAGATAGACTTTAGCTCTCGGATAACGTCAAATTAGATAAACGAAGACGCACTGCCGCTGGAATCGTCGCTGCGCCTCCTATTCCCTGTAAACCGCGGAGCACGGCGAGGGTAACCTCGTCGTGCACGAAGCCGCACGCCAGGGTGAACGCGGCAAGGATGGCACTCCCGCCTACAAAGACACGCTTGCGGCCGTGCACGTCGGCGATGTGTCCGCAGAAGAGCAGGAGGCACCCGGAGCTCAGCGGGTATGCGGAGACGAGCCATTGTAGTGCGGCAGCGCGCGCGTGGAGGGCGGCACCGATTGTGGGCAACGCGATGGCCACAGACGTATTGTTCGAGCTCTGCAAGGACGTCAATCTAAAAATCCACTGGCGCCCGGGGGTTACTGCGCACATTTACGAGCATCGCCGCGGTACATGTGCCCGCGATGGCGACGCTACGCCAGGTGCTCCTCTTAGGCTGGGGCGGGGACGAGGGTGGTGCGTCCATGGAAGTGAAGAGGAGAGAGCAGGAGAGAGCATCCGCAGGCACGGTAAGTAGTCTTCGCCTTGCTGAGTGCGGGACATCGCAGAGATGTAAAGATAGCCGACAAAAATCACCGTAAATTTTGGCTGACAAAGCCACCGATCTGGCGAGACTCTCCGTCCACTCGCTTGCGACTCTTCGGGGGTGCTGATCACCCAAATATAGCATACTTCCTTCTCCGCGACTCCGGTGCGTCCCACCCATTTTGCTTGAGATACTTGGAATAATTCTTCCTGAATCGTCAGTGGGATTGCTCAAAAATTCCACAGTCCAGACTGTCGAGTTCGACTGCGGACCAATTCGATAACTTACTGCGCAGGTCCTTGTGGACCTCCGTCAAGCATGTCGGCTGGATGTATGCGGTTATCTGCTTCAATGAATTGCTTTACGGCCCGCTGACAGATCCGTTGTGTTGCCTGGATTTTTTTTGTGGTTCAATTGCGATTCCACGCCACTGCATATGTATTATGGTGGCCCACTATGGAACAATGGTAGTTATTTCTTCTCGCTGTAGCCCGTCCGAGTCGTTTTGCCGAAAACGGGCCGTTAAAGAACGACATTCGATCTCCGGCTATGCGCAAAAATACCGCGCCTTCGTCCGCTGTCGCGCTCCTGCGAACCGTCGGCATTTCCAAATTGGATCTAAAGATAGGGGTACAGTATGTCTTTGCAATGCGAGTGGAGGATTGGCATATTACTCAGGATCAAAGCTGGAAGCCTTGAACCACTGCGAAGTCGCCGTCCAGGGGGTTTCTCTAGTACTTCCACGAACACTCGCACTTTTACGACACCATCTACCTCGTTCCCCCGAAGGTAAATTTAACTGACGCCATGACCTCAGTTGGTGCATTTTAATCGATGGATATGCGGCGGCACGGACTGCGAGGCATACATAAATTTGGAGCGGGAGAATCGACAAGATGCAGGCATTTCGTGGAGCCGGAGTTGAGGCAGACTGAGGGGCCCCACTCCGGAGCGCCTAACAGAGAAAGAACAGGAGGGGGGACAAACGGAAGACCGGCGCGTGGTATTTGAGTTGACCTGAGTGACAGGCAGCTTTTTTGTTTGGAGACTTGGCTAGTATCTGCGCGTTGTCTGCGACTAAATTCCGCCGGCGAATCCAGCACCCGGATCCACTCCCAGGTCGGACGGTCAGACCTGCCCGCCTCCTGGACCAGGAACTGAGAAAACGCTTGACCGTTGGCAAATCGTTGGCGTGATATGCGTGTTTCCTGCCAGCGATGGAAATTCTCCGAATCAACTTCAACCTGTTAAGTTCAACGTGGATGATAATTCTCCGAAACTTCAGCTTCAAGCTTCAAGTTGAATCTTGCTACGCGCCGATCACCGCCAGAGGCGCGTTCTGATTCGCGGCGGAACCACTGAATAGGAAGCAAATCATTCGGTGCTTTCAGCCGTCACTCCGGTTATCGGCACCAGACTTTAATCCACCCGATTGAAGCGGGTGGGCGCCGACTTGCAAGCAGCGTGATCGGCAAGCTCGGCATCATCCCATGCTACATACCGCTTTGCGCGAACATCCCATTTCGAAGTAATGAGGTTACGAATGGTAGTCTGTCTGGAGGGAATACTCATTTTTATGACTTGCGCCAGCGGGCACGCGGAGCCGAAATCACACCTCTCAAGACTTGCTTGCCACACGCTGGATTTTTTTCAACTTGACAACAAACGTTTCACCGAAGTCCTTCTATGATAAGGCGACCCCGGGCGGCAGCAGTCTTCAGGGGGACTTGATGCAGTGTGTACTGGACGTCGGTGAAGACCATATAGTCGGATGCGGTTCAGAACATCGTCAACCATCCGAGACCGAGGTACATGTACTTAGTTCCCATTGAAAATACCTGTGGACAGCACCACATATGCGGTGAGCGGAAGGATTGACAAGGAAAGAAGTCCGCGATAGGGGGTTGGTTTCATCACAAGGGAGGCTAGGAGGAGGGAGAAATATCGGCCCCAGAGAGCGTCGGAGAATGGGAAAGCCGGTGAGCATGGCAGATTGAAAAAATTCAGGGATACGGTCAAGATACGGTCCATGTTTCATACGCGGCGATCTTCAGCCTAATTCAAGCTCACACATATCAGTAAGTCTCAGATGCAGGCTTTGTCCTCCGTATTCGAGCACCGTCTAGCGCTTTTTATTGTTGGGCAGAACGATCGGCGTGGCTTTGTTGGTTTCCCGATCTAATCAACTCACTTTGGCATCGAGCCACCTGTGCCACCAGAATAAAAGGCAGGACAATTTTCGGAATACTCCAGGCTCGCCTGCCACAGCTCCCACTCATCCACTTCGTCTCAAATCAAATCATCCTCCCAGAAATGGACCCCTTCACCGCTATTACATCTGAAGTCGAGGACATCGTCCTGCCCCCCACCAATGAGGACGGCGGCACCGGCTCCAGTGGCAATTGCGTCGTCTGCAAGGAAGACACCTCCCTCCCGCTCGTCAACGAGGACGGCGGCACCGGTTCCAGCGGTAGCTGTGTCATTGCGTGAATGGCAATCAACGGTGAGCTCAGCTTCGTCCCATTTTGCCTCGTCTAATGCAGCTGCTACCAGATATTGCATTTCATTAGGGGTTTCACTGGTTATCGCGTTCCTGAGACAGAGAACTGCGGCCGTTATCTTATCAGCTGTATAAATTCAAGTTCGCAATATGAGTCTGCTTGTAAAATAAAAGACGGACTGACATTAAGAGACAAAGTACATGTCCAGTCGTCGGTCGAAGCACCCATTCCATCTGCTCCACAGCTGCAGGCAGCCGGGGGGAAACACGGTGCCCCTGCTCTCCCGACACACTGTCACAAGTCGACGGGGCTTCGTCGCTCGTGGGACTACAAGTGGAACTGCTGGTTGCAGAATCTTGCATCCTCACAAGCCCGCACCGGTGTTTCTCGTTCGGACACGCCGCAAACAAGAGGGACGGGCCAATAGTCGGAGAGGAATTCATTGCGAACGAGTCGCGCGAGGTTGTGTTGTTTCGGCGGATGCAGCGTCGAACGAGGAAGAAGATAATGATGGCGAGGACGATCGCTCCGGCAACTGTCGCTCCGATTATTGCGCAGCGATTAATGGTCCTTACGGTGCCCGAAAGCCTGGGAAGGTACTTCCGTTAGGTTGAACTCCAAAAAGGGGGAGCAAGTGGACGCACGAGACTGCACTGCCGGAAGAAGAACTGGAAGGTGCTGATGCACCTCATTTCAGCGAAGAAACCCAGAATAGACTGCTCGCAGTGTGAGTCAGAGCATACTGCATGGATCTCAGATTTAACAACCTCCAAAGATTCAAAGAACTCAGTAGAACCTTCCTCACCACAGTGACATCTGCGTATGAAGCTCCGGGGTTAACTGTCCGAGTAAATGAGGGATCCAGCAGCAACGGTATAATGTGAAGTGTGCGGAGGAGCATAGCCAATTCGAGATGCACAGAACAACACAGAACTTGGTGAACTTCGAGATAAAAGCGAATGTCAGCCACCTTCTTGTGCAACTAATTGGTCACGAGCGGCTGGCATAAGCCAATTCTCGGTCTATTTCCTCTGCCTTTTGAATACTGCAACTGTTGTTCCGTTGTGTTTGAAAGAGGAGTGGGCGAGTACGCGCTCATACGTTGGCAACGGCGCTCACGTGACCGCGTTTCATTAGGGGCTGTCACCGGAGTTGAAGTGACACGTTACTATTCGCTCTCTGATCCCTACCACCATGAGCGATTCGAAAGTACTCGACAGAGCAGAGGGCGCCCTCTTTGGGTCAGCTCTAGGAGATGCCATTGGGATATACACTGGTGAATTGTTCCACGGTCAGAATCCCGTTCCAATCCGCTAATGTCTAATTCCAACTCGCAGAGTTCATGACAGAAGCTCAGGCCGTCGAGGCATATGGGTCTTCGAGTCCAAATTTTACTCTCGTCCCACCAGAGACGAAGCTGCACAACGATACTCATCGATGTGCGTGGTCTCTGGTTTTCTCCTTGTCGTTCACCTGAACTCTAACCATCATTGGTAGGCCGTTTCGAGAGTGTGAGTCGCAGTAACATCCCGGCCCACCGCTCATTTTTTTCTGTTTGTTCAGAGGGCGTGGACAGACGATACGGACCACACTCTCTTGATGATGTTCTCCTATCTGCGTCTACGGGAATTGTCGCCCACGGATTTCGCGATCCGTCTTCATTCCTGGTAAAATTTTCTCAGTTTAGCGAAGGAGTATTTTACAAAGGCGATGTACAGGTGCCAACAAGGTCTACGCGTACTGGATCGGCTTCCTATGGGTCTCGGAAGTGCGGTATTTATTCAAGTACCACGACAGAAACTGAGGTCGCTTCACAGAGACCGTCGGAAGCGTCGTGTTTTCCCCGTCGTTTGAATCAGATCCAGCCGGGACCGCCCTGAGTTACTGGGACAAAACCGGACGCAAAATGGCCCCCAATGGCTCACTCATGCGCACCACACCGATCGGAGTGATATGCATCCAGAAGACGGAAGAGGAAACATTCGCTGCGGCGATCCTCATGGGCGCAGTCACCCACACGGACCCGCGCTGCGCACTCTCGGTCGCGATTGTTTCTGCGCTCGTGCGCGCTCTGTGTCGGGGCGAGATCTCCGACGTGGCGCAGGTGCGCGACGTGATGGAGCGGGCGTGGGCGTACGTGCATCACACCCAACCCGAACACGCTGCGCTGCTCGACCGCGCCGAGTTCGAGCGCCACGCGTACGCAGAGACCCTCGATGCGCTCATACTCTGCGAGCGCGCGATGGGATACGTGTACAAGTGCCTCGGCGCGGCGCTGTGGTGCCTGCGGCAAGTGCTCACGCGACAGCACTCGTTCCGCTCGGCCATGACGACGCTCGTGATGTACGGCGGAGACGCAGACACCAATGGCGCTGTTGCCGGGGCCTTGATGGGCGCGTTGTGCGGATACGAATATCTTCCCAAGGAGTGGCGGGATGGCATGCGCTACGCGGAGTGGTATAGGTCCAAAGTTCAAGCCCTTTGCTGCGTGGCAGGATTGCGGGACGGTGTTTATGATTCAGAGGGCGATGTGGACACTACACTCGACGGCGGGAAAGGTTTCATAACCGAGGAAGAGATGAAGAAGAGGGAGATGGGCATCATGGAGAAGATGCTGCTGTCGGATAAAGCGCGACGGGACGCCGCTGAGGCGAAAGCAAAGGCCGAGACAAAGGCTTCGGGTTGGAGATCTTGGCTTCCTAGCTCATGAGATCGGATGTGTACGAACCCACAGAAAATGTAAATTCATGTCAGATTTCGGTGAGAAAGTACAACTGAAAAGGAACACCAACTAGCTTAAATTTTGAACACGCCTTTCGCGATTACTCTGATCCGCCTTCCAACGCCTTGACAATCCCAAACGCTGCGGCGGCCGCGACACCACCCACAAACAGTGTGCTCACAGCGCCCCACACATAGCCACCTGTACTGACACCTGCGCCCGTTACCCTTGCCTTCACGGCACCGAACACAAGCAACACGATACCCGTTACCACGGCGCTCCAGATGAGCGCGACGTGCGCGCGCGGGATGAAGAAGTATGGAATGAGGGGAATGATCCCGCCAATTAGATAGCCTGCGCCAATTGTGCATGCAGAGATATACAGCCTGCTCGTCGGCACTTCCTCCAGCCCCGCGCCAAATTTGAGCAGGAACGGTGTGAGCCCGACCTCTTTACTCCATCGTAATGTGTCCGATTCGAGGTCGGGGCTTCGCGGAGTGGTAGGCGCATGAACCTCGACGTCGCGGAGGCAACGGGCGACGGCACGGCAGGTGGCGTCGTCTACACCGACAGGAGTGAGAACCTCTGCGACCTCGCGCTCCATCTCGCTGTCGCAGCTGCGCAAAACGCGGGCAGAGGTGGTGCCACGCAGAAATCGGTAGTGGTCACGCTCTGCTTGAGAAGCGAGAAAGCCACCGATACCCATCGAAATGGCGCCGGCGATCAGCTCTGCAACACCACCAAGCACGACGAGGCGTGATTCGCCAAGGGAGGAAAGGCCAGCCGCGAGTGCAAAGGGGACTGTGAGTCCGTCGGAAAGGCCAATGACACTGGATGATGTCTGTCAGTGCGAGTGCATGTAATCCACAGGGAGAAACATACACATCGCGCACAATGTCGGGATCGATAAGGGTTCGGTCATCGTGCTTCAGCTCCCGACAGCAGATTTTGTCGGGGCGATTGTGAAGGGCGCAAAGATGAGGTTCATCTACCAGTTCTTGAGGAGCCGAGTCGAAAGACCACACCGGCGGACACCGTCCCTTAGTGGACGAATCCCTGGGTGGTAAAGGTACAGAGGAGGCGCTCATGGTTGTCGGCGGTCAGAATGACATGCTAGTGCGAATTTATAGTCATGACCAACCAATCGCCGTGCCAGTGTGGGAGTAAGTACACGGACCTTGCACGGACCATGATTACACCCGCCGAGATTTTTTTTGGCTCAGAGCTCTTATCGGCCCGATTCTGTCCTGAATCCACCGGGGTCAGGGTACATGTACATGCCCTTGGTATAATTTCCGTTGTTGATGTTTGATATGAAGGCCGCCATCGGACAAAAATAAAATGCCTTGACCGATCATCAGTGATCACAGACAAACATTGACAGTCATTGCCAATCATCACGAATCACTACGAATCCTAGGCAATCCTTGAACTCGTCATTGCCAATCCTTGCCAATCCTCACTTCTCCTTGTGAATGTCAATGACTCGCAGTGATAGAGACACAGTGAAATCACCGTGACAGCCTGGGCAAATGTCGGCGGGCAAAATCTATGATGTTTCGGTCATCAGCAATCCTCACCACTCACTGAGGTCGAATTAGTAATTGGTGTTGACCCACCCCTGATCCGCAGGGTCGGTTAGATCGTTGTCTCGCCTTAAGTAGAGACTCAGCGTCGTCTCTTGGTCTCTCCGCCTTCCGCCCTTCTGGTCTCATATCTTGAACCATCCACCGAGGCCCAAAGTTGTGGAGAAAATGAAAAGTAGCGCCAGTAGTACATCTTAATTCATTCGCTCCTCGCCGAGCCAGCGCCGATACGAGTTGGCCGCAGGCGAATTGTACGGTGTGATGTTCTTCTGAACTTTGGAATGCAGAAATTGATTACGTCTCATGAATTTTCCGCTCCGGATGTGGCCACCCCATCGAAGATCTCTCCATTCAGAACTGAGCGCTCGCACGACGGCATCGGCAATTGGCCAGTGGGCTGGTCTGTGAGTGAGAAAGCTCAGATTCAACGCGCTGATCCATTCCTGATGGGGACACGGACAGGAGAACAAGAACGACAGCAACTCGAAAGAGGACGGACGATGCCAGTGGAGGGTCATGAAGCTCGGATGAACTACTTGATGACTGTAGTTAGGAAACTTGGAATCGGACTTTTTTTGTATGCACATATCTGTGTACATATCTGCGGGCCCGGAAAAAACTAGTACCTGTGAGCGCCAATGGCGCGTCCATGCCGTGCCGGACCAGTGTAGCAGTTGTGTACAAGCCAGAGTTTTGCATTTCATCCAATTGAAATCGGACTCCAAAAATCCCACGGTTCAACTTCTTAGCATCATCTAATCCAAGCACCAGATCTGCTTCACTACTGTTGCGTACTGTGCTATCATATCATGTATTCCGTCTCCGTGTACTCAGCATTTCCTCATGCCCCTGCATTTGATCCTTTTTGTGATGCTCATTAACAGCTGGTGTAGATGGAGGGTGCCCGCCTTCTGCAGCCGTTTCCTTTCAATTGCTTCGAGCATGATGGGTTCCATGCCACCTGGAGGCGGCGTCCGCTGCTCAGTGTAAAGGATTGGCAAAAGTTTGGATACAGCGTAAAAAGCAACGACCCACGATGCAGCAGCGAGAAGATTGAGCAAACCTGAGCCCCGTGGTACGAAGATCGACTGGGAGTCTCACACCTACCCGTCCAAGTCCACGGACAGTGCCCAAAACGACTTGCTGTGATAGCTGGCTCAGATCGGTGGGAGGGGGTGGCTTCGAGGACGTGAGAGATCTTGAAAATTCACTGTTATTTTCTTCCATACCGCTGGCTTTGATTGTTTGCCATTCAGTGCAGCTAGGAAACGGTACAATGCAAGCGTCAAATCCAGAAGTCCACCGGAAGGATGAAGGGACATACCACAATCATTAATTTTCCATCACACTTTCGGCAACAAGGGGTTTGATAAACAAAAAAAGGATACGATACAGTGGACGGAGATAGGCGTAGAGGCTCTGGAGCCAGTTGTTGCATCCCGCAAATCATTTACCCTCCCCCTCCCGCCGTCTCTTCCCGGCCCTGGTCACCGGCACGAGCGATCTCATTTGCTCTCGGCAGACGCTGGTGTGCTTGCTGTCACAGACGATTCCCAAATCAGCACCCCATCTCAGAGCAAGCACCATCCGCTGAGGCGTGAGCATGTGGCGACACCAGTTCTTCCTAGCGTAGGTGCAGCCTCGGTGCTTTGAATGGACGCCGAATTCTGGTTGAAGCTCACGCAGTCTCCCGACCTCGAGTTCCTTCCCGGATACATGTACACCACAAGGTGTTGGCCTCACCGAAGGCCCCTCTTCACCCGGCATACTTGTTCCGCCGCTTTCCTGATGCGTCCCTATCTGTGGCATGACTCATTGTGCTCTGATTTTCACTTCCTCGAAGTGGGGTGAAAATGATTATTTTTCACTTCAAGAATTAGCGGCTAACTTATGTTTCAAGGTCTTCGGTAGAGAGGAATGCATCAATGGCTGACAAGAAGGGTTGAAATCCAAGGAATCGACGGAAGCAAGAGGTAGCGAGGGAATCCAACATCCCCGAGATGCCCGAAGCGCGGTTGAAAGTGAGAATTGACTACCATGTGGGTTAGCGGGGACAAGCCTAACTCAAACAATGAAATTCACATGGATTCAAGGCTTTGAGATGCGAGAATAACCTCACAGATTGTGGCTGGTTGTACTGCGAACATTTTCAGTTCTGCAACCAACTCGCAGAATTTATGTGCAGTATCCGCACAGTTTGAGCACGCAGTTGAGCTTAATTAATTGCTGGAGTACGTCAAAAAGGGCGATGTAGCGCCTGGAAACTACAATGAGAACGAATTGAAGCACGATGAGATTGATCGTCCACTTGCGGTTGCGAGCCTAAAGAACAGGGCAAGTGAGGTAAGTTACAAAGCACTCGCAGTCGTGCAATAAGAGCTCAATGTACACGTGGTGTCACTGGGGTGCACACGCGGCGGTTAACCGATCAATGAGAGATGTTTGTGGTCAAGATAAGATTGTTTTCAGATGGATCGAGCCCGCTATATAAACTGTATATACGGATTATAAGACAAGCCCCGGCAACATTTTATTGAGGTCAACAATGGCGGTTAACATCCCAGGTCGCGAGATGCCCGATGCTGAGTATGCCCGACGTTGAACCCAGACCGAGTGCTGGAGGACGAAACTAGCAGATATCCATCAGACCGAGAGGGCGACCGCCGCAGTCCATATTAGTGGTTACTTCTCTATCCTTAGAAAGAATGATTGTACGATGAGCGAACCTCCCAATAGAGTACGCCATGTAGAGGAAGAATGAGTTGAACCTCCGCCCACTCTGTCACTTCTTTTCACCTTCCAAAAAAACTAAGAGAGAAACGGTACAACAATTGAGACAACATTGAGGGTACATTCAAGGGACGTTTCGGGTTAAGATGCCGCGGGAATGCCAGGGGAAAAGGTAGAGCCACGTCAACGAGTGGATTATTGCATGGTGAAGGTAGGGGGATACATACTAAACATATATTTAGCTGTCATCCCCTCCACCTTGAACCTGCCGTTGAGAATCTAACGAAATTGACGGAGGGTGTACAAAGGATTCAACAGGCTTCCCGGCGAGGAAAGAACAAAAAGAACAAAAACATTTAACGAGTGCTCCGCTCCGAGAGCAAGACCAGACCACGACTCCGAAAACACAAGGGTAACCAAAATCAACTATACAGCGCGTCAGCTTCAGATTAATGAGTTTGAATCGAGTTTACGCGCTGCGGCGAAAGAGCGAGTGACACTGAAGTAACTCACATCTCAAACGCGTCGCGACGCCACGCCGCACGGCGGATCATGCTCGCCCAAGATAGGCGGAATCTGCGCGCTTCAAGTTGGCCGTGCCGCAGCGAGAAGATCTGTAATGGTGTGTTACTGGGTTCTACCAGGCGCCTGGCTGTGAGGCATCGAAGTGGCCAGCGAGGGTACAGACTTCCCGACGAGCGGAGCTGCCTGCTTGACGGCGTCGGGACCACGCGGGACTCCGACTGAGACTCAGACTCGCAGAAACTCGCGGAATGGATTCCCAGGGTAGGAATGATATGAGTCGCGGAGGTTGTTCAGCTTCGTAGTGGCGTCCATAGAGGTGGTGGGTGGGAATGGGACCAAGAAAATACAGAAAGTAATTCAACACATGTGTAGCGAGCGCCGAGCGGCAAGCGACGGCCCGATGATTAATCCCATGGAGCTTTCACTTGAGGATTGCCTGTGACTGGCAAGGATTGACGATGAAGCGACCGTGAAGTTTAGTCGGCGGAAAAGTGGGATTCATTGTGAGGAGCAATGATTGCCTAGGATGCTACAGTGATCGGTAATGACTGCAAAACTGAGGATTGGCTGTGAAATCAAGTGAATATCACGATGATTGTCGATGATTGTCGAGGATTAGTTGTGATTGACTAGGATGGTCAAGGATTGGTAGGGATTCCCTAGGATTGATGGTGATCGGCTATGATAGCCAGTGATGTCAAGGCAAAGTTGTATTTTGTCCGGCACCGGCCACCAAAGTTTGAGAAGAGCGGAGGAGGATTGGAGGAGATCGTTGGGAGCCTGGCCAAAGCCTGGCGAGAGTCGAGAGTCGAAATCGGATCCCCAAAAACTAAAACTCGCGGAGTCGATTCCAAAAGAGTTGGAACGGATAGAACACTGTCCGGGATCCTAGGCACTGAGCATTTTCAAGGCTTTGGTGAGTGTGCGTTCTGGAAGAATTCGTGGCTGTGCCGACCAAGCAAGTCCCAATACGTATCAACATGTTCCAAACAAGCTTAAGTTCGTCTCCACTTCCAATCCACTTCCGCCAATTGCCTCCAACTTGCTCCCACCCCGGACCCAGCCTTCCGCATCTCGTTGTTCCTTGTAATATACACGGATAGAATACGGGATCTCCACAATCCACCAGCAACAGCTGGCGCTCAAAATCTGCATCTTTTCCTGCTTGCTTCCCGCGCTGGGACGAGTATGGGTATGGTTCGAAACCATCTACGCCCGTTGTTGCCTTCACGCGCTAGTGAACTTTCATTATGCGGGCGCCATGCGATCCTCATATGCGCGTTCATTGCTATTCCACAGCTTTTACTCAACACCGGCGGTTATTTTCCCGTGCGTATTCCGCATGCATGGAAAGATGGAGATTTATTTACCTTGTTCCCAACAGAATGGATCCTACTCTAGTCATCAATTATCCAGTGGCGCATCGTGATAGACGCACCGGTGGACCAAACTTGGACGGATCTTTCTCATGCGAGCCAACCGGCACTCAAACCTTCCCTCCAGCATGCTCTTCCCTCGGTTAATTCATGCATATCGAGGGTGCGCTGTGAACTCGTTTGCAGTAAATCAGTCCCGGATCACTGATACTCGAAGTCTTGAGTCCGGGGCTTCGACAAATTATAAGTAGGGAGATGGCAATGCATGTTCCGATGGCTTACCAGGACCGCCGTCCTTTCCCGGCAATCCAGCAATCCAGCAATTTGGCAATCTAACGCCTACAGATTTTCACGTACAGATTTTCCGCCTGGAAGGACCCTGCGACCCCTCAGATCCCATCGCGCGCGTGGAAGCCAGATCGCTTGGGGCAAAGCATTACATGTTTCACCCATTCAATAATGTCGCTTAAAATGTAGGTGTCGAGCTCGAAGTACAAACCAAGATGCTCTCATTCCAACGCTCATTCCCAGTCAATCCTGCAGCCCTTGCACCTGGGCATCCGTACGGTTTTCAAGCCAACACAATCCACTTCTTCGAGTTCCGTGGAATCGGTGCACCCTCGGAGAATTTTGGGCACGCCGGAGACGTGTATGTCGACCTCACGCCGGGCTTGCATGCCCTGTACTGGCGGGAGCGCGACGACTTGCGCGGGCCGGGCAGCGGGCAGTGGAGACGCTGGTCGGCCCTCCTTCTCGACAGACTCCCGATCCACAGGTCCCTCGTCGCTCATCCGTGGGCGCGAGACCCAGAATCCTCCGATTTATTTTTGTGGGTCGACCCAGGCGGCATAACGTGGACGTCAAAGGATATTCTCTGCGCTAGTCGCGCGCAGATGATCCAAAAGAATATCGCGACCGTTGGACCGGGCACCGTCCCGGATGTTGAAGGACTGGTCTCCGAGATTCTTCACGGAATGTTGGATGCCGAGCGACCTGCGACTCATGCGCCTCGCAGTGTTGTTTCGTCCCCCTACGTTCAACAAAACCCCAGCGCTGGGTATTACGAAGGCACTCGTACTCGCAGCTCGGACCATCGTATTCCCTCTCCGCCAAACCTATATGGTGCCCGTGGCTCCGTCGCGTTCAGTTCACCGTCCAACACGTATTCCGATCGTATCAATGGTAAGTAGGAACATAGTCACTGATAAACTTCACTAATCCATCGTCCTATAGACCTGATAGCACAAGAACGCTATCAGGCTGCCGAGCGAGGTATGTGTTCTCCTCTGCTCTAACCTCACATGCTCACTCCGGGCCTCCAGCTTTAGACGGTATGCGGCGCGCACAAGATGCCGAATCAAAAACAAAACAAGGTCAGTCTGCGTCGCTTGAGTTGGAACAAGCGAACATATCAAATGGTTTCTCCAGAGTTGAAGCAGAAAAGCCGGGAACTTGCCAAATGTGTGTTAACTGCCGGGTACTCCTACATGAAAAGCTTACAAGAATAATTAGTACGGCAGAAAGAGAAGGACGTCATCGGCAGTATGTTATGTTTTTTCCTCGTCAAACAGCCGTATACTCTCATTAGTGTCATACCACTATCAAAAGCGCGAACGGGAACTAGTAACTGGTGGGTCCATCCGGCAATCGTGATCCATTCGCTTCATTATCTGCTGCAGCAATCGCAGCCGCAGAGCATCGTTCATCTGTTGAACTTGGAGAAATGCGGGCAGGTCAGAGTCGTATGATTTCGTCGTGCGTAAACAGACGTAGTAACTCTTGGACAGAGGTACATGCCTTGCAACGCCAAGCGGAAACGGCTCGACAGAAGACCCAGAACGTCGGTGTGTATCTTATCGCGCATCTCCATCGTAGTCCGAGCATTCAACAAAATTTGTCGAACAGTTGAGAGAGTGCGGAGTTCGCAGGAAGGAAAGGATCCCCTTTCTGTCTGCTTTTGTATTGACTTGTTCCGATTCAGAGTTGACCGCTACTCAGCGCGAAATTGAAAGATTCTGGTGAGCGTGGAATTTTTCTTCGGCGGGCAAAAATACTCACGTTTTGCAGTAGCTCTCAAAATTATCTTCGTTAAATAGGCCGAAGAACAGTATCGTAATATAGAGCACTTGTAATTTATTTGAATCATAACCTGAGCTGGCAAAAATCTATTCGGTGAGGCCGTGACTGTGACATTGTGACTCTGGCTCCTTGACTCTTCCCTCTATGCTCTGTACACAATGCGGCTCTGCCGTCCCTAGAGATGATTTTCATCTGGATCCGATCGGCCTGCCTGACCTCCGTACACAACTGTCCCGTCTGGACACGCTGATTGCTTCACTAACCGCTGAGCGTCAGCGTCTCCAGGCGCAATCCGACGCG
Organism: Mycena polygramma; assembly: GCA_029449255.1. Taxonomy (NCBI): domain Eukaryota; kingdom Fungi; phylum Basidiomycota; class Agaricomycetes; order Agaricales; family Mycenaceae; genus Mycena; species Mycena polygramma. The sequence goes on along the minus strand of JARKID010000013.1, from coordinate 24,518 downwards.
ATAGTCTACCCTGTCCTATCCCTCCCCACGGAAATCACAATGGAGATCTTCCTACGTTGCCTGCCCTCCCAACCCCGACTACCTTGCCCTTCAATGTCACCGCTACTTTTGACCCGGATCTGCCACCACTGGCGCGAGATTGCCCTCGATACGCCGGGCCTGTGGCAATCTCTGATCTTCAAAGACCGCCAAGGGTCCGTGGAGATTCTCCGCCTGTGGCTGTCTCGCTCCGGGACTCTCCCTTTAAACTTCTCTCTGCACTGTTGGGATCCTCTACGAGTCGGCACCCTGATTGAGGCTGCCATGTCGCATTCTCACCACTGGCAGGACATCAAACTCGGGCTCCCGATTTCTTCATTCAAAGACTTGAACCTGCGTCATACACCCTTCCCCGTCCTTCGCTCCCTTTCCCTCGATATTATCCAGTGGACTGGCGAAGATGAGACCACAGAGACTGTGGTGATTCAGGATGCCCCATCGCTCCGCGAAGTGCATGTGTCCACATTCCCGAAGATCAAAATCGGCGTGCCCTGGTCGCAGCTGACAGCTCTCACGCTGCGCGATGATGTCGAACTCACGGAATGCCTCTCATTCCTCCGAGGATGTTCAGGCCTCGTCGCTCTTACTGTCCACACGGTCGGGCCAGCAGCCCCCCACACCGATGTCCTTGCCCTCGATTTGTTGCAATCTTTAGATTGCAACATCTCGGATGGCGCAGACAACTTCACTCTTCTCCAGTACTTGACACTCCCTCGCCTTGAGCGACTTACTATCACCGACGCACACCAGATTGAGCATGCCTCTGTATTTGGCGCCTTCATCGTTCGCTCTGCATGCAGAAACCTCCGACACCTTTCCTTGTCCGTCCCCAATACTATCCAGCACGAAAACCTTACTCTGTTTTTTCGCGCCGTCCCCAACTCAGTCTCCGTACTGCATCTCGTATGGCCCAGGGTTGGTCTTCCGGAACAACTATTCAGCGCTCTGCTTCCCATCGACATCCTTCCACAAGTCACCACCCTTCATTTACAGGGTGGTCGACTGCGCGATACAGATCATCGCAGCCTGCTCGATATGCTGCGCACTCGGCTGGAAGCCCCCGTCCTTCTATTGCGTTCTCTCGTGCTGGATCTCAACATGTACTCCAGCTACACCCGCCAGTATGAACCCACCGTCTCTACGATGTCCCAGTTGCGAGAGCTGGCATCGGCAGGGTTGAAAATCAAGTTCACGGTCACGAGCAGATCCGGATACAACACGCGCATGTTGTTGAATTCGGAGGCTGCTTGACCGCGTGTCTTTGTGATCAGTTGTTCGTCCAACCTTGTACATTCGTGTTTGTTTATTGAGCGCGCCTCGTTTCAGGCAGACCTCGGGTTATACTATGGTCTCGGTCCGGCGCTTTATCTATTCTCAACGGCATGAGCTCCTTACTGATTTTGTCGGACAGAACGTCTCAAGCGATGGATGGTACATATCTCACCAGAGATTCGTAGGAAAATAGGAAATAAATCTAGCCGTGCAATTAAAACCAGTCTCAGCAGGAATTTTGTACCGCAGCCACAGCAAAACTTCGACTTCCGCACCACCAACTAGGTTGCGCTCTGGTTTGAATTATATATCGCCAAGGACTAAGAGAGTTCATAAATCCGTGATTCATGTTCACTTGGACAACGACAAAATCAACCGCCGATAAATGAGGGAAACCAACCTGCTCTCGAGAAAGCATTCACGCCCTCGCTGAAAACCAAGTTCCAAAAAACCATTGATCAAAGATAGTACGTCACGACGATTGTCCGACTCTCCACAATCTGCAACCGTGCGTGGTTATACGGCGACAACCCAATCGAGGACCCTTCTGCGAAGTCAAACGCCGCATGCGTACCGCATCCTAGCGGATCGTCCGGCTCCCACTCCGAGTGGAACGAACGAACGTTTACAACCGCAAACGCGCTCCTTTGGGTATCCCACCGGACGGCGTATCCCGCATACGAGGTCGGCAACACATAAGGTGCGATGCGGATCGCGGGCACAGAAGAGACCAGGTTCCACCCCTCGATTGCTTCGGTGTCGGGCAGAATCGTGAAGTTGAAGGTCAGCAGGGCGTGTATCGCTGCCTCTGGAAGGCGTGCGATGTCGCCGGAGTGGTATACGAGCAGCTTGTATCCGTGATGGCGGAGGGGCGACCGATAGACTGCCATGGTTGGGTTCCACACGCGGGTCATCCGTCCTGACGAAGACGGCAGTTGGAGGGGCGCAGTGATGAAGGGAGCGACGTTGGCTGTTGGGAACTCCGAAAAGTTTTCATCCGCGAGGGAAGTGATACCGCGCCAGTGTGGTGCTAGGTCCGCTACAGCAAAGACGACCACACTCTGGGCCATGGTGAAAATCAGGTGGCCTGGCACGATGGCGAGGTCGGGGAACTAGAGGACAGATTGAATGGATAATCATGTAAACGAGAAAAAGACCGACAAAAATCAATGGCATGGTCGACTCGGAGCACTGTATGAGGACGTATTTCTGCAGGCGCCAGTTCACCAGTAGCAAGGCATGGACGGTGGAGTGGACTTGGTAACGGACTGCCTGCACCAAGAGATCACCACAAATCGCGGGCTTGACACTCCGCACGGTGCAGTGTGCGGGGAGGCGCAGTTCGAAAAGATCCTCAGCCCGGGACTCCATGTCGAGGAGCTCTTGGGACTCAAGTCCCACTTCGAGATGAACTTGTGTAACCAGGAGAGACTCGCTGGCCGGTGTGAGTTCCCGCAGGATAACAACGGCCCGCCCGCCCTCTACCATGTCGAAGGCATAGCCAGTGTCCCATTCACAGCCCCTGCTCCACAACGGTGCAGTTCTCTCAACGTTCCAGAGCTCAATTCGTCGGTGCGATTGGACAAATAAATGTCGTCCGCCGGGGAGCAACTCGATGTTCTCTGCAATCCCGTTAGCGGGAAGTGAAATCTGGTCTGCGACAGAGGGAGATGTGCTGGGGGACCACGTCGCGGGACCAACGACAGTCCGTTTAACAAGCCCAACAAGCTCATCCAGGGAGAGCTCGGCGAGGGAGCGGGTACGCGGGGCGTCAATGAGAAAACGTGCAATCAAGTCTTCTACGAGTATGATCCAGAGCTGCTTGCTGAGGGTGAGGCGATGTAGAAATACATTAACCTGCCGATTAGTGAGAAGGGAGACGCAATTTAGTTAAGAAGTAGATGTACCTGTCCCATAGATGACACAGTTGCAATGTCGCAAGCCTCAAGGATGAGAAGGGCGACATCCTCGCTCAGGTCTTGGGCTGGCATCCGGAAGCAACGGAGGCGATAGGGAAGGGATAGCCCCTGACATCGCATGGCCGCCCCTATACGTCAGAAGAAGTACGTGTTTGAAACAGGTGAATAACTGCGTCAAGGGTTTATTAGGAGGCGCAGAGCGTCTGATGTCGAACTCCTCGAAGCAATGTCCAGCGACCATGGTGTTGGCTCTCCGCGGACTCTGTAAGCGAGAAACTCCCCTACGCACGGCTTGATTATCCGGCCTTTCAACACGTACTCCCTATACCCCCAGAGCGGCGCCATGATTTGGACAACACGGATGAGAATGTGCGTCCCCTCTGGAGACAGTTCAAAACGCACGAGAATACCGCCTGCCCGAGATTCAAGTCAGGATGATGGTTGAGATAAACGATACCAAAGTACCTTTGTAGGGATAGTGCGGAGCAGACAAAGCCTTTGTCCCCCGGGGTCCGAACATCGGCGCCTTGGGATCCCGAAACAGTTGTTGTTTAACAAATACTCCCAATTTCTCGCGTCCTACGATCGTCAGGCGTAATTCCGCCTGGTTCATCGGCAGGTAAAACGGCTGGTCGAGGCTGAATATCAGATGGTTTGGAGTCAGTATACTGCGGTGGCCGAAGAGTCGTTGGCCGTGCGCCACAGTCTCGGGCGTCACCAATTTGTCCTCGAGGAGTTGCTGAAGGAGGCTCGAGTATTGCTTGTGCAGGATCATTTGAGGCAGCAGGATCTGCCATGGCAGGCCATTCGAGAGCAGGAGATCGTCGCCGAGGGTGCTGTTGGAATAGATCCGCAGACGAAGCGAACCGGACAAGGGATGCGCGTGCTCTGGAGGCGAACGGTAGTAGAGATAGCCACGCGCTGAGCGAGGAAATGGTTGAGCAGCGGTCGAGCGGTCGTAATAGAGGATGATAGGCTGAGGTGCAGAATTGAAGTACACTCGAGCTTGTCGGTGGCGTGACAAGTCCACGAAATCTGAGGAACGCAGATTTTCTGGACGGAGAGAAGATACGGTGTGCTGGTACCGACTGGGAATCGGTTGGAAAAGATGGATGCATATCAGTATAGCAAGTCTACGCACTCTAAACGAGATGGTGTTGAATAGGCGCGGTAACAATACGCGCCGTTTTCCCCAGCAGATGTGGCGAGAATTTTGGCCCGCGGCATGAACGTGATCATCCGCGAATTCGCGCTGCAGGCACGAGCGAGATTGCGTCGCAGATTCCCCAGAGGAACACCACAGCTGAAGGGATGGTTCATGGGTGAAAGAAGGAGGTTGGAAGGATTTGCAGTTGGTCACTGTTTCGTGACATGACAGGTCCGTGACTGGTCGTGGGACGCCGACTTGCCGTCCGCGGCGGACTTTTGATCCGTGTTGAATCGGGACATTCGTGTTGAATTTCCTGGTTTAACGGTCGCTTATTCGAGCCTAACACTCAATGTCCAAAGGGTATCAGCGCTATGATCGGACACTTTCCCAGGCAAGGTGAGCGCGCTGGATCTAGAAAGTTCAAGGCGACATCAAACCCGCGCGGACCGACACGCGACCGCGATTCGTCTCGGCCTTCGCCAGAGACCTCAGGTTGGATTATGCAACGAAAATGTCAGGAGCAACTGCTTCAAAGCTTTTGCTAAGAGCTTCAATGCGAAGTGGAAATTACTGTGGAATATTGAGCGATACACACAGGTACACTTATTATTAGTCGGAAAAATCCTAGACGGGTCTGAACGCCATTCAACCGGTTGCATGGTGTTCTATGGTCAAAATATTTTTGTGGCTTTCAACTCATAGGTGAGGTTCATCAAACCGGTTCCAATCCACGCCGTGGGTTTCAAGCCACTGATGGCTTCAGACGTTGAGACTCGTCCCAAGCCGTTGCAACAGGCACGGGCGCCGCAGACAAAAAAAAAATGTATTCAAAACTACATAGTGAAAACTACTAGAGCATAGCGTCATCGTACCACTCGTCGATCGAAAGCGCCACGCACACCGCCGTGAGGGAATCTCGGCAGTTAGCTCAGCTGGGGCGCGCAGGCCCAACATGTGAGTAGTCGCATCGGTGTCGTTTGCTCCAAAGGTAGCCTGAGCACGGTTGTTAGCCTGATTGTATGATATTCAACAGACAGACGTGACTTATCTTGACAGCTCCGTCACCAGCAATGGAGCAGGGATACAAGCCTCACGTTGAAAGGCGGGTGGAAAGGGATATTGAAAAAGAAAAAGAAAATACCCAAGGTGTCCCAAGTAGCCCGTCCTCAACGTTCAGCTGTCGAGGTCTGCCGGATCATCCTACGCCACCTAGGAAGTCCTTTGTCTGTTACAGAGTGCGTCTCAATGAGCAATTGCTGCACAGTAGCCATTTCAGCTGAGCCGACTATGGAGGGGGCGGGCCGGGCCATGTAGGAGCGACATACCTGTGGATGGGGAGTGGACGATAGCACGCTGGGGTGAGGCAGGGTGGAGGGTAGTGGTGGTTGACGAAAGAGAGGTGGAGTCACGAAGTCACGTCGCCGTGGTTTATATTAGTTGAAGAAATGACGTCACTCGCTCCACAGCCGGTTTTCCCTCAGGCCGTCCGACCGTCTTCCGACTCTTCGTTACGACGTTATCGCCGGCCGCATAAGTATCCTGATAGACATTCCAACTAAATCCAACATCGTGCTGCATCACGCTATGAATCAACAGCGAAAAATGCACGTTTTCCTGGGAGACTCAAAGCCGTCCGAACCCGTCTCAAGCCTCCAAATTGCTTGGGGCAGTTGCAACGACTTGAGACCGGTTCCAAGCCACCCCGCCAGCGGCTTGGAACCGGTTGAAACCCCATCCAAGCCGCCATGCCGACTAAATCCGTTCCAACCGAACCAGGGTTTTTCCGACATAGCGGATCTCACCCATTTCACCCCAATTTCAGAGATGACGAATAGGTCAAACAGGCCGATGTATAAACCTCGAGAACTATTGGCCACAAACACGGGCAACGCTGAGCAACATGGGTGTGCTCCCCTCGTAGCAATGCGCTGCGCCGATGCCCCCCACGATACGATTGCAATATTGATCACGTAGTCTGGTCCCCCAGCCACTCAGCTACAAACCCAATCTTGTCTTGTCAATGGCAGTGCGGCGAGGGTGTGAGTATCGGCGCGGTGCATTCAGGGTTATCTCGATACGTTGTCATCTGACAGACTGTTACATTTGACCTTGGATGGCGTCGGGACTCGGGAAGATTTGACCCTGGAAGGCGTCCCGAGGTTCGGACAGGGCTGGAGACTCCTGTCGCGAGGCAACTAGTCCAGTCTTACAATTAAATCGGATCGCGGAACTCCGCCACCCTGCGTCGTGCGACACAAACGGAATTACCTGGATCAACGTGGAGTCAAGTCATGAGGGTTACTTTGGCACGAACGGGCCCGGGTGAATTATCAGTTTTGGTTCGATTCTTGGTTGCGGTTTACGTTCATTGAAGCCCTTTGGCGGGCTACAAAACTTAAGAGACTGTCAGTGTTTGCTTCCTCAATTCTGTCCTCCGTTCCGATCGGACACTGACCTACAAGAGACCGTAAAAATGCGCACCCTCCGTTGCAGACCGCGCATTTAATTTTAGACGCGGTCCACAGAACACCGCTCCGAGAACGCTGATGCATGCAATTCATAATAATTTACAAGACGAGCCGCCGCTTCGCTCCGGCAGCCAACAAAAGTGAGGAATAATAATTGGGAAGAGGCTAGGTAAACACGCGAGTACGAAAGTGGGGTTGAGAATCACCGTGACCGCGCGCAAAGAGAAAAAAAAGGATTCAACAGGGACTCGGTCAGGCAGCCGGTTACATAAGTCAGGGAATTCATTGCGCATAGATCCCGTTTTGAGCTCGAAGCAGGGAATCGGGTTTTGCTACGATGGCAAGGCCCAGAATGATGTATCGACAAAAAGGCCAGACGTTCCGAGAGTCCGTAAACAGAAATTTCCGGTGGATGGTATGTTGCACAGAGGGAAGTTGGAGCCAACAAAAAAAAATGAGGGGAGGGAAGACTGAGTGGGGAACGGCAAGCCAGCAGCTTTTGGATCGTTCAACCAGAGAGCGAACGGATTAGGCAGGCATAGATGATAGGAAGCGGACTCTGGGACCTTCTGCAGACGGAGAGCAGCCTATTTATCTGCGGAGGATCTTCGGCACATATCACTGCGGCGCAGGATATGGCAACTGCGGAAAGTTGGCTGTTTGAAGTACGTGGACACGGCATTTGCCATGTGGTGCTGCACTCAAGATTTAAAAGGTCAGCTGTGTGGTGGACCCTGTTGAAATATTGGGCTAATCGCCTACAACGTTGTTAATGCCTCTTCTTATGGGGTTGGGAATTCACACTGCGCGTGGCCGCATGTTTAGCTGAAAGGCAGAGTGGCCCTGCAGTATAAGTCAAAATCACAGCGCAGCCCAGAGCCGCTGCGGCGAAGCTTCCGCAGGCCGCAAAAAACAAAAACAAAGGACATGCTGCGCGTGAGGCATTTGGTGGACTGAATCGGGACGAGTGTCGCATGTTGGCCTGGTTGAACTTCTCGGCGCGGACACCGTGCCGATGATTCGTGACAGAGAAGGGTCGGAGAAGGGACCCCATCAAGCCCCCGTACACCAATACAGATGGAGTAATTGAACCTGTTTTTCAAGAGCGAGAGAGCATCAAATGGAGATGGACCTACATGGGGTAAATGCACAGCGTACGCACCATCTCGTTAAAGAACGGTTAATATCTCGCCTGCGGCCAAGCGCAGATCGGCTTTGTGGAAGAAAATCAGAAGGAGGTCTTGACCACGGACCTGAGATCTTCCCGCAAATTACAACCGATTTCTGCCCGGATTATGTCGGGGTTGAAGTGTACTGCTGTTGGGATAGGCCAGTAAAACGCTCGATTTCCAGTAGCATAAACCTGCATAAACTTGTAACTGCCCCTTGTCTCGGAGCGTGAAGTTCGCCGAGCCCGGACCCATCGCATCTGTCCGCCTGCTTGAAACGCCGGTTGAATTTAGGTTCAACACCACACTGTCTTGAATTTCTTTCCGTTGACACATCAGATCCATCATTCAACCCGGTCCTTGCGAATACCCGCTATCTTGATTGCGCAACCTTTTTGGCGGCAGGTCATCCACGACAACAATAAAAGTCGTGTTCGGGCAAGCGGAACATAATCATTTAGTTGTCCTGATGGAGGCTTCCTTGAATTATGTATTCACACCAAGTCTACACCACGTAAGTAATTTTTGGATCATGCGTGAACGAGGTGGCCGAACCGGGTCGAACCCAACGCTAACTGGTATCCGTGACGTTGCGCCGGAACAGCGTACCGAGGTACAAATCAAAGGTGGAACAGCCCCGCAGTCAATTGATAGAGTGCGCCATCAGATGATAAATCACGATGGGCTGATGGGTCTTCCCATTCGAACAAAGGTTTCATCGCAGCCCACCTGTGTCCATGTTGAAAGCAGTCGCGACTCGGTAGCTTCCACATCCAGTATTCCCAGCACCACTGAAAAAATTGGCGTGTGCGGTACAAGTTTACAGCTAATGTCAGTACCGAAGGCGCGAACGGAAAATTTCCCATTTGGGATGTTTTCGAAGAATTACCGATAGCTCAATGGTTTCTTGAGGGATTTGGTTAAAAATCGGATAGTTCGTTCGGCGTACTAGACACGCAATTATTCATAGAGTCAGATGTGCTAAAACATCATTTTGTCAATGAGGTGAGAATCTGGTCTCCTGCCCCGAGAATCCTATTTGGTAGGCCGAAATCAAACCCAGTGAGCCTAGTTCGTTGAGAGAAGGACTTCTTATCTGTTATTTGTCTTCTCATAGAGCTAAAGGTGTTAATGTACCAGCGCTAACAGCGCTTGGCACATTTTGAGCAACAGCATGGTTCAAATTAGTTGTAACTACCCATACCCAGAGGAGAATCACTCACAAAATTGTTCCCAAGAGACTTCCAATAGTGAGATATGAGGTCCCTAGGAGATTCAGACTCATTGGAGAGGACGTGGGCTTGCAAGAACCGAGATCCCTGATTTTGGAGCTAGTATGACCGTGGACCTGAAAATGTAATATTTTCACTGGTCTGACTCTATCACTAATTGCGCACGCATTAGCCCGAATTAACTGGCTAGTTTTCAAGGTCATATGTTCCCACCTCATTGAGATACAAGCAATTCTTTAGCGGGGGATCAAAATCTGCCCGAAACGGCAATTTTCGATTCGCGCCTTCGGTACTGACATTAGCTGTAAATTCTTCCCACCTGGAAAGTACGCAAACCCCGTAATCGCTCACTAACGAGGGCTAAAACCCCGCAGTTGGGTATCGAAGCAAACTATCCTGATTCCCATACCTGATAAATGGGTCGGAGTGGGTGATTGAAAGCGGTCCCTATGGTTCAACCCCACAATTCGAGTTTAGCAACGCCGGTTCAATTTAGGAAACGAGCAGTTTTGAATACTGTGGGGAGGACAGGGAGATGTTGTCGACACATATCGTACAGGATGACTACCATGGCGCCCACATGCCACAGAGTCCATCAGCAATATGACAAAAAGCTTGTGAACTTTGGCACTTTTCTCCTTGTAAGGAAAAAATGTGAAGCTCGGCGTTACGACGCGTCGCGTCACGTTGTGACTGGACGCGTGCGGTATAAAGTGTCTATTTGTTTGGCTACGGACCCTTAACTTTTACCTCTACCACACGACTTTCTGTAAACTCTGAAGCTAGACATAATCTATCCCTGATTTGTCTGGTAACCGCGTTATACACTAAGCCGTGTATCCTGAGGTCAAAGTGCCCTCTAACAAAAAATAAGTTGGCAGAAATGGCGCCTGGACTACGATAGGGTAGGTCAAAATTTTATTTTTTCTGCCCTCTTGTGGGATTTTGGACATAGCTTGCCGCCTTGTGTGTGAGCTTTCTCCCTTTTTGGGCTTTTATGAGCTCGTACAAGCTCGTACAAGCTCGTACAAGCACAAACAAGCAAACTGTCAAAAACGCGATGTCGGTCACTGAAAATGATCCCTGAAAACTGTGAAAGCTCATGAGCGCAACATGAGCGTGTCTACAAGCACCAGCTAGTCTACCTCGCGCGCCACACCGACACAGTGGCCATACAAGTCAGACAAGCAGCGATTTGCAAAGAAAGCACCATCTTTGTCAGCTCAAACTCCAGCTCATGATGTAACGGACTCACAAAAAAAATGCCACATGTCTAAAGGGTCGAAGTGATCTCGGACCGATTAAAGTTTAAACCAAGTGGGTTAGCTGCGCCCCTATCGCGCCCAACGTCCTATGAATCATGATGACACTTCTGCCATGCACTTTTAATATTAACTGCCCTGGTACAGTTGAATCTCTCACATGGAATAAAGTTGGGATACCAGCCAAAATGCCGGCCAACCCTATTCCATACTGCGTTTATTCCATATGAGATGTGTTCTACAGTGGTGGAAGGCAATTTGGGAAAGCCCGATGGCTATTCCATATGATGGTTTTTGGCTGGGTATTCCATATGACAGTATTCCATACGAGCAACTCTACTGTAACCGCAAACACCTCAATCATTTCAGCTGCTAGTTGCAATCTTTGTGGCCCCACCGCTGTATTCCGAAATTCAGAATGAGTGGAAGACTGAGCAGCTGAAATTTCCCGCCATCCTGTTACTGGCAGTGTTAGCCGTTGAATATTGGACGTCGGCGGTGGTGGTTGAATGTACAAAAGGGGAAATCCCGAGGCACGGCTTGAAGTTGTCGCGGATGTGATGGATAACCGGAAGACGCGCACGATAATCATCGCGGAGAATCTCCGCCTTCTTCCGCACTCCCACTTCTCCCGCTTTCACCGCGGAAACACGATTCCGGCTTCGTTCCGGGCGAGCAAAAGGGAACAAGCTGATTGAAACCCGGGACTGTCGGCTTCATGTCCGTGAACGCACTAGCACTAGCAATACATGTTTCCAAGTGCAAACTGGGCCAAGGCTCAGAGCGAATTTTGCCTGGTTCCCACCGCCGAGAGCAAGTCCCTCGTCTTCCGCCGCTCTCCCGCCACAGTGCGAGCAATCACCCAAAACGGGCAAACGGCGTTATCGCGAATTTGAAAACGGAGTTACCTGTATCAGCAGGTGCGGCAAAACGGCGTTATGCCATGCGGGTTGAGATCCCGGAGCTTGGCGCGGCCCGAGTTCAATTTACCCTGTCAACCGGTAACCGGTGTGGTTGAAAAGGGTTGAAAGTTGAAACTGGTTGAAATCCGTTGAGATCAGCTTCTGAAGCTTTGCCTGGTTTTGAAGGCTTAGTTTCTGAGCCAGTACAGAACCCGGGATGATATCAGTATCAGATACAGAACTCTCCTGAACCTTCGTGATTGACAGATCGGCCATCTCGGGAACCGGGATTTACCAGTCTAAACTTGGAACAAAACTAGCCACAAATCAGCCACGAAGCTGTTAAATCCGCGAATCGCGCGAGTTTTATTCTCCAGTGCCTTTCGGACTCACCCTGGTCCCAATAGAGTCTTAGACTCTCTGATAGATCATTGATTCACTTTTGTGACCTTGCAATTCCCGTCGGGATGTAAAATATCACCTGAGCCTGCCTCACGGACGTGGCGCAGAGTTCCCTTCCGTGCGCTAAGTTGAATGCATGGGCGCCGTTGGACTGAAACGCGGCGGGGGTTGCCGGGATGGAAGTACCGATTTGTGGACGGAGAGTGTGTAGTCGATTGGTAGAACTCCCATCAGATCTAATTCCTTTCGGCCATGTCCTGCAGCTATTCGGCTCCCGACCACAGGCCATTGAGGACTCCTCAGCGCATCTGCACCGATAGTTGTGGCCTCCTGTATTACAAGTGGACGATTGAAAACATGCAGGTCTCAAAAGAAACGGAAAGAAAAGTTCGGCATCCGCCACCTCTTTGCTGGCTCATTGTTTGGGGGAAAGAGTTACCAAGACCAAAAAAATCGACCTGATGCCAAGTATCTCGAGGAACAGATTCTGCACTGATTTATTTGCAGAGGTTCGTAACACAGAATCACAGATTGCAGAAAACACTGAACAGCCGCGGGGAGCCGAGGTCGGCATCTCCTTCGGAACGGCAAAACATAGGAAAAACATTGCAAAAAATTGACTTTGGACTCGGACGGAGGACATTCTCCACAAACGAGGTCGGCAACATTGTTTCCAGTGCTTGAGAGTCTGGCGCTGAATTTCTATCACAGTTGAACATACACCGGCGCACGCGGCAGCACGCAACGGCATCCGCCAGTTTACCTTTCCGGAATGATCAGAGTTGTACCAATCGACTCAACACTGGTGGACGGAGTAACGTTGGGGAGTTAAGGTTGAATTTTGAAACCCGTAACGCGCTCTGCCAGTTGAATCGGAGATTGAGTTCAGATTTGTACAAGCTCAACATTACCTGTGATTCTTGCGAGGCGTATCTCAACACACCGACGGCGGTTATATTTTTGAACGTTACAACGCGCAAGATCCTCCTAATCCTCACCCGCTCGCACCACCTATTCTCACCTAGGTCATCGTGTTTGACTTCCTTGATAGATCATCCCAACCACCGTGCAACTCCCGATCACCTGTCAGTGAACCGTGCCTCGCGGACGTGGCGCGGGGTTTCCCTTTCCTGTCTATACCCTATCAATGCGTGAGCCGTTGGACGGAAACGCGGCGCGGTTAGCATGTGTGGGTGTGGGTTTTAGGCGCTTGGATTTGGAGTCCGATTTAGAGACGGAGTTAGGAGCTAAGGTTGGAATCCGCTGCGGACGGTTCGGAAATCGATGTACAAAGTTCAATTTCGGTTCAGAGTTCGACGTTCCCATCGCATTCCCGGGAGCACATCGGCGGTGTTTTATTGAATTCAATTGAATTTATTTTGAGCAGCCAGAACTGAGACTCGCCCAATTGACTTCATCTTTTGTTCGTCCTAAACCCGTCGTCCTGTATCAGCGGATGAACTATCACCAAACTGTTCGGCGTCCTATGCATGTACTAACCTCAGACTGGATGAACTGTCACTACCCTTTGATTGTTCGGGCTTTCTTTAATTTTCAACAGATGAACTGCCAATACCCTTGCAAAGTTGCACTGTTCGGACTTGGTTGATTTTTGAACATCTACGCAAGTAGTCAACCACAGATATCCGTGGCCTTCCCTCGCTCAAATCCTATGCATGTATTGTCTTACATCAGGCGGATGAACTGCCAAGACGCTGTTCGCCGGCCAATTGAAGTGAAGTAGTCAAGCAAAGAGATCCGCATAATCCTCACTCTTCAATTGTACACTGCTCATCTCGGAATGAATCCAATTACATCCGTTCATATGAACTACACTTCCTCCATCCCCCTTCTGGGTATCTATCCTTGGTATCTACATGCGTATGTTACAACACAACAACGATCACCCAACTTAACTCAGCCTGTCCAATCCCCGTGCCTCGCCTCGTTCCCTTCCCTTCCCTTCCCTCTCTTCCCATTCATTCCCATTCCAAAACCGACGCAGAACAGACAGGCGCGATGATTGTCAGCGGCGGGTGTACACCACGCATGGTGAATGAACGACAGACGCCGCGTCCCCGTCCCGCCCAAACAAATCCGCGCAGTCGCCGCGGACTGCCATTTATCCGGGCGACAGTGATAGATAGATAAAGATTGACACCGAGACGCCGTCCCGTCCCGTCTCGTGCACGAAAGATGCACCACGACATCCCGCTTCGACGGACAAGCATGTGAACGCGGAACCTTCCAGTGTCGTGGGTCGTGGTCGTGTTCTGGAGTGGGAGTCGAAGTGTCTTGCGCGGAGAGTGGACGAAGAGTGGAGGGCGAGGAAGAGTGAATGAACCAAGTGAATTGCGAATCCACGCCACACCGAAAAAAACCAAAGGCAAGTTTAGCATAGCGGGTCCCCGTCTCCATCCTCCTTCTGTTTCTCCGATCTCCGTCCCGCTTTCGTCCACGTCCCGCGTCTCCCAAACGCCGACGCGTGAAAGTTGGAACAGCCCCAAAACACCGAGACGCCGTCCCAACGCCAATGCCAACGACGAGAATAGGTAGACGTGATGATGATTGAGGTGGGCGCATGACGACCCACCACCCATCTAAATGCCGCGGGCGCGGACGAGGGGTGATGCAGAAGATTCAGACAGAAGATGGAGGATGCGGGATGTGGAGGTCGACGGGGTCGATTTGCGGTTTGCGATGGTCGGCTGTGATAGACAGATGGAAGATAGAAATGTGCATCCGAGCGAAAGACGGAATCGCGGTGTACCGAAGGGGGGAAGCGGCTCGAGAGGGGCAGTGGTCGGCGTCGAGCTCGGTGTCGCGTAGTCGGTGTCGGTGTCGAGCGCGAGGAGGGGGTATGGAGGGACGAGCACGAGCATAGAAAACAGCATGTAGCATGTTCATATCGTCACAAACCGTCCGCGTCGACGGTGAAGGGTATATCGCGCGCGTTCGCCTTCCTTCCTCCCTTCCATGCTTCCTTCCTTGCTCCAAAATCGCCCAAGCTGAGAGAGAGAGACCCTAAAACACCCATCACGGCGATCACCCCCTCCCGCCCCCGCCACCATTCCCGTACCCCCGCCCCACTTCCACGCCCTCCATATCCATATCCATCTCCATCGACTCCTCCCCACTCCCACTCCCGCCCTCACTCCCACTCCCACTGCCACTCGCACTCCTCGCCGTCGAGGAGCGCGAATGCGAGGGGTGCACGGACGAGCGGGGATGCGATGGGTGTGCGGCACCAGGTCCGCTCAGGAGGACGATCCCCTCGACCTCCATCGCCATCTCGCGCTCCCGATCCGCGCGCTCGCGGTCCCGACGCCGCTGCGCCGCGCTTTGTGCTTGTGCTTGCGCGTTGCCGTTCCCAGCGTTATTAGGGTTGGCGTTATTGTTGCCGTTCCCATTCGCGATCATCGCATTCGTAATCGCGCTCGCCACCCCCACCGCCCCCGCCCCCATTCCCACTCCCCCAATCCCGTTCGCCGACGCAGAAGAAGCGCCCATAGACAGCGAGGCCGCGCTTCCAGCGACGCCCTGCACGAACCCGCCCGGCCCCAGCCCGCCGACGAGCCCCTTGCGCGCGGCGCTCTTGATGCGGCTGTGCTGCCCGCGGTGCGAGACGGTGGGGTAGCGGCATTCGATTTTGCGGCGGGCGCATTGGCTGGGAGAAAAGCGTCAGTGTTTGTATGTGGGGGTATTGGGATGATAGGAAAGAGAGAAGCGGGGAGAGGAGGGGAACGTAAAGGGCGAGAGGAGAGGAAGAGAGATAGCAAGCGAAGGAAAGGAAATAAAGTGAGGTGAGGGCGGATGTAAAGAAAGGAAGGGGGGTGGGGTGAGGAGCGCAAGATAATGAAACACATCGCGCGCGCGTAGAAAGATGGGATGGCAGAAAAAGAAACGCCACTCACTTGCACGCCCCCGTCCCCGCACCCGCGCTGCCCTCCTCGGGCCGCCCACACGCGATCTTGCGCTCGCGGCAGAAGTAGCACGACAGCGCTTGTTTCTTGGTGCGGCCGCCGGCCTGTGAGACGACAGTCAGTTTGGGTGCTGAGATGATGCGAGGGAGAAGAGCGTTAGGTAGATAGAAGGAAGGGGAGGGAGGAGGGAGTGCCAGGGCGGGGAGGGGAAGGGACGGTGGGAGGAGAGGCAGAGGTGAAAGACAGAAGAGCGAATGAGGAAGAAGCGACGCAGGCATGATGAAAAGCGGGGGTGGGGGCGTAGAAAGTAGAAAGTAGCGTAGTGAATGGGCGCGCACAAGACGCCTCGTGAAGAAAAGTCGTTGCTACTAACCTTCGCATGACTAAACTTCAGCCTCGGCGCCTCCATGCCCCCCATCCCCACCCCCATTCCACCCACGCCTAATCCACCAATAACCCCAACCCCGCTAACGATCCCCTGCGCATACGCCGCGGCGTACCCCGGCCCGTGCACCGCGAGCACGGAGGACGGGTGCGGGGCGCCGTTTTGGGTGTACGGTCCTCCTGCTAATCCTACGCCTTGAGATGATTGCAGGTAAGGCGAAGGGAAAGACGACGAGGGCCCGTGCATCTGCAGGCGTTCGGCGTGCGATATTTCTCTTGTCCCCTCCCTTCCTCCTTCCCTGCCTTCGCCTTGGGAGCGTTCACCCTGAGAGTGGGACCGCGGCGGCGCGACGACGGGCATGGGACAGTGGCGGTTCAGGTCGAGGTACACACCCGCGCCGTCCCGTTCGTCGTCGGAGACGGACGCGGAGAGCGAGCGCGAGGACGACGCCGAGAGCGACGTGGGTGGGGGCGGTGCGGAAGGAGGGGGCGGGGAGGCGGCGAAGGGGGCGCCGTCGCGCGGGTCGCGGTCTCTGTCTCTCTCCATATGCTGTCGGACCTGATCCCTCTCGCGGTCGCGGTCGTACGAAGACGAAGCGGCGGGGTGCGAAGGGTGCGAAGGGTGTGAAGGGTGCGAAGGGTGAGGGTGCGGAGGGTGCGAAGGGTGAGGGTGTGAAGGCTGGTCGACCGCCATCGGCGAGAACCGCGCGCCCTCCCTCTCCCTCTCTCTAGCCCTCTGCGCGTCTCGGTCATATGCTGAAGAAGCGGCGGCGCGTTCGCCCCCGCCATCCCGGTACGGCGAACGAGCAGGGTGAGAATGAGGCAAGGAAGACCCAGCCGGCGGATGCGCCGAAAGCGGACTCTGCGTATACCCCCCGCCCCCATACCCGCCCCCGCCCTCGTTCGGCTCGAGGAACCGACGCTTCTTCGTCGCGGGTTGTGCGTCCCTTTCTCTCTGCTCTCTCTCCCTCTGACTTTGCGCTTGCCCTAATCCTTCGCGTGGAGCTTCGCGTTGAGCCGGGAATTGGGCTTCGCGTTGAGGAGGGTACGGCGATGAGTGCAAGGATGCGTGCGGGGAATTAAGGCTGGGGTGCGACGTGTGAGGTGGAGAAAGATGCGAAGGCAACGACTGTGCGTGTGGCCTTCCCTGCTGCTGGGGACGCGGTACAGGCACAGGAAGAGGCAAAGGAAGCGACTGCGAGTGCGGATGGTCGCGCGAGAGTGGGCGGGCTTGAGATTGTTGTTGGGAAGGGTGCTGCTGCCCTTGACCTTGCGAAGGGTGCTGCTGAGATTGAGGGTGAGGGTGAGATTGGTGAGGATGAGAAGGATGGCCTTGAGATAACGGGCGCGGCAAAGGATGCGGGTGTGGGTGAGATTGGTGTGGCGACGCGTGCCCTTGCGAGCCGAGGGATATATGCCGCTGTGGCGCGTGTCTTTCTTCCCGCAATGGCATCCCTTGCGCCTGCAGACGGTGCGGAGAGCCAGACGAGTGGGGTCGCATCGGCGGTAACACCGAGCCCGACGCCTGCGGGGACCGCGGCGCCTGGCCGGAGAGCAGCCGTTGGATCCCTGAAGGACTAGACGACGACGTCGACGAGGAGAGGGACGGGCGCGGGGTCGTGGCGGGGGAGGAGTTGGCGCTGTTGCCGGCGGGCTACACACAAACAGCGCGTCAGCGCACGGGCTCGAAGTACCATAAGAGGCAGGAGAAGAATAAAAAGGGAGGAGAAGAGGAAGAAGGGGAAGAGAAACACACCTTCAACAACCCCGTCAACGGCGGCAGGTGGATCAGCCCCGCCGTGAACAGGCTGCTCCGCGGCTTCTCTCTCCCCTCCCTTTCTCTCGTATCCCTCTCGCTTACTCCTCCTCCTCCTAGACCCAAAGCTTGCGCGCCACCCTGGCCTAACCCCGCGTTAGACGAAGAGGGCGAAGACGACTTGGGCGGCGGCGGCATGGGCAGCGCGGGCCCGGGCCCGACGACCTCCTCGCAGCGCGCCTTGGCGGTGAGTTCTTTGTAGCTCGGGAGGCGGATGGGCATGGTGGGTGGGGAGCTAGTGCAGATGGGAATCAGTTGCGCGTCGGATGGAGGGAGGGAGAGGGATGGGGGTAAAGGGAGTGAAGGGAGAGGGGGAGTGGGTGTGGGCGGGAGACATAAGGATAAGAACAAGTGCGAGTACAACAAACACTGTGGCGTTGCGCCATCGCCCACCCCCAACACAAGACGTGTGTGTACACCGACCGCGCCACCGCGAAATGAAGCGAAAGGGCGGAAAGTAAGCGCGAGAGGCAGAAGGAGGCACCCACCGAACAGCAGCGTGTCCGTGTCCATGGGCATAGCGCGGGGCGACGTCCGGGCGCCCGATGGCGGGGAGGCGCACAGGGGCCGAGCTGTGTGCTGCGACCGACATTGTGCGTGTATTCGATTCGATTGTGTGTTACTTCGCGCGCGGCGCTCGAAGAGTCGAAGTTCGTTGGGTGCTTCCTGCGATAGCGTTTGTTGGCTTCTCGTCCTTGCTTCAATTCTCGCTTCAATCCGAGGTAGCCTTCCCAAGTGTTAGGCAAGTAAGAGTAAGCAAGAGCAAGCAAGTGAGATGGGAGTCGGGATAAGAGTCGGGATGCGGGACGAGGGCGGGCAAAGCAAAGCACAGCAAGATCGGACAAGCGGGGGCGGAAAAAGTATGCCACTCTCCTGCCTCCCCTCTCTTATATCCGTATTACTATCAAGCAAGGGGGATCAACGGAGCCGGGCTTATGGTCTCGCATCTCCTGTCCGGGGTCTATCTTTCTCCCAACCCCTTACGCCATGCGATCATGTCTCACTGATCACCCGTCCCCGCGCCTAATTATACACGCGCGAGCGGGGTTTCAAAGGTCGGATCACGGCGTCTCGGGGGTATTTCAAATCATTCGGATTTCTGATGGTAGCAAGTGCGCTGCGCCCACAGAGGATGCGGTGCGTGCCTCCTGTCGTGGTGTGAGCGTTCGGGACGGGAACGGGAACGGGGTGGGGTCCGTGATTGGGATCTTCCTGTGCTCTCAACTCTCTTCCCATGTCCCCGCCTTCCCACTTGCCTCCTTGCCTATTCGCATCTCTGTACTGGGCACTTGAACGAGTACAAGGAGCGGGCGGGAAGGACTTAAGAAAGCGGCTCGGCCCGCCCTCCGCACCACATCCTTACCACGTCAGGTTGCCAGGCGGCAACTGCCTAAAACGGCGCTTCCCCAATCGCGCCGCGCGTTTTCGCACGCACGATTTGGGATTTGGTCATGGGGCTTGCGGATGGAGAAGGAGAAGGGGCAAACTCCGTGATCCGCGTAGTACCGGGGTGTTGGCGTTCATCTAATTCATCTCTGGTTGCTAGCAAGACGCAGACCCAGAGCGTGCCTGGCAACTGTATCATATGTAACTGAGACGAACGCCAGAAGAGGGAACGCCGCATACGCAAAACTCGGATACTTGTTCCAGGCTTCCAGCAACAAGCTGGCGACCGGCGGCAGCCGACCGTATTTACGCGGGGGGGACCACAAGGTTGCGAGGTCATAAGGAATCGCATTGGAGAAGATTAATATTCGCTAAGGTGGTAACAGAAAAAGCACACGTCGCGAGGCAGGGAATACCTCGGCGTAACTCAACCTCTTCTTCAACAACGACAACTGAGCGCTGAGCAACCATCCAGGCTTCGCAATATCCGCTCACCGACTTCAACCGCAACCGCTCGATTGCAATATTCAACGATCCATAGCCCACCTTCCCGAAAGAAAAATCCCTTGCAGAAATCCGCATGACTCCTCCCCTCGTATGGGCAACATCGGAGCGACTTTCACCGCCTTGCTAGCTCAATCGGTAGAGCGTGTGACTTTTACGCAAGTAATTTCATAATCACAAGGTTGCGGGTTCGACCCCCGCGTGAGGCTATTCGGTTATCTTTTTGCGGTTTCTTCGATTTAATGCCTTTTCGCCGTTGCGACCTTTAATTTGTCTGTGGGGAGCTTTATTTTCTGGCCCTCGGGCTTTGGGTGCAGGGCGTCGACCGACAACTTGTGCTTTGAAGCTCTCAAAATGTTACGTGGAGGCATCACAGGAGCTCGGCGTACAGCGGGTTCTCGACTTACTTGAACGTCGAACCTGATCAGACCCGCAGTCGAATCGTGCATCCGGTTGGTACTGGCGACGAAAACACACGTGCTCTCGCCAACGCTATGTCTCAACCGTGAGCAATATCACGTCAAACCTCAGATGCGCGACCTTGAAAACGGCGCCCGGCTGGGTTTATTTGGGGCTTCGGCTCGTAGTCTGTACTGTAGCGAGGTGAGCAGCAAGATTTTTCTTGGACTAATGTCTCAACACCTTGACCAGAATGCAAACACCGCCGTCAACGTTGCTCACTAACCAGTGGGAACTCGTCTCTGTGGTATGCGGGACTTCGGTTCAGGGACGTCGTTTGAGGCGAACCGCAAGTGTTTTATCTTCTTGGACACATATCTCAACACCTTCATTGACGATTCTTTCCCCAGGAGGTACACACCGTCGTCAAGGACTGTTCAAACTGCTGAAGTTGTTGACTAAACAAACCCGAGACGAAGGCACAGTGCTCAACGTTGCTGGTTTATTCAGGACTTTGGCTCCGGAACGTCGTTTCAGACGAACAGCAAGAAATTTTGAAGGCTCATTCGACCAGAACGTACACGCCGTTGCCCCGTGCAACGAAACGAAGCCAGTGTAAGACAGCTTGAAGCCCGTTCGGTTCAGCTTCACCTATAAATTCGATGCGCAAACACCAAAGATGGATTCTTGTATTGACGGTGAAATTGTCCTGCGCTGAGTCCATGGCCAGTTTCCAACGAGTTTAAGCCAATCCCCAAGTTGAACCTTAATCACGTCCGTGTCCACCTCGGCACCGGCGGGCAAACCCAGCTTCCATCCATGCGCAAAGTCGCGTATAAAATGTCAGATTTAACCATGAAAGTGAGAGAACCCGACGGCGCCAACCGAAGCGCGTAACATACTTGCAATTTTCAACCATGCGGAAAGTCGCGTAAAACGCGATGTTAAACGAGCAAGATCGGAACCCCGCGGCCGCTGTTGGTCCGTTGCTATTAGGGATTTCGGCTCCGCAACGTCCTATGTAACCAGGTGAACCAAAGGTGAACAGCAAAAGTTCTTTTTTGAACCCATGTCAGCCCAGAAAGTACACGCCGTCGGCGCGTGCAACGAAACGAAGCGAATGTTAGGTTAGGCAGCTTGAGGTCGGCGTCACTTCGGCTCGTAACGTCGTTTGAGGCGAACCGTGAGTTCTTTCTTCAGTGTGTCTCAACACCCTCATGGACCTATGCCCGGAAAGTACCCGCCGTCGGCTCGTACTACGAAAGGAAGCGACTGTTTGGGCGGCGTGAGTTCGGCGTAGCCGTGTTCAGTTCAACTTCAATTAACTTCGACTTCAATTATGTATTCCCCTCGCGACACCCGCAGACGCCGTACCGTTGAGTATGGATTGTTGAAACAGGGCATGTCCGCCTCAAAAAAAAATGCGCTACTTTGAATGACGAAAGTGCCATCTCCGTGGCCACGGTTGCTGCTGGTTTACTCGGGAGTTCGGCTCCGGGAGGTCGTATGCAGTGAGTTGAATTCCGGGGGCTGACACCCATTGCTCCAAAATGTAGACGCCGTCGGCCCGTACAACGAAAGGAAGCGATTGTTAGGTGGCGTGAGGTCGGCGTAGCCGTGTTCAACAGTTCGGCTTCAAATCAAATTACTTCAAGTCCAATTACCTACCCATCGCCCTCGCGACACCCGCAGACACCGCAGTACGGTACAGCTAAGTATGAATCGCTGCTGAAACAGTGCATGTCCGATAGATTCAGGGTTCAGCCACGATGTGAACAGCAACAAATTACATGTAAACATGAGCATCCACATGCCTCTTTGCCTGAAAAGTATTCACAGCCCTCAGTGCACCATTTTTCTCCAATACATGATATAATCCCGTGTTGAGCGTCTGGACAACCACTGGAAACCCCGAGCGGCAACCGTGGTCCACGCAATCGTTTTGGAATTACTTGATCAATCGTTCTTCGCATTCTTGTTGAATGAAGGGAGTGCAAATCGAGATATTTATGTGTTCACTCGATTGCAAACGAGGCTCTCCAGCTCCCATAACCAACCGATCGACCTACTGAGCTGAAATTGCTGCTGCACTTCACCGGCAAGTAGCAGCGCTGTGCTACTGTATCAGCCGGAAGATTCTTGACTTCTCTGACATTTGCCGTACCCTCATGCTATGTACACTACAACTGCCAACCTCCCGCGGTTCAAATTTGCTCTCATGTCGCGATCTCCCCTTTCGTTAACCGCCTTGCCGCTACGCGGTTTCCGCTACCGAACGGACACAGCACTCACATTGCCTCAGGTTGTCCACTTCCTAGAAAGTAAACGCCGGTCGCTCGTTAGTAACCCGCCCGAGCTGAAGTGAGAGACTGGGGTTGCAGAGGGAAGGCGGAGTGTAAGAGTCCGTACCAGGGAAACGAGTCCCGGATCCAATGAGCTAGGCCACTAGCACAGAAGGAGATCACCGTTGTCCAAATTTCAACCAACGTTCTATGCGGGTTAGAGATTCATTAATCGCTCTTCACCGAATGGCGCGTACTATCCAATCCATGACGGTTCTTGGCGCCGCAAGACAAGGGGAAAAGTGTTTCAACCTTCTTCTCAAGATCTGGCCCAGGTGGTATTTCCTTCCAAAAAACGGATGGCTGCGTGACCAAACACCCTGAAACTAAGCGTCCTCGCATGTGCTGCGGGTCGGTTGGGTACTGTATTGAAATCATCAACATCGTGTCTCTCCCCATTTGCCTGTTGGCGCGTGCTGTATCTTGGGTCCTAGCGCTTAGGCCTTGACACAAGCACAGGTTGACTATCAAATTGCGTTGGCCGCCTGCGTCCGGAGGCTATTTGTCGCCGAGTAAACACCCAGTAGATCGAAACCGCAGCTGCACCTTTCCGCGGAGTTTTGTAGACGTTGATTGTGCACTTTGACTTGTTTCAACAGCGTGTTGAATTTGATTCCTCTCGAAATTCGGCTCCCAAAACCCCTGCGAACTGAGTTATCGACCAATCTCCATTGTCTGTGTACCTGGGGGATGGGATCAGCCTTACCTTTGTATGGCCCTCACGTCGGAGTCCTGAACGAAAATTCAAATTCAAAAGCTTATCAAAATTTGACATATCTGGAAATTCAGCCGGCGTTGCAACCAAGGAAGACAAAAAGGTAACCGCATAGCCCCACGCGGGGGTCGAACCCGCAACCTTGAGATCAACTCTTGTAGTAAGAGTCTCACGCTCTACCGATTGAGCTAGCAAGGCGGTGAAAGCCGCCTTCATTGTTGCTATTACTACCAGTATAGACTCCGAATTCAAAGCCTTGTGTTGAGATTTTAAGTTGTTGAACTAAAGTGCTCTTCGCTAGTGAATATGACAACGTCTGGATTCGGGCCAGAGTTCCGACCTATGATCTGAAGCTATCTCACGGGCCGAAGAACGTCCAGATTGAACTTCAAGACTCGTAAGTGCGATACAAAGCACTCAGGTTGAATGGGGAACTGAAATCATCTTTCATCATTCTCCTCTGCGAAGATTGCGGCAACTTGCGAATAGTTTCCCCTGAGCATGCATCCTGGACTTTGTTCAAATCTTATCCAATGATGAGCAGTAGTAAGGAACGCGACAGAAGGACCGTGGTTGAGAATGTGAGTATCTGAAATTTGAACCACACCGTCCCCTCGGCCCGTCACTTCACTCTGTCCCCGCACCCCGCTCCGATGTTGTAACGCCGTCTACCCGTTGATAATAATGTTTCCTCGTGCTTTGGTGTACGTGCGGTGTTCTCGGCCCTCGGGCTCGGGCTGAGCTTAGTGAGCAACAGGGGTATCCTTTCTAGGGAAGGGGGCATGTGGATGGATGAAAACCTTTACCGCAGTTCACGACAGCGGAACATTCTGTAAGTATTTCGTTATCTTGGTGCTGATATATACTTGGTAGACAATCGGTAAATACAATTCCAGTCTCGACACCGGGCGCCTCTGCCTTCAATTGTTCGGAGATGAAGCCGTTCTTCGAACGCGGAGAATTGCCGACTCAAACATTGAACAGTGAACATTGATTTACATACAAGTCTCCGTACCCTCCGTAATTTATTACCGTCATCGACATCCACCCCCGATTATTATTTGCCACGAACTGCGCACGGTGATCCGTCTTGTCTCGTAAGTTTTCAAGGGCGGGTTACTGTGTTATTTGGGTACCTACGGAGTTGCCGGTGTCGATTATCGCGGGGTTTCCCCTCTCGTTGGTTGACGACGCATGATGAGCCGCAGATTGTCACCAATATTCCGAGAATTCC